>JARGCU010000004.1:9884500-11295000 GCA_029227775.1 Morpho helenor
CATGTTATAAACATGCTGTCACATGATTTGGCTGCGTTTTTACGACCGGCCACCTGCCTGACATCAACTTACCTCAGTCGTATTTCACGACACCCCGGTAAGAAGGAGGGTGGTCTATTCTACTAAACTGTATACCACACGGTGGGTCAACTTACCTTAGTCGCCTTTCACGACACCTCAGTAAGAAATGAGGTAGGTCTATTTTACTCAGCCGGATACCACACGGTGGGTCAACTTACCTTAGTCGCCTTTACGACACCTCGGTAAGAAATGAGGGTGGTACTATTCTATTCAGCTGGATACCACAAGGAGTGGTGAATATATACTTATATATTTTTTAAATACATACTTAAATACAAATATTTATGATCTATTAAACCGATTTGAAAAATTCTTTTCATTTACAATTTTTCATTACAATTTTTTATTGTAAGATAGTCCATTTATCGAGGAAGGCTATAGGCTATATAACATCACGCTAAGATGAATACGGGAGGAGCAGCAATAAAAAATAGGACGAAAACGTGAAAATTTAAAGCTTTCCTTGCGTGCTGTTAGGATGGATAGCTGCGCACCGTTTTTAAAAAAAACACAAGAAATCAACCCTGCACACACGTTTAATTCGTGAAACATTTACAAAGGACACGGGGATGAACTTTCGATACGCGTCCCGAAGTTGCAATTGATGCAACTGCGCCGATGGTTATACTCAAACTCTCTGCGGATTTAGAAATGGGGCCTATTTATAGTCTGACGTGAAGCGTCACTTGGACGGCGTCCGTCGTCAGCACTATTGCCATAGGGAATTAATAACAGTGCGCTAAGGAAAGGGTGATAGTTATTCAAAAGTCATGTATTACAAAATTGTTCCCCTCTAAAAGTTTTAAATAAAAGTCCGCGACAGCATGGCAATGGCAATGGGTGGGGCACATAGTTCGTAGAACCGATGGACGTTGGAGTCTCAAGGTGCTGGTATGGCGACCCCGCACCGGAAAACGCAGTGTAGGCAGACCCCCCACCAGATGGACAGACGACCTCAAAAAGGTCAGGGGGAGTCGCTGGATCCAGGCGGCACAAATTCAAATTCAAATTCAAAATATTCTTTATACAAATAAACTTGAAAACAAGTGCTTTTGAATCGTCAACTCTACCGCTGGTTCGGAAAGCTGTTCCTACCGAGAAGAGCCAGCAAAAACTCGGCGTAGGCTCTTTTAATATTTAGTATAGTCATAAGAATTAAAAAATAGAATTCTTATGACTAGTTACATTTAGTCATTCACATTTAGTCACAAGATCGTGTAGCGTGGAAGTCCATAGAAGAGACCTATGTCCAACAGTGGACGGCTATTGGTTGATGAGAGATACAAAAATATCTAATCGATTACTTGATTGATTCGCCCCAAACTAATTCCCCATAAGTTATATAGTTATGGTGGTACTTACCATCGCCTCCCTGGTTACTGCTATGCGCGTGGTACTGCTCATCTGCAAATTCATACTCTATGTTAGATTAGACACATCTGCTCTCATAACATATATCTCTATAGGTACATATTGTAGGGTAAGGTACATCATCATTATCCTGCCCTTATCCCACTTCAAGTGGGGTCGGCACGTATGTATGTGTACATAAAAATATAAAGAATTATAAAACGATAGGTGATGTATACAATAGACAAAGCAGGAACCGACATAAGCTTGCGGCTCCTGCTTTGCGCCTTGCAAAAGTACGTAACTCGTTTGTGGGTTTTCGTATAAGATTCTATAATAAAATTCCGCAATCAATTTCAGCTTTGCCATTGCAGCAATTTAAAAACACTGTTAAAAAGAGGCTGATATAGAAAGCCTACTATACTCTTGAAGATTATTTAGAAGATAAGAATGTGTGGATACAGCTCTCTTTGAACCTGTACAAGACAGTAACGACATAATGTAAATAGTATTAAGAATTATATTTTTAAAAGAGCAACCGCCGAGTTTCTTGCTGGCTCTTCTCGGTAGGAACAGCTTTCCGAACCAGCGGTAGATTTGACGATTTAAAAGCACTTGTTTACAAGTTTATTTGAATAAAGAATATTTTGAATTTGAATTTGAATTTATGTCAATATGTTTACAATACAAAAGTAATAATAAAATTATTTTGCTATAATCCGCGATGAAATGATTGATGAAATGATTTTCATCGCGGATTATAGCAAATAATTTCATTATTACTTTTGTATTATGGATCTCCGCAAAGTAATGCCTAATTCTATAAATTATGTTTACAATATGTTAACATATTGACACATGATTTGGCTAGGTATTTTACGACCAGCCACCTGCCTGACGTCAACTTACCTTAGTCGCCTTTTGCGACACCTCGATAAGAAATGAAGGTGGTCTATTCTACTCAGCCGGATACCACACGGTGGAGGTACATATTGTAACATATTCCCTAAAAGCTACATTTCTATATGTAATTTCCTCATAACTTATTAAAAGGATTTTTATACGGTTTTACTAAAAGTACAATTTTAGATGAAGTTTTTAGGTAATAGCACATTCTTCGGATTAGATAAACCGATTTTGATGAGACTTTCACTCGATTAGAGGAGGTTGTGGACCAAGATATAGGCTCTTTTTCTTAGTTTTCCCATGTGATCAATTAATGCGGGAAAACTTAGTGGCACACTGCTTTTCATGCGAAGTAGTGAGTACCGCTTGCACCTATATAAAAAAAATCAAAATTAAAAAAAATTTAAACTGGTATCATTCTGTTTTTTTTTTATAATTCCGGTATCATTCAGAAATTGCCTTGACTAGGTATTTCAGGCTGAGAACTCTGATTTAACTTGATTATGGATTCCAAGCTGTTCATAAAAAAAAAACAAAAATCTCATTCACCGCTAAACAATTCTTATTTACTTTTTCATTTAAATCTATTCTTGTTATAACTCAATTAAAAATATTACCACAGTGCTTTGTAAAATATTTTTTAATAATCACAAGGTGCTAGAATATAAACCGAACACGGTGGGTCAACTTACCTTAGTCGCCTTTTTTAGAAATGAGGCTGGTATATTCTACTTAACCGGATAACACACGGCAGTTCAACAACCAGACGAGGTCAACTTACCTTAATCGTTTTTTACGACACCTCGGTAAGAAATGAGGGTGGTCTATTCTACTTAACAGGATACCATACGGTGGGTCATCTTGCCTTAGTCGCCTCTTACGATGCTTCGGTAAGAAAGAGGGTGGTCTATTCTACTTAACCGGATACAACACGGTGGGACAACTTACCTTAGTCGCCTTTTTCGGCACCTCGGCCTTTTACACCTCGGTAAGATATGAGGGTGGTCTATTCTACTTAACAGGATACCATACGGTGGGTCAACTTGCCTTAGTCGCCTCTTACGATGCTTCAGTAAGAAAGAGGGTGGTATATTCTACTTAACCGGATACAACACGGTGGACAACTTACCTTAGTCGCCTTTTTACGGCACCTCGGCCTTTTATGACACCTCGGTAAGATATGAGGGTGTTCTATACTACTTAACCAGATACCACACGGCTAAATTTAAAAATAGCCCATTCACCGCTAAACAATTCTTATTTACTTTTTCATTTAAATCTATTCTTGTGATAATTTATAGAATTAGGCGTTACTTTGCGGAGATCCATAATACAAAAGTAATAATAAAATTATTTTGCTATAATCCGCGATGAAGTAAAATAGAAAATATATATAATGCTAAATGTAGAGTGGACAATCGGTTATCATACCTGATACATGCAGGTGTCGTAAATGATGATGGTAAAATATTTTTCATAATCAAAAGGTGCTAGAATATAAATTAAGCGTGAATAAAATCTATATATATAAAAGAAAGTTGGTCTTAGTTACACTATTTATAACTCAAGAACGGATGAACCAATTCGGCTGAAAATTGGTGGAGAGGTTGCTTAGAACTAGGAGACAGACATAGGATACTTTTTATCCCGTTCGACCGCATTTATTTTATCCCGTCAAGTCGCTATAAAACGTGGTATAACAAAAACGACTATGACATGGAAAAAGAAAACATAAATGACAGCTAAACGTAATTTAGTCTTTGGATAAGTATGGTAAAAATGACAATTATCAAAATAGTAGTAGCTATAAACGTTACTACATAGTATAAAACAAAGTCACTTTCTCTGTCTGTCCTTATATCTCTATGTTTGCTTAAATCTTTAAAACTACGCAAAAGATTTTGATGCGGTTTTTTTAAGTATATAGAGTGATTGAAGAGGAAGGTTTATATGTATAATAAAATTCAATATGGAGTAGGGAAATACTGTGATTATCACTGAGTGACATAGGCTATATGCTTTATACCCGTGCGAAGCTGGGGCGGGACTCCTAGTATATCATAAATGAGGTTAACTTATCTTTTCGGTTCCTTTTTTATTATGCGCAATATTGTTTACAATTTTTCTTTAGAAAGCAGTAACGGCTTTCTATCTGATAACAGTAAATGGTTTATATTTTAAAACTTTATTTTATATACATTTTACAATCGTGTATTCAAATAAATTATAGAATTAGGCGTTAGTTTGCGAATACTAATAAAAAAGTAATACCATAATACGATAAGCTGTGGTAGCCCAGCGGTAACACCGTGCGCCTCTTTCGAGGAGGTCTAGGGTTCTAACCCGGGGCAGGCACCACTGAGTTTTCTAGTAAAACTTGTGTCTAATTGATAATTGCAATATATCACACGCTTTTCGGTGAAGGAAAACATCATGAGGAAACCTGCATATCTCTAGAGAATTCTGGTGATATGTGTAACCTACCAATCCGCATTGGAGCAGCGTGGTAGGTCTCAGCTCCAATCCTTCTCTCCAAAAACGGAAAGAAGAGGCCTATGCCCAGCAGTGGGATAGTAACAGGCCGTTACTTACTTTTAACATAATACAAAAGTAATATTATTACTTTTGCATCGTGTATTCATTTATTTTGTTAATTTAGAGATATATTGCTCTCATATTCTTTTTAGCGTGATTTTATATAGTCTTTAGCCTTATATAAATGGACTATCTATCTACACTTAAAGAGTTTTTGAAATCAGTTCAGTAGTTCAGCGCTTTTAAACAAACTCTTCAGCCATATTGGTGTAGATATATTTTTATATTATCTTGTTTTTCTTAAAAAGCATAGTGTTATTATTACTTTTAAAAAGTCATTATATGAGGCAAAGGCTCTATTTACCTCCATTCCGATGATCAGTGCTGATCAGCTCCTGGCTTTGAATAGGTGCGTGAATGAGTACTTTTTGTTGAGGACTATGAGGATCCAAGCCTTCAACTTCCAACAATGGCGCGTGCGGTTCGTACCCGTGAACGACTAATGGCGGCGCGTGCAAATCCATTTCTAATCCTTTTGCATCACAACCAAGGATAATATTTTTTTAATTGGCACTTATAGCTTTTGGTCGTTGCTATTTATTCGTTGGAACACCACTTCTATTTTTTGTCTATGTTTATTTAATCTCACTTGTATGTCTATTAAAGTTCTGCGATCACTAGAATTGGCACTTTATAACTAGCCTAAGAGGATTTTTCGAGTATTATTAGTTTTGATTTAGCTTTTCACTGAACTGTCACATTGTTGCTGTCACCTCAGCCTTTTGCGGATTCTGGCGCGTACTTTCAACATCTTTCCTGGAACAAAAGAAATTAAATTTTATTTTTAAAAGAAATTAAAAGAAATTAAATCTTAAGACGTCATTTGATTAATTAAATACTAAGTAACGAACTATCTGTTTTTGGAGAGAAGAATTTGAACTAACCACGATGCTACAAAAAGTTGCACATATTGTAGAGATATGGCTTTATAACGATGTTTTTCTTTCGAAAAGTCTGATAAATCGAAAATATAGATTTTTTTTATATTTATAATTGCCATACTGGTTTATAGTTGGCAGCACTGTTTTGGTAGGAGTGTCGAGTTGACGTTTTACGGTTTTGATTTCAGATAGTTAACCGACAGATGAACTAAGTAGCAGACAAATTTCTCTATAAACAGACCCTAAAAAGTGAAAATGAAAAAAAATCGCGGCCATTTTGAAATAGGTATTTGCTATCCAGCAGATAAACAAAATAACAGCCACATGATCTAACTGTTAACTTATTAGGGACTTTAAGTGCTGAATAAGCCTATAAGAAACCTGAGAAATGCAAAATTCCGAAATATGTGTCAAATATGTTCCGAATAATCTAACTGACAGTTTATTGGTAACTTGTGAAACAGACTCCTAATGGCGTAAACCAGCAGATACACTAAAGTAATGTACTAGAGAATTGTAGATCTACAGAAATACTACGAAAAAGTTTTAATTAGCATGTCTCTATCTCTTAAAGTTAACTCACAATAACTACTTTTACAATAATTTAAAAAAATGTTTTTTAACTGCGAATAAAATAAAGGAGCCGTGAGCACAGCTAGATAATTAATAAAAAAAATAATGTTAGTAATAAAGTAAATTGAAATATCTTTAATATTTAAATGAGTTAATCTTGTATCACTACATATTATAAAACAAAGTCCATATTTCCGTATGTACGCATAAAACTTTAAAACTACGCAACCGATTTTGATGCGGTTTTTTTTAATAGATAGAGTGATTCCAGAGGAAGGTTTGTACGTATAATAACATTCAATACGAAGTAGAGAAATACTGTAATTTTTGAGGTTTCTGTAAATAATTACATTTTTTTCCGCTTACATTGCAAACGCAGCCTAAACCCTACGAGATTTATCAAAATGATGTACTAAGTATTTGTACACCTTAAAAAGGTCTACAGAAAAGTCCGCGATGGTATATATCTATCTCTTATGGATAACCCACAATAGCAGTTTTTTTCATTTACTTTTTACGAAAAATGATGCCTTATGTTCAAAGCAATTTTTATACAATACAGCATTAATCCTTATCCAATTGAGTACCTTAAATAAATGGTTGATTTAATATAGATCAATATTGCCGTTTACAGCATGTAATTTAAATAAACAGTTTCGAAGATATTACAGATTTAAAATGCAGGGGCCGCGCCGCGTGCCAATAAATAGCGCGTCGGAGGTCGCGGTTCGATTCTTTCTTCTCGGCGATGCTTCTGCGCTCGCCCGTCTTATCGGTGACGCTGTCAAAGCCATTTGGGCTAACAGCATTAGTCATATTCGAAAAAAAAAATCGCAGTTCGCCCTTTAACCATTTGAATTTAGCAGCGATCGGACGCATTTATGATCGGAGCTCTCTAGCGAGGAAAATAACAATACTTATAAAAACGTGCTTTTCAGCGCGACAACGTATCCGTACTTATAAGTACGTTACGATAAATAATTGTATGATAGTAGTTTAAAAATTAGTGAATTCCTTTTTAAGACAAAACGTGCTTTTCAGCGTGTCATTTTTCTGGTCGTAGTTTAATTTGTCACTACATATTATAAAACAAAGTCCATATTTCCCTATGTACGCATAAAACTTTAAAACTACGCAACAGATTTTGATGCGGTTTTTTTAATAGATAGAGTGATTCCAGAGGAAGGTTTGTACGTATAATAACATTTAATACGGAGTAAAGAAATACTGTAATTTTTGAGGTTTCTGTAAATAATTACATTTTTTTCCGCTTACATTGCAAACGCAGGAGATTTATCAAAATAATGTACTAAGTATTTGTACACCTTGAAAAGGTCTACAGAAAAGTCCGCTATGGTATATGTCTATCTCTTATGGATAACCCACTATAGCATTTTTTGTCATTTACTTTTTACGAAAAATAATGCCTTATTTTTGAAGCAATTTTTATACAATACAGCATTAATCCTTATCCAATTAAGAACTTAAATAAATAGTTGATTTAATATAGATCAATATGGCCGTTTACAGCATGTAATTTAAGTGAACATTTTCGGAGATATTACAGATTTAAAATGCCGTGAGGACGCCGCGCTTCGCCCTATAACACTTCGACTTTAGCAGCGATGTCGCTCTTTCAAGAGTTTGTTTAAAGACATTCTGTAATTAATTGTAAAAATAAAATATATAGGGAAAAATGTTAAAATAAATACGCAAATTTGTACTATATGAATTTAGATATTCAAAGATAGCAGGAAATCTTCTTGGAATAGGGAGAGGGAAATTGTTTTTCTCCAAATTTAACTCTTGCGGGCCACGGGCAGTAATGAATAAATCAAAACTACTGGATCGAGTTTAATAATTTTTTTTCACTGAGTGACATGGGCTATATATTTTATACCCGTGCGAAGCAGGGGCAGGCCGCTAGTGTATATATATTTTCGAAATCTCGAAAACAGCTCCAACGATTTTCCTGAAAATCAGCAGGTTTTGGGGGAGAAAAATCGATCTAGCTAGGTTTTATGTAAAAAAAATTCGTTTCATCTTTGTTTTTGGGCATTAAAAAATACTAAAATTTATATTGATTTGAATTTTACCGCCAACTGTCAAGTCAATGTGGCTTATTCGGGGAACGGGCAGCCTCGAGAAATGAAACCTAGGATCGATCCCAACTTCATAATTATTTTTTTTCTTTTTTGTTTTTTTTTTTTATAAAAAATTACCTTAGGTTCGGTCACCCAGATATTGTATTATAATTAATAAATAAATTTAATGGCAATAAAATATGGTACAACTAATCCCCATTTTTATCCGTCTTTCGCTCTCATAAGCGTAACCTAGCGACAATTTAAATTCAAGCACAATTTTCATACATTTATAGCGATTTCGCTGTTCTCTCTTATAAATCACTTGTTCCGCTTTTGCAAATAAAATGTTTCTATTTGTTAAAACAAAATGGCGGATTCGTGGCACGGCTGCCCATTGTTTGTTGTCTTGTCGTTGATCTATGAAACAATAGAGGTGGTATATTGCTGAATTTACATGATAATATTATTATTTATAATATAAATGATAAAAAAGCCTTGTGGTATCCGACTGAGTAGAACAGACCACCCTAATTTCTTACCGAGGTATCGTAAAAGGCGACTAAGGTAAGTTTACCTCAAGTAGTCGGCTAGGCCAGGCTTATAACATGTTGTGCTGACTCCACTTAGAGTGGGATAAGGGCAGGAGAATGATGAATAAATTATATTGTAAAATTAAGGCAAAAGTAAAGTCTATTGTAATTATAAAACAATTAGCAATCGCCGCGTTGAAAGATTATATAGTCTTTTGATAACCATAAAAATGTTTACAGTGCGTTAACCTTAAAAGCTACACATTTGCTGTCGCCGACTTTTATTCAAAACCTTTTAGAGGGGAACAATTTTGTGATACATTATTTTCGAATAACTTTCATCGTTTACTCAGCGCACGCAAGGAAAGTTTTGTCATTTTCGTACTATTTTTTATTGCTGCTCATCTCCTATTCATTTAAGCGTAATTTTATATATATATACGTGTATGTAAATAAATAAATAAATAAATAAATAAATCAAGTTTTATTGACCACAAAGAAATTAAAAGGTACAAAAGTTAAGTAAATAAAAAAAAAACCTTGTCTATAGCCTTCTTCAATACATTGACATCTTACACTGAAAGAATTTTTCAAGTCAGTTTAGTAGTTCCTTAGAGATTAGCGCATTCAAACAATGAAAGAAACAAACAAACTCTTCAGGTTTATATATTAGTATAGATAAATATTCATGGGTCATATCTAAAAAGTTATGAATCCATGTAATTTTTAACAAAAGACTACCTAGTTGGTGAATCTATTGTACAGAATTTCGCTAGTACTTATGACCTCAAGCACAGTGGTTTATACGTCGTAAAACCGTGCCTGAGGCTTCACCTGCGTGAAAATAAGTGTATTTTTGGAAATAGTATATATTTTTTTCCATTTTCTGTGTATTTTTGGTTTTTTTTCGGTAAACTTTGAAAAGTAGTTGTGAGTTATCCCTTAGAGATACAGACATGCTATCGCGGACTTTTTTTGTAGTATTTTATAGATCTACAATTCTCTAGCACATTACTGTTAAGTATCTCTGTTGGTTTTCTCGGTGCACGCGATTTAAGCTTCCAACAGAGTAGTTTTTTTTATAATCTGCGCTACCTCAACATAATTTACATAAAACCGTAGTGTTAACCTAAACCGTGGAAGCAAAACCGTAGAGACAACGATTTGAACCATATCATCCATCATTCTCCTGCCTTTATCCCCCTGGAAGTGAGGTCGGCACAACATGTTATAAACATGTCGTCACATAATTTGGCTCTGTATTTTACGCCTGGCTGACGTCAACTTACCTTAGTAGTATTTTACGACATCTCGGTAAGAAAGAGGGTGGTCTATTCTACTAAACCGGATACCACACGGTGGGTCAACTTACCTTAGTCGCCTTTTACGATACCTCAGGAAGGAATGGTCTATTCTACTCATACGGATACCACACGACGAGTCGATTTACTTTAGTCGCCTCTTATGACTCGTCGGTAAACAATGAGAGTGGTCTATTCTACTCAGCCGGATACCACACGGCGAGTTGACTTAACTTAGTCGCATTCTACAGCACCTCGGTAAGAAATGAGGGTGGTCTATTCTACCCAACCGGATACCACACGGTAGGTCAACTTACCTTAGTCGCCTTATACAACACCTTGGTAATAAATGAGGTTTGTCTATTCTATTCAGCCGGATACCACACGGCTTTTTGCACCATGTCACTGAGGGCATATTTTTTTTGGTAAATGTTAAATTTATAAAAAAACAAATCCTCGGAAGTCGATGCCTGTAGTCCATCTGACCATCCACAAAAGGTTATGTCGACAAGGTCATGGGAAACGCTGCACAATGCATGCACCGCGGCCGCACACGAGCCGACATGAGAACGATACGTCCGGAGATAACTTGACGAATGACAATATTGTTTATGTATATCCGGCGATATGTAAAAAGTTAGCAGCCTGTTTCTATCCCACTACTGAGAATAGGCCTCTTATCTCCGTTTTTGGAGAGAAGGATTGGAGCTAAGACCTACCACGCTGCTCCAATGATTGGTAGGTTACACATATCTCCAAAATTCTTTAGAGATATGGAGATTTCCTCGCGATGTTTTCCTTCACCGATAACCGTGTGATTGCAATTATCAATTAGATACATAAGTTTTAACATAAAAGCTCATTGATGTCTGCCCGGATTCGACCCCGTGACCTCCTCGAAAGAGTCGCACGGTGTTTCCGCTGGGCTACCACAGCTTCGCCGATATGTAGGACTAGCTTTTACCTGCGACTTCGTTCGCGTGGACTGTGTGGTAAGTCAATCCTACCTACTTTTAGCTGCGGACATATTTAATTCAAACTTTTTACACTGATCTAGAACCAATAATACAATAAAATTAATAAATAACTATAAAAAATTATTGCACTAAAAAGTAAAAGAAATTTTTTTGAAATAAAAAGTCAAAAATAATGAAAAATTTCACAGCTAATCCACTGAACGAATGGTAATGAAATTTATCACAATTAATTCACTTCACACTTCACTGGGTTAAAATGTAGGATAATAATACTTGTTTTTCTTTCGAAAATATAAAAAATCACATATATAGGGAACTTAAACGTTTAAATTGGCAAGAACGAATTCATGGGCACCATTAGTTACACACAAATATTTTTTTTTTTTTTTATTTTATTTTTTTTTTTCGTCCCCAAAGTAAGTAACTTAATACTTGTGTTATGGGTGACAGACAACTGGTGAATATATACTTATATAGTTTTAAATACATACTTAAATACAAATATACACCCAGGCTCCAAGACCAACACATTCCATTTGTAGAAAAAGTTGGCCCTCGGCGGGAATCGAACCCGCAACCCGCGGAGCTGAAGGCAGGCTCACTATCCACTACGCCAACGGGTCAGTCATATTTCCATACATCTTCGAAAATATTTCCAGATATCTTCGAATGGATCTCGGCTTATCACTGCATTGTGTACCGCGCTTCCATTTCATTCGCACGTATCCGATGTATATCTCTAACTCGACACCAAATTATACACATTATATACACATATGTGCGTTGATGTTGGAAAATTATTACTATACATGTATAATTTGAATTCTAAATATACGACAACTAAAAATATTCAAAATTATTTATTCTAGCAAACTTATAAACAAGTGCTTTTGAATCGTCAACTCTGCTGATGTTTCGAAAAGCAGTACCTATTGAGAAAAGTTAGAAGGAACTCGGCGGTTTCTTTTTTTACAATATAAGCCTTAGAATTAGTTATTTTAAAAGAAAGAAACAAAACTAATGAAAATATTAATTTGCTATAATCCGCGATAAAATCTAAAAAGAAATTCTCGCGGATTATAGCATGTTCGATCTTTGCTTATTATATTGGTGGGTAGTAATACAAAACATTACAATTTAGTAATACAAACCATAAAAATGGTTAAAGTGGGTAAAAAGTGGGTGGTAAAAAGGTCAACCTTAAAAGCTAAACATGCTGTCGTGGACTTTTATTTAGAATTTTTAGATCGGAACAATTTTGTAATACATGATTTTTGAATAACTTTCACCGTTTACTTAGCGCACGCAAAGAAAGCTTTAAATTTTGCCGTTTTCGTTACATTTTTTATTGCTGCTCCTCTCTTATTCATCTTAGCGTGATGTTATAGTATTTAGCCTTCCTCGATAAATGAACTATCTTGCACTCAAAGAATTTTTCAAATCGGTTCAGTAGTTCCTGAGATTAGCGCGTTCAAACAATCAAACAAACATACTCTTTAGCTTTATATATTAGTATAGATAATATAGGTTTTAGATTAGACAGTAGGGAACATAAAACATCAACATAACAACATTAAACAAGAGTGGGAACATGTGTTTAACAAAAATAAAGAAATGATCGTTGAAGTGTCAAACGACATCGGGAGAGACAAAAAAGTGTCTAACGATATAACAATCTGGGAATATCGTTCTACACAGCCTCCCGTGATAGTCGCTTGTAAGCTTCCATTAAATATAACTAGAAATAAAAGAATTTACGACCTATATCAGTGGGAAAATTTAATATAGGTTTTGGCCAAAATTTTTAGAACTGATACTCCGTAATTCCGTCGTGTGGTATCCGGCTGAGTACAATAGACCACATTCTTTCTTACCAAGGTGTCGTAAAAAGTGAATAAGGTAAGTTGACCCGTCGTGTGGTATCCGGCTGAGTAGAAAAGATCACCCTCTTTCTTACTAAGATGTCGTAAAAACGACTAAGTAAGTTGACGTCAGGCAGGCAGCCGGTCGTAAATACAATTTATTCAACATTTCGATTGACAATTCATGTGACAACATGTTTATACTTAGAGTGGGTAAAAGGGGTAAGAGTGGGTAGGGTTAAAAGGATAAACAATTACTCCATAAACGATCTTCGAACTTTCTGAAGCCGTAGCCTTTTTGAAATCATAAACAATTTTTCCTCTTTTTTTTAAATATAAAAATTCCGTACTATCAGTTTCGTATATCGGGTATAATAACCCTTGATTTATTTTTTTATACACATTCATAACATCCTGAACGCAATCAAGATGGCCGAACAAAATGGCGGTTATTCTCACGTGGACAAAAAAACGGCGACATTGAACTGTGTAAGCAATTGTTTCGTTAACAACCGAAATGTTAGACAAAGGTATATTTAATTATGGCTAGGGTGACCAAGTGTCGTTAATTAAATTAATTCAAAAGTCTTTCACATCGCGTTTAATTTCGACTAGAGTTATTGGGTTATTAAGCTGTGATATCCCAGCGGAGACTGTGCAACTCTTTCGAGAGGGTCACGAGTTCAAATCCGGGCAGTCACTAATGAGTTTTTCTAATCAAACTTATGTGTCTAATTGATAATTGCAATTTATCACACGCTGTTCAATGAAAAAAAACATCGTGAGGAAACACGCATATCTCTAGAGAAATCTGGGGATATGTAACCTACCAATCCGCATTGGAGTCGTGTGGTAGGTGTTTGCTCCAACCCTTCTGTCCAGGAACGGAGAGAGGAGGCCTATGCCCAGCAGTGGGATTGTAACAGGCCCTTACTTTACTTTGCTTAACTTAAGGGTTATTGTGGCTTAAATCAAAACGACAGTTGCTGTTATCATAATATACACACGTAATATTAGCTATTTTTTTAGTAATAACTCAAAAATCTTATTTTTTATTTATTGTTTACGAAAAAGCAGTAATTTAAATAAAATAAATAAAAGTCATATTATATTTGGGATCTATGTTATATCTGGGTTGCTATGAATTTACTATTTATTCCTAATTTAGGATACTTATACATATTTTTGGTTGTATTAAATTTTGCAGTTTTCATAATATTTTTTACTGCTGCTCCTCTCCTATGCATTTTAGCATGATGTTATATAGCCTATAGCCTTCCTCAATAAATGGACTATCTAAGACTTAAAGAATTTTTCAAATCGCTTCAGTAGTTCCTTAGATTAGCGCGTTCAAACAATCAATCAAACAAAAAGTCTTAAGCTTTATATATTAGTATAGATAAATTAATAAAAATTTATAAAGATATCGATAAACCGATTTAAAATGTATCTTCATTGTCACCCTACGATTTTAATATTTTGGGAGATAAATGCTAAAAAAATTATATTATTGTCGGTGTTAGGGAACGGAAGCTAACAAGGCAATTATGCAAGATAATATCGATTAAACAAGATAAAAAAGGACTTTAATAAATTAAAGGACTTTTATTTTACTGCAATAAAATAGAAAAAACGGAGTAAGAGAAAATTTTGTCCTAATGTTTACTTAGTTGCGCTGAGCTGATATCTCTGCGCAACTAAGTAAAGATTACATAACCATTTGTAACGACTAAAACTCCGAACTTCAGTATTAGTTAATTAAGTAAATGACGAACCAAAAAATTCTCCTTTCAAATGTTAATATTGAGAATCAAATTCATGTATTGATTAGAAAAAAGTTTGTCTATAGTATATCCGCCAATTACAAATTGGCAGCGGCGTTTTTGTGCATTCCTGCATGAATAAGGTATGTGAATGTTATGTAAGATGTGTTAGGATTATAGATTTAACAAACGCGGATTATAGCAAAATAATTCTATCATACCTTCTGTTCTATGGAATTCCGCAAAGTAACGCCTGATTCTATTCTTTCCCGTCCTACAAATATTATAAATGCGAAAGTTTGTGAGTATGGATGTATGTTTGTTACTCTTTCACGGTTAATCCGCTGAACCAATATCGATAAAATTTGGCACAATTATTCCTTATATACCGGGGTAACATATAGACTATAGAAATCCTGTTAATTCTACAGGAATAGGATGACATTGAAAAGCGCCATCTATTATCAAGCTATAACGCGGCAACAATCGACGCGAACGAAGTTGTTGAAGTAAATTAAGTGGTAAGTATGTCTTTAGATTTATGTGTTTATGAAACATAGTTAATTAAATTTGTAAAAACACAGTTAAATAATACGCACTTACTGTAAAATAAAATGTACTAGTGCATAACAAGTAATAATAAATGTATGACTAATTTTAAAACATAAGTAAGTAAAAAGGAAATTTATTAAACAAATATAGACGCATATTTACGCACGTAATTTATATTTCTATTTAATAACACTAAATGTGATTCCGCATACGATAAATTAACGTATAAAGGTCTCCTTAGATTCATTTAACAGATTTCAAATGCGTTTCAAAGGCCTGTTATCTCAGTGCTGAGCATAGGCCTCCTCTTTCCGTTTTTGGAGAGAAGGATTGGAGCTAAGACCTACCGCGCTGCTCCAATGTGGATTGGTAGGTTACACATATCCCTAGAATTCTCTAGAGACATCCAGGTTTCTTCACGATGTTTTCCTTCACCGAAAAGCGTGTTGTAAATTGCAATTATCAATCAGACACATAAGTTTTAAAAGCCCGAAGTGATTAGCGGGTTTTGAACCCGTGACCATCGGAAAGAGTACACGATCTCACCGCTGGAGTATCACAATTTAATGCGTGGATAACTTAAATTATACTATGGTTAGATTTTCATAAGACTGTAAATTCTAGAACCTTTATCTAAAAAGGCAAAAGAAGTAACTTCGAACTCCCAAATCTTATATTTTTTATTATGAAAATGATAAATTAATGAATCAATCTGCGTGTTGAAGAGAGATAATAAAGGGATAGAGAGTGACATAGGTACCTTTTTTTCTTATCAAAGATATACATTAGGTCGCAAAAACCTTGTGATTCTTATATCGCGACTCAGCAGAGTTAACAAATCTAGTTGGTCTACAATAAAATTCCACAATCAAGTGTAAGAAATATGATACGTAACGCGCTATTGAAGTTTATTAGAATGATAAAAATGCTTGGGTTAGAAAATCCTTTCAGCTTCACACAGGATTGCGGTTTAAAAATAAAAAAATATTTGAAATATTGACCGACCCGCCGTGTGGTATCCGGCTGAATAGAATAGTACCACCCTCATTTCATACCGAGGTGTCATAAAATACGACTGAGATAAGTTGACGTCAGGTAGGCGGCCGGTCATAAAAACGCAGCCAAATCATGTGACAGCATGCTAATAACATGTTGTGCCGACCCCACTTAGAGTGGGATAATGGCAGGAAGATGATGATTTGAAATATTGACCGGCGAGTTTCTTCCTGATTATTCTCAGTAACAGCAACATTCTGCTCAAAGTCGTAGGTAGCTATTCTATTCTAATAGTGTTGACGAAAATGCTTGTAAAAGCTTACTTGAATAATGGTCATTTTGATTTGATTTTACACTCAAGGAAACAAACTTTTATATCAGTTGTAGCTTCTTAAAGAAATTCATGGTTTAAAATCACCAGAAACAGTTTACTTGAATAAAGAATATTTTGAATTTGAATTCCTGGAGACCTGGAGCTGTAGTGGAAATGGCCGAATCCGGCAAACGGCAGAAGTATGCATCTCTCAACGAGAGTTATATATTTGTGCCGTTTGCAGTTGAGACCCTAGGACCACGGAGACAAAGTGCAAAAAAATATCCGTTTTAGCACCTCGGTTAATTGCCTCTTTAGGTGACAAGAGGGCTGGCTATTTTTCGCACAAAGAATCAGCTTAGCGATTCAGCGCGGAAACGCTGCCAGCATTCTTGGTACCACGTGGGCATGATTTGTATAGTCCTCGCGTGTAAGTAATTTAAGATAGATATAACTTGTACACTTTTTTTTTTTTTTTGGAATAAAAGTATATTTTTATTTGAATTTGAATATCCTAATATAGATACACATGTACACCCTACTCGTAACTCGTTTAGTGTAAACCAGTCGTTATTTACGATTCAAGCTTCAAGGACGATATAAATGAATTCTCCAAAATACGTATGATTTGACGTAAAAGTAATTAAAAGGCGAAAATAATTATAGTACTGAGAATGTTTAATGAAATAAACCATTCAGGTATCCGGTTAAGTAGAATAGACCACCCTCATCATAAAATACGACTAAGATAAGTTGACCAGCCATGTGGTATGCGATTGAGTAGAATAGACCGAATTTCTCACCGAGGTGTCGTAAAAGGTGACTAAGGTAAATTGACTCACCGTGTAGTATGCGGTTGAGTAGAATAGACCACCCTCTTTCTTACCGAGGTGTCGTAAAAGGTGACTAAGGTAAGTTGACCCACCGTGTGGTATGCGGTTGGGTAGAATAGATTAACCACCATCATTTCTCACTGAGGTGTCGTAAAATAGAACTTAAGTAAGTTGACGTCAGGCTGGTCGTAAAATACGTAGCTAAATCATGTGAAAACATGTTTATAACATGTTGTGCCGACCCATCTTAGAGTGGGATAAGGGTAGGGTAGTTAGAGTGCTTCGGCATTTTAAAACTCACAGATTCAAACCCTGGGAAAACTTTTTAAGAAATAAAATATATGGGACAATTATACACACAGTCGCCTGTCTCCAAAAGCCTTTTACTATCCCACAGCTGGGCGTAGGCCTCCTCTATCCGTTTTTGGAGAGAAGGGTTAGAGCTAAGACCTACCACGCTGCTCCAATGCGGATTGGTAGGTTACACATATCTCCAGAGATATGCAGGTTTCCTCACGATGTTATCATTCATCGAAAAGCGTGCAATAAATTTTAGATATCAATTAAACACATAAGTTAGTTTATATTTTAAGATTTGTATGATTTAGTTTCTGATCTGTGGCCCGTTCGCGCAGTGTACTCACTGTGACCCTGCCTTTAGCTTCGCGGGTCGCGGGTCGATTCCCGCCCAAAAGTCCAAAAGAATTTGTTGGTTCTTTGAGCCTGGGTGTATAATTGTATTTAAGTATGTATTTAAAATTATATAACTATATATTGACCAGTTGTCTCTCACCTATAACACAAGTATTAAGTTACTTACTTTGGGGACGGCCGACCGTGCGTAAGTGTCCCATATATTTATTTATTATTATTATTATATTTGACAAGGAGTCATGGGTTCAAATCAATCGCTAAAATCTATCAATTTTATACTTATACGATATATTTTTTACTCGATTACATTCAATCAATTAGTTAAAAATATGTTTTTTTTAATATATCTATACAAGCTTCTATTGAAGCAAGTAAATTTTATAAGACCGTGAGCGAGCAACGTTAAATTTCGAAACCGAATAGACTAGAATTTCGACATTAAAATTATGCCCTCCAATTATCAGCGAAGCGTGACGATAATCCGGTAAAAGTAAAAAAAAGAATGAAAAATTTGTAATTTTGTAAACAATAGCAATTTTACGGTAGATTGCCTGCCCAACCCTCTGGTTGCCGAAATGCATTCGTAACCCCTTACTTAATAGTAGGAAACTCAAAATTTTTTGCAAAAAAACTCTAGACACTCTCTAGTTGTTGAGTTAAATATCTTAGAGTTTACTAGTCGAGTAAACTACCTTATAGTTTACTCGACTAAATGAAGTAAAATGGTATGAAAAAATATCTCAAATATATTCACACTATATAGCAATTTCATACATCTTTAATATTTAAATGAGTTAATCTTGTATGTAAATATATTTCCGGAATCTCGGTAACGATTACAACTATTTTCCTGAAATTTAAAACGTGGGGGGTTTTGGGGGAGAAAAATCGATCTAGAACTTAATTTAATTTTAATTAAAAAAATCGTTTAATCCCTGTTTTTTGGCATCAAAAAATTGTAAAATGTAGCATTGACAGCAAAGGATTTTTTTAGTTGTCAAACGTAATGTTGCGATAGCCAATGGGTAACGGGCGGAGTGAAAATGTTCCCGAAAATCCCACAAGTCATCAGTCCCTTCTTACTTTTTTTTTATTGTTTATTTTTATTTCTTATTTTCTTTATATCTATAATATAATTTAGTAGATACTCTTAAAAATGTATGTACAATTTGATTATTCAAAACGTTTTTTTATTTTACTAGATAGTAATATCCCGCGGTTTCACTAGCGCAATTTTTATTTTTTTTATTCCATTTTTAGTACGGATCCCTATTTTTTTAATGTAATATAGCCTATGTTGCTCAGTAAAGATGCAGGTTTCCAATGGTGAAAGAATTTTTGAAATCGGTCCAGTAGTTTCTGTTTGAAAACATTACATACATACAAATTTGGGTAACACCCAGGTACTACGTACTAATGTAAAAAATGGAAAAGACTGTCTGTCCAATATTTTTACCTTAACAATAAGTATGATCGTAAAACTTCCGCATAATTTCCCCTATTTTTTTGAAAATTCCCATACACGGTATGGTAATCGTTTAATATACATTATCGTGTCAAATTGGAGTCAACCGGTCATACCGTCACTCGCACCCCATAAAAGTTCATTGCGTGACCATCAATTGATGGGGTTACTTGATCAAATGCGCATATTAAAATTTGATTTCCGCTAACAAGTGGGAAACAATTATCAATTGTAATTCTGAATTAGATAGCTTTTTTTATAGTTACTAGCAATTTAGGTAAAAAATTACTAGTAACCTAATTACTAGGAGTATTATTATAATCTCGGAAACGGCTTCAACGATTTTCCTGAAATTCAGCATGTATTTTGAGGGAGAAAAATCGATAAGTTTTATTTTAAAAAAAAGTCGTTTTATCCCTGTTTTCGGGCTCTAAATTTTTTCTGAAATTTACGTTGAATACAATCACAATTTTTCGCTGTCAAACGTAAAATTTAAAAACCCTATTATTTTTTAATTTTTTTAAATATGTATGTGTATATTTTCACAATCCTGAAATTCAGAATGTAGGAGTTTTTGGGGGGAAAATTGGTCTAGCTAGGTTTTATTTAAAAAAAAATCATTTTATCTTTGGGCATTATAAAAGCCATCATGTCATCTTATTCGGGGAACGTGTGGTCTAGAAATGAAAGTACTTAGGATCAAGCCCCACCTATCCATTATTTTTTCTTTTTTTATGTGAATGTATGTATATATATATGTATTATTCAAATTCATAATTTTTGAGATTGGGCACCAAAATTTACTTTACTATAAATTGTCTCACTACGTAGGTTACCTGGTAGAGATCTCTGTCTTAGGGACTTGTAAATAAATAAATAAACTTATTAACCCCTCCAACTAAGCCAAATGCTTGTATGAGGAGATGGTTCACGTCGGGAATGTCGGTAGTACCGGGATTCGAACCCATGACCTTTCGGAATTTTATTTCGAAGTTGCTAAATCTTCTGAGTCGCGACAGAATCACAAGGTTTTTGTGACCTCTATGTGAGGCCGTTTGACGAGACCTTTTCAGCAACGGATGAGGAGCTAGGTATTGCCGTATCCTACATCGCAAGATTGGAAACTTGGCATAGCAACAAACGAAAGTAACATTTTTCCTTTCGCGCGCACTCTATGACATAATATTAGCATCGTATTGTGTCAATATTCCCACGACCCCGGCGTGGGACCGGTTAGTGGGTAACATTCACGCTCGTTGATCTTGACATAGGCTTTGAACTAGATCTTGACAATTTTCAGCCTAATGTAACAATTGGCTCGTTGAGAACCATTGTTGGTAATTAGATAACTTCTCGACCAAATCTTATCTAAAGTGATGAAGTTATTTTGCTCCAAAGCTTTACCAGAGTCAGAGAACACGATTTTAAGTACAACTGTGATTCAGGACCACGAATTAGGGCAGCGTATGACTGTGACTTGATATCACGCAGTTGTATAAAGCTCTTCTAGCGTTGAGAAATGTCGTTCTAATGGTGCCTCCTATGTGTCCGCGGATTAAGGCGATGTGTAGTGGAGGTTCGCCATTCCAGCACCTTGAGACCCCAACGCACATCAGTTCTCCGCACTATATCTAGTTCTAGTTACTAGTTTTCAAGGAGCTGGAATGGCGACCCCGCACCGGAAAACGCAGTATCAGCAGACCCCCCACGAGATGGACTGACGATCTCAAAAAGGTCGCGGGGAGCCGCTGGGTCTAAGCGGTACAAGATCGTGTAGTATGGAGATCCCATGAAGAGACCTATGTCCAGCAGTGGACATCCATCGGTTGACAAAAAAGAAGAAGAAGTAGTGGAGGGCTGCTATGACTGTGACGACTTATAGACTATCAAGCTATTGTATAAAGCTCTACAATCATCGGGAAACTTCATCCTTTTTTTTGTCAGGAAAACCCGTTATGGGTCGCCGCTCGACGGGGATGAACGGCGGTATGTCGGACTCGCACCGACTAAAAACCTGACAGTGCTCCACCACGTTGCTGGTGGCGGGGACAGGGTACCGTTGTACACATTGCCCCCATCCCCGCCAGCAACAACTCTTAACCCCAGATTGCGCCACCTCTGGTTTGGGCCTCTCTAGAAACGGCCCCTTGGACTAATCAATGCATCGGAAGCACCACTCAATAACTTATTCAGATAGGCGTCCGATAAACGTCGTTTGGAAGGCCCAAAGGTGATAAGGTGGCATTAGACGGGTTTTGACGAAGGTTGTCTGCGAATCGGAACCAAGGACTCGACTTCCCGAATCCACCCCCGTGAGATTACGTCCTCGCAGAAGGAGGCCAATGATATTATTAAAGTGATGAAGAAATTATTTCAACAGCTTTACTAGCATCAGAAATCATTTTAAGTGTGCCTCATGTGAGTCCAGACAGTCTGTAGTTATTGGAAGTGGTGGTATCATTGCGGTATTTTATAAAGCTTTAATGGCGTCGGGTCGTTCTATCGTTGCCTCACATTAATCTTAACTATTGCTAAGGCTGATGTATAATGGAAGATATGTCTATATATTTTAAGCAATCTAATTTATGTACATAAAAATATAAAGAATTATAAAACGATAGGTGATGTATACAATAGACAAAGCAGGAACCGACATAAGCTTGCGGCTCCTGCTTTGCGCCTTGCAAAAGTACGTAATTCGTTTGTGGGTTTTGGTATAAGATTCTATAATAAAATTCCGCAATCAATTTCAGCTTTACCATTACATCAGTTTAACAACACTGTTAAAAAGAGGCTGATACAGAAAGCCTACTATACTCTTGAAGATTATTTGGAAGATAAGAATGTGTGGATATAGCTCTCTTTGAACCTGTACAAGACAGTAACGACTTCATGTAAATAGTATTAAGAATTATATTTTTAAAAGAGCAACCGCCGAGTTTCTTGCTGGCTCTTCTCGGTAGGAACAGCTTTCCGAACCAGCAGTAGAGTTGACGATTCAAAAGCACTTGTTTACAAGTTTATTTGAATAAAGAATATTTTGAATTTGAATTTGAATATATGTTTGTGTTTAGTCATTGCTATAAAATCTTCTAGCATCATACATCTTCCTGCCCTTATCGCACTCTAAGTGGGATCGCCACAACATGATATAAACATGTTGTCACATGATTTGGCTACGTACAACTGATATCGAATTACCTTTGTCGTATTTTACGACACCTCGGCAAGAAAAAGGGTGGTCTTTTCTACTTATCCGGATACTACACGGTATAGCATTAACCTATCGATTAATTTAAAAAAAATTATTATCAATGGACGGTATTTATCAGAGAGGTCTTTCACCTCTGATAATTGTCTAATTATAATACAATGATGAGAAAAACAATCATTTGTGGAAACAATGTAAGGGACAGACGTACAGATGGATCCACGCGTTTATGGTTGTGGCGATGTGTGCGTTAGATATATATAGATAAAGTTTGTGTATATTTTATACAATAAACAGTAACATTTAAATTTAGAAGCTATGTAAAATTGATAGCTTGATAGAGTTACTATAAATAGAGTAACCCAACCTAAAAAGTGTCATATTACAAAAAAATTGCTAATAAACACAAACAAAGGTTGCACTACCTCCCCCCCCCCCATTATTCGTAATTTGCCGTGGTCTAGATTTATAGAGGCACCTTTAGAAATATATTCCCCGATGCTAGAAGATTTTATAGACGCCGTGTGGTATCCGGCTGTGTAGAATAGACCACCCTCATTTCTTACCGAGGTGTCGTAAAAGGCGACTAAGGTAAGTCGGCCCGCCGTGTGGTATCCGGCTGAGTAGAATAGACCACCCTCATTTCTTACCGAGGTGTCGAAAAGGGCGACTAAGGTAAGTCGGCCCGCCGTGTGGTATCCGGCTGAGTAGAATAGACCACCCTCTTTCTTACCGAGGTGTTGTAAAATACGGCTAAGGTAAGTTGACGTCAGGCAGTCGGCCGGGCGTAAAAACGCATCCAAATCATGTTCTAACATGTTTATAACATGTTGTGCCGACCCCACTAAGAGTGCGATAAGGGCAGGAGGATATATTTTGTACTATGGACCTCCGCAAAGTAACGCCTAAATCTATAAATTACTATATAAACAGTAAACATAATGTCGGGATTTTTAACCGCCAAAATAAATGTCATGCAAATTGCAGACGTCAAATGTCGATTCAAAGAAAGTCCTACCCCAAGAAGGACACGGTATAAAAAAAACATGTTCGTTGAACCTGGTCGTTACACCCACCTGCGAGCCGCCACCTGACGTAACGGCACGTGTTCGCGCCAAAACGCTCATTCATTGATTGTTTATTATCTGTGGCCGAGTTCACAGATAACATTGCAATGTAGTATATTTAAAAGGTGCATAGATATATCAGCTATGCACCTTTGAAAAATATTTTGTAGACGTTAATTTGGTTTATTTTACTCAAATTCAAATTCAAAATATTCTTTATTCAAATAAACTTGTAAACAAGTGCTTTTGAATCGTCAACTCTACTGCTGGTTCGGAAAGCTGTTCCTACCGAGAAGAGCCAGCAAGAAACTCGGCGGTTGCTCTTTTAAAAATATAATTCTTATTCTTATATTATCTTAAAGCTGTGATAGCTCAGCGGTGAGATAGTGCGACTCTACGTAAGTCGTAAGTGGGTTTGGGTATATAATTCTTTAATGAAATTCAGCAATCCATTTGAGCTTTGCCATTACAGTTCAAAAACACTGTTAAAGAGAAGCTGATACAGAAAGCCTACTATACTGTTGATTACTGATTACTTAGATGATAAGGATGGGTTGATTTACTCTTCGACCCTGTATAAGACAGTAATGACTTAATGTTATTAGCTTTCCGAACCAGCAGTAGAGTTGACGATTCAAAAGCACTTGTTTACAAGTTTACTTGAATAAGTCTATTTTGAATTTGAATAACCAATGAGATTTTAATAATATCTCTAGAATCTCTAAGAGATATGTAGGTTTTCTCGCGATGTTTTTCTTTTAATAAGCGTGTAAAAAATTGCATGTATTAGAAAATACTATTTGATCATATAATATTTGATGTTTCAAACCGGCATACTTCATAAAGTATATTCTTTTCTAGTTCCACTTTTTCAAATCGAAGAGACTTTCGCTACTGACTAAAGCCAATGACTCATAATAAAGCAATCACAAACCCTCAAAGTCTGATTATTGATATTAACTTTTAGTACTTGGGTAACCGACTCGTTAATTTTTAAGATGATTAAAAAAATTAAAATAAAAAAAATTGAAAGAGAAATAAGCGGCTCGAACCTAGGTATTTTCACCTCTCTAGACCGCCCGTTCCCGAAAAGAACTAAGAACTAGGAAATGAACGAATTGTATTTTTTCAACGTAAATTTCAAAAAAAATTTAGAGCCCGAAAACAGGGATAAAACAACATTTTTTTTTAAATAAAACTTATCTAGATCGATTTTTCTCCCTCAAAACCCCCTACATTTTAAATTTCAGGAAAATTATTGGAGCCGTTTCCGAGATTCCGAAAATAAATATTAAAGATAGACAAAAAATAACAATGCAACTGATCCTAATTTTAACATTCGTCCATTATTTTCACTATCAAAATTAAATTTTACCATTTCATCTACCGAACTAATGGTTTTGGTGATATGGTTGAACAGACAGACGTTTAAAATGATCAGAGATCCTAATAGCTGTAATATGTAAAGCAATCAACGGACGACACCTGACGTAACGGAATTCAGGGTTACCAGGGAGGAAATAAATATTTTTTTATTTACCTTTATAATGACACGCCGTGTGATATCTGGCTGAATAGAATACCATCGTCATTTCTTACCGAGTTGTCATATAAGGCGACTAAGGTAAGTCGACCCACATGTGGTATCCGGTTGAGTAGAATGGACCACCCTCTTTCTTAGCGAGGTATTATAAAATATGACTTAGTTAAGTTGACGTCATGCAGGTGGCCGGTTGTAATATACGAATCCAAATCATGTGACAACATGTGCCGACCCCACTTAGAGTGGGATAAGGGCAGGAGGATAATGATGTAGATAAGTGGGGTGTAATTGTCCCATATACTTATTTAAGTAAGTAAAACTAAGTAGCGGCCTGTTACTCTCCCACTGCTGGGAATAGGCCTCTTCTCTCCGTTTTTGGAGAGAAGGATTGGAGCTAAGACCTACCACGCTGCTCTAATGCGGATTGGTAGGTTACACATATTACCAGAAATCTCTAGAAATATGCAGGTTTCCTCATGATGTTTTTTTTCACCAAAAAGCGTGCGATAAATTGCAATTAGACAAATAAGTTTTAACAGAAAAACTCATTGGTGTCTGCCCGGGTTTGACCCGTGACCAAACCCCGCAAGAGTCGCACGATGTTACCGCTGGGTTACCACAGCTTTATCTACTATTATATTTATTATTATTGCAATAACAGTATGGAAAGACTAGAATAAAGTATAAGTAGAAGACTAAAGTCTTCGAACAGTGCGTGTTGCCAGTGATGACCTATGGCTCTGAAACTTGGTCGCTGACTATGGGCCTCATAAGAAAGCTCAGAGTCGCTCAGCGGGTGATGGAGCAAGCTATGCTCGGAGTATCTCTTCGTGATCAAATCAGAAATGAGGAGATCCGTAGAAGAACCAAAGTGACGGACGGACGGACGGGTAGCTCAACGGGTCGCGAAGCTGAAGTGGCAATGGGCGGGGCACATAGTTCGAAGAACTGATGGACGTTGGGGTCTCAAGGTGCTGGTATGGCGACCCCGCACCGGAGAACGCAGTGTAGGCAGACCCCCCACCAGATGGACAGACGACCTCAAAAAGGTCGCGGGGAGCCGCTGGATCCAGGCGGCACAAGATCGTGTGGCGTGGAAGTCTATGACAGAGACCTATGTCCAACAGTGGACGACTATTGGTTGAAGAGAGAGAGAGAGAGAACAGTATGGATAATTTTAATGAGCTATATTACTTGAGACAAATTAATAAATACAATGTTACAATTTCCCACATAACTCAGACACCTGTTACGTAATACGTTGAAATATTAAAATTTATTCTAATTAGCAACTGGCAACCCTACATAGGGTCAAAAAGGGACTTGACTTTATCGCGCCATTACTAACTACTAAAAAAAAATACTTTTGTAAATTTATTTCAATATTTACCGATGTTCAAAAGCTTTTCCCGATATTATATACGTTTCAGTAGAAGTTAATAATGTGAGTGAATGCATACTAATATTATAAATATGAAAGTCTGTCTGTTTGCATGTTATCGTGCATACCTGATGCCTACCTGTACATATATTTTGAATTCGAATTTGAATTTATAATTACATTCCTTCACACAATAATGTTTGCATTTCTACACTATGAATTTACTATTTGATATAACCGCTTTGACACTTGTATCCAATCGCGGTTTACAAAAACGCGATCGTTTTTGGGTTTTCGTGTCATGATTGCTCTATCGTAGATCATGCTTGTTTGTGTGATCGTGTATAATCGGCACGATCATCGTGCAAGTTTCAATACGATCGTCAGTATAATCATAAATCCTTCTAGTATCCGTCTGAGTGAAATGCACCACCATCATTTCTTTCTGAGGTGTCGTGGGGTATTCGAGCCAGAGTAAACCACAGCAACGTATGGCCGGACAGCAAGTAAAAGTAAAAAATATTTGGTAAGGTTACAAAGCAGTGTGGTATCCGGTTGAGTAGAATAGACCACCCTCTTACCGAAATATCGTAAAATACTACTAAGGTAAATTGACGTCAGGCATGCCAGTCGTAAAATACGTAGCCAAATCATATGATAACATGTTTATAACATGTTTTGCCGATCCCACTTAAAGTGGGATAAAGGCAGGAGAATGATGTATATTAAAAATCTGCGTTTTTAAGGACATCTATTTAACGCCAAAAAAAATCTTATAATTAAATATTATAACTATTAAATGTTAGGTAATTGTGTAATAACTATTTTTTTAATAACCAATATACTATTAACTATTTCGCAAGTAAATTCTGTATTTAAAATGAGTGCATAAATTGAACAAACAAATTTCACACCATAAATAAAAGGGCGGCAACCGATTAGCGAACTAACCGCAATAAAGCTACGCTCAGATATGCGGAGGTAACGGAAATGTGGCGACAAGCCGATGCTCGCAAAAACCTCGGTTAATTTATAATTAAGTTGTTATACCACAAAAATTATCTCACCTTTTTATATTAATAACTAGGAGTCCCGCCCCAGCTTCGCACAGGTATAAAGCATAGCCTATGTCACTCAGTGATAATCACAGTATTTCGCTACTCCATATTGAATTTTATTATACATATAAACCTTCCTCTTCAGTCGTTTTTGCTATACCACGTTTTATAGTGACTTGACGGGATAAAATAAATGCGGTCGAACGGGATAAAAGGTATCCTATGTCCGTTTCCTGGTTCTAAGCAACCTCTCCACCAATTTTCAGCCGAATTGGTTCATCCGTTCTTGAGTTATAAATAGTGTAACTAAGACCAACTTTCTTTTATATATATAGATATTAGTATGTATTGCAGAATTACTTGATACAGAAGAATTAACACAGCCATAATGGTCTAATGGGTAGATCAAATTCAAATTCAAAATATTCTTCAAATTATTTTGCTATAATCTGCGATATAAGAAAATATATGTAATGCTAAATTTAAATAAAAACTCATGCACTAACGCCACCGATAGCACGATAACGCCAACAATACACAAGCTCTGCACACATTCACCACCACAATCTCAACAATTGTATTTTGTCGTGGAGTCTATGATGCTTCGGTTACGGGGCGAAACCATTTTAGATTGTGGTGGTAAATTGTGTATTGTAGTGTTATCGGTGGCGGGTAGTGCATTAGTTTTTACAAATTCTGCTTGTATCAGGTATGAGAACGAATAGTACACTCTACATTTAGCTTTACATATATTTTCTTTTATCGCGGCTTATAGCAAAATATTTTCATTAGTTTTGTATTATGGACCTCGGCAAAGTAACGCCTAATTCTATAAATTACTGTCTAATATTTTTAAAAAAACCTGACGCTATGAATGTATGGATAGAGTGCGTGATTGGTACCTCAATATGGACAGGTTTAAATTATCAAACTTCTCTAGAGTTGAATAGTTGTGCTTGCGACTTTGCTCGCGTTGAAATCAGTGTAGCCTAATTCTATAAATTAATAAGACTGCGACAATATCAATACACGATATTCTTATAGTCTGTGCTAAGCATAATGTATAACAGGTGCATGTCCACGTGGATCGCGTGATTTTTGTAAATGGCGCGAAAATGTCAATGCAGGTCGTGCAGGTTTGTCGACCTTCAGAGAGGTTAAACTGATGGAAGGGTTGATGGTATTGCGGTATTTCTGCAATAATGTTTAATTATTGCTTTAATGGGAATCATTTTTTTAGATTTCTATTGAACTAGCGATCCGCTCCGGCTTCGCACGGGTATAAAATATATAGCCAATGTCACTCGGTGAAAAAAAATATTAAAATCGATCCTGAAGTTTTAATTCATTCATTACTACCCTTGGCCTGCAAGAAAATTACAAAAATTGCTATTGTGGGTTATCCATAAGAGATAGACATATACCATCGCGGAGTTTTCTATAGACCTTATCAAGGTGTACAAATACTTAGTACATTATTTTGATAAATCTCGTAGGGTTCAGCCTGCGTTTGCAATGTGAGCGGAAAAAAATGTAAATATTTACGACATCACATTAGAAACCTCAAAAATTACAGTATCTCTCTACTCCATATTGAATGTTATTGTACATATAAACCTTCCTCTTCAATCACTCTATGTATTTATAACCGTATCAAAATCTGTTGCATAGTTTTAAAGATTTAAGCATACATAGGGATATATGGACATAGGGACATGGGGATAGACACAGAAAGCGACTTTGTTTTATACTATTAAGTAATAATAATATTTAATATATGGGACACTTATACACACGGTCGTCCGTTCCCAAAGTAAGCAACTTAATACTTTTTTTGAATTTAAACTATCGTGAGTGGAATTCATAATTAATGTATAGAAACCGGCTATACTCACGTGTTATTACATTTTCACGCGTAAAGAGCTCATGAATAAGAGCCCCGTATGGGCTTGAAGGGGGAGGCTCGTCCGGGGTGTAAGGGGGAGGCTCGTCCCAATCAGTCTCCTCAATTGTCAACCTCACCTGCACGCGGTGCACCCTGCAGATTAACCAACGAGGCTCTGGCGACCGACCAATGGCGGTATAACCATTCATACAGCTGACCTAAATTCTACCAGACCGACAGTGGGCAGCAGCACTGTCGGTGCGACATGGTCAGCACTGCGATCACCAACCCGCAGGCCAAGCGTGGTGATTACTGGCAATACCTTCATGGCATTACAAACAAAACCACAGCCCCTAGTTCCCGGCAGCTCCGCTATTCCCAGCTCTGGCAGCGGTTTGGGTAACGGCGGGGCAGGGGGTGTCAAGAATCTCCGGCAGAGATTCCGCTGCCAACCCCGACGACTAGACCTGGCAACGTACAACGCACGCACTTTGAGGGAAGACGAAAAGATACTCGAGCTGGAAGAAACAGTAAGCAAGTTGCGGTGGGACGTGATAGGATTATCCGAAGTCCGAAGAGAGGGGGAGGACACGATGATCCTAAAATCCGGCAACTTGCTTTACTACCGGGAGGGCGAACAACAGTCCCAAGGTGGTGTCGGGTTTCTCGTCCACAAGTCCCTTGTCAACAACATTGTTCAAGTCGAGAGTGTGTCGAGCAGGGTCGCGTTCCTGATACTCAGAATTACCAAACGGTATTCGCTGAAGGTCATACAGGTCTACGCACCGACATCGGCACATCCGGACGAAGAGGTAGAGGCCATGTATGAGGATTTATCTAGAGCCATGCATGCCTCCAAAACCTTCTACACTGTTGTGATGGGGGATTTCAACGCAAAGCTGGGCAAGCGAAGCGGCACCGAGTTGAGAGTAGGGCAATTTGGATATGGGCAACGGAACCACAGGGGCCAGATGTTGGCCGATTTCTTGGAGAAAGAAGATCTCTATATGATGAACTCTTTCTTCAGGAAACAGCCACATCGAAAATGGACCTGGGTAAGTCCCGACGGTTCCACGAGAAACGAGATTGACTTCATCATGTCGACCAGGCGTCATATATTCAATGATGTCTCTGTGATCAATACCGTGAAAACCGGGAGCGATCACCGTATGGTTAGAGGCACATTGAATATATGCGTACAGCTGGAAAGATCCAGACTGGTGAAGTCTACGCTCCGACCAACTCGAGCTCATATTCAAAACCCCGAGAACTTTCAACTCGAGCTGAAAAACAGTTTTGATTGCTTAGCTGACTGCGCTTCTGTGGACGATGTAAACAACAGGCTAGTGGAAACTGTCCATGCGGTGGGGTCCAAATTCTATAAGACTCACTGTAAAAGAACCAATAAATTCTCGACCCAGACTCTCAAGCTCATGGACGAGAGGAACGAAATGAGGCTACAGTCTTCAGTAGACGCTTCGAGCTACCGTCTGATCAATAGACAGATTTCTAAGGCGCAGAAATGCGACCTGCGACACTTCAACACGGAATGCATCCGAGATGCAATTGAGCGTAACAGGGGCTCCAAAGTGTTCGCGAGAGATCTGTCTATTGGGCAGAGGCAGTTAACGCGACTGAAGACCGATACTGGTAGTATCATTTCGTCTCGACCTGAGATTTTGGGAGAGGTTGAGAAGTTCTTTGGGCAGTTATACACCTCAACACAACAGCCTGTTGTCAATTTGGCAAAAGACCCAAGAGCCAAGTTGACCCGACACTATACCGAAGATATCCCGGACGTCAGCCTATACGAGATTAGTACGGCTCTCAAACAACTTAAGAACAACAAGGCTCCGGGTGAGGACGGAATCACTACAGAACTCCTGAAGGCGGGTGGAAAACCGGTACTCCAAGTCCTTCAGCGATTGTTCAATTCCGTCATTCACGAGGGCACTACGCCGGAAGCGTGGCACAGGAGCGTGGTGGTTCTTTTCTTCAAGAAGGGTGATAACACCTTATTGAAGAATTATAGACCCATCGCGCTGCTGAGTCAGGTTTATAAGTTGTTTTCGAGAGTCGTAACGAATCGTCTCGCTCGTAGGTTCGACGACTTCCAGCCTCCCGAACAAGCCGGTTTCCGGAAAGGCTATAGTACCATAGACCACATATTTACGCTGCGGCAGGTTATACAGAAGACCGAGGAGTATAACCGGCCACTTTGCTTGGCGTTTGTGGACTATGAGAAGGCCTTTGATTCGGTGGAAACATGGGCTGTGTTAAGATCGCTCCAGCGCTGCCGAATCGACTATCGGTACGTCCAAGTGTTGAAGTGTCTGTATGAAAACGCCACAATGTCTGTCCGTATCCAAGACAGAACTACGAGACCAATCCAAATGCGGCGTGGTGTGCGACAGGGAGATGTCATCTCCCCGAAGCTGTTTACCGCTGCATTGGAGGATGTCTTTAAGCTTTTGGATTGGAACGGACACGGCATCAACATTAACGGCGAGTACATCACTCACCTTCGATTTGCCGACGACATAGTCGTTATGGCAGAGTCCCTGGAGGATCTTAATACAATGCTCGACGACCTCAGCAGAGTATCTCAACAGGTGGGCCTAAAAATGAACATGAGCAAGACGAAAGTTATGTCAAACTCACATGTTCCGCTCCACCCGATCATCGTTGAGAACTCTGCACTCGAAATTGTTGACGAATATATATACCTGGGACATACGGTCCGGCTAGGTAGGTCCAATTTCGAGAAAGAGGTCAGTCGCCGAATCCAACTCGGATGGGCAGCGTTTGGGAAGCTACGCGAGATCTTTTCGTCCAATATTCCTCAGTGTCTGAAGACTAAAGTCTTCGAACAGTGCGTGTTGCCAGTGATGACCTATGGCTCTGAATCTTGGTCGCTGACTATGGGCCTCATAAGAAAGCTCAGAGTCGCTCAGCGGGCGATGGAGCGAGCTATGCTCGGAGTTTCTCTACGTGATCAAATCAGAAATGAGGAGATCCGTAGAAGAACCAGAGTCACCGACATAGCTCAGCGGGTCGCGAAGCTGAAGTGGCGATGGGCGGGGCACATAGTGCGGAGAACCGATGGACGTTGGGGTCTCAAGGTGTTGGAATGGCGACCCCGCACCGGAAAGCGCAGTGTTGGAAGACCCCCTACTAGATGGACAGACGACCTCAAAAGGGTCGCGGGGAGCCGCTGGATACAAGCGGCACAAAATCGTGTGTTCTGGAGATCCCATGAAGAGGCCTATGTCCAGCAGTGGACGTCCATCGGTTGAAGAAGAAGAAGAAGAAGAAGATGGGCTTGAAACTAGTCGGGCTCATCCGATAAAATAACACGTGAGTATAGCCGGTTTCTATACATTAACTTAATACTTGTATTATGGGTGACAGACAACTGGTGAATATATCCTTAGATATTTTTTAATACATACTTAAATACAAATACACACCCAGGCTCAAAGACCAACAAATTCATTTATAGAATATGTTGGCTGCTACCCACTGCACCAACGGGCCAGTCAAAAGTTCGGGTAGTGAAGTCATATATGTGTCTAATAGTTAATTGCAATGGAAAAGTGAAGGAAAACATCATGAGGAAACCTGCATATATCTAGAGAATTGTGGGGATATGTGTAACCTAACAAACCGCATTTATTTATTTATTTTTTTATTATGACAAGCCAATAAGATGAGAATATCATTTTACACATACTTATTAATACACTTTTTCATACGGCAAGTTCTAGGTAAAACACTTTTGAAGACGAATACAGCGTTATCGTAGGTAGTTAGGTACAAAAATTATTTATATTACTAAAAGGAGACAAATTAAATTATACTTTAATTTGTTATTATTTAATTACAAATTGAAGTATAATTTAATTATATAAATTATACTTTACTTAAATTTTGATAAAAACTATTACCTACTTAAACTTAACAACGCATTGTAGCGTGGTAGCTTTTAGCTCTAACGTTCAAAATTGTAATTCAGAAAAAACTTTGTGAGACACTTATTTCCACGCGAGCAAAGTCGCTGGCAGAGCTAGTTCAATATCTAAACGAGTTAATCTTGTACATATAAATAGAAAATTTCGGATTGGACTCCAAAGTTTTTCATGAAATTTAGTGTGTAGGGGGCAATCGATGGATCTAGTAAATAAAGTAAGTAACGGCCTGTTACTATCCCACTGCTGGGCATAGGCCTCCTCTCTCCGTTTTTGGAGATTAGATTGGAGCTAAGACCTACCACGCTGCTCCAATGCGGATTGATAGGTTACACATAACCTTATAATTCTCTAGGGATATGCAGGTTTCCTCACGATTTCCTTCACCGAAAAGCGTGTGATAAATTGCAATTATCAATTAGACACATAAGTTTTAAAAGAAAACTCATTGGTGTCTGGGCGGGTTTGAACCCATGATCGTCTCTAGAGATTCACACGGTCGCACCGCTGGGCTATCATCGATGAATGAAGCTATGTTTAATTTTAAAAAAAATTGTTTTAGCTCTGTTTTCGGGCGCTAAAAAACTGCTAAAATAGAAATAGAATGCAGAGTATAGTTTTGGTGTCATTTGTAAAGTAATAGCTTAATGGGGAACGGGTGGACCAAAAAAGTGAAAATACTCGGGATAAAGTCCCACAAGCCACCAGCACTCAAGGATCGGTCACCCAGTACCAATCTTTATTCAAATAAACTTGTGTAGAAGTACTTTTGAATCAATTACGCAACAATCGATTAACACAATTAAATACATAATACGAGAACAAATAGCTTAATTAAATTACAAATTATTGATTAACACGTAACATTTTTTTGAATCAAATTCCATATATTATTCAAGTAAGCGACTGCTTTTGAATAAACTCTACTGTACGTAAATATTTCTTTATACCCGTTTTTGTCACACTCGATTATTTCTTTGGACTCCTTAAGATATACATTGTTATAGCTTAACCTAAGTTGTACGTAGATTTGTATTACTTTATGTCTACAAAAACTTGGATTTAGTTGATTTTGGCATAAATTTTTTATTAACCGTAAAAAATTTCAAGGAAAATCGTTTAAATAATGCATATTCTAAACCTTTAAAATCGGAACGAAATAATACTCTGTGGTCGGCAATTTGAATATAAGTAGTAATTTCATCAACTGTTCTATTTCAGGTACATCGCAAAATGCACTTTAAACGGTAAGTGAAAGATTCAATTTTGAATACAAATAAAGTTTACAGAACCGTTAATAAGACTTTGTGAAATTTATCTATACAGAGACGTTATTGCAATTTATACTCTTTTGTGTGATAAATTAAGTTTAAAATAGCTTGCACTGTTACGTTTTGTACTCAATAAAAATTTAAATCGACAATTCGATAGATAACAATGGATTAACTTCTTGTAAATTTGAATTTCGAATACGTGGTCAAGTTCGAGGACAATTGAAATAAGTGTTCCTTTTTAAAAAAATTGAACTCTTTGTAATAAATTTTATTTTAATTTAGGTATGTACCTAATATTTATTATTGATTAACTTATATAATATTTTTTAGATATATCGTTTGTATATATAGTTATATCTTTATAATATTTTTTAAATTAATCCTTTTCTTTCTCTTTGTTTTAATGGAGTATGGAGCCACACTATTTTCATAACCTTGATAGATAAAAAATTATTTTGCGTTATTAAATCTTAATATATAAAATGAATGTTTGTCAATATGCCCTTTATAGACTCCGAAACGGCTGAACTGATTTTAATGAAATTTTCAGACAACATCCGTAAACTTTGGTGACGGTTGGAGCGTTTTTTTTAAACTGTTTAGTTCTATATTGTAGAGAATTGTTAGCAATTTTAACATTTGCATAATAAGATAATAATTATTGTATTAAGTTCAAGTTTAAGTATAAATATTGGCATTAGTCTCAATATTGTAATCTCAACTTAAGAGGAGATTTAAAAATGGAAGAGGAATTTAATTTTGGCGGCATTCTGGTTTGACGAAAAATATTTGTTATTTATTTATTTATTGGACAACCAACAATAGATACATTTTATTAACTTAAATTAAATTATTCAGATATCATTGTAAATGTTCTATTACTTAAAGGTCGTCATTCGTAAAAAATTTAAAAATTATTAAAGTAATTAAGAGTAATTAAGTGTTTTAAGAATTGTTTTGATATATTTTGGAAATCTTTTCTAAGTATTTTAATACAATTCATGCCAGACTGAGCCACAAAACGTATGGCCAGACAGCTAGTAAAAATAAAATAGTTGCATTTAAATATGTTAGCCATAGAAACGGAAAATATATAATATTAAAATTAATTTAACTAATTTCCCCTATTAAATTTAATGAAGGAGAAGCTGCTATATTTAAAGATAATTAAAATCATCATAAACTTAATAAAGGTATAAAATTTAATATACCCTTATTTAAAAATAAACTTCGTCTATTTAAACGTTCATAATTAATATTTAACAAACAAAATATAGATATATTAAAGGATCTCTAAAAACAACGTCTAAACACATGTTCCGTTGCCTATATTAAAAAAGGTTTTTTGTTAAGTCGGCACGTGCTATCACCAATTACGAGGGTGCAGTCATTTCCTCCGATGACAATGATACGGAAAGTGGTATAAAAAAATACCTTCTGTATAATTACAGTGTAACGGAATTGAGATTTGGCGGGAAATGAGGATGAATGACATTGACAAGTATTTTTTTTATCTGCCGTACTTTTTTATTCGCGCTATATATAGACGTGTTCAAGGTCGAAACCCATACTATCTAGAAACTATTAATAGTTATTTTTTAACATCCAGTGTTTATATAAGTTAAATTTTATTATTATTAACAAATTATATATTAATTTGGAGTGCGTATTATTGTGTAACAAATATTTTATTTTTGTGTTATCCAGCTGAGTAGAATAAGAATAAATCGATTAGGTCACACCATCATTCTCTTGCCCTTATCCCACTCCAAATGGGGTTGGTACAACATGTTATAAACATGCTGTCACATGATTTGGCTGCGTTATTACGACCGGCCGTCTGCCAGACATCAACTTACCTTGTCGTATTTTACGACACCACGGTAAGAAAGAGGATGGTATTATTCCATTCAGCCGGATACCACACGACGTTAACACCCGGTTTTATATTACTTGAATATTCGTTTTAACTGTATACCTATTAAATAATTGGAATGCGTATTATTGTATAAAATTTTGTTTTTTTATGTTATCCGGCTGAGTAGAATAGACCACCCTCTTTCTAGCCGAGGTGTCGCAAAAAGCTAGTAAAGTAAGCTCCGTCCTTTTTTTTGTCCGTGAGTCAAAAGAGAAAAGACAAAATACACATTTCTCATATTAGAATTTATAAAAATCAGAAAATTGTAAAAACGTTTCAATCTTGAATTGGCTTAAGAGAATCTTTAAATACAAATAAACATGTTTTCGACCATGATTATCAAAGTAAAGTTTTTTTCCAAAAATCTCCAGTTTTACTATTTGCGTCACAAAATTCAATATAAAAAGTTTTATTATTTACGTCACATCTCCGTAACGTATTTAAAACAAAAAATAAAATTGTTCGTTTAATATTTTTATTTCTTCATAACGTCAGTTAACATGGTTTTTTTGTTGAATTACTTAACAACAAGTTATTATAACGTGCATGTTACATAATTGTCTATGTTAGAGAATATATCAGTAATTATATAAAAGGCAAAGTAAGTAAGTAACGGCCTGTTACTATCCCACTGCTGAGAATAGGCCTCTACTCTCCATTTTTGGAGAGAAGGATTGGAGCTAAGACCTACCACGCTGCTCCAATGCGGATTGGTAGGTTACACATATCTCCAGAATTCTCTAGGGATATGCAGGTTTCCTCACGATGTTTTCCTTCACCGAAAAGCGTGTGATAAATTGCAATTATCAATTAGACACATAAGTTTTTAAGAGAAAAACTCATTGGTGTCTGCCCGGGGTTGAACCCGTGATCGTCTCTAGAGATTCACACGGTCGCACCGCTGGGCCATCACAGCTTATATAAAAGGCATTATATATTAATATCTATCTATTCTAATAAATAAAGCTGAAGAGTTTGTTTATTTGTAAACAGATAAGAAAATATTTATCATAGCTAATTATATATTAATAGCATCTCACTTTTATCTATTTATTTTACCAAAATTATTTAATAGATTAAATAGTTCAATTTATATAAACTTTTTCCATTTCTCTATATGACCCGTACTCTCTTTCTTCTTCAATTCTAGTCCTTTTCCTTCTGTCACTCAAAGGTTGACTGGAAGAGATCCCTTTTATTTTTATTATATCCCTTTTATTATATTATTTTTTCTCTTTTCTAAATAAATGTGTAAAAAGAAAAATATATCGTAGAGGTGTCATAAAAGGCGACTAAGGTAAGTTGACTCACCGTGTGGTATCCGGTTCAATTGAATAGACCACCCTCTTCCTTACCGATGTATTGTATAATACAACAGAGGTAAGTTCACGTCAGGCAGGCGGCCGGTCGTAAAAACGCAGCCAAATCATGTGACAGCATGTTTATAACATATTGTGCCGACCCCACTTAGAGTGGGATAAGGGCAGGAAGATGATGATGAGTTTGAACTTAAATCGAAATCTCAAATCCATTTTTGCATACCAATTTCTTCAGTTAAACAAACTACTTCCTTGTAACAATAACAAACTTAACTTGCGGTTATAAATATAATAGTAATTTAAAATAGCACCTTATCCCATTGACATAAGAGCATATATAATATTATATGACTGCAAATAGCCTTGTATAACAGCTGATTATAGGGGGTTAAAGACGGGTTATAAAGGGGTGTTTTAACGGAATAAGAACACCTGTTTGACGGGTCATGTAAGTGTGACGAACTCTAAGAAAGTGTAAAGCTAAAATAGAGAAATGGCCTTGTTAGGCCCACTGATGGGCAAAAGGGTCTCTTGAATAATTAAGCAATTTAAATAAATAAGTTTAATTTTATAATTTAATATTCAAATAATATATATAAATAAATATATGGGACTCTTACACACACGGTCGTCCGTCCCCAAAGTAACTTAATACTTGTGTTATGGGCGACAGACGACTGGTGAATATATACATATATAATTGTAAATATATATATATATATATATATATATATATATATATATATATATATATATATATATATATATATATATATACGCCTGATACATGCAGCATCGTCAGGAGATAGACTCCACGACAAAATCGCAAAGCGTCGTCGTACGGGGCGAAACAATTATTGAGATTGTGGTGGTAAATGTGTGCAGTGCTTGTATAGCTTGTGTATTGTTGTGTTATCGGTATCGGGTAATGCATGAGTTCTTACAAATTCTGCATGTATCAGGTATGAGAACGAATAGTACACTCTAGGTACATATAGCATTACATATATTTTCTTTTATCGCGGATTATAGCAGAATAATATTCTCATTACTTTTGAATTATGGACCTCCGCAAAGTAACGCCTAATTCTATAAAAAATAAATCTATAGTCCGACTTAGTAGACTTTCCACTACCATGAGATCGGTATGTACGCGGGTGAAACCGCGTTAAATTACTAGTTTATATAAAGAAAAAGATCAAAATGTAGATACAGTACAGAAATTTTAAAAGCAGCCATCGCTTACGGCTATAGAACTTGCTAACCCAGATCCAGCTTAAATTACAGCTTAGGACTCTCAAAGTAATCCTCCGCATATTTATTTTAGCTATTTATGGTACCGTTACTAAATGCAATGGATGGGTTTGAATCTGTGATAGATCTATTCTTAGACCAGTGTAAACATTGACGGCGACGTTTATGTCGGACTCGCACCGACTAAAACGACTTGTGTGCTCCACCACGCTGCCGATGGCAAGGACAGGGTATCGTTGTACACATTGCCCCCATCCTGACGACAGTTCTGATCCCAGAGAACGCCTCCTCCGAGTAGGGACCCCTCGAAAGAGAAGTCCCCCTCCGCTAACCAGTGCATCGAGAGCACCAGATGCACCGGCCGCCTCGGGGACCTGTAAGCCAGACGTCTGATATACCCCGTTCGGAACTTCCGAAGGTCCCCTGGCAGGGCGGCAGGCAATGGGCTTAGGCAAGTCTCTACCACCTGGACTCGCCAGCAGTAGATTGGATCCAGAATAAAAGTTCCCGGAAAAAAATGAGGATTGCCCACGCGGGGGATCAACTTACTATTAGGCGCCTTTCACGACGACTCGTAAAAGGCGACTAAGGTAAGATCACTTCTGGTAGGAAGCCATTCGTAAAATACCTGTCCAAATCACGTGACAACATGTTTATAACATGTTGATCCGACCCTACTTAGAATGGGATAAGGGCAGGAGAATTATGATAAATAAGACACAAATGAGTTAATAGAAAAACTCATTGGTGCCTGTCCGGGTTTAAACCAGCGTCACGTCTCTCACCGTTGGGCTATCGCAACTTTATCGATACTCAAATAGTAAACCAAACCATCGGCAATTTTACTCGATTGTAAATAAATTATTAAAAATAATAGACGGAATCGATATCCAATATTGTATTTTCCACTTCCAAGTAGCAGCCTATTTCAATTGATTAGTGAGGAGCCGTATATCGATAAATAACCCAACATTAACGTACCTTAAATAAATAAATATATAGGACACTTACACACACGGTCGTCCGTCCCCAAAGTAACTTAATACTTGTGTTATGGACAGACAACTGGTGAATACATACTTATGTAATTTTTAAATACATACTGAAATACAAATATACACCCAGACTCGAAGAGCAATTCAAATTCAAAATATTCTTTATTCAAATAAACTTGTAAACAAATGCTTTTGAATCGTCAACTCTACTGCTGGTTCGGAAAGCTGTTCCTACCGAGAAGAGCCAGCAAGAAACTCGACGGTTGCTCTTTTAAAAATATAATTCTTAATACTATTTACATTAAGTCGTCACTGTCTTGTACAGGTTCAAAGAGAGCTATATCCACACATAGACCACCCTCTTTCTTATAGAGGTCGTTAAAGGCAATTAAGGTAAGAAAACGTCAGGCAGGCGGCCGGTCGTAAATTAACTAGCCTCAACATGTAATAACATGTTGTGCCGACCCCACTTAGAGTGGAATTAGGGTAGGACGATGATGATGATATAAATATAACAATGGTATAAATTCTCAAACAGCAAAACATATCAATGACCATTTTGAAAAATAAGCCTGACTGGATTTTTCACATAAAAACGCTTATAAAATTTTCCAGAAAATTAGCTAAAACACCATCGATATTTTATCAAAGGTCTGGCCTTGACTGGCCCGTTGGCGCAGTGACCCTGCCTTAAACTCTGTGGGTCGCGGGTTCGAGTCCCGCCGAGGGCCAACATTTTCTATAAATGAATTTGTTGGTCTTTAAGTCTGGGTGTATATTTGTACTTAAGTATTTATTTAAAAAATAAATAAATATATATTCACCAGTTGTCTGTCACCCATAACACAAGTATTAGGTTACTTACTTTGGAGACTGACGACCGTGTGTGTAAATGTCCCATATATTTATTTACTTATTTATTGTGGATTCATAGGTTACTTTGGAGAGGTTCATCATACAAAAATAATGATATTTATCGCGGATTATAGTGAAATAATATTACTACTTTTGTTTACCGCCGTTTGGTATCCGGCTGAATAGAATAATACCACCCTTATTTCTTACCGAGGTGTCGTAAAAGGTGACTAAGGTAAGTCAACCCGTCGAGTAGTATCCAGCTGTGTAGAATACAGACCACCCTCCTTTCTTGCCGAGGTGTCGTTAAAGGCGACTAAGGTAAGTCGACCCGCGGTGTGTTATCCGGCTAAGTAGAATAGACCAACCTCATTTCTTACCGAGGTGTCGTAAAACGCGACTAAGGTAAGTTGACCCACTGTGTGGTATCCGGTTCAGTAGAATAGACCACCCTTTTTCTTACCGAGGTGTCGTAAAATACGACTAAGGTAAGTTGACGTCAGGCAGGCGGCCGGTCGTAAAATACGTAGCCAAATCATGCGACAGCATGTTTATAACATGTTGTGCCGACCCCACTTATAGTGGGATAAGGGCAGGAAGATGATGACTATCATTTAATATCGATTTATCGATAGTCAATGGCCATCACTACACCAAACCGCAGCCATTAGCGGTCTGTTTACCATTTCAAACCATTATTCTGTCCGTCCGTAATAAACGCTCGCACAATCTAAACCCGATTATATCGACAGTTTTCGAAATTTGACACTGTTTTAGGGAAACTGGTTCAGGTGAAAGTGCGTGTGTTTGTTACGCTTTAACGCCTAAACACTTAAATGAATTTTATTTTAAATTATTTAAAGAATTACACGTTACCTTGCGATACATGATACAAAAGTAATAAAAAAAAAATTGGCTAGGTTTAAAAAAAATCGTTTTATACCTGTTTTTGGACATTAAAAAATTACTAAAATTTCTATATTGAATATAAAACTAAGGTAAATTAAGATTTTTAGAATTAAGTTTAACTAATATAGTTTATAAGAATAATTGTTACTTATACAACATAATATTGATCTCATAGATGGTCTGAAATAAATAAATATTATTATTATTGTAATTAAAACACTATTTTCACCATAAACTGTCAAGTCAGCGTAGTTTATTTTGGAAACGGGCAGTCTCGAGAAATTTAAATCTAGACTCGATCCAACTGGCCCGTTGGAGCAGTGGGTAGTGACCCTGCCTTCAGCTCCGCGGGTCGCAGGTTCGATTCCCGCCGAGGGCTAACATTTTCTATAAATGAATTTGTTGGCCTTTGAGCCTGGGTGTATATTTGTATTTAAGTATGTATTTAAAAATATATAATAATATATAAGTATTCACCAGTTGTCTGTCACCCATAACACAAGTATTAAGTTACTTACTTTGGGGACGGACGACCGTGTGTGTAAGTGTCCCATATATTTATTTATTTATTTATTTATTTATTTATTTATAACTACCTTATTATTTTTGTATCTTTTTTTTATTTTGTAAAAAATGCTCGGTCAACCAGGATCTTTGAATTTAAAAGAAAAAGGCTTAGTAAGTAGCGGCCTGTTACTCTCCCACTGCTGAGAATAGCCTCTTTCCGTTTTTGGAGAGAAGGATTGGAGCTAAGACCTACCACGCTGTTCCAATGATTGGTAGGTTACACATATCTCCAGAATTCTCTAGAGATATGCAGGTTTCCTCACGATGTTTCCTTCGCCGAAAGCGTGTGACAAATTGCAATTATCAATTAGACACATAAGTTTTAACAGAAAAACTCATTGATGTCTGCCCGGGTTTGAAACTGTCACCTCCTCGAAAAAGTCGCACGGTGCTACCGCTCGGCTACCACAGCAGAAAAAAGGCTTATATTAACAATATTTAATGAAGATATAATAGATATTATAAAACAGAAGACCCTTAGAGCAATTCTCATTTAACTGTCATCATCATCTTCCTGCCCTTATCCCACTCTAAGTTGGGGCGGCACAACATGTTATAAACATGCTGTCACATGATTTGTCTGCGTTTTTACGACCGACCGCTTGCCTGACGTCAACTTACCTTACTCGTATTATACGACACCTCATTAAGTAAATGAGGTTGGTCTATTCTACTCAGCCGGATACCACACGGCGGAACATTAAATAAGACACTATTATTTTCAAATGGCATTGCAATAGTATGAACTGTGCTGCATATGTCATCCCCACAGTGTTAAAAAAACAATTCTCATTTAACTGTATAACATAAAAACCATCAATGCCAATTCAATTTTATAATTCAACGAATAGAATTGAAGTTAATTGTTGAAAAAAAATTGTCCAAAAAATCCACCGTAAAGAATCGACCGACCTCCGATGCGAACTTGGCCTAACCTCGGCTACAAACAAACATGACAGACAATATTTGATCATGAAATATTATGAAAATATCTTTAAAATTTAAATGAGTTAATCTTGTATGTATATATATTAATAACTAGTAATCGCCAGAATTATAAATTAGAACCGTAATATAGCCTTTCATCCCCATCCTCCTGCCCTTATCCCACTCTAAGTGGGGTCGGCACAACATGTTATAAACATGCTGTCACATGATTTGGCTGCGTTTTTACTACCGGCCGCCTGCCTGACGTCAATTTACCTTAGTCGTATTTTACGACACCTCGGTAAGAAAAAGGGTGGTCTATTCTACTGAACCGGATACCACACAGTGGGTCAACTTACCTTAGTCGCGTTTTACGACACCTCGGTAAGAAATGAGGTTGGTCTATTCTACTTAGCCGGATAACACACCGCGGGTCGACTTACCTTAGTTGCCTATTACGACACCTCGGTAAGAAATGAGGGTGGTACTATTCTATTAAGCCGGATACCACACGGCGTAACCGTAATATAGTCTTTGATAATCATAAAAATGGTTTAAGTGGGTTAACCTTAAAAGCTAGACATATGCTGTTGCAGACTTTTATTTAGAACTTTTAGAGGGGAACAATTTTGTAATACATCTTTGTCGAATAACTATCACCGTTTACTCAGCGCACGCAAGGAAAGCTTTAAATTCTGCTGTTTTCTTATTAATTTTTATTGCTGCTCCTCTCATATTCATCTTAGCGTGATGTTATATAACGTATAGCTTCCTCCATAAATGGACTATTTTATACTGAAAGAATTTTTCTAATCGGTCTAGTAGTTTCTGAGATTAGCGCGTTCAAACAATCAATCAATCAAACAAACAAACAAACTCTTCAGCTTATACATTAGAATAGATAATAATAAAAGTTTATTAGTAGATTATATTTTCTAAGATATTCTCTAAATTTCGGAAACGGCTCCAACGATTTTCGTGAAATTCAGCATGTAGGGGGTTTTGGGGGAGAAAATTCTATCTAGCTATGTTTTATTTAAAAAAAATCAATTTCCTCTCTCCTTTTTCTCCTACCCATATCCCACTCTAAGTGGGATCGGAACAACATGTTATAAACATGTCACATGATATGTATTTTACGTCGACTTCGTAACGTCTGACGTCGTAAAATACAACAAAGGTCATATTTTACAAAACCTCGATAAGAAATGATGGTGGTCTATTCGACTCAGCCGGATACCACACGTCAGTTCGACTTATCTTAGTCGTCTTTTACGACAACTCGATAAGAAATGAGGGTGTTCTATTCTACTCAGCCGGATACCACACGGCGGGTCAACTTAAATTAGTCGTCTTTACGATACCTCGATAAATGAGCGTGGTCTATTCTACTCAGCCGGATACCACACAGAGGGTCAACTTACCTTAGTCGTCTTTCACGACACCTCGATAAGAAATGAGGGTGGTCTATTCCACTCAGCCGGATACCACACGGCATACCTACTAAATTTTAATTGGAACTCAAAATTTAAAACCCATTAAAATTCATGTATTAATTTTAATGACATCCTTTCCTGAGGGAAATTCATTTCGCCTCCCATTTCCCATGCCCTAACAATGGCGCAGACAAAATGGCGTGCGCTGACGTCACTCCGGAAATAGCTCCGTTTTGAATTTGGAACGGTCGAGCGCGCAATGGCGGCGCATCCGGCGAAGACGTTACAATGAGTGCGCGCGCGACGGCAACATTGTATCAATGATCAATGATTTATTGTTTGATCTAGAATTTAAATGGGGTGATATTTTCGTTGTTAAATACGCTTGGTATCCGGCTGAATAGAATAGTACCGACCACATTTCTTACCGAGGTGTCGTAAAAGACGACTAAGGTAAGTCGACCCGCCGTGTGGTATCCAGCTGAGTAGAATAAAAGTAAGTAAGTAGCGGCCTGTTACTATCCCACTTGCTGGGCATAGGCCTCTTCTCTCCGTTATTGGAGAGAAGGATTGGAGCTAAGACCTACCACGCTGCTCCAATGCGGATTGGTAGGTTACACATATCTCCAGAATTCTCTAGAGATATGCAGGTTTCCTCACGATGTTTTCCTTCACCGAAAAGCGTGTGATAAATTGCAATTATCAATTAGACACATAAGTTTTAACAGAAAGACTCATTGGTGTCTGCCCGGGTTTGAACCTGTGACCTCCTCGAAAGAGTCGCACGGTGTTACCGCTGGGCCATCACAGGCTGGCTGAGTAGAATAGAATATCCTTATTTCTTGCAGAGGTGTTGTAAAAGGTGACTAAGGTACGTTGACCCACCTTTAGGTATCCGGCTGAATAGAATAGTACCGACCTCATTTCTTACCGAGGTGTCGTAAAAGGCGACTGATGTAAGTTGACCCGACGTGTGGTATCCGGCTGAGTAGAATAGAACATCCTCAGTTCTTGCAGAGGTGTTGTAAAGGCGACTGATGTAAGTTGACCCACCGTGTGGTATCCGGATGAACTAAATAAAACATCCCCATTTTTTGCAGAGATGTTGTAAAAGGCTACTAAAGTAAGTTGACCCTACGTGTGGTATCCGATTAAGTAGAATAGAACATCTTCATTTCTTGCAGAGGTGTTGTAAAACGCTACTAAAGTAAGTAGACCCAACTTGTGGTATCCGGCTGAGTAGAATAGAACATCCTCATTTCTTGCAGAGGTGTTGTAAAAGGTGACTAAGGTAAGTAGACCCAACGTGTTGTATCCGGCTGAGTAGAATAGAACATCCACATTGCTTGCAGAGGTGTTGTAAAAGGTTACTAAGGTAAGTTGACCCAACGTGTGGTATCCGGCTGAATAGAATAGTACCGACCTCATTTCTTGCAGAGGTGTTGTAAAAGGCGACTGATGTAAGTTGACCCAACGTGTAGTATCCGGTTAAGCAGAATACACCATCCTCTTTCTTACCGAGGTGTCGTAAAAGGCGACTAAGATAAGTAGACCCACCGTGAGGTATCCGATTAAGTGGAATAGAACATCCTCATTTCTTGCAGAGGTGTTGTAAAAGGTGACTAAAGTAAGTAGACCCAACGTGTGGTATCCGATTAAGTAGAATAGACCATCCTGTTTCTTATCGAGGTGTCGTAAAAGGCGACTAAGGTAAGTTGACCCACCGTGAGGTATCCGATTAAGTAGAATAGAACATCCTCATTTCTTGCAGTGTTGTAAAAGGCTACTAAAGTAAGTAGACCCAACTTGTGATATTCCTGTTAAGTAGAAAAGACCATCCTGTTTCTTAGCGAGGAGTCGTAAAAAGCGGCTAAGGTAAGTTGACCCGACGTGTGGTATCCGATTAAGTGGAATAGAACATCCTCATTTCTTGCAGAGGTGTTGTAAAAGGCGACTAAAGTAAGTTGACCCAACGTGTGGTATTCGGCTGAATAGAATAGTACCGACCTCATTTCTTACCGAGGTGTCGTAAAAGGCGACTGATGTAAGTTGACCCGACGTGTGGTATCCGGCTGAGTAGAATAGAACATCCTCATTTCTTGCAGAGGTGTTGTAAAAGGCGACTAAAGTAAGTTGACCCAACGTGTGGTATTCGGCTGAATAGAATAGTACCGACCTCATTTCTTACCGAGGTGTTGTAAAGGCGACTGATGTAAGTTGACCCGACGTGTGGTATCCGGCTGAATAGAATAGTACGGACCTCATTTCTTATCGAGGTGTCGTAAAAGACGACTAAGGTAAGTTGACCCACTGTGTGCTATCCGGCTAAGTAGAATAGACCATCCTCTTTCTTACCGAGGTGTCGTAAAAGGCGACTAAGGTAAGTTGACCCACCTTTTGGTATCCGGCTGAATAGAATAGTACCGACCTCATTTCTTACCGAGGTGTCGTAAAAGGCGACTAAGGTACTTACCTTAGACCTAACGTGTGGTATCCGGCTGAGTAGAATAGAACATCCTCAGTTCTTGCAGAGGTGTTGTAAAAGACGACTAAAGTAAGTTGACCCACCGTGTGGTATCCGGTTAAGTAGAATAGACCATCCTGTTTTTTACCAAGGTGTCGTAAAAGGCGACTTAGGTAAGTAGACCCAACGTGTGGTATCCGGCTGAATAGAATAGTACCGACCTAATTTCTTACCGAAATGTCGTAAAAGTCGACTAAAGTAAATTGACCCACCGTGTGGTATCCGGCTGAGTAGAATAGAATATCCTTATTTCTTGCAGAGGTGTTGTAAAAGGCGACTAAGGTAAGTCGACCCGCCGTGTGGTATCCAGCTGAGTAGAATAGAATATCCTTATTTCTTGCAGAGTTGTTGTAAAAGGCGACTAAGATAAGTAGACCCAACGTGTGGTATCCGGCTGAGTAGAATAGAACATCCTCATTTCTTGCAGAGGTGTTGTAAAAGGTGACTAAGGTAAGTTGACCCACCGTGTGGTATCCGGTTAAGTAGAATAGACCATCGTACTTAACCGAGGTGTCGTAAAATACGATTAAGGTAATTGATGTCAGGCAGGCGGCCTGTCGTAAAATACGGTACAATACGGTAGCCAAATCATGCAGGTTTCCTCACGATATTTGCCTTCACCAAAAAGTATATGATAAATTGCAATTATAAATTAGACACATAAGTTTTAATGGTAAAACTAAGCAGTGCCTGTACCGGAGTTCGAATCCACGACCCCTTGGAAAGGTTTACACAGTCTCATCGTTTAGCTATCACACCTTACTACTGTGGAAGCTGGATGTAAAAAATGGCAAAGTTAACTCTTAAAGTAATGGCCAGTTACTATCCCACTGCTGAGCATAGGCCTTCTCTATCCGTTTTTGAAGAGAAGGTTCGAAGCTAAGACCTATCACGCTGATCCAATGCGAATTGGTAGGTTACACATATCTCCAGAATTCTCTAGAGATATGCAGGTTTCCTCACGATATTTTCCTTCACCGAAAAGCGTGTGACAAACTCCAATTATGAATTTCACACATAATTTTTAACAGAAAACTTAATGCCTGGACGGGGTTTGAACCTGTGACCCTTCAAAAGAGTCGCTCGGTCTCATCGCGGGTCTATCACAGCTTACTACGGAAGCTGAGTATAAAAAATTACAAACTGAAATCTTACAACTCGTAAATACGGAAGCTTCATTTTTTTGCGACAGTTTCTTGCTAAATTCAATTCATCAGATAAAATTGCATAATACTTCAGCACTATACATTTGTTTTGTTAGAATTTAATCAAATTACTAATTACTTTAATACTTAGGTACTTGGCTTAACGAAAGTTGGAGCAGTGACCAAGAAGTTAAGACCAGAATCGAAGTAGCCCGTAGTACCTTCGGTAAAATGAAAAAAGTACTGTGCAACCGCAGACTTAAGCTGGATTTGCGCATTCGGATCTTGCACTGCTATATTTGGCCCATAGTTCTATACGGATGCGAAGCCTGGACTCTTAAAGAAGATCTCAAGAAACGAATAGAAGCATTCGAGATGTGGGCTTACAGGCGCATGTTGTCTATTAGCTGGACCCAGAAAATCTCGAATGTGGAAGTTCTGCGACGTGTCCATCAAAACCGGAAACTTTTGCAGACCGTTAAGATGAGAAAAGTCGCATATCTAGGACATGTTCTTAGGCACGACAGATATGGACTTCTGCAACTCATCTTAATGGGAAAAGTTTCCGGAAAAAGAGGTGTGGGACGCAGAAAGAAATCCTGGCTTCGCAACGTAAGGGAATGGACGGGGATCGCGAGCGCCGCTGAACTGTTCCGGCTAGCGAGGGATAGGGACAAATTTATGAAGCTGACTGCCAACCTTCGCTAGTCGGAGAGGCACTCGAAGAAGAAGAAGAATCAAATTAAACACAGGCTTTTGTTATATCTTCCCTAATATATAAGACTAGCAATCGCCAGCGGTTTCGCCCGCGCGGATAGATTAAAACCGCAATATACTATTTTGACAACCATAAAAATGGTTATAGTGGGTTAACCTTAAAAGCTAGATATATGCTATCCTGGACTTTTATTTAGAACTTTTAGAGGGGAACAATTTTGTAATACATGATTTTTTAATAACTATTACCGTTTACTCAGCGTACGTAAGGAAGGCTTTAAATTTTCGTACTATTTTTTATTGCTACTCCTCTCCTATTCCTATTCACCTTAGCGTTATTTTATATAGCCTATAGCCTTCCTCGATAAATGGACTATCTTACACTGAACGAATTTTTCATATCGGTCCAGTAGTTCCTCAAATAAGCGCGTTCAAACAATCAAACAAACAAACTCTTCAGCTTTATATATTAGTATGTTCATCCGAAAAGTAATTTTGTTTTTCTCGACAGTGGACTAAATTGTATTTTTAAAAAACAACTTTACAATTACGAGTAAGTCATTACTCATAATTATCCTGCCGTCCTTATCTCACTCTAAGTTATAAACATGTTGTCACATGCTTTGGCTACGTATTCCATGGCCAACCGCCTGTCAGACGTCTACTTACTATAGTCTTATTTTACTACACGTCGATAAGAAATGAGGGTGGTCTTTATCAATCAGCCGGATACCACACGGCGAGTCGACATCCCTTAGTAGCCTATTACGACACCTCCGTAAGAAATAGGGGTGGTTTATTCTCTTCAGCCGGATATCACATAGTCGACTTACCTTAGTCGCCTTTTACGACACCTTGGTAAGAAAAAAGAGGGTGGTTAATTCAATCAAATCAAATTAAAATAATCTTTATTCAGTCTTAAATTTCGTAATATGCTTTACGTATAAGTACTTTTCTTATACTTTATTTGTTATTATATATATATATAATTTCCTATTTAAAACTTTATGTAGCCTGGTCTAGTATGGATTGCGGAATTTTATTGTAAAAGCGAATACCGAGACCATCAAAAGACTTTCTAACTCTGCTGCTCTATTCAGCCGCATACTTTCGTCGCCTTTTACGACACCTGGGTCAGAAATGAGGGTGGTCTATACCACTCAGCCGGATACCGCATGGAAACGCTGTTCAAAGTGTTAATAATGTTATTTTCGCGTTATGAAATACAATTTTTGTGTACAAACCTACGTAATGAGTGGCGAATTACGCAAAAGTCAGCGTAACCTCGGCGGTAATCGATGTCGACGAAAAACTGTTGGTCAACTATCGACCTCGGTTTTTGTTAGGGATGTTCAGATGGTCATATCGTTTTTTGTCCAGCATTAACGAATTTATTTGTGTCAAACACATTTGGAGCAGGCCGAGACCGTGACTCGGATAATCGACTCGACTACGTGTGACTGGGAACGTGTAATAACAAAACTGACCACTAACAAAAAGTACGATAAACTCAAACAATTAGTTAATCAAATATTAAGTTAGGTTAATCAAAATTAAGTTTAGTTAAACAAAAGTTAATTTAGTTATTCAAAAATTAAGTTAAGTTAATCAAAGATTAAGTTAATAAAACATTAAGTTAAGTTAATCAAACATTAAGTTAAGTTAATAAACATTAAGTTAAGTTAATCAAAGATTACGTTAAGTTAATAACACTAAGTTAAGTTAATCAATCATTAAGTTAAGTTAATCAAACATTAAGTTAAGTTAATCAAAAATTAAGTTAAGTTAATCAAACATTAAGTTAAGTTAATCAAAAATTAAGTTAAGTTATCAAAAATTAAGGCAAGTTAATAAAAAAATTGATTTAATGAAACATTAAGTTAAGTTAATAAAAATTACGTTAATCAAACATTAAGTTAAGTAAAACATTAAATTAGTCAATGTAATTCATCTAAGACCGGACTTGTATTTAATTATTTTAGAAATTACTCTCCTTTCCTTATTCCACTCTAATCTTCTTCTATTAGCTCTTGTCATTCGTCAACTCTGGCACTCCTTTTATATAGATGTCATAATTCACACAATCCAACCATCTCTTTTTCAGCCTCCCTCTAGGCTTATATCAATCTTTAATATTTAATTGAGGTAATTTGGTATATAGTTATGTATATATTTCTCTGAATTTTGCGTTACCAAAATTCAAGGCTCCAAGGATTTTATGAATTTCATCATGTAGGGGGTTTTGGGGAAGAAAAATCGATCTAATTTTTTTTTTAAGTTGTTTTACCCCTGTTTTGGAACATTGAAAAAAACTGATAAAACTAGATTATTTAATGAGAATTATATAGCGCAATTGTAAACCCACATAGGTACTAGATCTTATTTAATAATACGTAAAGTTAATCTGCAAATTTATAATATATTTTAATCAACCGTTTAATTATTACCAAACCGCAGTAATCAGTAACAAGTAAATTGAGATCTCACTGAATTAATCATCAAATCGGTAAATGAATTTTAAGTCATGCTTTTGGCAAAACTAATGAAAATTTTATTTTGCTATAATGCGCGATAAAAAAAATATATATAATGCTAAATGTAGAGTGTACTATTCGTTGTCATATATAATACATGCAGAATTCGTAATAACTCATGCACTACCTTTCTTTTTGCTTAGCGATTTAGTCGTGGAGTCTTCTGACGATGCTTCGGTTACGGGGCGAAACAATTTTTGAGATTGTGGTGGTGAATGTGTGCAGTACTTGTGTTTTGTTGTGTTATCGGTGTCGGGTAGTGCATGAGTTTTTACAAATTCTGCATGTATCAGGTATGAGAACAAAAGTTCTCTACGAAAAAAACGAAAATTACATATATTTCATTTTATCGCGGACAGACGACCGTGTGTGTCCCATATATTTATATTACAAAAAAATTGCAAGAATGGCTTATAACGTATCCGCTATTTTACTACTACTAGTAATGTTTACAGTACATCCATATTGTAATTTTCCCTTCCCTCGCTCCACTGTTGTAAACATGTCACAAAAACTTAGCTAACCTTAGTTTTTTTGTTGCACCATTATCGGGTGTTTGTAATGTAAGGGCGGGTGCATACAACCCGATATGATCTTTTCTAAATCATAGAGGCTGGTAGCCCAGCGGTAACACCGTGCGACCCTTTCGAGGAGGTCACGGGTTCAAATCCGGGCAGACACCAATGAGTTTTTCTGTTAAAACCTATAGTATCTAATTGATAATTGCAATTTATCACACGCTTTCCGGTGAAGGAAAACATCGTAAAAAAACCTGCATATCTCTAGAGAATTCTGGAGATATGTGTAACCTACCAATCCGCATTGGAGCAGCGTGGTAGATCTTAGCTCCAATCCTTCTCGCCAAAAACGGAGAGAGGAGGCCTATTCCAATAAAGAATGTTCTATTTTATTCTATTCTATTCTACCTTAAAGAATAAGGACAGGAGAATGATATTGTAAAGGGATATCGAAAAAATTTTAACTCTTTAATACTATATGTTAATGAACGTGTTAAATTCAAATACCCTAAGTAGCGGATCGTCGCTGTTACGCGAAACAGCTGAGCCAATGAGTGCTCTGCGCAGTCAACGAGCGAATCAAACAGTCCTGCGTCCTGCTCCAGTGGACCATGAGCCACGTGCACCAACTGGACTGGGACTGGGCAATTGGTGGTGGTTTTCGGAACCACGTCATGGAACCACGATGCGTTTCGTTTTACACTTGTAGCGGTAACAGCGTGGAAATCAGTGAGTCACAAAAGATACAAAAATACTTATTGCGAGTGAACTATAAGAGATAGAGACATGCTATTACGGACTTTTTTGTAGTATTTTTGTAGATCTACAATTCTTTAGTACATGACTTTTGAGTAACTCTGCTGATTTACGCGGTGCATGCGATTAAAACACCCGGCAGCCGAGTTTTTGACAATTGCGCAATTCCAGACCTCTTTAACACCATTTAGATAATACCGAATTGTATTACGAACATATATCTTTCGGAAGAATGCACTTCCTTTCAATAAAAACTATACAAAAATCTTTTTAGTAGATTTTGAGAAAATCGATGGACAGACAGACAGCTTTAGGAGACTTTGTTTTATGATAAGCATAGATATACTCGTAGATGAGTTTAGCACAGGAATATGCACTATTATGTCACCACACGTCCCCTCTCGCCTACGGCTCTGATACTACTGACGTGGTGCGCTTTAAATAGTGTATGCTTATACGTAAACCATATTACAGAACTGAAGATTATTTGCATGATAAAAATGCCTGGATTTGAAAATCCTTTCAGCTTCATACAAGACTGTGGTTTAATAACGTAAAATTGAAAATATTTAAAATATAGACCGCCGATTTTCTTCCTGGTTCTTCTCGGTAAGAGCAACATTCCGAGCCAGTTGTAGCTTCATTAATATTGATCCTTGACGATTCAAAAGTGCTTGTAAAAGGTTATATGAATAAAGATTATTTTAATTTCATTTGATTTGAATATTGATGCATGATATTTTTGTGTTTTATATAAAGATGCTATAATATACTATAGATAAAATTAGGCTTTCTGTTAAAGCAACTTTTAAACAGTTATTTTAAATTACTGTAATGGCAAATCTAAAGAATTTTTTACTACCTAAAAATGACTAAGTCTAACTTGTTAGCGATTTTAATAATAAATTTTGGAGTTTCCAGTTTTTATACGAAGCTGGTTATATAATTGAATAAATGTATTTTTTGTGGTACACGTGGCAACATTGATGATAACAAAAATACAAGCTTATGGTTACTTTGTAAAATATTTTTGCTCAAGCAAAAAGTATTTAATAATGTTTTTAGTAACTAACAAATTTATACCTAAATAATAATATCCAGCGGTTTAAAATCCCCACTAAATTCCACTAAAAGTAGTTATATTGGCATAACTATAATAGTTGGATATATGGTATCGCGGACTTTTTTTTGTAGATACGTTCTATAGTACTGTAGAACATTTTTTTGTTCTATCATGAATAGTTTTCGTAGCGCACGCGATGATAGGTTTTTATGACTTATTTTTTACACCTTATTACATTTTTAATACCGATCCCTATATTTTTTGAAAATGTAATATAGCCTATGTTGCTCAGTAAAGATGCAGCTTTCCAATGGTAAAAGAATTTTTGAAATCGGTCCAGTAGTTTTGTGTGAAATCATTACAAACATACATTAAAAAAATTCCTATTTATAATATTAGTATAAACTAGTTATCCGTCACGTGTTGCTATGCCCTCAATAATTGATATACTTTTTTCCCTATTCCCGAAAGAAAAACGGAATTTTTTATACATCCCTTGTTACCCCGATGTGTAAGATAAAAAAACAAAATTAGCTCCGTCAGTACATTGTAGTTTTTAGCAATTTAATTTTTGTGTATAGGAATATTCATAATTCCGCCGTGTGGTATCCGGCTGAATAGAATAATACCACCCTCTTTTCTTACCGACGTGTCGTAAACGGCGACTATGATAAGTCGACCCGCCGTCGTAGAATAGATCACCCTCATTTCTTACCGAGGTGTCGTAAAAGGCGACTTAGGTCAGTTGACCCGCCGTGTGGTATCCGGTTAAGTAGAATAGACCACCCTCTTTCTTACCAAGGTGTCGTAAAATACGACTAAGGTAAGTTGATGTCAGGCAGGAAAGTCATGCGACTAAAGTAAGTTGAATCACCGTGTGGTATCCGGTTTAATAGAATAGACCACCCTCCTTCTTACCGAGGTGTCGTAAAATACGACTAAGTTAAGTTGATGTCAGGCAGGAAATTCATGCCACTAAAGTAAGTTGAACCACCGTGTGGTATCCGGTTTAGTAGAATAGACCACCCTCTTTCTTACCGAGGTGTCGTAAAATACGACTAAGTTAAGTTGATGTCAGGCAGGAAGGTCATGCGACTAAAGTAAGTTGAACCACCGTGTGGTATCCGGTTTAGTAGAATAAACCACCCTCTTTCTTACCGAGGTGTCATAAAATACGACTAAGTTAAGTTGATGTCAGGCAGGAAGGTCATGCGACTAAAGTAAGTTAAACCACCGTGTGGTATCCGGTTTAGTAGAATAGACCACCCTCTTTCTTACCGAGGTGTCGTAAAATACGACCAAGGTAAATTGACGTCAGGCAGGCAGCCGGTCGTAATAACGCAGCCAAATCACGTGACAGCATGTTTATAACATGTTGTGCCGACCCTACTTAGAGTGGGATAAGGGTAGGAAGAAGAAGAAGAATATACATAATTATAAACAAATTGGCGATGTATATAAGCTTGCTTGAATTTTGATTAAAATCACTTAAAACTGGAAAGCATTTATAATTTTAATATGGTGTAATAATTTGGTTATATCGCCACCTTTCCTATCTTAGTTTTGTTTGACGACTCGACGCTAAACAAAAAGACAAAATAACAATCGTCCAACACTTTCTAAACTTCGATGGCAGATTGACGAGCGAAATTTTGCTATCGAATTCAAATTGACTTTTTATATGGATATAGCTGTAACAACCGAACGGAAAGATCGTGTGATTCTTTCTAGTGGATCATGGGTTCAAACCCGGGATATGCACTAATGAATTTTTCTATTAAAACTTCTGTACCTAATTGATATTTGCAATTTATCACACGCTTTTCTATGAATGAAAATCGTGAAGAAACCTGGATATTTCTAGAGAATTCTGATTCTGATATGTGTAACCTACTAATTGGAGCAGCATGGTAGATTTTAGCTCCAATCCTTCTTTCCCAAAACGGATAGAGGATTGCCCAGCAGTGGGATAGTCACTGAATGCTTACTGCTTGAACTATAACAGAATGCTACGTGAGGAAACCTACATATATATCTAGAATTTTGGAACTCTAGTTGAGCTTTGAAAAAATATTTGTTTTATTTAACTTACCGCGTATGTATGCGAAGGTGGAATCTTGCAATCATAGCTTCATTATCATTTTGCAATTCAAAAGTTCTTGTAAAAGCTAAATTAAAATAAATAATTATTTAAGTTGAATTTGAATCTGTCTCGTTTCACAGAGGGCGTGGCAAAGGGTTTGTTGCTTGACAATCGGGTGCACTACGCGTACATAATAATTCAAGCGGACGCAGAGTTTCATGTCGCAGAGGGTTTACCGCGAGTCCATCACATGTCGCCAGGGGTTTGATACGAGTCCATCGTGGATATGTCGCGAGTCTGAATATTGCAGTGTGCGAAGGGTTGGAGCTAAGACCTACCAACCTACCTGCTCCAATGATTGGTTTGTTATACATATCTCCAGAGTTCTCCAGAGATATGCAGGTTCCCTCACGAAGTTTTCCTTCACCGAAAACCGTGTGATAAATTGCAATTATCTATTAGACACAAGGTTTTTACAGAAAAACTTATCTTCCTGCCCGGGGTTTGCACACATGATCTCTAGAGAGTTCACGTCTTACCTATATCTATCTAGCGGCTATCATAGCTATATGTATCGCACCGGATATGCCGTAAGTCCGTCGGATGTCGCAAATTGAGGGCGACAAATTATTAGCTTTAAGCCCATGAATGACATTCTATTGACCGACAACTATCACCGTGGATACACGTTCATAGTTTATGTATACACGACAATAATATCGTTGCAATACACCCACTCGGTGATGCTTTAGAGGTTACCCCAGTAGCACCGTGGGAAAGTAGCCGCGACACAAAAGGTAACCTAGACCCGCCGGTTCACACACTTGAGTGCGCGATTAGATAAACGGCGATGTTTTCACTAGCTTATGTAAGTCTTAAACTATTATTTAACTCGCTAGTTAAATTTCAAGGAGTTTAATTACTGATAATATTTAAGTAAATTCAGAATGCCACAGCGTTAGGTTTCTGTTTCTATCTCTATAGTACCTGAGTGGCCGAGTCTCGTTCGGTGATTGTTTTTAAGGATATAAAAATCACAATCATCAATTTTTATAAATAGAAATTTAATTAATTTAATTAAAGTTACGGACTTCTTTGTAGTATTGTTATAAATCTACAATTCTTTATTACATTACTTTACAAAAGTAATAGTAAAATTATTTTGCTATAATCCGCGATGAAGTGAAATAGAAAATATATATAATGCTAAATGTAGAGCGGACAATTCGTTTGGAAATCCAAATCACAAACCTCAACACAAACCCAAGGCGGTGGTGGAGGTTTGTGCATGTGTTTTTACGAATCCTGCATGTATCAGGTATGAAAACGGATTGTCTCTACATTTAGCATTATATATATTTTCTATTTTAGTTCATCGCGGATTATAGCAAAATAATTGTATTATTACTTTTGTATTATGGATCTCCGCAAAGTAACGCCTACTTCTATAAATTATTTAGGTACATTACTTTAGTGTATCACCCGCCGTGTGGTATCAAGCTGCGTAGAATAGTACCACCCTCATTTCTTAGCGAGGTGTCGTAAAAGGCGACTAAGGTAAGTTGACTCACCATGTGGTATCCGGTTAAGTAGAATAGACCACCCTCTTTCTTATCGAGGTGTCGTAAAATACGGCTAAGATAAGTTGACGTCAGGCAGGCGGCCGGTCGTAAAATACGTAGCCAAATCATGTGACAATATGTTTATAACATGTTGTGCCGATCCCACTTAGGGTGGGATAAGGGCAGGATGATGATGACTTTAGTGTATCTCTGCTGGTTTACGCAGCGCATGCGTGTAAAGTTTCCAGCAAGCGAGTTTCTTAACAACCATAATACACTATGAACCATAAGGGATAGAGACATGCTCTTGGAGACTTTTTTGTAGTATTTTTGTTGATCTACAAATCTCTAGCACATTACTTTACTGTAACTGTGCAGGTTTAGGCAGCATATGCGATTAAAGCTTAAGAGTTTTTTGTATATACGAGTATTATTAATTAAAACCTTCCTCAAGAATTACACTATATTTTAGTGAAAATTGTACAAAAATCCGCTTAATGGATTTTAAAAAAATCGATCACATACAGACAGAGAGCTTTTCAGAACTTTCTTTTATAATAAGTATAGATATATATTGTTTCCTTTTCTCTTATTTTTATCTATTTAGGGAATCTTCTATGGACAACATGTACATAGAGAAATTGTATCGAATTTCAATAAAGCGTCCGTTTTTTTTTCAAACATGAATAAATTGTATTCAACTCTGTCTCAATTACGCTAAAGCAACTGCAAACTACAAGTGATAAATGTGCAAATCAGTCTGTCTGTGTATTCGATAAACAGAATAATTTCGCATAATATTTATTTTATATAAAACTACCTCTAACCCGCCTTATGGTATCCGGCTGAATAGAATACCACCCTCATTTCTTACCGAGGAGTCGTAAAAGGCGACTAAGGTAAGTCGACCCGCCGTGTGGTATCTGGCTGAGTAGAATAGACTAAACTCATTTCTTACCGAGGTGTCGTAAAAGGCTACTAAGGTAAGTTGACTCACCTTGTGGTATCCAATTTAGTAGAATAGACCACCCTCTTTCTTACCGAGATGTCGTAAAATCATGTGACAGCATGTTTGTAATATGTTGTGCCGACCCCACTTAGAGTGGGATAAGGGCAGGAAGATGATAAAACTACCTCTAACCTCAACTTCGTTCGCATGAACTGTTGTAGCGTGATTGATAATAGATGGCGTTTATTAGTGTTATATTATTCCTGTAGAATTAACAGAATTTCTATAGCCTGTATGTTATTCCGGTGTATAAGGAACAATTGTGCCAAATTTCATCGATATTGGTTCAGCGGATTCGCCGTAAAAGAGTAACAAACATACATCCATACTCACAAACTTTCGCATTTATAATCATCATCTTCCTGCCCTAATCCCACTCTAAGTGGGGTCGGCACAACATGTTATAAATATGTAGTCCCATGATTTGGCTACGTATTTTACGACCGGCCGCCTGCCTGACGTCAACTAATCTTAGTCGTATTTTACTACACCTCGGTAAGAAAGAGGGTGGTCTATTCTACTTAACCGTATACCACACGGCGGGTCGACTTACCTTAGTCGCCTTTTACAACACCTCGGTAAGAAAAGAGGGTGGTACTATTCTATTCAGCCGGATACCACACGGCGGGTTAGAGGTGGTTTTATATAAAATAAATATTATGCGAAATTATTCTGTTTATCGAATACACAGACAGACTGATTTGCACATTTATCACTTGTAGTTTGCAGTTGCTTTAGCGTAATTGAGACTTGTCTCAACTCTTGAGTTGAATACAATTTATTCATGTTTGAAAAAAAAACGGATGCTTTATTGAAATTCGAAACAATTTCTCTATGGATATGTTGTCCATAGAAGATTTCCTGAATAGATAAAAATATCAGAAAAGACAGTACTTATATTTATTTATATCTGTATTTATAATAAAACAAATTCCTCAAAAGCTCTCTGTCTGTTACGACACCTCGGTAAGAAAAGAGGGTGGTACTATTCTATTCAGCCGGATACCACACGGCGAAAACTTTCGCATTTATAATATTAGTGGGATTTTCGTGTTACAATATTAGTTACCATACTCCTCCGAATTTTGTATTCTGTTTATATTTTAAAAAATTAGCAATTTCTCAATATCTGGAAACAGGGATAAAACGACATTTAAAAAAAAACCAAGCTAGGTCAATTTATCACCCCAAAAAACACATACTTACTGAATTGCATGAAAATCTTTTGAGCCGTTTCCAAAATTCAGATTATATACTACAAGATCAGCTCATATACATATTAAAGATTCGTGGTAACATATATTCAAACTCAAAATATTCTTCATTCAAATAAACTTGGAAACAAGTGCTTTTGTATCAACTGTACTGCTGGTTCGGAAAGCTGTTCCTACCGAGAAGAGCCAGCAAGAAGCTCAGCGGTTGCTCTTTTCAAAATATATTTCTTATTACTACTTACAATAAGATATTACCGTGTAGAAGAGTAGCTTTATCATTTAAGTAATCCTCAACAGTATAGTACGCTTTCTGTATTAGTCTCTTTTTAACAGTGTTTTTGAACTGCTGTAATGACAAAGTTAAAATTGATTGCGGTATTTTTATAGAATCTTATACCCAAACCCACAAATGACTTATGTACTTGCAACGCGCAAAGCAGGAGCCGCAAGCTTATGTCGGTTCCTACTTTGTCTATTATACACATCGCCATTTTTTATAATCATGTATATTTTTAAGCATAAAAATACTATGATTACTATGATTATTGACTGGCCCGTTGGCGCAGTGAGTAGTTACCCTGCCTTCAGCTCCACGGATCGTGGTCGATTTCAACCGAGGGCCAACATTTTCTATAAATGAATTTGTTGCTCTTCGATTCTGGGTGTATATTTGTATTTAAGTATGTATTTAACAATTATATATGTATATATTCACCAGTTGTCTGTCACCCATAGAACAAGTATTAAGTTACTTACTTTGGGGACGGACGACCGTGTGTGTAAGTGTCCCATATATTTATTTATAAGTGAAGCCGCAAAACTTAGTTATAGAGTAAATGTCGCAGTGACTGGTAAATATGCATAAAAACTTATATCGAACGTTCGGACAATGGAAAATGCTTTCGACAAAACTGTTTCACTATAGTTATATTGGCTCGAGTGAAATACACAAAACGGATCGCGTTTTTTTTACTCGTTTATGCAACCATTTCTTAATTTTGTTTACTTTCATATTCGATTTGCTTCGGGCTTTTTAGTGTATAAATCAAACAAACTATTCAAAAGTGCATGACACAGTCTACTTGAATGAATAATATTTTGAATTTGATTTCGAATAAAACGCTTTAACGACAAATTTTACAATTTTTTTAAATAAATAAGTGTGGTCGTGCACTGTCGTACTGACGAGATTGTGGCGACTGACTAATCATTCTCCTGCCTTCATCCCACTTTTCCATCATTATTTATCTCTGTTTTATTCTGTTCCATTCTCTCCTATCATTCGTCAACTCTAGCGCTAGTCATTTTATGTACATGTCATAACTCACACAATCCAAACATCTCTTTTTCGGCCTCCCTTTATTCACATATCCATCCACTATTCTTTATTCAAAATATTCTTAAAAAAATATTCTTTATTCAAATAAACTTGTAAACAAGTGCTTTTGAATCGTCAACTCTACTGTTGGTTCGGAAAGCTGTTCCTACCGAGAAGAGCCAGCAAGAAACTGGCGGTTGCTCTTTTAAAAATATAATTCTTATTACTAGTTAGTTTTATTTACGTAGTTATTACTGTCTTGTACAGGGTCATAGGTGGCTATATATTAACGCATTCTTATCATCTAATAGGTATAGTAAGTAGGATTTGAGCTTTGATATTAGCCTTTTATTAATAGTGATTTTAAACTGCTGTAAAGGCAAAGCTAACATTGATTGCGGAATTTTATTATAGAATGTTGTTCATATTTCATTCATTTTAAAGTCGTTTGGTCACTTGATTTTAATCCCTCCTTATTATATGTCCAAACCATCTTAATCTAGCACTTCTCGTCTTTTCTATTTAGACACTAAAATTATTATAACTTGTACTAAACCTAAAAACCATTTAGAATAAAGACTATAATTAAGGGTGTTGGTCTGTCCAATAAATTGTCCGACGGACAAAATTAGTTATTATTTGCATTAAACGTTCACATTTTGTAACAAAATTTTTTTGGTTCTTCAAGTCAAGTAAATATATGTTTTTAAGTTTGAATTTAAAATTATATATATATTTATCATTTATCTGTCATCCATAACACAAATATTAAGTTTGTTTGGGGACGGATGACCGTGTGTGTAACTGTTCTATATATTTATTTAAAGACTAATAACCAAATATAAATCGGTAGTTAAAAAACAATGTATTTTTTTAAAGTTCCACTATTTCCATAGTAGGAATAATTAAGAAAGATTTATTCATATTTTTTTTTAATATTTCAAAATGCAATGGCAATGAAACAGCTTTTTATTGAAATTAAATATTTAGTTTGTAAATAAATAACAATATTAAATAGCAGATATACTAAAAAGAATTAAATCTTAAATATATTTTTAACGACAACCTATTTCAAATAGGCCAATAATATAAAAAGTATTGTCCGTTAATGTGACAAATTGTTGAAAAAGATTAATTGGGTTGACTATTAAGAAAACTGCTTCTTATTTATTAAATAAATGTTAAAAAGGAAAAATATCTTTCTTATATATTATATTGTATATGATCAAAGTTTTTGAATAAGAATAAATATAGAAGTCTACAAAAAAGCTATTATCAACCTAATTAATAAGCTTATCCCGAAGTTATAAAATTAAGCGCTCATAAAATATGTTGATAATAAAACTTATATATAAATTGTTTAAAAGAAACGTTGCTAAATTTAAAATCTTGTACAACCCAACAAAGTTATTAGAATTTCGTGTTGAACACAAATAAAAGTACAACAAAACGTTTTCTAAACGTGAAAACGTTTTTAACATGATAGAAAACTTTAAAAACGGGTCCTGAAAAAAAAATTTAAACATACCTCAGCAGTAACACGTAATGGAAACCAAAAAAAATAAACACAAATCGGTCCACAGTTGAAAAACCACTGTAACACAGGCACTTTGGGTTTTTTTAGGTTTGTTAAAAGCCGACACGTCCGCTCCGAGCGGCGTCCGAGGCACAAATGCGGTTGACTGGAACAAGCCGACTCCCGCGCAGCCTACGCGACCATGTACATAATGTATCACACACACACACTACTACTTATATAAAGGCATGTAATTTTGACGGCGGAAAAGCGCCATTAAGTTTTGTTTCGTGATCACGTTGACAGTCTTCAATTAATTGTACGACTTTGCGATTTGATTTGAATGAAATACGAATTTTTAATAGTTTTTCTTTTGAATAAGATACAGAATGTATAATTCTTAGTAGAATAGAGGTCAGAAAAAGCTGGCCTGTGTCGCGATTCAGTAGCTAACAACTATCAGTATTCGCTTCTACAATAAAATTCCGCAATCCATACTGGACCAGTCTACAGAAATATTTAAAATAAGTGTAAGAGATATACTTATACTTAAAGTATATTAAATAATTGAAGATTATTTGAATGATAAAAATGTCTGTATTTGAAAATCCTTTCAGCTACAAGACTGCGGTTTAATAATGTAAATTAAAATGTTTAATAGATTGACCGCCGAGTTTCTTGCTGGTTCTTCTCGGTAAGAGCAACATTGTAGTACCACCAGTTGTAGCTGTATTAATCATATTGATCCTTGACGATTCAAAAGTGCTTGAAAGAGCTTATTTTCATTTTATTTCATTTGAAAATAATTATAATAAAGTACGTAAGTCGTTTGTGAGTTTGGGTACAAGATTATACAATAACATTCCGCAATCAATTTTAGCTTTGCCATTACAGCAGTTTGAAAACACTGTGAAATAGAGGCTGATACAGAAAGCCAACTATACTGTTGAGCCTCTCTTCTACCCTGTGCAAGATAGTCATGACTTAATTTAATTAGCTATAAGTATTATTTTAAAAAGAGCAACTTCCGAGTTTCTTGCTGGCTCTTCTCGGTAGAAACAGCTTTCCGAACCAGCAGTAAAGTGGACGATTCAAAAGCACTTGTTTACAAGTTTACTTGAATAAAGAATATTTTGAATTTGAATTGAATAGAGAAGAAGAGACACGGCGGTTGCTCTTTTAAAAATATAATTCTTAATACTATTTACATTAAGTCGTTACTGTCTCGTACTTATAAATTATTATAAATTATAAATTATTTGTATATACGCCGTGTGGTATCCGGCTGAATAGAATAGACCCACCCTCTTTCTTACCGAGGTGTCGTAAAAGGCGACTAAGGTAAGTCGACCCACCGTGTGGTATCCGGCGTAGTAGAATAGACCAACTTCATTTCTTACCGAGGTGTTGTAAAATACGACAGAGGTAATTTGACGTTAGGCAGGCGGCCGGTCGTAAAAATGCAGCCAAATCATGTGACAGCATGCTTATAACATGTTGTGTCGACCCCACTTAGAGTGGGATAAGGGCAGCATGATGGTGATTATGAATCTCCGCAACGTAACGCCTAATTCTATAAATCATTTGTATATGAAGTGATAATTAAATAAAGTTATTACAAAGAAATTGCAAGACCAGATAAAAGAATTACAGCACAGTCCAGTCAGTATTGCACCATTACATTGTAATTAGACGAAACAAAAACTGGCGGAGAAAAAAAAAGATGGTACTGGCAGGTGGAAATGGTGTCGTCCCTCTCTAAAGCAGCCAAATGGCCTATAGCCGTCCTACTCAACCGGAAGAGTTGGTGAATAAATTGTAACGGCTCAATGTTGTAACTGACTTTTATTGGCAGTGGTTCTTAAAGTTGGTTGTAGAATTTACTTTAGTTTTCACTTCATAATTATTGTTTGTAAGCTCTTTATCGCACACAAAGGATATTTAAACTTATACAAAAATGAAAAAAAAAAACAATATTATCGTTGTATAGCTGGCTGAGTAAAATAGACCACCCTCTTATCGAGGTGTCGTAAAAGACGAAGGTAAGTTAACTCACCGTGTAGTATGCATCTGAGTAGAATAGTCAACCCTCTTTTCTTAACCTAGTACCGAAAAATATGACTAATATAAGTTAACCCGCTGTGTGGTATCCGGTTGAGTAGAATAGACCATCCTCTTTTAAACTAAGGTGTCATAAAAGGTGATTAAGGTAAGTTGAGCGCTGTGTGGTATCCGGATGCTTAAAATAAACCACTCTTATTTCTTACCCAGGTTTCGTTAAAGGTGACTAAGGTAAGGTAACCCGCCGTGTAGTATCCAGCTGAGTAAAATATACCACTCTCATTTCTTACCGAGGTGTCGTAAAAGGCGAATAAAGTATGTAGACCCACCGTGTGGTATCTGACTGAGTAGAATAGACCACCCTCATTTCTTACCCACGTGTCAATCAAAATCCAATTACTTCCCAATTAATTTTATATTTCCCGAGCAGAGATATACTTAAATAATTGACTAAAGAATTGTAGATCTTTAAAAATACTACAAAAAATCAGTTATAGCTTGTCTCTATCTCTTATAGTTATCTCACAATAACTACTTATATATTTGTAATTTTAAATCGGGCAAATTTTGTGATTCTAATTTCCACGTAGGCAAATCCTCTGGCAAAGTAAAACAAATTACAAATAATAACGATTTGCTTTTGTTACAATTGTATAAATGAACTTATTTAGACCGAATCTATAAGTCCTAAAATATAAAGTAATACCTGACAATGACGTGGCTTGAAGAAATTTGTACAACCTTCAGCTATTTATACACATTAAAAGAAATACATTTTTTGCAGACGTGTATAAACGTGTCAATTACTAAAAAAATGATTATCAAATTTCACGTGTAATAACGTTACTCCGCCCAAAGTGTTAAGCCTCTAACTAGTAATAAAAAGATGTAACGTCGTGTGGTATCGGGCTGAATAGAATAGTTCCACCTTTATTTCTTACCGACGTGTCGTATAACGCGACTAAGGTAAGTCGACCCGTTGTATGGTATCTGGCTGAGTAGAATAGACCACCCTACTTTGTTATCGTAAAAGGCAACTTAGGTAAGTTGACCTACTGAGTGGGATCCAGTTGAGTAAAATAGACCACTCTCTTTCTTACTGAGGTGTTGTAAAATACGACTATGGTAAGTTGACGTCAGGCAGGCGGCCGGTCGTAAAATACATAGCCAAATCATGCGGCAATATGTTTAAAACATCTGTCGACTCCACTTAGAGTAGGATAAGGAAGAAGTTAGTATTGTGTATTATGGAGATCTATAAATAAATAAGCCGATATCATCATCCTCCTGTCCTTATCCCACTCTAAGTGGGGTCTGCACAACATGTTATAAACATGCTGTCACATGATTTGGCTGTGTTTTTACCGGCCACCTGCCTAAAAGCCTTTTAGAACCAAATTGCATACTTAATTAGAATTTTAATTTTTAGATACTTAGTGCCTTATTTACTTCAAGTGTTCAAATGTTGTGCCGACCCCACTTAGAGTGGGATAAGGGCAGGAGGATGATAGTAATAAATAGGTGTAATAAAATAAGATTGTAAATGTAAAAAAATGTACACTTTGAAAGCCAGTGCCCACCTAACAAAGAGAACCGATGGCGGCGCACGCGCACCGGCAGTTTTAACAGCAGATTTTTCCGAGATAACCACTTAAACACATTATTTTAAAAAGCAAACTGTATTTTAAATCTGATAATATTGTACATTTATTTTCGGTTTATTTAAATTATAAAAGAAACTTTCCTCTATGGCGCAGTTGTTAATTTTCTTCTATTGCAGTTTTCTCTTTAAGAAGTGGAATGAAAATAGGCCAACTCTACTCTAAACTTTATCCAGACTCTACCCATTTATTATATTATACCCAAAAAGCTGTGATGGCCCAGCGGTGGGACCGTGTGAATGTCTAAAGACGATCATGGGTTCAAACCCGGGCAGACACCAATGAGTTTTTCTATTAAAACTTATGTGTCTAATTGATAATTGCAATTTATCACACGCTTTTCGGTGAAGGAAAACATCGTGAGGAAACCTGCATATTTCTAGAGAATCCTAGGGATATGTGTAACCTACCAATCCGCAGCGTGGTAGGTCTTAGCTCCAATCCTTCTCTCCAAAAATGGACAGAGGATGTCTATGCCCAGCAGTGGGTTAGTAACAGGCCGTTACTTACTTTACTTACCCATTTATTTATGTATCTTATTATAATACAAAGTCTCTAAAATCTGTCCGTCTATATGTGATTGATTTTCTGAAATCTAATGAACTGATTTTTATACGCTTTTACAAATAGGTAGTGCAATTATTGCGGAAGGATTAGGTTCATAGTACATTACGGTTTTATGTACAATGTGTATAATAGTTCGAGTAGTTTAAATAGAACTCGCCTACTGGAAGCTCAAATTTCGTGTGCCGTGTAAACCAGCAGAGTTACACTAAACTAATGTAGTAAATAATTATAGAGCTACAAAAATACTACAAAAAAGTCTAAGATAGCATGTCTCTCTGCCCTATAGTTAGCTCACAATAACAACTTTTATGTTAAAAATTTATTTAAATGCAGCTAGTATAATCATAAAATAAAACTAAAAAATCTTGAACACCTACGAAAAACATAATTAGTACCTTAAAATTATTATTACTTTCTCTTTATAAATCACTGTTAAATATTACTTTAATGAACGTTTCATTACACAATTCTAATAACTGAAATAAGCAAGAAAGTATTTGCCTTAAAAAGACTTCAACGCGTTTAACGTTGTTATAATATTATATGAAATATTTGAATAAGGTGTGATAGTCGAGTCAACGTGTGATCCTAGGTTCACTTCCCGTGCAAGCACCAATGAGTTTCCTATTAATCAATCTAAAAAAAACCAATCTTACAGTTTATCGTATAAATAATTCAGAGATAAGGCATTTGCTCATATGTATGTTAAATGCACTATTAATTGACCATGTACAGAAGTTGACCGTTTTGTATGAAATTTTAAATAGTAAGCGTTTTGTTTGTTGTAGCTAATAAAAAAAAATAGTAATTACCTGTTGCCGTCTATTAACAAGCCCAAAAACTCAGAACTGTAGGCCATTGTTTTATATTTAAAATTTAATATAAATAATTAATATTATTTATTAGCTACAACAAACAAAACGCTTATTATTTAAAATTTCATACAAAACGGTCAACAACGATACATGATCAATTACTAGTGCCCTTATCTTATAAAGTTTCTACAGAAAAAAAGAGCATATAAATGAATATATATCTTCCTGTCCTTATCCCACTCTAAGTGGGGTCGGCACAACATGCTTTCTCTTCCATTCTGTCCCATCATTCGTCAACTCTGGCGCCACTCCTTTTATATGCATATCATTTTTCACACAATCCATCTTTTTTCGGCCTCCCCCTAGCCATCCACCCACATCCACCCACATTGATATTTAAAACTCTTTTGGTCACATGATTTTCATCCCTACATACCATACCCTTACATGACCATACCAACTTAGTCTCGCAGTTCTCATCTTCCCTGTAATGGCCGCAACTTTCAGACTTCCCCTAGTATACTCATTTTGTATTCTATTAAGTTTTGTCACACCACACATCCACCTAAACATTCTCATCTCATTCGCATGCACATTTGTTTTATCAGTTTTTTTTATTATAAAAATAAATTAATAATTTAATTATAAATTCGTCTTCGCACAATCCAACCATCTCTTTTTAGGTCTCCCTCTAGGCACGTATCCATCCACATTCAAATTTAACACACGTTTGGTCACATGGTTTTCATCCCTCCTCGTTACATGTCCATACCATCTCAATCTTCCACTTCTCGTCTTTTCTATAATGGGCGCAACTTACATATAACATACATATACATATAACAGCATATAAATGAAATTGGTGTAATATACGTGTTAGATATAAAAATGTATAATAACGGACTGTTACTATCCCACTACTGGGCATAGGCCTCCTGTCTCCGTTTTCGTCTCCGTCAAGTAAAGGATTGGAGCTAACCACGACACTCCAATGCGGATTGGTAGGTTACACATATCCCAAAAATTCTCTAGAGATATGCAGGTTTAATGCCAGTAAGCTGTGACAGCGGTGAGACCGTGCGACTCTCTAGAGACGATGAGTTCAAACCCCGGGCAGGCACCAATGAGTTTTTCTGTTAAAACTTATGTGCCTAATTGATAATTTCCATTTATCACACGCTTTTCGGTGAAGGAAAACATCGTGAGGAAACCTGCATATCTCTAGAGAATTCTACGGATATGTGTCTACAAATCCACATTGGAGCAGCGTGGTAGGTCTTAGCTCCAATCCTTGAGATAAAATAGATCCTTGAGATATCTTTGATAATCCTTGAGATAGAATAGAAGTGGCCTATGCCCACCTGTGGGATAGTAACGAGCTGTTACTTTACTTTCTTCAGGTTTCCTAACGATGTTTTCTTCACTAAGAAGCGTGTAATTTTCTGTTTTAAATCATTGTAGTTTATTTTTCACCAGCTGGATTATAATAATTAAAACATAGATCGACTTCAAAAAAATTTACGACATAATTATTAGCTTTTAGTTTACAAAAAGCTTACGTTAAGTCAATCACACTGGTTACAAAAGATTAAAAATTAACTTAGGTATTAAAAAAATCATCTTATCAAACAAAAGATCTTCTTTTGTCATCAGTGAGTTCGCAGCATCGCCGAGGTGTTTCGTGAAGGAATCACGTCCTAAGGGATCATCTGTTTATCTTAATAAACACTCCAGAGAGCGCCATTCCGTCAGAAAACATTGGGAATGTAAATACCATGAACGCAACGACAGAATACAAATTACAATTGCAAATATAATTGTAGTTTTAACAAGACATTGGGGTTTGAACATAAACGTAAAGTTTGAAATTGACTCTTTCAAGCTGCACGTTCTCTTAGCTTCGCTATCACAGCTTGTGGACAAACCAGGGTGGTAATATAGGAAACAGACTAGACATGCTTTACACCTACACCCTCACACAGTATTATTGTTCCATAAATTTGTTACCAAGTGTATCGGCAGGAGCTGCGAGGGGAAGACGCCGCACAATTATCGTACTTCCGCTGCAGGACGCTAGTGATGTCCTGAGTAAAGTACCATATCGATATGCAACATTTTTAAAACCCAATTTAGTTGGTGATATTTTTCATCTATAAGCAGTATTTAATTGTCATTCAAAACCGTGATATCTGAGTCTAAGTCAGACCATATATCGATATCGAATATTTTTTCAACAAATATTTCAAGATATTTTATAATAATAATAATAAGAAGTTTATAGTTTCTATTCAAAATATTATGCTTTTTGACATTAGCCAAAGGTTGCATGGTGAAAGTAATATATACATTAAAAAAAAACAAAATTGATAAAAATATTATTTTGCTATAATCCGCGATAAAAGAAAATATATGTTATGCTAATTGTGGGGTGTACTATTCTCGTGGAGTCTATCTCCTGATGATGCTTCGGTTGCGGGGTGTAACGATTGTTGAGTTTATTAGTGAACGTATGTAGTGCTTGTGTATTGTGGTGGCGGTGGTGCAGATTTGTGCCACAGGAAGTAAGTAAGTATTATAATTTTATATTATTAGTCTCGGTAATCGCTTCTACAATAAAATTCCACAATCCATACTAGACCAGTCTACAGAAAGGTTTAAGTTAAGTATAAGAAATATACTTATACGTAAAGCATATTACAAAAATGAAGATTATTTGGATGATAAAAAAGCCTGGATTGGAAAACCTCTTTAGCTTCATACAAGACTGCGGTTTCATTATGTAAAATTGGAAATGTTTAAAAGATTGACTGTCGAGTTTCTTTCTGATTCTTCTCGGTAAGAGCAACATTCCGAACCAGGTGTAGCTTCATTTATCATATTGATCCTTGACGATTCAAAAGTGATTGTAAGAGCTCATTTGAATAAAGATTATTTTGATTTGATTTGATTTGACAGAGGGAAATAATAAAACATTCGATACGTAATTGAAATAAATAATTTTACGTTTAAATTGTTAACACAACCTTTAGTAGTCATCTGCGAGTTAGACGATATAAAATTATAATTGTTATCGATATCGGCAATATAATATACATCACTAGCGTCGCAGGCGGCGGAGCGAAACGAAGAAAGCACAACCGTTCTAACGGCCAACACTCACCGAAGAAATTATAAGACATGTCCGCGGATAAGGGAAGAATAATACCGTACGTCTGGGGCGAAAGACAAGAAAGAATATTTGGTTAAAAAGAAGATAATATAGCAGGCTGGGATGTGCAAAAAATGACATTTTTGTACTTTCATTAAGTACGAACTGTTCCCCCGGTTTCGACTAAATTCATTACGACAAAAGTTTCCTATTTCAATTTACATAAAGCCATAGTGTGCTATTATAAACCTTCCTCAAAAGTTACCCTATCTTTTGATAATAACCGTACAAAAATCTGTTTAGTATATTTTGACAAAATCGATTACATACATACACATTTTTGGTGACTTTGTTTTATAATATGTGTAAATGTAGTAGTATCGAATAATACTTAAAAACTTAAATCTTCTCTTTCTACGTCTCTATTAGCGATATTATCTATAATTTGGAGAATTGTTGAATATATTAATTTAAATAATATTGGAGAATATATTATCCGCGATATACATCTTCTCCTGTACTGAAAATGATATGTTTGCTTTAATCCGCGATTTGAAAAATAATGCTAGCCAGTTCCAGCTTTTATAGTAAAAAATTTCATCTATATTAGTTAAGCATCTTAATTCAAAAAAACAGAAAGACTTTCATATATATAAATACTAGATTTTACCCGCAACTTAGCTGGTCTGTTGCTGTGTGATAGGTCGATGATAGATGACGCTATTCAATTTCATCCTGTTCCTGTAGAATTAACAGGATTTCTATAGCCCATATGTTATTCCGGTGTATAAGAAATAATTGAGCCAAATTTCATCGATATTGGATCAGAAGATTCGTTGTGAAAGAGTAACAAACATACGTCCATACTCACAAACTTTCGCATTATTTTTTTTGAGAAACAAACAATGGTTCTATTACTAAATAAATGTTTAAGTATAAATGTAGCATACATTAATAAAGTTTCCACTAAAAAATGTTACACAAATATTAGTAAGTTAAGAGTTTAACTATTTAATGTAATGTTTATTACAGTATTTTTGTTATTTTATTTTTGAAAGAAAATATATTACCGTTGAATATATCAATGTCATGAAATAAATAATACGCCTTACTAGGACGATGTAAAGTATTTCCAGCATATTAAGTTTAAGAGAAAGGTATAAGATAATATTAGTATAATATATTTATATATAACCGTAAAACATGCCATCTTTGCCAATAAGTATAACTTTGCCCGAAGAGTAAATTATAAGCAAATCTGCTAATAAGGAAAAATATTTTAGATTAATAGCAACATTGACTATTTAGTGGGAAAGTCAATTATATTTATGACAACACTATATGTAAGAATTTTAGTTATTTTGACAGCCCTTGAACTTCTCTAATCACTGGACGGCGCAAGTATGAAAAAAACAAAAAGTCGCTAGAAAACATTGCCCACTCATTTTTCCCAGCTATCAATAGGACTTCAATCAAAATTCAATTAAAACTGAAATTGCTTTAAGTTCTAGTTGTTATTTATTATTTATTTTTAGGAGTTATTTTTGCACAAAAAAACGACATGGGCAATGTTGGCCAAAACTCCTAATTATTATGCCCACTATCGAAATCAAAATATAAGTAAAAGTAACGGCCTGTTACTATCCCACTGCTGGGCATAGGCCTCCTCTCTCCATTTTTGGAGAGAAGGGTTGGAGCTAAGACCTACCACGCTGCTCCAATGCGGATTGGTAGGTTACACATATCCCCGGAATTCTCTAGAGATATGCAGGTTTCCTCACGATGTTTACCTTCACCGAAAAGCGTGTGATAAATTGCAATTGTCAATTAGACACATAAGTTTTAATAGAAAAACTCATTGGTGTCTGCCCGGGTGATCGTCTCTAGAGATTCACACGGTCGCACCGCTAGGCCATCACAGCTTAAAAATATAAGTACTTATAGAAAAAAATTGAAATTCATTACATTTTACCAAAAAATCGGGCCAAGTTGTAGTGTTTTACGGAATATTAGTATATACGTGTACTAATAACAGTATAACAGACTGATTACAGCAATTTCAAGATGTCTATCACACAATGTCAGGCGCTAGAAATTTCCTTTGAAACATATAACACCGACGCCCACATCCATACCGGTCATGTATTGTATGAATGTGTGCAATCCACTCGTGCGCCGATTATAAGAATATAGGATGTAGTGCTGTCCTTGTCTAACTTATGGCGAATAGTGTATTATCTCTGTCTAACAGCCAGGTCATGATAATTAGTACTGTACTGGCCGATTCCACTGACCAATGCTATGTGCTGTGATTTTTCATATAATTCTGCTTTATTCTGTAGCTTGAAAGTATTGTAATAATTCCAATTCTAATTCAATATTTTCTATATTCAAATAAACTTGGGATTTAGTTCGTTTGAATTTTCAACTTTAGAATAAGCTAAACAAAACAGAACTAAAGAAAACAGCTTGGTTTCTTGTATCAAAATATGATTGTCATAACTATTCCTTCATTGGTATTTTGTATAAGGAAAAAAAGGAGCTAAATCCATGCATATTTATCATTTTTGTTATCCTCAATAATAAGACTTTTGAAATGACTCCAATGGAAAATTTTAAATACTAATATATTAAGAAGTATTTATTATCTATTTACAACGAAAATATAAAAATTATATCTATTTTAAATTACTGACACAATATTAACAAACTTTTAAACAAGTGCTTTTGAATCGTCAACTCTACTGCTGGTTCGGAAAGCTGTTCCTACCGAGAAGAGCCAGCAAGAAACTCGGCGGTTGCTCTTTTAAAAATACAATCCTTATGACTAGTTACATTTAGTCATTACTCTCTTGTACAGGTTCAAAGAGAGCTATATCCGCACATTCTTATCTTCTAAATAATCTTCAAGAGTATAGTAGGCTTTCTGTATCAGCCTCTTTTTAACAGTGTTTTTAAACTGCTGTAATGGAAGTGCTGAAATTGATTGCGGAATGTTATTATAGAATCTTATACCCAAACCCACAAACGACTTACGTACTTTTGCAAGGCGCAAAGCAGGAGCCGCAAGCTTATGTCGGTTCCTACTTTGTTATATACATCACCTATAGTTTTATAATTCTTTATATTTTTATGTATGAAAATTGAATTGCTTAAAATATACTGTGAAGCAAATGTAAGAATACCCTAATTTCCTAAACCTTCTCTCGCAGGGAATCACGCGGTTTTAATTTGTAAATACCACAATACACATTGAGCTAGCTATCCCCCTACATGGGAGAGGTAACTTTATTCTTCGAATTAGGCGATTTGTTTGACTATCAGGTATTCCCCCCCCCCCCTAATGTAAGTAAAGTAAGCTGTGATGGCCTAGCGGTGCGACCGTGTGAATCTCTAGAGACGATCATGGGTTCAAACCCGGGCAGACACCAATGAGTTTTTCTATTAAAACTTATGTGTCTAATTGATAATTGCAATTTATCACACGCTTTTCGGTGAAGGAAAACATCGTGAGGAAACCTGCATATCTCTAGAGAATCCTAGGGATATGTGTAACCTACCAATCCGCATTGGAGCAGCGTGGTAGGTCTTAGCTCCAACCCTTCTCTCCAAAAAAATGGAGAGAGGAGGCCTATGCCCAGCAGTGGGATAGTAACAGGCCGTTACTTACAGGTATTCCAATAGTGTTCCACAGTTGCTCAGCCAATAAAGCACTCATACAAGTTGGTTGACCCGCGCACGCGTCGTTTATTTATCAATTACGTCGAGATGAACTTCTCGCTCTACCGGCCAACTGTGGCCGCTCGGAACGCGCCCGCTACGTACAGACATACGCGGTGTTCGACCCGATTTATTATGACGGTAATAATATTATTTACTCTGCCGTGTGGTATCCGGTTAAGTAGAATAGACCGCCCTCTTTCTTTCTTATCGAGGTGTCGTTAAATACGACTGAGATAAGTTGACGTCAGGCAGGCGGCCGATCGTAAAATACGTAGCCAAATCATGTGACAGCATGTTTAAAACATGTTGTGCCGACCCCACTTAGAGTGGGATAAGGGCAGGAAGATGATGATGACATATGTAATTTAAGATAAACATCTAAATAAATACAACCAAAAATTTATTAATAGGAAATGTTGGCTTTCGACGGGAATCGAACCCACAGGGCGCGGAACTGAAGCCAAGCTCACTACTAACTACGCCAACGGGCCAGTCACTCAGTCATTATCTATACTAATATATAAAACTGAATAGTGCGTGTTTCTTTGATGGTTTGAATGCGCTAATCTCAGAAACTACTTGACCGATTGTAAGAATTCTTTTAGTGTAACATAGCCCATTTATCGCAGAAGGCTATTGACTATATAACATCACGCTACGACGAATAGGAGAGGAGCAGTAATCAAAAATATTGTGAAAACGGAAAAATTTAAAGCTAACCTTGCGTGCGCTAAATAAACGGTGAAAGTTATTCAAAAATCCCTTGTTCATTACAAACTGTTGCATAATCTATATTTTTAATGCTCTGTGCCCTAAGTTGTGATTGGTCCATTTATTGTTCTTTCGTGCGGCAGTCCCTTCACGTGTTTGACCGACTAACTGTGACTTGCGTAGTTTTTACAAGTGAATTACGTGATCAGTGTTGTGGATACCTGTGAAACCAAAACATTTATATCCTAATAATAAATCCTAGGCCTAGGTATTGTGTAAAGGACGAGAATTGGCAAGTACTCTGTTTTTTGTAATCTGTCACACACTGACGTATTCCCTTTACGTATTTTATAATAAATATCTGGCTGACTGTAATTTTTAACAAAAAAAAACTTTAAAAAAAGAAAAAACAATTATTTAGTTGGGATCGATCCTTGGCACTCACATTTCTCGAGGCTGCCCGCTAACCGAATAAGCTACGTCGACTTGACAGTTAATGGCGAAAATTCAATTCAATATAAATGTTAATATTTTTTAATGCCCAAAAATAGGGATAAAACAATATTTTTTTCACATAAAACCTAACTAGATCAATTTTTCTCCCTCAAAACCTCCTACATGCTGAATTTCAGGAAAATCGTTGGAGCCGTTTCCGAGATTCGGAATATATATATATATACACTAGCGGCCTGCCCCTGCTTCGCACGGGTATAAAATATATATCCCATGTCAGTCAGTGTAAAAAAAATGATTAAAATCGATCCAGTTGTTTTGATTTATTTATTACTGCCCGTGGCCGTAGCGTTAAATTTGGTGAAAAACAATTTCCTTTCCCTATACCAAGAAGATTTCCTGCTATCTTTGGAATATCTAAATTCATATAGTACATTATTACTTATTTACTTTTATATTTTACCTTTGTATTTTATTTTTACAATTAATTACAGAATGTCTTTAAACAAACTCTTGAAAGAGCGACATCGCTGCTAAAGTCGAAGTGTTATAGGGCGAAGCGCGGCCTCCTCACGGCATTTTAAATCTGTAATATCTCCGAAAATGTTCACTTAAATTACATGCTGCAAAACGGCTATATTGATCTATATTACATCAACAATTTATTTAAGGTACTCAATTGGATAAGGATTAATGCTGTATTGTATAAGAATCGCTTCAAAAATAAGGCATTATTTTTCGTAAAAAGTGAACGACAAAAAATGCTTTAGTGGGTTATCCATAAAAATTAGACATATACCATCGCGGACTTTTCTGTAGACCTTTTCAAGATGTACCAATACTTAGTACATTATTTTGATAAATCTCGTAGGGTTTACAGTTTAGTTATTTACAGAAACCTCAAAAATTACAGTATTTCTCTACTCCGTATTGAATGTTATTATACGTACAAACCTTTCTCTGGAATCACTCTATCTATTAAAAAAAACCGCATCAAAATCTGTTGCATAATTTTAAAGTTTTGGCCGGGTTGGCCGACGGGTTGGCCGGCGGGTTGGCCGACGGGTTGGCCGACGGGTTGGCCGACGGGTTGGTCGCCGGGTTGGCCGACGGGTTGGCCGACGGGTTGGCCGGCGGGTTGGCCGACGGGTTGGCCTACGGGTTGGTCGACGGGTTGGTCGACGGGTTTGTCGATGGCTTGGTCGACGGGATGGTCGACGGGTTGGTCGACGGGCTGGTCGACGGGCTGGTCGACGGGATGGTCGACGGGTTGGTCGACGGGCTGGTCGACGGGCTGGTCGACGGGCTGGTCGACGGGTTGGTAGACGGGTTGGTCGACGGGTTGGTCGACGGGTTGGTCGACGGGTTGGTCGACGGGTTGGCCGACGGGTTGGCCGACGGGTTGGCCGACGGGTTGGCCGACGGGTTGGCCGACGGGTTGGCCGGCGGGTTGGCCGACGGGTTGGTCGACGGGTTGGTCGACGGGTTGGTCGACGGGTTGGTCGATGGCTTGGTCGACGGGATGGTCGACGGGTTGGTCGACGGGCTGGTCGACGGGCTGGTCGACGGGCTGGTCGACGGGTTGGTAGACGGGTTGGTCGACGGGTTGGTCGACGGGTTGGTCGACGGGATGGTCGACGGGTTGGTCGACGGGCTGGTCGACGGGCTGGTCGACGGGCTGGTCGACGGGTTGGTAGACGGGTTGGTCGACGGGTTGGTCGACGGGTTGGTCGACGGGTTGGTCGACGGGTTGGCCGACGGGTTGGCCGACGGGTTGGCCGACGGGTTGGCCGACGGGTTGGCCGACGGGTTGGCCGACTGGTTGGCCGACGGGTTGGCCGACGGGTTGGCCGACGGGTTGGCCGACGGGTTGGCCGACGGGTTGGTCGCCGGGTTGGCCGACGGGTTGGCCGACGGGTTGGCCGGCGGGTTGGCCGACGGGTTGGCCTACGGGTTGGTCGACGGGTTGGTCGACGGGTTTGTCGATGGCTTGGTCGACGGGATGGTCGACGGGCTGGTCGACGGGCTGGTCGACGGGCTGGTCGACGGGTTGGTAGACGGGTTGGTCGACGGGTTGGTCGACGGGTTGGTCGACGGGTTGGTCGACGGGTTGGTCGACGGGTTGGTCGACGGGTTGGTCGACGGGTTGGCCGACGGGTTGGCCGACGGGTTGGCCGACGGGTTGGCCGACGGGTTGGCCGACGGGTTGGCCGACGGGTTGGTCGCCGGGTTGGCCGACGGGTTGGCCGACGGGTTGGCCGGCGGGTTGGCCGACGGGTTGGCCTACGGGTTGGTCGACGGGTTGGTCGACGGGTTTGTCGATGGCTTGGTCGACGAAATGGTCGCCGGGTTGGTCGACGGGCTGGTCGACGGGCTGGTCGACGGGCTGGTTGACAGGTTGGTCGACGGGTTGGTCGACGGGTTGGTCGATGGGTTGGTCGATTGATTGGTTGATTGGTTGGTCGATTCGTTGATCGATTGATTGATCGTACTTCGTATTGAATGTTATTATACGTACAAACCTTCCTCTGGAATCACTCTATCTATGAAAAAAACCGCATCAAAATCGGTTGCGTAGTTTTAAAGTTTTATGCGTACATACGGAAATATGGACTTTGTTTTATAATATGTAGTGATATTTAGACAATGCCTTTTTTTTTTTCAAGTCACTGATTCAAGTCGATAGGTTCTAAAGATTTTACTTCTAAGAACTAACTCATCATCCTCCTGCCCTGTTCCCACTCTAAGTGGGGATACCGGCGACGGAAACGGCAACAGTATGTTTTAAACATGCCACGTGATTTGGCTAGGTATTTACGACCGGCCGCCTCCCTGACGTCAACTTACCTTAGTCATATTTTACGGCACTTGGGTTAGAAATGAGGGTGGTCTATTCTACTCAGCCGAATAACGATGTATTTCAGTTCTTGTTATGTTACTAACTAACGAAGTACGAACGACGGGTTGGTCGACGGGTTGGTCGACGGGTTGGTCGACGGGTTGGTCGACGGGTTGGTCGACGGGTTGGTCGACGGGTTGGTCGACGGGTTGGTCGACGGGTTGGTCGACGTGTTGGTCGACGGGTTGGTCGACGGGTTGGTCGACGGGTTGGTCGACGGGTTGGTCGACGGGTTGGTCGACGGGTTTGTCGACGGGTTGGTCGACGGGTTGGTCGACTGGTTGGCCGACGGGTTGGCCGACGGGTTGGCCAACCCGTCGGCCAACCCGTGGTGAAGCTGTTTCTTAATCAAGGGGAATCACTCTATCTATTAAAAAAAACCGCATCAAAATCTGTTGCATAATTTTAAAGTTTTATGCATACATAGGGAAATATGGACTTTGTTTTATAATATGTAGTGATTGTTATTTTCCTCGCTAGAGAGCTCCGATCATAAATGCGTCCGATCGCTGCTAAATTCAAATGGTTAAAGGGCGAACCACGTTTTTTTTTTCGAATTTGACTAATGCTGTTAGCCCTACTGGCTTTGACAGCGTCACCGATAAGACGGGCGAGCGCGGAAGCATCGCCGAGAGGCGAACCGCGACCTCCGACGTGCTATTTATAGGCTCGCGGCGCGGCCCCTGCATTTTAAATCTGTAATATCTTCGAAACTGTTTATTTAAATGACATGCTGTAAAGGGTCATATTGATCAATATTAAATAAACAATATATTTAAGGTTCTTAATTGGATAAGGATTAATGCTGTATTGTATAAAAATTGCTTTGAACATAAGGCATCATTTTTCGTAAAAAGTAAATGATAAAAACTGCTATTGTGGGTTATCCATAAGAGATATACATATACTATCGCGGACTTTTCTGTAGACCTTTTCATGGTGTACAAATACTTAGTACATCATTTTGATAAATCTCGTAGGGTTTAGCCTGCGTTTGCAATGCAAGCGGAAAAAAATGTATTTATTTACGACATCATATTAGAAACCTCAAAAATTACAGTATTTCTCTAATCCATATTGAATGTTATTAGACATGTAAACCTTCCTCTAAAATCACTCTATCTATTAAAAAAAAACCGCATCAAAATCTGTTGCATAGTTTTAAAGATTGAAGCATACATAGGGATATACGGACATAGGGACAGACAGAGAATGCGACTTTGTTTAATACTATGTAGTGATATTATTTATTTTTACAATTGATTAGACAAAGTCTTTACATACAACATTCATAGCTTTCTTATCATTAGACAATATAAACTTGAAAGAAGGACAAATAGTTGCGCCTCCGGTTGCTGCTAAATTCGAAGTGCTTATAGGTCTAAGCGCGGCCTCCTCGCGGGATTTTAAATCTGCAATATCTCCGAAAATGTTCACTTAAATTACATGCTGTAAACGGCAATATTGATCTATATTAAATCAACAATTTATTTAAGGTACTCAATTGGATAAGGATTAATGCTGTATTGTATAAAAATTGCTTTGAACATAAGGCATCATTTTTCGTAAAAAGTAAATAAAAAAAACTGCTATTGTGGGTTATCCATAAGAAATAGATATATACCATCGCGGACTTTTCCGTAGACCTTTTTAAGGTGTACAAATACTTAGTACATCATTTTGATAAATCTCGTAGGGTTTAGCCTGCGTTTGCACTGTAAGCGGAAAAAAATGTAATTATTTACAGAAACCTCAATAATTACATTATTTCTCTACTTCGTATTGAATGTTATTATACGTACAAACCTTCCTCTGGAATCACTCTATCTATGAAAAAAAACCGCATCAAAATCGGTTGCGTAGTTTTAAAGTTTTATGCGTACATACGGAAATATGGACTTTGTTTTATAATATGTAGTGAAGATTAACTCATTTAAATTTAAGATTAAACGGGCCCAGCATTTGTTGAAACATCCCTTATAATTCAATACAATAACTCACGATAACTACTTTTATGTTCAAAAATTTCAATTCAGGAAAAAAATTGTAACAGACTTAATTGAATAAATTCATCAAAATAATTACTTTCCTCCTTCGTTTCCAATATCCCTAGCGACTGTACTCTCCTCAGCGCACAAGTAAGGCACACTTAGCGCGATTTTTTTTCTTCTCTCCACAATTACAGAAGACATGTGTGTGTCTTTGTACACAGCACACCTGTGTGCGTATAACTGTTAAGCGCCGAGATTGTTTTACAGCTTAAACCGACTTTCTGATGTGTAGATTACTTTTCGTTTCCTGTTGGCTCGTGCGAGTAAAATATTTAGAACCTGATGGTTTTAATTTGATATAAAATATATAAAATTCATTATTCTCCAAATTCAATATTCAAAATATTCTTTATTCAAATAAACTTGTAAACAAGTGCTTTTGAATCGTCAACTATACTGCTGGTTCGGAAAGTTCGTATCGAGAAGAGAAAGGGGGTAAATGCGCGGATAATAAATAAAAATTTTGTATTACAAAAATGAGGCAAACGTGGCATTTTCAATTTAAGTCCGCGTGATTCCCTGCGAAGTTAAGGGAAATAGGTATTCTAACATTCAAATCCCAATTTTCTTTATTCTAATAAACTTGTAAACAAGTGCTTTTGAATCGTCAACTCTACTGCTGGCTCGGAAAGCTGTTCCTATAGAGAAGAGCCAGCAAGCAACTCGGCGGTTGCTCTTTTTAAAACAATTAAACTAGTACTAACTAGTTTTATTATAACTAGTTACATGTAGTCATTACTGTCTTGTACAGGTTCGAAGAGTAACTATATTGGCACATTGACGAATGATAGGAGAGAACATGTTGTGCCGACCTCAATTAGTAGCATTAGGACAGAAGTCCCACATTATATGTTTCTTCACAGTATATTTGTAGGAATTTCTTTCTTACCGAAGTTTCATAAAAGGCGACTAAGGTAAGTTGACTACAGACGGCCGGTCGTAGAATACCTAGCCAAATCATGAGACATTTTTATAACATTTTGTGCTGACCTCACTTATAGTGGGATAAGGGCATCATAATTTTTGTGCATAAGAATATAAATAATTATAAAAAGATTGGCGATGTATTTAATAGACAAAGTAGGAACCGACATAAGCTTGCGACTCCTGTTTTGCGCCTAGCAAAAGAACGTAAGTCGATTGTAGGTTTTGGTATAAGATACTATAATAAAATTCCGCAATCAATTTTAGCTTTGCCATTACAGCAGTTTGAAAACACTATTAAAAAGAGGCTGATACAGAAAGCCTACTTACTATACTGTTGAGAATTACTAAAATGGTAAGAATGCGTGGATATACTCATAGCTACTCTTAGATCCTGTAGATAGTAATACTAAATATAACTGGGTATAAGAATTGTTTAGAAAAGAGCAACCGCCGAATTTCTTGCTGGCTCTTCTCGGTAGGAACAGTTTTCCGAACCAGCAGTAGAGTTGACGATTCAAAAGCACTTGTCTACGAGTTTGTATTGAATGAAGATTATTGGGAATTATAAGCCTAAATAACATGACTTTACCGAGTTTTCCCAACGTCTTATAACTAACCGTTTTCTTCAAGACCTTAGGTTGCGGTAAAGTTCATATTTACTGAACCGTGTAGCCCTAACAGGTGGCTTCGTCGCGAGGGTCATTTAAAGGAGGGTGGTTTTTTTTACCTTGACCCTGCTAATGTCGTAAGACTATGGGAAAGCAGTGACGTATTTCATATTCTTTACTCAAGTAAACTCGTAAAAAAGTGCTTTTGAATCGTCAACTCTACTGCTGGTTCGGAAAGCTGTTCCTACCGAAAAGAGCCAGCAAGAAACTCGACGGTTGCTCTTTTAAAAACAACCTGGGGACCCAGCATTGCTCGGCATTTTTTTACAAGATAAAAAAAGAAATTTAAAAAAAAAGAAAAAATTGGTAAGTGGAGCTAGATCCTAGGTGTTTTCATTTTTTGAGACCGCCCGTTCTGCGAATCAGGTAAGAACTGGTGACTTGAGAATATTTATGGCAAAAAAAGTGTTTTATATTCAATTTAAATTTTAGTATTCTTTAAATGCTCAAAAACAGAGATAATTTTTTTTAAATAAACCTAGTTAGATCAATTTTTCTCCCTTAAGACCCCCTATATGCTGAATTTCAGGAAAATCGTTGGAGCCGTTTCCGAGATTCAAAAAATATATTCATATATATACATACAAGATGAACTCATTTAAATATTAAAGATTCTTATTACTAGTAACATGTAATCATTTCTATATTGTACAGGGACGAAGAATACCTATATCCACACATTCTTAGCATCTAAGTAATCCTCAACAGTATAGTAGGCTTTTTGTATCAACCTCTCTTTAACAGTGTTTTTAAACTGCTGTAATGGCAATGCTAAAATTGATTGCGGAATTTTATTACAGAATTTTATATCCATGCGTAACCTGATTCAAATTCTAAATATTATTTATTCAAGTAAACTTGTAAACAAGTGCTTTTGGATTGTCAACTCTACTGCTGGTTCGGAAAGCTACCGAGAAGAGCCAGTAAGATACTCGCCGGTTGCTCTTGTCAGAATTATTATAACTCATTACATTTAGTCATTAATGCCGTGTTTTATCCGGTTGAGTAGAATAATGTATGTAATGTAGCGGCCTGTTACTATCCCACTGCTGGGAATAGGCCTCTCCTCCGTTTTTGGAGAGAAGGTTTGGAGCTAAGACCTACCACGCTGCTCCAATGATTGGTAGGTTACACATATCTCCAGAATTCTCTAGAGATATGCAGGTTTTAACGGTGTTTTCCTTTACCGAAAAGCGTCTGATAAATTGCAATTATCAATTAGGCACAGGTTTTGACAGAAAAACTCATTGGTGTCTGCTAGGTTAGAACCCGTGGCCTCATCCAAAGAGTCGCACGTTGTTACAGTTGGGTTATCATAGCAGCTGAGTAGACTATACCATAATTTTTACTGTGGTATCGTAAAAGGCGACTAAGGTAAGTCGACTCGCTGTGTGGTATCCGGTCGATATAAGATAAAATGATTACTTTTTTACTATCTATGTAAGCAATGTATTTTATAAATTATTTGAAATATTCTAACTGTTTACGTAACTACAGCTATTTATGTAAATTTAAGTGTCTAGAAATAACAGAATTTCCGGTTGAAAAGTTGGTTAGAATTATTTTGGTATAATCCGTGTTTTTTAAGACAATCTTTGTAATGCTAAGTGTAGGAAGCAAAACCGTTCTTATACATATACTCGTAGGATTAGTTAGCACACGTATTTGCGATTTTGTCGTGGGCTTTGGTTACGGGGCAAAACGATCGTTGAGATTGTCGTAGTGAGTGTGTGCAGTGCCTATGTAGTGCGCTGTTGGTGGTATTATTTTGTGATATGTATGGTCACTGCATGTGCATGTGCATGTATGCAAAGTAAATCTATCATAAATTTCTGTAATATGGAATTCGACTTCTATGAATTTCCCGTTGTTATCTGTAAAAGGAACGTTTTACAAAGAAGGTTTGACTTTCCGCAATTCTTATATGTTGCTTTTATACTCGTGTTTATAAAAAAATTATGTGTAAAATCAAGATCTCTCGCGATTTCTACAATTAAAAGCCTAAATGTTATTCTACAACCTTTATCTTCCAGAGAAAACCACATGAAAATCGGTCCATCGAATGCCTTCAGCTCCGCGGGTCGCGGGTTCTATTTCCGCCGACACCCAATATTATCTATAAACAATTTGTTGGTTCTTCGAGTCTGAGTGTATATTTGTATTTAAGTATGTATTTAAAAAATATATAAGTATATATTCCCCAGTTGTCTGTCACCCATAACACAAGTATTAAGTTACTTACTTTGGGGACGGACGCCGTGTATGTAAGTGTCCTATATATCTTTATTTATTTATTCTCATGTCTTAAGAAAATATACGCAGGAGAAAGAAAATAAAAATAGACAAGTTCGTTATATACAATTAATTTTTATTTCTTTTCTTTTTAAAATAACAAAGATTATTTAAGCTAGAGGGTTCAAAACCGAAGTACTTAATTACCATTCCAACATTTTCAAACAATGTTAACGGTACGCTTCATTTATATTTAATTTTAACCATTTCACTGCCGTAAGCCGATATATCGGCCCTTGCTTCACTCGCTAGAAGTGCCAGAGCCGATATATCGGCCCGCGCGTTGTAGCTCTGTACTATTCGCATTGGAGAACTCTTATCTTAAAGTAAATTTGTAATCTATACTAATATATAAAGCTGAAGAGTTTGTTTGTTTGAACACGCTAATCTCATGAACTACTGGACCGATTTGAAAAATTATTTGAGTGTAAAATAATCCATTTATCGAGGAAGGCTTAGACTATATAACATCACGATAAGATGAATAAGAGAGGAGCAGCAATAAAAATAATTTCGATAATGGCAAAATTTTAACCTTTCGTGCGCTAAGTAAACGGTGAAAGTTATTAAAAAATCATGTATTACAAAATTGTTCCCCTCTGAAAGTTCTAAATAAAAGACCGCGACAGTATATGTCTAGGTTTTAAGGTTAACTCGCTTTAACCATTTTTATAGTTATCAAAATACTAGGTATATTATAAATACTCACGCACACACACAAAATTATACGTTATGGTTTTAAAATTACAGTTTTAATCTTTCCACTGGCGTTTGCTAGAACGTTATAAATGATCTAATAACGAGAGAATTAAAAACAATTTCAAAAATCCATCCATCGCTAACCATGTACCTTCGAGTTATCTTTTATTTTTGTTATGTAGGTAATATTGTTTCTATTGTTACAAAATACATTAAAAAAGGCAAAGTATTTGCTTTATAATAATTGTTACATATCAAATTATGATTAAAAGATTACTTTTTGTATTTGCAAATACATTTTGTATGAGAACTCAACTTATATTTTTTTATATACATTTATGCCTTTGTTATTTATATAATTTTTAAACAGTAGACAATATGTAGTGTCATTGTTTTGTTCTCTATTTAGTCCTTAGTATAATACTTTTTGAATTATGTAAATATGTGTAAAACTGTAAAACGTAAAAGTAAAAAATAACTGTGAAATTCGGCAGGTAATTCTAACATAGGTACACCTCTTTTTCGCCCGGCACTAAAAGGGTTAATATAACCTAAATCTTAGTTAATAGGTTTAACAGAATTTATGTCGGAATATTTATTATTTCAAAGATAGCCAGCTTTTTGTTTCGCCATGTTAAATATTATTACAATTTCAGACATGGAAGCTTACTGAACTACTTTAACCTATCTTTTGAAGTTAACAAAGCGTACCGTAAACATATACTCGTAGTTCTAGAGGTTTAAAATTAACTGATCGACAAATTTTGTATTCTAAAATGACACTGCCAGAATAAGAAAGCTACAATTAATATTTTTTTAATCGTATGGCATTTAAGTCAGTAAAACTATAAGCGTCGCATAATAATAAAAAAGTCAAATATAACTATAAAATTATAATAAAATGTCAAATATTAAAAAAAAATGTTTAATATAATATAATATTAAAATGACAAATAAATTTGTAAAATTAAAATTGAGTTATATTATATTTATTTTCTATTATAAGTACAATAATTATTATGATCATTCTATCCAAACCACAAATTTACTAAACATATATTTCCGATATCTCTTTATTTTATTATCAATAAAGAATATTTCCCTTATATTGTTAAAATATTTAAGTAAGCGCCATCTAGGTAACGTAACTAACAACATTAATACTACATTTCTTTTATAGATGGCGTTCCTGACAGTGTCACTAGTTACACAATATTGACCATAGAGTTATTATATTAGTTGGGACGCCATATTACAAAAAGAAAGCAAAAGTGGGTGATTTATCTGTATTTTATATTGTGATTAGACAAAGATGAAGTATACGATTTTCATTTTCTCTCTTGTAGTGTATATAAACTAATATATGAATATAGCACAGGCTCAGACACTCACTAACAAGTAACCACATGTCACTTCAATCTCACCAAGGGCTCTCGTGTTTAAGGATGTAAAAAATAATCGATTATTTTCGAATTTTTTGAAATCGACTTTTTAAAAATCATTTCTTTTAGCTGTCCCCTTTTTCTTCTTTATTCTTTTTCTTGTTTTTTAAGATTAGATATGCATTGTTGGATGAAACCAATCTAGTCAAACTACACATTTTAATCAAATTTCACAAACAGCGTATCTGATATTATTTATTGCTAGTTGTTCACTTTAATTAGCCTTTATTGTAATCAATTATTCATATTAAACAAGGCAAAAAATCAAATAGTTTTAATTTAATCGATTATTTTGATACGAATTAATCTATTTTTTAATAATCGATTTATTTTAAAGGGGAAAAAAATCGATTATTTATTAATCAATTTTCGTACTCGAAGTCACATCCCTACTCGTTACTAACGTGGTGCATCCTGAGACCGTGTATGTTTCTTTGTACATCTGTATTAGTGTATGTTCATGTATGTATTACATATAATATGTCTTATATATAAATATACAAGATAAGTTACACACATCTCAACCCCCATACACTACATTTCTCATTATATTTTACACTCTCTTACTCAGTTACAGGCTTGCCTATGGTTACTTTACTCTATAATATAATAACTCTATGATATAGACACGACGAACTTTAAGGAGTCGAAAATTACACACCACTCGCGTCTCGAACCGCAACCTCTAAACATATCACATCACTCTACTTCAACCATTATAATACAAAGAACATTCCCCTTTGGTCCGGCGGACGCGAACGCTCGCTTTTCACAAAAACGTAATGCTATTTACGATAATTTTTACTTTTTTAGGGGTTACAGAACAGGTTATGTTGAGTGCAAGTTTTTTAACGTACTGGCAATGGTTTATTTATTTAATAAACGTTTAAGTATGTTTATGTATTTATTTGTTTTTATACATATATTTAGAAAAGAGAAAGAAAAAGTAAAAAAGCACATGTATAAAGGCGGGCTTATCCCTAAAAGGAATCTCTTCCAGTTTACCTTTGAGTTATAGAAAAGGACAAGAATTGAAGAAGAAATATAAAGTTTAAATATTTGTAGCGATCTTTAACAATTAGTGTCCTAACTACGGATCAAAAATAACCGCGCTTGCCGGCATAATTCGTATGCAATGTTTGAATTTATAAACTTTAGACATTTTGATATTTAATAACCGACTTTTGCGAGGTAATCTTCATATGTATTCAAAATTAATAAAAATGGCCTTTAAAGCCATAAAAAACTAATTAATACGTGCTATTTACAGGTATTATATTTAGAGTACCTCTACTCTAGGCAGATTGAACTGTGTCCTTTTACAATAAAGAGAAATAAAGCAAATAAGTATACATCTGTCTCGTGTGATTAAACAAAGATGAATTATACTAGTTTCATCTTCTCTCTCAATATTTACTGGGTCACTTTCTTTTACAGTCCTGACTATAGGTCCCCTACACTAGTAAAATGTATCTCTAGTATAACTCAATAGGTATTCCTTTTTATATTATTCCAAATTTATCATAGACAATATGTTTCCATGACAAGCGGCGATAAAAATCACGACACGTAATTAAAAATAATACTTTCACATTGCTATCACTCGTTAGATTTGAATATATTAAACTATTTCACATTGATATTCTTTTACAATATTTTTTGACAATACCTAGATTAGTTTACGGATTAATTATGTTTATTACGTACTATAAAGAGTAATAAAATGATTTCAGTTAAAATGAACAGAGCGGAAATGAAAGAACTACTCACGCCATCTTACAAGCCAAGAGTCACATTTTAGTTCCTACTTGTGACGATAGACGTCAGTGTCATAAAAATATTGACACTTGGTAGAATGTCAAAAATTTAAAGATAAAAATTTACTCGTATATAAAAATAAACAACATTAACAATGAATCATATAATCTGTAAAATTATAAATGTGCAATTTAATTATGTATATAAATAATTACATACATTAGTACGTAGTAGAAGTCTGTTTAATATTAATAATTTGATGAACAAAGCTTTAACTTAACTCAACAATATTAATTGCATATTGAACATTAAAATATTTATTATAAGTAGATAAATGCTCACAGATGAGTATAGTTTTATTTATTTTAAATATCTAACAAGGTATCCTGTCATAATATTACTAATGTTAAGAAAAATAGTAGTTTTAAAATTTCATATCCTATATAAATAATTTATTTAAGGAACACAAAAATTAATGTTTAAATAATATCGTGTAGGCCTTGTAATGATAACAACAATTACAACTAAAACATTAATAAAATATCAATAAACTTAAACAATATATATTATAATAAATATAACTTTAAACAGCCATAGAATCACAGGGGGGTTAACAGAGCTTATTTTGAACATAATTACGTCAGAAGGAAAATTTAGCAACATTTTTTATAGTATTAAATAGAATTAATAAACAAAAGTTAAAAATCGTGGACCACTTGTTATATTTGTTAAAAATAACAGTTAACGAACAGATATTTAAAAGTTATTAACCTTAGGAAAGTCTGAAAAGACACTAAAATTGACTTTGAATGATCTATTGTCTAATTTTGCCACTTTAAATCCTTTAAACTCTTACTATGACAAAATATACGCACACTTTCATTATTAAATTAAATTATTTAATGTTTTGAATTAATATTTAGTTTATACAAATACATAAATATTAATGAAAATATCTGAATAATTTTCAAATGTTAAATATAAATCTAGAATATTGCAAGAGACTCATGAATTTAGTATACACAATGAAGTTAGAGAACGATTACTAACTACTGACTGACTGACTCTTAATTATTAATTTTAATTACCAAAATTAATTATTATTTCATTAAATTTTAATAGAAATCGTGGCATATTTTGGAAGATTTATTTTAACATCGAATTCGGTTTATACATACAAAATAAAGTTTCAACCAAGATTGCCACGGACGAAGTTTGAAATTGCAAATCGAAAAGGTATTTCATGTCGCCAAAACAATTACTTTTAATATAATTAATAGTCACCATACAAATACCTATTCGACAGCAATATCTTCGTTCATGAGAAACTATTACTCTATATAAACATGCATTCAATGCAATAAACACTCACATTTTATTACATCTATTCATAACCTACGTCTATAATTTAATATTTACGTTCTCCAATAAATCACTATTTAAACCACATAAATTCATCTATCTATAAATAACATTATTAATCAATTGCGATCATAAGATGTCCACATCTAAATTATATAAGTCGAAGAGGCTTAATCATAAACCAATCATAAGATTTAATTATCTCAAAATTCATTGCGTTCCCTTCAGCCACATTCATAAATATGTCGCTTAGCAATGTCTCATACAGTGGCACGTAGCATAAGATAAAAATGTTTTCCCACGTCATATTGTGAGACAATAATAATTAGATAATAAATAGCCTACTCAAATTAAATTAAACCTTTACAAATAAGAGATTTTATTAACCCATTGACATATTGATTAAACAGTTAATAAATTGACGTGATTAAGGAACTGCAGAAACCTAACTGCTACGTGCCATACACGTCTCATTATAACAATTTCAATATAAGAATATTTATTTCCTACCAATCACTAACACCGAGTAACAGTTATAATGTATCATTTGGAGCTATCAAAGGCACTAGTGTCCTAGTGGATAAAAAAAACGACAGAAATAGCTAAGATTTATTTGATTACCTGTTATTTGATATGATTTTAACTATTGACTAGAGTGAAGTTTCAAAAAACTAACTTGTCTTTTTTCTATAGATTTTCGGAAGCAGAAAATCTAAAACCACATCGGTCGAGATTCAATCCAACCGTTCATTATTATTAAAAATCTTATTAATACTGTTTATTATAACTACGCGTAAAAGAAATCACTAACGGGATCAATGTTTTCTGGTGGAGATCAAAATAGGTTAGACATTTCAGCACACAATTCGATACTATCTGTACAAACCTTAATATCAGCCCAATCGATGCTCATGATAGTATTATAATTAAACAACTATTGTCTACAGAGCCCTTACTTATAGCACTTAATTTCAGAATCTATTCAACGGTTTCCTTTTTTCTCCAGTATGCTTCTCTTCTATACTTACAAAGTCCCCAAAAGCTCTGTCTGTTTGTGATCGATTTTCTCATAATCTAGTAATAGCATTTTTGTACGGTTTTTACTTAAAAGATAGTGTTATTCTTCCGGAAGGCTTAAGTCAACATTACCGTTTAAGTAAATTGTGTTGAAAAGGTTGAACATTAAAAAAAACTTGACTACTGGAAGCTTTACTCGAGTGCGCCGCGTAAACTAAAAAAAATAAACCAAAGTAACTTACTAGAAAATTGCAGATATACAAAAATACTACAAAAAGGCGGGGACAGCATGTCTCTATCTCTTATGGTTAACTCACTATAACTATTTTGGTTTAAAATTTCATTTAAATACTCTGATGTTCACGCCAGCCGCTGGCACACCTATTTTATAATATTTACGAAATGGACTGGTCATCTATTTTGATCTCCACAGAAGTCACAAATTCTTGATACAAATATGATATCTCTTTAATATTAGGCAGTATCGCGTTAAGATTTACACATAGTCTAATAGTTCTTTGCGCATTGTCTTTTAGGAGTTCTGGGTCTCCTGGGTCTATGCAGGGGTCACAAAATCCACACTAAATAGTTATATTTACACATAGCTCTCAACATGAGCGCTAGTGGTCGGGTCCTAGAAAGACGCTTCAACTAAATAGGTACCGTCCATTGCGACACCGGTTTGGTTGCCTTGGACTGTGCTTCCAGCTGGAATGTACTTGCCGCATGCTTGCTGGAAACAGATAGAAGAAATTCAGAAACTTTTAATCATGTCATTTTATCTTCAATATTTCCATGTACTACCGTGAAATTATCGATATTTTTGGTCTATGTCTAACGTGGACCAATAATTAGGTATAAGTTAAAATTTATTGCATTAAAATATTCTTACAATAAATGAATGTAAAATTATTAATGATACATTAAGAGAATCTATTTTGTTTTTGAGAAATATTTGAATGAAATATAATATTCAGTATTCAATCAAATATAATATTAAATAACAATTAAACATTTAGGCTGATTACCTGTAGGCCAAAGTTTAGCTTAATACTACATAAAAAAAAATCAAAGCATTCAACACTGATAACAAGCTTTTGGGAGCTTACAAGGGCCAAGATACCACAGAATATAAAAATACATATAATACTTAGAAAATAGTGATGTGAGCAAGACGCAGTACTGTATAGGAAAAGTGTATATGTGCTGGAAGCATGCCGATTTGTATAATAAACAAAAAAGTACATTTGTATATTAATGTAGACCCATTAGTGTATAACGTGTTTGTGTTCGTGTCTTTATTGTATTTAAAACAGTTTGTATAAATCGCAAATTATATTATACACTTGTAACCGTATTACAAGTTATACATTAGTAATTATATAATGGTGTCGAATTAAATTTAATACGCACGTATTAAATATGTATTAACCAATGGAATTTAAATAAACGTTGTACAAAGATGTCCTGAGGATGTAATTGAAAACCAGCACCTTTTGTCTATAATGTGTGCAGTGTGTTGGCGACTGCAGCTTCAATATAGCAGTACAGGATAACAAATTAACACATATATGGAAAATTAAACTAAAACAACTACGACACCCTGTTTCATACAAATACAACACTCGTGGATCTACTTACTTAAAATCGCATTATTATTTTCTGATATAACTAAAAAAAATTCAAAATTTTTCATATTTAATTCTAATTTTGAATAACAATGCGATTTATTAACAACATATTATAAAATTTTACACATTTTACGATATACACCTCAAATTACAATACGACAGCATCACAGCGAAAGCTTACAAAATAATACATCGAAACACTTATACCACGGATATTTATATTTACGTTTGTACATCAATAATAGTGACAAAGCGACAAATTAGCAGCCAACACCCTGCAGACATCGAAAGCCTTAATATTTCAGTATTTACCACACAGCGAGAAATATACAGAGAGGTACCGATGATACGTCATTAAATTAACCCACTGATCCCCAAGAAAACCCAAGAAGAGAAAAGTGAATAGGCATCTTCTAGGCAACCTTGTTCCATCTTAGACTGTATCATTGCTTACCATCAGGCATGATTACAGTCAAGCGCTCGTCTATACACAATAAAAAAAAATAGATCACTTAATCGTATAAGATAATTTTGGCATAATTAAATCTTCTTGAGTATCGTTTAAAAAAATGTATTTTTGAACAAAATTAATATCATTTATTTGAGATTTGCCGAACAATTAATGTTTGACTGACCTGGAAGAACTTGTTCAAAAAACAGGCTAGAACAGTAACATTATAGTTCTATCTACTTCGCAATTAAGTAGTCTCTCGGTTAAGGTTAATGCATTACATACGAAATGGAAATGAATGGGGTACGGTCATTCACCCTTCTATATCATGTATTCCTGTTGCTAAATTACTTCACTAAATTAACTAAAGTGTGAAAGTACTTAGAATTAAATTTAATTTCGTATGATCGGCACCACTCTGCATATAATGTGTGTATCAGCTCCAATTGAGTTTACTCCTTAAGTACGATTGTCTTTGAATATTGAATAAGGTGTAAATTTACCTTTAGATTCACTCCCATTATTACCAAATACTACTATTTGTATTTATTCTTCTTTTATTTGTGTTTGACAGAGATTTATAACAACGTTATCTCTTTTTTCTTTATATACTGTGGTAGATAAAGAATGATTTTAAATTAATTTACAAGAAACTATATTTGAAATAAGATTTTCAAGGAGTAAACTCCGAAAAAAAATATTTTTCCCAATAAAAAAAAAAGTTTGTGTTGAAATTTAGAATATAACAGAAGCTATAAAAGACATCGCTGCGTGGTAACATCTGAACGACATACTGGTAGCGGGTCTTCGCTGGGGGCGGCGGAAACGGATGTGTCCGAAGGTCGAGAGGTCGCTGTGTATCTCCGAGCACCGCGGGCTCGCTTTCTACTCGAGTCTAAAATCAGGACCTGCCAGAGCCAATCGGATACGGATATGTCTTTTGACTGTTAAATTTCGATTGTGAGTAGTGTTTTTGTTTCCCTTAGCAAGAGTAAATTATAAGAAAACCAAAAAAAATATATATATACATTATCGATTAACGATGAACTATCGCGAATGGTATTCATAATTAATATACAGAGGTATACTAACGTCTTATTTTATCGGATGAGCCCGACTAATTTCTATGGGCTTGAAACTAGTCGGGCTGATCTAAAATAAGACGTGAGTACAGTACATTAATTAAACGATATACAAAACGATAAAAATAAAATTATAATCGAATCGTAAAATCGAACATCACTAGTAAACGAATGTAAGCGTTAAAATTAAATGACAGTATATGCAAGAAAAATAGATAAAATATAAATAAAAAAACATGAGTAAAAACTTATCACAATAACTTACCAATTAACACTATCATAATAGGATAATAATTATTATATTAGGATATATGTATTTTTAAATTCATCTCAACGGATCAAACGCAAGCTTTCAGCCGATCGCCACGACAAATAACCTAGCAACAGAGGAGTCACAAATGTCAAGTGTGGACTTAGCAGACAAATAGCGTTTGATATTTTGTGCTCACGATAAAAGGCGGAAGCTTTTTTTTTCTTATAAATTTATAAATGGGGGTAATACATTTTTTTTAAGCACTCAAGGGGAACACGGAGGTCTAGCCACATAAGCAACAATTGGGCCCCGATTACGTACATTATGGGAATTTGTTATTCATTTCTATGGCCAAAAGTTGATAGAAAAACTCTTTTATAATATTATCGATAACTCAGATAAAAAAGGAGTTTTACCGGCAAAAACGGCGAATCATTTTAAATACTTACTTTTTGAACGCGTAATAAGTGCATTACTAATTGTCTATGAACTAGTAGCGGACCGTTTTGTATAAAATTTTAATTAATAAGCGTTTTGTTTGTTCTAGGTAATAAAAAATAAATTTGTAATTACCTGTTGCCATTTATATCAACTACCCAAAAGCTCAGAACTGTAGCCCATTGTTTAATATTTAAAATTTAATATTATTAATATTTTTTATTAGCTATATACAACAAACAAAAAGCTTATTATTTAAAATTTCATACAAAACGGTCTACTATTAGTGCATTGTCAATTACTAGTGCACTTACCTTAGTGTTACAGATAATTAACTTTAACTTTAAAATACCCTCAGTTATGTAATATTATTATTCCTGTTATATGAAAATAGTATTTTTATTCATACATAACTCCAGTAAATTTGATCAATACTTCAGCAAATTAGCGGCTAAACTTTAAAAGACTGATAGACAAGCAGATTTCCCGTTTATTATAATAGTTTAGACAATCGTAATTAATTCAGACATAATTATTGTCTATTGTACTATTGTACTTATGATATTCAGTTTATATGTTAGTTCTTTTGCTGTACAAAAAAGAGTATTAAATAAAAATATGAATTTTAATTCATTTGAGATGGTAGCGGCTTAGTTTTGAATGTAAAGGTTTTTTTATATTCATACTGTTTTATATAAACTGTTGTAAGGGCTCCAAATATTTCATGAATTTCAGCATGTAGATTTTGGGGGGAAAATGATCTAGCTAGGTTTTATTTGAAAAATCTCCTTTTATACAGACATATATATTCATATATGTATATTCAGGCATTAAAGAATGCTAAAATTTAGAATTGAATGCAAATGATATTTGAGCTGTCAAATGCAAAGCTGTGATAGCTTAATGGTAACGGGCAGACCAAAAGAACTCGAAATCTGGGATCGATTTCCACATGTCACCCGGTGCTTTCTTTCTTTATTTTTTTTTATTTCATTATTTTTATATTATTATTTGAAAAAATATATATTATTTAAAATAAAAATTGCTTCATTTTTTAGTTCAGTAAAATCTGTCATTTCTTTTTAATCTGAGATTCTTAAATGAATTAAACAAAAACAAATTATGATAACAGTATATGCGAGAAAAACAGATAAACTTGTAATTTACACATCAGATATTGTTGGAAATATTTCAGTGATAAATTAAATAAAATTATTGGCCATAGAAATTGTTGAATACGTAATTGGTATAACAATAACGCGTGCTTAGTGCTTTTAATACCTCACGAGGCGGGCACGACGCGAGGCCGATCGGACTGACGCAGCGTACAGAACGACGACGTTTCTGTCGTCAAAACATCGTCATATGACATCGTGAAATCATCTGAGTCTCATTTGAATAACATAATACCTATTTTATACAGCTTTTTAGTTGACGCAAACTTACAACTAGAATATGGGCTTGTATATGAGAAATAATGATGATTTAATAGGCGTATTACACTGAATTTGGGCACTAAATTGAGTTATACATAACTAGGTTTTAATGGACGGGTTGACTTACCTTAGTCGCCTTTTACGACACATCGGTAAGAAATGAGTGTGGTCTATTCTACACAGCCGTATACCACTGCAGAGCATGTCAATTGTTCGAAAAAGAAGAAATTTATTCTTGAAGGTCAAAGACATTTATTCATTTCTGCAGGCAATATACTAAATTAATCTTACAGGTTGATACAGAACACTTAAATTTATCTAATAAAAATTCATAAATAAATAATTAAAACGACAAATTTGTAGAAATGAATTGGCGTTTGACTCAGCACAAATAGCGTGATGCAGCATATGGCCAACATCACGCGACGCTTTTCAGTCGAAACCTCGTCTAGGGTACTAATTCCCAAATAATTGAAATCGAAACCTAGTCTAGGGTATTTGGGAATTATCAAATGACCTGAAAACAAGGCTATTATATCACCTATACTTCTTCGTTCTGCATGCGCACTAACGCATTAAAATCAAAACATTTCGGAGCAAACAGATTCTCTGTGGTAAAATTGCTCTCCACATCTTAATATTTAAATGAGTTAAGCTTGTATATATATATATTTTCCGAATCTCGGAAACGGCTCCAACGATTTTCCTGTAATTCAGCATGTAGGAGGTTTTGGGGGAGAAAAATTGATCTAGCTAGGTTTTATGTAAAAAAAATATTGTTTTATCCCTGTTTTTGGGCATTAAATAACACTAACATTTATATTGAATTGAATTTTCGCCATTAACTGTCAAGTCGACGTAGCTTATTCGGTTAGCGAGCAGCCTTGAGAAATGTGAGTGTCAAGGATCGATCCGAACTAAATAATTGTTTTTTCCTTTTTTTTAAGTTTTTTCTTGTAAAGAATTCCCGAGCGAAGCTCGGTCACCCAGATATTAAGAGTTATTTGAGTAATGTGTCATGCCCTTACCTATGGAACGGAAACAACCTTTACGCAAAAATCAGCCGAATGGAGAAAGCAATGAAATCACTCTGCGTGACCGGAAACGGAAAACTTTGTATAAGAGCTAAGACCAAAATTGGAAACGTCATGGCTGTGATTGCTAAGAACAGATAGACATGGGCGGAAGACATTGGAAGAAAGGACTAAACACGGTGGACAAAACGAGCGCACGAGGGCAAATCCAGAGACCACAGCGCTGGGTTGATGATATCAGATACAGAGGTCAGGATTGGATAAAAAGGGCACTAAACCACCGTTAGTAGAAGAAGAGGGAAGACGCCTACATCCGTGAGTGAACCGAAAAAAGGCAACCACGATTTACCTTTTTTTATTTTTTGAAATTTTAGGCATTTTGATAATCGATTATTTTTTCATCAAAAATCGATTATTTTAATTATCCTCTTTTTCTTTTTTACTTTTTCCTTGTTTTTTAAGATTAGTTATTCATTGTTGGATGAAACCAATGTAGCTAAACTACACATTTTAATCGTAGTTTTAATTAGCCTTTATTGTAATTAATTAATAATATTAAAAACGGCAACTTTTCAATTAGTCAGAAAAAATCGATTTTTTCGTATAAAAATAAACAATTTTTTTTAAATCGATTTAATTTTAAAGGTTAAAAATCGATTATTAATTAATCGATTTTTCTACATCCATTAAACATCTCTAAGTGAGGCTCGCAATATCCTTGGAGCGTCACCTCTTGTGAGGCCGGACCTCGGCTTAAGGCGAAGCTTTGTGGAGGACTATATCGGTCTTGTATTCAGGCGCCTTTCCTGCCTTATTACACCACTCTTACCAAGGATTTAATTTCCCTATTTCAGTGCAGTGTAATACGCCTATTAATACTGCGAAGCGTTGTATTGTATCGAATCCTATACTAATAGAGATACAAGCTTCTGAATCGTTTACGTCAGTGCAATATTACCTCTAGATCCGTAATTTTCTGGTAAGAAACAGCAGTTTGCTGGTGACAAATACCCAGCAAGATAAGAGTACATTTCTCAAATATGTTACTTCTTTATATTTCATTGGAGCCTCTTGCATGGCTGCATGCAACCAAAATCCATGCTCTTTTATCGTTTATATATTTCAATAAAAAAAAATTATATCTACAATTATTTTATATTCATAAATCAGCGTAATGTCGGCTATTCGGTTTTATTTCAGACGGAATAACCTTCCCAATATCTTTCAAACATTCGACCCAATATTATTCATAAATGGAATTTTTTATCATATTATTATTCAGTAATAATATAACTTATCTATATTCTATATAAAGATTTATTGAACCAATGGATACAAAAAGATAGACAAGAAAATCATACTAAACACTAATTTGCTGTAAAAAAAAACGCAGCACGAAGTTGTTATAAAGTTAACGATGCAAAAATCCACGGCGTGTTCCTTTTTGTTTTTATATTCGAGAATAGAATTTCGCATAACGAACACAGATTTATTTAAAATTTGTCTATGGTTTAATTTTTGAAACACAACTATATTTGTGTTCTATTCTTATTTTAAACAAAATAAACCTAAATATACCAAATAATATCAATAAAAATCTTATTTCCATTATAATTGTAAATTTTATTTATATTTGCAATAAAGAACTACTCCTGTAACCATTTATTCTCACTCGTTTTACCTACGATATATTTATATCGTAGAAGATTTTTTAAATGGTTAATGCCTACTAATAATTTTATCCCATGTTCACATAGGCTTTTTAACCTGTTTCAAGTCATGAAACAAGGTGCTATTATAAGAAAAAACAGCAAAAACACCATAGATTTATTAACACTTAAAATTTGAACCATAGACAAGTCTGTAAGTGACAATTGCATAATTAATAATGAGAGAGAAGAGAAGAGAGAATCATTTTCTTTCCCTTTATTTCTCTCTCTAGTTCTAGTACCTACTTATTAAATTCTTTATTGTAAAATGTCACATTTTAGGGTGCCTCCCATACATTATCTGTGTCACAAGTTACCAATAACCTATCAGCTTATTCGAAACATATCTGACATATATCTCGGAATTTTGCGTTTCTGTTAGGCTTATTCAACACTTAAAGTGCCTAATAAGTTAACAGGAAGATCATGTGGCTGTTATTTTATTTATCTGCTGGCTAGCAAATACCTATTTCAAAATGGCCGCGATTTTATTTTTAAATTTTTTTCATTTTTTAGGGTCTCTTTTTAGAGACATTTATCTGTTATTTAGTTTATTTGTAGGTTAACTGTCCAACACTTTATCAGTTACTTATGAAACAGGGCCTAAGTATAATTTCTGTATATAAAATATCGGAAATCACTTTTTAAAAAATTATTCAATCAATTATACTTACAATATTATTTAGTAAAGTGTTTGTAATCGAAATCAATTTTTTATTTTTATTTAAATTATATTTTTAATAAGTTTTCGTAACAATTGAATTTATGAGAGGTTTAAGTAATTTTATAACTGTATAAAAAAGTCAAGAAAAGATTGACATTTTAAATTTCTTGCCCTTTACCTACTTTTGTACTACTTTTCTACTTTTGTGTGGACAACCCAAGTTGTCATCACAATATATCTTCATCTTCCATTTTCTACCTAACCAAACATTCGTCAACTTTGGCGCTATTCTTTTTATATACATAGATGGCGCTTTTCAATGTCATCCTATTCTAGAATTAATAGGATTTCTTTAACCTATATGTTACCCCGGTGTATAAGGAATAATTGTGCCAAATTTCATCAATATTCGTTCAGCGAATTCACCGTGAAAGAGTAACACACATAAGTCCACACTCACAAACTTTCACATACATATATAATACTAGCTTTTACCCGCAACTGGTCGTTGGCGTGGACTGTATTCTTGAAATTAACAATAGCTTCTGTCACTCTCCAACCCTGCAAATAACTCCATCACAAGACTCAGAGAGGTTTGTCGTTTTATCAAGACCACAGTTTGATAAGTTTAATAAACACCCAATTAAAATAATAATTAACCTCATTAAAAATCTTAATGTTTTTCTGGTATTAAGAATCACTATTATAAAATTTTAACGGAAAGGTGCTAGAGAACTCATTTAATAATAACATTTATACGTTAATATTTTCATTATGTACACTGTAATCTTTGATTTATTCGTAACGTATCAAATGTTATTTGTTACTTTTTAATTATGTATTTACAGCGCTGGATTCCAACCATCATAATATTTTAAAATAGGTATCTGAATTAGTAGGATTATTCATAAATCCCTTTTTAGTTTAGATCTTAGTTCGATCTTTTTTACGTCCCTTTCGTCTAAATCTGAAATTGAATTTGTTAGGAAGTGTTACGTCATTCTTCGTTCTTTACGCTGCTCACCTGATATTTCTGTGGGCAGCATCCGCACCGCGCGCAGCAAGCAAGCAGTGCTGGGGCGCGGCCTGAGTGTGCTGGTGATGCGAGAGGTGATGGTGAACCAGGTCGCTTAGCTGCACCGTTATATGGATTCTCCATTTCGACGAATTCGCGATCCTGGAATACGTGCAAATTCTAATCTCAATTATATATATTTTGTATTTACTTAATCGTTGCAGAATAATTTTATTAAAACTTCTTTGCAATCGATTATACGAGTATCAGTAGTTTAAAAACACTATTAAAGAGAGGCTGATACAAAAAGCCTACTATGCTGTTGAGGATTATTCGGACGAAACGAATGCGTGGATATAGCTACTGCCCGACCCTGTACAAGATAGATGACTTAATGTAACTAGTTATAAGTATTATGTTGAAAAGAGCAACCGCCGAGTTTCTTGCTGGCTCTTCTCGGTAGGAACAGCTTTCCGAACCAGCAGTAGATTTGACGATTTAAAAGCACTTGTTTACAAGTTTATTTGAAAAAAGATAATTTTGAATTTGAATTTACGACAAAAAAAGTTCCCTAATCTGGAGCCAATCTTGCGAGCAGCATCTCAGGAACATAAACATTAGGTATTTACACACCGTTTCAAACAGCTGTCCGTTTTGGACAGCGTTTCGAACAGTTGTCAAAATTCAAAATGAGATTATCTTCGACGGTGCAGATAAGAATCCTCAAATATTTAGGACACATCGTTCCTAACGAACATTCCATGGAAAGACTTGTTGTTCAGGGGCATTTTGAAGGCAAGCGATCACGCGGTCGATCACCCACGCGTTGGACAGACCTTATACGATCAGTAACGCAAAAAAACAGTTGGACAATGTTCTAAAGATGCTGAAAACCGCGACAAATGGAGGCAAGAGCTACACTAAAAGATGAATCGCATCATCAACCACGACCTCTGTCAAGAGTGAACGACTGAGGAAGGAAGAATTTACACACCGTGGTACGCTCCAGGCATCGCAGCAGATGATGATGCTGCAGCTCGAAGATATCCTCGTCCCGGCCGGCGTCGTCCAGTTCGACTCCTGACTCCTGGGCAGCCAGCCGCGCCTCTGCTGCTTTCTTCTTGGACACGAAAGCAGCGCCTGACGAAGCTTTCGCAATCCTGATGCGCGCGAGGCGAGCTTTCTGGAATTGGAATAAAACTAATAAAATATCTGGATTTAATGAGGTTTATACCTACGAGATACCTAGATAACTTAATGCCTCGTAATTTTTCAAATCAAATCAAAATAATCTTTATTGAAATAAGCTCTTTCAAGCACTTTTGAATCGTCAAGGATCAATATGATTAATGAAACTACAACTGGTTCGGTACAACTGTTGCTCTTACCGAGAAGAACCAGAGAGAAACTTGGCGGTTAATCTTTTAAATATTCTCAATTATACATTATTAAACCGCAGTCTTGTATGAAGCTGTTCCCCGTCCGTACGTCCGTCCGGGTCATTGTCTTACATGTAGTAGTAAGAATTATATTTTTAAAAGAGCAATCGCCGGGTTTCTTGCTGGCTCTTTTCGGTAGGAACAGCTTCTCGAACCAGCAGTATATATATAATAGTTTACGATAGAAAAACATGTGTTTAAAAGTTTATATAAATAAAGAATATTTGAATTTATGCAAAAGTAGTAATAAATTCAAATTCAAATAATTCTTTATCAAATTAGGTTTACAAGCACTTTCGAACCGTCAAATTACAATGAAGCTACGACTGGTTCGGAAAGGTGCTCTTACCGAGAAGAAACAGCAAGAAACTCGGCGGTAACTCTTTTCAAAACTCTCAACACTCAGGATTTATGATGATGCTTCGGTTGCGGGACAAAACGGTTGTTAAGTTTGTGATAGTGAACGTATGTAGTGCTTAAGTATTGTGGTGGCGGTGGTGGAGGTTTGTGCATGTTTTTACGAATCCTGCATCTATCAGGTATGAAAACGGACAGTCCACTCTGCATTAAACATTATATATATTATCTATTTTACTTCATCGCGGATTGCAGCATGCTAATTTTATTATTACATTTTGTATAATGGATCTCCTCAAAGTAACGATTTATGTCATCTACAGGATCATGTGAAACTTACCCTTTGGGCCTTCCTCTTGTCAGCCCTCTGGTTCTGATGGTAGATCCGTGAGAAGTTGGACACGATGACCGGCACAGGTAATGCTATTACCAGCACCCCGGACAAGGAGCAGACCCCTCCCACTATCTTTCCGGCTATCGTACCGGGCACCATATCACCATAGCTGTAATAGAAATATCATTTAATGTAAGTACATTAGTAATTGCACTTATGTACTTAGCACCATGCACTTAGCAGTTGACCGCTTTGTACGAAATTATAAATAATAAGCGTTTCGTTTGTTGTAGCTAATAAACAAGAGGGCTGGCTCCTTTTTCGCACAAAGAATCTAATCTGTAACAATTAATGATATATATATATTTTTTCTTTAACCGCTAAATATTTTATTATACCATCTATTTCTATTATCTTATGTTTATTGTTATCCATTTATTTATTTCTTATTTGCCTAGGCACATCGCTATAGTTTATTGATTTTCATCTCTTAATTATTTATGCCTATTACTACTTTCTTCTTCTGTTTGACTATTCCAGTTATAGTTTGTTCCAGACTATTATATTAAATGCAAAAATCTGCTTATCTATCCGTCTTTTAAAGTTTAATTAACGGATAGTTAGCACCGCAATTAAGTATGGGATAAAAATACTATTTTCACATAACAAAAACGGGAATAATAATATTACATAACTGTGGGGATTTTCATGCGTTTTGTATGTTCTAGCTAAAAAAAAATATTTGTAATTACCTGTTGCCATCTATTAACAACTGGCCAAAACCTCAGAACTTTAGCCCATTCATCCTCCTGCCCTTATCCTACTCTAAGTGGGGTCGGCACAACATGTTAAAAACATGTTGTTATATGATTTGGCTGCGTTTTTACGACCGGCCGCCTGCCTGCCGTCAACTTACCTTAGTCATATTTTACGACATCTCGGTAAGAAAGAGGGTGGTGTATTCTACTGAACCGGATACCACACGGTGGGTCAACTTACCTTAGTCGCCTTTTACGACACCTCGGTAAGAAATGAGGGTGGTACTATTCAGCCGGATACCACACGGCGTTACCATGACTTTACATTTGATAGCAAAAATTATATTCTGTATTCAACATAAATTTTAGGATTTTTTGAGTGCCTTAAAACTAGGGATAAAAACAATTAAAAAAAAAATAAAACCTTCTCTCCCCATACCCCCGATATATATATATATATATATATATATATATATATATATATATATATATATATATATATATATATATATATATATATATATATATATATATATATATATATATATATATTCGGAATCTCGGAAACGGCTCCAACGATTTTCCTGAAATTCAATCAATCAGCATGTAGGGGGTTTTGGGGGAGAAAAATCGATCTAAATAATCATCATCTCATCATCTTCCTGCCCTTATCCCACTCTAAGTGGTGTCGGCACAACATATTATAAACATGCTGTAACATGATTTGGCTGCGTTTTTACGACCGGCCGCCTGCCTGACGTCAACTTACCTCTGTCGTATTTCATGACACCTCGGTAAGAAAGAGGGTGGTCTATTCTACTAAACCGGATACCACACGGAGGGTCATCTTACCTTAGTCGCCTTTTTTTTTGTTACTTATTTAGATCGAGAGATAGAGAGAGAAAAATCGATCTAAATAAGTTTAATTTTAAAAAAAATGTCGTTTTATCCCTTTTTTCGGGCTTGAAATTTATGTTGAATACAATCACTTACTTACTATAATAAGAAAACCTTCAAATCTCTAGAGGATTAATATTTAAAAATGCCTTCACTCAAATTACCGACAAGACCATTTTTTATGGCTAATCTTTTCTTAGAATAAAGATGATGGTAATGAAATAGGATGTATAAAGCCGTGAGATGAGATCAAAGCGTTTATCGGAAGGCAATCTGTACACTTTATACTGTTTACACGCCCCGCGGCCTCCCTTTTGAATAAATCACGTGTGTAGTACGCACGTCATTTTTTGTACGCATAAAACTTTAAAACTACGCAACAGATTTTGATGCGGTTTTTTTAATAGATAGAGTGATTCAAGAGGAAGGTTTGTACGTATAATAACATTCAATACGGAGTAGAGAAATACTGTAATTTTTGAGGTTTCTGTAAATAATTACATTTTTTCCGCTTACATTGCAAACGCAGGCTAAACCCTACGAGATTTATCAAAATAATGTACTAAGTATTTGTACATCTTGAAAAGGTCTACAGAAAAGTCCGCGATGGTATATGTCTATCTCTTATGGATAACCCACTATAGCATTTTTTGTCATTTACTTTTTACGAAAAATAATACCATATTTTTGAAGCAATTTTTATACAATACAGCATTAATCTTTATCCAATTAAGTACCTTAAATAAATAGTCGATTTAATATAGATCAATATGGCCGTTTACAGTATGTAATTTAAGTGAACATTTTCGGAGATATTACAGATTTAAAATGCCGTGAGGACGCCGCGCTTCGCCCTATAACACTTCGACTTTAGCAGCTATGTCCCTCTTTCAAGAGTTTGTTTAAAGACATTCTGTAATTAATTGTAAAAATAAAATACATAGGGAAAATGTAAAAGTAAAATCAAATAAAATCAAAATAAATCAAAACTACTCGATCGATTTTAATCATTTTTTTACACTGACTGACATGGGATATATATTTTATACCCGTGCGAAGCAGGGGCAGGCCGCTAGTTAATTTATAATGCAGTTTGAAATGATTAATAAAACCGCCGTGTGGGGATACCACACGGTGGGTCGACTTACCTTAGTCGCCTTTTACGACACCTCAGTAAGAAATGAGGGTGGTACTATTCTACTTAGCCGGATACCACACGGTGAGTTAATTATAAGATATTATTGCTGCTCCTCCTATATGTATCTTAGCGTGATATTATATAGTCTATAGCCTTCCACAATAAATGGACTATCTGATACTGAAAGAATTTTTTCAAATCGGTCCAGTAGTTCCTGAGATTAGCGCGTTCAAACAAACTCTTCAGCTTTATATATTAAGATCATCATCCTCCTGCACTTATCCCACTCTAAGTGGGGTCAGCACAACATGTTACAAACATGTTGTCACGTGATTTGGCAACGTATTTTACAACCGGCCGCTTGCCTGACATCAACGTACCTTAGTCGTATTTTACGACTCCTCGGTAAGAAAGAGGGTGATTCTATTTTACTCAACCGTATACCACACGGTGGGTCAACTTACCTTAGTCGCCTTTTACGATACCTCGTTAAGAAAATGAGGGTGGTACTATTCTATTCAGCCGGATACCGCACGGCGTATATATTAAGTATAGATGTCGACCTAAAATCCACTCAGACCAATATCTCTGCACTTCAGACCCTACAAAGAGGGTGATCTATTTTACTCAACCGGATACCACACGGTGGGTCAACTTACCTTAGTCGCCTTTTACAACACCTCAGTAAGAAGTAAGGTTGGTCTATTCTACTAAACCGGCTACCACACGGTGGGTCAACTTACCTTAGTCGCCTTTTACGACACCTCGGTAAGAAAAGAGGGTGGTTCTATTCTATTCAGCCGGATACCACACGTCGTATATATTAAGTATAGATGTCGACCTTAAATTCCACTTAGACCAATATCTCTGCACTTCAGACCCTACCAATTCAAGAGCAAAGAGTGTCCAAAGAATTTTTGAGAGATTATTTGAAATTTTCAAATAATCTTAAACCACAAAAGCGTTATCTTTATCATTGCCTCTCAAAAATTTTACCCCGTAATCGAAAATAAGGGTGGGCGATATCGAAAAACAACAGCTAGGCGGTATAAATTAGGTTCCAAAGTTTGCACGGATAAGCCAAATTAAATAAACCTCCAATTTAATAGATAAACGAATTGCTGACAAAGTAACTACGTTCTCATCTTATTAGCAATCAATTTAGCTTTATCATTTCGTGGTTATACCTATCCAATTATTTGATAACGATTTGTATTTTTAAAAGCTTTTATTTAAAAGATTTACAAAATTAATGAAAATTTTGCTATAATCAGCGATAAAAGAAAATATATGTAATGCTAAATGTAGAGTGTACACATTCTCATACCTGATATATGCAGAATTTGTACGAACTCATGCACTACACGACACAAATAACACAACAATACACAAGCACTGCACACACCACAACAATCTCAACAATTGTTCCGCCCCGTAACCAAAGCATCGCCAGGAGATAGTCTATCTCCTGATGATGCTTCGATTGCGGGGCGAAACGATTATTGAGTTTGTGACAGTGAATGTGTGTAGTGTGCTTACGAATACTGCTTGTGTCAGGTATGAATTGTCAACTCTACATTTAGCATTACATATATTTTCTATTTTACTTCATCGCGGATTTAAAAAAACATAATTTTAAAAAACTTTTGTATTATGGAACTCCGCAAGAAAAGCCTTATTCTATAAATTAGATTAAAATACAAAATAATGAAAATGAAATTTCAACTATTTCAGTGACATACCCACTTACTTAAATTAGTTATTAAAGTTTCAACTAACTGACTATGATGTGGATTTGAGTTGATGGGAGCATATACTCGACGTTGATTTGAGAGCGTGATTCATAATTTATCAGTTACATTTTAAACTAGCACACGCTTGACCTATTTGATGTTAAGATTTAGTTTTCTCTTCCGTAATGGAACAGTTTTTTTTTTATTAAAATTATACTTTAATATATAAAGCTGAAGTTTGTTTGATTGTTTGAACGCGGTAGTCTCAGGAACTACTGGACCGATTTCAAAAATTCTTTGATTGTAAGATAGTCTATTTATTGAAGAAGGCTATATACTAAATAACATCACGCTAAGTTGAATAAGAGAGGAGCAGCAATATAAAATAGTACGAAAACGGCAAAATTCAAAGCTTTCCTTGCGTGCGTTATAAACGGTGAAAGTTATTCAAAAATCATGTATTACAAAATTATTCTCCTCTAAAAGTTCTAAATAAAAGTCACTGACAGCATATGTCTAGCTTTTAAGGTTAACCCACTTTAACCATTTTTATGGTTATCAAAATACTATATTATACATACCCACATACACACAAAATTATACATTTTTTTTCTGCATTATGCTTATAACGTTTTATTTTATTATTTTTTTCTACAAAAAGTAATAATAAAATTATTTTGCTATAATCCGCGATGAAGTAAAATAGAAATTATATATAATGCTAAATGTAGAGTGGACAATCGGTTATCATATCTGATACATGCAGGATTCGTAAAAACACATGCACAAACCTCCACCACCGCCACCACAATACACAAGCACTATATACGTTCTCTATCACAAACTCAACAATCGTTTCGCCCCGCAACCGAAGCATCATCAGGAGATAGACTCCACGACCAAAATCGCAAAATTGGTGCAGACTCCACGACCAAAATTGCAAAGCGAGTTTGTGTAATTTGTGTAATCCGCGTTTCTTTAGAGAATTTGCTACTTACTGTTTACTATATTATTGGTATTATAGTATAGTATTACTTGGTATATTATTTTTTGTAAGGAGGGGGGGAGTCTCTCGTGACCTGAAATACAGGGAATCCTAGTTCAGGCATCAGTCTCTTTCCATAGTAATTCTAATGTAATAACTTAACAATCAACAACGAAGTCGATATAATGGATGTAAGTATAGTAAGTAGCGGCCTTTTACTATCCCACTGCTGAGAATAGGCCTCTTCGTTCCGTTTTTGGAGAGAAGGATTGGAGCTAAGACCTATCACGCTGCTCCAATGCGGATTGGTAGGTTGGATGTAAGTATAATTAAAATATAAACCTATTATTTTGTTAACTTAATGTATGTGAGTAAATATATAAATATTCTATTCTATTTATTTATTTATTTATTATGACAAGCCAATAGCATTTTACACATACTTATTAATACACTTTTTCATACGGCAAGTTCTAGGTAAAACACTTTTTAAGGCGAGTACAGCGCTATCGTAGGTAGTTAGGTACAAAAATTATTGATATTACTGAAAGGAGACAAATTAAATTATACTTACAGGAAATTTGATAAAAACTATTACTTAAAATTAACATACGCAGGCGAGCAAGTTTATTTTTATATTTGAATAGAGGGTCGTGGAAGATGTCTATATCATGGGAATTAAGTGCGTTATAAGTGTTTTAATTCAACACAGAATCGCTACAGCATGGTTGAAGTGGCGAGAAGTAACTGGTGTTACCTGCGATAAGAGGATGCCGGTCAAACTTAAGTGATTAATTTACAAGAGCATGATAAGACCAGTCCTCATGTATGGTAGCGAAACATGGCCCGTAACTCAGAAGATCGTACATATCATTCAAGTTGCTGAAATTAAAATGCTGAGGTGGATGTGTGGCGTAACGAGGCTCGATAAAATCCGCAATGAGTACGTGCGAAGTAGCCTTGGTGTGCGCGATATCGCCGACAAGATGCAGGAGAGTAGGCTGCGATGGTATGTCTTTTAACGCACACTATATATAATAACACGATATAATAGGAATACCACAATTCCCGTTCCGAGATGCACTTCTCTTGAATGACGAACAAAGACAGAATGTCACTGAAACGTTTTATCAATAGGAAGACTAAACCGGTAACAACAACGGCACAGTGCTGCCACTGTTTTAATCAAAAAGGGCACGATACTCTTGTTTCATGACTTTGTTGCTATAAAATACAAAGCGGAAGTCAGTGGCGACAACATGTCGGAAATTTGGCACTACAGCCTTCCATCCCGGGTACAAGACCAGTTGGAAGACCCAAGACAAGGTGGAAAGAAGTAGTGCCAAAAATATAAGAGTATGCAAAGTTACCGACGACGATGTCCATGACTGAGCGAAGTGGAGGAGAATAATAAGGAAGGCTGACCCCACCACCATGTGGGATACATAGCCGGAGAGAGAGATAAGTGTTTTAATCTTTCCACGCGGACGAAGCCGCTGGTTATTGCTAGTAATATCTTTTTTTTTTTTCTTTATTCAAATAAACTTGTAAACAAGTGCTTTTGAATCGTCAACTCTACCGCTGGTTCGGAAAGCTGTTCCTACCGAGAAGAGCAAGCAAGAAACTGGGCGGTTGCTTTTTTAAACATATAATTCTTAATACTATTTACATTCAGTCGTTACTGTCTTGTACAGGTTCAAAGAGAGCTATATCCACACATTCTTATCTTCTAAATAACCTTCAATAGTATAGTAGGCTTTCTGTATCAGCCTATTTTTAACAGTGTTTTTAAACTGCTGCAATGGCAAAGCTGAAATTGATTGCGGAATTTTATTATAGAATCTTATACCAAAACCCACAAATGACTTACGAACTTTAGCAAGGCGCAAAGCAGGAGCCGCAAACTTAGGTCGGTGCCTGCTTTGTCTATTGTATACATCACCTATCGTTTTATAATTCCTTATATTTTTATGTACATAAATTAAATTAAATTGAAACCCATCCCCATCCCAGTTTGAACAGTCAACAAACAGTGACAGGCAGACCAAAACATCAGTAGGATTATGTACAGTTGTTATTGGCACGTCGCGGGGATAAAATTGACTCGTAATTACGGCGGAACGTTTATTTTGTTTTTACGCAGTTTGCAATGTTGGACGCGCGCCAACTACCTGCTGGTGATGAAAGAGAATCGTAGAATACGGGAAAGTGCGTGTGACTAATTTTATTGAACTACTATTATATATTTAAGTACCTGGTTAATAAAAAAAAATAAAAAAAAATGATTAGGTAGTTTGGAGCGATCCTAGGTACTTACATTTCTCGAGACAGCCCGTTCCCCGAATAAGCTACGCTGATTTGATAGTTTATGGCAAAAATAATATTCAATATAAATTTTGTATTTCTTAACGCTCAAAAACAGGAATAAGATGTTTATATATATACTAGGAGTCCCGCCCCAGCTTCGCACAGGTATAAAGCATATAGCCTATGTCACTCAGTGATAATCACAGTATTTCTCTACTCCATATTGAATTTTATTATACATATAAACCTTACTCTTCAATCATTCTAAAAAAAACCGCATCAAAATCTGTTGCGTAGTTTTAAAGATTTAAGCAAACATAGAGATATAAGGACAGACAGGGAAAGCGACTATGTAGTAACTTTTATAGCTACTACTATTTTGATAATTGTCAAATTTTTACCATACTTACCAAAAGACAAAATTACGTTAAGCTGTCATTTATGTTTTGTTTTTCCATGTCATAGTCGTTTTTGTTATACCACGTTTTATAGTGACTTGACGGGATAAAATAAAAGCTGTCGAACGGGATAAAAAGAATCCCATGTCCGTCTCCTGGTTCTAAGCAACCTCTCCACCAATTTTCAGCCGAATTGGTTCATCCGTTCTTGAGTTATAAATAGTGTAACTAAGACCAACTTTCTTATATATATATATATATATATATATATATAAATATATATATATATTAATTGATCTAGGTAGGTTTAATTAAAAAAGAAAATCGTTTTATCCTTGTTATTGGGCATTTAAAAAGTACTAAAATTTACTTTAAATTTATTGAATATATATTTTTCTATCTTTGCCGAAAACTGTCTATTTTTTATTATTTTGTACAAAATTACTGAGCAAAACTCTGTCAGCCAGATACTCGGGTATGAAAACGAATAGTCCACTCTTTATTTAGAATTATAATATATAGTTTCAATTTGTGTGACGGCCCAGCGGTGCGACCGTGTGAATCTCTAGAGACGATCACGGATTCAAACCCGGGCAGACATCAATGAGTTTTTCTATTAAAAACTTATGTGTCTAATTGATAATTGCAATTTATCACACGGTGAAGGAAATTTTCGGTGAAGGAAAACATCGTGAGGAAACCTGCATATCTTTAGAAAATTCTAGGGATATGTGTAACCTACCAATCCGCATTGGAGCAGCGTGGTAGGTCTTAGCTCCAACCCTTCTCTCCAAAAATGGAGAGAGGAGGCCTATGCCCAGCAGTGGGATAGTAACAGGCCGTTACTTACTTTTACTTATACAGTTTCAATTTACTATATCGCGAATTATAGCAGAATCATTTTATTAAAACTTCTTAGCAATGGATTATATGAGTATATGAAAGCGTTATAGAGGAACTTAAGCATTTATAGTATTAGTACGGATTAACGAAACTCCACGATGATCCGATTGTTTCCCATAATCCCATGGCTTATATCTTATGGCTTAACCGTGTCCAATAACCGCCGGATTACCGGATTACATACAATATTATGACTACGCCGTGTGGTATCCGGCAGAAAAGAATAGTACCACCCTCATTTCTTACCGAGGTGTCGTAAAAGGCGACTAAGGTAAGTAGACCCGCCGTGTGGTATCCGGCTGAGTAGAATAGACCAACCTCATTGCTTACCGAGGTGTCGTAAAAGGCGACTAAGGTAAGTTGACCCACCGTGTGGTATCCGGTTTAGTAGAATAGACCACCCTCTCTCTTACCAAGGTGTCGTAAAATACGACAGAGGTAAGTTGACGTCAGGCAGGCGGCCGGTCGTAACGCAGCCAAATCATGTGACAGCATGTTTATAACATGTTGTGCCGACCCCACTTAGAGTGGGATAAGGGCAGGAAGATGATGATGCAATATTATGGCTATGAACGGATCATCACATTTTTCAAGGCTTTTATTCAACTTGCAAGGTATGTGAAGGAATCTTGCAAATTAAATTTGACCCACTTCCCGGTGTCCGATTGAGCTGAAATTTTATATTCAAATTCAAATTCAAGATATTCTTTATTCAAATAAACTTGTAAACAAGTGCTTTTGAATCGTCAACTCTACTGCTGGTTCGGAAAGCTGTTCCTACCGAGAAGAGCCGGCAAGAAACTCGGCGGTTGCTCTTTTAAAAATATAATCCTTAATACTATTTACATTATGTCGTTACTGTCTTGTACAGGTTCAAAGATCCACACATTCTTATCTTCTAAATAATCTTCAAGAGTATAGTAGGCTTTCTGTATGAGCCTCTTTTTAACAGTATATTGGTCCAGTCCCAATGACAATGCATGTTTATAGCAAGCATCACCTGATGCTGCTAAGATTAGCTCCAGATGAGGGAACTCCTCGATGGTCAACAGTAGGGGACATTTTCATAAAAGCTTTTTTAAAAGCATTTTTAATTTGCTTTGTTATTGATAATTCGATTAACTGATCACGTTACTATGTATTTAATTATATAGGGGTGACCGAGTTATTTATTCGGTATTTTTTTAATATATAAAAAAAATGCATAATACGCCGTGTGGTATCCGGCTGAATAGAATAGTACCACCCTCTTTTCTTACCGAGGTGTCGTAAAAGGCGACTAAGGTAAGTCGACCCGCCGTGTGGTATCCGGCTGAGTAGAATAGACCAACCTCATTTCTTACCGAGGTGTCGTAAAAGGCGACTAAGGTAAGTTGACCCACCGTGTGGTATCCGGTTTAGTAGAATAGACCACCCTCTCTTACCGAGGTGTAGTATAATACGACTAAGGTAAGTTGATGTCAGGCAGGCGGCCGGTCATAAAAACGCAGCCAAATCATATGACAACATGTTTATAACATGTTGTGCCGACCCCACTTAGAGTGGGATAAGGGCAGGAGGATGATGATAAAAAAAATGCATAATGAAAAATAAAGAAAAAAAGGACGGTCATATCTGAGACTTGATCCGGAGTATTTTCAGTTTTTAAAAGCACGTGTATACAAGTTTACTTGAATAAATAATGTTTTTAATTTTTAACATACATACAATATATAAAGCTGAAGAGTTTGTTTGATTGTTTGAACGCGCCAATAATAGGAAATATTGGACCGATTGTAAAAATTTTTTGACTGTAAGATACTCCATTTATCGAGAAAGGCTATAAATTATATAACTAGGAGAGGAGCAGCAATAAAAAATAAACAAGATTAACTCATTTAAATATTAAATGCATGCAAGATTGGTAATCACACAAAGCACAATTGCAAAGCTTTGTAAAAACGGGCATATGAATTTGAAACAGGCTAAAGTGAGGTCATAGCATAAAAAAAGGGTGGGAAACCAAGACTCCGCATCTTGTCTTGATTCTTGTCTTGTCTTGTGTAGTCTACAGGTGTTTTTATATATTTATTTTATATATAGCGTTATTTCACCATAAATTCAAATTCAAAATATTCTTTATTCAAATAAACTTGTAAACAAGTGCTTTTGAATCGTCAACTCTACTGCTGGTTCGGAAAGCTGTTCCTACCGAGAAGAGCCAGCAAGAAACTCGGCGGTTGCTCTTTTCAAAATATAATTCTTTATGCCATCGTCTTGTTCAAAGAGCTATATCCACACATTCTTATGTTTTAAGTAATCTTCAAGAGTATAGACGGCTTTCTGTATCAGCCTCTTTTTAACAGTGTTTATAAACTGCTGTAATGGCAAAGCTGAAATTGATTGCGGAATTTTATTATAGAATCTTATACCAAAACATCCTGCATTTATCGAGGAAGGCTATAAATTATATAACTAGGATAGGAGCAGCAATAAAAAATAAACAAGATTAACTCATTTAAATATTAAATGCATGCAGGATTGGTAATCACATAAAGCAAAATCGCAAAGCTTTGCAAAAACGGGCATATGAATTTGAAACAGGCTAAAGTGAGTTCATAGCATAAAAAAGGGTGGGAAACCAAGACTCCGCATATTGTCTTGAGCCTTTCTACTAGCCTCGTCTACAGCTATTTTTTATATATTTAGCTAGCGTTATTTCACCACATAAATTATGTCCGTCGTTACATCGAAAAGTTCGTCAAACCGTAAACGCTAACGTCTTGCAATAATAAACAAAGCCTACCGCGTGATCTTGGCTATTATTCCCGTTATATCCAACTATTGTTTTATGTTACTCGGTATATAATATACTAGCTTTTACCCGCGACTTCGTTCGCGTGGACTGTTGTTTGATCGGTCGATAATAGATGGCGCTTTTGCATGTCATCCTATTTCTGCAGAATTAACAGGATTTGTATATCCTATATGTTAGTCCGGTGTATAAGGAATAATTGTGCCAAATTTTATCGATATTGGGTAAACGGGTTCGCTGTGAAAGAGTAACAAACATACATACATACTCACAAACTTTCGCATTTATAATATTAGTAGTATATTGTTGTTGTTGTAAATATTGATATACTAATGCCGTGTGGTATCCGGCTGAGTAGAATAGACCACCCCCATTTCTTACATAGGTATAGGAAAAGGCGACTAAGGTAAGCTGACCCGCCGTGTGGTATCCGGCTGAATAGAATAGTCCACTCTCTTTCATACCGAGGTGTCGCAAAAGGCGACTAAGGTAAGTTGACCCACCGTGTGGTATCCGGCTGTGTAGATTAGACCACACTTTTTTACCGAGGTGTCGTAAAATGCGACTAAGGTAAGTTGACGTCAGGCAGGGGACCGATCATTAAATAAATAGTTCCAAATCATGTTAAAACTTGTTGTGGCGACTCTACATAGAGTGGGATAAGAGCAAAAACGATACTAAATATTAATATACTAGTTGTGCCTGCGGCTTTGCTTGCGTGAAATTAGAGAATTTAGTTGAAATTTTTAACATAATGTAGTTATTGTGAGTTAACCATAAAAGATAGATACATGCTATCACCGACTTTTTTGTAGTATTTTTGTAGATCTACAATTCTCTACTACATTAATGTAATGTATCTCTGTTGGTTAACGCGGCGCACGCTACTAAATCTTTTTTTTTGAGTTTTTTTATAGCTACCTCTTCAATACAATTTACAAAAGCCCGTCATGTAAACAACACACACGGTCGTCCGTCCCCAAAGTAACTTAATACTTGTGTAATAGGTGACTGACTTAGGCGTTTAGTTGAAATTATGAATTGCCATTTCTATTTTTTTGTGGTTTTTTTAGCGCCCAAAAACAGGGATAAAATGATCTTTTTAATATAAAATCTAGCTAGATCGATTTCTCTCCCCCTAAACTCCCTACTTGCTGAATTTCAGGAAAATCGTTGGAGCCGTTTCCGAGATTCCGAAATTATATACCTATATATACATACAAGATTAACTCATTTAAATATTAAAGACTAGCAATCGGCAGCGGCTGCGCCTGCGTAGTAGGAGTAAAACCGTAATATAGTGTTTTGATAACCATTAAAGCTAGACATATGCTGTCCCAGACTTTTTTTAGTACTTTTAAAGTGGAGCAATTTTGTAATACATGATTTTTGAATAACTTTCACTGTTTACTTAGCACACGCGAGGAAAGTTTAAAATTTTGCCTTTTTCGTTATATATTTTATTGTTGTTCCTCTCCTATTCATCTTAGCTTGATATGGTATAGCCTATAGCCTTCCTCGATAAATGGACTATCCACACTGAAAGAATTTATCAAATCGGTCCAGTAGTTCCTGAGATTAGCGCGTTAAAACAATCAATCAATTAAACAATCAAACAAACAAACTCTTCAGCTTTATATATTAGTATAGATTAAAATAATCGAGTGGTTGCTTTTACAGTACGTTTAGCTAAGGTCACCATACTGTTAGTTCGTTGCCCTACAAAGTTGCTTGACATCAGGTCATAATGACGTAGAGGTCATAGATTGAATACCAAAGAGTAATTGCAGACAAAAATGCATATAATAATACGACAAATCTCAAATTACCCCCAAAATGGCGCAGTTGGGCCCAAAATAACGGAGTTGGCTAGTTGGTGCAGTTAAATGACCTGCATTCACTCCACTTCATTAAAATAAATAATATAAATAAATAAATATAAATATATGGGACACTTACACACACGGTCGTCCGTCCCCAAAGTAAGTAACTTAATACTTGTGTTATGGACAGACAACTGGTGAATATATACTTATATATTTTTTAAATACATACTTAAATAAAAATATACACCCAGGCTCAAAGAGCAACAAATTCATTTATAGAAAATGTTGGCCCTCGGCGGGAATCAAACCCACGACCCGCAGAGCTGGAGGCAGGGTCACTACCCACTACTCCAACGGGCCATTCAGCTCCAGATTTGATTCCCGCATAGGGTCAACATTTTCTATAAACAATTTATTGGTTCTTTGAGACTGGGTGTATATAAGTATTTCCGAGTTTCTTGCTGGCTCTTCTCGGTAGGAACAGCTTTCCGAACCAGCAGTAGAGTTGACGATTCAAAAGCACTTGTTTACAAGTTTATTTGAATAAAGAATATTTTGAATTTGAATTTGAAATTTGAATAAGCACCTTGGTAATTGAGCCTTGCCTGGTAATATTTTTGAAAGATATAAAAAAAATTAAAATTGAAAAATAATTTTAAATAGTTGGGAAGGTGGGGCTCGCACCTAAGTATTTTCACCTCTCAAGACCGCCCGTTTCCTAAATGAGCTATTGTTACCTGACATTTAATAGCGAAAATTATCTTTTCATTTCAACATAAATTTTAGCATTTTCCTGAAAAGAGGGTTAAATCATTTTTTAAACAAAACTTAGCTAAATCGGTTTTTCTCCCCCAAAACTCCCTACATGATGTGTATTTCATGATAGTCGTTGGAGCCGCTTCCGAGATTCGGAAACTATATATATACAAGATTAACTCATATAAATATTAAAGAATATCTGGGTAATTTTTTACAAAAAAAAACTTTAAAAAAAGAAAAAAACAATTATTTAGTTGGGATCGATCCTTGGCACTCACATTTCTCGCGGCTGCCCGCTAACCGAATAAGCTACGTCGATTTGACAGTTAGTGGCGAAAATTCAATTCAATATAAATGTTAGTGTTTTTTAATGCCCAAAAACAGGGATAAAACAATATTTTTTTACATAAAACCTAGCTAGATCAATTTTTCTCCCCCAAAACCTCCTACATGCTGAATTTCAGGAAAATCGTTGGAGCCGTTTCCGAGATTCGGAATCTATATATACAAGGTTAACTCATATAAATATTAAAGATATGTATATATTCACCAGTTGTCTGTCACCCATAACACAAGTATTAAGTTACTTACGTACGTCGGTACATAAGTCGTTTGTGGGTTTGGGTATAAGATTCTTTAATAAAATTCAAACGACTTACGTACATTTGCAAGGCCCAAAGCAGGAGGCGCAAGCTTATGTCGGGTCCTATGTCGTAAAAGGTGACTAAGGTAAGTTGACCCACCGTGTAGTATCCGGTTTAGAAGCATAGACCACCCTCTTTCTTACCGAGGATTCGTAAAATACGACTAAGGTAAGGTGACGTCAGGCAGGCGACCGGTCGTAAAAACGGAGCCAAATCATGTGACAGCGTGTTTATAACATGTTGTGCCGACCCCTCTTAGAGTGGGATAAGGACAGGAGGATGATGATAAAGGCTCAAAAATATTATAGTGGCAGCCCCATGGAAAGTGCAGTGTTAGTAAACTTAACTAAGTAGCTGAGGGTAAGCTATTTATTCAATTCAATTCAAATTCAAAATATTCTTTATTCAAATAAACTTGTAAACAAGTGCTTTTGAATCGTCAACTCTACTGCTGGTTCGGAAAGCTGTTCCTACCGAGAAGAGCCAGCAAGAAACTCGGCGGTTGCTCTTTTAAAAATATAATTCTTAATACTATTTACATTATGTCGTTACTGTCTTGTACAGGTTCAAAGAGAGCTATATCCACACATTCTTATCTTCTAAATAATCTTCAAGAGTATAGTAGGCTTTCTGTATCAGCCTCTTTTTAACAGTGTTTTGAAACTGCTGTAATGGCAAAGCTGAAATTGATTGCGGAATTTTATTATAGAATCTTATACCAAAACCCACAAAAGAATAACGTACTTTTGCAAGGCGCAAAGCAGGAGCCGCAAGCTTATGTCGGTTCCTGCTTTGTCTATTGTATATAATTTAAAAATATACATCGCACTTATACCTACAGTTACGCCCTTAGACGATACACTAAAGGGTGCAACTTTGTCCTAAACGACACAGTTGCAATGACGCAACTTGGCAAGCAGATTCCGTATGTTCACAAAAATATGCTTGCTAGCATGCGTCAATTTGCAACTATGTCTATAATACATGCATGTTTTTTTTTGTTACTAGACCTATACATTTGCAACTATATCTTTATTACATGCATGTTTTTTTCTTGATAAATGTGCAACTTTTCTTCTGTACTACATGCATGTTTTTTTCTTGATAAATGTGCAACTTTTCTTCTGTACTACATGCATGTTTTTTTCTTGATAAATGTGCAACTTTTCTTCTGTACTACATGCATGTTTTTTCTTGATAAATGTGCAACTTTTCTGCTGTACTACATGCATGTTTTTTTCTTGATAAATGTGCAACTTTTCTTCTGTACTACATGCATGTTTTTTTCTTGATAAATGTGCAACTTTTCTTCTGTACTACATGCATGTTTTTTTCTTGATAAATGTGCAACTTTTCTTCTGTACTACATGCATGTTTTTTCTTGATAAATGTGCAACTTTTCTGCTGTACTACATGCATGTTTTTTTCTTGATAAATGTGCAACTTTTCTTCTGTACTACATGCATGTTTTTTTCTTGATAAATGTGCAACTTTTCTTCTGTACTACATGCATGTTTTTTTCTTGATAAATGTGCAACTTTTCTTCTGTACTACATGCATGTTTTTTTCTTGATAAATGTGCAACTTTTCTTCTGTACTACATGCATGTTTTTTCTTGATAAATGTGCAACTTTTCTGCTGTACTACATGCATGTTTTTTTCTTGATAAATGTGCAACTTTTCTGCTGTACTACATGCATGTTTTTTTCTTGATAAATGTGCAACTTTTCTTCTGTACTACATGCATGTTTTTTTCTTGTTACTATTCCTATAATAAATGGGTTTAGGTAATTAACTAAGTCGTGTGTTATCCGAATGAGTAGAATAAAGTTAGTTGACGTCTGTATGAAAAAAAATTTAGCTTTAGCAACTCTTCAACCTTGCACAAAACTGCTATATCCAAATGTAACTAATTAAAGGAATTAAAAAACGCATAACGGCTAAGTTTCTTGCTGGCTCTTCTCGGTAGGAACAGCTTTCCGAACCAGCAGTAGAGTTGACGATTCAAAAGCACTTGTTTACAATTTTTTTTTTTTAATAAAGAATATTTTGAATCTAGGACATTAGTTTATCTCTGCTGGCTTACACTGCCCACCCGAGTAATGCTCTAGTGAGACTATGTTTTATAATAAGTATAGATAAAGCTTAATTTTTGATAAAACAACACAATAACGGTATACTATTTAAAACAAACATTTATAATAATCGCGGATTATAGCAAAATAATTTTATTATTAATTTTGTTTTATGTATCTCCGCAAAGTAACGTCTACTTCTATAAATAACTATTTAAACCAATTATAAAAAAACGGCTAAAAACTGAAAGCCCCGACTTTGAGTCCATAATAAAAAAATCATAATTAATCATTGTCCTGCCCTTATACCCAGTCTAAGTGGGTACGGTACAACATGTTACAAACATGTTATCACTTGATTTGGCTTATTATTTTACGACCGGCCGCCTGCCTTACATTAACTTGCCTTAGTCGCCTTTTACGATACATCAGTAAGTAAGAGGGTAGTTTATTTTACTCAGCCAGATACTACACGGCGGGTCAACTTGCCTTAGTCGCCTATTACGACACCTCGGTAAGAAATGAAGGTGGTCCATTCTACTCAGCCGGATACCACACGGCGGCAATAAATCAACGATATGTATTAAACATAAATAATATAATTGGTTTACTTCTTTAGATAATAAGATAGGAAACCATACAAAGGTACTAATTATAAAACCCTTGAACTAATAATAATTTTACATTGTAGACGTGTGTTGTTGTGATGGGAAGCGGAAAACTCAAAACTCGATTCGAAAATATTCTTTGTTCAAGTAAACTTGTAAACAAGTGCTTTTGAATCGTCAACTCTACTGCTGGTTCGGAAAGTTGTTCCTACCGAGAAGAGCCAGCAAGAAACTCAGCGGTTGCTCTTTTAAAAAATATAATTCTTATTACTAGTTACATAAAGTCATTACTATCTTGTACAGGGTCGGACAGTAGCTATATATACGCATTCTTATCTATCTATCTAGTTTAAATAATCATCAACAGTATAGAAGCTTTTTTATCAGCTGTGTTTTTAAACTGCTGTAATGTGAAAGCTAAAATTGATTGCAGAATTTTATTATAGAATCTTATACCCAAACCCACAAACGACCTTACGTACTTTTGCAAGGCGCAAAGCAGGAGCCGCAAGCTTATGTCGGTTCCTGCTTTGTCTATTATGTCTATTAAAGAAAGGTAGAAAACCTTTCTTTAATTCCTAGAGAATTGTAGATCTACAAAAATGCTACAAAAAGTCCTAATACTATGTGTCTACCTGATATGGTTAGTTCACAATAACTGTTGACATGCGGACAAAGTTGCTGGCACATCCTATCCAATCCCATACTACTAATATTAAATATGCCAAAGTTTGTGAGTATGGATGTATGTTTGTTACTCTTTCATGGAGAATCTGCTGCTGAAGCAATATCGAAGAAATTTGGCACAATTATTCCTTATACACCGGAATAACATACAGGCTATAGAAATCCTATTAATTCTACAGGAATAGGATGACATTGAAAAGCGCCAACGGTTGCGGATAAAAGCTAGTCTAGTAATAAATAAATTTAGGCCAATCGCGTTAAAACCTAAGCCCAACAGTGGGCTATCCTTTGAGATCCAAGAACGGTGTCGCATAAGTTGGACTGTGGACCTAAAACTAAACTGGGTTATGATAGCTCGTTAGTCGTAACGCGTGATGTATCTAGGTGCTAATTTATTAGCGGATAAATTTAGGCGCGATTTAGAGCGAACATTCTGATCGAATTTGTGACGTCAGTGATGGATGGAGTGCTTTATCGATTTATTTACTTGAATCAATAAGAACGGTTAATCACAAATTAACATTAAAAATCATACAAAAAAAAACAATATACAAGACAGGATATAAAATGGAAATAACTATTGAAAATAAAAAAAACTAATAGCTATATTTAATATTTAAATGAGTTAATCACAAGATTAACTCATTTAAAATAATATTAAATAATATTATACATACAATATGTATAATATATATTTTCCGAATCTCGGAAACGACTCAAATGATTTTCCTGAAATGCAGCATTTAGAGGGTTTTGGGGGAGAAAAAATAGTTTTATTCCTGTTTTTGGGCATTAAAAAATACTAAAATTTATATTGAATCATCATCGTCCTGCCCTTATCCCGCTCTAAGTGGGGTCCGCACAATATGTTATAAACATGCTGTCACATGATTCGGCTGCGTTTTTACGACCGGCCGCCTGCCTGACGTCAACTTACCTTAGTCGCATTTTGCGACACCTCGGTAAGCAAGAGAGTGGTCTATTTTACCAAACCGGATACCACACGGTGGGTCAACTTACCTTACTCGCCTTTTACGACACCTCGGTAAGAAATGAGGTTGGTCAATTCTAATCAGCCGGATACCACACGGCGGGTCGACTTACCTTACTCGCCTTTTACGACACCTCAGTAAGAATTGAGGGTGGTACTATTCTATTCAACCGGATACTCAAGAACGGATGAACCAATTCGGCTGAAAATTGGTGGAGAGGTTGCTTAGAACCAGGAGACGGACATAGGATACTTTTTATCCCGTTCGACCCCATTTATTTTATCCCGTCAAGTCACTATAAAACGTAGTATAACAAAAACGACTATGACATGGAATGACAAAACATAAATGACAGCTATACGTAATTTTATCTTTGGTTAAGTATGGTAAAAAATTTGACAATTATCAAAATAACAGCTAAACTTCACTACATAGTATAAAATGAGTCGCTTTCTCTGTCTGCGTCCCTATATCCCTATGTATGCCTTAATCTTTAAAACTACGCAACAAATTTTGATGGGGTTTTTTTAATAGATAGAGTGATTGAAGAGTAAGGTTTATATGTATAATAACATTTAATATGGAGTAGAGAAATACTGTGATCTTCACTGAGTGACATAGGCTATAAGCTTTATACCCGTGCGAAGCTAGGGCGGGACTATTAGTTGAATATAAAACACAATTTGCCGTAAACTGTCAAGCCAGCGTAGCTTATTTGGGGAACGGGTGGTCGCGAGAAATGAAAATACTTAGGATCGATCCCCAAGTACACAATTATTTTCTTTTTTTTATTTAATTTCTTTTTTATTTTGTAAAAAATACTAGGCTCGGTCAACCAGGTACTAAGATATGTTGTCGCCAATGATTTCCGCTTTGTATTTTATAGCAACACAGTCATGAAACAAGACTAAAATGGTGGCAACACTGTGACGTGTTGTTTCCAGTTGAGTCTTCCTATTGATAAAACGTTTCAGTGACATTCAGTCTTTGTTCGTCATTCAAGAGAAGTGTATCTCGGAACGGGAATTGTGGTATTCCTATTATATCGTGTTATTGTATATAGTGTGTGCTAACAGATATTGTAAGTAAGGGCCTGTTACTATCCCACTGCTGGGCATAGGCCTCCTCTCTCCATTTTTGGAGAGAACGGTTTGAGCTAAGACCTACCACGCTGCTCCAATGCGGATTGGTAGGTTACACATATCCCTATGATTCTCTAGAGATATGCAGGTTTCCTCACGATGTTTTCCTTCACCGAAAAGCGTGTGATAAATTACAATTATCATTTAGACACATAAGTTTTAATAGAAACTCATTGGTGTCTGCCCGGGTTTAAACCCATGATCATCTCTAGAGATTCACACGGTCGCACTGCTAGGCCATCACAGCTTTTTTTCACAGATATTATACCAAAATAATATTGTGATATGGATGATATCTTTAAGCCTAATGGATATACAGTTTTAGCGTATAATTAATTACAAGCAAATGTTTCCCAAATGTTTCCCATTCCCGATTTAAATATTTACCGCACAGCGCGCAGTTATTTATTTATTCTTATATTTCTGTAAACCGTGACTTCTATTACGCGTTTAATTATTCTCAATAAAGCAATATGTGTTTTATGATTTGTCCATCACGCTACTTGTAGCCGGGACAAGGTAAGTTAAAGGAAAGCGCTGTCAGAGCTTAATACAAGCAATGGCTATCTTTTAAGTTAAGTTGCGGCCTATTACTCTCCCACTGCTGGGAATAGGCCTCTTCTCTCCGTTTTTAGAGAGAAAGATTGGGGCTAAGACCTACCACGCTGCTCCAATGCGGATTGGTAGGTTCACATACCTACAGAATTCTCTAGAGATATGCAGGTTTCCTCACAGATTTTTCCTTCACCGAAAAGCGTGTGATAAATTGCAATTATCAATTAGACATAAGTTTTAATAGAAAAACTCATTGGTGTCTGCCCGAGTTTGAACCCGTGACCTCCTCAAAAGAGTCACACGGTATTACCTCTGGGCCATCACAGCTTATCATCTTACATTACATTACATTATGGCATTATTACATTTTATGTTTACAATATGGTATACAAATAAATATATGGGATAAATACACACACGACCGTCAAAGTAAGTAACTTAATATTTGTATTATGGGTGACAAACAAATCAAATAAAATCAAATCGAATCAAAATAATCTTTTCATCTTTAATAATCCAATTAATTTTGATTCTGAACACCTACACACTCTAGGAGACTATATAAAGAATTTCAGTCAATTAAGTGTAGTGAAAGAATTTTACGGGATTATTTTACGTTTTGAATAAATTATATTTTGAATATATCACAAGATCTTGTTGTGTAGAAATGCCGTGAAGAGTGATAATGAGAAAATGTTGTGAGAAAATGTTCAGCAGTGGACGCACTTTAATTTTTAGAGTTATCGTGACTGGATTATAAAAGATTTTTGAAGAATTTTCACAGTTTACTTAGCGCACGCAAAGAAAGCTTTAAGTTTTGCCGTCTTTGTTGCTGCATGATATTATATAACCTATAGTTTTACACTCAAAAAAATTTTCAAATCAGTCCAGTAGTTCCTGAGATTCAAACAATCAAACTCTCCTGCTTTATATATTAGAATAGATAAATTTACCTACTTTACCATAGGCATAGTAAGTAAGAAAGTAACGGCCTGTTACTATCCTACTACTGGGCATAGGCCTTCTCTCTCCATTTTTGAAGAGAAGGGTTGGAGCTAAGACCTACCACGCTGCTCCAATGCGGATTGGTAGGTTACACATATCCCTAAAATTTTTTAGAGATATGGAGGTTTCCTCACGATGTTTTCCGTCACCGAAAAGCGTGTGATAAATTGCAATTATCAATTAGACACATAAGTTTTAATAGAAAAACTCATTGGTGTCTGCCTGAGTTTGAACCCATGATCGTCTCTAGAGATTCACACGGTCCCACCGCTAGGCCATCAAAGCTTTACCATAGGCATAGCACAAATCCATTAGTGGCATACAGACAAACAATATCGTAGGCTAACAGTGCCGTTCTTTGTTGATCGACACGCGTTTATACCGTTTACCACTCGAGTTATTTTTAATTTTAACAACCTTTTTATGACGTTCATGATCTGTTATGGCCTCGATCTAACGTAACGCGTCAATAGGCGGTAAGGCGCGGCGTGATGATGTATGATTGATCTGTGAAGAAATATAACTAATTTGTCTGTAATAAAACAATTTATGATTGCGACAAGACAGTTCGTTTGTCATATGACGTAGATCTAGAGACAAAGATATTAGCCTAACTAAACCTAACCTAACGACTCAATTTACATTGCCAAAATAACGTAGCGTGATGATATAATGATTGCTTTTTGCGACGACGCATAACCTATTCATTTGTAACAAGACAAATTATTTGACTGCAACAAGACAGGTCTTTTGTCTGTAAGGAAATATAATTTAACATCTTACAAAGACGCTGTAGATGTAGACAAAGATATTTGACTAAACTAACCTAATCTAACGAGTCAATTTAGGTACATTGCCAATCAAACGTAGCATGACGATATGCGATTGATCTGTAAAGAAAGATAACTAATTTGTCTGTAATAAGACAATTTATGATTGCGACAAGACAGTTCGATTGTCTGTGAAATAGTTCCTGAGATTAGCGCGTTCAAACAATGAAACAAATAAACTCTTCAGCTTTATATATTAGTATAAATGTACTTCTTATTTTTGAAATGTGCACTTACCTACGTCGATAAGGGCATCAGTACCGTATACCGTTCGTACCGTTTCATAAAGCGCCTCGGCCCGCAATGCAGTGAAATCAATGTGTTTCAAACAAAATGCACATGTGACGGATTGTAGGCTTTTGGATTTTATTTTATCATCCTAAAGTCCAAAATACAAGCGCAGACTCCCAAGGTCTTGGGGAAGTTTTTCTGGAAGAAAGTCCGACACACACTCGAGACAAAATTTTCTACAGAACTATTTTTTTGACTTTTCAATATGTTTTTTTTATACAGACAATACCCCTTATAAGTATCACCGCCCGACGGGGCCAGGCCATGGTTATGTCGGACTCGCACCGACTAAAACGACCTGTGTGCTCCACCACGCTGTTGATGGCAAGGACAGGGTATCATTGTACACATTGCCCCCATCCCCGCCGACAGTCGCTCCGATCCCAGAGATACCTCCTCCGAGTAGGCACCCCTCGAAAGAGAAGCCCCCTCCGCTAACTGACGCATCGGAAGCACCAGATGCACTGGCCGCCTCGGGGAGCTGTAAGTCCGATATACCTCGTTCGACATACCCGAAGGTCCTCAGTTAGGGCGGCAAACGATGGGCTGGGACAAGTCGCTAACACCTGGACGCAGCAGCAGATTGGATCAAGAACAAGAGTTCGCGGAACCGTTCCGTCGTCTCCCTGCGCAGAGCAGAAGGCCATCGCTGCCCACGATCGCTGCCTACCCACCGTGTTCTAATATATGTTAACCCAAACCTTGCCATCTAAGGGCGAGACTGAAGAACGCAGAAGCATAACAAGGGTATGAAGCCTCATCATGTCGCGAAACTAAATTTGCCATGAGCGGGATACATAGTACGGAGAATCCATGGGCGTTAGGGTATCAAAGTGTTGAAATGGCAACTCCGCACCGGAAAAGGCAGCGTCGATAGACCCCCTGTGAGGTGGACTGACGGCCTCAAAAAGGTCTCAAGGCGGTTCAATCCAAATGGCACCAGATATTGAGGTGTGGAGATCCCATGAAGAAACCTATGTCCAGCAATGGACATCCATCGGTTGACAAAGAAGAAGAGCAATCTTAATCAAAACAAATACAAAGTTTGGGAAAGAATAATTAAATATTGAAATTACTGTAGCTAATACCAAAAGTTCGCTTCGGAATTACAAAGCTCAAAGTTTGCAAGAGAAGAGCAGCGATCTGTAAACTTTGTCAATCCCCACAATAACAATGTGACAGAGCTTTCCAAACTTCGCCCGCATAACTTCAGCACTTAAACGACAGCTTAAAGTTTAGTTATAACAAATATATTTTGAGTTAAGTATGACAGATTTTTTAACTTTAATATTTAAATGAGTTAATCTTGTATTTTTAGAATCTCGGAAACGGCTCCAACGATTTTCCTAAAATACAGCATGTAGGGGGTTTTGGAGGAGAAAAATCGATCTAGATAAGTTTTATTTAAAAAAAAATGTTTTACCCCTGTTTTCGGGATCTAAAATTTTTTTGAAATTTACGCTGAATACAATCACAATTTTTCGCTGTAAAACAAAAAGTCATGGTGGTTCATTTGAGGAACGGGCGGTCTAGAGAGGTGAATATACCTAGGATCAAGCCCCACCTGCCCTATTATTATTATTTTTTTTAATTTTCTTTTTTAATCATTTTAAAAATTACCGAGCAAGGCTTTTTCACCCAGGTACTTAATAATAAATAGAGATTTAAAAACGCGCAAGAGTTGTGAAAACCTAACGGTGCGTGCGACTCTTTCGAGGGGGTCACGGTTTTAAACTCCGGTCACCAATGAAAGTTTCTGTTAAAAACTTTTGTGTCTAATTGATAATTGCAATTTATCACACGGTTTACGGTGAAGGAAGACATCGTGAGGAAACCTGGATATAACTAGAGAATTCTGGGGATATGTGTAACCTACCAACCCGCATTGGAGCAGCATGATAGGTCTTAGCTCCAACTCGTCCTATGCCCAACAGTGGGTTGGTGGCCATTACAATACAGTACAAAACACATGCTTACAAAAAAAAATTTAAATTGAGGAGCAGCGTGGTGGATAATTCTAACTCTTATCTCCAAAAACGGAGAGAAGGAGAGAAGTCCTATGCCCAGCAGTGGGATAGTAACAAGCCATTAATCTTATACCTGGTCCATTGACGCAGGCGACAGTGACTCTGCCCTATGATCCGGGGGTCGCGAGTTCAATTCCCACTGAAGACCAACATAATAAAGTAAGTTGACTCGTCACGTGGTATCCGGCTGAATAGAATAGACCGCCCTTTTTCTTACCGAGGTGTCGGAAAAGGCGACTATAGTAAGTTAGCCCGCCGTGTGGTATCCGGTTGAATAGGATAGACCACCGTCATTTCTTACATAGGTGTCGATATAGGTGACTAAGGTAAGTTGACGTAAGGCACGGCCGCTTGCCTTACGTCAACTTAGTAAAATACCTAGGCAAATCATTAAACAACATGTTTAAAACGCCGGTTAATTTAAAGCTGCATTAACGGAATGGTTAGGGTAACGAACTTGCGATTGAGAGGTCGTGGGTTCGAATCCCAGCCATTATACTACCCACAGAACCACTAAACCCACTCCTAATATAGGCATTTAGCTTAGCTGGAGGAGTTAACAAGTTTAGTAATTTGTAACCTAAATTGCTAGTAATTTTTTAACAAAAAAACATATGCCCTAATAATATGTGTCCCGTCCACTTCCTTATCCCCATTTTCCCCATGATGATGTTTATATTTACAAGTTATATATCATCCCCTACACAATTATTTTACTTATTACTTACTTTATTAAGTTACATTACTTTGGCAATTGATGACCGTGTGAGTGATTATCCTATATATTTAAAAAATCTAACGAACACCGACAAGTTACTTGAGATGAAAAGGTTACGATAAGTTACGAATAAGTTGCATCGAGTAAATAAAATCCAAGCCCAACTAACCACTTGAGATGGCCTAGATTTTAGTTTCCATTTGACTTTAACGGACCGTGAACGAGGGAAAAACGGCGCAAATAGAGAAAAATAAAAAAACTAGGTTAATTTATACACCCAAGTTAACCCTGTAACAGTTATTCGATGTCTTAGTTAATGTATAGAACCGGCTATACTCACGTGTTATTCTATCGGGTTAGCCCGACTAGTTTCGAACCCATTCGGGGCTCTTATTCATGAGCTCTTTACACGACGTTATCGCGGCGGGAACAGTTCCCGCTTCGAAACTAGTCGGGCTAACCCGATAGAATAACACGTGAGTATAGCCGGTTCTATACATTAACTATGAATACTACTCACGATAGTTTAAATTCAAAAATTCGATGTCTTATTATCTTACTTTTTCCCCCCAATTTCAAGTCATCACCTTCCTGCCCTTATACCACCCAAAGTGGGGTCGGCACAACATGTTATAAACATGCTGTCACGTGATTTGGCTGCGTTCTCACGACCGGCCGCCTGCCTGACGTCAACTTACCTCAGTCGTATTTTACGATACATCGGTAAGAAAGAGGGTGGTCTATTCTACTAAACCGGATACTACACGGTGGGTCAACTTACCTTAATCGCTTTTTACGAAACCCCGGTAAATATATAAATAAATATATGGGACACTTACGTATTAAGTAACTTAATACTTGTGTTATGGTAGACAGACAACTGGTGAATATATACTTATATATTTTTAAATACATACTTAAATACAAATATACACCCAGGCTCAAAGACATTTACAGAAAATGTTGGCCCTCGGCGGGAATCGAACCCGCGACCCACGGAGCTGAAGGCAGGGTCACTACCCACTGCTCCAACGGGCCAGTCTAAATGATCATGGCCAGTCTAAATCAGTCTAGTAAGAAATGAGATTGGTCTATTCTACTCAGCCGGATACCACACGGCGGGTCGACTTACCTTAATCGCTTTTTACGAAACCTCGGTAAGAAATGAGGGTGGTACTATTCTATTCAGCCGGATACCACACGGCGTTTTCTCCCAATTTCAAGTATTTCTATATGAAGGAGGTTGGTATTTAAAACATGTTGTAACAACATATAAATAGATAACTAAATAAACTTAAACCTTTGTCAAAAATTGCATTATCTTTAGGTGAATGTCGTAAAAAAATCCCTTAAGTAGATTTTGAGGAAATCTATCACATATATACAGATAGCTTTTGTGGACTTTGTTGTATAAAATAGTAAGTAAGTAAGTAGCGGCCTGTTACTATCCCACTGCTGGGCATAGGCCTCTTCTCTCCGTTATTGGAGAGAAGGATTGGAGCTTAGACCTACCACGCTGCTCCAGGGCGGATTGGTAGGTTACACATATCTCCAGAATTCTCTAGAGATATGCAGGTTTCCTCACGATGTTTTCCTTCACCGAAAAGCGTGTGATAAATTGCAATTTTCAATTAGACACATAAGTTTTTAATAGAAAAACTCATTGGTGTCTGCCCGGGTTTGAACCCATGATCGTCTTTAGAGATTCACACGGTCGCACCGCTAGGCCATCACAGCTTATATAAAATGCATAAATGATATTAAATAAATGCCTAACGTCGCATGACCGTGGTATATGAAGGTAAAGATTCGCGCCGCGATTGTACTAAGTTTAGTTTATTATGATTTAATAACTACATTAAAGGTCATTTATATTTATATTAAATGTTAAAGTAGATTTTTATAAATTTACAATATAATCTTTCCAAATCAAGGCAAGGATTTTTTTAATATAACACAATACGGCACTTTGCCGTGTGGTATCCGACTAAGTAGAATAGACCACCCTCATTCTTACTGAGGTGTCGTAAAAGGCGAATAATGTAAGATGACCCGACATGTGGTATCCGGCTAAGTAGAATAAACCACCCACTTTCTTATTGAGGTGTCGCAAAAGGCGATTAAGGTAAGATGACCCTACATGTAGTATCCGGCTGAATAGAATAGACCACCTACTTTCTTATTCAGGGGTCGCAAAAGGCGATTAAGGTAACTTCACCCGCCGTGTGGTATCCGGCTGAATAGAATAGACCGTCCTGATTTCTTACCGAGGTGTCGGAAAAGGTGACTAAGGTAACTTTACCCGCCGTTTGGTATTCGGCTGAGTAAAATAGACCACCATCATTTCTTGCCGAGGTGTTGTAAAAACGACTAAGGTAAGTTCACCCGCCATGTGTTATCCGGCTAAGTAGAATAAACCATCCTCACTCTTACTGAGGTGTCGCATAAGGCGACTAAAGAAAGTTGATATCAGGCAGGCGGCCTGAATCATGTGACAACATGTTAATATCATGTTGTGTCAATCCCACTTAGAGTGGCATAAGGTCAGGAGAATGATTATGTAAATTATATAGTAATGTACTGATTGTTCACAATACACAAGCACTACACACATTCACTATCACAAACTCAACAATCGTTTCGCCCCGCTAACCGAAGCATCATCAAAAGATAGACTCGCAAAGCAAAGTTTTGTTTTACTTTATTACTTTTCTATTACGAAAATATCGTTAGCTGTATTTCGATTTTTTCATTTTGATTCTATAATATAACGGTTTAAATTGCAAATGGCAAAATATATTCCCGGATGTAGACAGTCTATTTGCGTCCCCGGATGCAACTGTTTCCGCTATGGCAACAGCTGTTACGCCATTTCCATGATGTAGATAATTTTTAATTCTAGAATAGAATAGAAATGTCTTTTATTAAATGTGAATGGATATATGGAAAGAGAGAGAGGCCTAAAAAGAGATGAATAAACGAATAATATATAAATATATGGAATATATAAACTTACACACACGTTCGTCCGTCCTCAAAGTAAGTAACTTAATATTTGTGTTATGGTAGACAGACAACTGGTGAATATATACTTATATATTTTTGAAATACATACTTAAATACAAATTTACACCCAGGCTCAAAGACCAACAAATTCATTTATAAAAAATGTTGGCCCTCGGTGGAAATCGAATCCGCGACCTTCCTGCCCTTAACCCAGTTTAAGTGGCGTCGGCACAACATGTTATAAACATGTTGTCACATGATTTGGCTCTACGTATTTTAGGACCTGCCGGCTGCCTGACGTCAACTTACCTTACTCGCCTTTTACGACACCTCGGTAAGAAATGAGGGTGGTTTATTCTACTCAGCCGGATACCACACGGCAATAGGGGTATAGCGTATATATATCCAAAAGTCAGTCAGTTTATCTTTTTTTCACAACGTAAATATTATATTTATATTTTATTATTAAAATCTTAAATAAACAGTTGAGAATAGATTGTTTTAAATAACCACGTAAATAATATATTCAATTGCATTTTTAATTCATGCTTAACAGTTTTGTAATACCATAAATATGAAATGGAAACATAGAAACACAAAACAAACCATAAACAATAGAATATGGTACATAAAGAATGTGAAATATTCCAAAAACCACTCTGCTTTATGCTTTTCATCGATTACAAAATTTTCATCGCCTCTTCAATTGAATCGAAAGTAATTTATAAAATAAGGCGTTACTTTGCGGAGATCCATAATACAAAAGTAATCATATATTTTTTTTATTATAATCCGCGATAAAGTAAAAAGAAAATGTATATAATGCTAAATATAAAGTGGACTATCCGTTCTCATATTTAATATTATATATTTTATCTACTCTGATACTATAATACAAAGATTATAAAACTGAAACCAAAAATCTTATGACAAACATTACGTACAGGCCAAAAATAAAAATAAAAGTTTTATTACGATACAGGTCTTTATGGACACCTGTATCATAATATAACTTTATAATCATAACGATACACCAAAACAACCTCCAGCTGGACCGAGGAGGTTGAACCTTTACATCATCATTCATCATTCTCTCACCCTTATCCCACTCTAAGTGGGGTCGGCACAATATGTCTTCTTCTTCCATTCTCCTCTATCATTCGTCAACTCTGGTGCCACTCCTTTAACATGCATATCATTTTTCACACAATCCATCCATCTTTTTTTCGGCCTCTCCCTAGTCATACATCCATCCACGTTCATATTTAAAACTCTTTTGGTCACATGATTTTCATCCCTCCTCATTACATGACCATACAAACTTAGTCTCGCACTTCTCATCTTTTCTGTAATGGGCCCAACTTTCGGACTTCCCTTGATATACTCATTGCATATTCTATCAAGTTTTGTCACACCACACAAACACCTTAACATTCTCATCTCATTCGCATGCACATTTCTTTCATCCTTTTCTTTTATTGTCCAACATTCTGATCCATACATTACGACAGGTCTAATGACCGTTTTATAAATTTTCCCCTTAAGTTTAAGGGGCATTCGGGGCTCACATATTGTTGTTGTTGTTGTTGTTGTTGTAACATCACGATCTACTTCAGCGTTCTTCTGGAAAAGCGAACCAAGGTACCGGAAGTCGGAGCAGACTGGCAAAACAACACCATTTAAGGTAATTGGTGAAAAATTAGAGGTATCACTAAAATCACAGTGCATGTGTTCAGTTTTGGCCAGATTAATTTTACTTAAAAAAAAAAGGTTTCAATGAACGAGTCCGCGGCGACGCAACACGCATGCGCAATCGATGTTTGAATATTTAAACAAAATTTAGTTTTTATTAATATTGTTTTACGTATTATATATAAAACACGCTCGTGTTATAAGAACCCTTATTATGCCACAGTATCATAATATAATATATATCTGGGTATACAGTAAAAAAGGCCAGCCTCTTTTTTACCGTTTTGTGGTAAATGGCGACTAAGGTAAGTGGACACCAGGCAGGCGGCCGATTGTAAAATAACGATCATGTTACAACATATTTATAATATATCTACAGACCCTACTTAGAGTGGGATAAGGGCAGGAGAATGATGAATGATGAGTGAGGAAAGATTAGTTTTTATTTGTATTAAGGAAGGTAGTAATAATATAAAAGAAGTAGCACCAATAAAAATATATAACGTAAAAGCAGACATACAAAACAAGCCGTAAAGTCCGTCATAAACAAACTATAAAATAGTATTTACATACATAGCGACACCATGTCTGGTTATTTTGGGGATTTAATAAGTTTCTTCTACATTAGTGTTACCATATTCGAACAGGAAAAACGGGAAACGAGTTTATTTTTATAATATTAAAGAAATAAATAAGTAGCGGTGTTTGTTACTCTCCCACTGCTGGGAATAGCCTCTTCTCTCCGTTTTTGAAGAGAAGGATTGAATTTAATACCTACCACGCTGCTCCAATGCTGATTGGTAGGTTACACATATCTCCAGATTTCTCTAAAGATATGCAGGTTTCGCCACACTGTTTTCCTTCACCGAAAAGCGTGTGATTTGAATTATCGAGAGCGTGAGAATTGCAATTTTCGATAAGACACATAAGTTTTAACAGAAAAACTCATTGGTGTCTGCCCGGGTTTGAACCCATGACCTTTCCGTTAGAGTCGCACGGTGTTACTGCTGGGCTATCACAACTTTAAACTAAGCCAGTTACCTAAGCTAGCTTACTACATATAAAATAATTAAAACTTTTAAAAACTTAAATAACCGGAGATCTTTGGTAAAATTATTAAAAAATACTATAGATATAGTCGCGCCATATCTAGCTAAAGTTTTTAACGAAAAACACGAAAAATATCCACATGTATAACACGAAATTTAATCGATTTATAGAATTAGGCGTTACTTCGCGGAGATCTATAATACAAAAGTAATAATATAATAATTTTGCTATAATCCGCGGTGAAGTAAAATAGAAAATTTATATAATACTTAATGTAGAGTTGACAATCCGTTTTCATACCTGATATATGCAGGATTCGTAAAAACACATGCACATACACAAACACTACATACGTTCACTATCACAAACTCAACAATCGTTTCGCCCCGCAACCGAAGTTTTTTACTTCATCGCGGATTATAGTAAAATAATTTTAATATAACTTTTCTATTATGGATATCCGCAAAGTAACGGCTAATTCTATAAATTATTTAAAAATTTAATGTCTTAACGTAGGAAACAAGTTCAATATCAGGAACAATCCTGACATATCAGGAAGCATGGCAACCCGATTGTATTTAACGACGGTGCTGCAGGTGTTCCCGAGAATCGAACCTTGGCCCGTGACGCGTTTAGAGACATTGACCCATTTGTATCGATCGATCACTGTTGACCCGTCGTTGATATAAATAATATCACGTAACGCGTAACGGTAAACTGAACGATATTTTATACTAATATATAAAGCTGAATAGTTTGTTTGTTTGTACGCATTAATCTCAGGAACTACTGAATCGATTTGTAAAATTCTTTGAATATAAGATAGTCCATTTATCAAGGAAGGCTTTAGGCTATATAACATCACGCTAAGATGAATAGGAGAGGAGCAGCAATAAATAATATTACGAAACGAGGCAAAATTTTAAGCTTTCCTTGAGTGCGCTAGTATTAATAAAATTATTTTGCTATAATCCGCTCCTCTATAATTCTCTTTGGGAAATCAGAGTTTAAACTGACGTGAAAGACGTATTTACAGCTAGCCTGTACCAATATATGAAGCTGAAGAGTTTGTTTGTTTGATTGTTTCTTTGATTCTTTGAACACGCTAATCTCAGGAACTACTGGGCCGATTTGAAACATTCTTTGACTGTAAGATAGTCCATTTATCGAGGAAGGCTATAGGCTATATCATCACGCTAAGGTAAATAGGAGAGGAGCAGCAATAAAACGTACGAAAACATCAAAATTTAAAGCTTTCCTTGCGTGCGCAAAGTAAACGGTGAAAGTTATTCAAAAATCATGTATTACAAAATTGTTCCAATCTAAACGTTCTAAATAAAAGTCCGCCACAACATATGTCTAGCTTTTAAGGTTAACCCACTTTAACCATTTTTATGGTTATCAAAATACTATATTACAGTTTAAATCTTTCCACGCAGAGCCGCTGGCGATTGCTAGTGTTAAATAAGAGTGATCTGCAATAATTGAGCTATCTTTTGGCGCGTGTCCAAATCATCAGCATATTGCTCTTAATTTGATTTCCCGATAACTTTCAATAAAAAATTGTTTTCTTTGAAACTGTATAAATTTCTCGTTAAAAGGTAGATAGGGTTTAGCGGAATAATCTTTTTTTTATACTTATTACAAAAAGTCCCTAAATGTATGTGATCGATTTTCTTAAAATTTTTATGAAATTTACGTTGAATACAATCACAATTTTTCGCTGTTAAACGTAAAGTCATGTTAGTTCATTTGGGGAACGGGCAGTCTAGAGAGGTAAAATACCTGGGATCGAACCCCACCTGCCCTGTAATTTTTTAATTTTTCTTTCAATTTATTTTTTTAATTTTAATTTTTTTTACATCATTTTAAAAATTACCGAACAAGGCTCGGTCACCCAGTTTCTAATTTTTCATGTTCATGTAATGTAAGTGTGACGGTTGTCAATAAAAGGTTTTTGACGTGACAACGTCTTAAATTAGGTTGCGGCTTGGAGTCACTCATGAAAAAGTGTAACGCCCGCTCACGTCTGTTACGATGAGTCACCGAACGAAAGAGAGGCCCGCCGGACTGGCGAATGCCTTGCGTCTCTCTCCCACTCCAATCCATCACATTTAAAAAGACGTTGTCACGTAAAATCTTTGCCCGTAAAACCGACTTTACAGGCAACCGTTTTTTTATTTTGATTTGATTTGAAATAGAATTCAGTAAACGAAGATGACACATAATCTAGACACTGTTCAGACAATACTTGTCAAGCTCCATTGAAAGTTACCCAACCTAATTTGCTGGGCGATTGCCAAAGCGTCAAGAAAACTATACTACAGTAATAATCGCCGGAAGTGCTGTAACGGTTGAGAAATTTTGCTCTGCAAGACACGCTATCACCACCCATCAGCTCATCACATGACCTAGATATAAAAGCATCTAATAATGTTTTTTAAAAGCTTTTATCTACTCTGATACTATAATACAAAGATTATAAAACTGAAACCAATATTCTTATGACAAACATTACGTACAGGCCAAAAAAAAATTCAAAAGTTTTATTACGATACAGGTCTTGTATCATAATACAAGTAAGTAAACATCATAATACAAGTAAGTTATATTATGATACACCTGTATCATAATATAACTTTTTAATCATAACGATACACCTATACAACCTCCAGCTGGACCAAGGAGGTTGAACCTCTACCTTAAAAAAAAAGGTTTCAATGAACGAGTTCGCGGCGACGCAACACGCATGCGCAATCGATGTTTGCACCTTGGCGCTGACATTTGACATTTAAAAAATCTTTTCAATATTTAAACAAAGTTTGGTTGTTATTAATATTGTTTTACGTATTATAGTATGAGAGGAGATTTGACTCACTTTCCGAGGTTCGATTGAGCTGAAATTTTGTATATTGGTCCAGTCTTGATGTGAATGCCTATCTATGTTAAGCATAACCTGATGATGCTACCAAAATTGGCTTCATACGAGAGAACTCCTCAACAGTTAACAGTAGGGACATGGATTTTTTTTTAAATGGTTGGATTTGAAATTATCTATATTATAAAATTAATATTAAATATTGAAATTCTTACAATTAAAAGACTGCGGTTTAATAATATAAATTGAAAATGTTTAAATGATTGACTGCCCAGTTTCTAGTTCTTCTCGGTAAGAGCAACATTTAAAATTGAATTCAAAAAATGGCTGTCGAGTAACCCCTTTAATACAGTCAAAGAATTTTTTGACAGATAATATTTATAAATTTTGATAGTAAACTGAATTTGTATGCTAGGAATGGCTGAATAAATTGTTGTAAAATGTACCATATTATTTATAACTGTACTTATATTACGAACCAGTTGTAGCTTCATTAATCATATTGATCCTTGAGGATTCAAAAGTGCTTGAAAGAGCTTATTTGAGTAAGGATTATTGCGATTTGATTTGAGTGTTGCGAAAACTTTGCTAATCAGTCTGTAATTTGAATTTGAATTTTGAAAACGGTGTTTTTTTAATTTATTTATTTGATTTATTAAATCCAAAGATATAACAAAAAATACAAACCAAAAATCAGAGAGATTTGTCTGGTATGTTAGTGACTAGTTTAGTGCGACTGCGACTTTTTGACGTTCCGTTCCATCGTGTAACGCAGAATTGTTTGAAATTTCATTAAAGCCGTTTCTGAAATTAAAAAGATGTACCTATACAAAATTTGCTCCTTCAAAGGTAGTAGATTCTTTTTCATTGTGTTGCCTCAATTCATGACTCCATATTTCCCCATGACTTTAAGAACTAATGTGAACATTTGGCACTCGTCCATCAGCAAGCATATTCAATACTTCGGAGGACGTTCGGAAATTTGCATGCTGCTTTTGTTCCGTTTGTGGCGTAATATTTCAACCTTGACACTGCTCAAAGAAACATTAAACACGTCATTCTTTATATGAATTCATATAATCAACATCATCATCTTCCTGCCCTTATCCCACTCTAAGTAGGGTCGGCACAACATGTTATAAACATGCTGTCATGGTTTGGCTGCGTTTTTACGACCGGCCGCCTGCCTGACGTCTTACCTCAGTCGTATTTTACGACACCTCGGTAAGAAAGAGGGTGGTCTATTCTACTAAACCGGATACCACACGGTGGGTCAACTTACCTTAGTCGCCTTTTACGACACCTCGCTAAGAAATGAGGTTGGTCTATTCTACTCAGCCGGATACCTCACGGCGGGTCGACTTACCATAGTCGCCTTTTACGACACCTCGGTAAGAAATGAGGGTGGTACTATTATTCGGATACCACACGGCGTTGAATTCATATATTCGTGTTCATCTTAATTCATATAACGATATTTCTGTTATCTTTATCTTCCTTTAATATTTAAATGAGTTAATCTTTATGTATTGTAAATGGATATTACAAGAGGTCGCCGCTATCGAGCGTATTTAAGTATAGCTTATGATAGCGAACTCGCCGCGGCTCCGTCATCGAGCTTTCTACGAACACAGCCGAGTGCCCGGCGTAATGCGCAATAATAAATGGAGGTTGCAATGGCAACGGAATAACAAGTCATCTTGTGTCAGAAAGCCTACTATAATATTAAAGATTATTAAGAAGATAAGAATGTGTGGATATAGCTCTCTTTGAACCTGTACAAGACAGTCACGACTGAATGTAAATAGTATTAAGAATTATATTTTTAAAAGAGCAACCGCCGATTTTCTTGCTAACTCTTCTCGGTAGGAACAGCTTTCCGACCCAGCAGTAGAGTTGACGATTCAAAAGCACTTGTTTATAAGTTTATTTGAATAAAGAATATTTTGAATTTGAATTTGTGTGATGTGACGTTTGCTTTGGGATATGGTATTAATGCGGGAATAAAAGTTGAATTATAGTTCAGGGTTTAATTAATACTCACTTCTGGACCTTCTTAAACAATATATATGACGGCGCGTGGAGTAATTATAAGTTGTGAACTAAGTTATTTGATTAATTATTACAAATAGCTATGAGATTGTTATTTTACCAATGATTATACTAGAAAAACGTACTAAGGAGAAATTAACATTAAGAGCGGGTAACCCCGAATAGAGTAGTAGTTCGACGTTGGCATGATAACGTGGGTTGTTATGTCAAGACGGGCGAAGTTCTAATCTATTGGCTCTTGATCTTATTAAATCTGGCGTTAAGTATTGTATTGCGAAGTATATTGTATTGAAACTAAATAACTAATTGTTGCATCGTACAAGCGTGGTTTTATTTCCGAGTTACTGCCACTATCGCGCCCACAATGAAGGACAATAGCCCGGACCGCTCTCTAGAAGGCTTCCTGATGCTTCTATATATATAAATATCTTTTCTGAATCTCGGAAGCGTCTTTAACGATTTTCCTGAAATTCAGCATGTGGGGGTTTTGGGGGAGACAAATCGATCTAGCTAGGTTTTATTTTTAAAAAATCGTTTTATACCTGTTTTTCGAGTAAATAAAGGATATGTATTCTGAATCTCGGAAACGTCTGCAACGATTTTCCTGAAATTCATGTAAAAAGGGGTTTTGGGGGAGAAAAATCGATCTAGCTAGGTTTGACTTAAAAAAAATCTCGTTATATCCCTGTTTTTTGCACTAAAAAAAATCAAAAGTAATAATAAAATTATTTTGCTATAATCCGCGAAGAAATTTTATAGCAAGCAATAAGGATTATAGCAAAATAATTTTATTATTACTTTTGTATTATGGATCTCCGCAAAGTAACGCCTAATTTTATAAATCACAAAAAAATTGTTAAATTAGGAATTTTAAGAAAATTATGTGTTATTTATGTGGTACGATATTTTTTGGCTGTCAAACGTAATACCATTACGCTGTGATAGCATAATGGTAACGGGAGGAATAAAAAAGTTCAACACAAAGTCAACGTTAATTCGACCCGCCGTGTGGTAACCGGATGAGTAGAATATCAATCTTATTTCTTACCAAGGTGTTTGTAAAAGGCAACTAAAGTAAGTTAACGTCAAGCGTAAAATATGTAGCCAAATTACTTAACAACATGCTTATACTTATGTTGTGCCAGCCCCACTTAAAGTGGGGTAAGGAGGATGAATTCCGAATTCCGTAGAAAGATAAATTCCATGTTATACCCGTCTCTACATTGTTTTCGCTATGCGAACATAGGTCGTTAAATAAAATTACTTTATTTGTGAAAATTAGAATCCCTAACCGGCAAGTGTAAACGTGTTCATAAAAATGTTAGTATACGCGATCCGGATCGTGCCGCGTTTTCATTGCGACGTAGATAATTCGGGTAGTGCATAAATTCTTACAAATTCTGCATGTATTAGGTAAGAGAACGAATAGTACACTCTACATTTAGCATTACACATATTTTCATTTATCGCGGATTATCCTTTAATTATCATATTTGTAATGTCAGTTTCTTACTAATATCTATTTACAAATCCATTTCAATCAATAATTAATAGAATTAGGCGTTACTTTGCGGAGATCCATAATACAAAAGTAATAATAAAATTATTTTGCTATAATCCGCGATGAAGTAAAATAGAAAATATATATAATGTGAAGGTGACTTATCCTGCATGTTTATCCTGCATGTTTAGCAATCGCAAAGCAAAGGCTTTGCGATTTTGGTCGTGGAGTCTATCGTGGAGTCGAGAGTAAAGCCTTTGCTTTGCGATTTTAGTCGTGGAGTCTATCTCCTGATGATGCTTCGGTTGCGGGGCGAAACGATTGTTGAGTTTGTGATAGTGAACGTATATAGTGCTTGTGTATCGTGGTGGCGGTGGTGGAGGTTTGTGCATGTGTTTTTACGAATCCTGCATGTATCAGGTATGATAACCGATTGTCCACTCTACATTTAGCATTATATATATTTTCTATTTTACTTCATCGCGGATTATAGCAGAATAATTTTATTATTACTTTTCCATTTCAATCAGTTTTTATTTATATAGTTTTCTCATACGTAGTTTCTAATTTTAAAAATATAATGTCATCGTACACGTTTAAGTTGCATGCTGTGTCTGCCTATAAATGGCATTAGGTGTAAACTTATAAACCCTAAGCTGTGTCTATTTTAATATTTAAATTACACTTAATTCTGTTGGCGGACCTAGTAAAATTAATAAATAGTAAAATAATATTCTCATTACTTTTGTATTATGTCAAAGTAACGCTTAATTCTAAAAATTATCGTCTAAATATTGATCACTGTTACCAACTCTAGTCGCTTTTGTAACAACAACAAGCGACAATTTTAACGCAATGTAAACGGGTTAGGTGATATACAAGGAATGTTTATAACGTCGGAATTCGCTACCCTTCCTTTAATTCTCAAACAGCTAAATAAGTTTTAGCACTAATTTTCTAAATTACACTTAAAGTTTTCAGTAAGTAAAATTATTTTATGTTCACTCTATTCTCTTCAGACATGCAGATATATTGACGATTTATTCCTTCAACGAAATTCAAATTCAAATTCTTGTAATTGTTTATTCTTTGACTGGCCCGTTGGCGTAGTGGGTAGTGAACCTACCTTCAACGCCGCGGGTCGCGGGTTCGATTCCCGCCGAGGTCCAACATTTTCTATAAATGAATTTGTTGGTCTTTGAGCCTGGTCTACATTTGTATTTAAGTATGTATTTAAAAAATATATAAGTATATATTCACCAGTTGTCTGTCCATAACACAAGTATTAAGTTACTTACTTTGGGGACGGACGACCTTGTGTGTAAGTCCCATATATTTATATTTATTTATATATTATATTCAAATATTTAATCTTTAATATTTAAATGAGTTAATCTTGTATGTATATTTTCGGAATCTCGGAAACGGCTCCAACGATTTTCCTGAAATTCAGCATGCAGGAGGTTTTGGGGGAAAAGTCATCTAGCTAGGTTTTATTATAAAAAAATCGTCTTATTCCTGTTTTTGAGCAAAAATACTAAAAATTTACTTTTAATTTATTGAATATATAAAACACTATTTTTGCCGTTATTTGTCAAGTCAGCGTAGCTTATTCGGGAATTCGCGAGAAATGAAAATACCTAGGATCGAGCCCCACCTACCCTATTATTTTTTTTAAGTTTCTTTTTTTTTCATTTTGTAAAAAATTACGGTTATCGGTCAACCAGGTGCTTATATTTATAATTATATAATTCAGCTACGACTGGTTCGGAAAGGTGCTCTTACCGAGAAGAACCAGCAAGAAACTCGGCGGTCACTCTTTTCAAAAATAAATATTTCAATAATGTATTTGGAATTGTTTACAAATTACAATATAATCTAGTGCGTAGGTGGTCGCAATTTTAAAGACACAAGGTTTAAAAAAGCGTAAGAAATTTGCAAATAACTTCTGTAACACAACGTACTAGGAATAAGTGATTCCGCACTCAGAACTAGATGGCGCCACTCGTCGTTTGCTCCGCGCTATCGGAGTGCTTTCGTAGTAATATAAGAAGTCCCCATACACAATGTTATTAGATCAACATCGCTATCGGATCCAAGGGCTCTAAAATGCATTCTACTGGATCAATACGCCTTAGCGCGTCTGAACCGATGCATCCTCTGATATATTCATACTCGGAATGCCGTGAGGGACCCGTCGTCTGTCCGCAATGCTTTTTCGTATTCGTCATTAGCACGCATCCTTTCCCCCGACAGTACTTCCGTAGGGCCATCGTTAAGGGTCTGTTTCACAAGTTACCAATAACCTGTCAGCTTATTCGAAACATATCTGACATATATCTCGGAATTTGGCGTTTCTCAGGTTCTGATAGGCTTATTCAGCACTTAAAGTCCCTAATAAGTTAACAGGTAGATCATGTGGCTGTTATTTTGTTTATCTGCTGAATAGCAAATACCTATTTCAAAATGGCCGCAATTTTTTTTTTACATTTTTCACTTTTTAGTGTCTCTTTTTAGAGACATTTATCTGTTACTTAGTTTATTTGTCAGTTAACTATCCGACACTTTATCAGTAACTTGTGAAACAGGTCCTAAGGATACTTTAATACTTAAAGTGACGCGAAGTCACGGATAAAACCAGTATAAAATAATGTCAAACAAGCAATCCATATTTCCTGCAAGGACAAAGTGACCTACTTACAGCAATAATCTGTCAAAGAAACAATTTAGTAGAGACCTGTACCGAATAGATAATGTGAATATTTTTCAAAATAAGTCGCCTTTACTTTATTACATTATATACAAAACTAATGAGAATATTATTTTGCTATAATACGCGATAAAAGAAAATATATGTAATGCTAAATGTAGAGTGTACTATTCGTTCTCATACCTGATGCATGCAGAGTTTGTAAGAACTCATGCACTATCCGATACCGATAACACAACAATACACAAGCACTGCATTCTTTTATTCTATTTTATTTTCAGTTTATCCGTGACGCAATCCATCCTGGCTACAGCTGAAAATCAGTGTTGTGTGACAAAATATTGTCACTCAATTCATACTGAGCTGTTTGCCATTTTCCTCTTTCTGTGCTATCCAGTATATATATTTATGTATGTGTATATATATATACATATATTAGGTTTAGGTATTTTATTTAGGTATTATTATAGTTAGTTTTTTTAGTTTAGTTTGTATAAGTTACTGTATAAGTGTGCTGTGTAGCACTGGAAGTTGAAATAAATGTTTTTTCTTTCTTTCTTTCTTTCACTGCACACATTCACCACCACAACACATTCTCAACAATTGTTTCGCCCCGACTACAAAATACCGACAAAATCGCGATTTTGTCTTGGAGTCTATCTCCTGACGATGACGGTTACGGGGCGAAACAATAAACAATATAAAAGATAGTAAAACTTATCACCTGCCCGTTCAACGTGTGACCTCCTCGAAAGAATATCACATCATAAAGTACTTTTGTCGGAAGTTGTTAGTTAACGGCGACAGATGGCAGCACTTGTACTTTATTTCGCGCTAATGTTTGTCGATTAATTTTATATATAACAATACGTACCATATGACGTGTTATGATTGTAAATTTAGTAAAATTGTAGGGTCGTGTTAGGTATTTCATTGTGATAAATTATAGAATTAGGCGTTACTTTGCGGGAGGTCCACAATACAAAAGTAATGAGAATATTATTTTGCTATAATCCGCGATAAAAGAAAATATATGTAATACTAAATGTAGATGTACTATTCGTTCTCATACCTGATACATGCAGAATTTGTAAGAACTCATGCACTCGCAAAGCTTTGCGATTTTGTCGTGGAGTCTATCTCCTGAAGATGCTTCGGTTACGGGGCGAAACAATTGTTGAGATTGTGGTGGTGAATGTGTGCAGTGCTTGTGTATTGTTGTGCCATCGGTGTCGGGTAGTGCATGAGTTCTTACAAATTCTGCATGTATCAGGTATGAGAACGAATAGTACACTCTACATTTAGCATTACATATATTTTCTTTTATCGCGGATTATAGCAAAATAATATTCTCATTACTTTTGTATTTCATTGTGGTCTATTGTCTAGTTAAGGTCGAGTAATATTATGTTGAATGATTGATAGTATTTTAATCGTAATTTAATATTTAACTAAGCTATCGAAGGATTGTTCAAAAGAGAAGTTATTTACAGTGAAACAGATTGTGACCAGCATCCTCCACACACCCATATGAAATACATGATATAATCTGTTAATAGCGATGTAATCAAGTTGCCAACGGCCCGAGGCGGCAACACGGATTTGCAATTTACTTAATCACTCGCTACATACATAGGTATACTCTCAATTTTGCTCGCTATTATTATTTATTTTATTTATGATAACTTTATTGTATACACTACTAATTTAGACAATGTTTTTTTGTAAAACTAAATAAAAAAAAAGCTGTGATGGCCTAGCGGTGCGACCGTGTGAATCTCTAGAGACGATCATGGGTTCAAACCCGGGCAGACACCAATGAGTTTTTCTATTAAAACTTATGTGTCTAATTGATAATTGCAATTTATCACACGCTTTTCGGTGAAGGAAAACATCGTGAGGAAACCTGCATATCTCTAGAGAATTCTAGGGATATGTGTAACCTACCAATCCGCACTGGAGCAGCGTGGTAGGTCTTAGCTCCAACCCTTCTCTCCAAAAATGGAGAGAGGAGGCCTATGCCCAGCAGTGGGATAGTAACAGGCCGTTACTTACTTAAATAAAAACAAAGGGCGGCCTTATCACTTAAAGTGATCTCTTCCAGGCAATCATAACATTAGGGATCTTAAAACAAAATTAAAATTAAAAACGATATGGATAAGTGCAAGTAATACCAGATGTAAATACTAATACATCATCTTCCTGCCCTTATCCTACTCTAAGTGGGGTCGGCACATGTTATAAATATTGCCACATGATTTGGCCACGTATTTTACCGCCTGCCTGTTATCAACTTACCTTAGTCGTATTTTACGACACCTCGGTAAGATAGAGGTTGAATAGGCATGCGTCAGGTTAGCCGTGTGGTATCCGGCTGAATAGAATAGTACCACCCTCATTTCTTACCGAGGTGACATAAAAGGCGACTAAGGTAAGTTGACCCGTCGTGGGGTATCCAGCTGAATAGAATAGACCACCCTCATTTCTTACCGAGGTGTCGTAAAAGGCTACTAACATAAGTTGACCCACCGTGTGGGTTAGTAGAATAAACCACCCCCTTTCTTATAGAGGTGTCATAAAATACGACTAAGATAAATTGATGTCAGACAGGCGGCCGGTAAAAACGCAGCCAAATCATGTGACGGCATGTCTAAAACATGTTGTGCCGACCCCACTTAGAGTGGGATAAGGGCAGGAGTATGATGTTGGGGTGCCTAAGTGGTCGGCCTCCTCGTGGCGCACCCTGGGCAAGCTTAGTCTTGGCGAATGGACCACTGAGGGGTGGCCAATCCAGTTGTCCCTCTGATTAGCAGAGGGCAATCTGGACGGGCCGGGGACTTCGGGGGGGTTGGGGTGAAGTCCCTAATGAGCGACGGGTCCAGTTGGGCTTACTCTAAGTCTGGCTGGACATGGTTACGGCCACCGTCGGCGAAACCCGGAAGCCCAGCAATGGGAACGGGGACCTTCGGGTTGCGAGGAAGAAAACCTTTATAAAAAATTACCCGGTGGGGGCGGAAACGCCCACCAAGGCGTTGGGGCCCCTACTTGGGGCGCGATCTCTCCCTGTCAACCGTGACATAGTAAACACGGTGGGCAGGGAGCGATCGTGGGCAGCGATGGCCTCCCTTTGCTCTGCAGAGGGGGGCGGAGGGAGGCGGCGGAGCGGTTCCACGAACTGTTGTTCTGGATCCAATCTGCTGCTGGTGAGTCCAGGTGTTAGTGACTCGCCCAAGCCCATCGTCTGCCGCCCTAACTGGGGACCTTCGGGTGTTCCGAACGGGGTACATCGGACTCCTGGCTTACAGGTCCCCGAGGCGGTCGGTGCATCTGGTGCTCCCGATGCACCGGTTAGCGGAGGGGGGTTTCTCTTTCGAGGGGCCCCTACCTGGAGGTGTTTATTCTCTGGGATCAGAGCTGTCGGCGGGATGGGGGCAAAATGTACAATGATACCCTGTCCTTGCCATCGGCAGCGTGGTGGAGCACACAGGTCGTTTTAGTCGGTGCGAGTCCGACATAATCGCCGCCTGTCCCCGTCGGGCGGCGGTACCCATAAGGGGTTTTTTCCTGTATAATAAAAAAAAAAGGAGTATGATGTTTTTATGTTGATGTTCATCATTCTCCTGCCCATATTCCACTCTAAGTGGGGTCGGCACAACATATTTTAAATATGTTGTTACATGTTTTAGGCAAAAGCCAAAAGTTAAGTTGCGACCGGCTTGCCTGACATCATTTTACCTTATTCGCCTTTCACGACACCTCGGTAAGAAATGAGGATGGTCTATTCTACTCAGTCGGACACCACACGGCGTTTTAATACTAAGCGTGCGATATAATAAGGAAACAAAAAACTTAGCTTTAAACCCTTAATATTATACAACATCCCATAAAATCTATTTGGGTCAAAGAGATTTAATATAAACGACAATAAAAACAAAATAGAGGTCACGCTAAGGTGAAACAGGCGACGGTTTGTCTATCACAACTGATGGTCTAGATAAAGCGACCCAAAAACATTTCTCCAAACACAATCATAAACTTTATTAGAAAGTAGGTAAAGTGCAGATTTGTATACACACCTTCAAAACTTCCGGGGGTAGCTAAATATATTATGAAATTCAAAATATTCTACGTCAAAATAAACTTGTAAACAAGTACTTTGGAATCTTTAACTTTTTTGATGTCCGCGTAATTACTAAAGAATCCTTCATCATTTTTATCCTACGTACTTATATATTAAGAAAGCCGTGTAGTATCCGGCTGAGTAGAATAGACCATCCTCATTTCCATTTCCCAATGATATTAGGAAAACCTTTGTCTTATTAACAATTGCAATCTATACTAATAAAATATAAAGATGAAAAGTTTGTTTGTTTGGTTGATTGTTTGACGCGCTAAAAACAGAGAGATATTGGACCGATTTAAAGAATTCTTTGAGAGAATTCATAGTCCATTTATCGAGGAAACTATAGGCTCTATAACATCACATATGATATATATATTCAGCTAAGATGAATAGGAGAATAGCAGCAATAATAAATATTCCAAAAACTGCAACATATAAAGATTCCTTGCGTGCGCTAAATAAACGGTGTAAGTTATTAAAAAATCATGTATTACAAAATCGTCCCTTCTAAAAGTTTTAAATAAAAATCCGCGACAGTGTATGTCCACTTTAACCATTTTTATGGTTATCAAAATACTATATTACGTTTATAATCCTTCCACGCAGCGGAGCCGCTGGCGATTGCTAGTATTACAATAAAATCTCTTTATTTCTCTTTGTTGTAATAATGCAAATTTAAGGCTAGCTTCTCTACTCTACGTATAATAACTTTATAGTAAAAATACAACAGCCTCTACTTACTAAGACCAGGTGTGAATTTTACTAACATTTAACATCAAAAGAACGTTTATGCGATCGTAAAAATAAGATAATAGATAAAAATCAATATGTTAAAGAATAAAACAAATTGACTAACGCCATTACGTAATAACATTACGACGTAAACAATATATATGAAGCACTCAAATCTGTGTTTACAGAAACGCACGCCCCCTATGATGTATCACGTGTTCGTAACACTAAAAACACTGTGCATTGTATAGGAATTGAAAATATTTTTAGCACGTTGAAAACAATGCTTAGATTGAAAATCCTTACAGATTGAAAGATTGCAGCTTAATTGTGCAAATTATGAGTAACAAGTCAAATTGCTGTCTGCCTAGAGGCGGAGGAAACACCCATGCATATCCTGTGCGACTGTCCTGCGCTGGTTCACATTCGATACTCTCTCCTAGGGTCGCATTGTCTGCGCCCAAAAGAGGTGAAGGATCTCGCTGCCAAGAAGATCCTGGAATTTCTGGAGATCACCTGCATTGGCAGCGAACTGTAGTCAGTGGCGATCACAATAGATCAGTAATGGTCAAAGTGATACTGGGCCTTATGGACCTGCAAAGCCACTACTCCCAGAAGAAAAAGAAGAAGTCAAATTGAAAATGCTTTTAAAAAAGCTTTTAACAAAATTTCATGACCTTACTGTTAACCGTTGAGGAGTTTCCTCCTGTGGAGCCAATCCTGGCAGCATCAAGAGATGTGATTGCACCAGTTTATAAAATTTCATGTTCCTACAGTTAACCATTAAAGACTGCCCTCGTCTGGAGCCAATTCAGGCAGCGTCAGGACATATGCTTATCATAAACAGGTATTATCATCGAGATTGGACCAGTATATAAAATTTCATGTTCCTACGGTTAACCATTAAAGACTGCCCTCGTCTGGAGCCAATTCAGGCAGCGTCAGGACATATGCTTATCATAAACCTGTATTGTCATCGAGATTGGACCAGTATATAAAATTTCAGATCAATTTTTTAAATTTATTTATTCAATATAATTTTACAATCTACTTTGGTTTATTAATAAGACGCGTTATAAAAATTGAACGCTGGGAAGTGATTGTAAACGAACGCAGCATTGGTAAGCCCCCTACGAACTGACAACTTTTGAAAATCCTGGGAAGCTGTTGATTTCAAGCGGCAATATCCTTTAGAGATCTGTTGATACCTATGTCCAGCAGTGGACATCAATCCGGTTGTAATGATTTAATTACTGGTAAAGTTGGCAGTAGTAGTGTCAATGAGGTAGGCCGATGCGTTGATTCGATAAAACGAGCACCACATTGGACACCAAAATCAGAATATGTATCTCGGAAAACCTAATGGTATGGCAGGATATCGTTCCCAAAAAGGTTCTCGGAGGAAGAGTTTCCTCAGTAATAAGGAATACAAGGCAAAGATTGAAAGAAGATGAAGGGAGTTGTATGTTGGATGTCTTCTTTTTGATATATTTATCTTATTTATTTATTGAACAGTTGAACGCGTACATTTTAAACTTAAACTAGAGAAAAAAGCAACAGACTAGCTTCATTTGCTGATGGTGTATAGCAATATGCAGCCCAAATAGACCTAGGCCTGTGCTAAGGCTTTTTTTTTTTTTTTTTTTTTTTTTTTTTTTTATGTCAGGAAAACCCATTATGGGTCATCACCGCCCGACGGGGACGAGCGGCGGGTATGTCGGACTCTCACCGACTAAAAACCTGACAGTGCTCCATCACGCTGCTGGTGGCGGGGACAGGGTACCTATGAAGACATTGCCCCCATCCCCGCCAGCAGCAGCTCTATACCCCGGAGAGCGCCACCTCCGGGTCGGGGCCTCTCTAAACAGTGGCCCCTCCCTCCGCTAATCGATGCATCGGGAGCACCAGATGCATCGACCGCCTCGGGGACCTAACTCCAGCGAGCGTCCGATACCCCGTTCGGACCGCTCGGAGGTCCCCGTTAGGGCGGCATGCGACGGACTTCGGCGAGTCGCCTGCGCCCCGCTCGCCTGCGGCGGATCGGATCCAAGGACTCGACTTCCCGGATCCGCCCCGCCGCCTCCTTCCGCGAGATTACGTCCTCGCAGAAGGAGGCCATCGCTGCCCACGATCGCTCCCTGTCCACCATGGCGCGGACCACAGTGGGCAGGGAGAGATCGTGCCCCACCTGTGCCACGAGTTCCGCCCGCTGAACCGCCCAAGCTGGACAGTCTGCGAGCGTGTGCAACGCCGTATCAAAGTCGGCGCCGCACTCGTGGCACTCACCAGTCGCTTCACGCTGGGCCACCTTCCACAGATACCACCCGAAACAACCATGTCCGGAAAGCACCTGTGTCAGGCGGAAGGTGAGGGCCCCATGCCTCCTGGCGACCCAGCCCTGGAGAATGGGCTGGATGGCCGAAATCGTCCAGGCTCCTGCACTGGGCGATTCAAGCCGCCGCCTCCATTGGCGGAGGAGCTCTTCCTGAGCTGCTCTCCGCCAATCCACCTCTACCGGCGCTGAGTCTCCCCCCGATGAACGGGCTTCAACTCTACGCCGGTAGGCCTGAGCAAGTACCTTGGCCTCTAGGTCCCAAGGAGGGGACCCGGCCAAGGCGCAGGCCGCCTCGCCGGAGATGGTCCGGTAGCCCCGTACAATTCTGACCGCAAGAATCTTCTGCGCCCCGCGCAAAAGAGGCAGAGACCTGGCGGTCAGTCGCTCCGCCCATACGGGAGCACCGTACAGGGCCATTGACCGAACCACTCCGGCGTAAAGGCGCCGGCAGCCTGCATTTGGCCCCCCCACATTCGGGAGGAGCCTGCTCAGGGCTCCAGCGGTCGCCTTTAGTCTAGGGGCGAGCCGCCGGAAGTGGGCCTCGAACGTCCATCGGCTGTCGAGGAGCAATCCCAGGTACTGTAGTGTACCCGAGATTTCGATGGACGTCCCGCCCACCAACAACCGGGAACCCACTGGGGGTGCCATCCGAGGCCTGTGGAAGCAAATAGCCTCGGATTTCTCCAAGGCCACCCCCAGTCCCAGCCGGCGAATCCGGGCCACAACGTGAGCCGTGGCCGCGGTCGCCAGCACTCGGGCTTCCCGGTGGGTGCTCGCGCGGGCAGTCACGAGGGTGTCGTCTGCATAACAGAACAGACGCACCCCCGGAAGCATTTGCCCGCGCAGCACCCAGTCGTAGCCGATGTTCCACAGGAGGGGGCCAAGAACCGACCCCTGTGGAACACCGCACGACATCCTCCGCTCCTTCCACCCACCCCCAGCCGTCGGGTACCTGACAGCGCGGTCAGCCAGATAGTTACTGACCACACGCTGCAGGTACATGGGGATGCGGTGGAAGCGTAGGGCCTCCTTGATCACTCCCCAGGGCAAGGTGTTGAATGCGTTAGCGATGTCCAACGACACCGCCAACACCACCTCACGCCGGGTTGTCGCCTCCTCCGCCAGAAGTCTCACACCCTCGATACAGTCGAGGGTGGACTTACCCTGGCGGAATCCGCACTGGAGGCAACTGAGGTCGGGCCCTACCTCCCGGAGGTGCTGGACTATGCGGGAAGCTATTATGCGTTCGAGCAGCTTCCCCGCTTCGTCCAGCAAGACGATGGGCCGATACGCGGAGGGTGTATCGGCCGGTCTACCCTCCTTCCTGAGCAGAACCAGTTTCCCCGTTTTCCACCTACGGGGAAAGAGGCCCTGCTCGAGGCAGGCACTGAACGTCGCCCTGAGTTCAGACTCCAACGGACCCAGGGCAAGAGACCAGGCGCGCCCAGGGATGCCATCGGGGCCTGGAGCGGTGTTTTTTGCCTTCATGCGACTCACCGCTCCGGCTAACTCCCACTCCAACACCCCCGGCGCACCCGGCCCAGTGCCTTCCTCCTCCTCCGGAGGCGCCATACGAGGCGGCTCTACCTCGGCTCCTTGCGGGAACAGGGCTTTCACAACAGATTCAAGGAAATCCGGCCGAAGGCTCTCGGTGAGGGGGGGGGCGCGGGCACGAAGTTTTCTCCGTGCCGCTATGTACGGCCTCCCCCACGGATCTCGACTGAGCTCTTCGGCCATCTCCCTGTGGGCCCTGTTCTTGGCCTCGGCAATCGCCGTCCGCAAGGAGGCGCGGGCTGTCCGATAAACCTCATAACGGCGCCTCTCCTCCTCGACGTCGCGTCGTCTACGACGCCTGTACCGAGTATACTGGCGGCGCACGGCCATGCACTGTTCACGCAGCCGCGCCAGCTCCTCCGACCACCAGTACACCCCGCATGCCGGTCCTGTGCCTCGCACCCTCGGCATACTGGCGTCGCACACAAGCGACATCCGCCGCTGGAGGTCCTCCACCTCCACGTCGACACCCCCACCTGTGGGCCCTGCCACCCACGCCTGAACGGTTGCGGCCTCAACCAGGAGCTCGGGATCCATCTTTCTGACGGACCACCGAGGGCTGTCATTTCTTCTTACTAACCGGGAGGACATGGGAATGGGACGTGGGGAGACCTCGAACCATACATAACGATGGTCCGAGAGTGACTCCGCACCCACCATCACTTCCCAGTTACTGACACACGGCGACATGGCGGCGTCAACAAAGGTGACGTCGACTTTGGAGCCGCCATTCCATCGCACACATGTGTCAGCTGTCCCCCGATTCATGACTACCATCCCAGCCGAGGCCAACCAACCCTCCAGGAACCTCCCCCTCACGTCCGTAACCGGAGACCCCCACGCAGCGGACTTTGCGTTGAGATCTCCAGCCAGGACCACCTTACCGGGGTGCAACCTTCTCACCAAGTCTCCGACTTCAGCCATGAATAGCTCAAAGTCGGAGAACAGTTTATTTGGTGAGAAGTACACCCCGACTACGGATACGTCCCCAATCTTGCCAGAGACGTACCCGCGTCCCCTCTCTACGTGCTCCAGGGCTGGAGAGTGGACAGCAGACCTGGACGCGATGGCCACCACCCCATCACGGTCTCCGACCCAGTCTTCGCCCGACGGAACGAAGTAGGGTTCAGAGACCACAGCCACATGCACCAACCGCTCCGCCAAGGTCTGGAATAAGAGATCCTGAGCCGTGGCGCAGTGGTTGATGTTCGCCTGGAGGAATCTCATGGAGGCCATTAATTAACGACGACTTCCATGGACTCCTCCATCGTCCGGCTCGTAGTGGCTTGAGCCGGGTCAGCGGGTGGTGAGGGGACCCTCAGGCCATCACTCCCCCTTCCCCCCCTCTTTGTAACAGGCGGTGCCTTGCACTGCCCGCTCCCCGCTCGATGGTCGGACTTCAATCCCGCTCGTTGGCAGCTCCCACAATGTGGAGCTGCCGAGCAGGACTGGGCCTTGTGGCCGTTTTGACCGCAGCGATAGCATTCATCGCTGCGGTCAATTACCGACACACAGTCCACCCTCAGGTGACCCTTCTCCAGACACTTGAAGCAGCGTCGGGGGCGAGCCTCTAGAAGGTGTACCCGGGCCGACACCCAGCCCACCAATACTCTACCCACTGCCACTACCTTTTTGGCCGCCGCCACAGGAACTCTGAGCCAGAGGGAGCCCAGACCTCCCTCAGATCTGCGCATCACCCCGGTCAGTATGTCCTGGTAGGGACATTCGCCGACCCGGGCGATGGCGACGACTACATCTCCCTCAGTGGTGGCGTCATCTAGGCCCACAATGCGCAATTCCGCGCATTTCATGGGCGTAGAGACGCGCACCGCCGGCTCCTCTATAAAGAGATCACGGAGCCGGCTAGCGAAGGCAGCAGCCTTTTGTTCCTTTGCCGGCCCGGAAATTTCGAACATCCGGGCCCCGGTGGCAGTCTTTTTTAACCGCATGCCACCCTCCAATCCAAGTTCTTCAATTTTGATACAACGATGAGCCCGGTTTAGAACCTCCATATATGAGAGGCCCTTGTCAGTCGCATCTTTGTCCAAGGTCACCACTACTGCTGCTGAACGTGGGGTTTGGAGTTTCCTCCCCCCTTTTTTCAGCTGCGAATGAGCAGTAGTATCAGTAGCCCTGGCTGGCTCAGTATTCCGCTTGGCTCCCCTCCTCACCACCACATTCCAACTCTCGCTCATTGAATTGGGAGCTGGTTGTAGCGGGCGGGGCTCAGGGCGTTTCTCTACTTGTGCCCCGGATTTCTTCTTTTTGGTCTTCTTAGCCTTCTTTTTGGTCTTGGGCGAGGCAGATCCTACGGGAGAAGGGTCAACCACCCTAATTTCCGGCCGCTGGCGATCCTTCAGCCTGCTGGAAGTGGCCTGCGGGGCCTTTTTGGCGACTACCGCCTTCCCTATTTCCGCTGCTGCCGCCCTTTTCTTATCTGCGGCTAGCGGCGGTCGGAGTCTTGGTTCTGGAGGCAGCCGACACTCCAAACTGTCCATTCGAGCTGAGAACATGTTTCGGAGACTGGCAATCTCCTCCTCGATTGTCAGAGCTCTCTCAGGCTGTGAACGGACACTAGGAACCACTACCTGCCCTGGCTCCTTATTGGCAGAAGTGATCATCTCCTTCAGAGTTGCAACCTCAACTGACAGATTGCTGATCACTCCTGCTAATCTGGCGTTTTCGGCCCTCAGGATACGGATCTCCTCCGTCTCCGTCCGTTCCGAGAAGGCTTTTGCCACCTCCTCTAAATTCTTGGCGACCGTGTTTAGAGTGCCTCTGCACCTACCATTAAGGTTTTTTGACTTGTGCACGGTCGCCCGCATTGTCTCTATATTTTTTGTCAACACGTCACATACTTGTGACGTATCAACGTCCTTCAGGGACTCCTGACTACCGGGAACTGAATTCTGCGCCGGTGCCAACCTGTGTCTTCGTCCGTTCGGCTCACCCACACTTGTCTCCATATCTTCGAGACGCTTGCAACGCCGATAGACGTCACGAGCCTCCCGAAGACCAAATTGGGAGCCCTGAACATCGGGCCTGGTGTCCGCCTTTTTGGCGTCCAGGCTATCATCAGAATCACTGGAATTCCGATATTCAGCCCTTGTCCTTTTTTTGGATCTTGCACGGTTTGTGCTGCACAGGTTCTCCATCGAAACACTCCGGGACACCTCATGAGTCCTCCTGGTATCTGAGCGAGAAGTCCGTGTGCTCATAACTTTTGCATTTATATCGCGCTTAGTGTTGCGCCTACTCTCTACCAAATCTGCAGGAACACCAGCTGAGCCGGTCTCATCCCCGCAAATTATTTCTCCCACTCTCTCTGAAGCATTGGTTGGCCCCCCAGATACGATGGGCCGACCCCGGCCAGAAGTGTGCCCCAGACTCGGAACAAGTCCGGACTGAGATGCACTGCTGGTCGAAGTGAGGGATTCCCCGGTGGAACCGGGACCCTCCTGGGTAGTTTTTACTGTTGTCGTTTTCCCCATGCTTGTTGTTTTGATTTGATTTTTTTTTTTTTTTTTGGAGCCCTAGTGACCGGATCCCCCCCGGCCATTCATCCTCTCGGCAGGCTCCTAACCTTAGGATTAGGGTAATTTTTTAAAGAGGTTTTCTTCCTCGCAACCCGTCTACCCGCAACCCGTCAACCCGCAACTTCTCAGCACAGGCCTGTGCTAAGGCTAGCAAGAGTTTGTTGACTCTTGCTAGCCTTGTGTGTTTCAATTTTTTTTATACAGGAAGAAACCCCTTATAGGTACCGCCACCCGACGGGGACAGACGGTGATTATGTCGGACTCGCACCGACTAAAACGACCTGTGTGCTCCACCACGCTGACGATGGCAAGGACAGGGTATCGTTGTACACATTGCCCCCAACCCTGCCGACAGCTCTGATCCCAGAGAACATCTCCTCCGGGTAGGGACCCCTCGAAAGAGAAGCCCCCTCCGCTAACCGGTGCATCGGGAGCACCAGATGCACCGACCGCCTCGAGGACCTGTAGGTCAGACGTCCGATATACTCCGTTCGGAACGTCCAAAGGTCCCCTGAAAGGGCGGCAAACGATGGGCTTAGGCAAGTCGTTACCACCTGGCCTCGCCAGCATTTTCTATTTTACTCAGTGTCAGGTAACGACTAATAAACAAATGAAATGGAAATATCAAGCACAGGTCATCCAGGGTCAAGTAGATAAATATAAACCAGCAAGTCCTCAACGTTAAAGGAGATAATAATCAGAACGTTTCCATTTGTCGTAAATTTTTTTGTGTATATTTTCGCTGCGTACATTCATCGGGTGTTCGAGCGAGGCGCGTGAGCCATGAATCTTGACCAGAGTGACATTTGTATAAACACTTCTCTTTTTTATATGTTCCATGGCATTCATGTCTGGAGTTATGTGAAACTTCCTTAGCCGGTGTACCACAGACAATAAGCATTGGTGTCGTATTAATATTTATTTTGACAGAGCTACTACGAGTATCTGTAATGCCTTTTGCCTGAAAATGATGATGTAAAATCTTGACAAATGAAATAATGTCTGAAAAATATAATCGGCATTATGTGGGAATTCCTTAGCCGGAGTACCACAGACAATAGGCATTGCTTATGTAGTATTTTTTATGTTGACAAAAGTACTATCTGTCAAGATAAAAATTACTACTGGTTTGGTTACTGATGGTACTGATGGTTACTGATGGTTTATTATTGCCGAATGCTTGCAAAATTATTTTATTATTGCTTTTCTTTATGTAATATCCTTAATATTTAAATGAGTTAATCTTGTATGTTTACATATATTTTCGGAATCTCGGAAACGACTCCAACGATTTTCCTGAAATTCAGCATGTAGGGGGTTTTGTGGAGAAAAATCGACCTAGCTAGGTTTTATGTAAAAAAAAATTGTTTTATCCCTGTTTTTGGGCATTAAAAATCACTAACATTTATATTGAATTGAATTTTTGCCATTAACTGTCAAGTTAGCGTAGCTTATTTGGGGAATGGGCAGTCTCGAGAAATGTAAATACCTAGGATCGATCCCCAACTAAAATTACTTTCTTTTTTTAAGTTTTTTTTGGTCACCCAAATATTTACTTTTATGCGTGTAACAACCATATATATTTTTCGTACGCGATCGCTAAATAACATTAAAAAAGTTGCCAAATGTTTACTCGCACGCTTCACTGGTAGTGATTTATTTCATCTCACGTGCTCCGTGCTTCTGAATGAACACAGAAGGAATTTATAACATTTTTGGCACGTGAAAAACAAAGGGGTATGTTATTAACTATACGACCATGACTTGCCCATTGCTTGTGTAATACCATCAATCAAAATCTCTTTTGTTCGGATTTTTGACGTGATAAATATTTATGGGGTAATGCCGGGTCATCATATACCGACTTTGATCGCTGTCGACTCGCCAACGAAAGCTTTTGTATGCACATTATATTAATATGTTTATCCATTTGGTACCATTTCGTATTCGGCTGATTAGAATAGACCACCCTCATTTCTTACCGACCCGTCATGTGTCATAACACATGACTGACTGACATGACTGAATGTGTAATTTTATTACAGAATTCTATACCCAAACCCACAAATGACTTACCTACTTTTGGAAGGCGCAAAGCAGGAACCGCAAGCCTATTACATAAATTATTATTAATTTAAGGGTGTTTCGGAGCGAGAAATTCGATCGAGTTAGAAGTCATTTTAAAAAATTAGTAGCCGTGAAGTTGTGTTTAAGAATTTACTATAAAAAGAGGTATTGGTATTATTTTATATTTACACAAGTCCAAAAAAGCAATTAAAAAGACACTTATTCATAAATCTTATTATACTGTTGTGGTCTATGTTAGTTATAAGAAAGCTTGGATTTAAATTGCGACCAGTAACGTACTAGATTATATTGTAAATTTTTGAATTTGTTATTAATTAAAAATGCATTGTGTCATACTTAATTTTGAAAATAGAGACAGTTTCTAGCTGTGTCTTCTCGGTAGGAACAGCTTTCCGAACCAGCAGTAGAGTTGATTCAAAAGCACTTGTTTACTAATTTACTTGAATAAAGCATGATTTGAACCACGCCGTGTGGTATCCGGCTGAATAGAATAGTACCACCCTCATTTCTTACCGAAGTGTCGTAAAAGGGGACTAAGGTAAGTTGACCCACCGTGTGGTATCCGGCTGAGTATATTCTACTTTTCTTACCGAGGTGTCGTAAAATAATATTTTTTTTGATTTTTTTTACTTTTTAGTCACTTTTTGGAGACATTTATCCGCTACTTAAAAAAAATCAAAATATTCTTTATTCAAGTGGACTGTTTACAGTACTTTTGAATAGTCAAATGTTTTTAAAGATGCTACCACTGATTCGGAAGTTTGCTCCTGCCAAGAAGAACCAGCAAGAAACTCGGCGGATAATCTAATGAAACAGGCCCTTAATATAGAAACGTTTAATCCGTCATTCCGACATTAACGTCGAACAGCCATTAAATTGTTATATCCGGTTGTCACATAATATCCCAAGTCGTTAATCCTTATAATTAATTGTCCAACGTTGACCCAAAGATCATTTATAGATCAAAGATAATTTATAGAATTAGGCGTTACTTTGCGGAGATCCATACTTTTGGGTGTTAGCGATTTTGCGATTTTGACGTGGAGTCTATCTCCTGATGATGCATCGGTTGCGGGGCGAAACGATTGTTGAGTTTGTGATAGTGAATGTAGTGCTTGTGTATTGTGGTGGCGGTGGTGGAGGTTTGTGCCTGTGTTTTTACGAATCCTGCTTGTATCAGGTATGATAACCGATTGTCCACTTACATTTAGCATTATATATATTTTCTATTTTACTTCATCGCGGATTATAGGATAATAATTTTATAATTACTTTTACCTCTAAGACATTATGATAAGATTGATTATTTATTTGACTTCATCATTGAATTCACAAATATCCGCCGTGTGGTATCCGGCTGAATAGAATAGTACCAACCTCTTTTCTTACCGAGGTGTCGTAAAAGGCGACTAAGGTAAGTCGGCCCGCCGTGTGGTATCCGGCTGAGTAGAATAGACCACCCTCTTTCTTACCGAGGTGTCGTAAAATACGACTGAGGTAAGTTGACCTCAGGCAGGCGGCCAGTCGTAAAAACGTAGCCAAATCATGTGACAGCATGTTTATAACATGTTGTGCCGACCCCACTTGGAATGGGATAAGGGCAGGAAGATGTTCATTGAATTCACAAATATACTACTACCTTATACCCGTTACTTCGTTTGCGTGGACTGTTGTCTTGTGGTAGGTCTATAATACATGGCGCTTTTCAATGTCATCCTATTCCTGTAGAATTAACAGGATTTCTATAGCCTATATGTTACTCCGGTGTATAAGGAATAATTGTGCCAAATTTCATCAATATTGGTTCAGTGGATTCGCCGTGAAAGAGTAACAAACATACATCCATACTTACAAACTTTCGCATTTGTAATATTAGTAGGATATTACAATGTTTATTATCCATTTGGTACCGTGTGGTATTCTGCTGAGTAGAATAGACCACCCTTATTTCTTATCGGCGTGTCATAAAAGGCGACTTAGGTAAGTTGACCCACCGTTTGGTATACAGTTGAGTAGAATAGACCACCCTCATTTCTAACCAAGGTGTCGTAAAAGGCGACTAAGGTAAGTTGAACCGCCGTGTGATATCCGGCTGAGTAGATAGACCACCCCCATTTCTAACCAAGGTATCGTATAAGGCAACTAAGGTAAGTTGACGTCAGGGAAGCATCGGGAAAAATTTTGTAACACACTGATTTCCACACTTCCACAGCTAGTAGTACATAAGGGTAATTTAACACTTAAGTCGACGGGAACAAAGTCGCAGGCTCAGTTAGTTTTGTCACTTAGAGTGCGATAAGGGCAGGATGATGATATAAATCATCCTCCTGCCCTTTTCCCACTCTAAGTGGGGTCGGCACAACATGTTACAAATATGTTGGCATATGATTTGGCTACGTATTTTATGTCCGGCCGCCTGCCTGACATCAACTTATCTTAGTCGCCTTTACGACACCTCAGTAAGAAATGAGGGTGATCTATTCTACTTAACCGGATACCACACGGCGGGTCAACTTACCTTAGTCGCCTTTACGACACCTCGGTAACAAATGAGGTTGGTCTATTCTACTCAGCCGGATACCACACGGCGGGTTGACTTACTTTAGTCGCCTTTTACGACACCTCGATAAGAAATGAGAGTGGTACTATTCTATTTAGCCGGATACCACACGGCGTAGTTTGTTATATGTAGATAAATTTTACTTTTTGCACTCCCTCTTTTCGTTTTAAGCTTTTGTATAAGCTTAAGTTACCCCAAATTTCACATTCCATGCTTAAAAGCGTCACAAAGTGTTTCCTTAAGATCCTAATATAAAGCTTATCTTGAATCCTTATATGGTATATGACTTTATATTACAAAAAGGTCATTTTTATCAAAGCTCGATCAAGGGATAGCTATTGTCCGTTGGGACAAGATCGTGCCTTTCACCCTTAAAATTATGAGGGGAAATTTGGACCAAATTTGATTTTATTTGTATAATTTTTTTTGATACAGTAGTTTTATATCATTATGGAGATCTGTTTAATGCTAAAATTAGAGTGTAGTATCCATTTTTTAATCTAAACTATCATTAGTAATATTCATAGTTAATGTACAGAAATCGGCTATGCTCAAGCCATCCGCGTCTTTATAAAGTCGATAGAACAAGACGTGAATATAGCCTGTTTATAAACTATGTATTAAAATATTATTACTATATTATTATTATTAAAGTAAACATATGTAATAAAATAATTTCTGTCATTTTAGAGATAAAAAGAGCTTTTAACAAATTTTCATGTCCCTCTACTGTTAACCGTTGAGGAGATCCCGTCTGGAGCCAATCCTGGCAGCATCAGGTCATGCTTATCATAAACATTGTCATCCGGACTTGACCAGTATGTAAAATTTCAGCTCATTCGGACACCGGGAAGATAGTTAAATTTAACTTGCAAGATTCCACCTTCATATATATTGAAAGTTGATTGCAAACTTTTAAATAAATAAATAAATTTTCCCGAAAAAAATTGTGTTGTACTATGGAATTCCGCAAAGTAACGACTATTTCTATAAATTAAACTGCGTGTGTAATATTCTCATATATTTAATCACTTAATTTTGTTATTCAAATAGTTAATACATAGGTAGATTGACGATAGCAATAAATAAAATAAAATTCGCTAGCAGTAATATTTCGCCATCTATTGTACGATAGAAATGGTTAATCCTGCATGTATAAGTTCAATTCAAATTCAAATTCAAAATATTCTTTATTCAAATAAACTTCTAAACAACTGCTTTTGAATCGTCAACTCTACTGCTGGTTCGGAAAACTGTTCCTACCGAGAAGAGCCAGCAATAAACTCGGCGGTTACTCTTTAAATTTAGTCATTAGTGTCTTTTACAGGGTCGAAGAGTAACTATATACACACACTCTTATCATCTAAGTATTCCTCAACAGTATAGTAGGCTTTCTGTATCAGCCTCTTTTTAACAGTGTTTAAGAAATGTTTTTTTGCTGCTCCTCTCCTATTCATCTTAGCCTATTATATAATTTATAGCCTTCCTCGGTAAATGGACTATCTTACACTCAAAGAATTTTTTAAATCGGTCCAGTAGTTCCTGAGATTAACGCGTACAACCAAACAATGAAACAAACAAACTCTTCAGCTTTATATATTAGTATATAATTCTAAATATGTCTAATTGATAATTGCAATTTATCCCACGATTTTTGGTCAAGGAAAACATCGTTAGGAAACCTGTATATCTCTAGAGAATTTTAAATATGTGTAACCTACCAACCTACCTACGCTTTGGAGCAGCGTGGTAGGTCTTAGCTCCAACCCTTCTCTCCAAAAACGGAGAAAATGGGCTTATTCCCAGCTCTGGAATAGTAACATATCTTTATTTTACTTAATACTAAGCTTACGATTTATGTTAAAGTAATATCAAGTCAAATCTGACACCTGTCGCCGCCATTTAAAAATTCAAACAGGTAAATAGCTGTCATGGCGCCGCAGATTTCCCGCCATAAAGAGCTCAAAGCATGAAATATTGATGCATCGCTCGTTTTAATTGCCGCTCCCGTTACAAAGTGCACGTTTTCCCATTAATTCTTTTGAAATCCCGCCGCTTATGGCTTGGGAATAACGATGACATTTGAGTTTAAAATGGCAACTTTTCGTTTAGAAACATTGAAGTTATAAAAGTACAGAATTTTGCTGTAATACGCGTTTGTTAAATGTAACTAGTAATAAGAATCTTTAATATTTAAATGATTTTTAGAAATTAAGTCTAAATTCAATTTTAAATGAATAATAAAAACTAAACAAATGACTTTAGAGAATCACGCCGGGCACCGGGCATTACTGTGCACCAACACTTTTCACTACAAAATCCACCGACAGAATGATTCTACCACCAGTTCGGAACACTAATCCACTTGAGAAGAACTGGCGAAACTCAGTGGTCGCTCTATCACGAATAGCGATTATTTGAGGTTAGATTGATAGATTGAGGATAGGTTAGAAAAACACATGCACAAACCTCCACCACCGCCACCACAATACACAAGCACGTTCATTATCACACCGCGGATTTTATTTCACCGCGGATTGCAGCAAAATAATTTTATTATTACTTTTGTATTATGGATCTCCGCAAAGTAACGCCTAATTCTATAAATTATTTATAAACATCATTCTCCTGCCCTTATCCCACTCTAAGTAGGGTCGGCACAACACATGATTTGGTCAGGTAATTTCCGATCGGCCGTTTCCTGATGTCAACTTACCTTAGTCGGCTTTTGCAACACCTCGGTAAGAATTAGGGAGGTCTATTTTACTCAGCCGGATACCACACGCCTCATTTATGTAACTATTAGCGTTTATTAAAATAAACAATAAATATAAAAGTAGAAATTTTAATGATTAATTTTTCTTTTAATTCGTAACTATACGTTCTGAAATCGCAATATAAATAACAAGATTTAAATTGATGATGTTAATATTTATGTTGTAGTAACCAATAGTAATCTTTAAGTCAAATTAAAAATGGTTTAAAAAAGCTTTTATCAAAACTTCATGTCCCTACTGTTAACCGTTGAGGAGGTCCCTCGTCTGGAGCCAATCCTGGCAGCATCAGGTCATGCTTATCATAAACATGCATTGTCATCGGTACTGGACAATAAATCAAATTTCATCTCAATCGGACACCGGGAAGTGGGTCAAATTTAACTTGCAAGATTCCACCTTCACATACATACAATGCAAGTTAAATAAAAGCTTTCAAAAACAAACTCACCCTTAATTGTATAGCAATAACCATTAACATGCCATATTAATCATTTATTAGTAAGATTTATGATATAAAAACACGATTATACCGCATTAATCGTAAAGAATATTACAATAACTTTTTATAATTAGAACAGGTGTCATATACTTCAAAAGTAATAATAAAATAATTTTACTATAATCCGCGATAAAGTAAATATAAGTAAGTAAGTAACGGCCTGTTACTATCCCACTGCTGGGCATAGGCCTCCTCTCTCCATTTTTGGAGAGAAGGGTTGGAGCTAAGACCTACCACGCTGCTCCAATGCGGATTGGTAGGTTACACATATCCCTAGAATTTTCTAAAGATATGCAGGTTTCCTCACGATGTTTTCCTTCACCGAAAAGCGTGTGATAAATTGCAATTGTCAATTAGACACATAAGTTTTAATAGAAAAACTCATTGGTGTCTGCCCGGGTTTGAACCCATGATCGTCTCTAGAGATTCACACGGTCGCACCGCTAGGCCATCACAGGTTATAGCTAGTAAATATACTTAATGGTAAATGTTGTATTCGTTTTCATACGAAAGCTTTAGCCATTTTGGTCGCGGAGTCTATCTCCTGATGCTTCAGTTGCGGGGCGAAACGATAGCTTGCGATAGTGAATGTGTGTAGTGCCTTTGTATCGATGGCGTTAGTTGTACACTAATCCTGCACGTATCGGGTATTAAAATGGATAGTCCACTCCATCATTTAGCATTAGGTATATCATTATCATCATTCTAATCCCACTCTAGGTAGAATCGGCACAACATGTTATAAACATGTCAAATTATTTGGCTACATATTTTACGAGCAGCTTAACGTCAACTTACCTTAGTCGCCTTTTACGAGATTGCTGAAAAATATAAGGGTAGTCTATTCTACTCAGCCGGATACAACACCACTAACATTTAGCATTATATATATATTTTCTGTTTACTTTATCGTGGAATATAGAAAAACAATTTCATTATCACTTCTTGTATTATGGATCTCTGCAAAGTAACGCCTAATGCTATAAATTATTTACATTATTATATAGTTTAATGCAAACGTTACTTGGATCTCTGCAAAGTAACGCCTAAGTTATAAATTAGTTTAATGCAAACATTACTTACCCAAGTGTAGTCATGGTGACGATTGTGTACCAGAAGGCAGCTGGAATGGATGTGAAGTTGGTGTCCTGTTCATTCTTCTCAGCGTAGAACATGACTGTTGCGAATATAATAATGGCCATCGCTAATGAGAAGACCAAGAAACCGAGTTCACTAGCGCAAGATTTGAGAGTGTAGCCAAGAATTCGCAATCCTTGAGAGTGCCGCGAGAATTTGAAAATACGGAACACTCTAAAGACCCTTAGGGTCACGAAAGCGCCTGACACGTCGTCATTGTCAGTAATACCCAGTCCGATGTAGTAAGGTAGTATGGCAACTACATCTATGATAGACATGACTGAACGGACGAATTTGCACCGATCCGGTGCAGCGAAAAGTCGCAGCAAGTACTCAGCGGTGAATATCATCACGCAAGCGGTGTCCAGACAAAAGAATACAATCTTATACCGCTCTCCGCAAGGCAAAGTGCCCGCTCTACCAGGCCTGTGCCCGCAAGGAACTGTTTCAACAACATTAGCCATCACAGAGACAGCGATGAAGAAACCAGTCACGTAATAGAACACAAGAGCGGCAGTAGACGTGTGGGGATTCTCGAACGCCCTCCACATCTTCTGCCGCAAGTCAGTGAGCTGCGGCAAACTCTGGTCCCCAGCTTCACTGAGTTTATCGTCCATAAGTCTTTCAGCATTCTCGCGTTTCCTATCCCTGTAATCCTCGTAACAACAATCCCCTATAACGTCAGGTAATATCCCGAAAAACGCTAGCTCCTCATCGTAACCGGTCAAGCATTCGTGTTTCGGGTAATGCAACTTCCCAGTTCTGTAGTAATTGAGTATGTGCCTAAAGATATCTGGGTCTCTGTCGAAGAAGTATTCGCGGCTGTCCTCGTCGTAGAAGAACTCTCTTTCGGTGGAGCCGAGGAGCGAGTCGGGGTACTTCTCGAGCGTGTTCCTCCAGGTCTCGAAGCGTCTCCCGGACACGTTGATGAGGAGCTTCTCGTCCTCGGCCCGTCGCCTGTCCTTGGGCACGGGTGGGGGCGGCAAGGGGTGCGTGGCTATGGGCACCCAGCCGATGGCGGCAGCGCGCGCGAACGGCAGCCATGCGGCGACGGACGCCATCGCGTGCTGTCGGCGCCACCGTCGCCGCGGTACTGGCGCTACGGCACGAGCCCCCCCGCGTGGCTCTATTTCGGGCCGCCCGCCCAGATGGCGCAGTGTTGCCACATGACGGGCCGAAATAACCCCGAGTGCTACGGGCGTTTTAAATTTTATTGCAAACTCGAGAGATTTATGATGTGCGTTAAAACCGAAGATTGTTTATGAAATTATTCATTCTTTGAAACAGTGCCATTGTTGCGTTCGTTACGCTTTCGGTGGGCAAACAAATATTATATGTACAACCTTAACCTGTATATTTACATTACGAACTTTATGAAGCAAACTCAAATTGTATTTTACCACACAATAATAAAGTGGAAAATAATGAAATACACCGTTTAGCGAAGTGTTATAGTGTCAATATTATAAGTGACATATAAGTAACAATCGAAGTAAGGCCATATTATGTGCTTAGTTTCTCTTCTTGTTATAGTATATATTAGTTTGGGATATAATGGACCCAGTGGTTCATATGCGTGTTTGATTCTGACTGAATTTATTTGGAACAACAGTATCACAATAGACCACTTTGCTACATAGGACTCTTCTACATATATAGCCACCCCATACCTTAGTAAGCAATAATGCTTTCCAGAAAAATATTAAAGAAGAAATTACTGCTTTCTGATAAGTACATTTCGCGTTAAAATTTCTTTCAATGATGATTATTGATAGTGTAAATACAGTCACAGTACTTATTTATACATAACTTTACATTTATTATTAGACTTGAACAGAAGTATGATAAAATTATTTTTCTATGATAATAAAAGAAAATTATATAATTGGGAACACTTACGTATCTATGAAATAAATGAAATAATGATAAAAAGTATGTTGTAAGTGACATAATACGTAATATGGACACTAATTGATCGGCCATAGCGGACCATGTCCGCGATTCGAGTTGTTTAGTACTCGACACTACCTCCATGGAAACGGACTTTTAACACTACGGGTTCATATAAAGATCGCTTTGAACCCGACACCGTAAGCGTCGCGTGCACAAATTTCATCCGTGCATCCGATGACGAAGACCAGAGCGACAGGGAACACGTTGACCACCGCCGCTACTTTGTACCCCCCCCCCCCCCCTGCTATTCAGGAGTCGCGCCCAGCAAGCTACTGTAGGCAGGTTCCAACGCGATAACGCCGTGTAAAGAACTCATAAATAAGTGCCTGGGATGGGTACGAAACTAGTCGGGCAAACCCGATAGAATAATACGTGAGTATAACCGGTTTCTACACATTAACTATGTAACAAAAGCATTAAGCTTTTTACTCTACAATTCTCCTTAATATTTACCAAATATTTGCTTCCTAGCAACCCTGACCCGGGTGAAAACGGTGTACGCGTGCGCGAACCGTGACGTCACTGCCTAATAAATTGATTTTCATCCACCTGTCCTCTTCTATCCTCACAGGTTGCGCATATCACCGTCCTTCACACACGCGGCAAAACTCTAGTGACCTTTTTGAATGTTTTTCAATCGAGACATATTTTTTTTAAAACGCCTTTGTCTCCGGTAGTGAAAAGACGAGGCTTGAGGCTGTATTTCTTAAATGAGTTTCTCTTTGCCCGAGGCGTTTGTAGGAAATAGGCCAAAGAATCGGGTTTTATGTCTTAAGGGTTCTTGCACATTGATTGATCAACGGACTTTTAGTTTAGGTCTATGTGTTAGCTAACTCGAGCTCTATATTCTATATTAATATCTGGGTGACCGAGCTTCGCTCAGGAATTTTTTACAAAAAGAAATTAAAAACTTAAAAAAAATAACAATTATTTAGTTGGGGATCGATCCTTGGCATTCACATTTCTCGAGGCTGCCCGTTACCCGAAAAGGCTACGCCGACTTGACAGTTAATGGCGAAAATTCAATTCAATATAAATGTTAGTGTTTTTTAATGCCCAAAAACAGGGATAAAACAATATTTTTTTTACATAAAACCTAGCTAGATCAATTTTTCTCCCCCAAAACCTCCTACATGCTGAATTTCAGGAAAATCGTTGGAGCCGTTTCCGAGATTCAGAAAATATATATATATACAAGATTAACTCATTTAAATATAAAGATGTAAAGCCTGCACTACACTACTCGCGAAGTTACCTCGACGAAGTACTCTTCGAAGTTGATCGAAGTTCGAAGTATGTGCCTACACACTCGTGCAACTTCGCGAAGAGACACTTCGAGTCCTTTGACTCGGGCGCAAAAACCGACAACGAATGGAAGTCGTCCGAGGCGAGGCGAAGTTGCACGAAGCGAACCGAAGTGCCCTTCTACACTATCGTATTCGTTCAACTTCGATCACCTTCGCGAGTAGTGTAGTGCAGGCTTTAGAGTAACATAGATTTAAACTTGTATTGTACTTCTGCAACCTCCGCTCGTAGAATTTTTCTTCATATATTCTTTCAAAAATATAATGTAAAATTTTTATTACGTATATATATTATATTACTGTATCCATTTCTATGTATTTATTTTTTATCAGTGAAAGCTTTTAATTGGCCTTATTTTGAAATCTATTTTAGAGTCTATTCTAATGGTAATAGCTGTAAGTTTTCCTTATAAAATAAAATATACTAATATAAAGCTAAAGAGTTTGTTTGAAAGCGTTAATCTCAGGAACTACTTGACCGATTTGAAAAATGATAGAGTGATATTCCATTTATCGAGGAAGGCTTTAGGCTATATAACATCACGCTAAGATGAATAGGAGAGGAGCAGCAATAAAAAATATTCCGAAAACGGAAAAATTCAAAACTTTCCTTGCGTGCGCTGAGTAAACGGTAATATTTAAAAATCATGTATTACGAAATTGTTCCCCTCTAAAAGATCTAAATAAAAGTCCGCATATGTCTAGCTCTTAAGGTCCACTTTAACTATTTTTATGGTTATCAAAAGACTATATTACGGTTTTAATCTATCAACGCGGGCGGACCCTCCTGGCGATTGCTAGTCTTTTATAAAAGCTGTGATAGACCAGCGGTGAAAGTATGTGACTCTTTTTCAAAATGTAATTTATTATTAATTACATTTAATCATTACTGTCTTGTACAGGGTCGAAGAGTAGCTATATCCCCACATACTTATCATCTATGTAATCCTCAATAGTACAGTAGGCTTTCTGTATTAGCCTTTTATTAATAGTGTTTTTAAACTGCTGTAATGGCAAAGCTAAAATTGATTGCGGAATGGTATTATAGAATCTTATACCCAAACCCACAAACGACTTACGTACTTTTGCAACACGCAAAGCAGGAGCCGCAAGCTTATGTCGGTTCCTACTTTGTCTATTATATATATCACCTATCGTTTTATAATTATTTATATTTTTATGTACAAATATTTGCTTAAATGCTTTACTGTGAAGCCAATGTAAAAATACCTATTTCCTTAACCTTCTCTCAAGAATCAAGCGGAGTTAAATTGAAAATGCCACGTATGGCAATTTATATTGGCAGAAAGCGGGTTCAGTGAAAAACAAAGCACTTATAAAATTTACATTTATTCTTACACCCATAATCACGTACTATGTACAATTAGAGAGAAAGCACTCTATACAGGCTAGAAATAATAATATATTCATCCAAGTCGGTATACAAAAATCAGGGTTAAAGTTAACAATGTGATTCAATATTAATTCGGTAAATAATAAATACTCGCTTAATATATAATATTAAATTTGATTTCACATATTTTTTCTAGATTTTTATTATTCAATTAAATACATAAAACATAGAAACAAAATAATAATTACTTAATTTCGAATATATATTGTCTCGCTATTTAAAATTTAATTTTAATAGAATGCATAAAACTGTGAAAGAAAATAATAATTATTTAATTACAGGTACATCTTAAGTTACAGATTTATTTTACAATTCAAATTTAATAATGGAATTCATAAAAAAATTAAAACATAATAACAATTATTACTTAATTTCGGACACATAATTCTCGCAGTCAGGCTTTTTAAAATGTAATTTGGAATACATAAAAACCATTGAAATATAAAAATAAATTACTTTATAACGGGCAAATATTCATTTATACAATTCTTGAATGTATTTAAAATTTCATTTAATGGAATTCATAAAAATCATTGAAATATAATAATCATTTAATTTCGGGTACATTTTCGGTGGCGTATTTTAGAATCTATTTATAATTTGTTTAATGGAATTCATAAAAATTATTAAAGCATTAAAAAGCTGTTTAATTTTTTTAATGAAATTTATAAAAAATCATTGATATATAATAATAATTTAATTAATTTTGGGTATATATTGAGTTTATTTTGTTGTATTTCAGCCATAATTTTCTTTGAACTGGAGTTAAGTATATCAATTAATATGCAATAAAATTATTAATGAACAGAAGTACTGATAAACTGATCCTTTAAGGTGTAAGATATTATCTTAGCTTAAAAGTATTGCTGTAAAGTTTTATTTTAACCTGGTAACATAGGTACCCGTGTAACCATGTTAAAATATCGACATATAAATAATTATTAACCGTGATTAAAGCCATAGTTATATAAATAAGAAAGTCTATCTGTTACGTTTTCATTTCCCGCGTATACTTACATTAGCTTGAAAAAAAAATTGCACTTCATATCCTTCTTTGGTACAGGTTTCGTTAAAATATATAAAAAAGGTACAATAAAGAATAGTAAGGTCATGATAGAATAGAATTATTTTGCTATAATCCGCGTTTGGTAAAGAATCCACAACATTACGATTTTGTTGTTCAGTCTATCCTGTTGATAATGTTTTGGTTACGGGGCGAAACTATCGTAAAGATTGTCGTAGTGAGTGTGTGTAGTGCTTAAATGGTGTGTTATTTGTGGCGGCATTTTTGATACGTGTAATACATGGTTAGTCCTGCATGTATATGGGTAATGTGTAAGATTCTCTTAACAAATGCGGATTACAGCAATATATTTATATTTGAATCTCAATTCTAATCATCATAATATCATAAAATCATCATAATGAAGAAAAGCGTAGCAAATTATTTCATACCATCTCGATTTTTTTTTAATTCTGTAATTGCATATATGCATATAAGAATCATAATCATAAGAATATAGTATATATAAGAATCATAAGGGCAAGTACCATTTTTCAAAAATATTTCGTTAGTGATATGATTGTCTGTAATCTGTAAATAATGAAATATTGATTTATGCAAGCGTTACTTTGCGGAATTCCATAGCACAAAAGTTACAATAATAATTATTTTGCTGTGGTAGTGAGGGTGTGTAGTGCATGTATGAGGTATGTGATTGTTACCTTCTTCATACACTCAGCATGACACATATTCTCTTAGCAAGCGCGGATTATAGCAAAATAATTTTATTGTAACTTCTGAATTAAATATTGTTTACCGTTCAGAAGATGAGATACATATGTAGAGGTTTCATAAATTGAAATTGTAAATATTAAACAGATTCTTAAAAACGACGTTTTACATTTGTCAACGACCTAAAAATTTATGAGTTTAAAATTATATGATCAAAATAAGTAAACATGAAAAAATAAGTACATCACATCGATATCCATTTGATTGTCTTTTGAGCCAATATTAAAAAATATATATACATATAGTCCAGCGTATTGAGATCGGAACTTCGCATTTCCCAAAATGGTAACTAAATGACCTAAATCTAGGTATAATTTATAACAGACAGCTAATATTTGTTTACAGAATTTTCCAAAACTTTCCCGTTGTAGGGATAATATGTCATAACTTAGACAATATCATATAAGGTAAGTGCACTAGTAATTGACCATGCACCAGTAGTTGACCGTTTTGTATGAAATTTTAAATAATAAGCGTTTTGTTTGTTGTAGCTAATAAAATATATTAATTAATAATATTAAATATTAAACAAGCAGCAGGGTCTTCTCGCTTACTCCCCGGGTGGGGGTAAACGGGGTGCGGGCCTCGAGGAAATCCTCTCTACCCGGGCATCTCCTCGCGGGCACTTAAGCCCGGTATGTATTCCGGCCGTGGGCCGAGGTCACCTAGGTGACCTAACGGTGTCGGTATTTGGGCCCTAAGCCCAGGTCACCTAGGTGACCTAATGGATTTCTTGTTCGGTGGGGGTGGTCTGGGAATGGTAGCTCCCGGACCTCAAAGTCGTCTTCTGGTAGTCCTCTTATTATTATATTCTATACTCATATTAAACAATGGGCTACAGTTCTGAGATTTTGGCCAGTTGTTAATAGATGGCAACAGGTAATTACAAATTTATTTTTTATTAGCCACAACAAACAAAACGCTTATTATTTAAAATTTCATACAAAACGGTCAACTACTAATACATTGTCAATTACTAGTGCACTTACGTTATTGTAAACGGCAATACACTTTGAATAATTGATGTAGCAAGTAAAAATAAATAAATATTTGCAATAATAAATTAAACTAACTATATAAATAAATACGCGAATTCATTCCTTATAATTGGTGAGCATGACGCGCTTTCACGCTTCGAGCGAAACTTATAATCTAAGAGCTGGCGACTAATCGAGTCGTTTAATTTAGACAAATAAAATTCTCGAATGTTTTAGGTTTCTAATACTGCTTATTAGTATAGAGGTTATTACTAGAGGGTGCCTCATTTAGCGGTGAAAAAGTCCAGTCCATTTTTAAAACATTATCTTGGATAAGATGTTGTTATGAAAATTAAATTTGATTAGATATAAGTTGCTTTGTTTGCCACAAATCCTGTAATGTCGGCTTTTTAATAGCATCCTCGGATTAATGATTTCCTAAAACAACTTACTTTACTTTTTTTTACAATCCTACAGTTCTTTATTGTTATGTTAAGTGTTTGCTAGAACTAAGCGATTGATTATAATAGTATTAAATAAGTCACTAAGATAAAGGTCACTAAGTAGATAGTTGTTCCATAAATTAGAAATTGGAGCCAATATAAATTGATATATAGATATACCATATAAATGCGATACTTTATTTTAATATTCCATATTATTTATATTATATTCTTTATTATTTTAATATTTCATATTATTTCTAATACTAAAAAAAATAAAATCAAATATAGGTGTTTTCGCACGCAGCGATAAGTAATATACTCACACTGCAGTACTTTTAACTTATTTAACAAAGGAATCATTTTTTGATATGTAATTGACAAAACTTTCAGTAAACAACTCTATCTAGGAGTAATTCTATAATAAACTTTTACTGCTGAAGGGTATGAGACTGCCCGGTTACGCAGTAAAAGCCGTTGGGGCTAAATAACATATTTTAACATTTGTTAGTTTGAAAAAATGGTCAAAAACTTGTATTGTCGGCCACTGTATATAAAAGACAATGAACTATAACACAATGCACAGATTATTTGATGATCTAAGTCGAAATCAGACCACTCGAGAGTACGCCAGCTCTTTGTCTATTAACATACGGCCTAATATAGGTACATTAAGCACTTATAGATATTTTTTTTCAATACCTACGTTTTGCACAACTCCGACTAGATTTCTCATTCTCCTTACACATATGTGAAGCTGCAGGCTAATTGCGTAACGCGATAGAAATCAGAATCGCATTCAAATTTATTTGAAGGGTCAAGCAATCAAGACAGAGAAAACCCTTCAAGCTGCATTCAAAAGTAGATTTAGAATTTTTTGGCTTATTATTTGCGATTACGATATGTATAATTAATTTTGATGTAATTTCACTTAAAGGTTGTTAAAATAAAAAATAAATTTAAAAGCTAACATGCCTTTTCCAACCTATTCCAAATATATATTCCGCTAATTTCAAAGTCCGTATACAATATTTAACAGTAATTATTCAATATAGTAAAGTCTGTCTGCATGTCGGTTGTACATTCACGGCTTATCCAATGTACCAATATTAAAAAATTTGGCATAATTAAAGTGTATTTTAACGCCTAATTTTACGTTTATTTTTAAATTTAAAAAAATCTCAGGTACAAATATGTCAAATTTTTGATAATATTATCAATTAAATGTGACTGTTTTAAATGTTTTAGTGGCCATATTATTTGATGTTTTATAATGATTCAGTATAAGTTCGAAAAAGCATCGTTTTAGAATACTTATGTTATCGATTGCATACTGCACGGTGAAGTCGCATTTTGAATGCGATTCTAATTGTGATCGCGTTACGTAACTAGTCTAGTCCTTATACAATACAATAATTAACAACTAATTATTACAATATTAAGTAATAATATCACGTACGAATTTGTTTGCATTGTTTTTTCCACACATTTGATTATTTGGAATGTTGAAGAGATCTGTTGACTAGAGGAAAATAAATTACACTACTTATCTTAATATGATGCAATAATTGATAACCGTTTTCCTTGATTTTTGTGTTTAGAAACGATAATATTCTTAACATACATAATAATCATAATTTATCAATATTCAATTTTAGATATTTCTAAAAACAATTCGATAAATATGTGAATGATTAAATATTCTTATATTATATTTATAGATATGACGCTTGCTGGCTCTCGGTAGGAACAGCTTTCCAAACTAGCAGTAGAGTTGACGTTTCAAAAGAACTTGTTTACAAGTTAATAAAGAATATTTTGAATTTAAATAATCTCAATTTTCAGAATTTTGAAACTAAAGACCATTTGCAATATCCGAAAATGAACATCCAAATTTTTTATTATATGCGATGCAAAGTATCATTTCGCTAATATAATAAATATACAATAGAAGCTATAAAAGGGCATTGTCTCAATGCAGATCTATTAAAAATATTATATATCATACGGTTATCAATTATTGTATCCAAGATAAAGGTTGTCTCAACTATGTATCTTCAATCCGATTTTATCGGATATTTCAACTAAATATCAAGTTTTAGTCAAAAACATTGACTAAAACTCGACTGTCTTTATTAAGTTTTCTATTAACTATGAAAGCAATAAACCGTTTGGATGCACTTAAAGCAAACTAATTGATATGAATATAAATAATAAATATAACTTCTCTTTCATCTTACCAATTTCAACAGATATCTCTCTAATGCAATTCAGTTAATTAAATAACAATCCAATAAGAAAGGTAATGTAAAAAAATTATGAACATCACACTGAATATTAAAGTGACTGAATTCAAAATTAGTCTCAATTTGTGTAATTCTTATTTCAATGCCATTTATGACAATACATACGATTAAAAAACTAGTGTTTTTATGCTCTTTCAAGTTATGAGTCTCTTTAATACTTACGAATTTTGTAGACGCTACACTACGCTTTATTACAATTTGCCACAGAACAATTTTCGATTAGGTCACTTTAATATAAGAGTTATGTACTTTTACTAATGCTCCTTTCTACTAATCTTGAGATAAATAGGATAGAAGATAAAGATCAAAGTGCATCCAAACGACATTAACTCTAAAATAATAAATAAATTATATAAAACAATACACATCGTTCTACAGAAGAACAACTAAACTATTTGCGTTACACTTGACTAGACGTAACATAGAGATCAGTCGCCGTGGACTCAGGACCAACGCTTCGCACTAAAGTCTGTTTATATACACAATCACTTGCAGTTGTCAGCGGGATATATCAAAAACTTTACACAAAATATCATATTTCTTGGTAACTTCAATGTTTTAGGCTAAAAATCCAATAAGTATACATCAACTTAGAAATCAAGACCAATATTTTAATGTCAATTTTATATGTAAATTTTGTGCAACTCAAAATAAATGAGATTTAATACCCACTTGCCCATTACTCGTAAATTACATCTGGCATATTGAACTTTGATTAAATATTTCATGGCTTTATTTTATACATTTCATCAACAAAAATCGAATTATATTATAACATGATTTAAAAATTTTAATGAATTAAGGATCTTAATTATTTAAACTAATTAAATTTAATATTTTGGTGGCTCAGTGGCTCCAATTTATTTTGAATGGACTCAAATTTAATATTTCTAACTAGCTCAAATTTGGTAGATTTAACTAGTTCAAATTTATTTTGATCTAGCTCAAATTTGGTACTTTTAATATTACTTACTTAAGATCAAAATGGTATTAGGTATCGTCACTGAATCTTGTATATGAAAAATTATATTCTTATTAAATTATTATTCTGTTATATGAAAAATTAAATTTTATGGTGATGCTTCTCAATTCTATGTAAAAATTATTTTGTTATTTAACTTTAAGTGTATTGATAACTTTAAAATTAAAGATAACACTGCTTGTGTTGCAAAATGAAAGAAATCTTCCTAAAACTATAGATAGATGTTTAGCCTAAACCAGTGTTATCAAGACGAAATTATTACCAAAAGCATTGCCAATAACAAAATTTTAACAAAATTTTTGATAATACGTATATCCCGTGACAACTTGAGGCTCTTTTCAAAGCACCAACAAGTGTTGTTGGGGAATAGGGCGTCACAATAGATGATCGTCCGTGTCGTCGTGATCCTCTTCAGATTCAGCCGAATCTAGACCCGGCACGTGATCTAGATCTTGCATGTCACACTGTTGGTCACACTCTGTGGATGGAGCATCATCGTCTTTCCACTTGTCCATTGATCTTCTGCGCGCGTTCATAAAGAAGTTGCCTACCGTCGTTGGCTCTAAGCCGAGTTGCCTAGCTATCGTCACTTGCATTTCTTTTGATGGTCGTTTTGTTTCCTGGAATTTTATGAAAAATATATTTAAACACACACGTATTGCCAGCCAAATTTTCGGTATTTTCTAAATAACACAAGATTTGAAAACACTGTTTTCAAATATTAAACACTACTTTAGATAAAACAAATTGCATAACAGTTCAAAATATTTGGTTCAAACATTAATGTAAGCATTTAAATGCAACGCAAATGCATTTACACATTATAGGTTAAAAAGCCTAAAATAATTGGTTTCCGATTAAAGTAAAAAAATAATATTATTACTTCTAAAAATATAAATATGAAAATTTGTAAAGTAACTGTATTTTATCTGTTGGCACAGATAAAATTTAAGAAATTTGGAACATGATCTTAATGAATAGAATATGTTGTATACAATGTGGTAATTTTGTAAGTGGAATTTTTTAAATATCTCATCTTGTAAATATAATTGTAGATAATTAAGTTATCAATGGATAATTATATTGTTCAAGACCTTACGGAAGATATTTTAAAAGTCATAAAAGAAAGGTGCGAATTCAAATGAATGAATGAGATGAGGTAAAATCGTAGAATTAGCACGAATTGATGGGGCAAAGAGATCCGTAGAATTAAACAGTAGAAGGTAAACTTTCTTATATTACATACTCAGAGATTTGCTCGCTTGCTCAGATAAGTGCTGTACTTGTAGGAGTGTTAAACGATTATAAAAGTGATGTAATACCTTAAAAATAGCTTGCAGAGTACGCCGCTGCAGATCTGTGAAAACCAAACGCGGCTTCTTCGGGGAAGGCAGAGTATCCGAACCCAAATCCTCCTTGCGTTTGCAGCCTGAAACAGAAAAATTACAAGCTAAAACAGATTTTTGATAACGTATATTTAGGAGACTATTTTACTAATCTTTTAATGGTAATAAAGCAGGTTCGTCTTTGGCCGCTTTCAAACTGGTTAGGACACGTTGTATAGGCCAACGTATTTTGTCTTTAAAATAGCTTACTTAATATTTACATATTACACAGGAATTGGCTTAATTATATCCAAAATTTAAATTTTCAATCTTTTAAGATTGAAAATTTAAATTTTGAAAATGAAATAAATATATAAATAAATAAATAATAATAAATTTTGAAAATGGTGGGCTTTAGCCCATAATGTTTCGAATAATTTCACCATTAATACCAGATGGATTTAAAGCTTGAAAGTCAATCTTTTATGCATTATACAGAAGTGTACAAATGTTAATCAGATAATAGAAATCCAAAAATCACTATTAAATTGTTATTTAATGGTCTAAGTAAAGATGATATAATTTTTACCACACATACTGTATAATTTAAAAATTGGATAAGTTATAGCTTACTACAAAATTCATACAAATATATACTCACTGCCTCTCTGTGGAATCTGGGCCGCTGGAACAAACGAAAAACATTGTATTATTATAAAGGTCTTAAACACTTTGATTTACTAGACATTCGAAGCCCATCTATGGACAACAATCATGCCTCTAAACACTGACTACCGGCAAGCCTTCTCTCGCACAAAAATTTTATAGAAATGCCTTAAATTTATATTGAATTTCTAAAAACCTCTATGCGAAAGAACACTAGTAAAATGAGAATTCTAAAAAAATCTATTCATAATAAATCTATTTCGGATATAAAACAAAATATTTTAAAAGACTTTGATTCAATAAAAAAATTTAGATTTTGTTTTATTACGAATTCTCTTCACAGAGACGTTACTCTTAGAATTATAATTTTTGATAGTTTAAATTTATTGAGACATTTTGGAACAGTTTCCGATGGAGGCGAAATTATTGTTATCCCATTCCGAATTGCTCGTGAAAATCTAAATATGAAATATAAATGCATACCTGGCGACAATGTAAACAACATTAACAAAGGATCTGAAATCTCGCAGGCACCTATAAAATCATATTTTAAAACTATTGCAGCCCGGGCGCGGGGGAAAACAAAAAGGGAGGGAATGGGGGCAGCGATAGCAGTCTAACATACATCTTGGCTTCTTGAAGCTAACAAAATACACTTACCTAATGCTAAAAAAATATTTATAAAAACTAAAACAGTAAGTTTTTATTGTATAGACAGTATCGTTGCCATTATTGATTGCATAGATCAAGAATCAACTAATGATGAAATAGGAAATGATACTGCCTATCCAAACGTTAACATCTATAGAGAGCAAATCTATAATTTACACATTATAATATATTCACAAAATAAAAATAAAATCATTCAGTTAGATATTGCTTCCTCTAATGTTAAAAATGCTTGTCACAAAGCGTTTGTGGTTAACATATTATATTTATGCTTATATAATAAATGTTGATAAATACATACGCGTACATATATTACCTTTGCGACAAGCTATTCTCTGATTTTATAATACCTATTAGAAACCAAGTCCACTGCTACGCAGCCAAGGATTGGGATAAAGGATAATTAAAATAAATTATTATCATCAGGTGTAACTGAAGGAAAAATTAAATAACTTTTATAAACTTTTTATCCTGCATGTTTGCTATATTGCAATATTAATTCTTAGATGTCTGGAATGTTTTTTTCTTTGTCGATTAAGATATAAAAACTTTATCTTAATTTCTCAAATCTCTCATGATGTCTTTGGTGTATTCTAATTCTCATATTTGCTATTTAAATTCAACGAATCTTAGATCACTTTTTTGTAACAGGTGAAATATGAAACTTAACCCATATATTTTCTCGTGTGTTGAATTCTAAATAATATAATAATTATTAAACTAAAGAAAAACAGACTAACTAAAGAAAAAGTAAAGGATGAATCAACATCAACAAAGGAGGAACTGGAGAAGAGAATTCCAAGGATTTTTCAGGGATATCCAGGGATGAACGTTATGGGAAGGACTCACAAGCACGAAACGTCCCCAGCAGGTTCATAACCCGGTGTTTCCCATGGGGGTAGAGGCCCGGGTGGATACATGGAGCCCTGGGGCACAGACGGAGCGCCCTGATACTCCCTGGCATAAGCCTGCTGCTGCATGTTGTTTACATTGTCGCCTTTTATTGACTGCTGGTTGGGCGTATCTGAAATATTTACAGATCAATCAATGACAATATTTCACATGTAGCATATATCATAGCGATTTGTGAATCTGTAGATGTTTTAAGCGATACAAATTTTTAAAAAGACCTCAATCTCCAGATGTTGAAGCCTTAGTTTTACGATTACTTTAGTTAATTGTTGTCATTATATAATATGTAATAATGTAGCACCTAAAGGCAGTGCATTTAATGCCTTTTGTTGTGTACTTAATACAATGCTTTAATGTAACAGGCACTGATTGTTCCAAACAAATAAATATCTCTTGCACATATATTTTATATACATTTGACTTAACGAAACAGAAGTCTGTATAGAAATACTGCTACACAATAATACTAGATATATATAACATAGCTTCATACAATACTATTGTATATAGATTTAACAGATTCTTTGGAAATGTTGTAAATTACAATTAATGGCTGCACGTTAATGTATTTGTTAATGTTCACACTCCCACTAACCAAACCTCATCTTTTGGTAAATTAAATGACGATAATTTGAAAAACAAATATATGATTAATTCCAATTATAACGCCCGCCATTTTTTTATTTTGAGTTTACATTGAAAAGCGTTAATTTGTTAATTTGAAACGTATCGTTGTATATACGAAATTTTAGTATTTAAATTGTCTGTCACATTGTTGATTAAGCTTTTAAAAACATATTTTTTTACAGATCAATAATTTTTCTGTAAATAATATGTTTTTTTTTGTTACGATGTCGAAATCAGATGACTCGAGTGTACGGTAGCTCTTCGTCTATAAACATATCGCCTAATATATTAAATTTACTTCGTGCATTTTTTTACACCATAACTTTAAAACATAAAAAAAAATTAAGTATATGATTTATTTTCATAAATTTTTAGTTGCAATATTTTTTCGATTAAATCTGACTTATTTCAATGTAAGAAATTTATGTAAGTAAAGAGAATCGTCTAAAAAAAAGGTAAAGTAACGGCCTGTTCCCACTGCTGGGCATAAGCCTCATTTCTCCGTTGTTTTAGGAAAGAAGGGTTGGAGCTAACATGTATCACGCTGCTACAAAGCGAATTGGTAGATTACACGTATCCTTTGCATTCTCTACAGATATGCAGGTTTCCTCACGATGTTTTACTTCACCGAAAAGTATGATTAATTGCAGATATCGATTAGACACAGTTTTTACAAAAAAAACTCATTGGTGTCTGCCCGGGGTTGAACTCGTGACCCCCTTGAAAGAGGCGTACGCTGTCACTGCTGGGCTAAAAAAGCTTTTAAGTTCATTATTCAATAAAATAATAAATGGGAATCGTCTATCAATTATTATATAATATGCATGATATAAATTATCATGCATTTTCTATTTGCATGTATATTATACTCCTTACGATTATAATTCGATAGAATTATGGAATATTTATATTATAATAAGCAAAAATTAAATTTAAATGAAATTAATATCAACGCTGCAGCTAAATTATAATTCCATTTAATATAAATGATGATATGAATGAAGGCCTATACCATAATTTAGTGATTAAATATCCCTTCAACGTCGACGTCATTCATAAACAATTAAATGAAATAAATACATTTAAATTATTTTTTAAGAATTAATACTATAAAGACTCCATTGTAAATTAATTCTTATTAATCTACCTTGTTTATTTTCCCTTCAAAAACTTTACGATTTTACTTCTAAATTATTATATTTTAAATCGTATATTTGAATTTCAGATGTTTTAAATGATTACTATATTTAGTTATTATTTGATTAAAATTAATAAAAGAATTTTAATATCTAACATCAAGGCGGATTTACCACCTAGGCTAATTAGGCTAATTAAAAATAAATGTAATTAAATTAATATTGTGTTGTAAATTAAATCTAATCTAATATTTGAAATAATAATAATATTAATAACCAAATATTATCAATTAATAATTTTAAAATTAAACTCAATTAATTCTTATAAATTCAGCAAACGTAAATAATAATAAAAAACATTAAGACCGCCGCGCTACCTAAATATCAGTGGAGCAGTCTGCGAGGGGTCGCGCGATCGATACCGCGGGCGGGCGCGGGGGCCGTGACGTCACACTGAGGGGTTGGGGGGTTGGGGGGGTTGCCATGTGCTAACACCGCTCCGGTGTTCTAACGTTAATGTTGTAATCTCTGGATGTGAGTTTGAACTAAGGTGAGCAGATTCAAATTTCTTTCTCACGTTTAACAAAATGAGAAAATATCTATGCTAATCTATATATATAAAAGAAAGTTGGTCTTAGTTACACTATTTATAACTCAAGAACAGATGAACAAATTCGGCTGAAAATTGGTGGAAAGGTTGCTTAGAACCAGGAGACGGACATAGGATACTTCTTATCCCGTTCGACCGCATTTATTTTATCCTGTCAAGTCACTATAAAACGTGGTATAGCAAAAACGACTATGACATGGAAAAACAAAATATAAATGACAGCTATATGTATATAAAAATGTATGGTAAAAATATGACAATTATCAAAATAGTAGTAGCTAAAAACGTTACTACATAGTGTAAAACAAAGTCACTTTCTCTGTCTGTCCTTATATCTCTATGTTTGCTTAAATCTTTAAAACTACGCAAAAGATTTTGATGCGGTTTTTTTTAAGTATATAGAGTGATTGAAGAGAAAGGTTTATATGTATAATAAAATTCAATATGGAGTAGCGAAATACTGTGATTACAGTAGTAAATCTCATTATATTTTACTATTATCACATCTTCCCCTAGCACCTAAATCATTGAGCAACTATTCCAGTGACATACCCCTAAATAAAATATTTGTCCACACTGAGCCTCGATCTAGGGTTGACACTTTTCAAATCAAATCAAATCAAAATAATCTTTATTCAAATAACCTTGTACAAGCACTTTTGAATCGTCAAGGGTCAATATGAAGCTACATCGGTTCGGGATGTTTTTTTTTTATTCTAGTTCCTCTGATATTGAGATCATAGAAGTTTTCTGCAAAGGTTTCTTGCTACTTTTTTTGACATTTGTTTAAAACTATGCTTATGTACTAACACATTTTCCATTTACATTTCTTATTTTACTAAACATTTTATTTTTCTTTATGGGTTCGGAATATTGCTCTTATCGAGAAGAACCAGAAAGAAACTCGGCGGTCAATCTTTTAAACATTTTCAATTTTACATTATTAAACCGCCGTCTTGTATGAAGCTAAAAGGATTTTCAAATACAGGCTTTTTTATCATCCAAATAATCTTCAATTTTGTAATATGCTTTACGTATAAGCATGTCTCTTATACTTAATTTAAACCTTTCTGCAGACTGGTCTAGTATGGTTTGCGGAATGTTATTGTAGAAGCGAATACCGACACCATCGAATGAGTTGCTAACTCTGCTGAGTCGCGACACAGGTATCACAAGCTTTTTGTGACCTCTCGTATGTCTATGATATACATCAAATTCCGTCTTATAAATATCATTTCTTTTTCCTACGAATAGAATAAACATTGCAAACTTTGCATATAAACATTAATACATTTTAATATGTGTAGTATCTGGCTGAGTTGAATAGACCACCCTTTTTCTTACCGAGGTGTTGTAAAAGGCGAAGTTGAGTTGACGTCAGGCAGGCGGCCGGTTGTATAATACCTAGCCAATCAGCTAAGAATATGTTTAAAAAATATTGTGCCGACTCCACTTAAAGTGGGATAAGGGATAAAAAAAAAAATAAGGGCAGAATGATGATGAATATGAGTATCATATTGCTTTTCATTATTTGACACTCTCACATACAGGCCTGCCTATAACAAGTATAATAATATATTATATTTATATTATATATATATTCTTATATAATATGTATATATAACTCGAGCGAGAGTGAGTTTAAGAAGATAATAATAATAATTTTTATTACAAGCTACAAAGGCTCACAATTGTTAGTAACAATAAAAACCTATAAACTATGTTAGTAATATAATATATAAATATAATAACTCTATAATAAACGCATAAACATAGTATAACAAGTTTTCAGGTATTTGACAACCCTACTTTATATCTCAGGACTTGATTAGTGACGCGCCACGTTGTATCGACCGAGTCGTATCGATTCACGCGAATCGATACACAGCTGACGTGCGTGACGGTTGTGGAATTTATCGAAATCTCACTACGCAATGTTATTGTGATTAAACTTCAATAGCTTAGCTTTACTTAATAATAAAAATGTAATTTTTGAATTTAAACTATCGTGAGTGTTTTTCATAATTAATGTATAGATTCCGGTTATACTCACGTCTTATTTTATTGGATGAACCCGACTAGTTTCAAGCCTTTACGGGGCTCTTATTCAGGAGCTCTTTACGCGGCGTTATCGTTGTTAAACTAGTCGGGCTCATCCGATAAAATAAGACGTGAGTATAGCCGGTTTCTATACATTAACTAATAAAATGTACTAAATGTAATGTAATGTAATAAATATTTCTAAAGATAAATATTTTTTGAATTGACAATGGTTTTTATGTCTGTGCTGCAAATTCACGCCTTTTTCTACATGTTATTTTAAAATAGGGCAGGCACCAATGTTTTTTTTTAGTTTAACTAATATTTTATATGTTAAATTCTATATGTCCATCTGTTTCCGCTTTCACGACTAAAATATTGACGTAAATATTAATGAAACTTAATACGATAAAAGTTTATATATCTGGCTTAAATATGGGATAACCCAATTCCCATTTTTTCCGTACCAGAAAAATACATTTGTATATTATTGGAGGTATTTTAATATATAAGTTAACGTGAACGAAGTGGCGGGTTAAATCTTGATATATATTCAAATTGAATAAAGAAACAATAAGCTATTGTAAACGCTGTGAATCAGGGTATATGGGTAAATCCTACAAGCTTGAAAAGATATAGGCGCTTAGGGGATTTTCCATGATATAAATAGAATGACACTATTATATTATTACAACTTACGATCATCATTCTCCTACCCTTATCCCACTCTAAGTGGGGTCGGCACAATATGTCTTCTTTTTCCATTCTCCTCTGTCATTCGTCAACTCTGGTGCCACTCCTCTAACATGCATATCATTTTTCTCACAATCCAACCATCTTTTTTTCGGCCTTCCTCTAGCCATACATCCATCCACATTCATATTTAAAACTCTTTTGGTCACATGATTTTCATCCCTCCTCATTACATGACCGTACCAACTTAGTCTCGCACTTCTTATCTATTACAACATACGATAGATGTTTTTTTTTTATTCTCTCGTAATACTATAACGGCACCATACGTACTCGCTAAGTCACTTTCAACACATATTTTGCAGCGCAACCAAAAGACTTTTCGGCGTCACGACAAAAAACTCGAAGCACTACATAAAACTATAATACAATAGTTAACTGTAATATCATCATATATAATTTAGTCATTGATCTTTTTTTTTATTTAAATTCAAAATATTCTCTATTCAAGAAAGCTTGTAAACAAAAGCTTATGAATCGTCGAAAATTTGTTAAGATTGTAGTGGTGAATGTTTTCGGTGCTTGTATGTTTAGTGCATCTTTTGTGGTAGTGTGTAGTGCATAATATAGGTATGCAACGTATAGTACACTCTATATTTAGCATATAATTTTTTTATGGGGGATAATAGCAAACATAATATTTTCATTACTTTTGTATTAAAATAGTAAATAGTAAATAGTAATAGTATTAAAATAGTAAATTTTGTATTAAAATAGTATTAAGAATTATATTTTTAAAAGAGCAACCGCCGAGTTTTGTTGCTGGCTCTTCTCGGTAGGAACAGCTTTCCGAACCAGCAGTAGAGTTGACGATTCAAAAGCACTTGTTTACAAGTTTATTTGAATAAAGAATATTTTGAATTTGAATTATGGACGTCCGCAGAGTAGGGTATAATTCTATCGTCGTCAAACATAATAAGGATTGATAAATTATGATCGTTTATTATATATAAACGAGCTTTTACCCGCAACTTTTGTCGCGTTATAGGTTGACAGTAGATGGCGCTTTTAATTGTCATCCCATTTCTGTAGAAATAACAGGATTTCTATCCCGGTGTATAAGGAATAATTTTACCGAATTTCAGCTTATTCGCCGTGAAAGAGTAACAAACACACATCCATGCTCACAAACTTCAGCATTTATAATATTAGTAGAATAGGATAAAGCATTCACCAAACAAAAATGTTACAAGAGATTTTAAAATTTTGGAGTTTTTTTGCTGTTCCTTCTCGGTAAGAGCAAGATTCAAAAGTGCTTGTAAAAGTCAACTTGAATAAATATTAATTTAAATTCCGTGTGTATCCGGCTGGGTAGACCACCCTCATTTCTTACCGAGGTGTCGAAAATGGTGACTAAGGTAAGTTGAACCGCCGTGTGGTATCCGGTTGAGTTGAATAGACCACTCTCATGCTTACTGAGGTGTCTTAAAAGGCGATTAATGTAAGTTGGGCACCCTCTTTCTTACCGAGGTGTCGTAAAATACGACTAAGGTAAGTTGACGTCCGGCAAGCGGCCTGTCATAAAATACCTAGCGAAATTATGTGACAACATGTTTATAACAAGTTGTGCCAATCGCACTTAGAGTGGGATAAGTGCAGGAGAATGATGAATGAGACATAAATAGATTTACGTTTAATATACGTGATATAGTTTAGAGACATTCTAGTAAGCATTAAAAATACTTGTTTCTAAAGGTCTCACTCGTCCATAACAAAGGTAAGTTAACTAATTATTTTGTAATATATTTAAAATAATGTACGCTTCCCTATTACATGCCGTGGTAACCTATAATTAAGACGACATTTAATTGAATAGTTTGTAGAGTATTTTATAGTATTAACTAGCGGCCTGCCCCTGCTTCGCACGGGTATAAAATATATATCCCATGTCACTCAGTGAAAAAAAATTATTAAAATCGATCCAGTAGTTTTGATTTATTCATTAATGTCCGTGACCCGCAAGCGTTAAATAGCGAAAACCTATTTCCCTCTCCCCATTCCAAGAAGATTTCCTGCTATCTTTCGAATATCTAAATTCATATAGTACATATTTGCTTATTTATTTTTACATTTTTCCCTATCTATTAATTACAGAATGTCTTTATATACAACATTCACAGCTTTCTTGTCATTATACAAACTCTTGAAAGAACGACATATAGCTGCTAAATGCGAAGTGCTATAGGGTGAAGCGCGGCCTCCTCACGGCATTTTAAATCTGTAATATCTGCGAAAATCTTCACTTAAATTACATACTGTAAACGGCCATATTGATATATATTAAATCAACAATTTTTTTAAGGTACCTATTTGGATAAATATTAATGCTGTATTGTATAAAAATTGCTTTGAACATAAGGCATTATTTTTCTTAAAAAGTAAATAACAAAAATGCTATTATGGGTTATCCATAAGAGATAGACATATACCATCCCGGACTTTTCTGTAGACCTTTTCAAGATGTACAAATACTTAGTACATCATTTTGATAAATCTCGTAGGGTTTAGCCTGCGTTTGCAATGTAAGCGGAAAAAATGTAATTATTTACAGAAACCCCAAAAATTACAGTATTTTTCTACTCCGTATTGAATGTTATTATACGTACAAACCTTCTTTTGAAATCACTCTATCTATTAAAAAAACCGCATTAAAATCTGTTGCGTAGTTTTAAAGATTTAAGCATACATAGGGATATATGGACAAACAAAGAATGTGACTTTGTTTTACACTATGTAGTAATAATGTAAGTCTTGTTGGTTATCCCAATACATAAAAATAAAATAATTATTAATAAGGTAAGGAAATTTATAGCGTAAACATAAACGATATTCCAAATAGCGATTCACAATTTGTATGTGCGATATAAAAGTCTGAAATATTCACCATATAAATTAGGCAATAATGTATATTATGATTAAACATATAAAACGATATAAGTCGACTTGTCAATATATTCACATATGGTGGATTTATCGCGATGTTAGTCAACCCTATCAAGCCGAGCCCCCCGTCACTAGTGACGCGCCACCCCATATCGACCCGGCCGCATCGATTGTCGACGAATCGATGCCACAGCTGACGTTCGTATGTTTGTAAACTCTATCGATTGTATTCAAATTTTTTCGTATACTGTTTTGGTGATAGACGTGTATATGCGGGCTGATTGCTATTATAACGTAATATAAACGCAGATAAGCGCCAATTACAATAAACAAACAAAAATGTCGATAAAACTCAAAATTTGACAGCGAATTTTTACAATAAGTCGTTCGTTAACATTAAAAATGCTTTTTCATCGTTCGAAAATTGTGTATTTTGGCAAAAATTTTACAAGATTCATTCAAAAAGAATTCAAAAATTATTTATCAATACAGACGAGATTAGATTTTGGTTAGATTTATTATTACGAAATTGTTTATCATTAATATAGTTAGTTCGTTTTTAATATATTTAATTTTAATATTGTTAAGTAAAATAAATAAATATTTAAGAGTTCAGCACCTTTCTAAATTATAGAAAATGCCTCAAATATTTTTTTAAAAGCTTCTAATCTACTCACCTCACTATTAAAACAAGTACTCTAGTACTAATCATGCTCAACGTACCTGCTAACCTCAACGCCGACATCCTCTGGAACTCTGGCTCCTGGAGCCACTTCCACATCCTCCTGAACGTCTCCCGTCCCGACTTGAGCTTCGACCACGGCTTCGGGTTCCTTAATAGATCGCTCAGAGTTCCCTGCGAGCGACAGAGTACCCTTTGAGCGAATATAGCCTGAGGTATCGAGTACCTCTTCAACTCTCCACTTATCCTTTGAGCCAATTCTTTTGTGTTTATCTCCTCTGTATCAGCCTGGGCTTGCTGCTGCTCTTCCCTTGTCTCTCTGGCGAGTAGAGCCGCGTTGAGGTCTAAGCCAGGGCTGGGCAACGGTGGAGTTGGGGAACGCCTTTCAAATGAGTTCGGGGACACGCTACGTCTGCTGTAAGCGGATTGTGGCGATAACGGCTCATTGTACGGCGCTGGTGATAAGGAGGCGTATGACGGCTGCTGCTGGATAACAGTGAACGTGCCCCCAGCGTGGTACGCGAACTTATCTGAGACTGTGCTGATTGGGGGTAGAGGCAGGAGGGGTGTTAGCGTCGCGTACGACGCCGGCTCTAGCCCGGGCGGTGTTAGGCGTCCGTTGACAGCGGATAGAGGGTGGAAGGCCGCGTCGCCATCGGGCAATAGGTCCTCGGGGGAGAGCCTGGGCGGGGACGCGTTACTCGGGGCCACTATGACGGTGAGCGGCGCACGTTCCCTTATCCTATGGTCGTCCATGGCGCGCGGCCGGCCGCTGCGGGGTCGCGCGGGCGACTGATCGACGCCTGCGCGACGCACCCTGCCGTCCCCTCGGTCCTGCGAACACCCCTGTTCCATCACCCACGACGCCAAACGTCATATCTCCTGAACAACTAAACTATTATCAACCCAATACCACTCAAATTAGAGATGATTTTCAGTTACATCATAGCATCCAGTCCGATCTCGTGACGTGAGCGCTACAATGCACCCTTAACCTACCCTGAGGCGTTGAACCAACTGTTTCCCTGTATCTCCATATAGTTTGTGATACATTACCGATTTTTCGCAATCTACAGGAGTTCTGTAAAGTTTTGGAGGAGCAATAGATGATGGTAAAGTGTTTGTATATTGAGTTATATGCGTTGTTATGGAGTAGTATACGGTGTCCCCGTTCGGGGCACATTCACTCGGTACCTCATGGTGGAAGTTCCAAAGGAAAACCATCTTATTCAAGTCTGATTCATTATAATGATCATTTATATATTTTTAAACAATGCATACTGGGATTCTCCTTAGAATACCTATTGATATGTATTCTAAGAAAATATTATATTATGTTCTTCAACATTTTGACCGGTACAAAATTACTGTTGGGCATATATGAAATGACTTTTCGTATTTGTCTAAAATAACGCGATTTAAGTATGAATAAAGGGAACTTTCCAAAAATTAGATTCGCACCATTATTTTTAACCATGATTTTCTTTAATTTTCACCTACTTATTATATGATAACCAACTATCATAACCCAACCCGCTTTACCGAGCGTAATTTAAAGATATCTGTAGTAAAGAAAATTGTCATTGACAGTCCAAAAATCAATCCCTTAAATCAATCTAAGATTGTCTGAAAATTTCATTAAAAACGTTCCAGTCGTTTCGGAGGCTATAAGGTGTTCCTTACCTTACATACTTCCTTTTTTTAATTTATTTAACTTTTACAAAAGTTATATAAATTAAACAGACATTCATACTAGTATAGCGTAAGCTACGCCGTGTGGTATCCGGCTGAATAGAATAGTTCCACCCTCTTTTCTTACCGAGGTGTCGTAAAAGGCGACTAAGGTAAGTCAACCCGCCGTGTGGTATCCGGCTGAGTTGAATAGACCACCCTCATTTCTTATCGAGGTGTCGTAAAAGACGACCAAGGTAAATTGACCCACCGTATGGTATCCGGTTAAGTAGAATAGACCACCCTGTTTCTTATCGAGGTGTCGTAAAATACGGCCTAAGATAATTTGACGTCAGGCAGGCGGGCGGTCGTAAAAACTCAGCCAAATCATGTGACAGCATGTTTATAACATGTTGTGCGACCCCACTTAGAGTGGGATAAGGGCAGGAAGTTTTAATACAGCCTTTGTTACTTAGTAAAGATGCAGCTTTCCAATGGTGAAAGAATTTTTGAAATCGGTCCCGTAGTTTTTGTGTGAAAATATTACAAACATACATACAAATTTTCCCTCTTTATTATATTAGTATAGAAGTATAGGTTCAGAATCTGTATGAGGGTAGATTTATTTTATCATATGTCATAGTTTATTACATTAAAGGTCTGTTATTTAACATCATCCTCCTGCCCTTATCCCACTCTAAGTGGGATTGGCACATGTTATAAACATGCTGTCATATGATTTGGCTGCGTTTTTACGACCGACCGCCTGCCTGACGTCAACTTACCTTAGTCGTTTTTTACGACACCTCGGTAAGAAAAAGCGTGGTCTATTTTACTAAACAGGATACCACACGGTGGGTTAACTTACCTTAGTCGCCTTTTACGATACTTCGATAAGAAAGAGGGTGGTCTATTCTACTCAGCCGTATACCACACGGTGGGTCAACTTACCTTAATCGCCTTTTACGACACCTCGGTAAGAAATGAGGGTGGTCTATTCTACTCAGCCGGATAGCACACGGTGGATCAACTTACCTTAATCACCTTTTACGACACCTCGGTAAGAAATGAGGGTGGTACTATTCTATTCAGCCGGATACCACACGGCGTAAGTGAAAATATTACAAACATTCTTACAAATTTTTCCTTTTTATTATATTAGTATAGAAGTATATATTCAGAATCTGTATGAGGGTAGATTTATTTTATCATATGTCATAGTTTTATTAAAGCTCTGTTATTATAATGTAACATTACATCTATTGTTCAAGTAAAAACACGTAAAAACCATAGTCCGTTATATACGGCAAAACGCTTGACACCTGGCGCGCGACAAAGGGTCGTGGTGTTGTAACACTGTCGATATAATTACGATAGGCATTAACAAAGCAACCCTTTTATCGATACCCGAAACGAACTTTTTATAACTTTGAGGTAAGAGCACTAGTAACCATGCACTAGTATTTGACCGTTTTGTATGAAATTTTTATAAGCGTTTTGTTTGTTGTATGTAATAAAAAATATTAATTAATAATATCTTTAATATTTAAATGAGTTAATCTTGTATGTGTATCGGCGCGAACGCAGTGTTGACAACCCCACTACCTTGGCGCAGATTATAAATAACGGCGCTTTGCCGTTGGAGGGGTTGTCCCGGCGATGCTTCTGCGCTCGCCCGTCTTATCGGTGACGCTGGTAAAGCCATTAGGGCTAACAGCATTAGTCAAATTCGAAAAAAACAAAAAAAAAAAACGTTGGAGGGGTTATCGTTTGTGAGCACTCTCAGCGTGAAGTCGGTCTTGTGTCTATTAAAGTTAGTGAAGTGATTGTGATTTAAAGATTCGTTTTAAATAAGTGTTTTAATAGTTGGTAATAGTTGGTGGAGTGATTGCTTACTATTGTGTACTAATGATATAATAAAATGGATAATCAAAATAATGATGACTGTGTCTCCCCTGGATCTCCGACTCTTACATGTGTATATATTTTCGGAATCTCGGAAACGGCTCCAACGATTTTCCTGAAATTCAGCGTGGTTTTGGAGGAGAAAAATCGATCTAGCTAGGTTTTATTAAAAAAAAATTGTTTTATCCCTGTTTTTAGGCATTAAAAAATACTAAAATTTTTATGGAATTGAATTTTTGCCATAAAATGTCAAGTCAGCGTACCTTATTCGAGGAACGGGTGGTCGCGAGAAATGAAAATGCCTAGGATCGAGCCCCATCAAAATAAAAAAATTATAGGGTATATTTTTTTATTTTATTACCGAGCAAGGCTCAGTCAACCTGGTACTGTAGATTACACGTTAAATTTGTTTTTATTATGAAGTGTAGTTCTCTGTAGCAATTACTTATTTCTTTCTTTCTAATTAAATTGTGGCGCACCAATCCATACTTTCACCATGATCCTCACATCAAAGGTTGTCTAGGAGAGATCGCTCCAAGCTATAAGACCGCCCAAAAACCGACCAAAAAATGAATAATTATTCCTGCCCACGTAATAAATTTAGTGACCACGGTGGATGCAACTCTGCCGAAACGTCGAACGTTATACAATAGTAACTCAAGGATATCGCGATGTGACCCGTTTGTTTATATAATAATCAGGTACATTACATCTGAATATCGATATCGATACAAGCAGTCTAATCTCTATAAATAAGCAAGCCGTGCCCCACACAATGTCCTGCCGCCACTTACTGCCACCGTTCTCTATTCTACGCTATAAAAAATTACGTTCAAATACATGACTGTTTTCTAAAAAAAACATCGCATTATCAGGATTCTGGTCATTTTTAATTGATTTCCAGCAGATCCACAAAAGGTGACAATATAATTAATATAAAATGAGAGATATAAAGTGACAAGCTGTGGTCGCCTGCCTGGTCATAGAGTTTTGCCTATTTTAATTAACATAAAACTGACTTAACTAATTTAAACCTTTCTCAAGAAAATCCGTACACAACGTCGTTCAGTAGATTTCCAGAAAATCTTTCATATCCAGACAGAAAGCTTTTTGGGGACTATGTATAGATTGTATCATAATACGCACAAAAAAATTGTGACGACTTTTGTGTGTCCTTTTAAAATTTGTGGTTTATTAGACAATATAACAATAAATAAATATATCGATGTTTTATAATAGCATAAAGACCTAGTGCAAATAAATAATAAGAATTAATTCAAATGTAGAAAGTTGTTATTCCGTTCATGTACAATGGCAAACCTCTATCATGTTATTATAAACATAGCAACATTTTAGTAAATTATATTAACAAAACACACAACATGTGGGTAGATACTGATCTACCCATTGGGCATAGAACACCCATAATAACTTCCCTAATTTTATTAGACAAAGAACAACCTAGTTCGTAGATTCACTAATAATTAATCTACAAAACTGTGCCTTCTTGCCTGAATAAGACAGATATCAATACAAGATCCTACTTCATGACCAAACAAAGGAATATCTGATAGTCGTGAAGGCTTACGCCTTTCTATAACCAGACAAGAGCCTCCTGTCTCAACGTTTTACGGATTCTTACTTTGAGAAATCTGAAGTACACCCGACAAGTACTCATTTCAGTTGCTTCCACCTACATCCCAGTTAGGCCTAACCACCGAAAATATAGGCGCCCAAAAAGCGTCCTATATGACCCTGATGATCAAATAACGATCGCAAAAACAGAAATACAGAAACAGAACAGAACGTAATACAGACACACAGCGTCTTAGCCAGCGAAGACGAGGGCCTAGATTTCTGACGTCGGTTGGTCGTGGCTTCTTTCCGACGTCGTAATGACTAATCAAAGTCATACCATCAGCCCTCCACTACACGTCGCCCTAAGCTTTTGTCCGGCCTCACAGGAGGCACCCTTAGGACGACGTTTCCCAACAATAGCAGAGCTTCTGCGCTCTACTCTCCACATTTGGCAACCTCGACGATGTTTCTTCGCTCCCCCGTCCCGCCCGGTGACGCTGCAAAAGCCGTTAGCGCTAACAGCATACAATCAATTCGAAGAAAAAAATTCTACTAAGCCGAAAACCACACGGCAGTCTATACACCTATGGTTAAAAATTCAGCAGCATATTTCACCCACATTAATATTCAAAAAACTCGATTACGATCGTTAAAAAATGCACATTTGCGTATTCTATTCTTACACCCCTCTCGTAATCAACCCTATCTAATTAGCATAGCGTTTGACAGCTGCGTCGGGCGCCATCTTGCGTGACGTCACATCGATCGCTCTCCGTCGATATCGACCGCACACCTGTGCGGCGCGTGCCGCACTATCTTCCGGGTGCGATGACCCTTTGTGCCGCCATATGTTTTTAAATAAAAGTACTTATAAGGACATTGAAGGGTTTCTTGGTCGATTGAAAAATCTCGAATTTTGCCCTCGCATTTTGCAATTTTAAAGATTAAAAGTTGTCTTTGCTATAATAAGGGACTCAAGATTGAAAAGAAAATGAAAATGCAGTGCGATGAACTAAAAACCTAACACATTGACACGCAATGTTATACCTATATAGTTATAATAAAACAATATCCCGAAAAGTATGTATGTGACCGATTTTCTCCAAATCTTCTGAATGATTTTACGAAAAGGTAGTGCAATTCTTCCGGAAGACTGTATAGAGCCGTAATATACTGTTAACCCACTAACAGCATATTACGGCTTTATGTAAATCGTGTTGTAGAGGTCACACACTTGTAAAAAAAGACTCGTTTGATGGGAGCTTTAGTCGCGTGCGCCGCGTAAACTAACAAATATACATTAAAGTTATGTATTTCAAATTCATAAGCCTTTATTTGTGACCTTAACGTAAATAAAAAATTTAAAAAAAAAACAAGATACTAAGAAAGACATAGATACATATAATAGGTCACAAAATGGTAGACCACTCAGCTTTAAGCTAGGGCAGGAACCCTAGCACTGATTTTCAGAGGCTGCCATTGTGCGAGAACGAAAAGAAAGATGGAAGAGAATTGTAGAGCTACAAAAATCCTACATAAAAGTCCGCGACAACATGTCTATCGCACAATAATTTCTTTTATGTTAGAAAATGTCAATTAAATACACTGTTTTCCGCGCGGCCGAAGCTGCAAGTGCAGCTAGTCGTATCATAATCAGATCAAATGAAATCAAAATATCTTCATTCAAATAAGCTCTTTCAAGCACTTTTCAATAGTCAAGGATCAATATGATTAATGAAGCTACAACTGGTTCGGAATGTTGCTCTTACCGACAAGAACCAGAAAGAAACTCGCCGGTCAATCTTTTAAATAATTTCAACATACATGATCGATAATGATATTCTGACTAAAGTATAACTTAATGTTTACACTACCTACGGTATATTTAAAAAAAGTATCATAGGTAGGTATGTTAAATTTATTTCAGAACTCCCGTGTAAACGGGAAATTCTAAATTGAATCTCACAAAAGCGTTACGTTTAGGTAACTAAAGACAAATAATCGATTAAAGTATTTAAACATCTGTGAATTTGGGACTGGGTAATTATATTTTTTACAAAACTTGTTGGTAATCTTTAAAGTCGAATAAACAACGCGTATTTGTATGGTAATTTGAAACTTAGTCGGGTTGAACTCTGAGTAATACTAAACAATGAAGGATTAAAGGTCAACTTAGATTAGTTGCAATTTGTCTGGAGAAATTTCAGTTATTTCCCAACAGTTGAAAGGTAGGGTTAAGTTAAATTGAACGACGTAATATTTTCACCTTGAAATTTGTTTCGAAATGCCGTGTGGTATCCGGCTGTTTAGATAGACCACCATCAATTCTTACCGAGGTGTCGCAAAAGGCGACTAAGGTAACTTGACCCACCGTGTAGTATCCGGCTGATTAGAATAGACCACCCTCATTTTCACTGAGGTGTCGTAAAAAGGCAATTAGGTAAATCGACCCGCCGTGTGGCATCCGGCTGATTAGAATAGACCACCTTCATTTCTTACCGAGGTGTCGTAAAAGGCTGCTAAGGTAAGACGACCCGCCGTGTAGTATCCGGCTGATTAGAATAGACCACCCTCATTTTTATCGAGGGGTCGTAAAAGGCAACTTATGTAAGTTGACGTCAGGCAGGCGGCCGGTCGTAAAATACCTAGCCAAATCATTAAACAACATGTTTATAACATATTGATAAGGGGCAGGTGAATGAATGATGATTTATTTCGAAATCTCCAAACAAAACGTCAAACGTCGCCATATTGTAAAAATCAAGAATATCTTACCAAATCAATATAATCGTTTTCAGTATTTCTACCATTGTTATCATCATTTTCAGTAGTAATCTTTATAAATTTTCCATTTATATATACATTTACAATTATTTCCGACATAACCTATAGATATATCGAAAATTGATAATGCGATCATATCGAAATTTTACCCTCCGTATAACCGTTGCTATGACGACGGCACACATATAAAGCGAATATACTAACACATGTTAGTCTTTTCTAGCTTACGACTAACATTAATGAGTGAAAGGGATAGACATATTTTCTCAGTATACTTGCCAGTGAGTAGGCTCTAGCAAAATCGATATCGCACAAGGCTAGGCGTCGATTATCCGGTCTATTCAATGACAAACACGTAACGTAGTATAATAAATCAGAGTGCACCGCAAATTAAACTTTATGGCAATATAATAAGTTCGAATTTATTTAATCATAAAATGTCTTTAGTGCGTTAATACTTGTGAAAGTATATTCAGTAGGCCCACCGCATGTCATCGACTATTGATTTTCACGATCGCTACCAACTGGGACTTCGATTTATTGAACAGTTTCGAACGCAGCTCATTTGTTCCATATTTAAATGAGGTTTATTTTTTTAATATGATTATTTGTGTAAGTTCAATGAATATTAAGACTAAAATATATTATGCAAATATATTACCTATTTTAAATTATTAAATAATAAAAAACATACCTAATATAGTTTATAAGAAATATTTTTATATATAAATTTATTGGTTTATGTATTCGTTAAAATATTATTTATGCTTGTGTATTATTTCTAGATTACTTATATTCTCAGACCAAAATAAAGTATTGTACAAACCTAAAAATGAAGCATTTAATTTTTTTTATCTATGATAAAAATAGAGACTGGTTGCGATTTCCTCTGATGGAAAGCAAACGATACAAGATAAGGTGCAATGCGCTTGCAAATATAATGCCAATGTACTTATTTAACTATTTTAGGTTTTGGAAAAGCTTAGATACAAAAAAAGGAAAATGGAGTCCTGCCGAATTGTATTGAAGGATTTGTAAATGACATATTTAATGTTTTCGTGCGTCGTATTGTGACAGGCTAAACCGTTTTAACCTAAAAATAGAACAGGCCTTTATTAAATAGCAATTTATTATTTTTACAAATTTACCCAAAATTGTTACAAGAACTTAAATATGATTTTTCAAGATTTTTTATGCTTGTCTAATCAAGAACAAGAAACACTTCTTACCTATGGTTTTAACATCCTAGAATCACAGTCGCCGCCCGGGGATAATAAAATGTGGGAACAGGACGCCCTCTGTTGCGCTCTCCGTCGCACTTACGGGCTTTACGGTAGGCGTAGTGACGGACCACTGACATGTCGATGTTTATGTTTAAAAAAAACCATGTGAATAAATATTGTCTTCTTCTTCATGTATATATATAAAAATGAATGTTTGTCTGTACGTCCTTTATAGAATCTCCGATTGAGTAGAATAGACCACCTTCATTTCTTACCGAGGTGTTGTAAAATAACTAAAACTACTAACTAAAGTAAGTTGACGTCAGGCAGGCGGCCGGTCGTATAATACGAAGCCAAATTACATGACAACATGCTTATAACATGTACACTATTACCATACTAACTATTACACACACGGTCGTCCGTGTCCCTTTCACGGGCCTAGAAATGAAAAAAAGATGGTTTCCATTGATAATTTATTCTAACATTAAGGGCGGCGTGATAACAGACGTTATTTTTCTTATTTATAATTTTTCGTATTGACTATATGCTGATGGTATATGACGGGCGAGCGCAGAAGCATCGCCGGAGTTGCGAAATGCGTAGAGTAGAGCGCAGAAGCTTTACTAGCGTCGGGGAACGTCGTCCTAAGGGTGTCTCCTGTGAGGACCACGGCTTAGGACGACGTGTAGTGGAGGGCTGATGGTATGACTTTGATTATGTGTGTGGGTTTTGGTATAAGATTCTATAATAAAATTCCGCAATCAATTTCAGCTTTGCCATTATATCAGTTTAAAAACACTGTTAAAAAGAGGCTGATACAGAAAGCCTACTATACTGTTGAAGATTATTTAGAAGATAAGAATATGTGGATATACTTAGCTCTCTTTGAACCTGTACAAGACAGTAACGACTTAATGTAAATAGTATTAAGAATTATATTTTTAAAAGAGCAACCGCCGAGTTTCTTGCTGGCTCTTCTCGGTAGGAACAGCTTTCCGAACCAGCAGTAGAGTTGACGATTCAAAAGCACTTGTTTACAAGTTTATTTGAATAAAGAATATTTTGAATTTGAATTAGTCAATACGACGACGGAAGGGTGGCAAGAAGACACGACCAACCGATGTCAGAAATCTGGGTGACGGCATCGAGTCTAAATACATCACTACGGTAAGGGTAAGCGCAACTGTGGATTGCAAGCCCTTAAGTGCGACAGAGAGCGCAACAGAGGGCGTCCTGCTCTCACATTTTATTATCCCAAGGGCAGCGAATCTTTGATAATAGGATCAATTAAAAGGGGATGATTACACCAGATGATATTGTCTTTCTTATTTATTTATATTTATTATTTACAAGTACACCGCAGTCTGGTATCCGGCTGAATAGAATACAAACCTCATTTCTTACCGAGGTGTCGTAAAGTACGACTAAGGTAAGTTTACGTCAGGCAGGCGGCCGGTCGTAAAAACACAGCCAAATCATGTGACAGCATGTTTATAACATGTTGTGCCGACCCCACTTAGAGTGGGATAAGGGCAAAAGGATGATGATGATCACATTAGAAACCTTAAAAATTACAGTTTTTCTCTACTCCATATTGAATATACAATATACATATAAACCTTCCTCCTTAATCACTCTGTCTATCAAAAAAAACCGCATCAAAATCTAGGACGGACAGGGATGATTTCATTGGTATATGCCCGGGATTTGAACCCGCGACTCCTACGAGAGCTTTACACGGTCTCATTGCTGGACTATCAAAGCTTTATTAACAGGGTTTTCGAATGAAAAAAGGGCGGTTTAAAATAAAACTCAACTCAATGTTTCTTTTTCACTGTATTGCATAAACTGTAACACTTCCAGTTATCCTCGTGATTGAGCAATGTTTACCTACATTATTATAACTGTCCGTTATAGTACACGAAAACATTTACTTTGACTTTCGAGTTTATACAAAAACATTTATTTTGACTTTCGAGTTTATACGGAAACATTTACTTTGACTTTCGAGTTTATACGAAAACATTTACTTTGACTTTCGAGTTTATACAAAAACATTTACTTTGACTTTCGAGTTTATACAAAAACATTTACTTTGACTTTCGAGTTTATACGAAAACATTTACTTTGAAGTTCGAGTTTATACGAAAACATTTACTTTGACTTTCGAGTTTATACGAAAACATTTACTTTGACTTTCGAGTTTATACGAAAACATTTACTTTGACTTTCGAGTTTATACGAAAACGCTTTGGTTACAGACTCTAGTTATACTAGAGTAGGGGAGCCAGCCTAAATAATGTGTCCATATTTACTCTACATTAATATATAAAGCTGAAGAGTTTGATTTTTTGAACGCGTTAATCTCAAAAGTACTGGACCGATTTGAAAAATTTTTTCAGTGCAAAATAGTACATTTATTCAGGAAGGCTATAGGATATATAACATCGCGCTAAAATGAATAGGAGAGGAGTAGCAATAAAAAAATTTACGAAAACGACAAAATTTACTTCCTTCCTTGCGTACTTAGCGCGTAAACGGTGATTGTTATCCAAAAATTTTTTATAATAAAGTCTTACTTTTTTGTTCAAAATTTGGAAATGGGAAAAAAAATGTTAAATTGATTTCCATCCGGGCAAAGCTGCTGACTCAGCTGGTAAATTATAATCTTGCTGTTTCAAGTAACTTAAATTGATTTTTCATTTTTATGTCTATAAGATAATATAAATAATTCATTTTTTATTATTTATAATATTATCTTTTCTCTCTATAAAAAGAACATGAGCGACAAACTTTATGCAAATAAATACTATAAAAATGGTAGATTATAAAAAAAAAATAACTTAACATAATTATAACACGCCTGACTACATTTTGTAGATAATTATAAACCAACTGTTAATTTTTGTGTCGTGCGTTTTTTTATTTGTATCAACAAAATTTCTTTATTTAATTTCAAACGTATCCTATAAAAACTCCGAGCTTGCCCCCCCCCCCCCCCTTCAGATTCGGAACAAATAATTTTAAATAGTTTAAGGCCCTAGTTTTTATTTACTAGGGCTTTTGATGACCTCATTATAGCACTGGTATTATAAAATTGTTTTTTAATTTAAAGCTTCATCAACTAATCAAGTTTACAAAAAACACCGCCATTTTGCGTCAAGTAAATGATTTCGTGTCCAATACGGGCATAACAACGCATGCTATGTCAAATGCTCCGACCTTCATGACAATACACACACGACACTCGAGTGCCGATCATATTTAATTTAAGCTTTAAGCACCAATTTTCTTTATAACAAGTCGTTCGAAATAATTAAACGACTAAAATTCTATAAATATCTTACTATGTATAGGTTAAAAATACATGTTATAACATTTTTACAAGTCTATCTTTAGTTTAATATTCGTATGTAAATCAAGTGCCACGATTATAATTTATTTCTCAGTAATCGTTTTACATTTTAGCTTTTTTATAGCATAATATGGCAATTGGTTTACACAGGCACTGGTTTTTAACACAAAGTTTAAAATAGATTTAAAAAACTATAGAAAAAATATGAAATAAGGTAAGGACAAACATTGTAACTCTTAATTGTGTGCTACTGTTTAATTATACAAATAGAAAATCATATAAATACACTCCGGAAGATATTTACAGACAATGATCATGGACACAATCAAATACACTAAAAATAATTAATAAATTCGCTAAACAATTTTTAATTGCACATCAGATCCGAACTAAAAACACGTACCTAAGAATATTTTTCTATTGGTTAATAATTATTTTTACAATTATATTTTAGTTACGTATGTTATTTTAATTCAGAAATCCAAAAAATCAATAATAAGACGGATTTTTGTTACTTTATTATAAAATTTATAAATATATAGGGAGAACTTATAAAATATCAACAATTTTCGATTACAGAATGAGATTTAAATCAATAATAGAATAATATTAAGAAGCGTTGCCAAATTCAGGGATCGTATCTACAAATTTTCAAAATAAAAAGCGGGCCTAATCGAAACGTTGCATAGAGTAAGATATACATCAGTAAAGTAGATAATAGGTACGTAAGTGGGTATAATGTAAGTACTAAAATTATAGAATATATTAGAAGTATTTATATTTCAGCGAAACTACGCATCGAAGCTTTACAATAACCGTACAATAATTTTTAGATGAGGGTTAAAGTCACTGGAATCGAAATTAACTTCCAGACTGCTAGATTTGCAGTGAATATAACAAGTTAAGGGGAGTACATCGAACAGAAGACAAAGATAACTGTCCTATATCAGTGATCAGTATCCCTAAAGGACAACTAAACACTACAAAACTTACAAAAAAGTATGCAGAGTTTGGGATATAAAAAATCCAAAAGAGATCCTTATACAAGCCTACGCGTAAAACAATTCTAACAATGAATTTACGAGGACAATGCTTTCAAAATAACAATAATAATTTATTTCTAGTTAGCACGTTGTATAGAACGCATCATAAATATACAATATTGTTGTATCTAAGGCACATAATGTTTAGGCTTCAATTATTACTCCATATCGTAACAATGGTGCTAATCAAATGTTAGAACAAATTTACATTGCGACAAACACAAATATAACAAAATATAAGAATTGTTACACTCTTCAGTTACATTGTGTGTTTAATATTTTGTGTTTGTCGCAAGCACATCAACTATTGCAAAGCTAGTAATAAAAATACTACTGAATCTACTGACGCTGTCAATAAAAAACTTTTCACCTCTCATCTTTCAACTAGATTACAGTTCTTAAAGATCGTTATATAATTATAACAAATACATTACAACATGTCCCCCTTCTGTTAACAATATGTACCAATAATTATTTCCCATTACAGCACTCACGTGCGATGCCAATCATACAAAACGACTATTTCAATATAAGACACGTCCAGAATGAACAATTTAATCACAGTCTAGAATTTTCTGCACCAATGAGCTTTTAAATTCGTCACCAATATTGCTTTCATTACAGTTATTCCATTTACATTTTATACGACGAAATCGAGTTGGTAATCTTGCTCTCAATTATTCTTAAGTGACTCCACTATTTAATTCTGTTTTATAATCTCTAATAGTGTCTATAGCTAGCAATTGACTAAATTTCGCCCTCTGCCTAGTCGTCCTATTATTAGCTGTAATAATATCTCTATAGTTTTTTCTGTAGCTATATATTAATTTCACCGTTCCGCCTCTGTTTATATCAAAATTTAGAACTTAGTTCCGGCATACTAATCAGTAATTACTATAGAAAAAATATCGCGAGTCGACCTTTATATCGGATTCATCTACTTCAGTACCAATTTCTAGCTTCACTAAAGCTGATTTATACTATTATAATATATATTTTTAATTTATTGCTTGTCATTTATTGCTACGTTACCTATAACTAGACTAATTAAGTTAATTGGTTGGGCAACTGAATTATTACAAAAGGCTTAGCCGCCTAAAGGAAATGACACTAGAAACGGTTCAAAAATATAACTTTAACAAACAAAATGTCCATGATTGACCATACGATGTAATTTGACTTTTGTATTTTAATTTCAAATTGTTCTATGGTTCAAAAACCTATAAAACTGCAATTTCATTCAATCTTGTGATTGCTAAATGTGCTAAATTATCTTGTAATTTTACAGGACTATTTAAAAAGTGCATACTTATGCTGGTCATGAACATTGAATATACTACAAATATCAACTAAATCGTACTGTACTTATACATCTAAGTCTATTAAAAATCGTGTATATATATTTGGATCTCATTAAGTGTAATTTGGCCACAAATTTAGTTACCCCCTTACTAATAAATGTAAGGGGTTTTATAAATGTAAATATTCTTTATTTTAAGTACAATAAATTTACATTGTAACTCTAATGACTAGCTTTTCACGTATGGCCACGGAATTGTAAAATAAGTGTATACAAAAAAAAACGACCCGAATAGTAAATTATTTTTGCAACTGATGTTATGCCTCTTTGGCTTATGAAGTATAAAGTTTTAATATTAATGAGTCCACTGTATAGATAAGTGGATGGATTCTCTAAAACAAAATCATACAATTGAATTGTCCCTATAAGTTATATATAAAAGGCACCTATAAAATCCTTCGACTAACGTCGAACTACTAATATCAAATATTATTGCTTTCGATTCGAAGTTTCATAATTGACAAATTAAGGCAATATCTTTTCCATTTAGACTTACTGCAGGCTGTAACAAAATTTATTAAAGCAAAATTTTTGTAGAATTGACTATTTCCATTGTTATTTGTATTATACAGCAGTTTTAATAATGAATATTTTCGAAAACGTTATTGAAACTTCGGATCGAAATGACAGCAATAATGTTGATAGCATTTGGCTTCTAATTATACAACTAAACTAATCTCATAAGCAAGGCTCGTCTTTCTTAAATATTTGTTCAATAAGTTAAAAAAAAATCTTTGTTAACTATTATGCTTATACTAATTATTTTTTTCAATACAAAACGCACAACAACGAAACAAAAAAACAACTTATAATATCACACTTTCGTCAATCGAAACATGTTTTAACGCTAGTACTGGAAGCATTAGTTTCTTTACCGCGTTTCCTAACTGCCTTATAGGTCAGCAAATAAAAATTTATAAGCTGCATTATCATTAATATATTGTATTTCACTAAATTACTGGAAGGCTTGATTCATATTCTATAAAAATATTAGAATATATGTTGTTTTTTTTTTCAGTAATTTCCGATTTTTACATAAATATCATTGGAGTATTGCTTTCCGTTATCGTCTACGTGGTAAATGAAAAGAAAAATCATATTAACCAACAGTATCGATTATTTAAGTACTGCAAAACGCCATCGCAAAGTCACCGCGTGCGCTAACTGACACTGACAGTTAATATGGCACGTATTTTTTTTAAATAAATTCAACTACAACCTTCGCCGAGTCCAAATTCATATTTACACACCGCGTTCCACTTTTAAAAACATTAGATTAAAAAAAATCGGTTTATGTACTGTTCTGTACAAATTATTGTCAAATGATAAAAGTAATTTGAATTTCGAATACGATTCAAACAGTCCGATGCGTCACCGGCCGCCAGTGGGGGAGGGGCGCCGGCGTCCACCTGAGCACAGTCGCGTTCGAGCTGTCGGGCGCGTCGGACGCGTGCAGTGTGGATCACGGTGAGCGGAGGTCGGGCGCCGGTTTGTCGGGGGCGATGTCTTCGGCCGTGTCGACGACCACCGCTTGGCCGACGCTCGCGCCGGTGTCCATCGCGGTCGGCTCCGATGTTATCACGTTCGATTGGAAAAATCGTTCTGGAATGTAAAAGACTTCGAAAGTATGATTATTCCATAGAGTTAAGTGGAAATCACATTGCAATCACGGTTCAAGATAAAAATGAAGGATCTATTTTGAAACTATATAACGACAATATTCGAATAGAACACAAAAAATTGAGCGAAAATATCTGTCAATTCGACGACTCCTGCATGTATCAGGTATGATAACCGATTGTACACTCTACATTTAGCATTATATATATTTTCTATTTTACTTCATCGCGGATTATAGCAAAATAATTTTATTATTACTTTTGTATATGTCAATTCAATATATTGATTAAGTTAGTGCTGTATGTAGCAAGTTAAAATTTGCGGCAAGACTAGCATTTGTTGAGATTGCAATGAGAATGAATATTTTTCTTTATAGTTTTTTATTATACTTTATATATTTATTGTTTGCTGTAGCAGAAAAGTAGAAATTGATAGCAAAATATTCAAGAATCTTGTCGTATCGTCGAAAACAAGTAAGTATACAAGTTTCTGCTTACTTTATTTTGCTAATATATATATTTACTATAGTATTCATATTGCTAAAATTGGTTGTATATTGCTATAAATTATAAATGCGTCCCTATATGCTCACTAGCTAAGCTATAGCCAAACTCAGTTGAGCGTCATAACTGTAAGCCATAACCGCTGTCATATTGATGCTTCCTAGTGATTTTTCTTTAAAAAAACCATATTTTCTAATCTTTTAAACCTTTCTTGGACATTTACAAATATTTTAAAACCAAAATTTCCCATATAAATTGAGCTGTTGTAGAGTTTTGGCAAGCCTAACAAACGGCTTTTCATTTTTATGTACCTATAGATATTTGCTTGTATATTGCTTTAAGTATATCATAGAATATAGGATCAGGGAATCGAACTCCTAACCCCTGTAACTAATAAAATATAATGATTACTATATTACCATCGTCCAACAGCTCGACGTGGTTGGGCCCCGCCGGCGCCGTCATGATGTTGAACTCCTCCTCCAGCGTTGGGAAAGGGGCGTTCCACCTGCAAACGGGAAGATGTTTTCAAACTTTGATTAATTTTGCATGCTGCATACCAAAACATACAGCTTAGTGTTACAACGCTACTGATTTTTAGAGGATGCTTTGAAACTGAGATTTGATTATTTCTGCATGCTGCTTACCGTGGTAGCTCTAAGCACCACCTTAAACGTACCACGCTACTGATTTTTAGAGGATGCTTTGAAACTGAGATTTGATTATTTCTGCATGCTGCTTACCGTGGTAGCTCTAAGCACCACCTTAAACGTACCACGCTACTGATTTTTAGAGGATGCTTTGAAACTGAGATTTGATTATTTCTGCATGCTGCTTACCGTGGTAGCTCTAAGCACCACCTTAAACGTACCACGCTACTGATTTTTAGAGGATGCTTTGAAACTGAGATTTGATTATTTCTGCATGCTGCTTACCGTGGTAGCTCTAAGCACCACCTTAAACGTACCACGCTACTGATTTTTAGAGGATGCTTTGAAACTGAGATTTGATTATTTCTGCATGCTGCTTACCGTGGTAGCTCTAAGCACCACCTTAAACGTACCACGCTACTGATTTTTAGATGATGCTTTGAAACTGAGATTTGATTATTTCTGCATGCTGCTTACCGTGGTAGCTCTAAGCACCACCTTAAACGTACCACGCTACTGATTTTTAGATGATGCTTTGAAACTGAGATTTGATTATTTCTGCATGCTGCTTACCGTGGTAGCTCTAAGCACCGCCTTAAACGTACCACGCTACTGATTTTTAGAGGATGCTTTGAAACTGAGATTTGATTATTTCTGCATGCTGCTTACCGTGGTAGCTCTAAGCACCGCCTTAAACGTACCACGCTACTGATTTTTAGAGGATGCTTTGAAACTGAGATTTGATTATTTCTGCATGCTGCTTACCGTGGTAGCTCTAAGCACCGCCTTAAACCTACCACGCTACTGATTTTTAGAAAAAAATAACATACGGGCTAACTAGGTTAATGTTTAAAATTGATGCCATAGAGAAACGTTTTGTCTGCCACCTAACACGCTGATCTGAGGAAAATATTTATTAATGGGCATCTCTTCCTGTCCTTATCCCACTCTAAGTGGGGTCGGCACAATATGTGATAAACATATTGTCACATGGTTTTGCTATGTATTTTACGACCAGCCGCCTGCCTGACGTCAACTTATCTTAGTCGTATGTTATGACGCCCCGATAAGAAAGAGGGTGGTCTATTCTACTCAGCCACACGACGGGTCGGCCGACCTTAGTCACCTTTTACGACACCTCGGTAAGAAATGAGGGTGGTACTGTTCTATTCAGCCGGATACCACACTGAGTAAAATGTTTACTAATAGGCATGCTAGGATAGTCTATCTGTATTCATTAAGTATTGACCGTATGCAACGAGTAAATATTTTTTTGCCACTTATGTTTTCTTTTCTACCAATTACCTGGGCGGTGCTCTGGGTGGTGCTCTTGGTGCATACAGGCCTAATCCTCCAGGAGGGGAACCGCCTCCTACAGGACCATAGCTGAATACCTGGAGTAAGAAAAAAAGAAATATTAGGATTGTGGATGGAATTTACAAATACTAAACATATGCCTGCCATCGAAGTCTTAGTTTAAGAAAGCTGCAGTGCATAAGAACTCATAACAGTGGCTTCCACCTACATCCCTGTTAAGCCCACTCACAGAAAACATAGACGTCGAACAAGCATTCTGTATGACCCTGACGATCAAATAACAATCACAAGAAAAGGCACATATTAAACACACACACAGCTTCTTCGTTGGCAAAGGGTAGGTCACAGTTTTCTGACGTCAGTCGTAGCTTATAAAATATACCCTCATAATTGAAACTAATATACTTGCTCTTATCCTTATCCCACTCTAAGAGTGGTCGGCACAACATGTTTTTCTCTTCCATTCTCTCCTATCATTTAACTCTATCGCTACTCCTTTTATATGCATGTCACACTCCAAACAATCCAACTATTTCTTTTTCGGCCTCCGTCTAGAGGCAAATCCATCCACAATCATATTCAACACTAGTTTCGTCACATGATTTCCTCCCTTCTCATTATATGCTCATACCCATTTTAATGTCGCACTTCTCATCTTTTCTATAATGGGCGCAACTTTTAGACTTCCCTAGATATACTCGTTTCGTATTCTATCCAGTTTTGTCACACCACACAGCCACCTTAACATTCTCATGTCATTTAATATATAAAAAGCGAAATAGGTATTCTTACATTTGCTTCACAGTATATTTTAAGTAATTTAATTTTTGTATATAAAAATATAAAAAATTATAAAACAATAGGCGATGTATATAATAGACAAAGTAGGAACCGACATAAGCTTGCGGCTCCTGCTTTGCGCCTTGAAAAAGTACGTAAGTCGTTTGTGGGTTTGGGTATAAGATTCTATAATAAAATTCCGCAATCAATTTTAACTTTGCCGTTACAGCAGTTTAAAAACACTATTAAGGAGAGGCTGATACAGAAAGCCTACTATACTGTTGAGGATTATTTGGACGATAAAAATGCGTGGATATAAATATTGTTCGACCCTGTACAAGATAGAAACATTAAATGTAACTAGTATTAAGAATTGTATTTTTTAAAAAGAGCAACCGCCGAGTTTCTTGCTGGCTCTTCTCGGTAGGAACAGCTTTCCGAACCAGCAGTAGAGTTGACGATTCAAAAGCACTTGTTTACAAGTTTATTTGAATAAAGAATATTTTGAATTTGAATTTGAATTTGAATTTACATACAATCTTCTTTCATATGTCTTTTACGTCACATGATTTTCAACCCTGCTCATGACATGCTCATACTATCTTAATCTTGCACTAAAATTGACTATTAATTATTGAATATATGAATACCTGCTGGGGCTGCGTGTGGAAGTGGTTGAAGTGCGAGACTGGCGGGTGACAGTCGCGGTAGTGCGGCGAGCGGTGGCGCGGCGACGCGGGCGGCGACCGCACCTCGGGCGACGAGGGCGACGTGCCGCCCACGCCCACGCCCACCTCGCTGGCTGTAATTAAATACTCTGATCATACAATACGTCTTCTACGATAATATCTTTATATATATACGAAGTTTGCATATTTGTAAAAAGAAATAACGCCTGGTTCACAACGGCTAAAGAAAAATTTCCTCGGTGTACGAGAAATACAGATAGACTTGTTTTAGAGCACCGACCCAGAACTGAATTATATATGAGAAACTGTGCAGCACAATGTGTAAAAATCTACAATAATATTCCAAATAGTTTGAGTTCGCTACCACTAAAAAGTTTTAAAACTGTGTGTGTATCCGCTTCATATACGGACTACGCAAATTTGATCATGTATCTCAATTTCGTTGCAAATTAAAATGGCTCCCTATCCGCCTTCGCCGGAATATTCACATCCTCACCACTCTTTTCAAAATTCTTAACACTTCTTCACCTCTTTATCTTCGTGAGCGTTTTCTTCTGGCTCCTCCTCGTAAAAGACCTGCACGTTCTTGCGTTACAGTTAAGCCATTGGCGGTGCCCTCTTATAAAACAATCTTTTACTCTAAGTCTTTTACAGTCATTGCAACCCGTCTTTGGAACTCTCTACCAAAAAGCATTTTTAAAGACTCTCCTTCCTTGCACACCTTCAAACACAGGTTAAAGCAATACTATCTTTCCACGCTGTCATAACTTATATCTATGTAAGTTTATTACACTTTGTATCAGTATTAGTATATTATCTTGTATTATATATATTTATTTTATTTTTTGATTATTAGAATGTAAGTTTATTTATATATTTATCAACATATAGTTTATTGTTTTGTTTAATAGTGTTTTGTTGTTGTTATTCATTAATTTTAATGTACCTATACTACGTTTCTTTTAGTTTTCCAACCACCAAGGGTCGCTGGCAGAGATCTCTTATAGAGATAAGTTATCCTTTGTACTTGTTTTTCATTTAACTGTATTTTTGTATGTTTTCTTTAATGGTACATAAATAAATAAATAAATAAATAAAACTAGACTACGAGATTGGCTTATTAAATGTAACTTTTATTGTATCAAAGAATTTTTTGAAAGGAAATTATGATTAAATATGATATTATTAAATAGATAATGTATGTATGATGTAAAAAAAAATGTATTTGTAAATTAATATTTAAATCGATTGATTTTATCTATTTTGACATTAAATTTTGCATGCCTTAATCGGTTAAATATACTGATACTAAATTTGTTTTTACCAGCATTGATGTACGTGTATTTATGCAATAAAGAATTATTATTATTATTATTAATGCTAAAGCTAAACCTAGCCTCCACTTCTATACGGATGTGAGTCCTGGACCGCAAAAGAGTATCTCAGGATATGTATAGAAGAGTTCGAAAGTTCAGACGTTTGATGTCTATCTCGTGGACCCAATACTTTGGTGTTTCTAATTATATAATAGGTTACTGCTTTTGAATCGTCTACTTTACTTCTGATTCGGAAAGCTGTTCCTGACGAGAAGATCCGGCAAGAAACTTGGTGGTTGCTGTTTATGAAATATAATTCTTATACAAAAGTAATAATAAAATTAAATTGCTATAATCCGCGCAAAGATTTTGCGATTTTGGTCGTGGAGTCTATCTCCTGAAGATGCTTCGGTTGCGGGGCGAAACGATTGTTGAGTTTGTGATAGTGAACGTATATAGTGCTTGTGTATCGTGGTGGCGGTGGTGGAGGTTTGTGCATGTGTTTTTTACGACTCCTGCATGTATCAGGTATGATAACCGATTGTCCACTCTACATTTAGCTATATATATATTTTCTATTTTACTTCATCGCGGATTATAGCAAAATAATTTTATAATTACTTTTGTATTATGGATCTCCGCAAAGTAACGCCTAATTCTATAAATTATATAATTCTTATAACTAAGTTGCATTTTGTGAATTTATGTAATCTTCAATAGTATTCGGCTAACGGACAGAAAGACTTCTGTATCAGCCTTTTTAAACAGTTTAACGTCTGTAATGTCAAAGCTAAAATTGATTGCGGAATGTTATTATAGAATCTGTTGAATGCCGCTAACGCGCCTAACGCGTCATAGTCTTATATACTTCGGTGGCGCACATTGATGTTTACGATATATGATCGTTAGTTGATAAATACATTTATAATTAAATAGAAATATTATAATAAACTAAATATTATATAATTATAGATAAAATAAGTAAGAATATCAAATAGTGTTTAAACGACTAAGTTTTGGCGGGCTTTTGTCAATATAAATAAGGGGGTGGGTAGATGTAGGTAATCAGTGTATCAGTGCTCGTGTTAGCAGTAACGCTGCTGGAATAAAAGTTGATTGGACCAGGAGATATTATTTTAATTTCATCATCCCGAGATACTTCTGTAACAAATCTTATAACCAAACCCACAAACGACTTACGTACTATTGCAAGGCGCAAAGAACGAGTCTCAAGCTTATGTCAGTTCCTTTGTCTATTATATACATCGCCAACTTTTTTATAATTAGGTACATACCAGTAGACCTGATGATGGTGACTGGTCTTGCCATAGGTGGTAACGGCGGTGGTGGTAGCATCGAACTGCTGAAGTATGGTGGTTTTGGGCTTCTTGATAAACTATGGACCTGGAATTGAAGATCAATCTGAGCATGAAGATCATAGAATTATGAAAGCTCCGAATATTCCAAAGATCAATAGCAACACAGGGTAAGAATATGGACCACGAGGGTCTCACAATCAGGCAGTTATTTAAATAATCACAAAGATCTTACAAGATTGCTAGATGTTGGCCACAGAACTTACAATCACGCATGGTACTCCCAAAAGATCTTCCAATTACGCAAGTTATTCCCCAATGGTTGTACAAAAACGCAAAGTATTCCCTAAGGATCTTACAATAACGCGAGTTATTCCTCAAAGATCGTACAATTACGCAAAGTACTCCCCAAGGATCTTACAGTCACGCGAGGTATTCCCCAAAGATTGTACAATTACACGAGGTACTTCCAAAATATCTTATATTTACGCAAGGTACTCCCAAAAGATCTCACAATCACGCGAAGTAATCCCCAAGGATCTTACAATGAAGCGAGGTATTCCTCAAGGACCTTACAATCACGCGAAATATTCCCCAAGGATCTTACAATCAAGCGAAGTATTCCCCAAATATCTATTTCCTAATTAATTATTTAAATCGACTCACAGTAGGAAGAATCTAATATTTATTATAGTCATCAATCATGGGGTTAGCATAATATGTTTTAAACATATTTTTAGATGATTTGGCTGGTTATTTTACGACCAGCCGCCTGCCTGACATCAACTTACTTTAGTCTCCTTTTACGACACCTCGGTAAGAAATTAGTGTGAGATTATTAATTATAGTGTTAGAAATTAAGTCTAAATTCAATTTATAATGAATAATAAAAACTTAACTAATGAGTTTAGAGAATCACGCCGAGCACCTTACTGTACCCCAACACTTTCATTACAAAATCCAACGACATAATGATTCTACCACCAGTTCGGAACACTAATCCGCTTGAGAAGAACTGGCAAGAAACTGAGTGGTCGCTCTTATCACGAATAGCGATTATTTGAGGTTAGATTCTAATAATACAAAAGAGGTCACCCACACACGTCTACTTCCTACGAATGCTGCACGCTAAAAGAGAGCGAATGGCGTCAGCCGTTGTCTTATATAGGTTTTTGATGCATCACTTAGTGACAAGTACTATCTCCTTTCACCTGTAACTGTTGAACATCCGTAGGCGGCTCCTGGCAGACAAAGGTCACGTAGTCCCCTAGAGAGTCCTGTGGGGGCCCATCGTATTTGCCACTCGAATGTTGACTGGAGAGTTCGGAAGCTGTAAACGTAAAAAGTGAACTAAGAGTCTGTTACTATCCCATGGCGCAATATAGGCATCTTTTCTCGTTGTTGGAGAGAAAGGTTGGACCAAAATTATTCCCTCATCATCATCCTCCTGCCCTTATCCCACTCTAAATGGGGTCGGCACATGTTATAAACATGCTGTCACCTGATTTGACTGCGTTTTTACGACCGGCCGCCTGCCTGACGTCAACTTACCTTAGTCTTTCAACTTTCCTTAGGCGGCATTGCATCAGCCGAGGAAATCTTATTGGTTAAATATCAATAATCCATCATTATTAGATTTAGCTTCGACTGAGAAGATAGTTAAAGTAGGTTTAGTTTAGTTGTAATTTTAATTTTAAATAAATTATTTTTGAAAATTCTTTTTCTTCAAACCTCTCGCTGCTAACGTAATTCTCTTCTTTAAGCAATAATGCTTTGTTATGTTTATCAAAATCGAAATTGCTGGCTCTTCTCGGTAGGAACAAACTTCCGAATCTGTGATAGTTTGTTTAGAAACATTTTAACGGCACTGGAAACAGTTTTCTTGTTAAAGAATGCTTTCCCTAAATGCTCCTCACTGACTTACTCGAGATCATTTAGCTTTCAAAGTGTTAAGATGTGGAATGATTTACCAGTATCAATCCGCAAATCTCTTTCCCTTTCGGTATTTAAGTTACAGACTAGAAAATATTTATCGTAAGTAATTTTGAATTAGTAGCATCTTTTCATCTATTTATTTTACCAAAATTATTTAATAGAATAAATAGTTACATTTATATAAACTTTTTCTTTTTATATATGACCCGTACTCTCTTTTTTCTTCAATTCTTGTCCTTTTCTATTACTCAAAGGTTGACTGGAAGAGATACCTTTTAGGGATAAGTCCGCCTTTATACATGGGCTTTTTAATTTTTCTTTCTCTTTTCTAAATATATGTATAAAAAGAAATAAATAAAATAAGAATATTTTGAAAATGAATTGAACTAACCTGTCGGATGGGTGTCTGTGGGTGGAGGCACGTGTTGGTAGAAGATTGTATTCGAAGGCACTAGGGGTGCTTGCGCTGCGCTCAAGCCTGCCGAACTGTGTGGGATACCTGAAGACAAAATCGATATACATAGATGGACAAAATACATCATTTTAATATTTTACTGCATCTAACACATAGATTGATATGGACTAATATTATTAATGTGGAATTGAAACGTTTTATATGGCCAAAAAAATTCTATTTATAATTATTGCTCTAAAACTTAAGGGAAAATAAAACGATTATAAGACCTTCCGTATTCGTTTTTCGTATTATACATCGTGTGGTATCCTGTTGAATTGAATGTACCAACCTCATTTCTTACCGAGGTGTCGTAAAATACGATTAAGGTAATTTGATGTCTGGCAGACGGCCGGTCGTAAAGTATGTAGCCAAATCATGTTTTTATACACACAACATTTTTATAATATGTTGTGCCCACCCCACTTAGAGTGGGATAAGGGCAGGAGGCTGATGAAGACCTGTCGTATTGTATGGATCAGAACGTTGGGCAATGAAAAAGATGGATGAAAGAAGAATACATGCAAATGAGATGAGAATGTTAAGGTGGATGTGTGGTGTGACAAAACTGGATAAAATATGAAACGAGTATATTTGGGGAAGTCTGAAAGTTGCGCCCATTATAGAAAAGACGAGAAGTGGGACATTAAAATGGTATGGGCATATAATGAGGAGGGAGGTAATCATGTGATCAAACAAGTGTTAAATTGAATGTGGATGAATATGTGCCTGGAGGGAGATCTAAAAAGAGATTGTTGGATTGTGTGAAGTAAAGTAAGTAGCGGCCTGTTACTATCCCACTGCTGAGAATAGGCCTCTTCTCTCCGTATTTGGAGAGAAGGTTTAGAGCTAAGACCACGCTGCTCCACTGCTGATTGGTATGTTACACATATCTCTAGAATTCTCTAGAAATATGATGGTTTCCTCACGATGTTTTCCTTCACCGAAAAGCGTGTGATAAATTGCAATTATCAATAAGATACATAAGTTTTAACGGAAAACTCATTGGTGTCTGCCCGGGTTCGAGCCCGTGACCTCCTCGAAAGAGTCGCACGGTGTTACTGCTGGGCTATCACAGCTTTTTTTTTAGGAAGTATGACATGCATATATAAGGAGTAGCGCTAGAGTTGACGAATGATAAGACAGAATGGAAGAGAAAAACATGTTGTGACTACCACTTAGATTGAGATAACCACAGGAGAAAGATGAGAAAACAGAAGTACAATGAATATGTGACTAGAAAGAGATCTAAAAAGAGATGGTTGGGTTGTGTGAAGTATGACATACATTTAAATGAGAAGCGACAGAGTTGACAAATGATATAACAGAATGAAAGAGAAAAACATGTTGTGACCGCCACTTAGAGTGGGATAACCACAGGAGAATGATGAAAAAACAGAAATAGATTGAATATGTGAATAGAAGGAAGGAGGCCTAAAAAGAGATTGGAAGAAAGAGAATGGAAGAGAAAATAATATGCTGACATACTTAGAGAAGAATAAAGACAGTAGAACAAAATTGTTTTTTTCCGATTTAACAGTTTCAGAACGTGTTCAGCTCTCAATGTGCGCTGACCCTAACAAGTGTCAATGTAACCAAACAAACAATTGCAGTGTCACTGACACTACAATGGTCCTAAAGCAAAATCACTAATGACTCACTGTAAACCTGACGCACGCATTTTAATACGTACGCAGAACACGTCTGACGCGCGGCGAATACAAATTGAGTTCTTAATTCATTACTATGACCCGTATTATTAGTATTATGTTATAGTTGTAATTTGTTGCACATTTAATATAGTCTTCACGATTGTACCCGGAATGCTGGACAGTAAAAGAAACGTATGAGACTGTTGGATTATAGAAAAGGGAAACTCAAGCCCACTTCTGATGAATGTAATGATGCATTTTTGGAAAGAATTTATCAATTAGACACATATCCCCAGTATTTACTGGGGATATATATATATATATTATATGATATAAAAATTTTCTCATGATGTTTTCTTTCACCGGAAAGCGTGCGATAAATTGCAAATATCAATTAAAGACTTAAGTCAATTAGACACATAAGTTTTAAGAGAAAAACTCATGATTGCCCGGGGTTAGAACGCGTAGCGCTTTCGAAAGAATTACGCATGTTATCACCGCTGGGCTATCACAGTCTCAAACTTACATATCATTAAGATCTTCCTACCCTTAACCCACTCTAAATAGGGTCGGCACATGTTGGCTTCGTATTTTACGACCGACCTACCTGACTTCAACACACCTCGGTAAGAAAGAGGGTGGTTCATTCTACTCAACCAGATACCACACGGCGTGTCATCTAACCTTAATCGCCTTTTACGACACAGTACAAAATGAAGGTGGTACTCAGTCGGATTTAACTTTACATATCTTTAATATTTAAATGAGTTAATCTTGTATGTATGTATAAATATTTTCGGAATCTCGGAAGCGGATCCAACGATTTTCCAGAAATTTATTACATAGGGGATTTTAGAGGAGAAAAAACAATCTAGCTAGGTTTTATTAAAAGAAAAACCGTTTTATCCCTGTTTTTGGACATTGAAAAAATTTACATTGAATATAAAGCACTATTTTTGCCGTAAATTGTCAAGACAGCGTAGCTTATTCGGGGAACGGGTGGGCTAGAGAAATGAAAATATCTAGGATCGAGACCGACCTACCAAACTAGTTTTCCTTTTTTTTAAATTTATTTTTCTATTTTGTACTAAATTACCGAGGTCGCCTAGGTACTATACAATAGAAATATATAATAATATAGTTTACTGTTGACTCACTGAAACACTGTCCAACGAGCATCGCCGAGGGCGTGCCCCGGTCCGAGGGCGGCTCGAAGGCGGGCGGCGCGGGGCTGTTGTACCCATAGTAAGTGGATTCCAACTTTATCCCCCCGCCGGAGCCGCCCGGCGACTCTGAGCCTGTCTCTTGGAGGATTGACGCTGAAAATGTTGATCATTATTAATCTATGCTAATTTACATTACATCAGTTCAAAAACACTATTAAAGAGAGGCTGATACAAGAAGCCTACTATACTGTTGAGGATTATTTAGATGATAAGAATGCGTGGATATAGCTACTGTCCGACCCTGTACAAGATAGTAATGACTAGTCGTAAAATACTGACTAGCCCGTTGACGCAGTGGGTAGTGACTGAGGCCAAGGCCCAACATTTTCTATAAATGAATTTGTTGGTCTTCCAGTCTGGGTGTATATTTGTATTTAAAAATTATATAAGAGTATATTCACCAGTTGTCTGTCTATCACAACACCAGTATTAAGTTACTTACTTTGGGGGCGGACGACCGTGTGTAAGTGTCCCATATATTTATTTATTTATTATTTACTTAATGTAACTAAATATAAGTATTATGTTGAAAAGAGCAACATAAGTATTATGTTGTTGGCTCTTCTCGGTTAGGAACAGCCTTCCGAACCAGCAAAGTCGGAAAAGATGTTCCTACAGAGTTCTTATAAGTTAAAAATATACTCATCATTCTCCTGCCCTTATCCCACACTAAGTAGGGTCGAAACATGTTGTTACATGATTTGGAAAATTTTTACGATCAGCCACCTAACGAACTAACCTTAGTCGCCTTTTACGACACCTCGATAAGAAATGAGTGTCTTTTACTATTACACTACTAATCCGCTATATAAATATTGATGAAATTTATAAAATTGTAACTTACATACCAGTTACATATATTTAATGAAAATAAAACCTGTTTCCCTTCAGCGACAGGATAAAACACATAATTATTAACATAGATTTGATGCACATTCAGACGAAGATAAATTTGTATATAATAAACAAATTAATAAAGCTGTCTTATAAGCTATCAATATAAAAAATAATAAAAAACATTCACCTTTAGATAACTTCCACAGTTCCTTCGAGGAGAAGACACCGGTCGCTAAAATGATATCGTTGCAAATAACACCGTTGTATGGGTTATGGGTATAGCCTGTAACCCACCATTCGATATAATATAACAAAAAATCAATCTTCAAAATATAATAGACAACATTACCACCATTAGGACAACTAGAATTACTCTAGCTTTGGACGGGGAAGTACTAAGTAATAAAATAGTCTGTGTAGACCATAGACAAATATACTCTGGATAGACTTCTGCATTTGCTTATGAATGTCAATAAATTAATAGATAAATAGAAAAATATTAGGCTAATTCAATAGTGAATGGAAATATTAGTTTCAATCCTAATAATAAATAATAAATAATGCGATCTGATTTCTTAAAACAACTTCACCAACTTTCACCAATATCAGAATTCAATATTTGATCAAAAGACAGAAGGTATTGATACAGAAAATAGAATCCCTGTCTATAAAAAAAGTAAACAATAATATTTTAATGCGAATTAATATTTTAAATGTGAAAATAACCAATCTTTAAAGAAGGTTGCAATTGTGAGTGGTTATATTAACCAAGTATGTATTAAAATGCAAGGATAATGAAACTAATATTATAACAAATTTACTTAGTTTTTAAGGATTACAATAATTAAAGTACTGCAAGAAAATCACCAACACAGTCAGTCCAGAGTATAACAAAATGATATTTACATTGTTGAAACGAAATCATATAAACAAATCATACAGTAGAACACTGTTCTTGGATAATAATCTATAAATTAAAATAATACACCAAATAGTTCTAAAATGGATGCTATTTTAAACAAGCCTGCTCATATAAGTTATTCATATGTTAATGTAAAATTTGATATAAAACTAATTTTTATCAATCTAAAGGATATGCTTATGCGAATTTGCTTTTGAACATTACATTGGACTTAGACTCCTATATATTCTTTAAAATAATAAAATGATTTGGGCATTGCAAATGTCAGGTATTAGAGACACGCAGTTAATTGTCTTAATATAAACATTTGCTTTACCAATTGTCTTCATTATTCAAAATAGCATCCATTATCGAATCGCAATTCAGGTGTGTATGTAACTATTGACAGCTGTTTTACAATCAAAATTGTATAATTGTATCACGTTTATATTCTATAATATATTCCTTAAAGAAATTTAACTTTCGGTTCACTAGTTCATAGTAAAGTATCATTAACGATAACACCAAGTAATAGGATCTGACCTTATTTATTTATTAGGTCTTTTACTTGTTAAATGTAGAATTTCGGTCAAAATATCCCTCCCAGTGGGAGCCACTATTTAGGTTTAATTGAAGAAAACAAAATACAAAAGCTAAATGTGCCACAGCATTGATACAACATGACAATAAATTGTTGACGTACAATTGTAAAAAGTTACATCACTTAAAAAAGAGTGAAAGAGAAGGAACACCGACTACAATGCATTACATCCAAAGACAATCGAGCAACATCAAGAAATCTCAAAACACCGAAAGCATGAGGTGCAAGCCAATGCTGGGGATCAAAAATTCCAAAATGTCCAAATGCACGAAACTAAAATGGTGATCAAAGGGTTGTGCAAGAACCAATTAAAATCTCTCTCTTTAATTTGACAAATATGGCAAAGAATGGTGTTTTTCTTAGAATAACATCAATATCATTTAAAAGCATATATTAGACACTGTCCTACTCCTCCTTGAGTCGTTTGGTCACTGGAAAGGGAAGATCTTATCATATAAGATTTGGTGACACTTTTTCGTTGACTCTAGTCTGATATATACCGGTGAAAATGGCTAAATGTCATGGCAAACTGTGTTATGATCTCCATCTAATTAATCAGCATCAAAAATTATGCAAATTTTAATTCTGCAAATCATCTAGTTAGGGTCATCAGATACATACAGTTAATCACTTAGATTATTTATAGCCTATTTGTCGTTTTTTAAAGATTTATCTAAATTGTGCATAGTTTCATGATATTATCAGTTCCTGGTTTTCATTTTCGATCGGAGAAATTTTATCGAACTAGCAGTAGAGTTGATGATTTAAAAGCACTTGTTAAACGCTTACTTGTTTAAAGAATAAGTACTTGGGTGACCTGGGAGCCTTGTTCGGTATTTTTTTAAGTGCAAAAAAAAAAAAGTAAAATCTGACATCGATCCTGATAATCTTAATTTGAGACCATCCGTTACCCAAATAACCTATCGTAATTTTGAAATTGATAGCGCAATTAACCTTTGATTTCTCCAAAAAAGCAACATTTTTTTAATAAAACCTAGCTAGATCGATGTTAACCTTCAAATCCCCTACATGCTGAATTTCATGTAAATCGTTAGAGCCGTTTACAAAATTCAGAAAAGCATATATACAAGATTAACTCTTTTAAATATTAAAGATTTGATTTATTTGTTAAGTTTGATTATTAAAACACCATTCTTAACCACTAAACACGAGCACGACACGACACCGACGCGAGCCGGTTTACCTTTATTCTTAGCCTCGTGTTCATTCTCTTTGTCCCTAGTCGGGTGCGGTGAGAGAGACCCGCTTAGGATATCTGAAACATATCGGTTATATGTACTAAAATTTACAAATCAAGCTCAAATGTAAGGCGGAGTAGTTAAATTCGTTGCAGCTGAAATATGAAATTTACATGCAGATGAATTAAAATGAATGTTGATGTTATAATTTTGAGCAGTGGTTAGAAGAACTAAGTAAAATGTTTATGGTTATGATTTTTTCCCTTAATTCGAATGCAAGTATTGCATCTATATCCAACTGTGTAGATCATTACGACTGTAGGTACTAGAGGGTTTTAGTTAATTATTGTGTCATTTTACTTTAACTTTAATAAATTAAATTAACTAACTTAAAACACAACTGCATGCTAACAGTAATATTATTAAATTTCTTAACAGTCACATAACATATTGCTTTATTAACATGCAGATATCTCAAGAAATCTTTATCGGATATTACACAAATGAGAAGTAAAAATTAAGGCCAAAATATATGTTTTGAATGACCCAATTCAACGTCTACATGTATTATTGGATATATTTTCTGAAGCATCGGAATGATTAGATATAAAAAGATTGTTAAACGTACCACTTTTTTGTTATGACAGGTTATTGATTAATTTTGTCTTTGATCTGTCTACCACTAAACTAATATTTAAATGGGAACGGCAAATTTTCTATCCACTGCACAACAAAGCATGCAATGCGTGAAATTTCTATACATAATGATTAACTGGATATATATGGTTTTGTTAGCAAATTATCTATAAAATTTGTAATACCAGTATCAGTGAATTAAGTACTCTAAGTAAAAGGTATTAATTCGTAGGATTAACAATAGAGAGAAGTGCGTACTCATTATATTTTATTAAATCTCTTATACCCTAATCGTTTCATCCAATACAAACAAAATATTTGGAAACAATTTAAAATTATTTCATTTATCACTTATTGAACGTTCATGTCTACAACAATACGCTGACTGGTATTTTTATATACAGGATTTAAGTAATTACAAAGTTGATTGTTCGAAATATCCAGAACCATCAGGAGTTATAATGCCAGAGAATATGTTGAAATAATACCACCGTCATTATTTATACGCTTTACCTTACCTGTGTCGTTAAGAAATTTACCATGAGTATAAGCCAGGACAAAAAGTTTGGTGAAACCAGTAAATTTAATTAAATGTTTAAAATAAGTTTCAGTTTCATCAGTCATTTTAACTACAATGGCCAAGACTATTATAACAGATTTGTTTGGAACGCCATCGGCAACGCATTGCATACTTGTTTAAGTTGATGGTACGCAAATTTTATAGAATTCAAGCAACCCGTTAAGTTAATATGTCAAGATACGATACTAAGGTTAAAAGGTTAAAAATATTACGAAAATTTTCAAGGTATCAATGATAGCAAGTAAGTCAACGATACTGGTATCACTAAAATAATCCCAGAAAGCGGTACAAAATTAACTGAGCGAGAGACCTGGCAGACCGTCGCTCCCATTACCATAGCTGTTGATGAAGTTGGCGAGGTAGAGGTCCAACTCGCGGACTGACACGTTGATGTGGTAGGGGTTCACACAGAGGCCAGGCTGCGTGCATTCAGGGTGTTTCTCTAATCGTTCACCGTCCGTACTCTCCAGGGGTATCGCTTTGAATAGAATTACCATTACTAGATCTAAACGCCACACCTGGAATGGAAATAGATGGTATAAGTATGACTGGCGATATGTTGTCTTCTTTTGGTTCAACCGATTCACGTCCACTATTGGGCATAGGTCTATTTAAGGGATCTACACACCCAATAATCTTATACAGTTTAGATGTAGAGGCTCTCAGTGACTTTTTTGGGTTCGTCAGTATACCTTGTAAGGGGTTTAAAAACGCTGGATTACTTGGTTGGTCCGGTGAGAGGTCGTCATTCTAGTACTTTAGACCCCAATGCCCATTAGTTCTACGTACTTTGCGAATGGCTTTTGAATTGTCAACTTTGTAGCTGGTTTTAAGAAAGAAAACCAACAATAGTTTTTTTTAACTGCTGTAATGGCAAAGCTGAAATTGATAGCGAAATTTTACGTATCGCACACTTAGTATTAAAGTGATTTAATTCATGGTCCATGGGTCAGATACATTCACCATCATCTGGTCCCATCTTCAGAATGAAGTTCGGAGGTCAGCAGGAAAAAACTTTTCCGATCGTGTGCCATCTTTTTTATTTCATAGTATCTAAGTCCCGTCCACTCTCTTATATTATCAAACCATTTAAGACGTTGCCTTCCAGGTAGTCTCTTACCGTGCATCTTTCCTTCTAGGATCAACCTAGGAAATTGGTACCGGAATCCACTCTGCAGATGTCCGAAAAAGGCAACCTTTCTTTGCAGTTTTCATCAGCATCCGCTTGCATTTAGCTCTCTCCAAGACCAGAGCGTTTGAGACGAGGTGAGTCCAAGGGATCTTCAGCATTTTGCCAAAGTCCTACATGTCAAATGCATGCAAACGTCTATTTCCATCTTTAGTTAAGGTCTATGATTTAAATATTCTTTATTTCATTGCCTTCTATGACATCAAGCTACGGACTATTAAAAAAGCTAGCACGAGTTTTATACGCACTACGTTACGTTTACTTTGTATAGTTAAAATATGTATATAGTATTAGGAAACACTCCCTGTTAAGGTTACTCACCTTGTCAGCTTGCCTGAGACAGTCTATCCGCCTCATCTTGCCCTTCTGGTCGGGATTGGACAGCACGCATACCGCCGGCCTCTTCCCTGTGATACTTAAGACAAAGTCCTCGCGACAGTCCTGAGTTATATCCTTCCTCAGCTTCCCGAGTAAGCGCGACGCCCATTTTTGTTTCACTTCCGCTTTTTCGTTCTGGAATTTTTATAATTAAAGCATTAATTTTTTTCAGTTTAAAAATAAAGTTCATTGCTATAACATAACACCCCACGTGTTGTAATTATTGTCTGCATTGGAGAAGGTTCTTATTCATCATCATCTTCCTGTCCTTATCCCACTCTTAGTGGGGTTGGCACATGTTGCAAACATGTTGTCACATAACTTGGCTGTTATACGACCGGCCGCCTGCCTGACGTCAACTTACCTGTCGTGTTTTCCGACTGAATAGAATAAAATAGTACCACCCTCTTTCCTTACCAAGGTATCGTAAAAGGCGACTAAGGTAAGTTGACCTACCGTGTGGTATCCGGCTGTGTAGAATAGACCAACCTCATTTTTACCGAGGTGCCGTAAAAGACGACTAAAGTAAGTTGACCCACCACGTGGTATTCAGTTTGATAGAATAGACCACCCTCTTTCTTACCGAGGTGACATAAAATACAACTAAGATAAGTAAACGTCAGGCAGGCGGGCGGTCGTAAAAACGCTGCCAAATCACGTGACAACATGTTTATAACATGTGCCGATCCCACTTAGAGTGGGATAAGGGCAGGAGGACGATGAGTAAAATAATATTACTTTTATATTATAGTCCGCAAAGTTACGTCAAATTCAAATTTAAATAATTCTTTATTCAAATTGGCTTTTAGAAGCACTTTTATATCGTCAAATTACAATAAGGTTACGACTGTTTCGGAAATGTGCTCTAACCGAGATGAACCAGCAAGAAACTCGGCGATTACTCTTTTCAAAATTAAAAAATTCAAATTTAAATACAATTCTAACAAATAACCCAAATAGTCTTTCACTGAAATTGAATAACACATTTCAAGTCCATTTACCTAATAAATGTTACCTCACCTAAACATAAATCAAAAACATTCATGCACTAAATAATAAAAGTCTAATTTTAATGTGAATCACTTCACTAAATCAACGGGACCGGCGGCGTAGCGCGGAATTTTGTACATTTGTATTATTTGCAACCGGTATATCTTTGCCGGTCTCCAATAGACGCAATGCGACTCCCTGCAAATGCAGACATCTTTGTTCGTGTCTTCCGCATCGTGGAAAATCTGTTAAACCGCTAACTTAGGGAAATACAACTTGCAACACTGTTTTAGTAACACGTTTGAAAGGCTAGAAGCTGTACAGTTAACGATCTATCATATTTGTTATTAAAAAAATAACAACTGTCAATTTGAAAATGGATTCGGAATCTCGGAAACGGCTTCAACTATTTTCCTGAAATTCAGCATGTAGGGGGTTTTGGGGGAGAAAAATCGATCTAGCTAGGATTTATGTAAAAAAAAGATATTTTATCCCTGTTTTTGGGCATTAAAACACTAACATTTATATTGAATTGAATTTTCGCCATTAACTATCAAGTCGGCGTAGCTTATTCGGGGAACGGGCAGCCTCGAGACTGCCTAAACTAAATTATTGTTTTTTTTTTCTTAGGTTTTTTTTTGAAAAAAATTACCGAGCAAGGCTCGGTGATCCAGATATTTAGCTTATAAATAAATAAAACCCTGTACGCTTTTGTATTTTTTCGTCTTGAAAATTTAATACTATATGAGATTTTGATCTAAAAACATGCTTTCTATTCGTCCATTTTATTAGCACATCTAAATTATTGACCATATTTTTTCGTGTTACTTTTATTTAATATGTCTTAAGGTAGTTCTTTTGTTGAAACTGTTTTTCGTTTAAAATTGTCCATAAAAACTAAATTTATTTAATTAACAATATTAATTATTTAGAAGATAAGAATGTGTGGATATAGCTCTCTTTGAACATATACAAGACAGTAACGACTGAATGTAAATAGTATTAAGAATTTTATTTTTAAAAGAGCAACCGCCGAGTTTCTTGCTGGCTCTTCTCGGTAGGAACAGCTTTCCGAACCAGCAGTAGAGTTGACGATTCAAAAGCACTTGTTTACAAATAATATTTTAAATTTAAAGAATATTTTGAATTTGAATTTGAATTAAGCTGAATGGTTTGATCTTTGCTCATCCAATGTACAAAGTCAAAACTGATCAAAAACTATGGTATTGTCTTTTATGGACATAAAAACATTGTTGGCACTCTAGAGAGTCATACAACAAGAATAATAGTATTTTAAGTAGAATAGTTTTGTTCAAGTTGCAATAAAATTTAATATATACTTTTCATCGGAATAGTATTTTAAAATATTGGATATATTTTATATATATCTCAAATTATATTTTCTAGTGACTTATTTTGTGATAATATATCTCGATGGCAATATTTATGTAATATATGGTACAGAGACATGCCGTTTATCCAGCTGAGCAGAATAGGCCACACTCATTTCTTATTAAGGTGTCGTAAAAAGACGACTTAGGTAAGTTGACGTCAGGCAGGTGGCCGGTCGTAAAATACCTAGCAAAATGATGTGTCTACTGTTGACCATTGAGGAGTTCCCTCGTCTGGAGCTAATCCTAGCAGCAGCTTTTAAAAAGTGATTCTCAGAACATACCTGTAATTCATATTTGGTGTGCCGCTCCTCCTCTAGGCTCATTCGTTTCTCGTGCTTTTTATAATATTTCCTTTTGGCCGCTTGTAAATTGAACCACGTGTACGAAAAGGACTTTACGAAAGGCATCAGGGCCTCTATGAACGGATGAAACTCGTCCTGTGGAAATAAAGCGTCAACAACATTGTAAACATTACAAATAATCTGGTATTTAATAATGCAATCGGCTACATTCAGAACTCCGAACGTGACCAAACAAGATATAAACCCGATATGGGAGTATACACTCCAATTTAAACAACGATTCTGATCTAGTAATCGATTCGGCAATCTTAGCAAAATCTAAATGTGATCGATAGGGGAATATATTATTTAAATAATTACAGTGACCCTGTTTATAGTTATTCGATTCGAAAATTTTTACAATATACGAACGTGACCGAATAAGAAATAAAATGAACATGGTAATGTATCATTTAAACGGTAACAACGAGTCTAAACTAGTAATCGATCCGGCAATCTTAGCAAAATCTAAATGTGATAAGTAAGAAATAAATTTGACATGAGAGTATATCATTTAAACATATTACAAAGGCTCTAATTTCGCTCTAAAGCTCTAATAATCGATTTAGCAATCTCTGCAATATTCGAACGTGACTGAGTAAGATATAAATTCGACAAGGCAGTTTATTATTCAGAAAAATTACAACAACTCTAATCTAATAATCGATTTGGTAATTTACGCAATATTCGAACGAGACCGAGTGAGATACAAACTTGAAATGAGATGTTTTGATAAATCAATATTTTTTTTAATTTTTGTAATTTTTTTAATGATTTAAAAAAAAGAAAGGGCTGGTGATATCTGGGCTATTACAACTTTACAAATGACAGCATAACTAACCTATATATACAATTTATATTTTAGCAGTTTTACAATGCCTGAAAACAGGGTAAAAAAGTATTTTTTTTTTAAATAAAACCTAGCTAGATAGATTTATCACCCCCGATCTCCCAACATTGAGTTTCATGAAAATCGTTAGAGCCCTTTCCGAAATTTAGATTATACATATACAAAATTAACTAATTTAAATATTAAAAGCTAGCAATCGCCAACTGTAATATAGTATTTTGATAACTATAAAAACGGTTAAAGGAGGGTTATCTTAAAAGCTAGACATATGCTGTCGCGGACTTATATATAAAGGGGAACAATTTTGTAATATATGATTTTTTAACAACTTTCACCGTTTACTTAGCGTACGCTAGGAAAACTTTCCATTTTGCCGTTTTCGCAATATTTTTTATTGCTGCTCCTCTCCTATACATCTTAGCGTCATTCCAAGATAAATGGACTATCTTATATTCAAAGAATTTTTCAAATCGGTCCAGTAGTTCCTGAAATTAGCGCGTTCAAACAATTTAACAAACTCCAGCTTTATATATGTATAGATTAAAACAGAAACCCGTTTTAAAATCGACGTTTACATATATGCCTAGCTATATTACACATTGATATTACAAAGAAAGCCGATCGTCATTATTAAATTAGAATCAATTGCACATTAACCAACTTACCATATTGGCGCCCATCATGGGACTACTCAAAACTTACATAATTTCCAATTCACAAATCTTGTTAAACCTTTACTTAATCTGTTTCAGTATTAATTTTAACAAGTTATATATAGTTACATCTATTTATGTTGCACTCTTAATTATAATACATTCAAAGCATTCATTAAGTAAACATCAATTAAAAGGCTGAGGCAAGTCGAATATATGGATTGGATTTACTTAGTATTGTGGTACTTGATGTTGCTTAAATACTAACAGTTATCTTACCTTACTCGTACTTCCTACTAACGCCGTGTGGTATCCGGCTGAATAGAATAGTACCACCCTCTTTTCTTACCGAGGTGTCGTAAAAGGCGACTAAGGTAAGTCGACCCGCCGTGTGGTATCCGGCTGAGTAGAATAGACCAACCTCAATTCTTACCGAGGTGTCGTAAAAGGCGACTAAGGTAAGTTGACCCACCGTGTGGTATCCGGTTTAGTAGAATAGACCTCCCTCTTTCTTACCGAGGTGTCGTAAAATACGACAGAGGTAAGTTGACGTCAGGCAGGCGGCTGGTCGTAAAAACGCAGCCAAATCATGTGACAGCATGTTTATAGCATGTTGTGCCGACCCCACTTAGAGTAAGATAAGGGCAGGAGGATATATATTAAACGTTTCATACACACAAATTAGCTGTGGTAGCCCAGCGGTATCACCGTGCGCCTCTTTCGAGAAGGTCTAGGGTTCAAACCCCGGGCAGGCACCAATGAGTTTTCTAGTAAAACTTATGTGTCTAATTGATAATTGCAGTTTATCACACGCTTTTCGGTGAAGGAAAACATCGTGAGGAAACCTGCATATCTCTAGAGAATTCTGGGGATATGTCTAACCTACCAATCCGCATTGGAGCAGCGTGGTAGGTCTTACTCCTTACTTAGCTCCAACCCTTCTCTCCAAAAAAAAAAAAAAACGGAGAGAAGAGGCCTATGCCCAGCAGTGGGATAATAACAGGCCGTTACTTACTTTTTTTTTTTTTTACACACAAAAACTACGCCCGCCACGCCCATAACACGGCCATACAACTGACATGTCTGTTGTGTCTAATCGTGCATTCATCGCAAGTGCACACAAATAATGTATTGTTGTGTATTGAATCATAAGATAATGTATGCAAAGGTGCCGTCGTGATTTATAGCAGTATGAAAGACTTTGTATCGGAATTCGCGATTGTATTGAGGGAAAATTAAGGCGAACACTATCGGATACATGCGCTAAAGACCGAGAGAACAAAACGTTCTTTAGACCTCCCGTTCTCGTAAAGCGTGCATCAATGTTGGGCAATAAAAAAAGGGCTGAAAAAAAAGCGTTTTGATAATCATGATATGGTTAAAGAAGGTCAACCTTAAAAGCTAGATAATTGCTGTCGCAGACTTTAATTTAGAACTTTTAGAGGTTAAAAATTAAAAATGGTTCCCATTTTGTGATACATGATTTTTGAATAGCTTTAAATGTTGCCGTTTTCGTAATATTTTTATTGCTGCTCCTCTCCAATTCTTAGCGTGATGTTGTATATCCAATATGGGTGCAATTTGTTACAATTATTCCTTACACACCTGAGTTACATATAGGCTATATAAATCGTGTAAATTCAACAGGAATAAGATGAAAAGCGCCATCTATTATCGACCTATCACGCGACAACAGTCCACGCGAACGAAGTTGCGGGTAAAATGTATTTATAATTAAAAACAGAAGAGTTCTTTACTGGAATAAAAACAAACCGATACTTTAAATTTCCTTACAATAAAAAAATCAGCAAACAATGCAACTATAAAAGACATTCGCCTTAACGGAAATTTTTAAATAACTGTTAAAAAATCGTAAAGCCCACCGTGATGAACTCACGTGGTATCGCCGAGTGGAATTGAATACTTGGAATGATGCACTTTATTCAAAGAATACAGGATTTGCATACGTGAGCGATATGCAAAGAGACCTTTACGATTTAGGAAGTTTCGTTTAAACTACCTCGTGTAGTTCTTATCCAAACGCTTATTATTAACTAGCCCGCGTGGATAGAATAAAACCGTAATATAGACTTTTGATAACCATAAAAATGGTTAAAGTGGGTAAACCTTAAAAACTAGACACATACTGTCGCGGACTTTTATTTAGAACTTTTAGAGGGGAACGATTTTGTTATACATGATTTTTTAATAACTATTACCGTTTACTCAGCGCACGCAGGAAAGCTTTAAATTTTGCTGTTTTCGTTCTATATTATTATTGCTGCTCCTCTTCTATTCATCTTAGCGTGATGTTATATATACAATAATCTAAAGCTTTCCTCAATAAATGGAATATTTTACACTGAAAGAATTATTGAAATCGGTCCAGTAGTTTCTGAGATTAGCGCGTTCAAAAAACAAACAAACTCATCAGCTTTATTATTATTACATTACTGTTGGCTTTTTTTGTTGAGGTATGTTATTAGGCTTTCGGAAGTTCAGAAATTCCTATAGAATTCGACTTAATATTATAATAGGAACCAATTTAATATTAAATTCAAAAAATTACTAGTATGAGGATCACCAAATTAAAATTAAAATTTGAATATTTTTCTTTTTATATTTGCCATTAAGCGTCAAGACAGCGTAGCTTATTCGGGGAACGGGTGGTCGCGAAAAATGAAAATACCTAGGATCGATCCCCACCTACCCTATTATTTTCCTTTTTTTTTGTTTCTTTTTTTATTCTACTCAACCAGATACTATATATATACACACACAAGATTAACTTATTTAAATATTAAAGATTGTACCAATTTTTACAATACGCCGTGTGGTATCCGGCTGAGTAGAATAGACCAACCTTATTTCTTACCGAGGTGTCGTAAAAGGCGACTAAGGTAAGTCGACCCGCCGTGTGGTATCCTGCTGAGTAGAATAGACCAACCTCATTTCTTACCGAGGTGTCGTAAAAGGCGACTAAGGTAAGTTGACCCACCGTGTTGTATGCGATTTAGTAGAATAGACCATCCTCTTTCTTACCGAGGTGTCGTAAAATACGACTGGTAAGTTGACGTCAGGCAGGCGGCCGTTCGTAAAAACGCAGCCAAATCATGTGACAGCATGTTTATAACATGTTGTGCCGACCCCACTTAGAGTGGGATAAGAGCAGGAAGATGATGATTCATATTTTATTTGTCATATATAAAGACATTCTTATTCTTATTATTCTCTTAACCTCATTTCTAAGTGGCTCTTCACAACATGTTTTAAACATGTTTCTACATGATCTGGCTAGATATTTTAATGTATAACACCAACGTACCTTAGTCGCGTTTTAAAACACCGCGGTGTCGTCGTGTCTATTCTAAGGGTGGACTATTCCACTGAGCCAGTTACTAAATTTTTACAATATTTCGCTAGCGGATTAGCCTTGAAATTGGTCATAAAGATAAAAATATGTTATCTTTATCCTTACCCCCTTCACCATACCATAGTTATCCCATAAAGTGCGTTCTCGCGACCCGAATCAAGTTTCTTAACACGGATCTGTTTATGCAAACACGTGATTGTCCCTAACATATTCAAATCCAGACTTCTGCGAAAGACGCGTTCTGTTCCAAGTATTAACTCCGCAATAACAGTGACTAGTAGGTTCGATGGAATTGAAAATCTAATACACATCATCTTCCTGCCCTTATCCCACTCTAAGTGGGGTCGGCACAACTTGTTATAAACATGCTGCCAGATGATTTGGCTGCGTTTTTACGATCAGCCGCCTGCCTGACCACACGACGGGTCAACTTACTTAAGTCGTATTTTACGACACCTCAGTAAGAAAGAGGGTCTATTCTACAAAACCCGGATATCACACGCCGGATCAACCTAACTTAGTCGCCTTTTACGACACCTCGGTAAGAAAGAAAGTGGTCTATTCTACTCACCCAGATACCACACGCCGGATCAACTTACCTTAGTCGCCTTTTACGTCACTTCGATAAGAAATGAGGGTGGTCTATTCTACTCAACCAGATACTAAACGGCTGGCTCATTTAGCCATATGTACAGTTACGGCCTGTAACAATCCCACCGCTGGGCATAGGTCTCTTTTAGTTTCTGGAGAGAAGGATTGGAGCTAACACCTACCACGCTGCTCCAATGCGGATTGGTAGGTTACACATATCTCCAGATTTCTCTAGAGATATGCAGGTTTCCTCGCTATGTTTTCCTTCACTGAAAAGCGTTTGATAAATTGCAATTATCAATTAGACACATAAGTTTTAATAGACAAAACCACAATTGCATTTTTTCGTCATTTTCTTTTTACGGAAAATAATGTCTTATTATGGAAGCAATTTTAAACAATGCAGCATTAATCCTTATCCAATTAAGTACCTTAAATACATTGTTGATTTAATATAGATCAGTATGGCCGTTTACAGCATGTAATTTAAACGAACATTTTCGAAGATATTACAGATTTAAAATGCCGCGAGGAGGGCATTGAGTGACTGAGTTCACTGAGTGACACGGGCTATATATTTTATACCCGAGCAAAGCCGGAGCGGTCCGCTAGTAATTAATCTATCAGATAGTATTCAACTCAACATCAGATAGTGTAGAAAAAACATCAATGAACATCATATGGTAAACGTTACGTTCCAACGTTTCATATAAACAAAGGTCCAGTCAAAACATTATTTTGGCTGCTAAGCCAGACGGGGTGCCGCGTTGCCAGCTGTCTTTGGCAGGACCCAGCTACACGTGGCTCACTGGCAGTTGAAAGTGTTAAACTTGCCAGTAACTTGATCATAGGTGATTGCACTCGGGGGTAATTTTGTTTGGCTTCGAATGTATTCCGTTTCCGTAGTTAAAATTTGCAACAGCTGTTACTATGACCTTGAAATCACTTTATTAGTTAAAGGTGTACTTGTTTGTTTACTAGTAATCTTTAATATTGTATTGTTATCTTGTATATATATATTTTTCTGAATTTTGGAAACGGCTCCAACGATTTTCATGAAATTCAACGTGTAGGGGTTTTGGGGAGAAAAATTCGATCTAAAAATCGTTGGAGCTGTTTTCGAGATTCCGAAAATATAAATATATACAACAGATCGAGATGTGGGTAAAAGAATGAATGCAGGATTGATGAAGTGGCGGCAGGTCTCAGGCACAATATGTGACCCTCGAATGCCCCTTAAAGTTAAGGGAAAAATTTATAAAGCAGTCATAAGACCTGTCGTATTGTATGGATCAGAATGTTGGGCAATGAAAAAGACGGATGAAAGAAGAGTACATGCAAATGAGATGAGAATGTTAAGGTGGATGTGTGGTGTGACAAAACTGGATAAAACAGATAAGGACAGGAAGATATATACAAGATTAACTCATTTAAATATTAAAGACAGTTTAAAATAGACCGCTCATGTGCCGTCAAAGTCATTATCGTTCACCGAAACTGATTCATCTAAATGATTTTCATTGAATCTATTTATAACATCTGACAAGGCCTAGGAATTGACAATGGCTACAAATATTCTACAATTACCAAGGCTTACAAAGGGTTAGAGCAATGTCTCTCCTCTTTTGTGCCATGCCATTCCTAAAATTATTTGAAACCCCCCTAAGTAAAATTCATAATTTTTAATATGAAAAATTATATTGTTTTATTTAAGAAACATAAATTTAATAATTTAAGTAATATACTAGAAAATTTTAGATCTACAAAAATACTAAAAAAAAGTCCGCTACAGCATATCTCTCTTATGGTGAACTCACAATCTTATGTTCAAAATTCAAGGAAGAAGCCAAAGGCTCAGCTCGTAAATTATATAACTGAGGTTATCTTTAATATTTAAATGAGTTAATCTTATATATATATATATATATATATATATATATATATATATATATATATATATATATATATATATATATATTATTTTTTTCGGAATCTCGGAAACAGGTCCAACGAATTTCTTGAAATTCAGCATGTAGGGGTTTTGGGAGAGAAAAATCGATCTAGAATAGAATACACTTTATTGCACACCAAAACAGTACATGAAAGTAACAAAAAAGTATTAGTACAATAGGCGGCCTTATCGCTAAAAGCGATCTCTTCCAGGCAACCTTACAAATACAACAAACAAATATATGGGACACTTACACACACGGTCGTCCCGTCCCCAAAGTAAGTAACTTAATACTTGTGTTATGGGTGACAGACAACTGGTGAATATATACTTATATATTTCTAAACACATACTTAAATACAAATATACACCCAGGCTCAAAGACCAACAAATTCATTTATAGAAAATGTTGGCCCTCGGCGGGAATCGAACCCGCGACCCGTGGAGCCGAAGGCAGGGTCACTACCCACTGCTCCAACGGGCCAGCCAACTATTTTTTATTTTGTGAAAAATTACCGAAAAAGGCTCGGCCAACCTAGGTACTTTAAATAATAAAGTCAACGAAAATTCTCAGATACAACTAACCATTAATATACAGATAAACAAATTAAGTTATAAACAAGTCCCTCATAAAGCTATCGGTCAAGTGAAAAGTTGCAAATATCTAGCGAAGCGGTAAATACTAAACAGTTGACTTGGCACAGTATGTTATTCACATAGATGAATTTACTATCAAAGAGTATATCTCATATATGTATTTATTTTATTTTTTATCAATCTCGTAATATGTCTCACAGAAGACACCCTTAAGACGACGATCCCAAAAAATTGCAAGTCTTATAGCACTCGCTGTTTACAATTTTTGTCCGGCGAAGCTTCTGCTTTCGCTTGGTCTCTCCGGTGACATTAGTCCATTCGAAAAAAAATGTTAGGTTAGATAAATAGATAGATGTTAAAGATAAATCTTTCAAAGATGAATCCAGTTCGATTCACTTATAGCTCTTGATTTATTTTATTTTATGAAAACAAACAGTACTATAATAACTATATACATTGTAAACAAATAAGCCAAACATTAACCAAAAACAGTTTCTAAATATTGAAATATTGATGTTACTAGTTAACAAGTTGAAAATCTTTTAAAAAAGCCTTTAACAAAATTTTATGTCCCTACTGTTAATCGTTGAGCAGTTCCCTCGTCTGGAGCCAATCCTGGCAGCATCAGATCATGCTTATCATAAACATACATTGGACCTATATATAAAATTTCAGCTCAATCGGACCCTGGGAAGTGGGCCACATTTAACTTGCAAGTTTCCTTTACATACCTACTCGGTAAAATAAATAAAAGCTTTGAAAACCGGTTATTTTCCATATTTTCAGATTATTTTTCCGTATACCATTGTTATATGTACAAATTTCAACAAAATTGCTCTAGTAGATTAGACGTGAAAGCGTACCAGACACACAGATTCAATATAACAGATTTTCTTTAAAGATTAATAATGCTGTTATAGTTTGACGGTTAAAACGCAATTTTACCATGTTTTCAAGGACAAAACACCGCTTAACATACATATTACCTCTAGTCCCAACTCGGATAAAATAGACTATGTATAGTAAAATAGAGGTCAAGTGCGAACCGATAAAAAGATCGCTCTCGATCTAAAAAACGTCCCCACTAAAAAAGGAACAAACAAAGCATTGTATTGTTTACAAAACGATACACCTCTGAAACTAGGCACCTTATCAAATCGCACGGACTATTAGGAAATCTTCCAACACACCGGGCACTGCCAAAAAACACTGGAGTGCGTTCACCCCGCTAGATTTTGGCGGCAAATCCTACACTCGCGATTCCTTCATTATTTTTTTTATCGTCTACCAATTTATTTTATAGATATTGGCGCCGGTTCATTGGGGATGCCCGTGTGCTGGACTTGGCCGTGGCACCCGTTGGCGTGCCTAACTGGGTCGCGACGTCACACAGGAGCACTGGCCAAAATCGCGGTGTGCGCGGAAAGAAGCCATGAAAAAATAAAGCCGCCCGCCATCTTGCCACGCGCGGTTTTGGCGCGCAACAAGTGACGCGTTCAGAAACGATGATAACGTTTTTTGATAACTATCAATAATTAAATTAATTATGATTGCAAAAAAAAAGGATAACCTTATATTCAAAACTTCAATAGAGCCTCAGATATAAAACTTTAATATGGTGTTGGATGAATTAAGGAACACTCCGGCTTTTAATTTGACGAATACAAAATCCGCGAATTCGTGCTTTTCCAATCCGGTCAATATTTTATGCTAAGACCTTATTCTATGCCTTTTTCTTTCCCTATATGTATGTACTATAAAGAAAAAAAGAAATAAATAAATACGCAAGGCACATTAAAAGTATGTGCGTAATAAATGACAAGCCATTGCGTGTTTGACATTCACAGGATAAAAGTAAACAATTTACGTTTTATCTTATTTCATATAATTAATTAATCTCTATGTTATCTATGCAAATACGTTGATAATGGCGAGATTACTTAGGATCATCTAATGCTGTTTGGAAGAGAAAACGAATCCATAGAGAAAGAAGATATAGTCTATACCACTACTTTGATATATCAGAATTATTGTGAAACATTTACCACGATACGAAAGATCATAGATAAAAGAGGAATACAACATTCATGTATTATAAATGCGAAAGTCTGTGTTAAAAAATGTAAAAAAATACAAGAGAATGTAACACATATAATCCCGTTTCCTGCGGAAACAGAAAAAAGGCCGGGGTAGACAACTGTGGTTATATTTTAAAACCGGGGAAATTACTAGTGTATTAAATTTTTTATCTTCGTAATATTATTTTTTTTTACACATAATTAACTCTAATTTTCTACTCTCTATACCAAATGTCAATCATCTCCGTGTAGCTATATTTAAAAAGGGGGAAAAATAAAAAATAATTCTACTAGGTTTATGTATTTAATGTGAAAAATTTCCAAAACGGGGATATATACTAAGATTTTTCTTCACATTATTCGATTTAAATGCATTAGATATCACATAAATGTGTTAAATTTGAATGTGGATGGATATATGCCTAGAGGGAGGCCTAACAGAATGGAAGAGAAAAAAATGTTGTGTCGATCCCACTTAGAGTGGGATAAGGACAAGAAGATATATATATATATATATATATATATATATATATATATATATATATATATATATATATATATATATATAATGCTTTATATAATATGTAATGCTGTTGGAGATCCGAATAAATATAATCATGGGAATCGAAAATAAAAAAATTAAAGCGGCCATTTTGCCACGCGCCATTTTGCGCGGTAACGTTGCGTCCAGAAATGCATGCGCTTAGTGGACAGCGCACGTAATTCTACAATAAATCCCATTGTTGTAAACTGAATGCAAAATTCGATTATATGCATTTAGGTAGTTAACCTGAACGCTGCTGGAATTTTAAGTCGACAAAGTTTCCAACGAGCTTTTGAACTAAGAATTTCTACAAAGACCATTTGGAGGCCATTTTAACTTGTAATAATAACGTCCAGGAATTCCTAGGTATTACATTGTACCTACCAAATAATTGTGTATTATGGTGAAGTTGGTGGAGTTTTGTGCATGTGTTATTACTAATTCTGCATGTATCAGAAACGATGAAATGAATGAAAAGATGAAAACGGATAGACCACTCTACATTTAGCTTTATATTTTACTAGCAATCGCCAGCGGCTTCGCCCGCGTGGAAAGATTAAAACAGTAATATAGTCTTTTCATAGCCATAAAATTGGTTACAGTGGGTTAACCTTATAAGCTAGACATATGTAGTCGCGAACTTTTATTTAGAACTTTTAGATTGGAACAATTTTGTAATACATGATTTTTGAATATACCGTTTACTCAGCGCACGCAAGGAAAGCTTTATTTGGCCTTTTTCATACTATTTTTTAATGCTGCTCCTCTCCTATTCATCTTAGCGTGATGTTTTAGCCTACAGCTTTCCTCAATAAATGGACTATTTACATTGAAAGAATTTTTCAAATCGGTCCAGAAGTTCCTGAGATTAGCGCGTTCCAACAAACTCTTAAGTTTTATATATTAGTATAGATTTGTGTCGTAAAATACGACTAAGTTAAACATGTTATTAATATATGCCGACCCAACTTAGAGTGGGATAAGGGCAGGAGGATTTTTTTATATGAAATACACCTAAAATTAAAAAAAAACAACAAATTGTAATTAGAAAATGATTGCACTCGAACCCGCGACCCGTGGGCTGAAGGCAGGGACACTGCTGCCTACGTCAATAGGCCAGTCATTATAGATAGATAGATAACAATCTTTATTGCACAAAATAACACTATAAATAAAAACATAAGAACAAATAACAGTAAACTTTAAATCTAATAATAATGTAAAGCGTGCAAAGGGCGGTCTTATCACTAAGCAGTGATCTCTTCCAGAAAACCCTTTTCATCATTTATTATATCATTTTACTATATATCCGATCTCTTTTCATTTGTCAAAGAGTACAATATGAGTTTTTCTATTATAACTTAAGTCTAATTAAAATTTGATATTGACTTTAGTATAAATGTACAAGTTATGTCTATCTTAAATTACTTACACGCTAGGACTATACAAATCATGCCCACGTGGAATGGTCCCAAGAATGCTGGCAGCGTTTCCGCGCTGAATCGCTAAGCTGATTCTTTGTGCGAAAAAGGAGCCAGCCCTCTTGTCACCTGAAGAGGCAATCAACCGAGGTGTTAAAACGGATCAAAAAATTTTTGCACTTTGACTCCATGGCCCTAGGGTCTCGACTGCAAACGGCACAAATATATAACTCTCGATGAGAGATGCATACTTCCACCGTTTGCCGGTTTCGGCCATTTCCGCCGCAGCTCCAGATCTTGACGCTGTTTCCCTGATATGGGACGAGGCTAATTGTTAATTACAATTTATCACACGCTTTTCGGTCAAGGAAAATATCGTGAGGAAACCTGCATATATCCAGAGAATTCTGGATATATCGACCATAGAGCAGCGTGGTAGGTCTTAGCTCTAATCCTTCCTACCAAAAAAGAGAGATATGCTCAGTAATGGGATAACAGTTAATGGGGTAACAGGCCGTTAGTTTACTTTTTAATATTAAAAGCATTTATTCAACTTGCTATGTGAAGGTGGAATCTTGCAAGTTAAATTTGACCAACTTCCCGGTGTCCGATTGAGCTGAAATTTTAAATACTGGTCCAGTCCCGATGACAATGCATGTTTATGATAAGCATGACCTGATGCTGCCAGGAATGGCTCCATAAGGTAACTCCTCGATGGTTAACAGTAGGGACTTGAAAAAGCTTTTGTAACTTACAAGAGTAATAATAAAATTATTTTGCTATAATACGCGATGAAGTAAAATAGAAAATATATATAGCACTATACACTATAAATATACGACAAAATCATCAGGAGATAGACTCCACGACAAAATCGCAAAGCTTTTGCTGCTTTGCTATTTTATCGTGGAGTCTATTTCCTGATGATGCTTCGGTTGCGGGGCGAAACGATTGTTGAGTTTGTGATAGTGAACGTATGTAGTGCTTGTGTATTGTGGTGGCGGTGGTGGAGGTTTGTGCATGTGTTTTTACGAATCCTGCATGTATCAGGACGGATTATCCACTCTACGTTTAGCATTATATATATTTTCTATTTTACTTCATCGCGGATTATAGGAATATAATTTTATTATTACTTTTGTATTATGGATGGACGCAAAGTAACGCCTAGTTCTATAAACTTTTTTAACTTGTTATTTTTACAATATAAATGTGACCGCAATCTATCAAATTAACAAAGACAACAATGAAAAATAAAAGCATTCAGAAACAGTCTCATTTTACGATCCAATCGTTAAAAATGGCGTAAAGAAAACACCTTTAGATTCAATGCACTAACCGCCCATCAAAGAAACGGGGGTTTTTTAATAAAGTAACGACTTTCGCGTCCTTGATTGTTTATTTTTGTTTTATCTTTTCGAATTCAAAATAAAAACATTCTATATTCATGTAAACTTGCAAAGAAGTGCTTTTGAATCGTCAACTCTAATGCTGGTTCGGAAAGCTGTTCCTACCGAGAAGAGCCGGCAAGAAACTCGGCGGTTGCTCTTTTCAAAATATCGTCATTCTCCTTCCCCTTCTCCCACTTTAAGTGGGGTCGGCTAATGTTACAAACATGTTCTCATATGATTTGGCTACGTATACGAACGGCCGCCTGCCTGACTTCAACTGACCTTAGTCGTGTATACGACACTTCGGTAAGAAAAAGGGTGGTCTAATCTACTCAACTGGATACGACACGGTGGGTCGTTATCCTATTCGCCCTCTACCACAACTCGGTAGGAAATGAGGGTGGTCTATTCTACGCAACTGGATACCACACGGCGTGTCAACTTACTTTAGTCGCCTTTTACGACACCTCGGTAAAAATGAGGAAGGTCTATTCTACTCAGTCGGATACCACAAGAGTCAACTCAATTTTGTCGCCTTTTACAACACCTCGGTAAAAATGAGGATAGTCTATTCTACTCAGCCGGATGCCACACATATAAAAGTGAATTTAACTATAATACTTTAATAGTAAAGGCCCGTTTCAAGCGACTGATAAAGTGTCGGATAGTTAACCGACAAATAAACTAAGTAGCAAATAAATGTCTCTAAAAAGAGACTGTAAAAAGTGAAAAATTAAAAAAAAATCGCGGCCAATTTGAAATAGGTATTTGCTATCCAGCAGATAAACAAAATAACAGCCACATGATCTACCTGTTAACTTATTAGGGACTTTAAGTGCTGAATAAGCCTATCAGAAACCTGAGGAACGCAAAATTCCGAGATATGTGTCAGATATGTTCCGAATAAGCTAAATGACAGTTTATGTTAACTTGTGAAACGGGCTTAAGGCGATATCTGAATGAAACTTTTATATTTGATTTTACAAATTTCGTTCCCAAACTCGGCTAAAAATCGAATCACCGAATCTCAACGTGAACTATATGCAGCGAATGTATATTTATATCGCATTACCAACAACTTGAAGAGCAACAACAGCTGAACTGTTTGCGCAGAAATAGAAAATAGTTTCAAGAACTAAACGCGCGGCCCCTGTAACAGCGGGTATCATTACGCTCTACATAATCTTTATTTTATTTTATTTATTTATTTTTATTTTTATTTATTAGGATAACCAACAAGACTTACATTAATAATACTATAAAATACTCTACAAACTATACAATTAAATGTAGTCTTAATTATAGGTTACCACGGCATGTAATAGGGACGCGTACATTATTTTAATATATATCAAAATAAAATATTATATCAAAATAAAAATATTAAATATCGTTTAATATTATTTAATAATATTTTTTACTCATTTAATATTTAAAAGAGTTAATCTTGTATGTATATATATATATATTTTCGGAATCTCGGAAACGGCTCCAACGGTTTTCCTGATGTGCTTTTCTTTTTTTTTTAAGTTTATTTTTTTATTTTGTAAAAATTACCCAGCAAGGCTCGGTCACTCAGCTATTCTATACTAATATATAAAGCTGAAGAGTTTGTTTGTTTGATTGAACGCGCTAATCTTACGAACTATTGGACCGATTTGAAAAAATCTCTGAGTGTAAGATACTCTATCTATCAAGAAAGCTACACGCTTTGGCTACACGCTAAGATGAATAGGAGTGCAGCAACAACAAAAAATATTGCGAAAGCGGCACAATTTAAAGCTTTCCTTGGATGCGCTGAGTAAACGGTGAAAGTTATACAAAAATCTCTTATAATTAACTCACATGACTCTTATGATTGACTCTCATAAGTAAAAAAATAATTAGCGGCCTGTTGCTCAAAACAGAATAAATGATTGTAAGCTACCCGCTATAACTAAGACCACGCCACATAAGTTCCACGCAGCTAACAAAACACGATGTAAACTAAAGCAAACTGAACATGACTTGGAAACTATTAAGTTACGTTTTAGCAAAGATTGACGAAAACAGGAGACATATGTTTCACGTGTTTCTACTAAGATTGAACTTATAGCCTAGAATAGTTTAAAATATTAAAGAATACTGCTGGGCATGGCCTACTTTCTCCGGTTTTGGAGAAAAGGGTTAGAGCTAAGACATCACGCTGCTCCAATGCGGATTGGTAGGTTACACATATCCCCAGAATTCCCTAGAGATATGCAGGTATCCTGAATAGGTATTCTTACATTGGCTTCACAGTATATTTTTAGCAATTTAATTTTTAATAATAAAAAGATTGGCGATGTATATAATAGACAAAGTAGGAACCGACATAAGCTTGCGGCTCCTGCTTTGCGCCTTGCAAAAGTACGTAAGTCGTTTGTGGGTTTGGGTATAAGATTCTATAATAACATTCCGCTATCAATTTTAGCTTTGCTATTACAGCAGTTTAAAAACACTATTAATAAAAGGCTAATACAGAAAGCCTACTATACTATTGAGGATTACTTCGATGTAGTACCGCCGAGTTTCTTGCTGGCTCTTCTCGGTAGGAACAGCTTTCCGAACCAGCAGTAGAGTTGACGATTCAAAAGCACTTGTTTACAAGTTTACTTGAATAAAAAATATTTTGGATATGCACTCGCCTAGCCGTGTGGTATCTAGGTGAGTAGAATAGACCACCCTCTTTCTTACCGACGTGTCGTAAAAGGAGACTAATGTAAGTCGACCCACCGTGTTGTATCCGGCCAAGTAAAATAGACCGCCCTTATTTCTTACTGAGGTTTCGTAAAATACGACTAAGGTAACTTGACATCACGCAGGCGGTGGCTCGCAAAATACAAAAATTCCAAATCATGTGACATGTTTATAACATACCGTGTGGCATCCGGCTGAGTAGAATAGACCATCCACATTTCTTAAATAGGTGTCGTAAAAGGCGACTAAAGTAAGTTAAACCACCGTCTGGCATCCAGCTGAGTAGAATAGACCATCCACATTTCTTAAGGAGGTGTCGAAAAAGGCGACTAAGGTAAGTTGACCCACCGTGCGGTATCCAGCCGGATACAACCCGTATGACGTCAGGCTGGCGGCCGGTTGTAAAATAGCTAGCCCAATCATATCACACGTTTATAACGTTTTTTTTTTTTTTTTTTCTTGTCAGGAAAACCCATTATGGGTCATCACCACCCGACGGGGACGAGCAGCGGGTATGTCGGACTCGCACCGACTAAAAACCTGACAGTGCTCCACGCTGCTGGTGGCGGGGACAGGGTACCTATAAAAAACATTGCCCCCCATCCCCGCCAGCAGCAGCTCTGTACCACGGAGAGCGCCACCTCCGGGTCGGGGCCTCTCTAAACAGTGGCCCCTCCCTCCGCTGGACGATGCATCGGGAGCACCAGATGCATCGAACGCCTCGGGGACCTAACTCCAGCGAGCGTCCGATAAACCCCATTCGGATCGCTCGGAGGTCCCCGTTAGGGCGGCATGCGACGGACTTCGGCGAGTCGTCTGCGCCCCGCTCGCCTGCGGCGGATCGGATCCAAAGACTCGACCTTCCGGATCCGCTCCGCCGCCTCCTTCCGCGACATAACATCCTCGCAGAAGGAGGCCATCGCTGCCCACGACTTCTCCCTGTCCACCATGGCATGAACCACGGAGGGCAGGGACAAGTCGTGCCCTACACACGTTTATAACGTGTGCCGACCCCACTTAGGGTGGGCTAAGGGCAGGAGGGAGTAAAATAGTTAAATATAATAGACAAACTAGGAACCGACATAAGCTTGCGGCCCCTGCTTTGCGCCTTGAAAAAGTACGTAAGTCGTTTGTGGGTTTGGGTATAATATTCCATAATAAAATTCAACAATCAATTTTAGCTTTGCCATTACAGCAGTTTACAAAAACTATTAAGGAGAGGCTGATACAGAAAGCCTACTATACTGTTGAGGATTATTTAGACGATAACAATGCGTGGATATATATATTATTCGACCCTGTACAACGAAACGATTAAATTTAACTAATACTAAGAATTATATTTTTAAAATAGCAACCGAGTTTCTTGCTGGCTCTTCTCGGTAGAAACAGCTTTCCGAACCAGCAGTAGAGTTGACGATTCAAAAGCACTTGTTTACAAGTTTATTTGAATAAAGAATATTTTGAATTTGAATTTGAAAAAATGCACTCGCCAACCTTGTCCTTAAAAGCTCGTTTGTATCAATAATCGCTGACAGTGTGGCCGCCCGCGTCATGCACTCGCCGACCTTCCCCCTAAGAGCTCGGGTATATCAGCGCTGCACTCCGCTAATGCAGCGACGGATATTATTGCATCTCGCGATTGGTACTGTTTTTAAACGTAAGGAAAATCTGGTTTCGTAACCGTTGAAAATTATAACGCGCAGATCTTTGATGAACTTTTGAAAGAGCATTTCTGCGATATAGCTTCCATACTATTGCGTTATAGGCATATAATGTTAGTATCAGCTGCTGTACGCAGTTCCCGCCGCGATAAGAGCTCATGAATAAGTACCCCGGATAGGTTCGAAACTAGTCGGGCTAACCCGATAGAATAACACGTGAGTTTAGCCGGTTCTATACATTAACTGTGAATACTACTCGCGATAGTTTAAATTTAAAAATAATGTTAGTAGTAAGGCCAGTTATATTTTTTTTCTCTTTTATACTAGCAATCGCCAGCAGCTCCGCCCGCGTGCAATGATTATAACCGTAATATAGTCTTTTGATATCCATATAAATAGTTAAAGTGGGTCATACCTAAAAAGCTAGATATATGCTGTCGCGGATTTTTATGTAGAACAATTTTGTAATACATGATTGTGATTGTGTGATACATGACTGTTTTTAAACGAAGGGAAATCTGGTTTCGTAAACGCTGAAATTATAACACGCTCAGAACTTTGATGAACTTTTGCAAGAGCATTTCTGTGATATAACTTCCATTTGCACGGTAATTTTTAAAAGATATAATTATCTTCATCTTCCTGCCCTTATCCCACTCTAAGTGGGGTCGGCATGACATGTTATAAACATGCTGTCACATGATTTGGCTGCGTTTTTACGACCAGCCTGACGTCAACTTACCTCAGTCGTATTTTACGACACCTCGGTAAGAAATGAGGTTGGTCTATTCTACTCAGCTGGTTACCACACGGTGGGTCAACTTACCTTAGTCGCCTTTTACAACACCTCGGTAAGAAATGAGGGTGGTACTATTCTATTCAACCGGATATCACAGGCCTTGAAAAGCGCCATCTATTATAGACCTCACACGAACGAAGTCGCGGGTAAAAGCTAGTTACTGAATAGTAGAGTAAAAACATCTCTTTTTAGTCTGTAATTATAATCAAAAATACACCCGCAAGAATATATGGCATTAAACTCAAGTTTATTAGAATTCCGCGGCATGTAGAGTCGTATGTACGTAACTTGCAGTAACTCCAGAGACATTTGGGAACCACTGTCCTAAATTATGTGCAGGAGAGAGAAATGGAGTACTAAATGTCACTTTAACTCTCATTCTTTAATTAATGACCAGCAATACATGTAAACACGATTTGTTACGCAAATATCACTTAATATTTATACTTATTATAAAAACACCGTGTGGTATCCGGCGGAATAGAATAGACCAACCTCATTTCTTACCGAGGTGTCGTAAGAGGCGACTAAGGTAAGTCGACCCGCCGTGTGGTATCCGGCTGAGTAGAATAGACCAACCTCATTTCTTACCGAGGTGTCGTAAAAGGCGACTAAGGTAGGTTGACCCACCGTGTGGTATCCGGTTTAGTAGAATAGACCACCCTCTTTCTTACTGAGGTGTCGTAAAATACGAAAGCAGTAAGTTGACGTCAGGCAGGCGGCCGGTCGTAAAAACGCAGCCAAATCATTTGACAGCATGTTTCTAACATGTTGTGCCGACCCCACTTAGAGTGGGATAAGGGCAGGAAGATGATGATGTTGTTCCGACCCCACTTAGAGTGGGATAAGGGGAGTATGATGATTATTTTGTTTTGTATTAAGTTGTAGCTAAACGCACATAAACGTCGATATTTTCTTTGATTTCCCTCCATAGCGACCATCTGTCAGCGTCCATAGACTAAAGAGGCAGATAATGTGAGTAGATACAATCCGCTCGCTAGAACCGACAGCGATCGCATTAATACACATAAGCTTTATTAAAATTCCAGTCTCTCTGGCCGTATGTACGTGCCTCTGTAACTCCTTAAGACATCCGGGAACCGCGAGTTTGTGTCAGGAGTGAAGTAAATAGTACTATAGCGTTATAATACGGGTGTCTGGCTCGATGGCGCAGTGGGTAGTGACCCTGCCTTCGGCGTCGCGGGTTAGATTCCCGCCAAGGGCCAACATTTTCTATAAATGAACTTGTTGGTCTTGGAGTCTGTGTATATTTGTATTTAAGTATGTATTTAAAAATATATAAGTATATATTCACCAGTTGTCTCTCACCCGTAACACAAGTATTAAGTTACTTACTTTGGGGACGGACGACCGTGTGTGTAAGTGTCCCATATATTTATTTATTTATTTATACATACAAGATTAACTCAATTAATTATTAAAGATACAAGATTAACTCATTCAAATAATGAAGATTATCTACGTACTAAATTTCTTATAAGATAAGATTATTTGATCAATTTCCTGCCCGACTAGCGACTGTTGGAATCAATACAAAACTTTTCCAAGTTGTATTCCAAAATACTGGATTGCAATAAATTCAAAATACACGTGACGCCAAATGAAACTATCGTACAAGCACGAGTACGAGGCGGTCAGTGGAAAATTGTAGACCGGAAAGTTTCCGAATCAAAACTTTCGGAGCCCTAAGATATTATTTGGCAACTTCTCAGATACGCGCATTTTCAAGGTCAGGTCACTAGTTAGTATTACATAACAGTAGTAAGGTTATAACGCAAAAAAAAGAAGAGTAATAATATAATTATTTTGCTATCTATACTTATTATAAGGATTACTTTATTTTTTTTTCTTTTTTTTTTTACTTACACACACGATCGTCCCGTCCCCAAAGTAAGTAACTTAATACTTGTGTTATGGGTGACAGACAACTGGTGAATATATACTGATATATTTTTAAATACATACTTAAATACAAATATACACCCAGGCTCGAAGACCAACAAATTTATTTATAGAAAATGTTGGACCTCGGCGGGAATTGAACCCGCGACCCGCGAAGCTGAAGGCAGGGTCACTACCCACTGCTCCAACGGGCCATTCAAATCAAGATTACTTATGGAATACGAGCTGTGGTAGCCCAGCGGTAACACCGTGCGACTCTTTCGAGGAGGTCATAGGTTCAAACCCGGGCAGACACCAATGAGCTTTTCTATTAAAACTTATGCGTCTTATTGACAATTGCAATTTATCACACGCTTTTCGGTGAAGTAAAACATCGTGGGGAAGGAAAACATCGTGAGGAAACCTGCATATCTCTAGAGAATTCTGGAGATATTTGTAATCTACCAATCCGCATTGGAGCAGCGTGGTAGGTCTTTGCTCCAATCCTTCTCTCCTATAACGGAGAGAAGAGGCCTATTCTCAGCATTGGGATAGTAACGCTACTTACTTTTTTTAACTTATTTACTTTTTATATAATAAAGTCCCCAAAAGTTGTCTGTCTTTATGTGATCGTTTTTCCCAAAATCTACTGGAGTAATTTTGTACGGTTTTTACTAAAAGGTAGTGCAGTTTTTGAAGAAAGTTTAGGTACATTATCTGGAACGGCTAAACCGAAATTGATGGATCTTTCAATGTAAGATAGAGGAAGTTTTGGAGCATCTTATTATAAGCTACTTTTTATCATAGATTTCCCGCGAGGTCGAGATTTAAGCGGAAAATCTTTGTGACACATTGATATCCTTTTTGACTGGCTTGTTGGCGCAATTGGTTAGTGACCCTGCTTTCGGTTCAGCGGGTCGCGGGTTCGATTCCCACCGATGGCCAACATTTTCTGTAAATGAATTTGTTGGTCTTTGAGCCTGGGTGTATATTTGTATTTAAGTATTTAAAAAATATTTAAGTATATATTCCCCAGTTGTCCGTCTACCATAACACAAGTATTAAGTTACTTACTTTGGGGACGGACGACCGTGTGTGTAAGTGTCCCATATATTTATTTATTTATTTCCAAGGCGAAGACGCGGGCACAGCTAGCATTACTATAGAAAGAAGCATAAACAAGTCTTCTAAGTTTCCATTCAGTTAAGTAAGAACTTCTGAGCAATAATTTGATTAATTAAAACTCGTGCCAACAACAGAATTTAGAAACTACTCACATAAACCATTGTCGATAATCAATACGTCAATATAGATGTTATCCAATCTCCATTAGCTAATGAGGAAAAAGGATCATTTAATTAGTCACTTTCTTTTGTGAGAAAAAATTTTCGTTTTTCACTAATTAGTTTCCGACAATTCTCCCTGATTTGGATACATAATGTCCTTAAAGATATTTCAGGACATTGTTTTTATTACTAACACGTAGTCGTGTGGTATCCGGCTGTGTAGAATAGACCACCCTTATTTCTTACGGAGGTGTCGTAAAAGGCGACTAAGGTAAGTTGACCCACTGTGTGGTATCCGGTTGAGTATAATAGACCACACTTACATCTTACAGAGGTGTCATGAAAGGCGACTAAGGTACGTTGATCGACCGTGTGATATCCGGTTGAGTAGAATAGACCACCCTCATTTCTTACCGAGGTGTACAAAAGGCGACCAATTTAAGCTGACCCACCATGTGGTATCCGGTTGAGTAGAATAGACCACCCTCTTTCTTACCGAGATATCGTAAAATACGGTAAAATAAACAAAGGTAACTTGACGTCAGGCAGGCGGCCGGTCGTTAAATACGTAGCCAAATCATATAGCAACATGTGTAAAACGTTGTGCCGACCCCACTTACAGTGGGATAAGGGTAGAAGGATGATGATATTTTTATTACTGAAACGCTTTATAAGAAAACTCAGGATCTGCGGAAAATGGAACTATGCTTGGAATGGAACTATGCTACGTTATCTTAAATAAGGAGATCCGTAGAAGAACCAATGTCACTGCAATAATGATCGTGTTGCAAAGCTGAAGTGGTTATGGGCTGTCTAAGGATGGTAAGGTCTATAGTTAGTTTGTGGCGTATCGGTTTTATACGACCTTCTATATATTTGAAATGGAGTGTCCACAGTTTGTTAGTTCTGTTTGCAGCGTTGCTTGCGCCGACTGTCTCAATCAGTGGCCAATTCACAGCAAAACTGATTGCAGTCGGCGGCGGTAATATGGTCGTTCGCCGGGCGTTCGTAATTTTGATGGGTGAACCCAGTGCTTTTTACCCTCTTTCAGTGCTTCTAAGATACGAATTACTTTAAAAATATCCATCGTTACCATCACAACCACTCACTTTGAACAATAGTAAAGTGACAATTCAGTTGGTCGACCTATATAAGCGGCACACTCATAACAGTTTGCTTGCGACGCACGAAAATTGATCTGAGTTTGCAGCTAACTCGAATTTCAGTTCTTCACAAATTTGCAGCTCACTCAGTCGGCCGCGAACAGTTTGCCTACTGGGGACACACCCTTAAGGTGTTGGAATAGCGACCTCGCACTGGAAAACGCAGCGTCGGTAGACCCCCTACGAGGTGGACTAACGATCTCAAAATGGTAGCGGGGAACCGTTAGATCCAAACAGCACAAGATCGTGTGGTGTGGAGATCCTATGAAGAGACCTATGTCCAGCAATGGACGTCGATTGTTTAAAGAATCTTGACTGTTCTTTTGTTTTGTGTCTTCTTAGCTGAACGGTTATGGTCTTCGGCTGAAAAAACACAGTGCATAATTTTGTACTGTGATTTTTGCGGTCCCAGAGAAAAAAGTGAATTTTTATATCCTACTAACTTTTACCCGCAACTTCGTTTACGTGGACTGTTGTCGCGTGATAATACGGCGCTTTTCAATGTCATCCTATTCCTGTAGAATTAACAGGATTTCTATAGCCTATATGTTTATAAGGAATAACTGTGCCAAATTTCATCAATGTTGGTTCAGTGGATTCGTTATGAAAGAGTAACAAACATACATCAACTCACAAACTTTCGCATTTAGCATATTAGAAGGATACAATAAAATCAGCTCAAAGGAACAGCGGGAAGTAGCTCAAATTTAACATGCAAGATTCCACCTTCACATACATAAATAGCTGGATAAAAGCGTTCAAAAACCCTCTATTCATGTCAAGGCCGCTGGATGAAGACTGGAGCCCTTTATCCAATAGTGGAAAAGCAAAAATCGGCTTAACAGGCTTAATCTTCATCCCATGTACCGCTATTCAAAACCTCTGGTACAGAAAGCCCTGCGTGATTTCATATTCCGCTCGCGCCGCGCAAGGTGATCCGAGGCCGTTGCACTTACATTCGCGACCTGACCATTCTAATCACGACCAGCGATTTTTTTACAATGGTCAGGCATATACGTTATGTTAATACGCATTGTAATTACTATTGTTTGATGTGTCATTACGTAACGATAGGTCGTCAACTTATATTACCTATCAGATTTTTCGCATCATCAACCTTCTTTTTTTTTTTTGTTATACAGGAAAAAACCCCTTATGGGTACCGCCGCCCGACGGGGACAGGCGGCGGTTATGTCGGACTCGCACCGACTAAAACGACCTGTGTGCTCCACCACGCTGCCGATGGCGAGGACAGGGTATCATTGTACATATTGCCCCCATCCCGCCGACAGCTCTGATCCCAGAGAATAAACACCTCCGGGTAGGGGCCCCTCGAAAGAGAAGCCCCCCTCCGCTAACCGGTGCATCGGAAGCACCAGATGCACCGACCGCCTCGGGGACCTGTAAGCCAGACGTCCGATATACCCCGTTCGGAACGTCCGAAGGTCCCCTGACAGGGCGGCAGACGATGGGCTTAGGCAAGTCGCTATCACCAGGACTCGCCAGCAGTAGATTGGATCCAGAACAAAGTTCCTGGAGCCGCTCCACCGCCTCCCTCCGCCCCCCTCCGCAGAGCTGAAGGAGGCCATCGCTGCCCGCGGTCGCTCCCTGCCCACCGTGTTTGCTATTTCACGGTCGACAGGGAGAGACCGCGCCCTAAGTAGGGACCCCTACGCCATGGTGGGCGTTTCCGCCCCCACCGGGTAATTTTTTATAGAGGTTTTCTTCCTCGCAACCCATTTCGCATCATCAACCTTCTGCCCTTAGAAATTTTAAGTGGGATCGGCCCAACATCGGTGTTTATAGCAACACATGATTCGGCTTGATGTGTCATTATATAACGAGAGGTCAACTCTTGTAAAAGTAAAGTCGGCCTGTCACTATTCCACAGCTAGACATAGGCTTCCCCTCTCCCTTTTTAGCGAGAAGTTTTGGAGCTAAGTCCTATCACGACCACGCTGATCCAATGCGGATTTGTTGGTTGCACATATTCCTGGAATTCTCTAGATATATGCAGGATTCCTCACAATGTTCTCCTTCACCGAAAAGCGTGTGATAAATTGCAAGTCACGGATTAAAACCCCTAACCACAGTTTATTCTATTTAAACTCATGTGCAAAATTCATATTTGGGATTTGTCACAGGCTTTTTGTTGAAGGTAAACATATAACCTGCAAATCTTTAGAGAATTCTAGGGATATGTGTAACCTACCAATACACATTGGAGTGGCGTGGTAAGTCTACGGCCTATGCCCAGCAGTGATATAGTAACAGTTACTTTACTTTACTTGTTTTTTAATTGATGAAAACCTCTTGAATCCGTACGTCTCTAATTCTTAGAAAATCTGTAACATACCATCCCTTAGTTAATGTATAGAACCTCACGTCTTATTCTAGCGGGTTAGCCCGACTATCTGAGGCACTTATTCATGAGCTCTTCAACTTATTTTTGGAGCAGCGTGGTAAATCTATGGTCCAATCCAAAAACGGGGAGAGGAAGTCTATGCCTAGCAGTGAGATAGCAACGGGCCGTTACTTTACATTTTTTGAATGATAAAAACATCGCGAATCTGCATATCTCTGGGTAATTCTTAGAATATCTATAAGCTCCCAATCCTCATTGGATCAGCATGGTAAGTGTATGTACCAACCCTTATCTCCGAAACAATGTGGCCTATGCTCAGAATAATAATCACAGTAGGATAATCACGTTACTTTTCTACTTTCCATTTGATTTTATCACGGATTATAGGAAAAATAGTATTATTAATTTTGTGGTAAATAGTCTGAAGTGTAACGAACAATTACCATTGCAGACTCATTAGAAGCACATATCTTACCCGAAAACAGAGATAACTTACAACCCACACATTAGCGTACCAAAATCATGCAAATCCCGCAATCAAGCCGGTAAAACGGTGCAGAAATTACCAAATCCTCCTAAGACGGTGTGTCTCACACGGGATGACATCTAACGGGAATCCTATGCAAATACGTCCCGGTGTTGTCCCGGATTGTCCCGGATTACAACCACGTATCACTAATCCCGTATGTGAGTTAGGCTGTTCTCGAGGCTTACTGTAAGATATTGCCATCGTATGTTTGGATATTGTAATGTACGGGACAAATGTACGCATTGTTATGAGTGGATCGTGTCAATAATTTGCCAGTTCGGCTGTTAGACTAGTGGTGTTACTAATCGATAACTGTATCGATAATAAGCTTTAAATATTTATTATCTACTCTGATACTATAATACAAAGTTTATAAAACTGAAACCAAAATTCTTACGACAAACATTACGTACAGGCCAAAAATAAAAGATTAAAAAGTTTTATTACGATACAGGTCTTGTATGGACATCTGTATCATAATATAACTTTTTAATCATAACGATACACCTATACAACCTCCAGCTGGACCGAGGAGGTTGAACCTCTACCTTAAAAAAAAGGTTTCAATGAACGAGTTCGCGGCGACGCAACACGCATGCGCAATTGATAAAAAATCTTTTCATTATTTAAACAAATTTTGGTTTTTATTAATATTGTTTTAGGTATTATAGTATGAGAGTAGATAATGACACTGTACATAACTTGGTCTTATAACAGTCGTGTTATAAGAACCCTTATTATGCAAGAGTATCATAATCTACTATTAATTTATTTTATTTATTTACATTTTAATTATTTATTTATAGATTAATTATAGTTTATTTTATTAGTTAGAAAAATATTATTCTCCTCTTCTACACACAAGATATAAGTGTGCCAAATTTCGTCCGTTCGCGTAATTTTCGTAAAAAGGTGTCCATAGTTTTTACTTCACGTATTAATATTATTAAAATACTTAGAAAAGATTTCCAAAATATATCAAAACAATTCCTAAACACTTTATTATTTTTAATCAGAACAGAATGCCGCCAAAATGAATTCCCCTTCCATTTTTAAAATCCTCTTAAGTACAGACTACAAGTATTGAAACTAATGCCAATATTTATACTTCCTAATACACTAAACTTTATACAATAATTATTATCTTATTATACAAATGATAAAATTGCTAACAATATAGATTACTGAAAATCCCAGCGACTTTCGTCAAACACTATTTGCGCATACTGAAATTTCAACATTTAGTTCGCATAGTTAGTCTATTCCAATGTACGGCAAACAATTGATTATAGACCGATCAAAGCACTCACAATAACTAATGACATCGATAGTCGGTTAAACGCATTTCAGCACTAGTGACGAGCCAAATTAATACGAAATTGTATCCAAATCAAATTTGTACTTGTTTGGGTGTTTGTATTTATTTAAAAATTATGTATTAAAAAGTATGTTTTCAAAATTATATAAGTATATATTCACCAGTTGTCTTTCTACCATAATTCAAGTATAAAGTTAAATTTAAATTAAGTTAGAAATTTTCTGTTATTCATATTTATGCTTGTTATTGCAGGCATAAATATGAATTTGATGATTTGATGAATTGACTAAGATACGAAACTTAGTTTTTAATGGTTGTTGGACAAACTTGTATGTAAGTTGTTGGCGTAATAAATAAATAAAGTTACTTACTTTGGGGATGGACGACCGTGTGTGTAAGTGTGGTATATATTTATTTTATTTATTTTAAATAATCTTTATTCAAATAAGCTGTTTCAAGCACTTTTGAATCGTCAACGATCAATATTAATGATGCTAAAACTGTTTCGGAATGTTGCTCTTACCGAGAAGAACCGGAAAAAAACTCGGCGGTCAGTTAAACATTGTCAATTTTACATTATTAAACCGCAGTCTTGTATGAAGCTGAAAGGATTTTCAAATCCAGACATTTTTATCATTCAAATAATCTTCAATTCTGTAATATGCTTTACGTATAAGCATATCTCTTACACTTAATTTAAACCTTTCTGTAGACTGGTCTAGTATGGATTGCGGAATTTTATTGTAGAAGCGAATACCATCGAATGAGTTGCTAACTCTGCTGAGACGCGACATAGGCATCACAAGCTTTTTGTGACCTCTCGTATGTCTATGATATACTTCGAATTTCATATACATATGGTTGCCGTGTGGTATCCGGTTGAGTAGAATATACCACCCTCATTTCTTACTGAGGTGTCGTAAAAGGCGACTCAGGTAAGTCGACCCGCCGTGTTGTATCCCGTTTAGTAGAATACAGCACCTTCTTTCTTAACGAGATGTCGTAAAATACGACTAAGTTGACCAACCGTGTTGTATCCGGTTTAGTAGAATAGACCACCTTCTTTCTTAACGAGGTGTCTTAAAATACGACTAAGGTAATTTGACCAACCGTGTGGTATCCGGTTTAGTGGAATAGACCACCCTCATTTCTTACCGAGGTGTCATAAAAGGCGATTAAGGTAAGTTGACATCAGGCAAACCGGTAGTAAAACGCAGTCAAATCATGTGACAGCATATTTATAATATGTGCCGACCCCATTTAGAGTGGGATAAGGGATGATTCGTCTTATAAATATGGATATTTTTCCGTACGAATAGAATCCGATATTATTGATGTAATTGTAATAAAAAGTAAAGTAACGACCTATTACTATCCCACTACTGGGGAAAGGCCTCCTCTCCTTTTTTTGTAGAGAAGGATTAGAGCTAAGACCTACCACGCTGCTCCAATGCGGATTGGTAGGTTACACATATCCCCAGAATTCTCTAGAGATATACAGGTTTCCTCACGATGTTTTCCTTCACCGGAAAGCGTGTGATAAATTGCAATTATGAATTAGACACTCACTGGTGTCTGCCTGGGGTTTGAACCCATGATCGTCTCAAAAGATTCTCACGGTCGCACCGCTGGGCTATTACATATGTAATTGTGATAATAACTAATTGTATTCAGCAATAAATCATTATTAATAAGACATGGTTACATGAAAGACGTGGCGCCAGACGCAGAATAAATTCAAAACATATATCGATCATTAATTCATCACATAGATCACACGGAGAAAACACTTGAAATTCTACACTACGCTTCAACACACGGACAGAATAGCAAATAACTTCAAGCGTCTCACAATGCCCTTTATGAAAATTAGACAAAATGCAGTTCAAATAAAGAAAAGTCACGTCGGCAATTAAGTGGCCGGCGTTTCAATGGCGTCATTAGGAAAGAAGTAATTAAGGCTATAAAAAGAATGTCGACAATAAGGACGGGGGTGTTCGGGCGGCTAGTAAAATTCGTATCATCATCTGCCCTTATCCCACTATAAGTGGGAACGGCATACGCTATGAACATGCGCCATGATTTGGCTAGGTATTTTACAATCGGCCGCCTGCCTGACGTCAAACGAGTGATATCCGATTGGATACCACACGGCGGGTCAACTTATCTTAGTCCGTTTTAAGACACCTCGTTAAGAAATAACGATGGTCTATTCTACTCAGTTGGATACCACACAGTGGGTCGACTTAGCTTAGTCGCCATTTGCAACACTTCGTTAAGAAATGAGGGTAATCTATTCTAGTCGGTCAGATACTACACGGCGGGTCGACTTACCTTAGTCACCTTTTGCAACTTCGTTAAGAAATAAGGGTGGTCTATTGTACTCAGCAGGATAGCGGGTCGATTTACGTTAGTCGCCCTTTACGACACCTCGTTAAGAAATGAGGGTAGTCTATTCTAATCGATCGGATATTACACGGCGGGTCAACTTATCTTAGTCCATTTTAAGACACCTCGTTAAGAAATGATGGTTGTCTATTCTACTCAGCCGGATAACGGGTCGACTTACGTTCGTCGTTCTTAACGACGCTTCGTTAAGAAATGAAGGTGGTCTATTACACTAACTCAGATACCACACGGTGGTTAGTCCGTTTTAGGACACCTCGTTAAGGAATGAGGGTGGTATATTCTACTTAGCCGGATCGCAGGTTGACTTACCTTAGTCGCCCTTTACGACGCTTTGTTAAGAAATGAGTATGGTCTATTCTACTAAGCCGTATACCACACGGCGGGTCAACTTACCTTAGTCGCCTCTTACGACACTTCGTTAAGAAATGAAGGTCGTCTATTCTACTCAGCCGGATACCAAACTGCTTTAATTTACTATTTATATATATGTATAAAATAAAATGATGTTTATCAGTCTCGCTTAAAATCGAAAACGGCAGGACATATTTAACAAATTTTGGTTTTTTAAATATGTAGAAATTCAAGGAAGGTTTAAAAGGCGGGAAAATAAATAGTATTACGAAAGAATTTTAAGAAAACTGTTAAAACCAACAATTTTAATGTCCCATACAAACTGTACCTTTCAATCAGGGTGCTTTTGTAACAGGGTCGTTTCATAATAAACATGGAAGATAACTTAGACTATGGTAAAAGATATATTATACAAAAAGTAGGAAGCCATAGACAGGCCTGTGAGTGGGAATGTCCAACAAATAAAAAGAGAGAGGAGATGAGATGACAGTCGCCTTTTACGACACCTCGGTAAGAAATGACGATGGTCTATTCTACTCAGTCGGATGCCACACGGCAACTAGTAAACAGATCATAGTCGAAAAAAAATATCGTACTAGTGTTGAACTATAAACATAGTGTTTGGCAAGGCTGCAAGCGCACCCGATTACGCTGCGCCATCATTCCGTCGGTTCATTCAATAATTTTTTTTTTCACCGAACACTGTAATTTCTTGGCTCGAACGCATCCGTTTACATGCCAAACAATAAATTTATTAGTCGAACGGAGGAGTGGCAACACTGGGCGCGCGTCACTCGTCGATACGTCACCGATTGCGTGTAATTTCCAACATTTCGGAAATCGATTTCCACAATCGATTCGCGTTACATAACCGCGCCGTCAAGGTGACTCGCCCGCAGCCACTACTGGATCTATTTTAGTTCGAATTTCATAAATATCCCCTGACAGCTCACCTCTCCCGCGTCTTTTGCCGCCATGGCGCGGCGGCCATCTTTGACGCGGCTTGCGTAACCGCGCTGTCGCGGGAATAATGCGCGAGCGGACGCGTCCTTGCTAATTTTAAAGTCCTTACAGAAAGTTTATCGTTTATGAGGTAATGAAGGTGTGACGTGCGCCTGGCAAGATGCCGGACGGCGTACGGCGGACTGAAAAATTGTCGGGTCGGCCGCGTGCGGTGTTTATATATAGCCGCGTCCCCGCGTCGGCACGCACCTTGAGGGACGCGCGGGCTACTCGCGACCGGGGACTGTCCGACCTTAGATTAAAAAAAAATTAACGGAACTAAAAATAAAACTTTGTGAATTTCACATAATCTAATCCCCCACCAGTTCATCGTAATCTATATCGGCAGTCTTTTAGATATTTTTTTTCATTTTTCCTTACTTTTACAGTTTGAAATAAATTCGTAATATTAAGCATAAGGAAATGGCAAGAAATTTAAACAATCTATACACCAACGTAGCAATAAAATGGCTTGAATCTTTTTTAGAATTTCGTTTACAATATGATTTCTCGTTAGATTTTCTTAATACAATTACAAAATTGATCGTTATTCGCTGATTGTAATAATTGTTTAAACAATTATTACAATCAGCGAATAACGAAATAACTAACGAAAAACAACCAATCTAAATTATTATCTTAGGAAGATGTAAATAAAAGTAAATACCTCTGTAAAGAGAAAACAAATCATTTACAATACGGTTCAGAAGTATTTTTTTTTTCTTTTTTAAAAAGGTTACCTAGCAATTTCGGTTACAAATTACTAGTAAACTTGTTAACCCCTTCAACTAAGCTAAATGCTTGTGTTGGGAATGGGTTCACGTCGGTATTATAATGGCCGGGATTCGAACCCACGACCTCTCGATCGCAGGTCCGTTACCCTAACCATTCAGCTACCGTCGCTAAAGCAGAAGATTTTGTTTGGCCCGTTGGAGCAATGGGTGACCTTGCCTTCAGCTCCACGGGTCGCGGTTTCGATTCCCGCCGAGGGCCAACAGTTTCTATAAATGAATTTGTTGTTATTTGAGCCTGGGTGTATATTTGTATTTAAGTATATATTTAAAAAATATATAAGTATATATTCACCAGTTGTCTGTCTATTACACAAGTATTAAATTACTTTGGGGATGGACGACCGTGTGTGTAAGTGTCCCATAGTAAGTAAGTAGAGCGGCCTCTTACTCTCCCACTGCTGGGTATAGGCCTCTTCTCTCCGTTTTTGGAGAGACGGATTGAAGCTAAGACCTACCACGCTGCTCTAATGCGGATTGGTAGTTACACATATCTCCAGAATTCTCTAGAACTATGCAGGTTTCCTCACGATGTTTTCCTTCACCGAAAAACGTGTGATAAATTGCAATTATCAATTAGACACATAAGTTTTAACAGAAAAACTCATTGGTGTAGCTCACGGAGTTACCGCCGGGCTACCACAGCTTATTGAGTTATATGTACTGAAGTATATATTTCAAATTACCTAAAATTCGTAATTGAGTTATCGCAAGAATAGATTTAAATATATTTATTCCCATATATTTATTTATTTCATCTAAGCGGAAATCTTGGAAACTAAGTTTTAAACGACTGAGCATGACGTATTTGTCAAACTCACTTATATACTGTTACGAAAGTCAGTCTATTTAGTACATCCGAGTTTACATTAACCGTATCCGATTATCGGAAAACTAATCGTATATTACGCGGCGGTAGGCGGCAGATGCGCCGACCAAAATTGCGTGCCCCGACATCAATACCGACCTAATTGAATATTATAGGCCAATTTGCGTTGCCGAAAATCTGGCTGCGAGTGTGCGGTGGCCGTATATCTTCTGGTAACGGTGTTAATGTTTTCTATGGGCAGGACACGGTGCGGTGCAGTGTTGCAGAACTATATATAGCCGAGCTAATGCTGCCCTGGCCGGTTTGCGCAACGTCGCTTCGGAGCGAGTAGCGGCCGAGAGTTCTATTATCGGAAAAATGGATACGTTAGGAGATTGTCACTTGCGGCGGGTTTGCTTCCTTCGCTTTGTTCAGATTCTAATCTAGATTAGATTAGATTCTAATCTAGATCTATCTGATTCTAATATGTTACCGGACGATTAATAGGAGACTAAGAAATACGAGATACTATTGCACTTGATATACATCAATATTTATATCAAGTGCTATAGTTAGGACAGCAAATAAGTAACTCTTTTGACATAATTATTTAGGCGCCAGCGATTGTGGCGCCATATGAAAGTTGTTAGAAATGGAAATAGTCAAATGTCATCTCTTTAATTATTTTATACTAAAAACGCGGTAATCACGTGACTAAGCAAAGGAGGGGCTAGATAATCACTACATAGTATAAATCAAAGTCCCCATGTCCCTATATCCATATGTATGCTTAAATCTTTAAAACTACGTAAAAGTTTTTAATGCGGTTTTTTTTTAATAGATAAAGTGATTCAAGAGGAAGGTTTGTATGTATAATAAGAGTAGAGTATTATATAGAGTATGGAGTAGAGAATAACTGTAATTTTTGAGGTTTCTAATGTGATTTCGTAAATATTTACATTTTTTTCCGCATTTTTTGCCCTACGAGATTTATCAAAATGATGTACTAAGTATTTGTTCACCTTGAAAAAGTCTACAGAAAAGTCCGCGATGGTATAAGTCTATCTCTTATGGATAACCCATAATAGAATTTTTTATCATTTACTTTTTACGAAAAATAATGCCTTATTTTCGAAGAAATTTTAAACAATACAGCATTAATCATTGGAGCCGTTATCGTGATTCGGAAAATACATATGTATATACAAGATTAACTCATTTAAATATTAAAGATTGATACACAGTGTACTTAATAGTTCGAAAAAAACTACACAGCTCTGAGTACCAGTTGAATCAAAGCTTTTGAAACTGTCAAAGCAGCTAGTAACACGTCAAAGTTTTGTCTATGGCAGTAGGCGCCATATTGCGAGCACAGATAACCGAGAAACTTTCGAATACCGACACAGATAAACATTAATTCCCAGGACGAACGTTTAAAAATATATAAGTATGTAAATAAATCATAGTTATTTATTATTCTAGGGAAGCTAGCCTAAAATGTGCCATTTTACAATAAATAGAATGCGAATATGAGTGATGTCTCTGTCCCTGTTTTTTATTTGTGATTAGACAAAGATACGAGTGTACGAGTTTGATGTATATAATAGACAAAACAGCGACCGCCATAAGCTTGCAGCTCCTGCTTTGCGCCTTGCAAAAGTACGTAAGTCGTTTGTGGAATTACAGCAGTTTAAAAACACTTTTAAAAAGAGGCTGATACAGAAAACCTACTATACTGTTGAAGATTACTTAGAAGATGAGAATGTGTGGATATAGCTCTTTGAATATGTACAAGACGATAGTATAAAGAATTATATTTTGAAAAGAGCAACCGCCGAGTTTCCTGCTCGCTCTTCTCGGTAGGAACAGCTTTCCGAACCAGCAGTAGAGTTGACGAATCAAAAGCACTTGTTTACAAGTTTATTTGAATAAAGAATATTTTGAATTTGAATTCGAGTGTATACGAGTTTCATCTTCCCTCTCATTCTGTCATACTTTTTCATTATATATATCGAGCATGCCGTTTTTTTTCACGACAATTATTTTAATTCAAACGACATTTTTGTTTGGTTTTTTTAAAACTATTCATGCTCTGGTTCGATTTTCGCCAAGAGCCAATTGGTTCTTTGATCCTGGGTGTACTTAATTATTTATTTATTTATTTTATTTATTTATTTATTTATTTATTTATTTATGTACCATAAAAAATGTTGGAAAAAAAACATTATTGGTAAAAAAAGTGTACAAAGGTCGACTTATCCCTATGATAGAGATCTCTGCCAGCTAACCTACGAAGTGAGACAATTTATATTAAGGAAAAAGGTAGGCAAATATCAAACAATTATATTTAAAATTAAATATGTATACACATTTGTTGTCTGTCACCTATAGCACAAGGATTAAGTTCCGTACCATAACAACAGATGACTGTGTGCTTTTTTTCTATAGATATATTAAATCTATACATATTATAAAATTCCCCCTAAAGTTAAAAAGCCCCAAAAAAAACAAAAACCCGTTTAGTAAATTTTGAATAAATTGATCATATAATCTACACCCCCATGGAAAGTTTTAAATTTGCCATTTTCGCAATTTACTGCTGCTCCTCTCCTATTTATCTTAGCATGATGTTATATAGTCTATAGCCGTCCTCGATAAATGGACTATCTTACACTGAAAGAATTTTTCAAATCGGTCCAGTAGTTCCTGAGATAAGCACCTTCAAACTATCAAACAAATTCAAAATTCAAATTCAAAATATTCTTTATTCAAATAAACTTGTAAACAAGTGCTTTTGAATCGTCAACTCTACTGCTGGTTCGGAAAGCTGTTCCTACCGAGAAGAGCCAGCAAGAAACTCGGCGGTTGCTCTTTTAAAAATATAATTCTTAATACTATTTACATTATGTCGTTACTGTCTTGTACAGGCTCAAAGAGAGCTATATCCACACATTCTTATCTTCTAAATAATCCTCAAGAGTATAGTAGGCTTTCTGTATCCGCCTCTTTTTAACAGTGTTTTTAAACTGCTGTAATGGCAAAGCTGAAATTGATCACGGAATTTTATTATAGAATCTTATACCAAAACCCACAAACGAATTACGCACTTTTGCAAGGCGAACTCTTCAGCTTTATATATTTGTATAGATAGGTAAGTTACGCGGAACAGTAAAGTAGTTTCTGAGATTAGCGCCTTCAAACAATCAAATAAACCCTTCAGCTTTATATATTAGTATAGTAAGCTAAGCGGAACAGTAAGGAATTGCGTTAACGAGAAAAGAGATAACGCTTCATTTGAGTTCAGTGCACATGACTCAGGTCTCACAACGTAAAATATATTATAAGACGCTCAGATACTGTATCTACGATCAGGGATGTCTGGTACAGGCGTAGATAAAGCTGGGAAGTGCTTTCGACGTCGAAATCTGTGATAGTATAAGATGGTTGTCGACATAAAACTTAAGTCAACATTAAGCTCGGGTAAAAGTTAAAATGAACTAAGCTATGATCAAAATTAAAGGAACGTGTCGATATAAAACTTAAATAAGTCTATATTAAGCTCGAGGAAAAGTTAAAATATACTAAACTATGATCAAAGGTAAAGGAACGTTTAAATTAAGTGTAATCATCATCATCATCTTCCTGCCCTTATCCCACTCTAAGTGGGGTCGGCACAACATATTATAATGCTCATGCATACTCATGCATCATGCTGTCACATGATTTGGCTGTTTTACGAGCGGCCACCTGCCTCACGTCAACTTGCCTCAGTCGTATTGTACGACACCTCGATAGGAAAGAGGGTGATCTATTCTACTAAACCGAATATCACACGGTGGGTCAACTTTCCTTAGTCACCTTTTACGACATTTCGGTAAGAAATGAAGTTGGTCTATTCTACTTAACCGAATATCACACGGTGGGTCATCTTTCCTTAGTCGCCTTTTACGACACCTCGGTAAGAAATGAAGTTGGTCTATCCTTTTCAGCCGGATACTACACGACGTAAATTAAGTATAATCATGTACATCAATAATATCGGATTCTATTCGTACGGAAAAATATCTATATCTATAAGACGAAATTGGATGTATATCATAGACATACCAGAGGTCACAAAAAGCATGTGATACCTGTGTCGCGACTCAGCAGAGTTAGCAACTCATTCGATGGTCTCGGTATTCGTCTCTACAATAACATTCCGCAATCCATACTAGACCATTCTACAGAAAGGTTTAAATTAAGTATAAGAGATATGCTTATACTTAAAGCATATTACAGAATTGAAGATTATTTATATGATAAAATTGTCTGGATTTGAAAATCCTATCAGCTTCATACAAGACTGCGGTTTAATAATGTAAAATTGAAAATTAAAAGATTGACCGCCGAGTTTCTTGCTGGTTCTTCTCGGTAAGAGCAACATTCCGAACCAGTTGTAGCCTCATTAATATTGATCCTTGACGATTCAAAAGTGCTTGAAAGAGCTTTGAACAAAGATTACTTTATAAGTTAAGTAATCATAATTTAGTGTAAGTTGAAGTATTGCTAGGTTTCATTTAAAAAAATGACTTTTATCCTTGTTTTCGGGAAAAATATTAAAATTTACGTTGAATTTCACACTCTCACACACATATTCATTCACAGTCTCTTACATTCTCGCGAAAAAATTGTATGAATATTTAACTATATTTTATTTTATTTGTAATTTGTAGTTTCTTTTGTCTGGAACTTTGTAATTAAATATCGGAGGCGGGCGTTGATATCTGCAACGCAGTTTTAACTTTTGCAGTATCATCGCTACCATTGTACAAGTACTACCTGTAAATGTTCCATGAATAAATAAATTTCATTTCAATTCAAAATACAAGTTTCGCTGTCAAACGTAAAGTCATTGGTAGCTTATTTGGGAAACAGGTCTAGAGAATTGAAAATACCTAGATTCGAGTCCCACCTGCCTTTTTTAATTTTTTTTCAATATTCATTTTTTTTCAACAAAAAAAATTAAATTAAAAAAATAAATTACCGAGCAAGCAAAAATCACCCAGGTACTAAGTTCTTAATAGAACAACTCATTAATTACCCGGGATTTCAACCTGTGACCACATGGTAGCAATCACAGGTCACCCAAATCAGCCATCACGGTTTTAACCAACATAAATAACTATAATAAATCACAATTAAAATCTCAAAGGAAATATCTCACAAACGGTTGCCGCGCGTTGATTACCGCATTTACCCGACGCCCAACTTATGCCAACTTTTCCTGTCATAACAGCCAGCCTTGACTCTGGTCACTGTCAATGCCGATTGTCAAAAATAAGCGATTCGCAGACGCCATTTCACGTGACGGAAACGTGAATCCATATCTGTACTAATATATAAAGCTGAAGAGTTTGTTTGAACGCGCTAATCTCAGGAACTACTATACCGATTTAAAAAATTCTTTAAGTGCAAGATAGTCCATTTATCGGAAATAATATAGGCTATATAACATCACGCTAAGATGAATAGGAGAGGAGCAGCAATAAAAAATATTGCAAAAACGCGTGCGTTAAGTAAACGGTGACAGTTATGCTAAATAAACCTGCTGGCACAGCTAGTATATTTTAATTTGATCAATGGAACAATGATATTATTGAATACGGAGGGTCATTATGTAAAATTCCAGCTTAATCAAACGTGGAATCGGGAAGTGCGTCAAATTTAGTTTACGATACCACCTTTACATTTAGGGCCTGTTTCACAAGTTACGAATAAACTGTCAGTTAGCTTAATCGGAACATTTCTGACACATATCTCGGAATTATGCGTTTCCTAGGTTTCGGATAGGCTTATTCATCACTTAAAGTCCTTAATTAATCAACAGGTGGATCATGTGTCTGTTATTATTTTATCTGCTTAATAGCAAATACCTATTTGCTATGTGGCCGCGATTTTTTTCTAATTCTTCACTTTTAGAGACTCTGTTTAGAGACATTTATCTGCTACTTAGTTTATTCGTGAGGAAGCTGTGATGGCCTAGCGGTGCGACCATGTGAATCTCTAGAGACGATCATGGGTTCAAAACCGGGCAGACACCAATGAGTTTTTCTATTAAAACTTATGTGTCTAATTGATAATTGCAATTTATCACACGCTTTTCGGTGAAGGAAAACATCGTGAGGAATCCTGCATATCTTTAGAGAATTCTGGGGATATGTGTAACCTACCAATCCGCATTGGAGCAGCGTGGTAGGTCTTAGCTCCAACCCTTCTCTCCAAAAATGGAGAGAGGAGGCCTATGCCCAGCAGTGGGATAGTAACAGGCCGTTACTTACTAGTTTATTCGTCGGTTAACTATGCGACACTTTATCAGTAACTTGTGAAACAGGCCCTTAATTAAGTACAAGATTGTAGATAATTTCAATCAAAGTTCTAGGCTAGAAAAATGTCTATAACTCACATATTTGTAACCATTAGTATGTCAGGCAAGTTAACTTATATAATATTCGCATCACATTTACAACACCGGTGAGCTTTAACTCAAGATATGAGCTAACAAGCGTGCGGAGGGAATGACGCAAGCCAACCCCCTTTATCGTGATTAAAAGCACGTAAACCCTTGTATGATAGATTTAAAAGAAGCCTACTTAATTATTAGAATATGTTAACGCACACTATATACAACAACACGATATAATAGGAATACCACAATTCCCGTTCCGAGATGCACTTCTCTTGAATGACGAACAAAGACTGACTGTCACTGAAACATTTTATCAATAGGAAGACTCCACCGGAAAACAACAACGGCACAGTGTTGCCAACATTTCAATTAAAAAGGGGGCGATACTGTGTTGCTATAAAATAAAAAGCGGAAGTCATTGGCAACAACAAATATAAATCATACCTGTCTACCCGCCGAGTGGTATCTGGCTGAGTAGAATAGACCACACTCATTTTTTACCAAGGTGTAAAAGACGACTAAGGTAAGTTGTACCACCGTATGGTACCCGGTTGAATAGAATAGACCAACCTCTTTCTTGCTGAGGTGTCGTAAAAGGCGACTAAGGTAAGTTGGCCATCCGTGTGGTATCCGGTTGAATAGAATAGACCAACCTCTTTCTTACCGAGGTGTCGTAAAATATAATTAAGGTAATTTGATGTCAGGCAGGTGGATGGTCTTAAATACATAGCCATATGACAACATGTTTATAACACGTTGTGCCAAACCCACTTCGAGTGGGATGAGGGCAGGAGAATGATGACGATTTCCTTTTGGAAACATAAAAAAGTCATTATTCATAATTGAGGGTATTTTAAGCATTTAAATTGACACGAATGAAGTCTAGTACAGATTTTTGACAATTGGTCGAGAGCTTTTCGGAGAAAACTGAAAATCTCTGAACAATTCGTTATATATATTCAACCTACTAAACTTTATAGAAGCTTCATAAGTATTAATTACAAATTTTTACTATATTTTTTTTTTATACGGAATTCCAACATCATAGCATATAATATAAACCATAAAATATCCAAATAGTCTTAAATTAATTATGTAGTACCAATTACAGGAAATCACACCATTCTTAGTAATAATTATACAACAAACCTAAAAATAAATAGAAAGACAAAAAAAAACAAGAGAATAAAAAAACCATTAAGGTTTAAAGTCTGAACTTAAAATTTTAGTATATTTTTTTATAAATAGAGATACGGGTTATATTGGGGTATTCTGCCCCAGAAAATTGAGAAAAAGGTCTTTGCCCAGCATTGGGATTACAACAGTTCTTTACTCTCTATTGACTCAACAATGTTTTTCTCGGCTCGTTAAGATGTTTGTTTGCTAAACTCCTAATTATTTTGTTTCGTTTACTATTTCTGTTCGCGACATGAGTCAGTCTCTAATTTAGTGATGTAGCCACAATGTGATGATATTGTCTTTGGTTTTTACGATTATTGCTGTATTAAAATAAGTACCTAAATGATTTTTTGAAACATAAAAAAATTAGTAATTTTTTGAAAGATAAAAAATGCAATAAAAAAATAGAAAGAAAGCGCTGGGTGACACGGGGAATCGATCTCAGGTTTTGAACTATTTTGGTCCCTCCATTACCATTAAGCTATCACAGCTTTGCATGTCAGAAAACAGGTATAAAACGACATTTTGTTTAAATGAAACCTAGCTAGATCTATAGCTAGATTTCCACCTTATTTTATAATAATTAATATATAAAAAATAATAAACATATGGGACACATACACACACGGTCGTCCGTCCCCAAAGTAAGTAACTTAATACTTGTGTTATGGACAGACAACTGATGAATATATACTTATATAATTTTTAAATACATACTTAAATACAAATATACACCCATACCATAAGTATAGATATAGATAGCATATTTTAGGCTGGCTTCTCTACTCTATAACTCTATGGCTTTTATCGCAGACTGCGTTCGAATTATAGAACGCCCGACTTCGATCTAGTTGTCTATGATTTTAGCGTTTCATGTTCGGTAGACATAAGTAATTTTATAACTTCCTGTATCCAGAAATATTATGTTTTTCTTATTGAAGTCTGGTCTAGATTATTTTGTATTTAATGCAAAGAGAGTTATATTTAGTTTACCACATTTAAGGGTGACCTGTATAAATTTTCTATTAAAACTTATGTGTCTATTTGATAATTGCAATATATCTCACTCTCAAGGAAAACATCTTGAGGAAACCTGCATATCTCTAGAGAAATCTGGAGATATGTGTAACCTACCAATCCGCATTGGAGCAGCGTGGTAGGTCTTAGCTCCAATCCTTCTCTTTCAAAAAACGGTTAGAGGAGGTCTACGCTCAGCAGTGGGATAGTAACAAACTGGCCATTAATAACTTTTTACTTCACATCACTATTAAAGAATATTTTGTATTATTATAAATGTATCAAATAGTTTTCATTTCTAATTGACTAAAAAACACAAAAAAATATCTTCCATCAATATACATGATATAAATACATTATAATAAATATAAAAAAAAACATCACACAAATCTCATATTTAGTATAGAAATCGAACATTTAAAATTAAAAATATACTTACCCTGAAAATTCTCTGTAAAAAAGTATCAAATTAAATTAACTTAAAGCTTCATTATTAAACGTTAACATAACGACCAAATTCAATCTACGTTATGTATACGAGCGTGTATATAACGAACCGACCGTAAACCCGATGCTCGGATTACGTAATTAAATTATCCAATATCCATAAGCATAATTGAATATCTATCGTAGCTGAAAACCACAGTTTTTCCATCAAAAAACCAATCCACTAATGGACTTGCCTCTGCCTTTGGTATTCGTCAAATTAAAATAGTTATAAAAAATAAAAGGATACGTGCATACATTCTTGCTGTAGGGTAGTGCATTCGGGAATCATGCACATTTACATTAATCTTAAATACGACTAGAAATATTAAAAAATACAACAATTAATGTAGATTAAAAAATATAAAATGCTGACAATTGACTTATTAAATATATTTCTATTCGTATTTAAATGAAATTGAGAGAAATTATATATACACAAATACGGAAATATCGTTGCGTATTTTTAGTATTCTTAATTGAATAATGATTTAATATTTAATAATAATGCATAAAAACAATTAAAATTGAACGCAATGATATTTCAAATATAGAACTAAATGTATTTAAATACAGTCAGTATGCAAACATGTACAACATAGACGATAAACATTAAAAATGTTTTCGAACGAAAATACGAAACAAAAGTTGTTTTGTCCAGATTATCTATGTTGTACATGTAGATAATATCAACATTAACAGTTAGTGAAAAACATCCATACACCGAAAGTGGCAAGAAAGGGTGACAGAAAGAGAAAAACAACACGATAGGGGTAGGGGGGAGAAAACATCGAGTATATTTTTCAAAACACCGATGCGCGGAACGCCTTGCGACTGCCGGCCGGGTATTTTTGAGATTCTCTCATACATTTTGGTACATTTTATTTTATCAAACTTTATTTTACGTTAAATGATCTTTAAAAATACTCACACCTCAAATGCAGTTCTAAATTAAATAATTTGAATTTAATCTGTTTAATTTTATTTATCCGACCGCCGGTACTTAGTAATATTATTTGATTTTTAATCTGTTCCAATGTTTTTTTACTTTTAATATGTTTATTCTTCATTGAGTTAGTAATATATTTTAATCACAAAGTTATTTATAATTTACAACATGTTAATTACGTTTTAAACGTAATTTATTATCAATTTTCTTATTTGGTTAGCTTTCGTTATTTATTCCTACTGTTTCTCAAAATTTTAATTAATTGAAGTATAATATTTGTTATATTTTAATTGAATATATTTGAAAAAAAAAACAATTTAAACACATTTTCATATTAACGATATTTACGTGAAATTTATTTCAAAAATGAAACTCAAGGACAAATTTTTAATATTACAGGAGTGGCTAGGTAATTATTTTTACAATAAAGATACAATTAAATGTAAACGTGGCACAAAAATATCATTTTTTCATCTGTGGCAAGCATACCATAGGTTAGATATCACTGTAAGACAAAATCGTTTTATCAGGCGTGATTATAGTCCATGTTTAAAAGTTAAAAGTTTGTTGATTTTGATGACTTAACGGATAAAATGTATTGATATATTTCATTACATAGCTATGAATATGACGACACTATTTCACAGAATGGTATATATAAAAATCGCTTTTAAATAATTTCGTTTTTGCTAATCTATAAAACTGTTTAACCAACTAATTTAAGAGAGTAGAATAGCTACTATGAACCCGGTTTTTTGTAGAAAATTAGATAATTACATATTATAAAGAGAACTGAGGCAGAATAAATACTGTCCACGCTATTTAAGAATTAACGAAAAAAAATAATGCATAGAGTAAGAGCACAATAGAGACACACAATTTTAAATTTCGAAGACAATTTCGAAACATGCAGCTGAGCTTTACGCTCTGTCGCGTTTTAAACTGTGCTTAAGTAAGCATTGCATTCTAGGTTATTTGTTCTGAAAGACTATATTCAAGAATGTAATTTTATTTCCTCCTTTGAAATGGAAACAATATTCTTCTTATTCCAATACAATCGATTCAATTAAGCTTTATACGCTATAGTATTTTATATTGAGATTACGTAAGTAATCTGCGTATGGAGAAAACGACAATCTCTCAAAGTCTATGTCTGCGATATTGTATTAATGGAATTTTGTTATGGGGTAAATGTGCGGAGAGCTTCTTTAGTTTTGCCATTACAGCAGTAAGGAACAAATTACAGTAAAATAGGCTAATACAGAATGCCTACTTTACTCTTCGACGTTGTACAAGACAGTAATGATTAAATTTAACTAACTAGTAATAAGAATTATATTTTGAAAAGAGCAACCGCCGAGTTTATTGCTGGTTCTTCTCGGTTGGAACAGCTTTTCGAACCAGCAGTAGAGTTGACGATTCAAAAGCACTTGTTTACAAGTTTACTTGAATAAAGAATTAAATTGAAATGATATTATAAACGGCATTTACAATTTAACTCCGCGTTATTCTCTGCAAGAGAAGGTTACTTTGGTTTCAAATTATATTTTTAGCAATTTAAATTTTGTACATAATTATACAGAAAATTGACGATGTATATAATAGACAAAGTAGGAACCGACATAAGCTTGCGGCTCCTGCTTTGCGCCTTGCAAAAGTACGTAAGTTGTTTGTGGGTTTGGGTATAAGATTCTGTGATAAAATTCCGCAATCAATTTTAGCTGTGTTATTACAGCAGTTTAAAACTATTAAAAAGAGGCTGATACAGAAAGCCTACTATACTATTGAGGATTATATAGACGATAAGAATGCGTGGATATAGTAACTCTTCGACGTTTAACAAGATAGTAATGACTGAATATAGTTACAAAGTTTTTATATTTTATATAACCCATTTTACTCTATCTCCTCCTGCCCTTATCCCACTCTAAGTGGGGTAGGCACAACATTTACAAACATGTTGTCATGTGATTTGGCGTATTTTATGACCGGCCGCCTGCCTGACGTCAACTTACCTTAGTCGTATTTTACGACTTCTCGGTAAGAAAGGTGGTCTATTTTACTCAACCGGATACCACACGGCGTATATAACCCATTTTAGTAAAGAAATAAGTAACACCTAGCAAATATAATTTTACGCAAACAAATTCGCGAATATCAGCTAGTATTTAAGGAATGTTATATTATTTCTCTATTTCAAGCGAAATTGAAAACAAATGTGGTTGTTTAAATAATACACTATGTTGAGCTTTTTGCTTACATTTCTGTTTCAAGCTTATTGATGTAGCATTGGTAGCTTGTTTTGAACATGTTTTTAATGAAGTTTCGAGCTGGAAATATGACATTGTACAAGTATCGATATATTTTTATTTTTCACTTGATATTAATGATAACTGGCCTGTTAGCTTGTGTCAGTAACCAGTTCAGCTCCAGGGGTCACGGGTTCGATTTCCTACAAGCCAAAATTTTATAAAATCTAGGTGTATTTATATCATCAACATCCCACTCTGAGTGGGGTCGGCACATGTTATAAAAATATTGTCCCATGATTTGGCTATGTATTTTACGACCGGCCGCCATTCTGACGTCAACTTACCTTAGTCGTATTTTACGACACCTCGGTGAGAAAGAGGGTGGTTTATTCTACTCAACCGGATACCACACGACTAAATCTGAGTGTATTTATATATTTACTCTATGTATGGTTTTTCACAAAATTTACTGAAAGAACTTTTGTACCGTTTTCACTAAAAGATATTTGAGGAAGATTTGAGTTAATAGTTCATTCTCCGGAACGGATAAGCCGATTTTGATGGAACTTCACTAGAAGATAGAGGAGGTTGTGGGACAATATATAAGCTATTTTTACACTTTATAACATGTACCCCTCTTAGAGTGGAATAAGGGCAGGAGGATGATGAATTAAGATTCAATGTAAGGTTTAAACTTATTACAGGATCCTACGAAATTGGTTTATCGTCATTTTGTTTATATAACAAATAAGAGCGCTTCGTTAAAACTTGTAAAGTCTTAAGCCCGCAACGAAAAGTTCAGACAGAATTTGCAGCATTATCACTATTTGTATTCACTTACCGACTGCGGCTGTATTGAATCTAAACAGAATTGTAAATTGCGGCAATTTGCAAAAATAACCAGAGTTTTGTAATAAATTTTCACGTCAACAACATCGTCAAAAATTGATATTAATTCAAATAAAAATAGACTTTATTCAAATAAGCTCTTTCAAGCACTTTTGAATCAAGGATCAATATGATTAATGAAGCTACAACTGGTTCGGAATGTTGCTTTTACCGAAACGAACCAGAAAGAAACTCGGCGGTCTATCTTTTAAACATTTTCAATTTTACATTATTAAACCGCAGTCTTGTATGAAGCTGAAAGGATTTTCAAATCCAGGCTTCTTTATCATCCAAATAATCTTCAATTTAGTAATATGCTTTACGTATAAACATATCTCTTACAATTAATTAAAACTTTTCTGTAGACTGGTCTCTAGTATGGGTTGCACTTTTGCGCAAAGCAGGAGCAAAAATCTATTCCTAAAAATACACTGTAAAGTTGAGTAACATCTGTTTTCGTTCAAAATCATGGTATAACAATTTTTTTAAAAATCACCATAAGGTAATTATTCTCCTGCCCCTATCCTACTCTAAGGGTGGGCACATGTTTTAAACATGTTAATTGACTCGGCTAGTTATTTTACGACCGGCCGCCTGCCTGACATCAACTTACCGCGGTCGCGGTTTAAGATAAAATATAAGGGTGGTCTATTCTAATCAGCCGGATACTAAACGGCGGGTCAACTTAATTGAGTCGCCTTTTACGACACCTTGGTAAGAAATAAGTGTGGTGTATTCTACTCAGCCGGATACTACACGGCAGGACACTTTATCTTAGTCGCCTTTTACGACACCTCAATAAGAGATTAAGGTGGTCTATTCTACTCAGCCGAATACCACACGGCATCACAACAAGTTTTAAACATGATGTTAAATGATTTGGCCAGTTATTTTACGACCTGCCGCCTGCCTGACGTGATATTACCTTAATCGCCTTTTACGATTCCTCGGTAACAAATGAGGGTGATCTATTCTACTCAATCGAATACCACATAGTGGGTCAACTTACCTTAGTCACCTTTTACGACACCTTGGTAAGATATGAGGGTGGTTTAAGATTAGTATTTTATTATAACGATGACACCGCCGTGTGGTATCCGGCTGAGTAGAATAGACCACCCTCGTTCTTACCGAGGTGTCGTAAAATACGATTAAGATAAGTTGACGTCAGGCAGGCGGCCGGTCGTAAAAACGCAGCCAAATCATGATATAGCATGTTTATAACATGTTGTGCCGACCCCACTTAGAGTGGGATAAGGACAGGAAGATGATGATTATAACGATGATAAGAATTTTAAAAATTTGACAATTTTGAACGAAATAGCAAGTTACTTATAAATTTTTAATAGAAATCACATTTGCGCTGTGGTATCCGGCTGAGTAGAATAGACCACCCTAGATTACTACACGACGGGTCAACATTAGTCGGCTGTTAAACTAAATGTTAAAGTTGTTTCTTATTAAAAAAACCACCATTACTTAAGATAAAACAGATTTAGTCATGCACCAAATGGCTTAGCGTATTCGCTATAGACCCATTAAATTTCCTATAAGAGCGAAAACATCCCGACTGCAGATAGTGGGGGGGCGGAACTATGGCGTAGTTCTGCAGTTATTCACTTCTCAACCATATTGATCTATCTACTTGATATTCACATAAAAATATGTCTGTACGTTGACTGAAATATTCTATAGGCCTATTTATTATATATACGGTTCTATATATTATATCATCTTCCTGCCCTTATCCCACTCTAAGTGAGGTCGGCACAACATGTTAATAAACATGCTGTCACACGTTTTTACGACCGGCCGCCTGCCTGACGTGAACCTTACCTAAGTCGTATTTTAAGACACCTCGGTAAGAAATGAGGTTAGTCTATTCTACTTAACCGGATACCACACGGTGGGTCAACTTACCTCATTCGTATTTTACGACACCTCGGTAAGAAATGAGGTTGGTCTATTCTACTAAACCGGATACCACACGGTGGGTCAACTTACCTTAGTCGCCTTTTACGACACCTCAGTAAGAAATGAGGTTGGTCTGTTCTACTCAGCCGGATACTACACGGCGGGTCGACTTACCTTAGTCGCCTTTCACGACACCTCGGTAAGAAATGAGGTTAGTCTATTCTACTCAGATGGATACCACACGGCGGCTCGACTTACCTTAGTCGCCTTTTACGACACCTCGGTAAGAATTGAGGGTGTTACTATTCTACTCAGCCGCATACCACACGGCAGGTCGACTTTACCTTAGTTGCCTTTTATGACTATTCGGTAAGTAATGAGGTGGTACTATTCTATTCAGCCGGATACCACACGGCGAGCTCTATATATTATATATAAGAGTTTATTTGTTAGATTTTTTGAACCCGCTAATATCAGGAACTATTCGACCGATTTGAATTCTTTGAATGTAAGGTAGTCCATTTATCGAGGAAGGCTATAGGCTATATAACATAACGCTAAGATGAATAGGAGAGTAGCAGCAATAGAAAATATTGCGAAAACGGCAAAATTTAAAGCTTTGCGTGCGCTGAATAAACGGTGATAGTTATTCAAAAATCGTGTATTACAAAATTGTTTCCTTCTAAAGGTTCTTAATAAAAGTCCGCAACAGCATATGTCTAGCTTTTAAGGTTAACCCACTTTAACCATTTTTATGATTAACAAAATACTATATTACGGTTTAAACCTTTCCACGCGGGCAGAGCTCTCTGTCAATTGCTGGTAATTTATATAATTAGGCGTTACTTTACGGAGATCCATAATACAAAAGTAATAACAAAATTATTTTACTATAATCCGCGATAAAGTAAATAGAAAATATATATAATTCTAAATGCAGAATCGACTATCCGTTTTCATACCTGATACATGCAGGTTTCGCAAAAACACATCCACAAACCTCCACCACCGCTCCTATAATACACAAACACTACACACGTTCACTATCACAAAATAGGTATTTCCGCCCGTTCCCCAAATGAGCTGACCAATGACTACGTTTGACAGCGAAAATTGTCTTTTGAATTCACCGTAGATTTTAGTGTTTTCACGAAAACAGGGATAAAAAGACTTTTTTAAAAATGAAACCTAACTAGATCTAATTTACCCAAAACCCTCTACATGCCGAATTTCATGAAAATCGTTAGAGCCGTTGCCGAGATTCAGAAAATATATTTATATATATATTTATATAAGAGTAACGCCGTGTGGTATCCGGCTGAATAGAATAGTACCACCCTCATTTCTTACCGAGGTGTCGTAAAAGGCGACTAAGGTAAGTCGACCCGCCGTCTGGTATCCGGCTGAGTAGAATAGACCAACCTCATTTCTTACTGAGGTGTCGTAAAAGGCGACTAAGGTAAGTTGACCCACCATGTGGTATCCGGTTTAGTAGAATAGACCACCCTCTTTCTTATCGAGGTGTCGTAAAATACGACTAAGGTAAGTTGACGTCAGGCAGGCGGCCGGTCGTAAAAACGCAGCCAAATCATGTAACAACGTGTTTATAACTTGTTGTGCCGACCCCACCTAGAGTGGGATAAGGGCAGGAAGATGATGATACATATAAGAGTAACTCAATTATATATTAAAGATTTAATTAACGCTTTATTTAATTCATTTACAAAATACAAACGTTCGTTTACATTGAAACGTACATATTTGTACAAAATAAGTTGCTATTTCATTTGTTCTTAAATAACGAACAGATACAAAAATAGCACATATTTTCGTTTTTAAATTCTGATTCATTTTTATTTCCGTTCACAAAAAGTTGTGAAGTTTAATAACTTTGTCTTGCTCTTGTTTAAAACGACAAGTGTTAAAAATGACATAACGTATTTATATTTAATTCATTTACAAAATACAAACGTTCGTTTACATTGAAACATACATATTTGTACAAAATAAGTTGCTATTTCATTTGTTCTTAAATAACGAACAGATATAAAAATAACATATATTTTTGTTTTTAAATTCTGATTCATTTTTATTTCCGTTCACAAAAAGCTGTGAAGTTTAATAACTTTGTCTTGCTCTTGTTCAAAACGACAAGTGTTAAACATGACATAACGTATTTAACTCCGAGATGCTTTTGAAATGTTGTTTTTACAGATATAAAATTATAATAAGAATGTTTTTAATCATATAATTTAGAATAATCATATTTAGGGATCTTTTAATTGTAATTTACTATATATTATATCTATGTGTATTAAATGAAATGGCGTTTATTAATTAGTGGAAAACTATAAATCGAGAATGGCAGGACCGATTTGGCTAATTTTGGTTTTTAAATTTATAGAAGTTCTAGGAAGGTTTAAAAGACAAAGCAAAGATCAAATATGAAGTATTTTATATACATATATGAATTGTAAGTAAAATAGCATTTTAATAGCATTTTTAATTTGCTATACAAAATTTTCGGACTTGACACCGGGTGCGCTCGGAAATTAAATATTAAACATGGAAAATAGCTTACTCTATGGTAAAAGAGTTATCTATACTAATATATGAAGTTATAGAGTTTGTTTGTTTGTTTGATTGTTTGAACGCGCTAATCACAGGAACTACTGGACCGTTTTGAAAAATTCTTTGAGTGTAATTATTTGAGTATAATAGTCTATTTATCGAAAAAGGCTATAGACTATATAACATCACGTTAAGATTAATTGAAGAGAAGCAGCGATAGCAAAAATATTGCAGAAATGGCCAAAATTTGAAGCTTTCCTTGCCTGTGCTAAGTAATCGGTAAAAGTTATTCAAAAATCTCTTATAATTAACTCACGATAACTACTTTTATGTTCAAAATTTTAATTTGGGAAAAATGTAACACACAGATTTCCATGCGGGCAAAGCTGCTGGCACAGATAGTATATTATATTAAATAAATAAATATATAGGACAAATACACACACGGTCGTCCGTCTCCAAAGTAACTTAACTTGTGTTACTTGTGTTACTAACTTACTTGTGTTATGGGTGACAGACAACTGGTGTATATATACTTATATATTTTTAAATACATACTTAAATACAAATATACACCCAGACTCGAAGACTAAAAATGCTGGCCCTCGGCGGAAATCGAACCCGCGACACACGGAGCTGAAGGCAGGGTCCCTACCCACTGCTCCAACGGGCCAGTCAATATTATATTTTACTAGTATATTATATTTTATATTGCTTGTTTATTGCTGAAAAATCTAAAACCCTAAAGATATATCAAGGTCCAATAAGGTGACCTAAATATAGGTCCAGACATATTCCCGGATAAGTTCGCAATCGACCTTGGGGTAAGTTCAGATGACCTAATAATAATCTTATGTAATGACTAGCAATCGCCAGCGGCACCGCCCGCTTGGAAAGATTAAAACCGCAATATAGTATTTTGAAAACCATAAAAATGGTGAGAGTTGGTTAACCTTAAAAGCTAGATATATGCTGTCGCGGACTTTTATTTAGAACTTTTAGAGGGGAATAATTTTGTAGTACATGATTTTTGAATAACTATCACCGTTTACTCAGCGCACGCAAGGAAAGCTTTAAGTTTTGTCGTTTTCGTACTTTTTTTTATTGCTGCTCCTCTCTTATTTATCTTAGCGTGATGTTATAGTCAATAGCCTTCCTCGATAAATCGACTATCTTACACTGAAATAATTTTTCAAATCGGTCCAGTAGTTCCTGAGATAAGCGTGTTTAAACAAACCAACTCTTCAGCTTTATATATTAGTATTTATTTTATTTTATTTGGGAAACAAACAATAGTTCTATTACTAAATAAATATTTCAATATAAATACGTCATACATCAATAAAGTTTCCACTAAAAAAGTTACACAAATTAGTAAGTTAAGAGCTTAACTATTTAATGTAATGTTTAATACAGTATTTTTCTTATTTTATTTTTGAAATAATATAATGTACATGCAAATGAGATGAGAATGTTAAGGTAGATGTGTGGTGTGACAAAACTGGATAAAATACGAAACGAGTATATAAGGGAAGTCTGAAAGTTGCGCCCATTACAGAAAAGACGAGAAGTGCAAGATTGAGATGATATGGACATGTAAGGAGGAGGTATGAAAATCATGTGACCAAACGTGTGTTAAATTTGAATGTGGATGGATATGTGCCTAGAGGGAGGCCTCCTATAAAAGGAGTGGCGCCAGAGTTGACGAAAAATAGGACAGAATGGAAGAGAAAACATGTTGTGCCGACCCCACTTAGAGTGGGATAAGGACAGGATGATATATATTTTTGAAATAATATATATAACCAAGCTGTGGTAGCCCAGCGGTAACACCGTGCGCCTCTTTCGAGGAGGTCTAGGGTTCAAACCCCGGGCAAGCACCAATGAGTTTTTCTATTAAAACTTATGTGTCTAATTGATAATTGCAATTTATCACACGCTTTTCGGTGAAGGAAAACATCGTGAGGAAACCTGCATATCTCTAGAGAATTCTGGAGATATGTGTAACCTACCAATCCGCATTGGAGCAGCGTGGTAGGTCTTAGCTCCAATCCTTCTCTCCAATAACGGAGAGAAGAAGCCTATGCCCAGCAGTGGGATAGTAACAGGCCGCTACTTACTTACTTATATATAACCGTTGAATATATCAATGTCGTGAAATAAATAATTATACGCCTTACTAAAACGATGTATTACAGTATTTTCAGCATATTTCGCCTTAGAATAGCGTAGATAGAAAGTTTAATTTCACTATCATTTGTAAAGTTGAAATAGCTAAATTGGAAACGGGCGGACAAAAATAAAAATACCCGATTTCAATTCTCAGATATAACCAGCCTAATCTTTCTTTTTTAAATTGATTTTTTTAAATATTTTTTAATAAAATTACTGAGCAATGCAGTCACCCATGTATTTTATATTTATGTAAGAATTTTTGGGTATTACGAAGTATTTTTGTTATTATTAATTATGGTCTTAGGTCATCATGCTACTTTGAGCAGAGTAAAGTAAAAAAAACCTATTTAACGATAACATATGGGGCTTTAGTAATTAATTTTAATAATAAAAATAATTTAACTATATTTTCATCATATTTAATCTTTGTGTATTATGTAGAGATCATTTTTCATGGTTACGAGAAGCATGGTTATTCAAATTCATATTTAGAATATACTCTATTCAAGTAAAATTGCAAACAAGTGCTTTTAAATCAACTCTACTGCTGGTTCGGAAAGCTGTCCCTACCGAGAAGAGCCAGTATAAAAAATCGGCGGTTGCTCTTTCCAAGATAATCCTAATAACCAGTTATATTTAGTCATTACTAGAAGATAGATCCACGCATTCTATTATCTATGTAATCCTTAATAGTAGAGTAGGCTTTCTGTATCCGCCTCTTTTTAACAGTGTTTTTAAACTGCTGTAATGGCAAAGCTGAAATTGATTGCGGAATCTTATTATAGAATCTTATACCGAAACCCAAAAACGACTTGATACTAATAAAAGTAAAGAGTGAATAAGTTATTATTGGAATATGTTAAGTAAAAAAAACGTTGTTTTTCGTTGTCTATGGTTTTCTTTCTACATACAGTTCCGCAAGCTACGGAATGGAAGCGAGCGTGATTCTTGGTTAATAATACTCAGCAGATTTATTTAAGATTTGAATCTTTTGATAGAGCTTTTAGAAGCTTTTTTAAACACTAACTTTAGTTATTAATATTAAACATTGGATTCATATGAATATGTATTAAGACGGTATCAAGAAATTGTTACTTTTTTGATAGTATAACTGAAATGTCAGATATATAATCACGCCTGAATCTTACACAACACGTTTTAGTTTAAATTTATACAGAAAATAAGAGGTTTTCTCCACTTTCACCCGAATTTCTCGTTTTCCTTAATTTATTAGTACGCAGTTCACAATTGACAATAAACAAAGATATAAGACTTGTGCTCGACATGAAAAATGAAGCAACTCCGAGAAAAACATCTCCCCGGCTGTTTTTATGGGTACTTTATGGCGAAGCTTTTGGGCAAAGCTTAATTTCACGAGAGGAATGTTTATTGCGTTTATCGATCTGTTTACAAACTTGCTTTATTGTTACGCGCACGTTTAGAAATAAATATTATTTATTTAAAAATGCATTGCTTTATATTTATATAAAAATTTAATATTTGTCTATGGTTTTTTTAATTACAGTACCTTCGACAGCGTCGCAAACATCCAAGCACTGTTCACGTGCTTGATTCAAGGCGGAATCGGTCGACCCGAAAATACCCGGGCGGCGGTCGCGGCGTAGGTAAGCGACATTAGCTCACAACATCTGTTAATATGATCATTGTTAATTACATATGGGCTGTTGTTAATATATTGTAGCCACCTGTCCCGAGGAGGGCGCTTGTAGGTAAGTTGCTACGTCGTCCACCATGCAGGCTCGCGGGAGGTCGGGGAGGAACATAATACGCTATAGAACGCGCATGGTCGCATGCGTGCTGCGCGGCGCGCCGCGTCCGACTGGTGCTCGCTCCGAGCCCGCGCCCCGCCGCCGCTCTCCCCACCCCCTCTGACAATAGGGCTGCTATGCGCGAGTTTTCCGAATAACAAGAAAAACATCGTTGGTATTGGAATTATTCATTTTATTAGTTCTTTCGTTTCTGTTATTTTGATTGGTTATGTAATGCAATCTAGTATTATGTAAATATGTTTGGTATGTTTTTCTCGAATAATCTCGTATTCTACGGAGTATCCTTTGAACTTTTTACTTATTGTTAAAACCTATACGTTTTACGTGGATATATGGCATGGATATTTGTCATCTATGAAGTCAATACCGATAATCACTACACATAATAGAGTGTTAGTGATTTTATGGTTTCTTTAATAGATAACTCAGAAAATACGGCTAATAATCTGCGGTTGCTGATCTCACAATATCATAGTTTTTAATTAATAGTTAAATTTTGTCATTGATATCGTGTGCAAAGTTAGAATGTAATTAAATCCACTCTTTTTGTTTTTGTGGCCCAGCACTTGGATTTTAGCATACCACTCCTTTCCTTTCATAAGGTATTTTAAATTGATTTTTGAATTATATAATTGATATTAAAAAGATGCAACTGTTTCTGGAATTATAAAGTCGCTATATACGTTATACATAAGCATATAAGCTAAAGTATAATATATATTTTAATAATATCTTATAAATACACGAACAGTTAAGCTGTAAAACTATACTACTACTACATTACTTGTCGTTTTATAGTATGCTTAAATTAATATAATTAAAAAAGATAAATTTCGTTAGTACAAATTATGTTCTTCCTTCATTTTATTATACGATTTTTTTTACACAATTCTTTATTTTATGACATCTCAGTAAGAGGTTAGTCTATTCTACTCAGCCGGATACCACACGGCGGGTCAACTTACCTTAATCGCCCTTTACGACACCTCAGTAAGGAAAGAGGTTGGTCTATTCTGCTTTCTACTCAGCCGGATACGACAAAGACAATATATAAAGTTGAAAATATTAAGAAAATAATGTAATTTTTTTAAATAAAAAAAAGTTAAAAATAGGTCCGAATTTTCATCATAGACAACCCTATACCGCAACGTCGTAATGCATTCGCGGCACTCGCTGCGTCTCGGCGCCGCTCGGACCCGATCGGTACGCGCTCGGCTTCCCTCGGAAAGCTCTTTCGCATTCGGGGCATAGACATGACATATCTTTAACCCTAAACCATTTAAAATTAAACCCTAACGCAACTCGCTTAAGGTTTAAATTCGTTCGCACGTTAAAAAATTTCAAGAGTTGTATTCGACTTTTGAAATATCCTAATTTATCGAACTTACTACTAAACTGGTGGTGTTTTATTGTGAGCACATTAAGAGCTATTTTCGTTTGTCAATGTTTTTCAGCTGACGCTTCTATAAATGTCACGTAATGGGTCCGTGTGCGTGGTGTGTAGGTGTGTGCGTTAAAAACATATCTTGGGCGGAACGGCGTAGCTATTTGGGCAGAATTTTTTTCTTAGTAATTTTATATTTTATTTTTTCGGTTGGTAACAGTGGAATTTATTTTATTTTTCCGTCTGTAACAGTTTAGTTTATGGTTATTTTCCCGCTGTATTCAAGTATTTAAGAAACAAAAATATCAATTCTTTTAGAAATTAAAATGAGTAGATTTTTAAATAAATTTATGAGTATTATAATAATCATCAGCCTCTTGCCCTTATTCTACTCTAAGTGGAATCGGCACAACATGTTATAAACATGTTGTCACATGATTTAGCTACATATTATACAACCGATCGCGTGCCTGACGTCAACTTACATTAGTCGTATTTTACGACACATCGGTAAGTAATGAGGGTGGTCTGTTCTACTCAACTGGATTACGGATACCACACGGCGGGTCAACTTACCTTTGTCGCGTTTTACGACAACTCGGTAATAAATGAGGGTGATCTATCGTACTTAGTCGGATACCCCACGGTGGTTCAACTTACCTTAGTCGCCTTTTATGACAACTCAGTAAGAAATGAGTGCGGCCTATTCTACTCAGTCCAATACCACACGGCGGGTCAATTTATCTTAGTCGCCTTTTACAACAACTCGGTAAGAAATGAGGGTGGTACTATTCTACTCAGCCGGATACCACACGGCGGGTCGACTTACCTTAGTCGCCTTTCACGACACCTCGGTAAGAATTGAGGGTGGTACTATTCTATTAAGCCGGATACCACACGGCGTTACAAAATACCCACATCCTCCACACTTTAGTTTTCATTGATAAAAAAAAATATAACCTTCCTAAAATTAATGGTTGGACTCGTCTCGACATATTGGCAACCCAACCAAGGTCATATCCTCATTTGCAAGGTATTTAACATGTATGAATGAAAGCCGTGTGGTATCCGGCTGAGTAGAATAGACCAACCTCATTTCTTACCGAGGTGTCGTAAAAGGCGACTAAGGTAAGTCGACCCGCCGTGTGGTATCCGGCTGAGTAGGATAGACCAACCTCATTTCTTACCGAGGTGTCGTAAAAGGCGACTAAGGTAAGTCGACCCGCCGTGTGGTATCCGATTTAGTACAATAGACCACCCTCTTTCTTACCGAGGGGTCGTAAAAGGCGACTAAGGTAAGTTGACATCAGACAGGCGGCCGGTCGTAAAAACGTAGCCAAATCATGTGACAGCATGTTTATAACATGTTGTGCCGACCCCACTTAGAATGGGATAAGGGCAGGAAGATGTATGTGATGTGGGTATTTTGTAATAAAACTTGGATAAAAGGGTTTGAGCGGAAACCCACCATCTAGCTCTATTTGAGATTGGCAGGTTACGTATATCCCAAAATTATTCCAGAGATATTCATGTGTTTTTTTTTAAGATTTCTATGCTATTATTTTGCGCCATAACGATTAAAACACCTCGGTAAGAAAGAGAGCCGGATACCACACGACGAGTTGACTTACCTTAGTCGCCTTTTACGACACCTAAACAAAAAATGAGGTGGTTCTATTCTACTCAGCCGGATAACCACACGGCGCGTTTACTTACCTTAGTCACTTTTTACGACACCTCGGTAACAAATGAGGGTCGTCTATTCTACTCAACCGGATACTACACGGCGGGTAACTTACCTTAGTCGCCTTTTACGACACCTAAACAAGAAATGAGGTGGTTCTATTCTACTCAGCCGGATACTACACGGCGGGTAACTTACCTTAGTCGCCTTTTACGACACCTAAACAAGAAATGAGGTGGTTCTATTCTACTCAGCCGGATAACCACACGACGAGTTGACTTACCTTAGTCGCCTTTTACGACACCTAAACAAGAAATGAGTTGGTTCTATTCTACTCAACCGGATACTACACGGCGGGTAACTTACCTTAGTCACCTTTTACGACACCTCGGTAAGAAATGAGAGTGGTATATTCTACTCAACAGGATAACACACGACGAGTTGACTTACCTTAGTCGCCTTTTACGACACCTAAACAAGAACTGAGGTGGTTCTATTCTACTCAACCGGTTACCACACGACGGGTCGACTTACCTTAGTTGCCTTTTACGATACCTTAGTAAGAAATGAGAGTGGTCTATTCTACTCAGCCGGAAACCATACGGCTGGTCGACTTACCTTAATCCCCTTTGACGACACCTCGATAAGAAATGAGAGTGGTCTATACTACTCAGCCGGATACCACACGACGGACTATCTTTTAATAAAAACTATACCTTATACCGTTCAGTAGATTTTGAAATCTATCACATACAGACAGACAACTTTTGGGAACTTTGTTTTATAGGTGTAAATGGCACATTTTACGCTGGCTTTCCGTTACTTAGTAGTAACTCTATAATAATAAATAAATATATGCGACACTTACACACACGGTCGACGTCCCCAAAGTAAGTAACTTAATACTTGTGTTATGGACAGACAACTGGTGAATATATACTTATATATTTTTTAAATACATACTTAAATACACCCAGGCTCAAAGACCAACCAATTCATTTATAGAAAATGTCGGCCTGAATCGAATCCGCGACCCGCGGAGCTGAAGGCAAGGTCACTACCCACTGCTCCAACGGGTCAGCTAAATTCACTATGTGAATACGATAGGCACTCACGATAGACTGAATTCAAAAGTTGACAAAATGAATAAATAAATAAATATATGGGACACTTACACACACGGACGTCCGTCCCCAAAGTAAGTAACATAATACTTGTGTTATGGTAGACAGACAACTGGTAAATATATACTTATATATTTTTTAAATACATACTTAAATACAAATATACACCCAGGCTCAAAGACCGACAAATTCATTTTAAAGAAAATGTTGGTCCTCGGCGGGAATCGAACCCGCGACCCGTGGAGTCGAAGGCAGGGTCACTACCCACTGCTCCAACGAGCCAGTCAAATGAAAAAGAAAAATGTATTAAATCAGAAACGTAACTCTAACATCCGGTTAGAGTTAACATTACGTTCAGAAAACGTGAAGTGAAAATCAAATCTTTATTTATTAAGCCGTGTGCACACTGGCACAGTGAATAATTTAGCCCGCGCTCTGTTCTCGGCCTAATATAATATACGAGTAAGGATTTTGAGTCTCTTAGTTGTGTTATATTAGATTTACTTCTCTGTGATTATTTACAGAGAACCTCTTTAAGTAGAGGTGATGTACAAAAGTAATAATAAAATTAATTATTTTACTATAATCCGCGATGAAGTAAAATAGAAAATATATATAATGCTAAATGTAGAGTGGACAATCGGTTATCATACCTGATACATGCAGGAGTCGTAAAAAACACGTGCACAAACCTCCACCACCACCGCCACGATACACAAGCACTATATACGCCTCCAAAAGGTCCGAAAATCATTTGTCGGTCTCGGTACACGTTTTTATAACAAAATTCCTCAACATTATCTAGACTTGCCTTTACACAAGTTTAGAAATTATGTCAAAACGATGTTGCTGAATAAAGCTTACTATACTATTGAGGATTATTTGAGTGATAGCATATCTTAACTGCAGTCAGCTACGCATCCAGCTGCAACGATTATCTTGTAACCATCAAATTGTAATAATTTTTTAAAAGATTAGCCGCCGAGTTTTTTGCTGATTCTTCTCGGTAGGAGCAAACTTCCGAATCAGTGGTAGCTTCTTTAAAACATTTGACGATTCAAAAGTACTGTAAACAGTCCACTTGAATAAAGAATATTTTGAATTTGAATTTGAATTTGAATACGTTCACTATCACAAACTCAACAATCGTTTCGCCCCGCAACCGAAGCAAAATCGCAAAGCTTTGCGATTTTGGTCGTGGAGTCTATCTCCTGACGATGCTTTGGTAGTTAAATTTTGCTTTGGTAGGTTAGTTAAATTAAAAAAATAACGCCGATTTATTAACACGGACCAATTTCATAATTTTCTGTATTCAATATTCCGTTCTCTCTGTAATAAAATCTAGTCTGTGGCAGCAAACGGCGCGGGCCCAGTTATATCCCCCCTAACACTAATCAGCTCCAAATAAATTATCTGTGTGCGCCTTTAGTTTAATGCTTTAAGTGCACTGCGGAATCGGTTCAATTAATTTTGCCTTTTGCCTACTGACTTCATGTGTGACGCAGTGCGATAACGTCACAGCAAGATGGTCTAGGTTCGATTCCCCTGATTCGATTTAAATTATGTAATGTAATATGAAATTTTTGAATAAAATAGAACTGAATTCTACATCAGATTGTGACTAATCTTTATATAGGACAGTGTCACTCACAAACATCTTATATATTTTTTTAATTTTTAATATAATCTAATAATAACTTTAAAACTATTTAATTTGCGAATATCTCAAATAAATTTGATGTATCAAATCCTCAATTCCCTCATTTTCTTTTCTTAATATTGTACTTAATATTGATTTTTTAATATTTAATCTTTTAGATATCTTTTTTTTAATCACCGAGCAAAGTTCGGTTACCCAGGATTTAAATAATAAAGATCCATTATGACGAATTAAAATTTATGAAATGATTAAAATGAGCTTAATACTTAAATCCTTCTAACATTTATATTTCATAATTTACTAACTTAGTTCAAATTATAATAAAACGTTGATAACAAAATGAACTAAAACGTTTAATGTTTCGCTTAACATTATTACAGCGACCGCAATACATATAGTTATGATAAAATCAATTTATACAGCAAATAGTAACAATAATTTACGATGCAACTCATTAAAGCCGATCGGGCGGCCATTTGCAGCGACACTCGCGCCATAACCGATGGCCGCGCCATAGATAAGGCCGCGGGCCTATCGCGACCATAAAGTCGGGCGGGCGAATTAAAAAGAGTAACTGCATCGACGCCGCGGGCGATGGGCCCGGCTGCGTTTTTGCACGTAATCACTACAAAAAACTGGTGCTTTTGGAAATACTACCGATATTTAGAACACTATATGTGTATGGGAGAGCTCGTGATGGTATATCTCCTAATATCCAAACCAGCACACTGTAAATCCTTGCAATGTAACGCGACGCCAAAGCTATATACCTCCTTCTTAAGCCGACGGATGTCAAATCAAATATAAATCTTTAATATTGAAATGAGTTTATCTTGTAAATATATATATTCTGAATCTCGGAAACGGCACCAACGATTTTCGTGAAATTCAGCATGTGGCTTTCGGGGGAAACGGTTCAGTTAGGTTTTATTAAAAAAAATGTCACACTTACACCCCTTACAGTGCAGAAAACGCAGTATCGGCAGACCCCTTATGACACTGACACGGACTGTTGACCTCAAAAAAGTCACGGGGAGCCGCTGGGTCCAACCGGCACAAGATAGTGTTTTGTGTAGATCCCATGAAAAGACCCATGTCCAGCAGTGGACGTCCATCGGTTGGAAAAGAAGAAGATATTTTAAATAAATAAATATAAATATATGGGACACTTACAAACACGGTCGTCCATCCCCAAAGTAAGTAACTTAATACTTGTGTTATGGGTGAGAGACAACTGGTGAATATATACTTATATATTTTTTTAAATACATACTTAAATACAAATACACCCAGGCTCAAAGACCAACAAATTCATTTATAGAAAATGTTGGCCCTCGGCGGGAATCGAACCCGCGACCCGCGGAGCTGAAGGCAGGGTCACTACCCACTGCTCCAACGGGCCAGTCAACCGCCGAGTTTCTTTATTTATTTAAACTACCAACAATCGTTACAATACTTAATAATCATAAAATTATACTTCCATTTTATTATTACAGTTGCACCATTAATTATAATTCAAATTCAAAATATTCTTTATTCAAATAAACATGTAAACAAGTGCATTTGAATCGTCAACTCTACTGCTGGTTCGGAAAGCTGTTCCTACCGAGAAGAGCCAGCAAGAAACTCGGCGGTTGCTCTTTTTAAATTTACAATTCTTATTACTAGCTACATTAGATATTACTGTCTTGTACAGGGTCGAAGAGTAGCTACATCCACGCATTTTATCATAGGCTTTTTATAGGTATTTATTCCATGATTTATAAGATAAAACATCGTCTCTAAGCTGTTACTAATAAAAACAAAAACAAAAAAGTTAATTTGAACTAAATAAAGTGTAATAAAAAAATATATAAATATTTTTATATTATTTATATTATTGCGGATATAGCAAAATCATATTTTCATTACTTTTATTTACAGAAGTATTCTTATTTATATTTATTTATTTACAACATAAATGTAAAAGTCTTCTAAATATCTATCTTAAATTACTTACACGCTAGGACTATACAAATCATGCCCACGTGGAATGGTACCAAGAATGCAGAGTTTCCGCGCTGAATCACTAAGCTGATTCTTTGCGCGAAAAAGGAGCCAGCCCTTTTGTTATCTGAAGAGGCAATAAACCGAGGTTTTAAAACGGATAAAAATTACTTTTGAATTATATAGTTCAATTGTTTACATGCAACACCTCCAAAATCTTCTCGTGTTTTCTTCAAAACAGTATAACCTATAAAGTGTTAAGTTTGCACCGCGTTGTTACATCAAAAGATAATCTTATGTGGCATAGACAATATAATGTTTAGACATGCATAGTTCATGAGAATTTCTGATATGTCTAACTTATTAAACATTGTTCACTACTATGACTTACTTTGACTGGCCCGTTGGAGCAGTGGGTAGTGGCCCTGCCTTCAGCTCCGCGGGTCGCGGGTTCGATTCCCGCCAAGGGCCAACATTTTCTATAAAATGAATTTGTTGGTCTTTGAGCCTGGGTGTATATTTGTATTTAAGTATGTATTTAGAAAATATATAAGTATATATTCACCAGTTGTCCGTCATCCATAACACAAGTATTAAGTTACTTACTTTGGGGACGGACGACCGTGTGTGTAAGTGTCCCATATATTTATTTATATTTATTATTTATATTTAATATTTATTATTATGATATTATTATCATCATCCTGCCCTTATCCCACTCTAAGTGGGGTCGGCACAACATGCTATTAACACGTCACATATCTTGACTTCGTATTTTACCGGCCGCCTGCCTCACGCCAACTTAACTTAATCGTATTTCACGACACCTCGGTAAGGAAGAGGATGGTCTATTCTACTCAGCCGGACTACACGGCGGGTCAGATTACTTTAGTCGCCTTTTACGACACCACTGTAGGAAATAAGGGGGGTACTATTCTATTCCGCCGGATACCACGCGGCATTGTGTTTCTATAAAATACAAAGCGGAAATCATTGGCGACAACAATAGCATGTGCAGATCTTATCGTTTGCAATTTCATTTATTCAATTTTTGTTCTAGAGCGAGTTTTTGGATTAATTTTTGACGTGACAACGTCTTAAATTAGGTTGCGGCTTGGAGTCAATCATGAAAAAGTGTAACGCCCGCTCACGTCTGTTACGATGAGTCACCGAACGAAAGAGAGGCCCGACGGACTGGCGAATGCCTTGCGTCTCTCTCCCACTCCAATCCATCACATTTAAAAAGACGTTGTCACGTAAAATCTTTGCCCTTAAAACCGACCTTACAGGAAACCGTTTTTTACTACAATAACGGTATGTCTATACCCTTTCTAAGTCTACAAAACGACACCATCCCCGAGGTTACACGTAATATAAATTCCTATCCAATATTCACAAATTCCGCGGCCATTTTAATGCGCAGTGGCAAATTGCAATTTTCTTATGCTTTCCTTGTCGCCGCGTTAAATAAAATGCCACTTAGATATATATCCCGTTAAAGTGGGGCGCATTTTGAGCGAAGTTTTTGGAAACTATATTATAAAAAGATATGATGGAATTATTATTTTTACTAGCCCGTTGTCGCAGTGGGTAGTGAACCTGCCTTCAGTGCCGCGGGTCGCGGGTTCGACTCCCGCCGAGGGCCAACTTTTTCTATAAATGAATTTGTTGATCTTCGAGCCTAGGTGTATATTTGTATTTAAGTATGTATTTAAAAATATATATAAGTATATATTCACCAGTTGTCTGTCACCCATAACACAAGTATTAAGTTACTTACTTTAGGGACGGACGACCGTGTGTGTAAGTGTCCCATATATTTATTTATTTTATCTTGTTATTGTTATTTTATCTTGTTATTTTGTATAATCCGCCCTTCCGCCGTGTGGTATCCGGCTGAGTAGAATAGACCAGCCTCATTTCTTACCGAGGTGTCGTAAAAGGCGACTAAGGTAAGTTGACCCACCGTGTGGTATTCGGTTGAGTAAAATAGACCACCCTCTTTCTCACCGAGGTGTCGTAAAATACGACTTATGTAAGTTGCCGTCAGGCAGGCGGCCGGTCGTAAAAACGCAGCCAAATCATGTAACAACATGTTTATAATATGTTGTGCCGACCCCACTTAGAGTGGGATAAGGGCAGGAGGATGAATAATATATGAATAAAAGACATTAATATTTTTCAGACCTCACGTAGCATATTTCGTAGCACGTAGCAATTCAACGCGTAGCATAGCGTAGCATTCAATTGCGTAATTTTTATTTTTTTTTACTTAGTGCGTCACTATCCCACGCCTGGGCGTGGGCCTTCTCTCGTGGGAGCTTAGAATAAACATTTTGCTCTAATGCGAATTGGTTATTTACACATGTCCCTAGAATTTTAAAGATACAGGTTTACTTACGATATTTTACTATAATAAAGCGTGTGATAAATTCCAAATATTAATAAGGCATAAGTTTAAATCGAAAAATTCATTGGTGCAATGGTTCAAATTGGAACCTGTGATCCTCTATAAAATGTCACTTGGCATCGGTTATTAAATCTTGATGACTGGTACGATAAATTTAAGCCTAGAAAAATAGTATAAGCTACTTTTCATCTTAATACAGAAGCAAAGACCAGTAAGGTCGAGGGCAAAAGCCAGTCTAATCGTTTTAGACCCCACGTAGCAGAGCGTAGCGCGTAGCACAGTCTCGTAGCACCATAGAACTTACTACGTAGCTTATAGTATGCTACGTAAAATATCGAATGTTAACCTTTTGACCTTTATAGAAATTATGATAGAATTATTTATATTATGAGCTGTGGTAGCCCAGTGGTAACACCGTGCGCCTCTTTTGAGGAGGTCTAGGGTTCAAACTTTGCCATTACAGCAGTTTAAAAACACTATTAAGGAGAGGCTGATACAGAAATACTGTTGAGGATTATTTAGACGATAAAAATGCGTGGATATAAATATTGTTCGACCCTGTACAAGATAGAAACATTAAATGTAACTAGTATTAAGAATTGTATTTTTTAAAAAGAGCAACCGCCGAGTTTCTTGCTGGCTCTTCTCGGTAGAAACAGCTTTCCGAACCAGCGGTAGAGTTGACGATTCAAAAGCACTTGTTTACAAGTTTATTTGAGTAAAGAATATTTTGAATTTGAATTTGAATTTGAAAACCCCGGGCAGGCACCAATGAGTTTTCTTCAAACTTATGTGTCTAATTGATAATTGCAATTTATCACACGCTTTTCGGTGAAGGAAAACATCGTGAGGAAATTAATTAAAAAATTATTAAATATTTAATTATTTAAGTGTAAGGTAGTCCATTTATCGAGGAAGACTATAGGCTATATAACATCACGCTAAGATAAATGGAAGTGGAGGAGCAGTAAAGGATATTGCGAAAACGGCAAAATTTAATGCTTTCCCTGCGTGCGCTAGGTAAACCGTGAATGTGATCAAAAAATCATGTATTACAAAATTGTTCCCCTTTAAAAGTTCTAAATAAAAGTCCGCGACAGCGTATATTTTCCCACTTAGAGTGGGATAAGGGCAGGAGAATGATGGGTTGGATAATTGATATAAGCTAGTTTTCTCTAGATTCTCTTAATATAATAAGAAAGTGAACCGTTATCGTGGTTAAGTAGCCCATCATAAAGCCGGTAGCACACAGAGCGCGTCCCGTTTTTTCCGCTGATTTATGGTGCGCTTATCGCGGTCCTGAATTTATTTGTCTGCTGCACCCTACCGATGCTGGCTTACCACAGATAGTTAATGTATAGACTGGACATGAAAAAGAACTTAACGTTATACATCATTTATAACGTTTTACAAAATAAAAATAAAAAAATTAAAAAGAAAGAAAAAATAATTATGTAGTTGGAGATCGATCCTACGTAAGTATTCATATTTCTCGAGTCTGCCCGTTCCCCGAATAAGCTACGCTGACTTGACAGTTTATTGCAAAAATTCAAACTAATATAAATTTTAGTTTTTTTTAATGCCCAAAAAGAGGGATAAAACGATTTTTTTTACATAAAACCGATAGGCCGATTTTTCTCCCCTAAAACCCCCTACATGCTGAATTTCAAGGTAACTCATTTAAATGTTAAAGATGTATATATAAACATCATTTAAAAATCGATAAATTGATCTAGATCAAATTTATCATAAAAAAATGTCTTTTTATCCCTAGCATTGAAGGCATTGAAATCTGCTAAAATATAAATAGAAAGCTAAGGTTATTTTTGCTGTCATTTGTAAAGTTGTCATGGCTCAGTTTGGAACTGGTGGACTACAAAAGTGAAAACCACTTATATTATATAATCACCTTATATTATTAATTATTTTTATTACCACTTATATTATTTACCACTTGTACACATAAAGAAGATTAATCCATTTAAATATTACAGATATATCTTTAGCCGTATCTGTGTCGTGTCTAGTAGATTTAAGGTCTACATGCCCGCAGTCTAGGCTGTGGTAATTGCACAAATTATAAACATGTGACCGAGTGACGCGGATTGCGACTACATACAGTATTTTAACTAACTTATTGAAGATTATTTGGATGATAAAAATCACAAAAGCTTGTGATACCTGTGTCGCGACTCAGCAGAGTTAGCAACTCATTCGATGGTCTCGGTATTCGCTTTTACAATAAAATTCCGCAATCAATACTAGATCAGTCTACAGAAAGGTTTAAATTAAGTATAAGGGATATGCTTATACGTAAAGCATATTACAAAACTGAAGATTGTTTGGATGATAAAAATGCCCGGATTTGAAAATCTTTTCAGCTTCATACAAGACTGCGGTTTAATAATGTAAAATTGTAAATGTTTTAAAGATTGACCGCCGAGTTTCTTTCTTGTTCTTCTCGGTAAGAGCAACATTCCGAACCAGTTGTAGCTTCATTAATTATATTGATCCTTGACATATCAAAAGTGCTTGAAAGAGCTTATTTGAATAAAGATTATTTTAATTTGAACAATTTGAATTTGATTTGAATAATTAATTTATTTTACTATAATCCACGATAAAGTTAATTATATTCTACTATTATTATAAATGCGAAGGTTTCACGGCGAATCCGCTGAACCAATACTGATAAAATTTGACACAATTTATTTCTTATCCACCAGGGTAACATATAGGCTAAAACGGATTGTCCATATATATTTTCTATTTTACTTCATCGCGGATTATAGCAAAATAATTTTATCATGCACTCTTGTTTCTTAAAATAATTTTATTAAATTTACGGACTTAATTGACATAGATACATAGTGAAAAAAAACCTTGATATATTGAAAATAGACAGCGTTTCTGAATCTCCTGCTTTTCCCGTAGAATTGGCAGGATTTTATAGCCTGTATGTTGTACCGACATATAAGTATTAATTGTGCCAAATTTCATCGATATTAGTTCAAAGGTTTTGACGTAAAAGAGTAACAAACATACATCCATATTCACAAACTTTCGCATTTATAATATCAGTAGGATTAAAGAAATTCGTTCATATACAGTATATACAGTATTAGTTGCCTCCACTCAGTCGGTTAATGCATTTATTGACCGGCCATTCCCAATTTCGCCGGGTCGCCGCCCGTATTGTGAGCAATTAAAATTTTTCGCAACTACACGCAACGAGCGGACCGGGCTTAAGTGAAAAAGCTTTAATATATCCGGAAAATCTTTTACTTTTTTTTTTCGAAATTTTATGTTTTACATAACACCATATGACACGCGAGTGATGGCCTAGCGGTGCGACCGTGTGAATCTCTAGAGACGATCATGGGTTCAAACCCGGGCAGACACCAATGAGTTTTTCTATTAAAACTTATGTGTCTAATTGATAATTGCAATTTATCACACGCTTTTCGGTGAAGGAAAACATCGTGAGGAAACCTGCATATCTCTAGAGAATTCTGGAGATATGTGTAACCTACCAATCCGCATTGGAGCAGCGTGGTAGGTCTTAGTTCCAATCCTTCTCTCCAATAACGGAGAGAAGAGGCCTATGCCCAGCAGTGGGATAGTAACAGGCCGCTACTTTATGACACGCAAAAGCCATATGACATAATTATAGCCATTGTCAAGACTAAGCCACAATAGGTAAGCGGTATAACTATTAGCCACATTGTCGCTTCCATACCACTAAAATAGGTAGTAGATAAATAGAAAAGAATGTAAGTGAAGACTTGTTTCTTCCTCTCCATTCTCTATATTACCCGTATTCTCTTTCTTCTTCAATTCTTGTCCTTTTACTGTTACTCAAAGTTTGACTGGAAGAGATCCCTTTTAGGGATAAGTCCGCCTTTATATTCAAATTCAAAATATTCTTTATTCAAATAAACTTGTAAACAAGTGCTTTTGAATCGTCAACTCTACTGCTGGTTCGGAAAGCTGTTCCTACCGAGAAGAGCCAGCAAGAAACTCGGCGGTTGCTCTTTTAAACATATAATTCTTAATACTATTTACATTATGTCGTTACTGTCTTGTACAGGTTCAAAGAGAGCTATATCCACACATTCTTATCTTCTAAATAATCTTCAAGAGTATAGTAGGCTTTCTGTATTAGCCTCTTTTTAACAGTGATTTTAAACTGCTGTAATGGCAGTGCTGAAATTGATCGGAATTTTATTATAGAATCTTATACCAAAACCCACAAACGAGTTACGCACTTTTGCAAGGCGCAAAGCAGGAGCCGCAAGCTTATATCGGTTCCTGCTTTGTCTATTGTATATTGTATATTGTATACATGTGCTTTTTTACTTTTTCTTTCTCTTTTCTAAATATATGTATAAAAAGAAATAATCGCTGTGCCAATATGCTGTTGATGTTACTTACAGCCAAGCATATAAGCATCGCTTAAGTGTACTTGTGTGTACTTTTTATCCAGTTCACACCTCGGTTGTTAAGGCAATCGCCTTTTCAGGTAACAAGAGCTGGCTCCTTTTTCGCACAAAGAATCAGCTTAGCGGTTCAGCGCGGAAACTCTGCCAGCATTCTTGGGGCCATTCCACGTGGGCATGATTTGTATAGTCCTAGCGTGTAAATAATTTAAGATAGATATAACTTGTACATTTTTTTGTAAATAAATAAATTAAATAAAAAAAAGATTAATTTAAATATTAAAGATTTACATTTGATTTGAAACGCGAGCTATATTTTCTTTTTAACCATTTCTACAGCTAGTAATAAGTACGGGTGCATAGGCATTTAGCATTTGGACTCTGGAGCTAAAAAGTAACGGCGTCGTTACGTAACCTCCTAGGCGGGGACTAACTGCTATAGACGTGGTGCGGGAGCCGCGAAATATTGGACGAGGTATTTTACTAGATGCAAGCCATGTGAAAAACTTGGGCCGATTTTACGCCATACGATTTTACGATACCTCGGTAAGAAAGAGGTCTATTCTACTCAGCCGGATACCACACGGCGGGTTAACTTACCTTGGTCGTTCTAATGTTTGTACTAGTACGGGTGGGTAAACGATAATTGTCGTCTCACGTCACTAATGTCAATCAAAATATACGCGCTGTTTGCTATATCTTCTTTTATTTACTATTCGCCTTTTACGATACCTCGGTAAGAAAGAGGGTGGTCTATTCTACTCAGCCGGATACCACACGGCGGGTCGACTTAACTTAGTTGCCTTTTACGATATCTCGGTAAGAAAGATTATGGTAGTCTACTCAGCCGGATACCACACGGCGGTTCGACTTAGCTTAGTTGCCTTTTACGATACCTCGGTAAGAAAGAGGGTGGTAGTCTACTCAGCCGAATACCACACGGCGGGTCGACTTACCTTAGTCACCTTTTACGATACCTTGGTAAGAAAGAGGGTGGTATTCTAATCAGCCGAATACTACACGGCGGGTCTACTTATGTTTCTGGCTTCACAATTTTTCATTCATTCAATAGCTTTATAATTCAAATTCATGATTTTTTCCTTGAATGATGATTTTTTCCATGAATTTACTTTACTATACTTACTACACTTTTACTACACTTCGTAGATTAGTTGGCAAAAATCTGTCTTAGAGATAAGTTGACCTCACACATTTTTTTACTAAGAATGTTTTGCTAACGTTTTTATGGTACATAAATAAATAAAAAGAAAATAAATCTTTAAAAATAAAGTTACTGGCCCGTTAGAGCAGTGGGTAATGACCCTTCCCGGAAGCCCAGCAATGGGAACGGGACCCTCTATAAAAAATTACCCGGTGGGCGCAGAAATGCCCACCACAGCGTAGGGGTCGTACTTGGGGCGCGGTCTCTCCCTGTCGACCGTGACATAGCAAACACGGAGGACAGGGAGCGATCGCGGGCAGCGGTGGCCTCCTTCTGCTCTGTGGAGGGAAGCGGAGGGGGACCGTGGAGCGGTTCCAGGAACTTTTGTTCTGGATCCAATCTACTGCTGGCGAGTCCAGGTGATAGCGGCTGTAAGGGGAACTACGGACGTTCCGAACGGGGTATATCGGACGTCTGGCTTACAGGTCCCCGAGGCGGTCGGTGCATCTGGTGCTCCCGATGCACCGGTTAGCGGAGGAGGGCGTCTCTTTCGAGGGGTCCCTACCCGGAGGAGGTGTTCTCTGGGATCAGAGCTGTCGGCGGGGATGGGGGCAATGTGTACAACGATACCCTGTCCTTGCCATCGGCAGCGTGGTGGAGCACACAGGTCATTTTAGTCGGTGCGAGTCCGACATAACTGCTGCCTGTCCACGTCGGGCGGCGGTACCCATAAGGGGTTTTTTCTTGTATAAAAAAAAGTGGGTAATGATCCTGTCACCTTTTATGACACCTCTGTAAGAAATAAGGGTGGTATTATTCTATTCCACCGGATACTACAAGGCGAATTTGTATTTAAGTATGTATTTAAAAAATATATAAGGATATATTCACCACCTGTCTACCATAACACAAGTATTAAGTTACTTTTGAGACGGCCGACCGTGTGTGTAAGTGTCCCATATATTTATTTTAAAAAAAAGTGCCGTATCTATGGATTCATAGATCGTCCCGCTTCAGATCCGTTTCGCGCCATATCGCCAGTCGTCCCCGCGCTAATTACGCCGCGCCGCGAGCGCCGTTAGTGGCGCCGCGGCACCGCGCACAGCTAATCGCACTGTGGTATTACAGACGTGGACCATCTTTTTTAATGACGAAACTAAACTTAATAGCCTAAAGCCGTTGTAGCAGCTTTAGTTGGAACTTTATTTTTTTAATTGCAATTTTATTTATTCAAATTTATATTTACAAATATTAAAATCCTACTATAGGTATTATAAATGCGAAATTTTGTGAGTATGGATGTATGTTTGTTACTCTTTCATGGCGATTTCGCTGAACCAATATCGATTACCCGCCGAGCTTCTTGCTGGTTCTTCTCGATAAGAGCAACATTACTATCTGCAGTAAAAAAATAAATGAAAGTGTGTGTGTTGTATAGTACAGGGCTTCTTAAACTGTGGGTCGCGACCCCCAGGGGGATCGCGAGACTACTGAAAGCAAAAGGCGTCGCAAAGATCTGATACTTTTCAATCATTATTGATACAACTACATGGCTGCAGCTGTCTTTTAAAGAACTTTTCTAACAAAGATTTATTGATATTTCTCCTCCTAAGTGCCTTCATTACGCCATTTCATTAAATTTAATTAAATAGATTTTATTAAATTTATGATTTGTTAGTTTACAACAATTATAAATAAAATTTTAAAATTAGTATATACACTACGTACAAATAAATACAAATAAAAATCATACAAAATACTATTGTAGTTTTATTATAACTATTTTTTGAAAAAAGTGGCAATGCAAAACTGTTATTTACATTGTAAAATAGTGCGATATTACATCTACATCTACGGTTAACATATATTTCATTATATGGAGGAGGGGGTCGTTTAAAATTTCCTAAGCTTGAAGGGGGTCGCTATATAAAAAAGTTTAAGAAGCCCTGGTATAGTATAGGTGAGGATAATTTGTGCATTTATCTAGCGCAATTACCCCAGAAGAGCCGGGAGAAAATCGTTCTAAGGTAGCGAAGTCTAAGTGTCCCATATACATATTTATTTATTTATAATTAATTTTTATATTAATCTACTTTTTTTATAATAATTGAATTTCAAAACTCGATTTTTTTGTAATTTTGGTTATCCTGCTTTCCTTTTGTACTTTGTTTCTTGTTTTTTAAGATTAGATATGCATTATTGGATGAAACCAATGTAGCCAAACTACACATTTTAATCCAATTACACAATTTATAATTAATATTATAAATAGCAAATTTTGCGATTTAAAAAAAAACAATTTTTTGATTTAAACCAAATCGGTTTTTTTATATCGATTTATTTTAAAAGGTTAAAATTGATTACTATTGTTCAATTACGGATTGTCCACTCTACATTTAGAATTATATATATTTTCTATTTTACTTCATCGCGGATTATAGCAAAATAATTTTATTATTACTTTTGTATTATGGATGTCCGCAAAGTAACGCCTAATTCTATAAATTATTTTAAATATATATTTTAATATAAGCCCCCTGATTCAGGATCCTTGAAAACAATGACAATATATATGAACTTATTTCGCCTTACAATAATAATAAGGCTTATTATAATATAGTTAAAACATGATTAAACTGTAGCAAGTAATTAGTTCCTTATTAAAAATAAAACTAAGTTTCTTAAAGTTATTAGCATAAAAAATTGACTTTAGCTTAGTCAACTTACTTACAACTTAGTCTGCTAAACCCTAAACCAATTTAATGCTAAACCAATAAAATGTTTACAAGTTTATTTGAATAAGGAATATTTCGAATTTGAATTTGAATCTATCTATCAGCCATCAATAAAGAAATCTTTATTATAAAAATTTGTCGCAGATATTCTGTAGATCATAATTTTACAAATAGAACATTTCTAGAATAAATATTTACTAAAACAATTACTAGATTTAAAAAAACAACCGAATTAACACTTATAAAAATTTATTAAACCTTATTCTTTACATTCTTTTTTGATTTTGATTTAATTAAACTTTTAGCATTATCATTTAACTGTTGGAAGAATGCTTTAGACGTCTTCAACGATTTATCATTAGCCTCTACGCCCTTCGTTGTATTTCTGTGTTCAGTGACTTTCATAACTTGACCCTTTTTCCTTTGTAATTTCTTCTTTTTCCTTCTCTCTCTATTCTTATCTGTCTGCGTCCTCTCTTCTTTAGCCATCAGATCTCCTCTACGTTTTCTCTTAACTTCTTCTGGTGCTAATAATGCAGCATCACTTGTAGCAACAGGTGCTACTTCCTCCATAGAAATAGCAGGTGTATTACTAACAATCTTTACGTCAGCTTGTGGCGCTTTCGGCGTGTAATGGTAGTGACATAAGGCATCTAACTTTGAAAATAGCTTGGTCATAGCATCACGAATCTCTGTATGACTCTCCGGTTCCTTTTCATCATCTATCTCACCAGATAATGCTTGTTTCTGTTTTAAATATTCAGCTTCATAAACTTGAGCTAAGCTTAACTTACTCTTAGACTGATCTAGCACCTCTGGTTTCTTGAAGAGAAGTTGGTCATCAACCGGTTTTTCCTTTTTAACAACATCGTCCCAAGCTTTATCTTTAATTCTTTGTCTTATTAGTCCTTCTAAGGTTACAGTCGTCTGCTCTGTGATTATAGGAGGGGGTCGTGTTGTGAGATCGAAATCGAGTACTTCTTCTAGAAGTGAGTTTTGAGGACGCTTTGATGCGTTAATCTCACCTTTCAACTGCCATGGAGCTTCTGTTAATATTTTCTCTTCTAACTTAGATATATGATTCTTTAATCTCTGTTGTTGCAGTTCAAATTCAGTTTTCTTATCTTCTTTATTAACATCTCCATTTAAAGGTTTATCCTTAGTAACTGTTTCTTCTTCTGATTCACTATCATCAGTTACATTAGCAAACCTAACTTTTTTATCACCTTTTTTAGTCTCTGTTTCTCTTTCTTCTGTATCTGTATTGTTTTCGCTTTCTGTTTCGTCATCATTTACATTACCTTCATCAAAAAAATCAGAATACTTCCCTTCCTTACCACCTTCATCCTCTGTGCCCTCACTGTCAATATCATCAAACATATCTATTGATTCGTCCATCAAGTCGTCATCCATCTTTTTTTTCTTTCCATCCATTTTCTCTTCATTTAACAAAAATTCTTCCATTTCATTCAATTTGAAGAATTGATCGTCAACAATTGAAGTATGTTTTGATTTTCGTTTAACTTTATCATTACGCTTACTTTTAGGTTTATTTACTGGAACTTCGGATAATACAATTTCATTATCATCTGATGGGACGGATGGGTCATTATTAATATCAGAGTGATTGTTTCTGTCATTTTCCGAGTCCTCAGTATCCATTGACTCTTGCGGAAACTCTATAGGGAACATAAGGTCATTTTTGTTAGACACACAGTTGGTAACATCCCACACAAGTTGGTCCCATCTTTGTGTATTTTGGAGCTCAAGTTGCTGCCATATTTGCTCATCGTCGAACTCACTCACGATAATTTCTTGTAATGCCAGATTTGTTTTCGATTTAACTCTCTTTTCTTGAGCTTTAGTGTAATCGTACAATGATTTTACCAAGTTTTTTATGTCATCTTTTATATCGTTTTGAACTGTTAAATACTTAACCGGTTTCTCAGTTAATGCGTTGAAATTATTTATCATTTGCTCTATCTTAACTTGGGCCATCTTTATTTATTAAATTATGTGTTAAACAAACATTAAAAAAGAAATTTAGTAATTAAATTTTGATTTTAATACATAATAAACACGAGGTTATAATTTGAAGGCATTGACATTTGACGTTTATTATCTGTGCTTTACACACATGACAAAAAATAAATATTTTGACATAGATGGATAGATACGTAATGAATAAAAATCTCGTTTATAACCTACAGTTAGGTAGGTACCTAAATATAATAAAAATAATCTATTCAGTTTCTTGACAGTTTATTTTTCAGACACGCCGTATAGTGTCTTTTTTTTGGAATAAACTCTAGTTTACACAATGTCTAGAAGCTAATGTCTTTTTGGATTGCCTTTAAAAAAATCGCCTTGAAAGAATGCAATGTTTTTTTACTAGAAGCTAATATAGGTGAAATAATCAAATATTTGATAATACTTTCATTTGATCGACGATGCAATACAATGTCAAAACAACGCCGATTTATTTTTCGTTGTTACTCGTCTTTTCTCTATGATCTAGATGAGTATCAACTATCAAATTGTATTTAGTCTGTGCTTTTGTACCTTAGGAAGTTAAAAAAATTAAATACCATTTTTTATTTTTTGTTTAATAATTTGGTTAGGTGTAATGTGTTCATCGCATATGTATTTATTTTCCCCTTAAAATTAATAAAAGCCTAAATAAATAACAAAACTATGGTTACATCATACGTGTGAACTAACAAACGTGACTACAAACAAAACCAATACAAGCATCGCATAACAAAAGGTAAATTAGCAGCGATCATAATGGCTGGGTTTTTTCTACTCTGGTGAACACGAAGTCATCGTATGTGCTAGGTCAAGATCATGCCATGACTTTATTGATTGTACTTTTTCTATGTACACGCTAACCAGTTCAAAATACCAAGTACATAATTTGTGAAGTGAAAGGCAGACTACAGTTTTTTATCTACCACAGTCATAGTAGCGTTTATTTAAAATTTTATACCCTTATATTAGTCTAATAGACTAGAGTTGCTGTAGAAAGAAATGGTTACAGTTGGAGGAGACCTTTGTATGAAAACAGACAATTAAAAAAATAACATTCCTATTTCAAATCAAAGTTTATACTAAATGTATAAAGGCGTAAATGTAAAAACGGAATAAAGGCTTAATCTTTAATATTTAAATGAAATAATCTTGTATGTATATATATATTCGGAATCTCGGAAATGGCTCCAATGATTCTCCTGAAATTAAGCATGTAGGGGGTTTTGGGGAAGAAAAATTGATCTAGCTAGGTTTTATGTAAAAAAAAATCGTTTTATTCCTGTTTTTGGGTATTAAAATATTACTATATTGAATTGACTTTTTGCCATAAACTGTGAAGTCAGTGTCACTTATTCGGAGAATGGGCAGTCTCGAGAAATGTAAATTCCTAGGTTCGACCCCTAACTAAATAAATATTTTTTTCTTTGTTTTTTAATTTTTAATTTTTTTTATTTTGTAAAAAATTACCGAGCAAGGCTCAGTAGCCCAGGTATTAGTTATTATTACCCTAATATTGTATTATTTCGGTATCTTAAAGCAAATCAGAACCTTTTTTAATATTTTCAGTTGTCATGGAAGCACCTGATCCAATGGAAATGAAGTATGGTGGAGGAAATGACGTGGGTGGTTTGGAGCTGTGTATAGTGTGCGGAGACAGAGCTTCTGGCAGACATTATGGGGCTATAAGCTGTGAAGGTATAATACATGTTAGCGTTTTATACTTAAACTTTTGTCGCCAATGATTTTCGCATTGCTATAAAATACAAAGTCATGAAACAAGAGTATCAAGCCCTTTTTGATTAAAACGGTGGCAACACTGTGTTGTTGATGATTCCAGTGGAGTCTTCCAATTGATAAAACGTTTCAGTGACATTCAGTCTTTGCTCGTCATTCAAAAGAAGTGTATCTCTCAGCGGGAATAGTGGTATTCTAATATATTGTGTTATTGTTGAAAGTGTGGGCTAACAAAACTAAGGATAAAATAATTTATAGAACTGTGCTTTTCTTTGCAGGATTCTCTGATACAAAAACAATTAAGTTGCTATAATCTGTGATTATAAAATAAAAAATTAAATATGTCGGTCAAGTATATAATGCATGGACTGTAGACCTGAAATAAACTTCTATCACTCTCCAATTATTTCCATTATATAAATCAGATTGATCCCAGAGTTAAGTGGGTAGTGACTCTGTTTTCATCTCCGTGGGTCACAGGTTTGATTCCCACAGGTTTATGTATAAAAATTCCATTAGTATATATTCACCAGTTGTTTGATACATTATATAAGTGTAATTCACCCATAACACAAGTATTAAGTTACTGACTTTGGCGATGGGTGTGTGTTTAAGTGTCCCATATATTTATTTATTTATATAAATTCATACTGAGATGGTAACACTGAACATTTTCTAGGATGTAAAGGATTCTTCAAACGTTCCATCCGCAAGAAGTTGGGCTACCAGTGCAGGGGCACCATGAACTGCGAGGTGACCAAACACCATAGAAACAGGTGTCAGTACTGTCGGCTGCAGAAGTGCCTCGCTTGTGGCATGCGGAGCGACTGTGAGTATTAGCTATGTGTGCGAGGTAACAGTGGAACACATGTCTCGATAAGGGGGAAATGGGTCAATGGTATTTGCCATTACAGCTTTGCCATTACAGCAGTTTAAAAACACTGTTAAAAAGAGGCTGATACAGAAAGCCCACTATACTCTTGAAGATTATTTAGAAGATAAGAATGTGTGGATATAGCTCTCTTTGAACCTGTACAAGACAGTAACGACATAATGTAAATAGTATTAAGAATTATATTTTGAAAAGAGCAACCGCCGAGTTTCTTGCTGGCTCTTCTCGGTAGGAACAGCTTCCCGAACCAGCAGTAGAGTTGACGATTCAAAAGCACTTGTTTATTTGAATAAAGAATATTTTGAATTTAAATTCAAATTTAATTTGGTGTTTACTAACTGTAGTGTATGCAGGTTGAGATGTGAATGTTACCTTGTATATTTATATAAAAGACATATTATACGTCTGGCCTGTTGGAGCAGTAGGTAGTGACCCTGCTTTCAGATCCGCGGCTCGCGGGTTCGATTCCCGCCGAGGGCTAACATCTTCACTACATCATCACTACATATTATAAAACAAAGTCCATATTTCCGTATGTACGCATAAAACTTTAAAACTACGCAACCGATTTTAATGCGGTTTTTTTTTATAGATAGAGTGATTCCAGAGGAAGGTTTGTACGTATAATAACATTCAATACGAAGTAGAGAAATAATGTAATTTTTGAGGTTTCTGTAAATAATTACATTTTTTTCGCTTACATTGCAAACGCAGGCTAAACCCTACGAGATTTACCAAAATGATGTACTAAGTATTTGTACACCTTAAAAAGGTCTACAGAAAAGTCCGCGATGGTATATGTCTATCTCTTATGGATAACCCACAATAGCAGTTTTTTTCATTTACTTTTTACGAAAAATGATGCCTTATGTTCAAAGCAATTTTTATACAATACAGCATTAATCCTTATCCAATTGAGTACCTTAAATAAATTGTTGATTTAATCTAGATCAATATGGCCGTTTACAGCATGTAATTTAAGTGAACATTTTCGGAGATATTACAGATTTAAAATGCCGTGAGGACGCCGCGCTTCACCCTATAGCACTTCGAATCATTTAGAGTTTGTTTAAAGACATTCTGTAATTAATTGTAAAAATAAAATACATATGTAAAATGTAAAAGTAAATAAGTAAAAATGTACTATATGAGTTTAGATATTCCAAAGATAGCAGGAAATCGTCTTGGTATAGGGAGAGGAAATTGTTTTTCTCCAAATTTAACGCTTGCGGGCCACTGGCAGTGATGAATAAATCAAAACTACTGGATCGATTTTAATCATTTTTTTACACTGACTGACATGGGATATATATTTTATACCCGTGCGAAGCAAGGGCAGGCCGCTAGTATTTATATACAAGACATATTATACGTCTGGCCTGTTGGAGCAGTAGGTAGTGACCCTGCTTTCAGTACCGCGGCTCGCGGGTTCGATTTCCGCCGAGGGCTAACATTTTCTATAAATGATTTTGTTGGTCTCTGAGTCTGGGTGTATACTTACCTTAGTCGCCTTTTACGACACCGTGGTAAGAAATGAGGTTGGTCTATTCTACTCAGCCGGATACCAAACGGCGGGTCGACTTACCTTAGTCGCCTTTTACGACACCCCGGTAAGATTTTACGAGACCCCTATTCAATAAAATAATATTATGAAGAAATGGAATCATGTTCAGGTCATGTCCTATGTTTGATTGCTAAAAGTCCCTTGCAAAGATAAAATAAAAGATACAAATCTTTATTATATAGTTTACCTTATTTGAGATATATTAATACATCCTCCTGCCCTCATCCCACTCTAAGTGGGGTCGGTACAACATGTTGCAAACATGCTGTCACATGATTTGGCTACGTATTTTACGACCGGCCGCCTGCCTGACGTCAACTTACCTTAGTCGTATTTTACGACACCTCGGTAAGAAAGAGGGTGGTCTATTATACTCAGCCGGATACCACACGGTGGGTCAACTTACCTTAGTCGCCTTTTACGATACCTCGGTAAGAAATGAGGGTGGTCTATTCTACTCAGCCGGATACCACACGGCGGGTCAACTTACCTTAGTCGCCTTTTACGACACCTCGGTAAGAAATGAGGGTAGTACTATTCTATTCAGCTGGATACCACACGGCATTATTTGAGATATATTAATAAATAAATAAAATAAATATGTGGGACACTTACACACACGGTCGTCCGCCCCCAAAGTAACTTAATACTTGTGTAATGGGTGACAGGCAACTGGTGAATATATACTTATATATTTTTTAAATACATACTTAAATACAAATATGCACCCAGGCTTAAAGATTAACAATTCATATATAGAAAATGTTAGATATCGACGGGGATCGAACCTGCGACCCGCGGAGCTGATGGCAGGGTCACTACCCACTGCTCCAACGGGCCAGTCGAATTATTTATTTATTATTATATAAACACACGGATCACATCGCGTTACAATCGAATTACCTTTATACAAGGTTCGACGTTTCGGCAGAGATGCATCCACCCTGGTCACGAACTGACATACGTTAGGTGATGTGTAAAAGTTAATAATTTAGTGACTCACCGTGGTCACTAAATTATTAACTTTTACACATTATTTGCCATATAAAATAACCATGTAGGTAGTACATTTTCAATATCGTAGTATATAAAAGTTTGGTCCATCGAGCCGGACATCCGGACAGCCGGCCAAATGCCGAACAGTAATTCTTGCTCTGTCCGGACAGCGGTCCAACACGAGCGCAAGCCGATCGTGGACAAGGCCAAGGGCGAGCCGCGCGACCACGACCGCCAGGCCGCCTACTCCAAGCTGCTCGGGCTGGCGGGCCAGGCGCAGGCGCAGGTAAACTAACGAGCTAATACCATCCCACTTCTGATATAGGCATCCTCTGTTCTTTATAGAGATGGGTACTATCTTAGTACCTACCACGCTGCTCCAATGTAATTGATTGATAGCTCCTATGCTCCAAATTGTCTTATATGCAAGTTTGCTGGCTCAGAGCCTTGCTCGAAAAATTTTTTACAAAATAAAAAAAGATACATAAAAAAAAAGAAAAAATAATTGGATAGGTGGGGCTCGACCCGTTCCCCGAATAAGCTACGCTGACTTGACGTTTAACGGCAAAAATAGTGTTTCATATATTCAATGTGCAATATCCAGACAAGTCGTCAAGGCTTAAGGATACTAAGAAATAAATTGTAATAGATATTATGTATTGGAATAAATAAATTAAAAAAAAAAAAAAAAAACATTCAAAAAAATTAAATAAAATAAATTTTAGTATTTTTTTAATGCCCAAGAACAGGGATAAAACCTAGCTAGATCGATTTTTGCTCACCCAATAGCTCCTGCTTGCTGAATTTCAGGAAAATCGTTGGAGCCATTTCCAAGATTCCAAAAATATATATATGCTAGTTTTTAGCAACTTTACTACTTTTAGCAACTTCGTTCCACACACCACACCACATCCACCTTAACATTCTCGTCTCATTCGCATGCACATTTCTTTCATCCTTTTCTTTTATTGTCCAACATTCTGATCCATACATTACGACAGGTCTAATGACCATTTCATAAATTTTCCCCTTACGTTTAAGGTGCATTCGGGGGTCACATATTGTTCCTGAGACCTGTCGCCACTTCATCCATACAAAAACTTCATTTTTTGATATATTTTGGTATACATCAAAAAATTCATAATGTTTTTCTGTTATTAAATATCTCTATAAATATGTAAGTAAGTAGCGGCCTGTTACTATCCCACTGCTGGGCATAGGCCTCTTCTCTCCGTTATTGGAGAGAAGGATTGGAGCTAAGACCTACCACGCTGCTCCAATGCGGATTGGTAGGTTACACATATCTCCAGAATTCTCTAGAGATATGCAGGTTTCCTCACGATGTTTTCCTTCACCGAAAAGCGTGTGATAAATTGCAATTATCAATTAGACACATAAGTTTTTAATTGAAAAACTCATTGGTGTCTGCCCGGGGTTTGAACTCTAGACCTCCTCGAAAGAGGCGCACGGTGTTACCACTGGGCTACCACAGCTATGTAATATATGTAATTTCAGATAAATCCAAAGGAGGAGCCTAGCGATGCTTTTGGCGCGGTGTCCCCGGCCGCGCCCGCTCTCAACTTCGCTTTCGCCGCGGCCGTCGCTTGCGGCATCAACAAGGGCAACCCTGGTAAACAAAACATTTTTCTTCACCTACCACAGATCAAGTATTTACCGACATACCATAACCCCTGTATTTACCCACCTACCAATACCCTGTATTTACCCACCTGCAATGTACCCAATATTTTCCCGACTACTATGTACCCGATATTTACCCGTCTACCATGTACCCTGTATTAACCCACCTGCAATGTACCCAATATTTTCCCGACTACCATGTACCCGGTATTTACCCACTTACGATGCACCCTGTATTTACCCACCCACAATGTATCCAATATTTACCCGTCTAACATGTACCCGATATTTACCCACTTACCATGTACCCTGTATTTACCCACCTACCATGTACCCTGTATTTACCCACCTACCAAATACCCTGTATTTACCCATCTACAATGAACCCAATATTTACTCACTTACCATGTACCCTGTATTTACCCACTTACCATGTACCCCGTATTTACCCACCTACCAAATACCCTGTATTTACCCACCTACAATGTACCCAATATTTACCCACTTACAATGTACCCAGTATTTACCCACTTACCATGTACCCTGTATTTACCCACTTATCATGTACCCTGTATTTACCCACCTAACATGTACCCCGTATTTACCCACTTACCATGTACCCCCTATTTACTCACCTACAATGTACCCAATATTTACCCACTTACCATGTACCCTCTATTTAGCCACCTGCAATGTACCCAATATTTACCCACTTACCATGTACCCCGTATTTACCCACCTACAAAATACCCTGAATTAACCACCTACCATCTACCCATGAAATTTCGCATTTATAAGTACATAATTAATTTTGAGGTGGTGAAGTAATAATTTAATGCAATATTTTAAATTTCTTATCTATTAATCTCCCAGTGTCGCCGTACCTGGGCGCCGGGACGCCAGCCGACGTCGAGGGCGCTCGTCGTCAACAGCTGATGTTACAGACGCAGCTCGCCAAGAATCTCTTCAAGATGGGACAGTTTGGTAAGATTTATTTTACTATAAAGACAAACAGTTACACAATACATAATTATAAGAGAAACAAAAACATAAACAAAATAGTCTTCACAGGAAAGAAGTAACTTAACGAACAAATATAACACATACATGTTAAGGCCGCCTTCTTGACGCCGACTTACCTTAGTCGCCTTACGTCATGGAAAATACCGACCCCTGCCGGTTTGTAAGACCGGGCGATATCACTAGGCTTAATATAAAAGACCTGGGATACCTGAACTAGTTGGTGGTATTTATTGGTATTTATTGTTTTTTTTTGGTTTTTTTGGTTTTTTTTTTGGTATTTATTGGTATTTATTGGTATTTTCGTAAAAAGAGGTCAAAATTTTTGCTTCACGTATTAATATATAGATAATTCCTTTGGCAGGTGCAATAAATGAGTATTTCCAGTCTGCGTACGGAGCCACGCCACCGGAAGTGCCTCTAGGCTCACTGCACGCCGCCGACACTCAGCAGAACGACGGTGAGCAGCCTTACACACACACACACACACTTTGTAATGGACAGCAAAACAAACACTAATCGCTGGTTTCGAGCCATAGACATATATCTACAAAAATGTGATTTTTTTACTGTTATTTATTATGAATAACCTGACATTCCTTTCCACACTCACTTTTACACACTCTTTCACCCTGTTTCACTCACTCTTTCACCATGTTTTATACTCTCTTTCATCCGGTTTTACACACTCTCACTCTTTCACTCTGTTATGCACACTCTCTCATTCTGTTATGCACACACTCTCACTCTGTTATACTCACTCTTTCACCACGTTTTACGATCTCTTACATCCGGTTTTGCACACTCTCTCCATGTTATACATTCTCTTTCACCATATTTTACTCAATCTTTCGCCATGTTAATAAACAACTATTTCACCCTTTTTTACACAGTTTAAACCTGTTTTATACACTCTTTCGCCCTGTTGTACCCTACTTACTCTTTCACCTCGTTTACACACTCTTACACACTGTTATACTCACTCTTTCAAACTGTTGTACTCAGTTTTCACACTGTTGTGCTCATTCTTTCACACTGTTGTACTCACTCTTGCACCCTGTTTCACACACTCTTCTCGCGTGAAATAAAGAACAATATTTTTTGTCAATTGAACCAGATTCTCCTCTTTTGTGATTATTTATTTGATTATGTGATTAATTTTGTCATATAACTGGTCGTTCCAGGCGAGGAGGCCGGCATACTGAGCACTGCGGAGAGCCTCCAGCTGCCTCTGCAGCTACCAGCTGGATGCCCCCCCGCTCCGCTGAGATTACACGCGGCGTGCGAAGCTGGCGCCAGGCTACTTGCCGCCTGCGCCCGCTGGCTACTGGCTTTACCCGCCGCCAACAACTTATCGTAAGCACAAACAACTTGTACCCCCTACTTAGCTCCAGTTACAGAAAAACGTTGACAGACAACGTTGTGATTCACACCTCATGCACTACCCGCCACCGACACAACAATACACAAGCACTGCACACATTCACCACCACAATCTCAACAATTGTTTCGCCCCGTAACCTAAGCATCGTCAGGAGATAGACTCCACGACAAAATCGCAAAGCTTTGAGATTTTGCCTATCGTTATTGTTTGTGTATTGTTGTGTTATCGGTGGCGGTTAGTGCATGAGTTTTTAAAAAATTCTGCATGTATCAGGTATGAGAACGAATAAATACATTTAGCATTACATATATTTTCTTTTATCGCGGATTATAGAGAAAGAAAAAAATATATATATTTTTGAATTGACTGGCCCGTTGGCGCAGTGGTTAGTGATCCTGCCTTCAGCGACGCGGGTCGCGGATTCGATTCCCGACGAGAGTGAATATTTTCTATAAAAGAATTTGTTTGCCCTTCGAGCCTGGATATGTATATATTCATCAGTTTTCTGTCCATAACATAAGTATTAAAATTACTTATTTTGGGGACGGACGACCGTGTGTGTAAGTGTCCCATATATTTATTTATATATTCATTACTTTTGAAAAACTACTACTAAAATATTTTACTGTTACTATTGAGAATATTTAACACAAATTAAAGCGGGCGAGTTTATTTTTATAAATTGGTATTGTTTTATTAAAAGTTAAAGGTTATTTTAAAAGCAAGTGTTTCCTCACAGCTTCGAAATCCAAGTGACCCTGTTCCGTAAGTGCTGGCCGGAGCTGTTCGTGCTGGGGCTCGCCCGCTGGTCCCAGGCCCTCGGCCTGTCCACCCTGCTGCCGATGCTGTCCGGCCACCTGCAGGGCGAGCTGCGGGAGAGGGCTGACTCCAGACACTCGCAGCCCGCCCAGCAGACCACGCCGGACCTCTCACATCCTGAGGCAAGTGACCCTACAACTATATAGATACTCTGAGGCAAGTTCTCTTATATTATGATAGATTTTCTAAAGTAAGTTTATTTATAATAATGTGGACACCTTGAGGTAAGTTTTGCTATATTATGATGGACATCCTGAGGTAAGTTTTGCTATATTGTGATGGACATCCTGAGGTAAGTTTTGCTATATTGTGATGGACATCCTGAGGTAAGTTTTGCTATATTATGATGGACATCCTGAGGTAAGTTTTGCTATATTATGATGGACATCCTGAGGTAAGTTTTGCTATATTGTGATGGACATCCTGAGGTAAGTTTTGCTATATTGTGATGGACATCCTGAGGTAAGTTTTGCTATATTGTGATGGACATCCTGAGGTAAGTTTTGCTATATTATGATGGACATCCTGAGGTAAGTTTTGCTATATTATGATGGACATCCTGAGGTAAGTTTTGCTATATTGTGATGGACATCCTGAGGTAAGTTTTGCTATATTATGATGGATATCCTGAGGTAAGTTTTGCTATATTGTGATGGACATCCTGAGGTAAGTTTTGCTATATTATGATGGACATCCTGAGGTAAGTTTTATAAATAATATGGACAACCTGAGGTAAGTTCGGTAGGTACAAGTCAACAACAACTATATAGATCAGTGATTCTCAACCACTGTGCCACGGCACTTTAGTGTGCCGCCAAATTTTGCAAATATATAATAATATTAATATTATTAAATTATATTATTTAAAAAGAAAAATATATTTATTATAAGCTTGTAATTAATCCCTTAGTAAACGTTTAGTTATTATTATAGTATATATTGTATTATTGTAGTATATAGTTATTATTGTATATATTAGTGAGGAAAATAAAGAATTATTATTATCTTATATTAATCTTTATCTGTCTTATCTATATTAATCTTTATCTGTCTTATTTACAATCTGTTTTAAGTGTTAAGTTCAAATAAGTAAAATAATTGTTGCCTGTGCAGATAACCATATCGGATTACTCTGATGAGAGGATCGAGGAGGTGTCAGCGATGCTGTGCCGGCTGCACCAGTTCCTGGGGCACGTGGAACAGCTGCGTCTCACAGATAGAGAGCACGCTCATCTCAGAGCGCTGTGCCTCTTCTCACCAGGTATGTTACAACCATGACCCTCTTTAGCTTGTCAGGAAAATCCATTATGGGTTGTTGGCTATGTTGGACTCGTCACCGACTGAAAAATTCAGTCCACCACAAGTTTACAGCGAAGACAGTGTTACATTGTGCACATTGTCTCCGTTCCCAATAGTAGCGGCTAAACCCCAGAGTGTGCTTTGAAAAGAAAACTTACCTCTGGGTCGGGGATCTATAATTTACATTATATTCAATGTTTTAGCATTTTTTCAGTGCCCGATAACAGGTTAAAATGACATTTAAATATGTTTAATATTTAAATAAGTTAATCTTGTGTGTGTGTATATATATATATATATTCCGGATCTCGTAAACGGCTTCAACAATCTTCACGAAATTAACCATGTCCTGTTAGTGTAATTCGATCAAACTTCATTTCAAAAAAATGTCGTTTTGTCCCTGTTTGCAGGCACTGAAATAATGCTAAAATTTACGTTTAATAACAGTACAATTTTGCTGCCCACTTATTATTATTTTTTTTTTCAATTATTATTTTTTTGATTTACCAAGCTTCTAATTTAAGTACTATATTTTGAAAAGAACAACCGCCGAGTTTCTCGCTGGGTCTTCTCGGTAAGAGCTTTCCGAACCAGCAGTAGAGTTGATTCAAAAGCACTTGTTTACAAGTTTACTTGTATGAAGAATAGAATAGAATACTCTTTATTGTACACCACAACATTTACAATAGTATTAAGTAAGAGAATCACAATTTATTTATAATAATCACAATATTAAAGATTGATCTGTTTCCACCAGACGGCGTCCCGGAATTCCTGACCCGCAAGCTCCAGGAGTACCAGGGCAGGGTGCTCCGCTCTCTGCGCGCCGCCTGCCAGCCCGACGACGAGAGGGTCGCCACGCTGCTGCTGCAGCTGCCCGTGCTGAGGACCTTCACCGCCAGCTTCCTAGAGGACGTGTTCTTCGTGGGCTTCGTGGGCGACGTCAGCATCGACGACGTCATACCATACCTGCTGAACGCCGAGCGCTGATAAAGATCTACACGTGTCAGAAAACTTTGCAAAATTCCACCAAAAATTACCAGCGTGGAATTCTGCAAAGTAACAGTTATATACAGCTAAGTATATAACAGCTACTTTGTGCTGTAAAATACCAGCATGGAATTCTGCAAAGTAACAGTTATATACATCTGAGTATGTAACTGTTACGTTGCATGGCTCTGCACAAAAATTGTGCTGTAAAATACCAGCGTGGAATTCTGCAAAGTAACAGTTGTATACATGTAAGTATATTACTGTTACTTTGCACCTGCTGCAAAAAGCATGTGCTGTAAAATACCAGCGTGGAATTCTGCAAAGTAACAGTTGTATACATGTAAGTATATTACTGTTACTTTGCACCTGCTGCAAAAAGCATGTGCTGTAAAATACCAGCGTGGAATTCTGCAAAGTAACAGTTGTATACATGTAAGTATATTACTGTTACTTTGTTATAGTAGATTTTAAACTTTCGCGATTCATACTAATTAAAATATAAACGACCGGGTCACATCGCGATAATCTCGTTTCCTTTGTACTTTGCAGCTGCTGCAAAAAGCTTTGTGCTGTAAAATACCAGCGTGGAATTCTGCAAAGTAACAGTTATATACATCTAAGTATGTAACTGTTACTTTGCATGACGCTGCAAAAAAAAATTGTGCTGTAAAATACCAGCGTGGAATTATGCAAAGTAACAGTTATATACATCTGAGTATGTAACTGTTACTTTACATGACGCTGCAAAAAAAATTTGTGCTGTAAAATACCAGCGTGGAATTCTGCAAAGTAACATTTATGAACATCTAAGTATATAACTCGCATAAACTGGCGCTGCAAAAATCTTTGTTCTGTAAAATACTAGTATGGAATTGTGCAAAGTAGTATGTTTGGCATCTGTAAGTATAAGTGATGTGGAATTCTGCTAAGTAGCACTTGTTTTCAAGTATAAGTGCTCTAAAATACTATCGTGGAATTATTCAAAGTATTAAATAGTTTGCATCTACAAGTATATATGTAAAATACCATTGCGGAATTCTGCAAAGTAACACTCTTCAAATGCTATAAAATACTAGCATGTTACTGTTAGTCTTCCATATGTCTTCCTTAATTTATGGTAAAGACTGTATTTTCTCCATTTACAAGTTATATTGATGATATACATATATATTTGTAAGTTAGTCGTTGTAAGGTAACTTTCACCCAAATAGTTATATTTTGAACTTTTTAAATAATATAATTTGTCAGTGCCTTTAAAAAAATACTGTCCTTTGTCTATACAACACTTATTCTCCTGCCTTTATCCCACTAAGTGGGGACGGCACAACATGTTATAAACATTTTAAAATGATTCGGCTAGATATTTTACTACCGGCCTGACGTAAACTTACCTTAGTCGCCTTTTGCGACAATTGGGTAAGAAATGAGGGTGGTCTATTCTACTATATTATAATTATTTATCAATTCATAAAGTATCCGACTTTTTTTGGTAAAAAAAAAAATACCAAATCATACTGATGTTAGTTACTAGATTTTTTTTCAAAATATATCTTAATTACTGTTAGCCCAAGTAGATTTTATAGCATCACATATAAGTTCGGCGAACGCAGAATCACCGTTGAAAAAGTGTGTGTTACATACACACACTATATATGTAATCAACTCTTTTAACATCCCACGTTTTCCGGATTTGTCCAAGAAGTAAAATTGCGGTATAAAAAAATCAAAAGCCTAGTAGCTTGCATTTTTTTCTAAATTTAAATGCTTCCAATTTTGATGTAATTAGTAATATTTGTTTTAATAAAAATTAGAATAATACTTTAGTGCATTATACTTTTTAAATTTCAAGTATATTTCTATAATTTAAGAGTTTTAAATGTATAATTTAGTTAATTGTGTGTATAATAATTTGTTTAGATAACAAATTTATGATATAACTGTATCCTAACTTTTACCGTCCATTTATTATTGAACAGAAATATATTGTTCTACAATGAAACTTGTTTTAGTAAAAATTATAATAAAAAATATATTTTTTTGGTAACGTGTTGTAATTGATAAGAAATAAAAATTATTTAACAGTACTTTTAATTTCATCAACCTCCACTCCCTGATTTCATATATGCATAATTCAAAATCAAAATATATATTCAAGTAAACTTTCAAAGTGCTTTTGAATCGTCAATTCTGCGTCTGGTTCGGAAAGCTGTTTGTACCGAGAAGAGCAAACGAAAAACTCTGCGATTGCTGTTTTCAAAATATAGGTAATTCTTATAAGTATTTAAATTATCATGTGCAGGGTCAAAGAGTAGCTATATCCAAGCATTCTTATCATTTAAAAAATCCAACAGTATAGTAAACTTATCAGCTTCCTTTTAACAGTGTTTTTAAACTGCTGTAATGTAAAATTGAGGAATTTGATTATCGGATATGGAATCTTTATTTGTAAATTTTGGCTGATCATATTACCTATACTAAGAAGGCTCTCGTCTATTAATAATTCTAAAGTGCTCTCACCTTTAAAGCAAGGTTGGAAATAAAAGTAAAGAAATTTATATTTTAAATGCTAAACCGACGCTTTCAATATGAGTCGACCGACATCATAATAATATGAACAAGTATTCTGCATGTTGTTCACTATTAAGCCTCAAAAGACTAGATTCCAGGCCAAAAACAAAAGTATAGAAAAAAGTTAATTTCAAAATGTTAGTTTATTTTGGTATTTGAATAATTGTCACATTTTTGCGTAGACATCAAGCAAAAGTAGTGCCTTCGCTGTACAAGGAATTAATATATTGAAATTCCAAATAATTACAAGAATGACTTCAAAAGTTGCTGTAGTTACTGGAAGCAACAAGGGAATAGGATACGCTATAGTCCGCGGACTTTGTAAAAGTTTCAAAGGCGTTGTATATCTTACTTCACGAGACAAGGAACGCGGCGAAAAAGCCGTAAATGAACTACAGAAAGAGGGCTTGACTCCAAACTACCATCAATTAGACATAACAGATAAAAAAAGTGTTGAAACCTTCCGAGACTACATAAAAGAAAAGTACGGCGGAATAGATTTATTGGTTAATAACGTAGCGATCGCTTTCAAGAATAACGCTAAAGAGCCGGTAGCCGTTCAAGCTGAACAAACTTTAGCTGTTAATTACTTTGCAACTCTTTCAACATGCGAAATACTGTTTCCAATTTTACGTAACGGCGCGAGAGTTGTGAACATTTCTAGTTCATGTGGCCACTTGAGCCACATACCAAGTGCGACTCTACGTAAGCGTTTTCAGGACCCTAAACTGTCTATAAAAGAATTGTCGGATCTCATGCGTGACTACATAGAAGCAGCTAAGGACGGAACTCAATCAGCGGAGTGGGGAAATTCGTCCTATGTTATTTCCAAAGTTGGTTTGACCGCATTAACTAAAATACAGCAGAAGTTATTCAATGATAGAGGTATGTAAATTAATTTCATTTTCCTGCCCTTGTCCCACTCTAAGTGACGTCGGTACATGTTATAAACATGTTGTCACACTTGGTCATATATTTTACGACCTGCATGACGTCAATTTACCTTAGTCGTATTTTATACCTCGGTAAGAAAGAGGTTGGTTTATTGTACTCCACAGGATACTATACGGTGGGTTAACTTACCTTAGTCGCCTGTTACGACACCTCGGTAAAAAATGAGGTGGTCTTTTCTTCTCAGCCGGATTCCACATGGTGGGTTAACTTACCTAAGTCACTTATTACAGAGGTAAAAAATGAGGGTGGTCTATTCTAGTCAGCAGGATACCACACAGTGTATGTAAATTATAATTTATAGAATAAGATGTATGTGGAGTATAGTAGGAGAAATTATTATATCATTTGACTATACTCTGCAATTATATTGAATCTATGTGATGATGAATTTTGACTCGCCTGTTGGTGAAGTTAGCAGTAATGCAGTTACACGGGTTGGGGGTTCGATTCTAGCTGAGCTGATTCTAGCTATCCATCATATATAACACAAGTATTGGGTTAATTTGGGGTCATATGACTGTGTGTCATTGTCCCATATATTTATTTATAAATAAATGTGACCACTTCATTTTCATATCATCACTATATAACCTTCCTGCCCTTATCCCACTCTAACTAAGTGGCACAACATGTTATAAACATGCTGTCACATGATTTGGCTGCGTTTTTACGACACGCTGCCTGCCTGACGTCAACTTACCTCAGTCATATTTTACGACACCTCGGTAAGAAATGAGGTTGATCTATTCTACTCAGCCGGATACCACACGTTAGATCTACTTACCTTAGTCGCCTTTTACGACACCTCGGTAAGAAAGAGTGGTCAATTCTACTCAGCCGGATACCAAACGGCGGGTCGACTTACCTTAGTCGCCTTTTACGACATCTCGTTAATATTGAATTGTTATCCTAATCAATTGTAAGTTGCATTTAGTTTAATAATTATTATTGTATTGTTTTAGTTACTAGTTTTAAGTTACATTTGCATGTGGTTTACCTTTAAGTAGTTTTACATATAGACTTAGTATAGTAGAATACGTGATTGAATAATGTAAATAAAAAGATATTTTTCACTTAATGAATTCTTATCAGATGTATAATATCACTATGTATGACTTTTATTAATAATTATTTAATAAGATAGTTAAAGGTTTTATTGTATTGAAGCTTATTTAATATTTAATTAATATAATAATTATTAATAACAACTTTAATAGACAATAATAGATAAGTATAATTAGTAAGTTGCATGTCTTTATTAGGCAGATTGATGATACTGTATTATATATCTAACATCTAAATGTTTACACAATCTAGGCAACAAATAAATAAATAAATAAATGTTAAAGCTGTTAGTAAACATAATAAATTAAAAAATAAATAAATAGGGTGGTCTATTCTACTCAGCGGGATACCACACGGCGTACATATGTAATTTCACTTTTGTTGATGCCAAAATTCCAAATTCCAGATATAAAAGTGAACGCAGTGCATCCTGGGTATGTAGCGACGGACATGTCCTCACATAAGGGTGTTCTCAGTATAGATGAAGGGGCACAAGCGCCGCTGTTCCTCGCCCTGGACGCACCAGACTCTGTCCGGGGCGAATTTGTGTGGTACAACAAGGATATAGTTGACTGGGATGGGGAATTACCAGCAGAACACTACTAATAACATTCAAAACTAATGAGAATTTTGCTATAATCCGCGATAAAAGAAAATATATGTAATGCTAAATGTAGAGTGTACTATTCGTTCTCATACCTGATACATACAGAATTTGTAAGAACTCATGCACTACCCGACACCCATAACAACAATACACAAGCAATTGTTTCGCCCTGTAACTGAAGCATCGTCAGGAGATAGACGACAAAATCGTAAAACCAAAAGCCTTTACGATTTTGTCGTGGAGACATCACACACTTTAGTCTCTCGGTCAATATTATGCATTACATACAAAATAGAATGAAATGGGGTACGGTCGTTCACCCTTTCGAAACAAAATTCCTGTGGCTAAATTACTTTTACCCAATTAACTGAAATATTTGACGTAGGTTGGCTAAGGTCTGTAGGTAGCTGGGATTAATTTTTTTTAAAAGGTTACAAGCAATTTGGATTAATTGCTAGTAAACTTGTTAACCCCTCCAGCTAAGATAAATACTTATGTTAGGAGTGGGTTCACGGTAGTATAATGGCTGGGATTCGAACCTATGACCTCTCGATTGCAAATCCGATACCCTAGCCATTCCGAATCTGCTTCAAGAATTAATGTATTTACCAACCTATAGTATGTATATAAAAATGAATCTCATTTCTTTCTGTCATCGCATCGTGCCTGAACCGAATGGATTAATATCGTTAATTGTATTAATTATTGTTATGTAAGAATAATAATTTCAGGACATCGTGTAAAAAAAAAGTAAGTTACTATCCCACTGCTGAGAATAGGCTTCTTTCTTGGAGAGAAGGTTTGGAGCTAAGACCTACCACGCTGCTCCAATGCGGATTGGTAGGTTACACATATCTCCAGAATTCTCTAGAGATATGCAGGTTTCCTCACGATGTTTTCCTTCACTGAAAAGCGTGTGATAAATTGCAATTATCAATTAGACATATAAGTTTTTAACAGAAAAACACGGGTTTGAACCTGTGACCTTCTCGAAGGAGTCGCACGGTGTCACCGCTGGGCTATCACAGCTTAGGACGTCCTGTATATCTCGAATATTTTCAAGAAATATAGAAATACTTAACACAAACTATTACTTCACTGAATAACACATTGAATTGAGGCTATTAATTAATATATAAAATGTGACAACTGGGCACTTGCTCGGGTATCGAACCCACGCTCTCTCATCACTATGTTATAAATAAGTTCATATGTCACGACTTGTAACACCATACCTTTTTTATATTTATAAGAGATTTATTAAATAAAACGAGTATATTAATATTTTCTGACTTTATCTCTTATTCAAACCTTACCTTTAATATTTCTCAATGTTACAAACACTAAATTACATGAAATACATCAGATTCACACAATGAAATCTTTAGTTATCAAGGATAAAATTAAATCTTTAATTTTTTTGAAAATATCGTTTTTAAATCTTTTACTGAATTAGCTTCATTATACAAAAATAAAATTTAAAAGATTATTTGTGTATAATTATTATACACAAAAATTAAAAAAATTATTTCTGTATAAAAAATGATTATACACAAAAAATTAAATAGATTATTTCTGCATAAATTATTATACGCAAATAAATTAAAAAGATAATTTGTGTATATTTAAATTATTATACGCAAATAAATTAAAAAGATTATTTTTTGTATAAATTATTATACGCAAATAAATTAAAAAGATTATTTTTTGTATAAATTATTATACGCAAATAAATTAAAGAGATTATTTGTGTATTAATTTAATTTACACAAAAAAATAAAGATTATTTTTGTATAAATTATTACACACAGCCAGAGTTGTGGATGCCATTTAATTTTTATTTTAAATTGTTTTACAACCTGAATGAAATTTATTTTAATTTGGAAAATTAATATAGTACTAATATATAGTAGCAATTTTATTAGGTTAACAATATAATAAACATCGATTGATTGATAACTCTTTCACACTATAAAATTTGAGGTATTTGTGTCTAATATACATAATTAATGTAATAAATAAAATTTCACTTCATACACACAAAATTAAATTAATTCAAAAAATACATATAAAATATTTTTAACTAAGTAAATAAATAAATATATGGGACACTTACACACACACGGTTGTCTGTCCTCAAAGTAAGTAACTTAATACTTGTGTTATAGACAGACAACTGGTGAATATATATATTTTTTAAATACAAATATACACCCAGGCTCAAAGACCAACAAATTCACTTATAGAAAATGTTGGCCGTCGGCGAGAATCGAACCCGCGACCCGCGAAGCTGAAGGCAGGATTACTACCCACTGCGCCAACGGGTCATTCAACAAAACGACAAATGAAAGTTAAAATTAATTAAAAATATTACAATATTTTATTCTATAATTTAACAAAATATTCTACTCTAGAGATCATAAACTAATATTACATTAAAAACAATAAATTAATTACATTATAATGAAACTAAATAATACTTTAAACCGTAATTTTATAAAACACTAGCATCGCCAGCGGCTCCGCTCGCGTGGAAAGATTGAAACCGTAATATAGTATTTTGATAACCATCAAAATGGTTAAAGTCGGTTAACTTTAAAAGCTAGACATATGCTGTCGCGGACTTTTATTTAGAACTTTCAGAGGGGAACAATTTTGTGATACATGATTTTTGAGTAACTATCACCGTTTACGCACACGCAAGGAAAGCTTTTAATTTTGCCGTTTTCATACTATGTTTTATTGCTGCTCCTCTCCTATTCATCTTAGCGTGATGTTTTGTAGTCTATATCCTTTTTCGATAAACGGAACGCCCTGTGGTATCCGGCTGTATAGTATAGTACCACCCTCATTTCTCACCGAGGTGTCGTAAAAGGCGACTAAGGTAAGTTGACCCACCGTGTGGTATCCGGCAGAGTAGAATAGACCTGCCTCATTTCTCACCGAGGTGTCGTAAAAGACGACTAAGGTAAGTTAACCCACCATGTCGTACCCGGCAGAGTAGAATAGACCACCCTCATTTCTCACCGAGGTGTCGTTAAAGGCGACTAAGGTAAGTTGACCCACAGAGTGTGTTATTCAGTTGAGTAAAATAGACCACCCTCTTCTTACCGAGGTGTCGTAAAGTACAGTAAGTTGACATCAGGCAGGCGGCCGGTCGTAAAATACGTAGCCAAATCATGTGACAACATGTTGTGCCCCACTTAGAATGGGATGAGGGCAGGAGGATGATGATCCTTTCTCAATAAATGAACTATCTTACTCTTAAAATTTTTCAAATCGGTCCAGTAGTTACCGATATTAGCGCGTTCAAACAATCAAACAAACTCTTCAGCTTTATATATTAGTATAGATTACATATTAAACTACCTCCATTTCTCTATTATAAATAACTCAATGGTAAAGCAATTATACATTAACATTCTCTCTGTATATCTACAAAGGTCTCAAAAAGCGGTACCTGAATATCCGAGACCTCCTTCTTCACGATATCGAGGTCCACAAAACTGTCCACACGCAGCGGATCCATGGGCACCTTGCTCTTCTTGGTCTTGACTTTCATATTCATCAGCTCGTCTCCATCCACCATGAGCAGCTTCCTTCTAGACTGGGCCTTGATCTGGGCTCGCGTCATGTTGAGATGTTTCAGCTTGTAGTGGACTTTCACGTAGGATTGGGTCTTAAATTCTTTACCACACTCGTTGCAGGGGAATTTCTCTCCGGAATGAGCTTTCACGTGACGTGCGAGGACTTGTTGGCTCTGGGAAAGAGAATTGGCTTTACAATTTGTCGTTTATAGATTAATAATCTACCAGAAAGGCCCTTCTGTTCGGGAGCATGCAGACAAACTAAGCTTTTATAAAATAACGAAGGTCTAGGCTTCACGGGCATCTGTGCATAATGAAGACAGACGGTTGGAAATTGAAATAAAATAACGAAGGTCTGGGGTTAACCTGTCCATAAAGAAGATGACAGAAGGTTGGAAATTGAAATGAAGATATGTGCCAAACAAGAAAAAGACAACAGTGGTAAATGAGATGGAGATTTTGCATTGAGATCGGTCCAGTAGTTATAGTTAATTTAAACCTTTGTGTAGACTTTCGATAGACTTGTAACATTTCTGTAGATGGATTCCCTGCGAGAGAAGTTTAAGGAAACAGGTATTCTTACATTTGCTTCACAGTATATTTTAAGCAATTTAATTTATGTACATAAAAATATAAAGAATTATAAAACGATAGGTGATGTATACAATAGACAAAGCAGGAACCGACATAAGCTTGCGGCTCCTGCTTTGCGCCTTGCAAAAGTGCATAATTCGTTTGTGGGTTTTGGTATAAGATTCTATAATAAAATTCCGCAATCAATTTCAGCTTTGCCATTACCGCAGTTTAAAAACACTGTTAAAAAGAGGCTGATACAGAAAGCCTACTATACTATTGAAGATTATTTAGAAGATAAGAATGTGTGGAACCTGTACAAGACTGTAACGACTTAATGTAAATAATATTAAGAATTATATGTTTAAAAGAGCAACCGCCGAGTTTCTTGCTGGCTCTTCTCGGTAGGAACAGCTTTCCGAACCAGCGGTAGAGTTGACGATTCAAAAGCACTTGTTTACAAGTTTATTTGAATTAATAATATTTTGAATTTGAATTTGATGGGTGGATGAATGGGTGTTGGATGTGGCCGGTGTTAACTCTCACCGCGAACATCTTCCCGCAGAGCGGGCAGCTCTTGTCCTTGGGCTGCGGCAGGCGCTGGTGCGCGGCGCGCGCGTGCGCCCGCAGCCGCGCCGGCGTGCGGAACACGCGCCCGCACGCGCACGCGTGGCGCCGCACGCGCATGTGCGTCCACGCTATGTGCGACCGCACCTCCGCCTTGGAGAAGAACCCCTTCTGGCAGTAGTCGCACTGGTACCTGACACACATACCGATATATGCGACGGTAGATGGGACCGAGATTTACATCATAAGAACCCTAGTCTTCCCGATCTTTATGGGGCTGAGTATATGCGACGGTAAATGGGACCAAGATTTACATCGTAAGAACCCTAGTCTTCCCGATCTTTCTATATGAGGCTGAGTATATGCGACGGTAGACGGGACCGAAATTTACATCGTAAGAACCCTAGTCTTCCCGATCTTTCTATATGGGGTTGAGTATATGCGACGGTAGATGGGACCAAGATTTACACTGTAAGAACTCTAGTCTTCCCGATCTTTTTACATGGGGCTGAGTCCTGGACCCTTAAAGCTGCAGATAGAAAACGAATTGACGCTTTCGGAATGTCTTGCTGGCGTATGTTGCGCATCCCCTGGACAGCCTTCAGAACAAACGTCTCCATTCTCAGTGAGCTTAAGGTGAAACAGAGACTCTCAAGCCTATATCTCCAGAGAATTCTCCTATACTTTGGACATATTGCTAGAAAACCCAGCGATAATCTTGAGAAACTCATGGTCACTGGGAAAGTAGATGGCAAAAGATCCAGGAGGCGGAGCCCAAAAGGATGGATGGATCAGGTGTCTGAACACCTGGACATCAGACTGAGCGTGGCTATACATAGTCGCGATCAGGAAAAGTGGCGCCAGCTTATGCATAATAAAAGGAATCGGAACTATCACAATGCTCAACAGTGAGCACGGGACTAAAGGAGGAGGAAGATGGGACGGTAGATCTTAAACTTTCGCGATTCATACTAATTAATATATACACAAACGAGTCGTTTGTGTATATATTAGAATTATATTTTTTATAGTATATAGTAGAATTGTATTTTTTAAAAAGAGCAACCGCCGAGTTTCTTGCTGGCTCTTCTCGGTAGGAACAGCTTTCCGAACCAGCAGTAGAGTTGACGATTCAAAAGCACTTGTTTACAAGTTTATTTGAATAAAGAATATTTTGAATTTGAATTTGAATTTGAAGTCACATCGCAATAACCTCGAGTTACCTTTGAATTAGGGTTGCCACCTTTTTGTTAAAGAAAAATAGTATTTTTATTGTTAAATCAAAAAAAAATATAGTATTTTCAGAAAAGTCTGAAAAAAAATAGTACACATCCATTTTCAATCTTTATTTATTTTAACATGAGTATTTATTATTACTTTTCCCTTTGGCCATCAAGGTTCTATTATTTTTAAAATAATTATAGGTATCTGAGTAATTTAGTCAGGTATTATAATTTAATCAGCAAAATAATATTCTCATTACTTTTGTAATGAAATGAAATGAAAATTATTGTAGGAATTTTCTTATGAAATCATTCCAAATATTAACACCATACTCACTTCCGGATCCGTTCTGTATGCATTCGCATCATATGCCTGGCGAGCATGGCGCGAGTGGTCAGCACTCGCCCACAAACCCCACACGTGGTCTCCGCTGACAACCTGCCACGACAAGTTCACAGTAAACTAACGGCCTGTTACTATCCCACTTCTGAAGATAGGCGTCCACTCCCCTTAAGTCCCACTTCTGAAAATAGGCCTCCTTTCTCCGTTTTTGAAGACAAAACTTGGAGTTAAAACCCGCCACGCTACTCTAATGCGGAATACAACAATTTTCTGCAATTACATACAAAGTAATTGCAGAATTTCATAATACATACTCGAAAGTTAAAGTAACTGCCTGTTACTATCCCACTTCTGAACGTAGGTCCCCTGTCTCCGTTTCTGGAGAGAAGGATTGGAGCTAAGACCTACCAATAACCAACCAAACACCTACCAAAAACCAAATACCTGCTCCAATGCGGATTGTGTAACCTACACATATCCCCAAAATTATCTAGACATGCAGGTTTCCACAGGTAGATTTCCTTCGCCGAAAAGCATGTGATAAATTGTAATTATCATTGAGACATATAAGTTTTAACTACTTAATACAAAACCTTTTTAAATCACTGCGTTTATTGGAGAAAATCATATAAAAATATGTTCAGGAGTTTGAAACATACATACATACAATAGCCAAGCGGTGGGGGATTTTTTTTATAGTACAAGTACAGAGTGTTTCATAGAAATTAATTTTAAATTATGTCTGATAATAAAGAAATGTCGAAAAATTATGCAGATCCGGCTCGAAGGACCAAAATGATTCCGATTTTCACAGGGTTTGATATTTTCCTATTGTTCACTATCATATAGAATTTGATTTTCGTTTCCTTGATGAGTTTCTCGTTTTCTTCTTCAGTATTTTGTATATTCAAGTATACGAAGATTCTTTTCCACAAAGGTTGACAAACGGCACAGATTATACATGTCACAAAAGATGAAATTGTATTTCAGTTGTTACTTTGTAAGAATTGCCAATAGATAGAGCTGGTTGTCTTTTGCGAATATATAGTTATAAAAGACTATGGCGATTCATTAAAACATATTAACCGGGGTTAATATACGGAAAATTTTAATATTTAAGTATTTTTGCTGACGCTGAAACGGTTCAAGAACCTCGAGCATGTAATTTACCATTCAATGAAACTATCCCACTTATTAGAAACCCCACTACTTCCGCTACCAAAAAAACGTCAATTAAACGTCAATTTAATATATATATATATATATATATATATATATATATATATATATATATATATATATATATATATATTAAAACTCACCTCGGCACCCGCGACACGACGCTGCCATCATTTGTTGCGTAGTCTCTGACAATCAAAGACAAGACAAAAAATTATTTTATATATATATATATACACATCGTTAATATTTAAATGAGTTAATCTTGTATATATGTACATATTTTTTGAATCTCGGAAACGGCTCCAACGATTTGAACGGCTCATGAAATCAATTATTTTCCCCTAAAAAATCTAGCCGTGTTCTATTAAAAAAAAAACTCGTTATATCCCTGTTCTTGGGGACAAAAAAGTACTAAACTAGAAATGCATACCAACTCATAATTTGAGCTGTCAAGAATGACATGACTGGCTTATTCCAAATCCACACTAAGCTACGGATAAAAGCTGGTAAATAAAATAAAATGAACAAATAACTCAATGGATTCACTAGCGTTAAACATCCGAGACCTACCTCAGTGGGTTCTTGCTGTGGTGCTGCCGACAGTGCACCTTCAGCACCTCTATGTTAACCATATCAACAATTACATTATGATGGTAAAGACGTGTAATGTTTCTTTAGTCTTAGTTTAAAGGAAAGGCTAAAGCAGTCATTGTTGACGCTGTATGGCAACGAGTTCCACAGACATCCAGCAAGTACAGAAAAAGATTAAGCAAAAAATACGGTAAGGCGGGATGATAAGTCATTTTTGAGGCACACATTTTAGTTTACGTTGTGGGTCAGGGTTATAGGTTTACTGTTCTTAAAGTGGTATTTTCGCTTTTTTACTACCTCAGTGGGTTCTTGCTGTGGTGCTGCCGGCAGTGCACCTTCAGCACCTCTATGTTCCTGAAGGTCCGGGAGCAGAGGCCGCAGGTGGCGGGGCGGGGGCTCTCGTGCACCGGCAGGTGCTTGATCAGGTACCTCTTGTTCTTGAACTCGCGCCCGCAGTGGGAGCACGTCGCCTTCCTGTTCACGTTCTCCTTCACTTGCTCGTTGTGGGTCCTGATAATTAATTAATAAAAAACTCAATAAAACCTCAAAACAGCCAAAAAAGTAAGTCTCACTTTAACATTTATATATTTTAATTTCTAAATAAACTTATCAACTTATCAAATATGGATTAATAATCAGAGTAAAAATATAGTGTCCAATCTCAATAATACTACATGTCAAAATATACAGTCCAATCTCAATAATACTACATGTCAAAATATACAGTCCATTCTCAATAATACTACATGTCAAAATATACTGTCCAATCTCAATAATACTACATGTCAAAATATACAGTCCAATCTCAATAATACTACATGTCAAAATATACAGTCCAATCTCAATAATACTACATGTCAAAATATACAGTCCAATCTCAATAATACTAAATGTCAAAATATACAGTCCAATCTCAATAATACTACATGTCAAAATATACAGTCCAATCTCAATAATACTACATGTCAAAATATACTGTCAAATCAAATCATATTTTAAATCCATAAGTACTGTCAATATCACAGTGATACTTAAAATTAAACAAATCTATTTTATATATCAAAAATATACTTTTAAATATCAATCTATAACGGATAGTTGCTATCGAGTGGTTTGAAAGTGGACTCGATAAAACTATTAGATGCAACGTCACCTAGTAATGTTATTTTCCCTTACAATTATAATTCCCGTGGATGTTCCTAATACCTATTACGAATGTTAAGTCCAGGATCCATCTAATCCTTGGACAATATCATTCCCAGGTTCTCACCTGACATGTCCCCGGTACCAGCCGCGCTCGAAGAACACTCGGCGGCACACGGGACACTCCAGCCTCACAGGTTTAGTGTGCATCTGCTCCACGTGCCGCCTCAGGTACTTGGGCCGTCTGAGGACAACGTGCCATCATGACCAACAAGTTTTAAGGACAACGTGCCGGCATGACCAACAAGTTTTAAAGACAACATGCCGTCATGACCAACAAGTTTTAAAGACAACGTGCCGTCATGACCAACAAGTTTTAAAGACAACGTGCCGGCATGAACAACAAGTTTTAAAGACAACGTGCCGTCATGACCAATTAGTTGATGGTATTCTATTGTCAACCGATCAAATTTTTATTCACAATGTGTCCAAGTCAGAAGCAAGGTTACATCTGTAACATAGATGGTCCTATCTCTGTCCTCCTGCCCTTATCCCACTCTTAAGTGGTGTGGTTTTTACGACCGGCCGCCTGCCAGACGTCAACTAACCTTAGTCGCCTTTTACGACATCTTGGTAAGAAATAAGGGTGGTCTATTCTACTCAGCCGGATACCACACGGCTAGAAGGTCCTATCTCTGTGTTTGCATCATTATAGTTTGGCTTATAAGTATAAAGAAACTATCAAAGAAAAGTTTGATGATTAGCAATTAAACAACTTTAAACGTATTTATGTCAAAAAAAAGCTGCGATAGTCAAACGATAAGACTGTGAGACTCTTTCCAGGGGGTCACGAGTTCAAGCCCCGGCAGGCACTAATGAGTTTTCTATTAAAAAAACTTGTCTAATTGGTAATTGTAATTTATCATACGCTTTTCGGTGGTTTCCTTTACCGTGTGGAAACCTGCATATCTCTAGAGAATTCTGGGGATATGTGTAACCTACCAATCCGCATTGGAGCAGCGTGGTAGGTCTTAGCTCCAATCCTTCTTTCCAAAAACGGAGAGAGGAGGCCTGTGCCCAGCAGTGGGAATGTAAAATGCCGTTGTAAATGTACTTTTACGTCAAAGAACGTTTTTTTGAGATTTTTCCACAATTGCAGTCTATGAGTGATATATGCCCGATTAAGCCATGATGCCACGTGGACAGACGACCTCAGAAAGGTCGCTGGCAGCTTTAAGATTATGTAGCTTGGAAGTCCTTGGAAGAGACCTATGTCCAGTGGACGTCTATTGGTATTGGCAATAGGGGGGCAGATAAAGAAAGAGATGCCACAAGGAGATAGAGAAAGAGATGCTAAGATGCCGTCACAACGTACTTGAAACTCCTGCCGCAGTACCGGCACAGAAAGCCGGAGCCCATGTCCAGCAGTGGACGTCTTTTGGTAAACGAGAGAGAGATTGGAGGGGACATAAAGACAGAGATGCCACGATGCCGTCACAACGTACTTGAAACTCCTGCCGCAGTACTGGCACAGGAAGCCGGAGCCCATGTCCAGCAGTGGACGTCTTTTGGTAAACGAGAGAGAGATTGGGGGGAGATAGAGATAGAGATGCTAAGATGCCGTCGCAACGTACTTGAAACTCCTGCCGCAGTACCGGCACAGAAAGCCGGAGCCCATGTGCTCGCTCAGGATGTGCGAGGCCACAGCCTCCTTGTCCCGCAGCATCAGCTCGCAGATGCAGCAGCGGTACCGGCGGTAGTGCCGCAGCCGGTGCCGGTACAGCAGGTCCTCGGTCTTCAGCCGGATCTTGCACACGCTGCACTCGTGATCGCCGTTCTCCTGGAGGAATTGAGAAAAATGTGTATCAGCTGATATATTGATATACAACTGGAGTTGACTCCATAAATACGATTGTCTGAGGGACCGTTCAAGTAATACGTGAGCACTATGGGGGGACGGGGGGTCTTTGCTTTGCTTATTTTGGATTACATGGGGAGTAGATGATGATTACGTCACCGATGACGTTGACCTCTTTATTTTTACAATTAATATTTTAAGAACGTCTTTATACAGAGTGGCACCGACGATACGACATCAATTTTAATCCTAGATAGCTACGCACCTTAGCCGCCTACATAAAAAAATTCAGTTAATTCAATGAAGTACTTTAGCCACAGGATATTATTTTATATTTTGAAATTAAATTCCATGATGTGTATGGATCAATGACCGATGGCAGCATGCCATACAAAAATAGACTCTATAAACAATATTATACTCCTCTGTATTTATAAATACAAAAATGTAAAAATGGCCTTGGCCTTGGCCTTGCGGTCACCGCGCCGCGACCTTTGTATTTCACCGCTCCGTTTGATCTTCGCGGCGATCGTCATATCTACACCGAGCGCCGTACGCGCGCACTACAAGGTGAGTGAACCCTAATGAATGAGCGTGTTTCGTAATTTAAACGTATTTAGTTTGTTAGAATATATATTTTTCTTAAATTCTATATTTAAATACATTGAATTATACTAAAGTAATGTATTACTTCCACTCTGTATACAACTTTCACAGCTTTCTTCTTCTTCTCCTTTATGCTTATCACTACAACATAGTTTAAATGTCTAACATTTAAACTATGTTGTAGTGATAAGCATAAAGGAGAAATATCGTCGTTTGTTATTGTATTGTATAATTCGTATACAGCCCTATATATATTTCTGTATACTCTGTATAAGTTACCGGCGAGTGTATCTTCAGGTGCATCTCATAGGCCTCCTTGACCACGAACCCTATGGCGCAGGAGTCGCACGTGTAGTTCATGTGTTTGCGAGCGCTCAGCACGTCGTGGTGCTCCGTGCGCCGGGCCTCTTCGTCTATGGTCACTATCTCTATTTTACTCAAAATGTCGTCCGAGAATGTGTGCTCATCCTCTGAAATTAATTTACACATTTTGAAAGTTCGAAAAAACAAGTTCCTCCACCGTATTAGGACCTAAAATCATTAGCTAGTGGATTTACATAAAGAAATCACCAACTAAAAAAGTATATGGTCAGTGGTAATAAATCAACAACCTTGGTGGCCCTTTCTTTCTTTTATTCTCTACTAGCGCTTACCCGCGACTTCGTTCGCGTGGACTGTTTGTCATGTGATAAGTCGATAATAGATAGCGCTTTTCAATGTCATCCTATTTCTGTAGAGTTAACAGGATTTCTATAGCCTATATGTTATTCCGGTGTATAAGGAATAATTGTTCCAAATTTCATCGATATTGGTTCAATGGATTCGCCGTGAAAGAGTAACAAACATACATCCATACTCACAAACTTTCACATTTATGATATTAGTAGGATTATTCAATGCTGCCCGCCGTGTGGTATCCGGCTTAATAGGATCGACTACCCTCATTTCTTACCGAGGTGTCGCATACGACTAAGGTAAGCTGACGTCAGACAGACGGACGGTCGTAAAATAGGTATCCAAATCATGAGACAACATGTTTATAACATGTGCCGACTCCACTTAGAGTGGGATAAGAGCAAGAGAAAAGTAAATTTGGAAAAATAATGACACAAAAATTATGAATTATTTTGCTATACTTAGGAATGTGAATTAATAGTCGATTTTTTTACATTAAAAATCTTTTTTTTTAATTCCCTTTCTTCTTTTTAAGATTAGATATGCATTTGCTAATTTTAATAGAATTTCACAAACAGCGCATCTATTATTATTTCTTAGTAGTTGTCCATTTTAATTAGCCTTTATTGCAATTATCAATATTAAAAAAGGCAATTTTTCAAATAATCGATTATTTTAGTACGAAATAATCAATCCTGGATCGATCTCTCCAAAAAAGGAGAGAAGCATATCAGTCCACTAGTGGGATAGTAACATGCCGTAAATTTACCTTTTTTACTTACTTTTAGGTCGTCCTTTAAACAATGGTTTCACGTTGGGTACTGATTTAAGGCCTTTCTGTAAAAAAAAATGGTTGCCTTTAAAGTCTGTTTTACGGGCAAAGATTTTACGTGACAACGTCTTTTTAAATATGATGGATTGGAGTGGGAGAGAGACGCAAGGCATTCGCCAGTCCGGCGGGCCTCTCTTTCGTTCGGTGACTCATCGTAACAGACGTGAGCGGGCGTTACACTCTTTCATGAGTGACTCCAAGCCGCAACCTAATTTAAGACGTTGTCACGTCAAAATATTATTTGAATTTTATCAGTTACTTTTATAGAAGCAGGCGTTACTTTGCGAAATGACATAGTACAAAAGTACTTTATAAAAACATAAAAAAAATTAAAAAAGGATAGAGGTTAGGTTGGACCACCCTTATCACTCATGTCGATTTATTATTATTTATTCATTAATTCATTTATTATTTATTAATGAATTCATAAATAAATAAATTATTTATTTATTACATATTTTTATTACCATTTTCATAAAATTCAATGGAGGGTTTTTTTCAAAGAAAAAAAAAATACGCTTTATCCCTGTTTTCGGGCATTCAAAAAATGCTTGAATGTAGACTAGAATGTAAATGAACTTTTAGCTGTCAAGTTGTGATAGCTAGATGGTGAACGGGAGGACTAAAATGAAAAGACCCGGGATCAGACCCCTGTTGCAGATTTTAAACTTTCACAATTCATACTGATTATTATATAAACATACGGGTCACATCGCGTTATAATCGAATTACCCTTAAACCGCACAATCCATGTAAAGTTTGTTGCACAAACAAACAAACTTTACATGGATTGTGCGGTTCAAGTGAGGGTAGATGAACAAAATAATGACTGTAGTACTCGGGAACGAAGACGCCGCGGCGCTCCAGTCAGTTCGTGACCACGGTGGATGCAACTCTGCCGTAACGTCGAACCTTATACAAAGGTAACTCGATTATAACGCGATGTGAGCCGTATGTTTATATAACAATTAGACCCCTGTTATCAGATAGCTTTTTTATCTCTTCATTTTTAAATAATTAAAATAAAAATCACTGAGCAAGTCTTGGTCACCCAGATAATAATAATTGTTTATTACTAGCAATCACCAACGGCTAAACCTTAAACGGCTAAAAAGACTAAAACCTTAATACAGTATTTTGATAACCATAAAAATGGTTACAGTGGGTTAACCTTAAAAGCTAGATATATGCTGTTGAGGACTTTTATTTGGAACTTTGAGAGGGGAACAATTTTGTAATACATCATTTTTGAATAACTTTCACCGTTTACTTAGCGCACGCATTTTGCTGTTTTCGTAATATTTTTTAATGCCGCTCCTCTCCTATTAATCTTAGCTTGATATTTTACACCTACAGCCTTCCTCGATAAATGGACTATCTTGCACTTAATTTTTTTTTAATCGGCCCAGTAGTTCCTGAGATTAGCGCGTTCAAACAAACACTTCAGCTTTATATAGTATAGACCAGGGCTTCTTAAACTTTTTTATATAGCGACCCCCTTCAAGCTTAGGAAATTTTAAACGACCCCCTCCTCCATATAATGAATTATATATTAACCGTAGATATAGATGTAATATCGCACTATTTTACAATGTAAATAACAGTTTTGCATTGCCACTTTTTTCAAAAAATAGTAATAATAAAGCTACAATAGTATTTTGTATGATTTTTATTTGTATTTATATTTGTACGTATTGTGTATACTAATTTTAAAATTTTATTTATAATTGTTGTAAACTAACCAATCATAAATTTAATAAAATCTATTTAATTAAATTTAATGAAAAGGGGTAATGAAGGAACTTAGGAGGAGAAATATCAATAAATCTTTGTTAGAAAAGTTCTTTAAAGAAGACAGCTGCAGCCATGTAGTTGTATCAATAAAGATTGAAAAGTATCAGATCTTTGCGACGCCTTTTGCTTCCAGTAGTCTCGCGACCCCCCTGGGGGTCGCGACCCGCAGTTTAGGAAGCCCTGGTATAGATGATAGAAACGGTGACGTATCGTTTGAATCTAACTGTTAATTGTGACGTTTTCGAGGTCACCTACTTGTTGCTGACTGTACTGGCTACTAGTACTTATAACGGACAGTTCAACGAACTCTGTACCACTTTAGCTTCGCGGCTCGTTAAGCTATGACGGCGATCGCGTTTCTTATTTCAATAGAGTCGAATTACTTTATGCATGGCGCTTTTTTTAATAAAATTAAAAAATTCTATAGACACAATATGACTGGCCCGTTGGCGCAGTGGACCCTGCCTTTATCTCCGCGGGTCGCGGGTTCGATTCCCGCCGAGGGCCAACATTTTCTATAAATGAATTTGTTGGTCTTTGAGCCTGAATGTATATTTGTATTTAAGTATGTATTTAAAAAATATATAAGTATATATTCACCAGCTGTCTGTCCATAACACAAGTATTAAGTTACTTACTTTGGGGACGGACGACCGTGTGTGTAAGTGTCCCAATATATATATATAGGTTCAAGTAAACTAATTATCAACAAACAAAACCATATGATTCAGGAGCGGCAAACATTTTCATCATCCTCCTGCCCTTATCCCACTCTAAATGGGGTTGGCACAACATGTTATAAACATACATGATTTGGCTGCGTTTTTACGGCCGGCCGCCTGCCTGACGTCAACGTACCTTAGTCGTATTTTATGACACCTCGGTAAGTAAGAGGGTGGTCTATTTTACTAAATCGGATACGACACGGAGGGTAAACTTACCTTAGTCGTATTTTACGACAACTCGGTAAGAAATGAGGGTGGTACTATTCTATTCAGCCGGATACCACACGGTGGGTCAACTTACCTTAGTCGCATTTTACGACACCTCGGTAAGAAACGAGGGTGGTACTATTCTATTCAGCCGGATACCACACGGCGTGAGTGGCAGAAATTTTATTACAATAAAATTATTTACACAAAGAAATTGAAATAAAACTGCATTGGTCATAATGATTTCTTTGATTTTTTTTTTAATAAATTAAATATTTTCCATAAATTTCTTGAAAAGGTTTACAATCCCTGTGTAAAGTTGTGAGACTACAACACATTACATTAAAGTTTTTAAAAGATTTGAAAAATATATTTAAAAAAAAAAAATTAAAAAAAAAGAAGAAAGTAAGCGTCGATGACATGTGGATATTTTCGGTCCGCCCGTTACCCATCGGCTATCGCAGCATTACGTTTGACAGCTAAAATTAGCCTTGGCTTTTAATTCTACATTTTAATGACCAAAAACAGGAATAAAACAATATTTTTTATAATAAAATCAAGCTAGATCGATTTTTCTTTTCCAAAACCCCCTATACGCTGAATTTTAGGATAATCGTTGGAGCCATTTCCGAGATTTAGATATATGTATATACACATACTATATAGACTGATGATGCTTCGGTTGTGGGGAGAAACGATTGTTGAGTTTGTGATAGTGAACGTGTGTAGTGCTTGTGTATTGTGGTGGAGGTGGTGCATGTATTTTTACGAAATCAGCAGGTATAGGGTATGAAAACGGATTGTCCACTATACATATATATACTTTCTATTTTACTTCATCGCGGATTATAGCAAAATAATTATTACTTTTCTAAAGGAAAGTCTGTCTGTCTTTCTAATCTGTTAATAGGCGGAATAATTCGAAACGTGAGCTGACTACCCGTCTGGCCCCGATAGGCGGCCCCAATCTGCCTCTCTGTCTGTTACGCTTTCACGACTAATCCGCCCGAGTTATATTGATTAAATTTTGTACCTAGCTTTTATACCAGTCATCATCATCCTCCTGCCCTTATCCCACTCTAAGTGGGGTTTCACATTCACCACCACAATTTCAACAATTGTTTCGCCCCGTAACCGAAGCATCGTCAGGAGATAGACTCCACGACAAAATCGCAAAGCTTTGCGATTACAGTGGTGAAAGTGCGCAGTGCTTGTGTATTGTTGTGTCATCGGTGTTGGGTAGTGCATGAGTTCTTACAAATTCTGCATGTATCAGGTATGAGAACGAATAGCACACTCTACATTTAGCATTACATATATTTCCTTCTATCGCGGATTATAGCAATATAATATTCTCATTACTTTTGTATTATGGACCTCCGCAAAGTAACGCCTAATTCTATAAATTATGTATATATTTACCTTTTTTTTAACATTCTTTGGGTCGTAATCATCGTCCGAATCTTCTTTGTAGTTAACATGTCTTGCCCGAGAGTGAGGTAATATCTGATCTGCAACTAGAGCAAAAATAGAGAGTAAGTAAAGCCTATCCCACAGATCTTCTTCTTCTTCTTCTGGGAGTAGTGGCTTTGCAGGGCCATAAGGCCCAGTATCACTTTGACCATTACTGATCTATTGTGATCGCCACTGACTACAGTTCGCTGCCAATGCAGGTGATCTCCAGAAATTCCAGGATCTTCTTGGCAGCGAGGTCCTTCACCTCTTTTGGGCGCAGACAATGCGACCCTAGGAGAGAGTATCGAATGTGAACCAGCGCAGGACAGTCGCACAGGATATGCATGGGTGTTTCCTCCGCCTCTAGGCAGAGTCTGCACGATCCTGTGTCTGACAGCTTCAGGTTTAACATGTGTTTATTTAGTCCACAGTGCCCTGTAAGCGCCCTTGCTAGTTTACTTAAGTTGGTTCTACTAAGCGCTAAGATTTTACAAGTAGCTCTTTTGTTAAAGGCTTTCATTAGTGCTTTAGAGTGTTTTAATCCCGGACTATTTCTCCAGAGATTAAGTGTATGATAGAAACAATAGGTTTCCAGAGTAAGCATGGCCAAACTTTTTGGAATTCCACAGATTGGTTCCGGTCCCATCTGCGGCATTTTGGCAGCTGCTTTAGCAAGATCATCGGCTATTTCATTGCCGGGAATTCCTGCATGTCCTGGAACCCAACGTAGTATCACCCTGTTACCAGAGCCCAGGGTGTTGAGTAAATTTTTGCAGTTTTCAACCAGCCTCGACTTTGTAGTCTCTGTAGATAGAGCTGTTAGAGCCGCCTGGCTGTCTGAGTGAATGTATATTGTGCGGTTGAGGTAGTTGCTCCGAAGCAGAGTTACAGCACATTCAATTATGGCATACACCTCTGCTTGGAATATGGAGGTAAACTTGCCTAGATTTTGACGAATCATTTGTCTAGGCATTTCCCCATAAGTACCGCATCCTACCTCATTTCCTGACTTGGAGCCATCAGTAAACCACTTAAGACTTCCAGATTTCCAAGTTACCTGGTTATGGAGCCAAGCATCTCGAATGGGTATTTCCACTGAGTATTTCCTGTGGAAAGTAAATTTGGGGACCATCATATCTGACGGCATGCCCAAAACTGGTATATTAAGTATTGTGTCTTGAAAAGATCTCAACACTTTAGACTGCCATGTCATTCTAGCCTGGTGGGTGATCCTGTACATGCTGACCCTTGCTTCCTTTTCGACATACAAGTGGAGCGGGGGCAGGTTTAGCAGGGCATTCAGTGCAGCACCAGGTGAAGTAGACATGGCTCCGGTAACTAGGAGACAGGCCGTTCTTTGTAGGCCAGCCAATCTAGTTTGTATGGTTGTATCCCACAGATGGGCGTAGCGTAATCTCCCGTTTGAAGTATTGTAAAGTATCGGCCTGTTACTATCCCACAGCTGGGCATATGCCTCCTCTCTTCGTTTCTGGAGGGAAGGATTGTAGCTAAGACCTACCACATTGCTCCAATGGGGATTGGTAGGTTACACATATCCCAGAATCCTCTAGAGCAGGGCTTCTTAAACTTTTTTATATAGCGACCCCCTTCAAGCTTAGGAAATTTTAAACGACCCCCTCCTCCATATAATGAAATATATATTAACTGTAGATGTAGATGTAATATCGCACTATTTTACAATGTAAATAACAGTTTTGCATTGCCACTTTTTTCAAAAAATAGTTATAATAAAACTACAATAGTATTATGTATGATTTTTATTTGTATTTATATTTGTACGTAGTGTGTATACTAATTTTAAAATTTTATTTATAATTATTGTAAACTAACCAATCATAAATTTAATAAAATCTATTTAATTAAATTTAATGAAAAGGGGTAATGAAGGAACTTAGGAGGAGAAATATCAATAAATCTTTGTTAGAAAAGTTCTTTAAAGGACAGCTGCAGCCATGTGCGACGCCCCTTTCAGTAGTCTCGCGACCCTCCTGGGGGTCGCAACCCACAGTTTAAGAAGCCCTGCTCTAGAGCAATGTTTCCTGACCTTTTTTGGTCCATGTCCCAAGTTAAAAATTATTTTGCCCCCCTAAGTAACATACATAAATTTTAATATTAAAAATTGTCACACCACACCAGGCCACAGGCTTAAAAACAGGCAGTTACTAATAAGTTTAGCTCTTAGAATTTGTGTCTTGTTGATATTAGGAATTTATCACACTTTTTGGTGAAGAACATTGTAAGGAATCCTATTAGCCATGTGGTATCCGGCTAAGTAGAATAGTACCACCCTCTTTTCTTACCGAGGTGTCGTAAAAGGCGACTAAAGTAAGTCGACCCGCCGTTTGGTATCCGGCTGAGTAGAATAGACCAACCTCATTTCTTACCGAGGTGTCGTAAAAGGCGACTAAGGTAAGTTGACCCATCGTGTGGTATCCGGTTTAGTAGAATAGACCACCCTCATTCTTACCGAGGTGTCGTAAAATACGACAGAGGTAAGTTGACGTCAGGCAGGCGGCCGGTCGTAAAAACGCAGCCAAATCATGTAACAGCGTGTTTATAACATGTTGTGCCGACCCCACTTAGAGTGGGATAAGGGCAGGAGGATGATGATTGTAAGGAAACCTATATATTTCTAGGGATATGAGTAACATATCAATCCACATTGGAGTAGCTGGTGTACACTCCAACTCCTCTCCAAAAAAGAGAGAGAAGACCTGGATTTGAAAATCCCTTCTGGATTTGAAAATCCTTTCAGCTTCATACAAGACTGCAGTTTAATAATGTAAAATTGAAAATGTTTAAAAGATTGACCACCGAGTTTTTTTCTGATTCTCGGTAAGAGCAACATTCCGATCCGGTTGTAGCTTCATTAATATTGATCCTTGATGATTCAAAAGTGTTTGAAAGAGCTTATTTGAATAAAAATATTTTAATTTGATTTGACCTATGTCCAGAATTGACTATATGAAATATAAGACGTTAAAGTGGAGATGGACTGGTCATATGATGAGGCAACCAGTGGATAGGTGGGCTAGAACAATTATATAATGGGTACCACGGAACCATATTATACGGAAAAGAGGTTGATAGTTCAAAAGATGGGCTGACGACCTGCGCAGAACTGCTGGCGCTCTGTGTATGAAAACGGCGAGAGACAGGGAAGAGTGGAAGAGGTTGGAGGAGGCCTATGTGTTAACGACACACTGATGTGCGACTTACCTAAAATCTATGTCATATATTGTACAGTAACTATAGATCAGTAATAAAGGCTTTATTATTATTTTGTTAAGTTAACTACTTTTCAGGTTAAACCTGGTAAAAATAAGTATTTCCGGGTAAAAATACCAAGTAAATACTTAGGTTTGGTTGGTGTTGGTATTCAAAACGTCTCCATCTGATGATAATTATATTTCCAAACTATTCTACAAGTATTAAATATGGCTGCTTTTTGTAAAATTATGAATGTATTTTAGGGGAGGTTCAATATGACTGACTTGACTTGACTGGCCCGTTGGCGTAGTGGGTAGTGACCCTGCCTTCAGCTCCGCGGGTCGCGGGTTCGATTCCCGCCGAGGGCCAACATTTTCTATAAATGAATTTGTTGGTCTTTGAGCCTGGGTGTATATTTGTATTTAAGTATGTATTTAAAAAATATATAAGTATATATTCACCAGTTGTCTGTCACCCATAACACAAGTATTAAGTTACTTACTTTGGGGACGGACGACCGTCTGTGTAAGTGTCCCATATATTTATTTATATTTATTTATATATATTTATTAAAAGAAAAAAAAAAAGAATATATGGATACTATGGTGCAAATGTTTGGGGACAACTGGTGGATGAATTAATTATTGGGACTATTGTAACTTCATTCATGTTGAGATATAACTTATGACTGAGATGATGAGATATAACCAGAATTGAGATAGTAACAGTACTTTACTTTAACTATTACTTACCTCCATAACACTTTGCCAGGTTCATCAGATCACTCTCAGGTTTATAATCAATATCTTTAAAGGTGTCATCATGATCCAATGGTTCTAACTTGATATGCACTTCTGACAATTCCGGTTTTATATTCACAAAGTTATCGAGAACATTTCCGCTCATACATTCCTTCTCTTCAGGTGAACTAGGAATGTCTTGCGGTTCAATCTTTATTTCTATTGTGCTTGACATATTTGACACTTTATAATAATTTAAAGAATAACACTGCTAATAATAAAATAGGTGCATAGAAATGGATTCAATTCACATTTTAGGCAAGAAACCTGTATTTGACGTCAAGCAATTTCAATTTTGTTTGCCGACTATTCAGCTATGTGTAAAAATTCATCAGAGTTACAAAGTTAACCATTTTTGATAAATTAGTAGTAGAGTAAACCGAATATAACCACTATTTTGTTTGTTTTGTTGTTTTATACAGCGAAACACTCAATATTTAATATGACAATCGTTCAACAACGCTCTAATACGAATGCAAAAAATACGATAATTATAAATATTCACGGTAATGTATGTATGGCTTCTTGCATATCTCCGAAACCTTTCTAAAACACGTCACTGATTTAGTGCACTATACAAACCGGATCGCACACTTTCATGACCTAATTTAATGACAATTATATTTTGCCGTCAATTATTTAATTGCGATGAATAACTTTTTTTTGGGAATACTTAAATTAGGTTTTCGATAAAAAACCGAACGAATGTCAAATACGATCAGTGTTGCTAGAGTTTATTCTTGATTTTTTTGTTGTTCTTTGATAACATAATACTGTTTTATGAAAATATTATATTACTATTGTTCGTTTTATTTTATGTATTTATATATGGATATCTAGACTGTAGCACATTTTTAATAAAACTTAAATAAAATTTCGCAAATCTAAATGTTTTTTCATATATCAAATTAGTACTATCTGCGTGTTATTTTCGTAATCATATTTTAGAACCTCTACTTCTTTTTTATTAATTAATTTTTATTTAAATAAACCCTTCCTTTAGATTATCGTTTTTTATTGCCTTGACAATATTACTGAAAATATATTTTGTAATCCATGCCAATGTTATAAGCGAAAGTGTCTTTGTAAGTTCGTCTTTCTCATCCAAAAAGAGCCACGGATCGATATATTTTTTGTACATGTGTTTGAATTGCTGGAGAGTTACATAACATAAGGTAGGCTTTTCTTTGTACTTAAGTTCACGTGCAAAAGTCGCGGACAGTAATTTGTATTTTCTATTAAATAAAACGCTTTTTGTTTATAACTGATCGATATTAGCTTTCTTATTGTTTTAACAGATAAGTAATATCATAAAATCTAGGCTATTTCTGTATTCTTAATACAGATTGGATATCACAATTAGTTAAAAAATATGTAAAAAAAATTGTTTTAGATTAGTAGATGTTTTAGCGTAATGCCAATTAGTATGAGGCTGACACAGCGACATCTAGTCACCATTGTTCCAGCACCACGCGAATTGGCGTTACTCTCACGCTATCAAGTAGGTGAAAAAAACAAACAATAAATATGGAGAGATCTTGAGTTTGTGTTATGCAAAAAATTTGTATAAACATAAAGTAAATAAATGAGAAAATCCTCCCAAAATATATTCCTGAAAATCGCAATAAAAAGAGATAAATAAAAAACATCTCAAGACTCCTTCCTAAATTTTATTATTACTAAAAATGTTACATATAACATTATAAAAAAAATTACGACAAACCTCCGACTCAAAAAAAGTTTACAATACATACATGATACGGTTTCATAATCTCAAAATATATTTCCTTAGTAATTTTATACAATGAATAACATTTGGTATTTAACTCCTGACTACAAAGAAGCATCTGGACTGGTGGCTAGCTTAAAAATATATATATACGAACAAGAAATACATATACGCAGAAATTTCACGACGTTTCCTTCAAAAATACACCGCAATCATAACTGGACGCCGTTTTGGTCAATCACAATGTAATATAATTTCAATTGTTGGCAACATACTTTACCGAAAGAAAGCAATAAAATTCTCAAAAGCCTGAATCTCATAGACCATAGAGACTAGGGTTGTAAGTTTTCGATATACTGTGAATATGCGAGTATTGTTAATGATTGGCAACACTTTATTTGGCTACTTGGAAAATAAATATAGGTAATGCAGTAAGTATTCTTCAGTTTAAACTTACCGTTTTTACTTACATCTACGTAGGGATATTAACTTTTAGCCAGCCAAATTCCAGCCCAGACGCGACTCGGTGATTCGCGTGGAGCGTATTTTAACAATACTTCTTTCTGGTCAAGTAAAAAGACATTTTCTTCTATACAATTAAATCCAATAGATTATAGAAGCAGGATAAAATTTGTGGTATTTTTGTACAGTTAATTTATTATCATCTATTTAGTATGGAGAGCATACTATGCACTGGTTATCATTTCGTTCAGACTGGAATGAACATTGATGAAAATAACCGTTATTTCAGTTATTTTGGTTTTTTTTATACAGTTTACAATCGATAGTATCTGGAGCATAATAGAATTTCTTATATGTTTTGTAGTTCATTTCATACCAGATCGTAATTGCAATTATGCATTTTGTTAAAAAATTATTCAGCAAATAGTTCTTAATGCAGGCTGATTTAATAAATATATATTATAAAATAAAAATGACCTTTCACTTGACCAGTCGCTATACAAGTTATTAACTAATTCTAAACAATTTCTTGCACCAGCAATTGATTATTATAAAAATATTGACTACCATATTATTTTGGAAGAATAATTTCGCGATTTAACATATTATTTAGAAGGCGATATGTCTAACAGCGAATTGAAGCTGTGAAATAACATCTTAAATATAAGAGATTAAATATTACATTAGTCGATTTAACTTGTAGCGTGTCGTAATAAAATTCAAAAAATTTGTAATTAAAAAATTATATACAAATATTATTTAATACAGTTATTAAGAAGATGGTTAAAATGAATTGTGGTAAAAAAAATATTAAATATAAGACTTTGTTAACTTTAATATTAGTCAAATTCACTTGTGCATATTTGTGTAATTTTGTGCTGGTTTTACGACATTCCTTCCATAGACAGCAGTATTAAAATATTATTATATTAGTATATAAAATACTGACTTCTTATAAACAGATTTCGTGCATGAGTTTACAGAACGAAGTTCTTTTGTTTTTTTTGAAGCTTTAAATTTTTTAAATATATTATTAGGGATGTGACTTGGTGTGAAAAAATTGATTAATAACAAATCGATTTTTTTACATTAAAAATTTGGCTTTTTTAATATTAATTGCATAACTTGTACATATTTATTTTGACGAATGTATAAATAACATTGTGGTAAAATTTTCCCATTATTAAAAAGAATAAAATCTTGTCAAAATGGACAAATAAAACAGCGCTGTTTGCGAAATTCGATTAGAATGTGAAGTTTAGCTAAATTGGTTTCATCCAACAATACATTTTAAAAACAAGGATCACATCATCTCAAATATTTAAAAAAAAAGGTAGGGATAAAAGCGTATTTAGTACAATCAATTATTAATGTTTATAAAATCGATTATAAAATATGATATAAAATAATCGATTATTTTGTCACGTCCCTATATAATAGTGATTCCGATTTTTTTTTTGTATTTTGCCGTGATGTTATAATATATGGTCGAGCTACAAAATGTAGTTAAGATCTTCGCAGTTCCAATAGGTGAGACAGGCTACCGCGGAAGACGACGCAAAATAGTCAACACGGTTTCGGGAATGTGTAGTTAAATAGGCAATGACAGTGACATTTGGTGAAAATTACCCATTAGCTTTTAATATCTGCGAACAGTGTTGCCAACTCAATTATTTAAACAGAAGATTTGCTTTTTTCATTGATGCCCCTGTTGTCTATTTTATTCCTAATTTTTAGTGTTTTTCAACAAAAGTAATAATAAAATTATTTGAATGTCGAAATTATCGATGAAGTAAAATAGAAAATATATATATTGCTAAATATAGAGTGGACAATCCGTTTTCATACTTGATACATGCAGAATTCGTAAAAAACTCATGTACAAACCTCCACCACCGCCACGACATTACACAAGCACTACACACGTTCACTATCACAAACTCAACAACTCTCATCATTTTTGTCAACATGCTCATCATATTTATAATTTTTTAAATGCTCTCATCTGTGAAGGTGGAAATTAATTTTACTATTTTTTTTTTATTGGTTACCGGTTTTTCGTTTTTTGAGGTTGGCAACACTGCGAATCAATCAAAAATTGATTTATTATTACACACCTTAATACATATACAATAAATAGCTCTTAAAATGTATAAAATATTATTAATTACTTCGATGTAACTTTGTCAATTCCTTGCTTTGGAACAACTGGTTTTATTTAAAAATACAATAACTTACACGATGTAACTTATAGCTGACAAACATTTCCATAATTAACACTTCAAAGAACAGGTTCGACCGGTAACGCCAAAAGGTGTCGCAGCCAAAGCTAACTTTATCAGCCGGTAACGGCTATAGGCGTCGTAGCTCAAATTAACGTTATCGAACGGTAACGCCTATAGGCGTCGTAGCTAAAATTAACGTTATCGAACGGTAACGCCTATAGGCGTCGTAGCTAAAATTAACGTTATCAAACGGTAAGGCAAATAGGCGTTGTAGCTAAAACTAACATTATCGACCGGCAACGCCATTTGACGTCATATTTTAATATAGTGTTACGTAATCATGTAAAGTCCTTTGAATAAAACTATTCGTTATATTGTTATTATTTAATATATGACGCCCATTGGCGTTGCCGTTGGATAGCGTTAGTCTTGACTGCGATGCCTATTGGCGTTACCGGTCGATAACGTAGGTTTTGGCTACGCCTATTGCCGTTACCAGTAGATAACGTAAGTTTTGGCTACAACGCCTATTTGCGTTACCGGTCGATAACGTTAGTTTTGGAAGCGACACCTATGGGTATAACCAGAAGATAACGTTACTTTTGGCTACGACGCGTATTGGCGTTACCTGCATGGACAATGGTCTCACGGTCACAAATATTGTTTCACAGTAGGGACGATGGTTTGACAGTTGAGACAGTTTGAACATTTGACAACGGTTTCAGAGTTAAGACGACATTGATTCCATTATCCATACGAAAATGGAATGATTCTAGATTATCCTGACAATATGACTGAACAATTTAACTCGCATCATAAACTCCCTACCTTAATACAATGCAATATATGCTCATTATTCAACCACAAATTTATGTCAATCTGTATATATATATATATATATATATATATCACTAGTTGAACATGCGATTAGACCAATGTTTACCAACGTGCGTCCCACATTCCATAAGGGGGTAATTTGATTGATTACGGTGGGCAAGTCACAAATCGACACGAGTTTAACCCTTTCTAAAATCTAAATGCATAGCTAGATTTTGGTAATTTTTTTAAAACTTATCTATTACTTTTTTTAGTGATCAATACAATATTTTACGTAAAAAATTGGGGGCAAAAATCTTTCTAAGGTGGGACACATAAAAATGTTGAGAAACACTGGTCTAGACCCTCTATGTAATACTAAAGTAGACAAAACAAGTCCATAAAAAATCCTTATTCAACAAGTCATAAAGGCTTGGTGTGATACAATTATAATTTGTACTTCTTTGCATAATAAGGCATTGTTATATTTTTACAGGCAAATCACAAACAACAGTGATTGAACTGTCAAAATTAATGATGTGATTATTTTTTGACAGCTCATTAATTTTTGTAAGTTATACATTAAACATTAACATGAATATTGATACATATTACTAGGGGTGTAGGTGGAGGTTCAAAATAGTTTCTTTCTTCAAATGCAGACCTGACCTGCTTTGAGTGTACCCTACTGATAACTGACAAAGTATTGGCAACTGATTAATGGAAATATAATTACTGACTGATTAATGGAAGTATAATTTGCCCACTCTGTTAGGAATATGACAGATGATTACTGTCATATTTTTAACAGAGTGGGCAGCATCATTTTAAGGTTTAGGAAAAAGAAAAAAAAACTAATTTCTAATGTGGGCAAAATGCACAAAACTTGAAGGTAAATCAGTATAAAAAGAGTTACATACGACTCAAAATATTTTAAGATTTTTTTTAGTTCAATCTAGGAAAATTTTATAGAAGAAATGCAATGTGAAAACAATATTAGTAGAATAGTTTTATTTGATTAATTTTAATATTATTAACGACTGTTTAATTTATTAATTTACTTTTATTTAAAAAATATTAATATAGATGTGCATCAAACTGTATTAATTTTCACAAAATCTTTTATTATTATTTAAAAAAAAGAACATTCGCTTTCGACTTGTAAGTGAATATAAATCCTTAGTCTATGGTAATAATATTATAAGTCTTAAAAAAGCATAGATAAATAGAGAAATTGGTCTTTAGTAATTGGTATAGAGAAGTGCATATACGAAGCTATGTTTTCGAGTAGTTGTGCGTTAAATTTTTCACAAGCAAGAGTTAGAATTAACATATTGAACATTTATACAGTTAATTACACAACATAGCCCGTGTCGGTGGGCATTATTCGTTATATTATCCTTAGATCAACAAAAAAAAGAAAGATTAGGCTTTACAAAAATCCTAAAAATTTAATGAGTGCTTTTTAATTTCTTAGTTCCATAGAGTGCCTGTTCTATCTTTCTTTCTTTTTGATCTGAGATTATCATATTACATCATACTGAGATGCTACGAGCTGAATTGTCTATTCAATCAGTTTTCTTGTTTACCTATTTGGTATACATAAAACCACTGCTGAGAATAGCAGTGATTTTGTGTGGTTAAAAATTATCATACCAATATTAATAATAATTAGATGGTGATAAATGATTAAAACTATAAATAAAATTCACATGAAATGTGATCATTTACTTAGTTCCCAAAGTGGTCTAAGTGGGCTCCAGGGGTTCACAAAAGACTTGCCAGGGCACTTGTGATAGAAAAAGAAGGTTCATATTTATAATTATTTTCAAGTTTTGGGAACAATATTAAATAAGGTAAGGACACTAGTAATTGACTATGTACTAGTAGTTGACCGTTTTGTATGAAATTTCAAATAATAAGCGTTTTGTTTGTTAGTAATTACCTGTTGCCTATTAACAACTGCCCAAAACCTCAGAACTGTAGCCCATTGTTCAATATTTAAAATTTAATATTTTTTATTAGCTACAACAAACAAAACACCTATTATTTAAAATTTCATACAAAACGGTCAACTACTAGAACATGGTCACTTACTGGTGCCCTTACCTAATATGGGAGATACCTGTGTATCTCACATAAGGTATTTGGATGGATGGGAATAGTCCCATCCATCCCTAAAGTAAGTAACTTAATACTTGTGTTATGGGTGACAGACCGGTAAACATATACATATACAATATTAAATAGATAAATAAATCCAAAATCGAAGAACCAACAAATTGTATGTAGAAAATAATGGACCTCGGCGAGATATAAATCTGTGACCCATGGAGATTGTTCGAGGCAGGGTCAATTCCCCCTGAGCGAAAGGGCCATACAGGCACATAGGGTACAAAAGTTTCTGCAAGAGTCCATAACAATCAGCTAAATTTTGAAAGTGGTATATGAGATAAAATTTTGGGAACCTCTGGACTATAAATCCTAATTCAATTCAATTTTTGGGTTTATGGCTTTTGGGCTATAAATCCTTACAACATCAGTAGCATCTCATATGACATAATGTTATAGATAAAAAAAAAACTTATATACTCATGTGTACAGTAAAAATACCTCAAAATCTCTTCAATCATGTCACATACACTTGATTTACACTTTAAATCACGGTAGATTCAATAAATCACTTTTGATTAACACTTTTAACACTGAATTCACTGTTTCACTTTAGCTGGCCACGTCGTCCAGGAACTCCACGTATGTGAAGGGAAAGTGTCCCACTTTCCCGTTGAGCTCGCCCTCCCACTGGCCATTTATGTTCATTTTCGTCACCTGAAACAAAATTGCTTAATTAGTGCCAGGCGAAAAGATGCCTACGCGAGAATTACTGGCCGAATTTCACAGTTATACTACGATTTGAGAAAATGCACATAAAACATATTTTTTAAGGTATAATATATAGACTACCCTTATTTCTTACCGAGGTGTCGTAAAAGGCAACTAAGGTACAAGTAAGTCAACGCGCCATGTGTTATCGGGCTGAGTAGAATAGACCACTGTCATTTTTATGTATAATAATGTCATTTACCTTTAGTATATCGCCTTCTTGCAGTTTGAGAGCAGTTTTATCATACGCGTTGGGCACTCTTGACTGTCGCACGCGTGCCAACGCCGGCAGCGACCGCTGGAATGAACATGTTCAATATTAAGATAATTTGAGAATTATCCATCCATACTTTTCAGAAATAGAATCAAACAAAAGATGGAGGAACTCTTTTAGACAAAACTGTTTCTCAAATCTTTCGACACAACGAAAACCAAAAAGCTAATTTAACAGGCTTTTCTAATTGTAACAGGTTTTTCTACTGGGCACTGTTTGTTAAACAGACACCTGTCAATAATAAGAATAAAAGGAGATGCAGCGTGCCCAGAGTGTGGAGAAGTAGCAACAAGTCTTCACAACAAATCAATATAATAACAAAGAGAAAACATTAAAATTATTGTTTTGTCTCCCTCGCACTTGTTTATTTATTTTTATTTTTTTATTTATTTTTAGTTCTGTATTTAGTTCTGTGTTTAGTTCTGTATTTAGTTTTTAGGCCAAAGTTACAATGGCGTGTAAGCTCATTTCGAGATTTCCTTAAATCGTGTTTATTTAAATAAAAACGCAAAATAATACCTGTAGCTAAAATACTTTACTGAATTGTTGTTTGTAGTAGTAGTAGTAGTAGTTTTAGTGAAAAAACATATCGTGAGGAAACCTGCATATCTCTAGAGAATTCTGGAGATATGTGTAACCTACCAAACCGCATTGGAGCAGCGTGGTGTATCTTGGTTTCAACCCTTATCCCCAAAAACGGAAAGATGAGGCCTATGTTCAGAAGTGGGATAATCGCAGGCCATCACTTTTGAGACCTGATGTTTCAGTCTAAGATGGAGGGTTTTTTTTTGCCTATACAAAATACCTGCATGTTGGTGCCCTTTTGTGGTTGTTTGTTGTTGGGAGGGCTCGGTGGGTCACCCAGTTGGGTGAGGGCCTCGTTCGGTGGGTACGGCACTCCTGATGGGTCCAGGAGCTACAAGATAAGATGGATTATATTAGAACATCTGCGGTTTTACCGTGGAGTCTATCTCCTGATGATGCTTCGGTTGCGGGGCGAAACGATTGAGATTGTGATAGTGAACGTGTGTAGTGCTTGGGGGGCCGTTCATAAACTATGTTATAGGGGGGGGGGGGGGGGTCTGAGGGTGACGAATAACTTTCACCGTTTACTCAGCGCACGTAAGCTCTTCAGCTTTATATATTAGTATAGATTACAATTTTATTACACTTGTTATGTTAAAACGTGAATTTATTTAAAGTTTCATCTAAATTTATCATATTCAGGGGTTCTTAGCTTTTGTCTCGTAAGATTTATAGTGGGAGGGGAATGGGTTATCAACTGAAAGTGTGACACTTTACATTAGGGGGTAGAAAAACCTTATTTTAATGTGACGTATTTTATGGACGACCCTTCTGTATTTTGCTGGCGATGGTGGTTTTTAGTGCATGATGTTTTTGGGATCTCGTGGGGACCGACGGTTAGGCGTGGCCATTCCAACACCTTGAAACCCCAACGTCCATCGGTTCTCCGTATATGTACCTATCGCCACTTCAGATTCACGACACTCTAGAGCTATCACGGTGACTTCGGTTTTACAGATCTCCTCATTTCTGATTTGATCACGTATCACATACTCCGAGCATAGCTCCCTGAGGACTTCCTTATGAGGTCCACAGTCAATGACCCTGCATGTAACAAAAATATTAATATGGACAAGACCAAATTCGATGTATATCATAGACATACGAGAGGTCACAAAAAGCTTGTGATACCTGTGTCGCGACTCAGCAGAGTTAGCAACTCATTCTAGACCAGTCTACAGAAAGGTATAAGTTAAGTATAAGAGATGTACTTATACGTAAAGCATATCACAAAATTGAAGATTATTTGGATGATAAAAAAGCCTGGATTTGAAAATCCTCTCAGCTTCATACATTGCGGTTTAATAATGTAAAATTGAACAAGTTTAAAACATTGACCGCCGAGTTTCTTTCCAGTTCTCGGTAAGAGCAACATTCCGAACCAGTTGTAGCTTCATTATTATTGATCCTTGACGATTCAAAAGTGCTCGAAAGAGGTTATTTGAATTGAGATTATTTTGATTTGATATGGATAGTCCATACTGCATTACCCTTTGCACGTAGGGCACTGGTATGGAGCCAGTCCTGCCCTGCGCGTTCCTCGCGGTCCACCACTGCTCCTCATCACGGTTTATCACCATCAGCCTCTCGTGGCGACGGAACGGCAGGTCGTCTGCATCCTGGGGAACACCACACTTTTATGATATATGATACAATGTAACGGCCTGTTACTATCCCACTGCTGAGCATAGGCCTCTTCTCTCCGTTTTTTTTTATTTTTTGGAGAGAAGGATTTGGAGCTAAGACCTACCCCACGCTGCTCCAATGCGGATTGGTAGGTTACACATATCCCCAGAATTCTCTAGAGATATGCAGGTTTCCTCACGATGTTTTCCTTCACCGAAAAGCGTGTGATAAATTGCAATTATCAATTAGACACATAAGTTTTACTAGAAAACTCATTGGTGCCTGCCCGGGGTTTGAACCCTAGACCTCCTCGAAAGAGGCGCACGGTGTTACCGCTGGGCTACCACAGCTTCGCTGGGCTACCACAGCTTGATGAGCTATGATACAAAGACACAATCAATACATAAATCGAGGTCCGAAGGGGATAATAGCCGTGTGGTAACCGGCTGAGTAGAACAGACCAACCTCATTTCTTGCCGAGGTATCGTAAATGGCGAGTACTATAAGTTGACGTCAGGCAGGCGACCGGTCGTAAAATACCTAGCCACACAATTTTATTTTCTGATTTTTAGTGGGTCGCTACTGTTTCCGAGATTCGGAAAAATATATATATATATATGATTTTTGCAGTTCAGAGATAAATAAATGTTTTTTTTAATATAATAAATATAGTATCAAAAATGGAAATGATAAACTGCGATTTTGTTTAACTTAAATTTCACTTTACAGAATTTAACAGGAGTGCGTTAAAAATTTTTTCACATACTTTAGACGCGTACATCACGGCAGTCTAGACTAAACATAGATTTCGTCTAAAACTGTAACACAATGTAAACAACGTAAATAAATCGCAAATTATTCTTTCGTACGTCAAAACAGCTATGTTCGTTTCATATAACAAACACTGTATCTATTTCACTACATAGTATAAAACAAAGTCGCTTTCTTTGTCTGTCCCTATGTACCTACATCCCTATGTATGCTCAATCTTTAAAACTACGCAACAGATTTTGATGCGGTTTTTTTAATATAGAGTGATTGAAAAGAAAGTTTTAAATGTATAATTCAATATGGAGTAGAGAAATACTGTAATTTTTGAGGTTTCTAATGTGATTTCGTAAATAATCACATTTTTTCCGCTTACATTGCAAACGCAGGCTGAACCCTACGAGATTTATCAAAATAATGTACTATGTCTTTGTACATCTTTAAAAGGTCTAAAGAAAACTCCGCGATGGTATATGTCTATCTCTTATGAATAGCCCACAATAGCAATTTTAACAATACAGCATTAATCCTTATCCAATTTAGTACCTTAAATACATTGTTAATTTAATATAGATCAATATGGCCGTTTCCAGCATGTAATTTAAATGACCATTTTTGAAGATATTACAGATTTAAAATGCAGGGCATAGCGGTTGCTGCAGCGCGCCACCTGCATATACTTCGCCCTACAGCACTTCGAATTTAGCAACGATCGGACGCGTTTGTTTTTCACATGGTCAACTATATGTCGCTCTTTCAAGACTAACCTCTAACGAAAACATGTTTGTATTGTCTAATGACAAGAAAGCTGTTAACGCTGTATATAAAGTCATTCTGTAATTTATTGTAAAAATAAAATACATAGGGAAAAATGTAAAATGTATAAATGCAGTATATGAATTAAGATATTCCAAAGATAGCAGGAAATCTTCATGGTATAGAGAAAGTGCGGGCCACGAACAGTAATGAATAAATCAAAACTACTGGATAGATTGTTACTCAGCCGGATACCACACGGCGGGTCGACCTTAGTCGCCTTTTACGACACCTCAGTAAGAAATGATGGTGGTACTATTCTATTCAGCCGGATACCACACGGCGTGTTGGAGGGCCTATAGAATAAGTAAATAAGGACTAGGATTTCACAACGTCCGGCCCACATCTTCCTAGGACAGTGTTTCCCAACGTACGGCCCACGGCCCACAGGTGGGCACATCCTGCATTCCCCATGTATACAATACTCACGCTGCCATCGAAGTCGAACTTGGCGATGACCACCTCCAGCACGTGGTACGCGTGCGGCGCGGCCGGCGGCGCGGCCTGCACCCGGGCCTGGGGCAGGGGCCGCACCAGCGGCGTGGTGTCCAGGTAGTGCAGCCGGTAGAACGACAGCAGCGCCGGCATGTCCGCGAACAGCTGGTTCCCGATCCTGTACCTCGTGATCCCATCAGCGGATACCACGCGGTTTATTATGTAGTGGGAGACGCGGTCCTCTCTGCGAACGACACGTTCCTTGTAAATCAGTCAAATCGAAATAAAAGTAAACAATAACGAGTGTGCGTTGTGTTAGATATTATTGGTAAACCTATACTAATCTATTATATAAACCTAAAGAGTTTAATTGTTTGAACGCGCTCAGGAACTACTGGATAAACGTAGGCTATAGGCGGAACTACTGGATGAACTAAGGCTATAGGCTATATAAGATCACGCTAAGATGAATAGGAGAGGACCAGAAATAAAAAATGTTGCGAAAACGTCAAAATATGAAGCTTTCCTTGCGTACGCTAAGTAAATGGTGAGACAAAAGTAATAATAAAATTATTTTGCTATAATCCGCGATGAAGTAAAATAGAAAATATATATAATGCTAAATGTAGAGTGGACAATCGGTTATACCTGATACATGCAGGAGTCGTAAAAACACATGCAAAAACCTCCACCACCGCCACCACAATACACAAGCACTATATACGTTCACTATCACAAACTCAACAATCGTTTCGCCCCGCAACCGAAGCATCATCAGGAGATAGACTCCACGACCAAAATCGCAAAGATGGTCTAGGACTTGATCCGGGGTACTTTCATCCATTCTTAACTTTAACTTATTATAACTTTGCAAGTGACATCGTAATTAGGCTTTGTTTTTTAATATATTATCGTCATATCAATTTCAGCTTTGCCATTACAGCAGTGCAAAAACACTATTAAAGAGAGGCCGATACAAAAAGCCTACTATACTGTTGAGGATTATTTGGACGATAAGAATACGTGGATATAGCTACTGTCCGACCCTGTACAAGATAGTAATAACTTAATGTAACTAGTTATAAGTATTATTGGTGGTTAAACCCGCGGGGCGGTTCCGCGACCCTATGTTCTCCCCTGCGGATAGGCGGATAAGGCGTATAGTGCAACAACAAGTCAAAGCACTTACCTTAGCGGTTGTGGACTGTATGGTGGTAGCCTGCTCTAGATCTCTCGGGATCCAAAGAAGGCGCGGCGCGGATGACCGTTACGGTACAAAACGATGATGCGGAGAATCGATGCGGACTTGACTTCTCGGCGGTGTCAAGCGTTATGGCGGTTGCGTCGCGGCGATAAACCGCAATGGCGGCTGCAGCGCGACCATTCGATTGGTCGCGCGACTTCACCACTGTCACTCTCCACTAAGTTCGTGGCAGTGAAATGTATTGCAAAACACGCCCAACCAATTATGTTGAAAAGAACAAACGCCGAGTTTCTTGCTATCTCTTCTCGGTAGGAACAGTTTTACGAACCAGCAGAATTGACGATTCAAAAGCCCTTGTTTACAAGTTTATTTGAATAAAGAAATCTTTGATTTTGAGTTTGAAAATCGTTGGAGCCGTGTATATGTGTAATGGTCTGATACTATTGTACTGCTTAAACATAGGGTTCCTCTCAGCTTTTGGCGAGACGGGTTGGAGCTTAAAGCCACTATGCTGCTCCAATGCAATTAGTCTTCCACACATCTTTCGACATGTGCAGGTTTCCTCACAATGTTTTCCTTAATTGGAAAGCTTGGTGGTTGTCCACGCTTAGTTGGGACTTCGTTTTTAATATGTAGTGATGCTTACACACCTGACACACAAGACATAGTCCCCGTGTATGGTCTTCGAGTCCCTCACGAGGAACACGCCTCGTTCTGTCTCATTCAGCAACAGTTCTGTGGCCTCCACTCGCGAAAGCCCGCCGAAGTACCAGCTGGAATGACATTTACGAAATCAGTAAATATTATTTGGCATAACATTACAAGAGTTTGTAACTATATCTTTTACCAACCCAATTCATCATCTTCCTGCCCTTATCCCACTCTAAGTGGGGTTTTTCTTTCAGTGTAACATAGTCCATTTATTGGGGAAGGCTATAGACTATATAACATCACGCTAAGATGAATAGGAGAGGAGCAGCAATAAAAAATATTACGAAAACGGCAAATTTAAAGCTTCCCTTGCATGCGCTGAGTAAACGATAATAGCTATTCAAAAATCATGTACTACAAAATTGTTCCCCCCTCTATAAAGTTCTAAATAAAAGTCCGCGACAGCACATGTCTAGCTTTTAAGGTTAAACCACTTTAACCATTTCTTATGGTTATCAAAAGACTATATTAGTTTTAATCTTTCCATGCGCGCGGAGCCGCTGGCGATTGCTAGAGTTTGTGATAATGTGATAGTGAATGTGTGTTTTACTAGTGTATTGTGGTGGTGGAGGATTGTGTTTTTACGATTCCTGCATGTATAAGGTATGAAAACAGATAGTCCACTCTACATTTAGCATTATATATATTTTCTATTTTACTTTATTGTGGTAAGTAAAGTAAGTAAGTAGCGGCCTGTTACTATCCCACTGCTGGGCATAGGCCTCTTCTCTCCGTTATTGGAGAGAAGGATTGGAGCTAAGACCTACCACGCTGTTCCAATGTGGATTGGTAGGTTACACATATCTCCAGCATTCTCTAGAGATATGCAGGTTTCCTCACGATGTTTTCCTTCACCGATAAGCGTGTGATAAATTGCAATCATCAATTAGACACATAAGTTCTAATAGAAAAACTCATTGGTGTCTGCCCGGGTTTGAACCCATGATCGTCTCTAGAGATTCACACGGTCGCACCGCTAGGCCATCACAGCTTTATTGTGGATTATAGCAAAATAATTTTATTTTTACTTTTGAGTCAGACATACAAACTTTCAGACTTACCTTATAAATTTAGTATGCGTAATTGCTGATATGACCAAAACACAATAGGTGACAAAGTACAATAGGAAATCATAAGGCCACAAGCTGCATTAGGTTACAATTTTGTAATAATGAATCACTAATTAGAGGAATTAGCTGTTACCCACCAATAAGGTAAAAAATTGGGAGGAGATATAGTAATGCATTACATTTAAGTACGTCAGAAGCACATGGGCTAATCTGATTCATTGAATTTTTAAGGCGAGCCATATAAGTAGAAATTTTTGTACTACCGATTTTGAAAGAAATTTTAAAATTTAAAATTCGTAAGATGGGAGATACTAGGAAAGGATGAAATCGAAGTTGAGGATCTGACAAATATCTCCTTCAGGGATATTATCAGGTTCGTAAAAGCCACGGGTAGATTAGAGCAGGTGACACTGTGGGGAAAGCAATGAAACTCTTGTCCCAACATGGGGAAATGGGTGGAATAGTCCGGAATAGGAGCTTACCACCCCGCCCTGCACCGACGAGCGTCCTCGAAACTAGATAGATAGAAGGTAAGTTGACCCACCGTAAAATAGACCACCCTTTTCTTACAGAAGTGTTGTAAAATACGACTAAGGTAAGTTGTCGTTAGGCAGATGGCCGGTCGTAAAATACGTAGCCAAATCTACTATTGTTTACATATTGTGTTATTCTAGATCAACCTCTCAGATATCATTTACTACTACTATTATTTAGAGATTTTACGTATAAAATAAAACGATAAAGAGAAAATAACATTCTCTTTGGGTTATAATTAATGACATTAGATTACGATTTGATGCTGCATGGTATCTGACTGAGTAGAATAGACCACTCTCTTTCTTACAGAGGTTTACAAAAGTAATGAGAATATTATTTTGCTATATTCCACGATATAAAGCAAAATAATATTCACATTACTTTTTTATTATGGACCTCCGCAAAGTAACGCCTAATTCTATAAATAATTACCGAGGTTTCGTAAAATACAACTAAGGTACGTTGACGTCAGGCCCGTCCTAATATACGTAACTAAATTAAATATAAATATATGGGACACTTACACAAACGGTCGTCCGTCCCCAAAGTAAGTAACTTAATACTTGTGTTATGGGTGACAGACAACTGGTGAATATATACTTATATATTTTTAAATACATACTTTAAATACAAATATACACCCAGGCTCGAAGACCAACAAATTCATTTATAGAAAATGTTGGCCCTCGGCGGGAATCGAACCCGCGACCCGTAGAGCTGAAGGCAGGGTCACTGACCACTGTTTCAACAGGCCAGTCGACATGTTTACATATTGTGTTATTCTAGAACAACCTCTCAGATATCATTTACTACTACTAGTATTAAGAGATTTTACATATAAAATAAACGATAAAGAGAAAATAATATTCTCTTTGGGTTATAATTAATGAAATTAGATTACGATTTGATGCTGCGTGGTATCTGACTGAGAAGAATAGACCACTCTCATTTCTTAACGAAGTGTAGTAAAATACAACTAAGGTAAGTTGACATCAGGCTGATTGTAAAATATGTAGCTAAATCAATCATGTATGTAAATCACGTAATCATGTATGTATATATATATATATATATATATATATATATATATATATATATACGAGGTGTGTTCAAAAAGTATCGCGAATTTTGTGTATTTTCAAAAACTATTTATTTATTCGTGAATATTTATTTTGTCCCCTTCAAAGTAGTCCCCCAGGGATATTATACACTTGTGCCAACGTTTATTCCAATCTTCGAAGCACTTCAAAAAATCATTATTTCGTATCTTGTTCAGCTCCTCCTTCGATGCCTTTATCTCGTCAGTCGTGGCTTGGCGTCGTCCTTTCATGGGCCTTTTCAATTTCGGGAACAAGAAAAAGTCACAGGGGGCCAGATCTGGGGAATAAGGTGGCTGCGGTATCATTAGTGTGTTGTTTTTGGCCAAGAAGTCGCGTACAAGCAGCGATGTGTGAGCAGGGGCGTTATCGTGGTACATTTTTTTGAATAAGTAAAAATCGAAGACGAACCAAAACACATGCAAGCAAAGCAGCTGTCAACAAGTAACTGAAAATTCAAATAGGCCAAACTTGTCAGCATAAGTGAGGGACAAATGTACCAACATAACGCCACAAAAAAAACAAAATTCGAATATACGTAACCCGAGAAAATTCGAAATTCGCTATACTTTTTGAACACACCTCATATATAATTGAACAGCTGGTAAACAACAATTGTTCAAGCTTGGCACTATTCAGATTTATGATAGTACCATGATATCTTACACCTAGTTTATGTACGTTAAAACAGTAGTTAACCAGTCTTTGAATGTAGGACAGCCATAAAACATACATAAATCTGTGAGTCATTTTAATGGGATAATGCAAAACTGGGGTACTGGTATACACCAGATCTCAGAAGCATAATGATGGAAGTAGATTTATTGAACTTTCTTTTATCTAAGATAGACAAAAAATATTAACTTTCACAAGTAAATTATTATTAAGGTAATAATATTAGTAAGGTAAGGTTTTAATTCATAATGTTTAATATTTGCATACCAACTTTTTCTTAACTATAAATTGTCTCACTTCATAGTTTAAGAGACAAAAATATATTAGAAGCTATTGAATATAAAACTAAGTTTTTTTTTAATTATGAAATGTGACACAGTTCCTAAGTCCAGAAATATATAGGTTTTATATACATATATAAAAAAAATCATAAAATTTTTAAAAAGGACTCAATAGTATTTTCATTTATATATAGATAGATTATAACTGTAATTTATAATTGTTTTTAAATTATAAGAATTATTGAAAGTACCATAGGTCTTTAAGAGGTCAAATTTACCAGGAAAAAGTGTCAGAAAAATACATTTGGATAGTAACAGAACAATTAGCTCTCAATTGAAAAAAAAAATATTTTTAAGTATATAATTTATTTGACAAAAATATTGTATATAAACTATTTAACAAGTGATTTGCTATATGTCTGTGGTTCTTATAAGACTGATGCTTTAATGTGATGCATAATTCCAAATATAAACATTTCATACCTGGACATGTCATTTTCGTCGAAGGTGGTACCGATCGTTGGGTTCGCCATCCCGTCCTTTGAAATCACGCCTATCCGATAATCACCGATACCTCATCACGACTCCACCGGAAGTGAACTTGAGTGCATTACAACGTAGCTATCACTGATCTCAGATTCGTACACTCTACACGCACCGTCTGGTTTGTTCCCGCAAATTCCTCCCACAATCCAATAACAATTTAGCAACCGCTATCAGAAATAATTATAATTTGTTGACATCTACTGACTATCTCGCTATTGTCATCAGTTCACACAATTATATTCACATCGAAACACATGTTTTTGGTAGTTTCACGCTTATACACCATGTGCACACACGCTCGCCTTTTTAACTAACTTTCGGCAACGATAAGTGAAATAAATCTATAATTAGATCAAATTATAAATAATGTTCCACGGGTCACACACGCGAAGTTCCAGACGATAGGGCGTAGACAAAAAAACTTTTAATTTTGACGCATAATTCTCATAAATCAAACTTGTTTATTGTTTATGGGCCAGAATAAAGAATAGATGTTTAAATTTCGAGGATCCACTTAAAACTTAATGCTTAACACATATCAACAATCTTAAATAAATGTAAGGTCTATAATTTATTTTAACAACTTATAACTACTGCATGAATATTGAATAACACTATCGTTAATATTTATTATTTAGTATTTTTTTTAATTTGACATGACTGTTAGTCTATGGCATTTGATATGAACTTTTTAAATATTTTATTATGGCGTAAAATCTAGTCTTTCAACACCTCCTACGGCAAAGGTTTTCTTGAAGCAAAATTTATGGCATATAATTATATCACCGGTTCAATTACGTAAAAACACGTATTTGAAATACGTAAATTTCAAATATCAAAACAAGATTTTGGGCTCAAAGTTTATAGTACTATACTGATCAAAGTGTACTAACTCAGTGTTAAGACGGCTTAGAACATATAAATTAAATCTAGCTATATTATTTATAGATATTCAGTAAAAAAATATGTTGACTCAAATTAATAATAGAGGCACATTCATCTACTAATTTTTACATATGACAACATACGTTTCATTACACATCACCTTCGAAATTTTAGTCTATGGTGTGAGTCCATTGTTTTTCTACAATGTTATTTTTCTGACTGCTGTTGGTGGACGAGAAAATTTATCTCGCTGCGTCGAGTGTGGCTTTGTGCTAGTGTTCGTGTTCGATACAGTGATTTATTAGTAATAGATCACGAAGATGTCGTCACCGAGCGCTGGGAAACGTCGTATGGACACAGACGTCATAAAGCTGTATCCTTTGTTATCTTCTCTACAAAGCACCTACTGCTTTGGGCATCCATGTAAATATGTAGAAGGGCCATCAGCTGATTGTCATGATTCTATGTAAAATCGATATACCTCTTTTGTGTATTAATACAGTGTATAATTTTTCATAACGGTATCGTTTAAGATGTTTTTGAATTATATATTTAATTAAAAATTATATTTTCGATAGTCTATCTATGCGTGGACTTATACCCGTTGGTCTACGTCTATATATATCGCGTAGTAGATACGTTAGACACTCGTTCTTTCTTCCGTGTAGATTGTAATATTTCGTAATCCGTATGTAGGCCACGGTCTCTGTTGCGCATTTTTTTTTTCTCTCACCATCGGCCCTAGAATACGCACCAATATTCTCAGAAGAATAAAACAATGTTTATTTTTTTAAATGGCAATAGCTTTTTTTTAATTGCATGCAAAGGTTATCAATGAAACAATAAAATGTTACTTATATACAATTTTATTGTTCTATTGTTAAAAGGTCTTATGTGACGTCATTTTCGCAAACATGACTTAAAAATAATATTTGGATATACTGGAGTTAAATAGTTCACTGTATTTTGGTATTTTGCCAAATATTAGTATCATCATTTGACATAAATAGCTGTGTTTACACTTAAAATTTTAACATATACATTAAAAATATATTTTAATATTTTTTGAGTTCCTATTTAATTTATTTGGTATGTCGTACATACACATTGAGAGTAATATATATATTTTATAAACTTTATTTTTTATATACACAACACTAAAGTTAAATAAAATAAATATTATTAAGCCATTGGCAGTTAATAATATATACATTTTTTTATAATAAACAAAGTAACTATAACTATTACTATAACTGGTAGGCTCAATTAATAAATATCAATCCCAGACAAATAAACATCTAGGAACATTTTCTTTGTTCAGGACGGGTTCTACACACAGTTATTATCTACAATTTTTTAATTTACATGTTTACTTGTGTTTTAAGACATTGCTGTATATCCTAAAACTTATAAAATAACATATTAATAATAGCACATAATAATCTTTAACAGAAAAAAATAACAAAAAGAGGAATAAACAATAAATATGTGGAAAGACCACTAGATCACTATTTATAAATGAAAATAATGATAAATGCTTACAATGTTTTAAATTGAAATAAAAAGAAATAGAAAAATATACAATTAAAATTCCTTATTATTTACAGTGCTTAAAAAAGGTTATATATCATACAGTTATATATTATTGTATAGTTCATAAATTAATTTTTTGCTTACTTTTTCATAGATGTCATAGAAAATTATTATAATTCATAACTAATATTCATCTACTATTATCTGATATTCATCTTGTTTAAATGAATCATGAAATAGAAATTAACCTTGTGGTATCTGGCTGAGTAGAATAGACCACCCTCCTTTCTTACAAAGGTGTCGTAAATGTGACTAAGGTAACTCGAGCCGCCATGTGGTATCGGGCTGAGTAGAATAGACCACCCTCATGTCTTACCGAGGTGTCGTAAAAAGGCGACTAAGGTAAGTTGAACCACCGTGTGGTATCCGGTTAAGCAGAATAGACCAACCTCATTTCCTACCAAGGTGTAAAAGGCGACTAAGGTAAGTTGAATTCAGGCAGACGGCCGGTCAACACAGTCAAATTATGTGGCAGCATGTTTATAACATGTTGTGCCGACCCCACTTAGAGTGATTTAAATATGGATTATTTTAAATTTATTATAATTTTTTGGCAACTCTAATCTATATATAGTCTATAGTCTCTTGTTTTATAATAAGTATAAAAGTATATTTTGAAATGGAGTGTTATTTTTGCAGTTCAGAGATGAATAAATCTTTAATTTAATATAAAACTATCAAAAATGTTAATGATAAGAAAGTGCGATTTTGTTTAACTTAAATTTCACTTTACAGAATTTAACTTAGAAATACTGAAATTAATTTACATTTATTATTATCATATTTCAACTAATTTATACAATTATTAATGAATGATTATTATTATGTCATTATCATGTTATTCATTACTCTGTAATTTGTAGGAAAATGCACGAATATCCAAAAGTAATAATAAAATTATTTTGCTGTAGTCCGTGATAAAGGTCCATCCCATCGCGAAGGATCTTTATAGAGGATTATAGCAAAATAATTTTATTATAACTTTTGTATTATATATCTCTGCAAATTAAAACCTAATCCTATAAATTACACTGGTCGACAAAATTATTTTTTTTTTTGTCACACGAAAACTGATGTCGAATTTTAAATACATTAGGGCCTTCAAGCAATAATATATCAAGGGGAAAAAAATGACACGTCAGGTATCCTTATGATAGTGATAGACAAATTTATAATTTTTGTATATGTAAATAGAAAATTAGCTACTCTTAAAGAAGTTATTGTTTAATGTACAATAGATAAATTAAATTTTAGGGAATATTTAGCTTCTGGTAGATCTCTTTTAAGATTCCAACAACAATTTGCTAGCATTCGTGTACTCCGTTTCCCTTGGTAGCGCTTCTCCATTAAGAAAATGTCATGATGAAACTTCTCGCCTTGTTCATCACTCACAGTTCCCAAGTTTGCAGAAAAGAAATACAAATGAGAGTGTAGCATGTGTATTTTTAAGGACATGTCACATCCCAAAGCTTTATATGACATTAGAATTTCATTTATTAAATCTTTAAGTAATTTTTCACGCTATAGTTTCCTAAAAAATTTGGACAACGTTCACAAAACTTTTCCAGGCAACTTTTTCTAGATAATTCAATTTCTCTTCAAAATCTTTATCCTTTATCAGTTTCCGTATAATTAAATTGTATATTATTATATAATTTACAAAATATTAAAGTTACAAGAAGTTAATTTTGCCTCGCTGAGTTTGGGATTTTTTTGTTTTAAATATTAATCCATTGCCGTCTTTAGGCATCATAGCCTTTACAAAAATTTTCATTTAGCCAAGTTTTAAATGCATCGGTGGTAAAAATATGTCATCAAGGTTCACTAAAGGATCATTTTTAACATTTTTATGGCCTGTAAGTAATTCACGTGTGGGCCACACTTTCTTTATGTAGTGACTCTTTTAGAGTCGTTAGAAATGCATTTATAGCTGTCACAAAAAAACTGGACGTGACTGGAACGAAACTATAGATTTTTTTAAATGAAGGGTTGCCAACCTAAACAAAAATGACCACCAAGTTCATGTGACAAAAACAGTGTCGACCAGTGTTATTTGCATGAAAATCCCTACAGTAGCTTTTGAATTTAACGCAAACAGACAAAATCTCGTGCCGGTGTATTTTAAAATCAAATCCCACCTTCATTCAAGCCCTTATCCCACTCTAAGTAGGGTCGGCACAACATGTTATAAACATGTCACATGATTTACGTATTTTACGACCGGCTTGACGTCATGATCTTAGTCGCTTTTTACTACACTTCGGTAAGAAAAGAGGGTGGTCTATTCTACCCAACCGTATATCACACGGCGGAATACTTAACCGACGACGGTTCAACTTACCTTAGTCGCCTTTTACGCAACCTCGGTAAGAAATGAGGGTGGTCTATTCTACACAACCACATACCACGCATCAAATCTTATATCTAAATTCATTTATTATAACCCAAACAGAACGTTATTTTCTCTTTATCGTTTATTTTATACGTAAACAAATCTCTAAATACTAGTAGTAAATGATATCTGAGAGATTGTTCTAGAATAACAATATGTAAACAATAGTGTGATATCGATGACTCATTTGTAGGAAGTAAACAGTATTTTGTATAATTTGCAAGTTAATAGCTTAGCATTGCGCGTTGGGCATAGATAATTTTTTATTTTTCTTATGAGGCATTTTAAATCTGTAATATCTCCGAAAATGGTCATTTAAATTACATGCTGTAAACGGCCATATTGATCTATATTAAATCAACTATTTATTTAAGGTACTTAATTGGATAAGGATTAATGCTGTATTGTATAAAAATTGCTTCAAAAATTAGGCATTATTTTTCGTAAAAAGTAAATGACAAAAAATGCTATTGTGGGTTATCCATAAGAGATAGACATATACCATCGCGGACTTTTCTGTAGACCTTTTCAAGGTGTACAAATACTTAGTACATTATTTTGATAAATCTCGTAGGGTTTAGCCTGCGTTTGCAATGTAAGCGGAAAAAATGTAATTATTTACAGAAACCTCAAAAATTACAGTATTTCTCTACTCCGTATTGAATGTTATTATACGTACAAACCTTCCTCTGGAATCTCTCTATCTATTAAAAAAAACCGCATCATACTCTGTTGCGTAGTTTTAAAGTTTTATGCGTACATAGGGAGAATGCGACTTTGTTTTATAATATGTAGTGATTTCTTCATACAGGACTGCGGTTTCATTATGTAACATTGAAAATGTTTTAAAGATTGACCGCCGAGTTTCTTTCTGGTTCTTCTCGGTAAGAGCAATATTCCGAACCAGTTGTAGCTTCATTAATCATATTGATCCTTGACGTTTCAAAAGTGATTGTAAGAGCTTATTTGAATAAAGATTATTTTGATTTGATTTACGTGACACTGGCAGAATGATTTGCGCCCAATTTGCGTTGTACAGACAATAAAGCAAGATAATAATAATATATATAGGTTTATAAAGTCAGGCAACACACACTAGCTTTTAATGCTTTGTAAGATTTTGGCATAGAGTTATCTTTAATATTTAAATAATTTAATCTTGTATACCTATGTATAGTTTTCTGAATTTTTGAAACGGCTCCAACGTTTTTCATGAAATTCATGCTGAATAAATACGGATTTTTAGATTGAAAATCGATCTAGCTAGGTTGCCTTAAAAATGTTTATAGAATTAGGCGTTACTTTGCGGAGGTCCATAATACAAAACTAATGAGAATATTATTTTGCTACAATCCGCGATAAAGATTAATAAGATTTTATCGCGGATTATAGCAAAATAACATAAAATGCTACAATATTATTAGAAAGCAAAGGACAATTACGCTATTAATTGCAAAGTCGTGATAGCTCAATTGGGTAACGGGCGGTCTCTAATTCTGAATATTAGGATCGATGTCAGATATATTTTTTTAAATATTTAAATTCCATTATTTTATTTATTTAAAAAATTACAGAGCAAGTTCGGTTACCTAGGTACTTACTTAAAGTATGGAATCCAGACTAAAATGTACCATATGGCAACAAAGAGAAAGCAAATATGGGTGTATTTTTACGTCTCGCTTCTTTATGTGCGATTAGACGGTACGGAATATGGATTTTGGGCGGTACCAAATTGTTTTTTTTTTATCATGAAAAGACTAGTGCTATAAACGATTTAACCTAAGATGAATATTGGTTGTAGTGTTTAGTTAGACTTTTTAAATTAGTGGTGTCGTAAAAGGCAACTAAGGTAAGTTGACGTTAAGCAGGCGGCCGGTCGTAAATAACCAAATCACTTAACAAAATGTTGTGCAAACACCACTTAGAGTGGTATAAGGGCAGGAGAATAATAAATGAAGCTAAATGTAGAGTGGACTGTGCGTTTTTATACCTCAAACATGCAGGATTCATAAAAACACATGCACATACCTCCACTACTACTACAATACTCGACTGGCCTGCCTTCAGCACCGCGGGTCGCGGGTTCGATTCCTGCGAGGCCAACATTTTCTATAAATGAATTTGTTGGTCTTTGAGCCTGGGTGTATATTTGTATTTAAGTATGTATTTAAAAAATATATAAGTATATATTCACCAGTTGTCTGTCCATAACACAAGTATTAAGTTACTTACTTTGGGGACGGACGACCGTGTGTGTAAGTGTCCCATATATTTATTTATTTATTATTAATACACAAGCGCACACACGTGCACAACTCAACAATTGTTTCGCCCCGCAAACGAAGCATCATCAGGAGATAGACATCTACGACCCACGCTGTGCAGTGGTTAACATGTTTCACTATTACTCAAGATCCCGGGCCAGAAATTCTATTTCCGGTATAATATGCTATGTACATTCTCCAAATATTTGTTTTGGTCTAGTTTAATGTTTCCTTAGACTTTTTCGGGTTAAAATAATATGCAGATTATTAGTAAAAACTTGGTTCAACGCCGCCAATAGATAAAGTTGCGGAAATAGTTATGTTTAACTATTGTTTTCCCCAATGCGTCAACCTGATAAGATTATATCGGTAAGTGTTAACAGTGATTTTCCTGTTCACGAAATTTTCATCTGATTAATATAACGAGCTTTACGTTTTTTCTAGAACCAATTTTTTTAAAACTAGTTATATCCCGTGGTTTAGCCCGCGTAATTTTTATTTTTTATACCTCATTACATTTTTATCAGATCCCTATTTTTTTGAAAATTGTAATATAGCCCATGTTGCTCAGTGATGATACAGCTTTCTAATGGTGAAAGAATTTTTGAAATCGGTCCAATACTTTTTGTGTGAAAACATTAGAAACATACATACAAACTTTTCCTCTTTATAATATTAGTATAGTAAATAAATAAATATATGAGACACTTTCCACACGCGGTCATCCGTCCCCAAAGTAAGTAACTTAATACCTGTGTTATGGTAGACAGACAACTGGTGAATATATACTTATATAATTTTAAATACATATTTAAGTACAAATATACACCCAGGCTCGAAGAACTAACAATTAATTTAAATTGACCTATTGTGTGGTATCCGGTTAAGTAGAATAGACCACCTCCTTTCTTACCGAGGTTTCGTAATATACAATTTAGGTAAGTTTACGTCAGGTAGGCTGCCGGTCGTAAAATACGTAATCAAAGTGACATGTTTGTAACATGTTGTGCCGACCCCACTTAGAGTGGGATAAGGGCAGAAGGATGACGATTCGTAGTATAAAATAAGCTCATAGTTCAAGCTGGTAGTATAAAGTTTGATATTGCCAAATTTTATAAATATTCGTTCATTTCATAGAGATTCTTACCTTGTATATTTATATACAAGACATATATATAATACATACACAAATATACCAATACATAAACATAATATAGTGTTCACACTGTCTCAAAGCTCACACGTCAGTAACGCTAAAGCCGCAGGCGAGAGTGGACGTGTAGACATACTGTTAGTGCGTATTTGAGCCTATGCTATATTTAACACCAGTCTATACTTAAACAATTCAAGTGAACACATGCACCACAGATAGATTTTCGCATTTATATTTGGATTTTACTCTACAATATGTTTTGTTCTTTTTACAATTAGTTTTAAATGTTATTAGTTAAACTTTTTTCATAACATTTTGTAATTAAACATACACTATCTGTTCGATCTTATCTTATCTAAATATTACATGTCAACGTATGTGAAAAGTTAATCTTTTATCTTTTGTCAGTTTTTGTTTTAGTATCTTAAGTTGGGTTTTCTAAATGAGACTTAGTAATACAAATTATATTATGTATTTACTATTGGGTTGTTAAAACTATATAATTTTGTGATTAAATAAATAACTAATTCAAATAAAAAATATTCTTTACAAGCTTTTACTCGCGACTTTGTTTGCGTGGACTGTCGTGTCGTCGGTCGATAATAGATGGCGCTTTTCAATGTCGTCCTATTCCTGTAGAATTAACAGGATTTCTATAGCCTATATGTTATTCCCGTGTATCGTACCCTACTAATATTATAAATGCGAAAGTTTGTGAGTATATTTGTTACTCTTTCACGGCAAATCCGCTGAACCGATATCAATGAAATTTGGCACAATTATTTCTTACACACCATAACATAAAGGATATAAAAATCCTGTTAATTCTGCAGGAATAGGATATTGAAAAGCGTGATCTATTATCAAGCTATCACACGAGAACAGTCCAAGCGAACGAAGATGCGGGTAAAAGCTAGTATGTATATATTTATCAGTTGTCTGTCATACGTAACCCAAGTATTAAGTTATTTGGGGACGGACGACCGTGTGTGTAACTGTCTCATCACTACATAGTATAAAACAGAGTCGCTTTCTTTGTCTGTCCGTATATGTACGCTTAAATCTTTAAAACTACGCAACAGATTTAGATGCGGTTTTTTTTAATAGATAGATTAATTAAAGAGGAAGGTTTATATCACTACATATTATAAATCAAAGTCGCATTCTTTGTCCATATTTCCCTATGTATGCATAAAACTTTAAAGCTACGCAACAGATTTGATGCGGTTTTTTTAACAGATAGAGTGATTCCAGAGGAAGGTTTGTACGTATAATAACATTCAATACGGAGTAGAGAAATACTGTAATTTTTGAGGTTTCTGTAAATAATTACATTTTTTCCGCTTACATTGCAAACGCAGGCTGAACCCTACGAGGTTTATCAAAATAATGTACTAAGTATTTTGTACACCTTTAAAAGGTCTACAGAAAAGTACGCGATGGTATATGTCTATCTCTTATGGATAACGCACAATAGCATTTTTTTGTCATATTCTTTTTTACAATTTTAAACAATACAGCATTAATCCTTGTCCAATTATGCACCTTAAATACATTGACGGCCATATTGATTTAATATAGATCAATATGGCCTTTTACAGCATATAATTAACTACTACTGGATAGATTTAAACATTTATTTCACCGAGTGACATAGGCTATATATTATATATATTTTATACCCGTGCGAAGCTGAAACGGGCCGCTAGTATATTTATAATATATTCAGGGTTTTTCAAAGTTTATAATGACGGGAAGATATTCGCTGGTGAATGTAGTATTATTATATGTTCTGGTGACTTCCTTAACCTCAGTTCCCATCCAGCATCGAGAGCAAGCACGAGGTGACGATACTCGGGGGACTCAACGAGTTTTGTGTCAAATTCTTCGGACCACCAGGAAGTATGTATATTTTCATCATCCTCCTGCCCTTATCCCACTCTTAGTGGGGTTGGCGAATCGACTTACCTTAGCCGCTATTTACGACAGCTCGGTAAAAAATGAGGGTGGTCTATTCTATTCTGCCGGATACTACACGGCGGAATTGTAATAAGCAACAAAGTGAATTTTATGAATTTAAGATTTGATAAAATACCGCTTCATTCACGGCCTTTAGTTATAAGCTTACGATGCAGTTGACCTTTTCAATGTCATCCTATTCCTGTAGAATTAACAGGATTTCTATAGCGTATTCGTTATTTCGGTGTATAAAGAATAATTGTGCTAAATTTCATCGATATTGATTCAGCGGATTCGCTGTGAAAGAGTAACAAACATAGATCCATACTCACATACTTTCGTATTTATAATAGTAGGAGGAGGATATAGGTCAAAAAATCTTTCTCAATTTTCAGCCCCATATGAGGGGGGAGTGTGGAGGGTGAGGGTCCATTTGCCAGACCACTACCCCTTCAAGTCGCCGTCCATCGGATTCATGAACAAGGTGTACCACCCCAACATAGACGAGGTCTCAGGCACGGTCTGCCTCGACGTCATCAACCAGGCCTGGACAGCTCTTTATGGTGAGACGGTGAATATTTTCTATGAATAATACTTAAGAGCCTTTTTTTAATTCAGAAAAATAGGTCGTCACATCCTGACGCTTTCGATCGCTTCAGGGACCTTTTCAGATGGGCGTCCAGCGCCCAGAAGGTCCCTATAATACTTAAGATTTTTTTTTGTCTGGGAAACCCAGTATGGGTCGTTACCGCCTGACGGGGATGAGCAGCGGGTATGTCAAACTCTCACTGACTAAAAACCTGACAGTGCTCCACCACGCTGCTGGTGGCGAGGACAGGGTACCGTTGTACACATTACCCCCATCCCTACCAGCAGACACTCAGTACCCCAGAGTTATGTCATTAAAATCCATTGTAGGTCGTCAAATTCTGACAGGGACGAACGGGGGGTATGTCGGACTCTCACCGACTAAAAACCTGACAGTGCTCCACCACGCTGCTGGTGGCGGGGACAGGGTACCGTGGGACACATTGCCCCCATCCCCGTCAGCAGCAACTCTAAACCCCAGAGTGCGTCATTAAGGGTCGAGGCCTCTGTCAAAGTGGCCCCCTCCTTCCGTTGGAAAGTGCATCGGCAGCACTAGAAGATCGATCGCTTTGGGGACCTTTTCAGATGGGCGTCCAGCGCCCAAAAGTTCCCCTTAATACTTAAGAGTTTTTTTTGTCAGGAAAACCGGTAACTGAAAAATTTCTAATAATTAATTGGTAATTCTAATTGATAATGTTTGATATTTGCGTAATTATATTTCTTAACTATATTACTTCTTAAGTATATTATTGTTGGTCAATTTTTAGCTGGCAGAGATATCTGTAATAGGGATAACTTGGCCTTTGTACACTATTTACCAATAATGTTTTTTCCAACATTTTTTATGGTACATAAATAAATAATTATTCAACAATTTGCTGCCCTTAAAAAACCCAACAAGTTATGTCAATTCCAATTCAAATTTGACATATAATTCCAGATTTATCGAACATATTCGAGTCGTTCCTACCGCAGCTGCTGACGTACCCAAATCCAATCGACCCGCTGAACGGCGACGCGGCCGCGATGTACCTTCACAAACCTGAGGAGTACAAGAAGAAAGTATCAGGTTCGTATCATTAAGCACATATATCATTCAAATATATAATATCATATATATATAATTATAATAAATCATAAAAAATAAAAATAAATCATATAAATATATTCTTTCTGGTTCTTCTCGGTAAGTGCAATATTGCGATCCATTTTAGCTTCATTAATATTGATCCTTGACGATTCAAAAGTGCTTGAAAGGGCATATTTTGATTTCCATTTTCATCAAACACACCTCTTCCACAGATCATTTTAATTTGCACCCGCCTTTCCTTACTGTGTTCGTCAAATTTGACTGGCCCGTTGGCGCAGTGGATAGTAATCCTGCCTTCAGAGGGCCGACATTTTCTATAAATTAATTTATTGGTCTTTGAGTCTGGGTGTAAATTTGTATTTAAGTATGTATTTAAAAAATATATAAGTATATATTCACCAGTTGTCTGTCCATAACACAAGTATTAAGTTGCTTACTTTGGGGACGGACGACTGTGTGTAAGTGTCCCATATATTTATTTATTACTAGCGGCCTACCCTGCTTCGCACGGGTATAAAATATATAGCCTATGTCACTCAGTGAAAAAAATTAAAATCGATCCAGTAGTTTTAATTTAGGTATTCATTAGTGCCCGTGGCACGCACGCGTTAAATTTGAAGAAAAACATTTCCCCTCTCCCCATACCAAGAAGATTTCCTGCTATATCTAATATCTAAATTCATATACTACATATTTACATTTTACATTTTTCCCTATATATTTACACTCTATCTATTAAAAAAAACCGCATCAAAATCTGTTGCGTAGTTTTAAAGATTTAAGCAAACATAGGGATATAGGGACAAACAAAGAATGTGACTTTGTTTTATACTATGCAGTGATAATCCTTATAGCATGATTCAGTATTCACGCGCGATGGCTTATTATTAGCGTATTTCATGTATTACTTTGGTGTTTCTATACCGATTTCAATGATTCTTTTTTTATATAATGGTTAATACTATTCCCTTTTTTATTTGGGGATGACTGACAGTGATATAAACGTAGGAGTAGACAAATATAACCAGAAAGCTTCGAACTGCTAAGCTATCGGGAGTTACACGTGTTATTGTGAGTCAACCATAAAAATAGACATATGCTGTCGTGGTAATTTTTTATACAATTTTAAGGAGAACATTTCCGTCATACATGATTTCTGTGTAGCTTTAACCATCAAGGTTGCACACGCGACGGAAGCTTAAAAAATGGAGTAACTTCTCCCGTTTTCCCGACATTTCCCTTTACTGCTCTGCTCCTATTGATTGTAGCGTGATGAAAAGTATACTATAACCAGCTCAGGAGTATGAAGAAAAATCGTACCGAGTTTCGTTAAAATCCGTCGAGTAGTTTTTGTTTCTATAACGGTTATACAGACAGACAGACAGACAGACAAAAATTTTACTGATTGCATTTTTGGCGTCAGTATCGATCTCTAATCACCCCCTGATAGTTATTTTGGAAATATATTCCAGTTACAGAATTGACCTCTCTACAGATTTATTATAAGTATAGATTTAATTAGTTGAAATATGATAATAATTAATGTAAAATAATTTCAGTATTTCTAAAGTTAAATTCTGTAAAGTGAAATTTAAGTTAAACAAAATCACACTTTCTTATCATAACATTTTTGATAGTTTTATTAATTATTAAACATTTATTCATCTCTGAACTGCAAAAATCACTAAATACTTTGGGGACGGACGACCGTGGTTGTAAGTGTCCCATATATTTATTTAATTTAATGTCCCTCCAGACTACGTCCGAAGGTTCGCGACGGAAGAGGCCCTCCTAGAGAAGGACGCCATCACGGGCATGGGCACCACGCCCGCCTCCGGCTCCAAACCCTCGAACGGCGCGAACAGCGAGTCCGAGTCCTCAATGTCTGAGTTCAGCGACGACGAGGCCCAGGACATGGAGTTATAACGGTCCCCCCCCCGTCGACTGCTCGCTCACTGCCGCACCGGTTGTCTATTGAATTCGCTGTGAGGTAATGTGGCAATGTTTTAAATTCTTGGGTCGCCTTGTGTTGGAAATTTGGTAAAAAAGTTGCGTCTGTTGCGTTGTATCACTTGATTGTACACAATTTTTCAAAAAATTAATTCTAAAGAAAAGAAGAAAACAAAAAAGTTGCGTCTGTCGCGTTGTATCACTTGATTGTACACAATTTTTCAAAAAATTAATTCTAAAGTAAAGATAACAAAAAAATTGCGTCTGTCGCGTTATTGTACAAAATTTAAAAAAAAAATAATTCTAAATTAAAAAAGAAAACAAAAATGTTGCGTCTGTCGCGTTATTGTACACAATTTTTTCAAAGAATTAATTGTGAAGTAAAAAAGAAAACAAAAAAAGTTGCGTCTGTCGCGTTGTATCACTTTGTAGTACACAATTTTTCAAAGAATTAATTCTAAAGTAAAAAAGAAAACAATAAAAGTTGCGTTTGTCGCGTTTTTGTTATTGTATCAATTTATTGTACACAATTTCTCAAAAAATTAATTCTAAAGTAAGAAAGAAAACAAAAAAGTTGCGTCTGTCGCGTTATATCACTTTATTGTACACAATTTTTCAAAGAATTAATTCTAAAGTAAAGAAAACAATAAAAATTGCGTCTGTCGCGTTTTTGTTGTATCAATTTGTTGTACACAATTTTTCAAATAATTAATTGTAAAGTAAAAAAGAAAATAAAAAAAGTTGCGTCTGTCGCGTCGTTGTTGTGTTTTCGCAATTTTACAAAAAAATTGACACAAAGTAAAAAAAAAAACAATATTACTAGCTTGTAAAAAAGCGCACAAAAACGTACTTATCCTATAAAAGGTTCTCGATGCGTTTGTCGCGTCGGCGATTGCGAGTGTCGCGCTGTCTGATTCATTTGAATTTTATAATTGCAATTAAGCAGTCAAAGAAATGACTTGTGCTCGCATCGCCTAATGTCGCGATGTCGGAATTTCGGAAAATTTTGGAATTCATGCAGATCTTCGTTTTTCAAAAAAATATCTTTATTATAATATCATTTATTCAATTGGTAAAAATTTGCATAACTTAAAAATGCAAATAATCGAATGGGTGATGATTTTGTGATCTCTGAATAATTGTAAATCTCCTTAAGTCTCCGTGACACACGATGATGGTCTACGATGATTTTATCAGGCGGTTTCTTGTTGACCCTTGACATCCTCTGATTGAAAAAACATGGTCTTAGGTCACCATATCGAGACGCAATTAAAAACTTTACTGAACTTGACACTATGCCTTTCGTGTTATTTGTTCATTAATCGCGAACTCTAAACGCGACTGTCGCAACGTGACAGATCTGTATTTTCAAATTTGTTGGTTTTTATTTAATTTAACTTTAAAATAACTTCGTCAGTTTTAGCAATATAGGAATTATATTACAATGATATATGTATATGCGATTTTTCAATACAAGGCGCCCAATCTTAGACCGTTATTTTACTACCTCAGATGTTAAAAAAAATTAACTATTATTCTCATCAAACCTCGTATACATACAATAATTTTCGAACTTAAACATATCTTTAGAAAAATATTAGTTTTTATCAACTGAATAAATAGAAAAATTTTAAAACTTTAATTGTAATTTAAAAAAGCGAGGTAGTAATATAATCTGTATTTAAAAAACTCGTTTCAATGCTTCACAGAGAGTTCACAACAATATGTAAAGCCAGTTATATTTAGTCTGTGTCCACCGCTGAGAAAATTTGTTACATAATCTGTAAAATGTATGGACCACAATATGCCAATTTTAGGATTTTAGATCGAATAAAAAAAAAACTGCTCATAAAAACAAGGCGGTGGACACGAAAGTGCTTTAAATTAACGAAAAAAATATCTTGAATATAATTAGTATTTGTATTTTAAAATTGGTGTGATTGGATCGTTTTATTTAATGGGATAGTCAAGCTTGTCTTACCCGTGCGTATTTAATTCATTAAACATAAAATTTGTTTAACATAATGCCTATAAGAATCTGTAGCGTCTGATGTTTAAATTTTTCTACTATTTGGTAGAAATTTCTCAAGTTATGGTAGTTTATTTCAACCACTTCTATAATTCTTTCTGGTCAATTAGAAAGTATTTATATGCGACGCTTTAATTTTTTTTACATGTTACCAGACTAATAATGGTTAACAGTGTCATAATTTTTCAGTAATGCGTAAATAATTACAAGTAATCTTGATTTTTACGAGATATACTTATAAGTCAAAAATGTTTTTTTCTATTGCTATAGATAAAAAAAATATATTCTTTTAAATTCCTTTTTAGATGTCTTCAACATCACCAATGAAAGGAATTTGTTGTGTTTCAATTTTGTTAGTTTGTGTAGTTATGTAATATTTTCCTTATAACCCCGTTATCAAAATTTCAACATGTCACATGATCAAAACCTGATTAAAAACCGGAAATATGATGAGCTCTGGTCACGTAGATTATTCGTCTTAACCACTAGAGAAGAGTAAAAGGCATTTTATAGACAGATATAATATGTTTTTATCAAGCGTCACTTATAACGCCATTTTTTTAAACGCCGGGTAAGGGGTGTGTAAAGTCCTTTAATCATACGCTTATTGTTAGCAGCAATATATTAAGGAAGGTGTTTCACGTCGATGTTGTAATATCGAGTAGATTGTGATGTATTTCGTAAAATATTGTCGGAAAACTATTATAGGTACAATGTAAAGTACTAAAATTACACTCGGTTTTGTTTGAGAGGATCTAATATGAGCATATGTCATGTTAAATAAAAAAAAATATCCTCTCAAATACTACTGTAGTTTTTAATAACTGCTAATATAAATGTACTATTTTTCATTATATTAATATACTGGCAACACGACGGATGTGAGTGAGCAAGGTAGCATTTTGTAAATATCTTTTTAATCTGTCCCCATAGCGTAAATCCAACTTAAATCGAGCCCGTTGTCGGACTAAAGTCATCACTTTATATCTCATAGGTATTTAATTTTTTTTATTAGTGTTAATTTTTAAATAAATGTGTCATGTCGTATGTTTTTCGTCCATCTCCCTCTGGTACTACCATATTGTAGTTGTTTTTTTGTAATAGCAACACTGGTTAAATGTTTGGCTGCGTTTATACATTATTCGTAATGAACTGTGATCGCTAGATTCCTTTTCAAGGAGTAAAATCGTCAATTTGTCTATGAAAGAGGTTGAGATATCAAAAACGTTTTCTGTACTTAGTGTAATTGCTCCGTTTCGTAGATATATTCTGTTTTAGCACAATGATTTTATCGATTTTGACAATTTCTTTTATACTTTTGACAAAATCTACATTGGGGCCATGTTAAAAACTGGATTTATTTAGTTTTTTTTGCAATACAATTGTTGTTTTATTTTGTATTGTTTACTTACAGCGCAAATAATTATTTACAAACTATAGATGTTAATAAGTGACAATACATGTCTGGAAAAGAGGAAGCCGAAAGCGTAGATTTTTTTTTAAGTTTCTAGTTAAAGGTATGAAGAGTTTAAATTATTTCTCTTGCGCATGTTTAGTGTCTGCTTTTACCAAATACTTAGCATTTCATTGTTTTTGATGACTCGGAAGGCAACAACGCTTTGCTAATCTCGCCAAAGTACGATTTTGGCTTTGTAATGTTCTTTTTGGTTTTGGGATCGGTTTTTTCCATTGTTTTTTAAATAAATACATCGACCTTTTACTTCTGGTATAGACTAATCCTAATCTATAGCTGAAAGGCTATGGAATTGGGTAGCCGTAATTTGAATTCATAATTTAAGCTCATTCAATTGGATTTTTTATAAACATGACGAAACAAGATTTAACTTTTTAGAAATTTTATTTTTTCAAAGACAGGGCAAGAAATATTTTCATTTTTCTATATATTATGTCAGAAAGAACATTACAAGAAACGAATAAATACAGATCTCTAAAAATGACATTTTGCGATTCTAAAAGTGTTGCAATCGTCTTTATGGTTAAGTCTAGGTTATTAATAGAATATAACACGAAAAAAATATATTATTAATATAGACATATATGTATCTTTGAAATGATAACTCAGCCATAATAATATATTTTGGTATAAGGAGGTAACATGTTAAATTTCCTAGTTGTATAAAAAAGTTGGGTCGACGGATAGTAGGTGTTTTCTTTTTTGGAAATTTTTGGTAGATTTTTCGAGCTTTCAACAGTCCACCCAGCTTTTCGGTCCGCACCACAGATTATGTATATTAACGTCTCTGAATCAGGCAAAGGTTTTCAAGTGTGCTTCCATTTGTTTTTATCTGTTGACAAATATTTTAAATTGTTTGTGTCGTATGAAATGTCTGAGAAATATTTTATTGTGTCGCTCATCATGAGTACATTTGAAAATTTTTGTCCAAAACAACAAATGATGCGATAATTTATCTCTATTATTAACTCTGTTGAATTTAAAAAGGTATTATACATTATTGGTAAATAATTTTGATGCATATATTTTGCCAATCGATTAAGTTCGAACGAACGAATGATCTAGCATGACGTCGTGTAGAAACCATAAAGTTCATATTCTCCCGCCAGATTTCTATAGGCCTAGACTATATTCACTAATCATCAAGTGTAATGACAGCGAAACGCACATATGGTTTTTGGGTAATTTTGAAAATGCTATTAATCTTATCTGTCTATATCACCATAGACATTTTCTTCATCTAAGAGGAATTTCAGCTGTCACTTATGTCTTTTACATGGCATGTGTTAAGTTATCACCACTAAAAAAACCATTTGTCTTTGGAACTAAAATACATCTTTAAGTACCATATTCCTCCTGTATTTGTGTAGTTTATTTTTTTTACCATATTTTTATTTTTAATACCTAATGTGTGATCTATAGGATTCTACCATAGATAAAGAAAACATTAACAAATTAATATCAATTCTTAATATCAACCTAATATCCTAATCAGGATGTTAAAGGTAAACTAATTTTTAAATTCGACTTTGACATATTATCTAAGTATATAAAAAAATGTATTTTGTCTTTGGATTTTTAATTTTCATGTCGCATCACTATTGTTTCTCAATGTAATCGAGGTTTGTACTAATTATGGTGTACTAAATTGATTTCGGATAAGAATTTCTATGGTCGCAGATATAAAATCAGTTATACATGTAACAGAATAAAAAGTTTATAGTATATTTTTATTTCATTACATGTAATAAACTTACGTTATTTTTAAACGACATGTTTTGTTTTCTTTATCATCTGCTTTGTAGTTATTTGTCTGTGAAATCCCTGGTTGCAATTAATTTTATTAAGGACAACCAACTACCTTTAATAAATCCATAGGTTTTACATTAAGAGTAGGAAAGGAGTAGTTTTTGAAAAATCCTGTCAGCTTCATACAAGACTGGTTTAATAACATAAAAGTGTAAAATTCCACAATCCATACTAGACCAGTCTACAGAAAGGTTTAAGTTGAGTATAAGAGATGTACTTGTGTGTAAAGCATATTACAAAATTGAAGATTATTTGGGTGATAAAATAGCCTGGATTTAAAAAGCTTCTCAGCTTCATACAGGACTGCGGTTTAATAATATAAAATTGAAAATGTTTAAAATATTGACCGCCGAATTTCTTTCTGGTTCTTCTCGGTAAGAGCAACATTCCGAACCAGTTATAGCTTTAATAATATTGATCTTTGACGATTCAAAAGTACTTGGAAGAGCTTATTTGAATAAAGATTGATTTGATTTGGTTTTCACAAAGTTTTGTGGTTGAAGTAAATAAAATAACATTTAATTCATTAACATAACTCTATTTAAAATAAACAGTTCAACAACAAGCTATGTACATTCCACTCTATCTACATTCATACTAAACATATTCAAGGAACGTCAGTAATTAATTAATTGTAAATGATTACTGATTGTCTATGGTTCACAAATAAAATGGTGAATAAAAGAATCGAAAGAATTATGATGAAATAGCAAAAATTTTTTGTCAGTAATTTAATTATACATCATTATTATAATTTCTTGTCATAATTTTTTTAACCTCTTAAATTCTACCACATTGTTAAATGCAATATCATCCAAAATAACATCTAAATCATTTTCTCGTTACATATAGCCAGTTAAGCCATCATCCTTCATATACAAGAAAACATATTACATACTTATTATTAAAGTGACCGAATTAAAAAGTCATTATTTTCAAATTGCAATAACACATAGCGAAGTGCCTACAAAGTGTTAAAGAGTCCCATAACTTGAAAGAGCAAGTAAATACTAGCTTTTTTGTCCATAATGTGATGTCATAGATAGCAATAAAAAAAAGATTACGTACAAAACTCAATTAAGAATAATTTTTAAATTAGGTCAGTTTAATACTAAGCGTGCGATATATTCAATATTGTTTTTTATATCTAAACTAGGTCATATTACATAATTTTGTAACCTCTTACATTGTTCCAAATTGTTAAACCCAGAATCATCCAAATTAGAAATTGAACCATTTTCTAATCACAAATACCCAGCTGTAAAAGAATCTTATTCAAGAAAACATAAAATTAAACATTGGCAGGAAAACATTGTTTATGGTCACATACTGTGCTTTTAGTCTATGATATTTAGTATTTACACACATGAAATATGAGATAATTTAGGTTAATTTAATATCTTTCTACTATATTAAAATCCAATAATGTTGAATATATATACTAAACCACTTTCTTATAAACTTTAACCTAATACTGTGCAGTGATGCATAGTGGATTTAATTTAAATATTAATATATTTAGAAAACTTCAGTTACTTATTAAAGCACATTAATATTATTTAAAAAAAAATTAAAAAGTCAGAAAAGTCTTTCAGGAACACCTTCAGTTATGAATCTACACATATAAAACAATGTCCTCAAAACCTGTCTGTCTGTATGTGATAGATTTTCTCAAAATCTATTGAAAAGGTTTATGTACCGTTTTAACTAAAAGGTAGTGCAATTCTTTCGAAAGGTTTAGATCAGTGTTTCCCAAAGTGGGGTCCACGAACCACAGGGGGAGCAATTTAATGGTTAGGGGGGGGTCAACTCAACACAGGTTAGCGTTTCACTCTGGGCCATTTAAGTGCAATGCTAGATTTTGGTGGCAAAAAAAGCAATTTTTCTTCTTAAAATCTATTATTTATGTTCTTTAAGTGGACAGTTCAATTTTTCAGGCTCTTTTCGGTAGGAACAGCTTTCCGAACCAGCAGCAGAGTTGACGATTCAAAATCACTTGTTTACAAGCTTTTTGAATTTGAATAGGAGAGAAAATTGTAAAACATGTTATGACGACTTCACTTATAGCAGGACATGGTGATTTATAAATATAATACATTATAAGTTCTTCACCAGAGTCCTTTATATGTTTCATTCATTCATTTTGAATCCAGTTTACACTACACAGCTCACTTTATATTCCGGAGGACCACTTTGCATCACTAAACACATCACACACACTAACACTAAACACTTTAGCCTATGATGAGTCCGCAGCCAAACTTGAACTGCTGCTTGGCCTGGTTGGCCATGCCTGACAGGGCAAAGGAGAATGGCAGGGGCTGGAGTTTCTTTTCCAAAACAGCGCCAATGTTCCAATTGGAATCCACCATACCTGGAATTGGACACACATTCTTTATACACTGAAACATATAGGCTATAGAAATAGGATGACAATGAAAAGCACCATCTATTATCAACTAACAGGCGTTACTTTTTGGTGATCCATAATACAAAAGTAATAATAAAATTCATCATTTTCACCTTCCTGCCCTTATCCCACTCTAAGTGGGGTCGGCACAACATGTTATAAACATGTTGTCACATGATTTGGCTACGTATTTTACGACCGGCTGCCTGCCTGACATCAACTATTATAGTTATAGAATTAGGCGTTACTTTGCGGAGATCCATAATATAAAAGTAATAATAAAATTATTTTGCTATAATCCGCGATGAAGTAGAATAGAAAATATATATAATGCTAAATGTGAGTGGACAATTTATTTTCATACCTAACACATGTTGAATGCAAAATAAAAAACCGTAATATAGTATTTTGATAACCATAAAAATGGTTATAGTGGGCTAACATTAAAAGCTAGACATATGCTATCGCGGACTTTTATTTAGAACAATTTTGTGATACATGATTTTTTAATAACTATCACCGTATACTCAGCGTACGCAAAGAAAGCTTTATAATTTGCCGTTATCGTACTATATTTTATTGCCGCTTCTCTCCTATTCATCTAAACGTGTTATAGTCTAAAGCCTTTCTTGATAAATGGACTATCTTACAGTGAAAGGATTTTTCAAATCGGTCCAGTAGTTCCTGAGATTAGTACGTTCAAACAAACAAACTCAGCTTTATATATTAGTACAGATACCTCTAAATACAAGTTCTGCTTTGGGTATTGTGACCTGGTAACCGATGGTGCCCACTGACTCCATACCCCGGAATGACGTGTCCATTTCTGCAACCACCTGGAATATAAGTAAGTAAAAGTAAGTAGCGGCCTGTTACTATCCCACTGCTGGAAATAGGCCTCGCTGGGCTACCACACCAACCGAAACATAAACTACATAAAATCATCATTATATTGAATGAAGTATGACATATCATACTTCACATAATACATTTATTCTTTTCGACTACCCTCCAATTACTACTCTTACTAACGCACTAGAGGATCATCCGCTACCTGATGAAGAAAACGCTGATGCGCAGTGGAATCACCTAAAGGAATTGATATGCAAAACTGTGGACAACATCACAAAACAACGGCCACGGTCGTTTCAAAGACAATCATGGCTCTCTGCTGACACTTGGAAAAAAATCGAGGATCGCAAGAGGCTCAAAATGGCAGGATTGACCAATTCTTTGGATCGTGAAGCGTACTCGGAGATGGGAAGGATCATACAATATAAGTGCCGCCGCGACAAAAACAACTTTGTGGGAAACATTTGCAGAGAAATCGAAGACCATTCGCAAAAAATCCAGACTTCGGATCTCTTTAAGAAGGTGAAGCTCCTTTCGAAGCAGACGAAACCTAAGACATGGGTAGTAGAAGATGAAAATGGAATTCGCCTTCAAGATCTGGAGAAGGTGGTGAAAAGATGGCGGCAATACTGCGAAGATCTGTATTGCAACCCCCATGACCGAGTAGCATTATCTTCATCTTGGGATCAAATCACCTTAGAACCCCCAATACTTCTGTCCGAAGTTACGGCCGCAATCAATGCGCTCAAGGATAAAAAAGCGCCCGGACCCGATCAAATTACTGCGGAGATCATCAAAGCTATGGGAAATATTGGGGCAAGCACAATACACAAGATTTGTGATAAGGTTTGGCGCACAGGTGTATGGCCTAGCGATTGGTCAAGATCAGTCATACTACCACTTCACAAAAAAGGCTCAACCGTTAAGTGTGACAATTACAGAACATTGGCATTAATCTCGCATGCTAGTAAGATTTTGTTACACATAATTAATAACAGGATTCGTCATTTTCTAGACTGGCAAATACCACAAGAGCAGGCTGGGTTCGTCAAAGGAAAGGGGACTCGAGAACAAATATTGAATATTCGTCATATCATTGAAAAGTCTTACGAATTCAATACCCCAGCTGTCTTATGTTTCATTGACTACAGCAAGGCTTTTGACTGTGTCGTATGGTCGGCTCTGTGGAAAATTCTGGAAGAACTTGGCGTACCTGAACATCTGGTTGCACTAATCCAATTACTATACCATAACAACCAAGGCATAGTGAAGGTTGAAAGAAGAACATCTAAGCCTTTCAAGTTTGGAAAAGGGGTGAGACAAGGCTGCATACTATCCCCCATTTTATTCAATGTTTACGGAGAATACATCATAAGACGAACGCTAGAGAACTGGAGAGGTGGTGTCACTATTGGTGGCACCAGAATTACCAACCTCCGCTACGCAGATGACACTACTCTGTTGGCTGCGAATGAAACCGAGATGGTGAATCTCCTTAGTAAAATGGAAGGGATCAGTTTGGAGCTAGGTCTTAAAATCAATCACTCAAAGACCAAACTCATGATGGTAGATCGCAATAACTCGCTCCAGACAACAAGTGCCTTATCACTAGAAAAGGTTGACAACTTCGTATACTTGGGAGCGAATATAAGCAACACAGGCTCTTGCGAAAAAGAGATCAGAAGGCGAATCGGTATGGCCAAAAATGCCATGTCCCAGCTAAGTATAATTTGGAGAGATCGCAACATATCGCGCAAGACGAAGATAAGGCTGGTCAACACGCTGGTCTTCTCCATTTTCAGTTACGGCTCGGAGACATGGACGCTCAAAAAAGCCGACCGTGATCGCATTGACTCTTTCGAGATGTGGTGTTGGCGCAAGATGCTTCAGATTCCGTGGTCAGCATTCCGAACAAACCAGTCTATCCTTCGTGAATTAAAAATCAAGGATAGGCTTTCCACTAATTGCTTACGAAGGGTTATGGAGTTCTTTGGTCACATCGCCCGGAAAGACGGTCATAACCTAGAGCAGCTCTTGGTCACCGGGAAAGTGGACGGAAAACGGCCAAGAGGCCGCAGCCCGATTAGATGGTCAGACCAGATCCGTGCCACACTGGACTCCAAACTGCATGATGCACTCCACATGGCCAAGGACAGAAGCAGATGGAAGGAAGTCCTTCGAGAAAGTCTGCTTCCTAATCGTAGGGATCACGACCCTCAGTAATGAGGAATGCGACGCGAGGAGGAGGACCCTCCAATTACATATCATCCTCCTGCCCGTATCCCACTCTAAGTGGGACCGGCCCAACATGTTATAACATGTTGTACGATTTTGGCTACGTATTTTATATGTACGTTGACTTTTATAGAATTAGGCGTTACTTTGCGGAGATCCATAATACAATAGTAATAATAAAATTATTTTGCTATAATCCGCGATGAAGTAAAATAGAAAATACATATATATAATTCTTAATGTAGAGTGGACAATCGGTTTTCATACCTCATACATGCAGAACGCAAAATAAAATAAATGGTGGGGTTTAAACGATTAGTATATAATAGTAGTTTATTTTGGGTTATTCTTCACTTTGCGTTTTTATCGGTTGCGGGGCGAAACGATTAAGTTTGTGATAGTGAACGTGTGTAGTGCTTGTGTATTGTGGTGGCGGTGGTGGAGGTTTGTGCATTTGTTTTACGAATGTATCAGAACGAATGAAATGTATGAAAACGGATTGTCCACTCTACATTAAGCAATATATATATTTTCTATTTTACTTAATCACAGATTATAGCAAAATAATTTTATTATTACTTATGGTCGATAACATTATATTTTTAAAATCAACAAATAACTATGAACAAATTATATGAATAAAGACTAATTATAAAATAATTAAAAATATTAATTAAATATAACTATATGGGACACTGACACACACGGTCGTCCGTCCCAAAGTAAGTAACTTAATACTTGTGTTATGGACAGACAACTGGTGAATATATACATATAAATTTTTAAAAAAATACAAACTTAAATAAAAATGTACAACCCGAGTCGAAGACCAACAAATTCATTTATGGGAAATGTTGGCCCTCGGTGGGAATCGAACCCGTGACCCGCGGAGCTGAAGGCAGGGTCACTACCCACTGCGACAATGGGCCAGTCAAAATGGATCTTAAAAAGAAACTGACAATAAATAAAGATATTTTTGTTATTACCTGCAATTGTTCGCTCGCTTGTTTGAAATAGCACACGTGGAAGCTGGCCGCTCCTATTGTGGCTGATATTTCTGAATCTGTAAACCAAAAATCATAACATTACAGTAGTAATCTACCGTAGACTAGATGATTCAAAAGCACTTGTTTACTATTTTACTTGAAAAAATAAACACAGTAATCTTACATCTACACATCATCTTAGCGCTTAGTAGAACTAATCTAAGTAAACTAGCAAGGGCGCTTACAGGGCACTGTGGACTAAATAAACACATGTTAAACCTGAAGCTGTCAGACACAGGATCGTGCAGACTCTGCCTAGAGGCGGAGGAAACACCCATGCATATCCTGTGCGACTGTCCTGCGCTGGTTCACATTCGATACTCTCTCCTAGGGTCGCATTGTCTGCGCCCAAAAGAGGTGAAGGATCTCGCTGCCAAGAAGATCCTGGAATTTCTGGAGATCACCTGCATTGGCAGCGAACTGTAGTCAGTGGCGATCACAATAGATCAGTAATGGTCAAAGTGATACTGGGCCCTCTGGCCCTGCAAAGCCACTACTCCCAGAAGAAGAATCTTACATCTGTGTTGTACAGTGCTGGGGATAGTGCGATTTTGATTTGACGTGTACACATAGGCGTGCCATTCAGCGTTAGCGTATTTGAATGACCCGCATGGTGATACATGCGCGTATTCGTGTTTGTGCATGTATATATACATGTTATGATCTGTTATGTATCTGTTATCTGTATATCATGTAGTATGTAGTGGTGCATAGTTAGTCGTACCGTCCATGGTGTACCGCGCGGCGGCCGACGCGATGGCGATCTCCCCGCCGGATATCCGGGCGCTGGACTGGTACACCAGCTCGGCTCCCAGCGCGAGCCGCTTCGTCACCGACTGGAAGTGACGTCACTTATACCGCACAGGCAAACATATCACTCTATCCGAAGAAACGATAGGTGATGTGTATAATAGACAAAGTAGGAACCGACATAAGTACTTAAATCGTTTGTGGGTTTGGGTATAAGATTATATAATAACATTCCGCAATCAATTTTAGCTTTGCCATTAACAGCAGCTTACAAACACTATTAACGAGAGGCTGATACAGAAAGCCTATATTGTTGAGGATTATTTATGATAAGAATGTGTGGATATACTGTCCGACCCTGTACAAGATAGGAATGACTTAACGTAACTAGTTATAAGTATTATGTTGAAAAGAGCAACCGCCGAGTTTCTTGCTGGCTCTTCTCGGTAGGAACAGCTTTCCGAACCAGCAGTAGAGTTGACGATTCAAAAGCACTTGTTTACAAGTTTATTTGAATAAAGAATATTTTGGATTTGAATAAAGTCACATTTCCTATGCTTATACATGGACAAGTGACTTCCTTCGGATAGGGGGATATAAAAACACGCGTTATTCTTAGTGCCATGTTTTTCATATAAACAGTTTGGCAACAATACGAAATTAATTTTAATTTTAGGTAACTACACACCTCTTCACCCTATAAAAAATTAAATAGTTAATTCAGTGAAGTATTTTAGCCACAGGTATTATTTAACGTTTTAAAAAAAAACATGATTTATAGAGATCAATGACTGTACACACTAACTAACCTTGTCCTAATAATTAAACTACAACAACTGAAGAGGTGCGAGGGAGACAGAACTATGATGTTATTGTTTTATCCTAATGTTTGAACAAGTGCGCCGCGCCAGTACATCCAACCTTTACTGACAAAGCCAGATCTCAGTTGTATTATATTTATTTCGTTACAAAATTAAAAAAAAAAGGTTATTTAAGAATTTATAGAATTAGGCGTTACTTTGTGGAGATCCATAATACAAAAGTAATAATAAAATTATTTTGCTATAATCTGCGATGAAGTAAAATAGAAAATATATACAGGGTGTTTGGAAGGTCGATGCAAAGCTGCAAACAGGAGCTAGTATAGACTATTTAGAACCATTTAAACTGAACTTATGTTAGGCGAAGTGCGACTATTTTTTTTTATAAAATTTTAAAGATTTTTGAAGAAAAATCCGAAGTTATGTCATTATTTGCTAATAATCGGCCATTTTGAAGCCAAAGTCAATTATTTTTTATTTTATTTTATTAAACTAATGTGTAAACAGTGTAATAAAACATGATTAAGGTATCTGTGTTAAGAGATATTTTTTTTACAGATATTTGAAGTCAATCATTTCTTTTAAGATCAGAGAAAGCTGATTTTTGGTGGCATTTAAAAAAAAAATAGATTGTGCTTTTTTAGTTCAAACATTTTATTAAATATGCCTGGTCATTGTTCTTTATTTTGAGGTATCAACTATGCGGATAGCCCGCAAATTATTGAAATTAAGATCTACAAACTAAATTGCGAGAGAAAATTAAAATTCATAGGCGAAGTAATTAAAACAAAATTTTAATGAAAGTCATTTATTTTTCGTGTTCAAAATGTCCGCCGCGGTGTCTAACACAGGTGTTTTTATGTATGGCAAAGCAGACGGCAATGGTTCTTTAGCACGAAGGATGTACCAAGAACGCTATCCTAATCGCAGAGTACCGAATGTGAGAGTATTTTACAACACATTTCGTCGGCTTGCTGAAGATGGGATACACCGTGTGGAACCTGGAGTCAATGCAGGTAGACATAGTACTGATATTGAGGATGATGTTTTGGCGGCGTTTCAAGCTGATCCACATACTAGCACGAGAAAAGTAGCACGAAATTTAAACATTTGTCATTGGAAGGTGTGGAATACAATGCACAAAAACAACAAGTACCCGTTTCATGGTACGGGTGTTCAAGGCCTTGAAGAGCGAGATCCTCAGAGTAGGATTCAGTTTTGTCGTTTTCTTCTCAACTCAGACATTGAAGATGCATGGTTCCTGAAGTCAATCTTGTGGACAGATGAAAGTAAATTTTCAAGGGAAGGCATTATTAATTTCCATAACCTTCATCTATGGGCTGAAAAACATAATAATCCACATTGGAAAACGCAAAAATCATTCCAAAAGAAATTCTCGGTCAATGTGTGGGCCGGAGTTATTGGCAAAATTTTGATTGGGCCTCATTTCTTACCAGATAATTTAAATGGAAATAATTATTTAGAATTCCTGCAAAATGATCTTCCAGAGCTTGTAGAGGAGTCTGGGGCCTTGATATTCGTTAGCGACCGAGAGCTCATTTTTCAACAAGATGGTTGTCCAGCGCATTGGACATTAAATGTACGGGAGCACTTAAACAATTGTTTCCCCAATAGCTGGATCGGCAGAGATGGGCCCATCCCTTGGCCCGCCCGTTCACCTGACCTGACTCCGCTTGACTTTTACGTGTGGGGTCGGGCTAAGGAGCTAGTATACACAAATGTGGAAATAAACACAAAAGAAGAATTAATTGACAGAATTAATTCAGCGTTCGCGACGATGAAAGTGGAAATGAAGTTAAAGATAACGACAACAGAAGTGAGAAGTCGGGCCCGTGCTTGTGTTAGAAACCGCGGCGGACATTTTGAACACGAAAAATAAATGACTTTCATTAAAATTTTGTTTTAATTACTTCGCCTATGAATTTTAATTTTCTCTCGCAATTTAGTTTGTAGATCTTAATTTCAATAATTTGCGGGCTATCCGCATAGTTGATACCTCAAAATAAAGAACAATGACCAGGCATATTTAATAAAATGTTTGAACTAAAAAAGCACAATCTATTTTTTTTTTAAATGCCACCAAAAATCAGCTTTCTCTGATCTTAAAAGAAATGATTGACTTCAAATATCTGTAAAAAAAATATCTCTTAACACAGATACCTTAATCATGTTTTATTACACTGTTTACACATTAGTTTAATAAAATAAAATAAAAAATAATTGACTTTGGCTTCAAAATGGCCGATTATTAGCAAATAATGACATAACTTCGGATTTTTCTTCAAAAATCTTTAAAATTTTATAAAAAAAAAATAGTCGCACTTCGCCTAACATAAGTTCAGTTTAAATGGTTCTAAATAGTCTATACTAGCTCCTGTTTGCAGCTTTGCATCGACCTTCCAAACACCCTGTATAATGCTAAATGTAGAGTGGACAATCGGTTATCATACCCGATACATGCAGGATTCGTAAAAAACACACGAACAATCCTCCACCACCGCCACAATACACAAGCACTACATACGTTCACTATCACAAACTCAACAATCGTTTCGCCACGCAACCGAAGCATCATCAGGAGATAGACTCCACGACCAAAATCGCAAAGCGATCTTGGTTTTGGACCTTTGCGATTTTGATCGTGGAGTCTATCTTCTGATGATGTTTTTTACGAATCCTGCATGTATCAGGTATGACAACCGATTGTCCACTCTACATTTAGCATTATATATATTTTCTATTTTACTTCATCGCGGCTTATAGCAAAATAATTTTATTATTACTTTTGTGTTATTTAAGAAGATTAAATACAAAAAATTAAATATTAAAGAAGATAAAATACTCCTAGTATAGCTTGCTTCATAGTTCGCTAATTGATTAAAGAATATACCTGTAGATAATGTCCTACAAATACAGAGGACTTGTCGCTGCAGTCAGGTTTGCCCACTGCCAATGCGAGAGTATAATCAGATCCTTTGTACTCCAGGGTGCCTTGAGTCGCTGATAGCTTGCATTCTTGGACCTGGAAGCATTAAGAACACATCTTTACCTTTAACCAGTTATTTATATGCTTATTTGTACAAAAGGTATTAAATAAATAAATCTTTTAATAGTGAATCTTTCTATACATGTATACTGTAATTTTTGTAATAACAAATTGTCACTTATTGGTAAAGGACTAAGTTGGATGTGAAAACCTGCATATTTTAAGAGAATCTTGGAATTTGAGTAAAGTACCAACCAATTTTGGTGTTATGTAGGTCTTAGCTCCAACCTTTTAGAGAAGTGGCTTTTTAATAATATCCAGATATCATCATCCTCCTGCCCTTATCCCAATCGGAGTGGAGCCGGCACATGTTAAAAACATGATGTCTCATGATTTGGCTACATATTTTACGACCGGACGCCTGCCTGACGTCAATTTACCTTAGTCGTATTTTACGACACCTCGGTCAGAATGAAAAATTTTCCTAATATTCAGACAGTAATAGACTTATAATTTTTTTTACATATATGCTACATATATATAGTTAACCAATTTTCACATTTATTTTCATTTAATTTAACCACTCATGGAAACTTTAGATCTAGAATAGAATAGTTGATATAGTTATAACAATTTTAAGAACTGGCAAGAAACAATACTGAATAAGTCAAGATACAAGATGTAATGCCGAATACGAAATTCGTAAAAAACGAAAGGCACGAAATTCGGTTGTAGGTTTGGGTATAAGATTCTATAATAAAATTCCGCAATCAATTTTAGTTTTTCCATTACAGGAATACACACTATTAAAGAGAGGCTGATATTAAAAGACTACTATACTGTTGAGGATTATTTAGACGATAAGAATGCGTGGATATAGCTACTGTCCAACCCTGTACAAGATAGTAATGACTTAATGTAACTAGTAATAAGTATTATGTTGAAAAGAGCAACCGCCGAGTTTCTTGCTGGCTCTTCTCGGTAGGAACAGCTTTCCGAACCAGCAGTAGAGTTGACGATTCATAAGCACTGTTTTTAAGTTTATTTGAATAAAAAAAATTTGAAATTGAATAAGTGTTAATTGTTAATGTAGGTATCTATAATAAATCGTTGAAGTATCAAATAAATCACTACATATTATAAAACAAAGTCCATATTTCCGTATGTACGCATAAAACTTTAAAACTACGCAACCGATTTTGATGCGGTTTTTTTTAATAGATAGAGTGATTCAAAAGGAAGGTTTGTACGTATAATAACATTCAATACGAAGTAGAGAAATACTGTAATTTTTGAGGTTTCTGTAAATAATTACATTTTTTTCCGCTTACATTGCAAACGCAGGCTAAACCCTACGAGATTTATCAAAATGATGTACTAAGTATTTGTACACCTTAAAAAGGTCTACAGAAAAGTCCGCGATGGTATATGTCTATCTCTTATGGATAACCCACAATAGCAGTTTTTGTCATTTACTTTTTACGAAAAATGATGCCTTATGTTCAAAGCAATTTTTATACGATACAGCATTAATCCTTATCCAATTGAGTACCTCAAATAAATTGTTGATTTAATATAGATCAATATTGCCGTTTACAGCATGTAATTTAAGTGAACATTTTCGGAGATATTACAGATTTAAAATCCCGCGAGGAGGCCGCGCTTCGACCTATAAGCACTTCGAATTTAGCTGCGACCGGAGGCGCAACTGTCCTTCTTTCAAGTTTATATTGTCTAATGATAAGAAAGCTATGAATGTTGTATGTAAAGACATTGTCTAATCAATTGTAAAAATAAATAATATCACTACATAGTATAAAACAAAGTCGCATTCTCTGTCTGTCCCTATGTTTGTATATCCCTATGTATGCTTCAATCTTTAAAACTATGCAACAGATTTTGATGCGGTTTTTTTTTAATAGATAGAGTGATTTTAGAGGAAGGTTTACATGTCTAATAACATTCAATATGCAATAGAGAAATACTGTAATTTTTAAGGTTTCTAATGTGATGTCGTAAATAATTACATTTTTTTTCCGCTTACATTGCACATCAAATCCGCTTACATCAAAATGATGTACTAAGTATTTGTACACCATGAAAAGATCTACAGAAAAATCCGCAATGGTATATGTCTATCTCTTATGGATAACCCACAATAGCAGTTTTTGTCATTTACTTTTTACGAAAAATGATGCCTTATGTTCAAAGCAATTTTTATACAATACAGCATTAATCCTTATACAATTAAGAACCTTAAATATATTGTTTATTTAATATTGATCAATATGACCCTTTACAGCATGTAATTTAAATAAACAGTTTCGAAGATATTACAGATTTAAAATGCAAATTAAATGATCGGAGCTCTCTAGCGAGGAAAATAACAATCACTATCACTACATATTATAAAACAAAGTCGCATTCTCCCTATGTACGCATAAAACTTTAAAACTACGCAACAGATTTTGATGCGGTTTTTTTTAAATAGATAGAGTGATTCCAGAGAAAGGTTTGTACGTATAATAACATTCAATACGGAGTAAAGAAATACTGTAATTTTTGAGGTTTCTGTAAATAATTACATTTTTTTCCGCTTACATTGCAAACGCAGGCTAAACCCTACGAGATTTATCAAAATAATGTACTAAGTATTTGTACACCTTGAAAAGGTCTACAGAAAAGTCCGCGAGGGTATATGTCTATCTCTTATGGATATCCCACTATAGCATTTTTTGTCATTTACTTTTTACGAAAAATAATTTCATATTTTTGAAGCAATTTTTATACAATACAGCATTAATCCTTATCCAATTAAGTACCTTAAATAAATAGTTGATTTAATATAGATCAATATGGCCTGGCCGTTTACAGCATGTAATTTAAGTGAACATTTTCGGAGATATTACAGATTTAAAATGCCGTGAGGACGCCGCGCTTCGCCCTATAACACGTCGACTTTAGCAGCTATTTCGCTCTTTCAAGAGTTTGTTTAAAGACATTCTGTAATTAATTGTAAAAATAAAATACATAGGGAAAATGTAAAAGTAAATAAGTAAAAATGTACTATATGAATTTAGATATTCCAAAGATAGCAGGAAATCTTCTTGGTATAGGGAAAGGAAATTGTTTTACTCCAAATTTAACGCTTGCGGGCCACGGGCAGTAATGAATAAATCAAAACCACTGGATCGATTTTAATAATTTTTTTTACACTGACTGACATGGGATATACATTTTATACCCGTGCGAAGCAGGGGCAGGCCGCTAGTAAATAAATAAAATTAACTTACTTGTGCCGCGCCTTTCACTCTGATCTCCGGTGTCAATTGGTGTATCAGATTAAAGTTGACGTTTCCTGACGGATCCACATCTCCTAGTACTACGGGGAAGGCTTCGGTGGGTGAGATTTGTTTAGTGCCGATATACGTTGCGCCTAGTTTATATCCGTTTTGCATTGAGCTCATTGTTAGAGTGTGCGACATCTGAAATTTAAATATTGTTAGAAATTAAGTCTAAATTCAATTTAAAATGAAAAATAAACGAATGCGTTTAGAGAATCATACCAGGCACCTGCACCAACACTTTTCACTACAAAATCCAACGACAGAATGATTCTACCACCAGTTCGGAACACTAATACACTTGAGGAGAACTGGCAAGAAACTCAGTGCTCGCTCTTATCACGAATAGCGATAATTTGAGGTTAGATTCTAATGGCACGAAACACAAAAGAGGTCACCCAAACTCGTCACCTTCTACGAATGCCGCACGCCAGAAGACAGCGAATTACTTTTTTTTCGAATTTAACTAAGTAACTAATGCTGTTAGCCCTAATGGCTTTGACAGCGTCACTGAAAAGACGAACGCAGAAGCATCGCCGGGAGAAGAAATGAGTGGTAAGAGCGAGTGCATAATTCGCACCCGCCTTACAGGGGGCGTCGCCTTAAGGGTGCCTCCTGCGAGACCGAACCTCGGCTTAAAGCTGTATTTTTGGAGGACTGTATCTTAAAATTACAGATTTACAGAGAATTAACAATCGAAGCAGTCTGCGTCACTGCAGCCGCGGCAGAGGGCTGCGGCCGCTTGACACAAGCAAGCGGGGACCTCGTCTTCGCCGGCGAAGACGCTATTTGTTGCTATTCAGTGTTGTGTGTATATATTGTTTGATGCTGTAATAGCATCATCGGGGTCGTTAAGGACTCTCTTAGAGTGCCTATGAATAATATTGGGGTGGTTAAACACCTTATAGTTGGACGCAGCCACTATAAGGGGATTGGGGTGGATGGACGCTTTCTCGAAGTAAGTCTTCGAGAATAGTCTGAAAAGTACGGCTATAGTGGGACCCAGCGAATGACGTCAGCCGTCTTATATAGGCTGGCACAGCTTAGAGATCTGGATTACTAGCAATATATTTACTTAAACTAAAAAAATAAGTAATCAAAAGCACAAAGTAAACCTAGCTTGGAATTTTTTGAAAAAGGGTAAAAATATATGCAATTTAAAATATTTAAAAAAAGATTCTAACTGTAGTATAAAAAGTATCAATCCTACTATTATGAATTGGATACAGCTCCAATTGAGCTATCATGACTTTGCAATTGACAGAGTAGCCTTTGCATTCTCATGAAATGCCAGAAAACAGGGATAACACAACATTTTTTCTTAATTAAGGTTGATTTTTCTCTCCCAACATGCTGAAGGAGAGGAGGAGCCATTTCCAAAATTCAGAAAAATATATTATATACAAGATTAACTCAATTAAATATTAAAGAAATAAACTATACCTGGAAGTGATTGGATATGCCTTTGTTAACCATAAGCTTGCCACCTTCAAAGTTCACTGGCATTACATCTGTAAATAAACATAACAAATATGTGATTTTAAGATTTGTTTGTATCTTTAATGCAGATTTTTCCTCAAAATGTAGAAAAACTCCTTTTTTTATTCCATCCTTGCATATGTATGAGGGTAAACAATATTGCTGTCAGTTTTGGCTAAAATATTGCACAATTAGTATTTAATTGATCTATTTCAATTGAGTTAAATACATTGTAATACTTAATTTGATGGCATCTATGACATCACTATGTAAACAATTAAAGAAAGATAGTGTTTTGTTACCCATGCCCTGATTTATTTATTTATGTTTATTAGGTCCGCCAACAGAATTAAGTGTAATTTAAATATTAAAATAAGGTTTATAAGTTTACACCTAATGCCATTTACAGGCAGACACAGCATGCAACTTTAACATGTACGATGACATTATGTTTATTAAATAAGAAACTAAGTATGAGAAATGTATATAAATAAAAACTCATTAAAAAGGATTTGAAAATGGATATCACCAACACCGCTTAGTTCACCTTAGTGACCTGTGTGTAGGCCCAGGCGAATACTGACCAGGCAATACAGCCTGTGAGGAGCAGCCTGGGCAAAGAGGTTTGCCTTGAGGCCTGTATCCTATCTACACTACTTGATATATGCCATAAAACATCTTTGTTGAATAAGGTCAGGTTTCTTATACTAGGAGTGTGATAAAGTGTTGTTGATATTCTTTATATTGCATCAAATAATTATAATAACAATGAATGATTATTATTATACATGATACACTCTCAAGGAAGCTTAAGGACCATTTTTGTTACTCAGCAGAACTCACCAGTACCATAAAAACACCATTAATACCACAGTGATGTTAATATCACATTGAGGGTTAAATTATGTGATAGAAGGTAAGATGTCCTACTTATATTATAAATGCGAAAATTTGTGAGTATGGATGTACGTTTGTTACTGTTTCACTGCAAATCCACTGAACCAATATCAATGTAGTTTGCCACAATTATTCCTCATACACCAGAATAACATATAGGCTATAGAAATCTAGTTAATTCTACACGAATAGGATGACATAGAAAAGCATTATCTATTATCAACCTATTGCTAGTTTTCTATATATTAATAGATGCATAATGTATGGATATCCCATTTTTTAAAGTACATGTAGTTCATAATGCATATACCATTCTCATTTTTAAGGTTAGAAAACATTGACTGAAACACTAAAAAAATGACTATTAAATATGTATTGTCTGATATTTTGGAGTGAAGTTAAAGCAGTCTCCATTATACATACATAACATTACTGTATTATATAGCATAAATGAAAATTAGGTTACAGTTAAGTAATATCTTATCTTAAAATAAACAGGGCATTCTGATAAGAGAATGTATCCCAGCACGAATTTTCTGTCCCCTCAGTATTTAACTGAAGTATATAGTGTTACTTTAATAGAAATTATATTTAATGAATGAATCGTTGCATTACATCACACGGTAACCAAACTTTATGATCATAGCCCCGATAAAGATTTATAAGTATTTTCTGAATGAATAATAGAGTATTCTACTTCTTTATACTTCTATATGATATTTTAAATCGTTTGCAACCAATTTTCAAGCCTTTAAATATCAATAAACCTTACCTTTGGTTTTTTTGTGCAATTCATCTAACGTCCCTGGATTATCGCGTTTATTAGCATCTTCTATGTTTTGTAGGTCGGTACTTGAAAGACCTGAATTCGAGACACGATATCTGCTCGCTACAGCACCCATTGTGTATGTGAATATTTTTTACTTTTCCTAAAATCTACGAAAATCGATTAACATGTGCGACGAAACACAATTCGGCAGAATAAAAGACAATCGGTGTGAAGTTGACAGAAAAGAAATGGCACAAACAAGTTAGTAGTTACCTGAAGCAAAAATAGATAATCATAGACCTTATAGACTCATTTAATCATATAAAATCAAAAAATTAATCATATGAAATGAAATTAAATAATCAGATAACATACTAAATTAAATAAACTAACTATACTGTCTAATGTTCGATAATTTTTTTCATAAATATGTCCGTACTTTTGTATAATTATGCTACAGTATTGTATATGGTTTGAACCATAGACTACTATGATTTGAACTTTGAAGCAATATATATATATGTACAGACTACTTAAGCTGTGATAGCCCAGCGGTGTGACCGTGTGACTCTTTCGAGAGGGTCAGGAGTTCGAACCCCAGCAGGCACCAATGAGTTTTTCCATTAAAAACTTATGTGTCTAATTGATAATTGCAATTTATCACACGTTTTTCGGTGAAGGCAAACATCGTGAGGAAACCTGCATATCATAGATTATTAACTATAAAATAGATGGTTGAGATTCATACATTGGCGCGAGCCTATTTTCGGTGGTATGGGGGGGTGCAGAGTAGCACTATAGCTACTTACATTCTCATTCATAAAAAACTATCTGCCTCTCACCCGTTTCATTCATAAAAACGGATTTAGTCTCAGCTCTGACTCTTTCTCACATATGGAGTAGTAATATATATAACGTATGACGTAAAATCGTAGTAAAATTAGTGATGTACTTGGTGCGCTAAAACCGTAACTAGTGATGTCAAAGTTTTATCGATTCACATTTTACTCTTACCGATTATTTGGATAACCGGTTTTCCTGTAACATATTAATAACGATTTTTAGATTTTAATAAAACAAAATATTTAAGGAAATTCTTTAATAGACGATGGATAATATTAAATACACTAAATTACTACACATTTAAGTATCACAGAGTGAAGCTCGTAGAATATTGATATTATGTTGCGTTGGTTAATCCAATTACCATTTTAGGTAGTTTACTTGGCTAATTTGTATCTGCTGAATTTTATTAAATTATATATTGCTGTTTTGCTATACTAAAGGTATAAATATTTAATTTTAGAAAATACCAATCAATTTATGAAAATTCTTCTTCTTCTTGGTCGCTACGCTCTTGGCAGAGCGGTCGTGGTCGTCAGTTCAGGGTTGGTGGCACGCTCGACAATTCGACGCCATTCTTTTCGGACGGCTGCCTTCCTGGTACATTTGTTAAGAGGGCAGTCAAAGGCAGCCTTCACTTGGTCCGTCCATCGCATCGGTGATCTGCCGCGTGGTCTTGTGCCTTCGATTTTCCCCTGCACTACAAGACGCTCTACAGAGGCATCTCCCCGACGAGAAACATGCCCGAAAAAAGTGAGAATACGACCCTGGACGATGGAAGATAGACGCTGCTTGATGCCGAGTTCTCGAAGGATGGACTCATTAGTTCTGAATTCAGTCCATGAGACTCCGAGCATCCTTCTCCAGCACCACATCTCGAGAGCGTCTATCCGCTTCCTCTCACTTTCTCGTAGCGTCCACGTCTCACAAGCGTAGAGAAATATGGGAAACACTAGAGCCCTTAGTAACTTTATTTTTGTGGCTTTGGTGATGTTCCTGTTCTTCCATATTTTTCTCAGCTTGTCCATAGATGATCTAGTGATTGCCATGCGCCGTTTTATTTCGTCAATGGACCCGCCGCTGTCAGAAATCAGCGCTCCGAGGTAGACATATGATTGGACGACGTCGCAACCCGCGATTCTTGGGACTTCTGGCAAGTTTTTATTTGCACGGTCGACAATCATTATCTTTGTCTTACTGCGGTTAATCTTGAGACCGAAATCAAGACTTACTTGCTCCATTTTCTGTAGGAGTTCTTCCATGTTGCTGATGCTTGTGGCAAATAAGGTTGTATCATCAGCATACCGCAGGTTTGATATTTTGTAGCCTCCGATGCTGATTCCGTCAGACCAGTTTTCAAGGGTGATTCTCATAATAAGTTCTGTATAGACGTTAAACAGAAGAGGCGATAAGATGCACCCTTGACGTACTCCCGAGTGGGGATGGAAATTCTTCGAAAGTACGTCGCCTGCTCTAACAGAGGCTGTTCCATCCTCGTAAAGTCGCCGCAGAAGGTGAACAAGGTGTTTAGGCGTACCCATTGCTAGGAGTGTTTTCCATAGCTTAGGCCACTTTACAGAGTCAAACGCTTTTGAGAAGTCAACAAAGCATATGAAGGTTGGCTTGTTGAACTCTCGAGCTTTCTCTATAATTTGACGCACGATTAAAATTTGCTCACGGGTGCCCTTTCCTTTTACAAATCCTGCCTGCTCTGGGGCGACTTCTTTCGACAAGTAGGATTTAAGTCTTTCGTTTAAAATGTGCAGTAAAATTTTGCTTGCATGAGATATTAAAGCAATTAAGCGATAATTACTGCACACTTTTGTAGAGCCCTTCTTATGTAAAGGAATAAAAACTGTGTGAGCCCATTCCTGAGGCCAAGTTCCAGTCTGCCAGATCTTATTACAAATTTCGAGAAAAATATCGACACCATACTCTCCGGATGCCTTGATGGTTTCAATTGGTATTGCATCTCTGCCTGTTGCTTTTCCATTTTTTAGGTGGGATATAGCAGCACGAACTTCATCTCTGAGAATATTTGGTTCAATGTCTTTATCTTCGGGCTCTGTCGAAACGAAATCACGCGAGTGAGGATCTTCATACAGGGACTGACAGTAGTGTTTCCATGCTTCTGTGATTGCATCTACCTCAGTTACTGTTTCACCGCTAGAGTTCTCAATGGCCCATGTCTTGGAAGATAAGGTCTTCGTGATTGCTCTTATTTTTTGATATAGATCCCTTGTTTCGTGCTTGTTAGCGTGTACTTCGACTTCAGCACACAGATTACGGAGGTAGGTGTTATGATCACGCCTGCATGCTTCCTGAATACGAGCAGATTTGGCGTTCAAACTTCTAATATCAAAACCTGAAGCCTTCATGTTACGTCTTTCCTCGACAAGGGCCAGAGTCGCGTCACTCATCCAGTGTTGTCGCTTACGAGGAATATGCGATGGTTTGGATGTGACAACAGCTTTTTCTAAAAGTTGTTTTGCCTGATTCCATAGCTGATCAGCGGTAGCCGAATGTTTGTTAAGAGTAGTCCATTGTTCCCAGTCACTCTTTAAAGCAGACACAAACATTGATCTGTTTAGTGGCTGAATTCTTCTTTGACCATCAGCTTTCCCAGTTACTCTCAGTTTGAGTTCTAACTTTGCAATTAGAAGTTGATGGTCTGATCCACAGTCAGCTCCAGGCAATGTATGAGAGTTCCTGATTGACGTTTTCCATCTTGATTTGACCATGATATAGTCAATTTGATTGCGATGGTTGCCATCTGGTGATGTCCAAGTATACAACCTTCTTGGGTGTTTTTTGAAGATGCTATTTGCTATCACCAAGTTGTTCTCAGCAGCAAATTCCATCAACCGCTCTCCTCTTTCATTTCGTTGTCCTAATCCTGCGCAGTGACTTAATTGATCCGCATCGTTCCCTATCTTTGCGTTTAGATCACCCATGATTATAAGGAGTTCACGATTGGGTATCTTTGCCATGGTGCATTCTAACTCCTTATAAAACGCCTCTATAACTGTATCACTTGCAGTAGAGGTTGGGGCATACAACTGTATTATGTTCACGTTGACCGGCTTCGCTTTAAGTTTGATACTTAGCACTCGATCATTTACGCATTCATATCCCATAACACATTTGTTGATGATTTTCGGCAAAATAAATGCGACACCGTTCCTACTGTTTTCATCATTGCCAGAGTGGTATATAGCATTCATATCGGTGAGGAAATGGCCATTGCCTCTCCAATGCGTTTCGCTAATGCCACAAATATTTAACCCACACCGTGCTATTTCCTTCTCTAGGATATCTAGTTTGCCAGTTTGAAGAAGACCGCGCACATTCCACGTTCCAATCTTTTGGATATTACGCGTTTTAATTGCTGAGATTCCAGTAGTCCAATTTCCATGCGATGCCTGGTCACCTACATCAACATGGCCGGTATCCAATTTCACACCATCTGCCCCGGAAGCAGGATGGCGCCGGTTGCTAAGCGGATTGCATGGCCACAGATTTATCCTTTTTTGTACCTTCATGACGACTTTCTTGGGAAAATAGTGCAGTGGTTTCCCGTTGCCTTCTGCACCAGGCATTTCAAGGGTTATTTAGACCCTTAGGCCGCTGTTGCCTCTTCCAACCGGTTTCGCAGTTGGGTGTGTGGTTATTCCGCCACTGATCGGTCGCCAGAGCCTCTTCTGTTATCTAGCAGGGAGCACCACGGAAACCATTTGGTTGCCGTCGCCATATGGCGCGTGCAGGCGAGGTTGACTTGGGGCTGGTGAGATGAAATTACCAATTTCCCCCTTACTCCCCTCACAATTTAAAAATTACATTTATAAATATTAGAGATATTCTTTTGACAACTGCAGTTGAATCCCAATTTTTTCATTTGTTAATAATATTATTGTTATGACACATTTGTCACTCCTGAATCACATGGTTTTGTTTGTTTACATCTTGTTATGTTTCTATACTTATGGAGTATATATAGTAAAATAATAAAAATTTTGAATCAATTTTTAAATGTTAATAATAGTAATATTAGTTAGTTACTTTTGCCTCATGTATCATAGTTCTATAACTTTACTTGCGATAAAATTTTCCATTTCCATTATCGTTTTCCAAGTATCTGCAGTACTGTGAATTCTCCTTAATTGATACACCGTTGTCTAACTCGCATTATGATAACGAATATGCAAAAAAACTTATAAGAAATCATATTTATGATTAACGCAAGTTAACCAAGAATTATAGTTTTTTAAGTTATATACATTTTTGACTAATTAACACTCTACATGCCATATAATGCCATTCCAAAGATATAAGTTTTTGTGATGGATAATATAATTTTAACTAGATCAAATCTTTCAGTTTTATTAGACAATAGCGTAATTATAAAAATTTCACAATTTAAATAATCCTGTTTTGAAAATATATTACTCCCAGGATTGCTCAGGTTTTTAGTTTTGCTACACAAGTAAAAACACGTGTTTTGAATAGGAATAAATGGTGTTAATGTTAAAATACACAATTTTTAGCAGCAATACAGGCAGAACTCATATTTCATTATAAGCCCGTCGTTTAAGCAAACTAACAATTAAACTAGCAACTAAGCAATTGTTATTCATTTTCCTGAGTAATGAAAATTTTAAACCCATTCATCTCAAAATATAAGTTTTTGAGTTGTACCGCTATTGCTGCACATGACCGATATATCAATTTACTGAACCGGTAATATGATATGGCTTGGGTCTGGAAAATATTTCTGATGGAATACAAGGTACTATAACTATCAAACAATAATATTAACCAATCATGTTTTAAACAATGAAACCAAATTATGATCCGTTCTAGTGTGCTAGAGCCCCCTTATCCACGGATTTGAGAAAAAATCCATTGGGTCCTAGTTAAGAAGTTTCAAACTTCATAATGTTTGTCAATTATACTAATATGAATACTATTTTGAAGACACAACCTTCTCTTGAGTCCTCTAGCATTGAAGCGGACTTTTACAGCCTTATTCCAAAATTCCGAATGGTTCAGGCGGCAAAATAAATTGTTAGTGAATAAAAGCATTCGCGCTGTGAAAATGTTATTACTAATGTCAATAAATGAGGCTAAATAATTATGATTCGACTGAAGCTCTTCATATATGTTCATCTGCATCATCGGGCTCGTGGACACTTCCCGGCGGAAGAGTTCGCAGCATATTTAACCTGTAATAAATAAGTTATTCTTTAATAATGTATAGATAGAACATTAGTTTGCAAAGGTAGTCTTACAGACAATCTTGGCATTGATATCCCCTGAGTAGAATAGACCACCCTCATTTCTTACCGAGGTGTCGCGAAAACCGATTAAGGTAAGTTGACGTCGGGCAGGCGACCGGTCGTAAGATACCAAATCATGTGATAACATGTTTAAAACATGTTGTGCCTACCCCATTTAGAGTGGGATAAGGGTAGGAGAATGATGCATTGACAAATAACAGAGATTTTAAATTTTAAAAATATATTTTTAGCTTCTACTGGTCTTAAATAGTGTCTGGAAAATATTTTTTTCGTGTCTATAACTTTGTCTACAGTTATATTTTAAGTATAGAATAGAGACTATAATTATAAATTTTGTTTTTTTAATAATAAAATATAAGGGGTATCTGTGACAATCTTTGTGTTATGTTAAATATCTTTGATTTTGTACTGTTAGCAGTACCAGGCTAAAAATATTATGCTTTCCAAATACTGTATTGTATGTGACAAAGTTCCAATGATCATCACTAATATGTCTTTTAAGCTATTCTTATATCACACATTTTTTTGCATCACTATAATAGAGGAAAAATTGTACCAAACATTTTTTGTTATATCTCAAACGGATTAGGCAGTTAGCCCATTAGACATATAAGCTTCAGTTTTAATAGAAAGTGAAATGGACAGACTGACATACTTTACATCAAATATTTACTTGCCTTCATCTAGTCAAATCAAATGACCTAATCATGTGCTTCATCCCATAAAGCATCAACAGCATATAGCCCTTAGACGTCATCCCAATGAGTACTCTCTTTGGCTATGACCAGGTTCATCTGAAAATTATTGCAAATACATTTTAATAAATATGGAACAAGCTATGGATAGCTCAGCGGTGAGGCCGTTCGACTCTGTAAAGACGATCATGGGTTTATACCCCGCGCAGGCACATGTCTAATTGACAATTGCAATTTATGACACGCTTTTCGGTGAAGGAAAATATGGTAAGGAAATCCGCATACTTCTAGCGAATTCTAGGGATATGCGTAACCTACCAATCCGCATTGGAGCAACGCGATGGTAGGTCTTTGCTACAATACTTCTCTCCAAAAAACGGATAGAGGAAGCTTATGGTTCCCACTGCTGGGGTGGATAACAGGCCGTTACTTTAAACATACACATGGCAATTTTTGTGTTTACAAACAAAAATGATTTATATTTGAAACATTTTAACTCACTTGAAGAATATCAGCCATCGTATCAGATATTAATGAATTCATTGCAACAACAGTAGCAGTGCCTTGACCAGACACAGTTACTCAGACCAAAAATCTAGTTGAAATGTGCATAACTAAATGGGATAGTATGTTAAAGTATCTTGAACAAATAACTTTCTGTTTAATAATTAAAGTATGTCTGTAATCCATATTGTCTGTCGCAGAAAGAATAAAAACTATTCAGAAATAACCACCTAAAACATAGAATATAACTGATATTGGGTATGACATATGATATACAACACTTCAATAAAGCATACACAATAAATATTACTATAGAAGGAAAAGTTTTATTTTTATTATTTTAGTTTTATTTTTACTTATATTTTAAAATTAAAAAATAAAACTTCCCTATATTATCACAGTTCAATAAAAACACTAAGGATATACTATAATGCTATATGCTTCGAGGTCCCTGCTTTAATAAATGTATATATAAATTGAAAAACACTAGCTTAAATTGTACTATATATTATAGAAAAAGAATATAGCACGAAAAATACTACATTTTTATCGCTAATTGCAATTGTCGTGCTTTTTTTAATTAACTGTGAATGGAACGCACCCGCAGCCCTGCATAGGGAATGTAGGAACGAAACTCATTCATGTATTTACGGGGCTTAGTTAGTTAGTAGCTCTAACTCCGTGTCATTATCCAGCGAAAAGTAATAAAAAATAATCATGGAAAAATAAATAATGATTGAAAATAGATGTGTCCTATTTTTTTTCCTGAATTTCCTAAAAGTACTATATTTTTTTGATTTAAAAAGAAAAATAGTATTTTTCTTCAAAAAAAAGGTGGCAACCCTAATCGCGCCCTTTTTGATTAAATAGGGGCAACACTGTGCCGTTATTGTTTCCGGTGGAGTCTTACTATATATACCGATAAAACGTTTCAGTGACATTCAGTCCTTGTTCGTCATTCAAGAGAAGTGCATCTCGGAACGAGAATTGTGGTATTCCTATTATATCGTGTTATTGTATATAGTGTGCGTTAACAAGAAGTTTATGGAATTGTCTAATTTTAATTAAAAATCATTTGTTGGTTTATATATTTTTGCGTAAGTAAAAAGTGATTACAGTTATATATTACGTATAACGAACGTTTCAGGTGAGTCAGTACGTTTCAATTTTCTTCGTATTAAATAGTGCAAAAGTATAGTTTATTTGTTATTAAGTTTTGGATAACTACTCACATTTTATCCGAGAATGTTTGTTGAAATTCAAACATTTGAGTTGTTGAGTTTGTGATAGTAAATGTATATAGTGCTTGTGTATGGTGGTGGCGGTGGTGGAGGTTTGTGCATGTGTTTTTTACGAATCCTGCATGTATCAGGTATGATAACCAATTGTCCACTCTACATTTAGCATTATATACATTTTCTATTTTACTTCATCGCCGATTATAGCAAAATAATTTTATTATTACTTTTGCATAATTACTCTGTTTTAATCATAGCTTAGGTAAATATAGACATTGTAATCTTTAATATTTAATGACTAGCAGCGTCTGACTGCCCTCCTGTAAAAGCTGCAGGGCTTTTTCTTCTCATTTAACAGTATGGTTGAGGTGGACACTGCAGTGTTCTTTCTTCCCATACTGTGTAGGCGTTTTGTTGGTAATGTTTGTTTTCTGTATCGTCGAACATTAGCTTCAAAAGCGCGCTACTTTGTAAGACGTTTTATTAACGGGCTAGCCATTATAAAGGTGTCGTACTGATTTCTGAAATTGCGCAGTTTTGGTAATTCGTACGTCATTAATTTTTACATTTTTTTTGTAATGGTTATGTGTTGCGGTTGGCAAAGAGCCGGTATTTGGCACCTGCAATACATGTAAAACCTTAATTCTTTTCCCAGTCGCTTTTGGCTACTGATGTTTGAGTGCACGCTTACATCTGTGGCTGAAATTACGGGAATCTAACTTAGCTTCATAAATTCAGACTTCACTTGAGTATTAGTTACCTCAAATGCATTTTCTCAAATTACAGAGGTCCTGGTGGTTGACGCTACTGTTCGGCCTGGCGCTGTTCGAGCGCTCGAGGCGACGGCGGAGCGACAGCAGCTGCGGCATAGCCGGACGGGCCGCCCTGGGGTGAGGGGCGGCGGCACGTCTCCATTGGCAGCAGCGAGGCCAGACCAGCGTAGCTCGTGGAGTCACGAGGCCAGCTGTCGGACTGCCCTCCTGTAAAATTAATCCATTAATTTCATTCAATCCATTAATTTTTACATTTTTTTTTGTAATGGTAATGTGTTGCGGTTGGCAAAGAGCCGGTATTTGGCACCTGCAATACATGTAAAACCTTAATTCTTTTCCCAGTCGCTTTTGGCTACTGATGTTTGAGTGCACGCTTACATCTGTGGCTGAAATTACGGGAATCTAACTTAGCTTCATAAATTCAGACTTCACTTGAGTATTAGTTACCTCAAATGCATTTTCTCAAATTACAGAGGTCCTGGTGGTTGACGCTACTGTTCGGCCTGGCGCTGTTCGAGCGCTCGAGGCGACGGCGGAGCGACAGCAGCTGCGGCATAGCCGGACGGGCCGGCCTGGGGTGAGGGGCGGCGGCACGTCTCCATTGGCAGCAGCGAGGCCAGACCAGCGTAGCTCGTGGAGTCACGAGGCCAGCTGTCGGACTGACCTCCTGTAAAATTAATCCATTAATTTTATTCAATCCATTAATTTTTACATTTTTTTTTTGTAATGGTTATGTGTTGCGGTTGGCAAAGAGCCGGTATTTGGCACCTGCAATACATGTAAAACCTTAATTCTTTTCCCAGTCGCTTTTGGCTACTGATGTTTGAGTGCACGCTTACATCTGTGGCTGAAATTACGGGAATCTAACTTAGCTTCATAAATTCAGACTTCACTTGAGTATTAGTTACCTCAAATGCATTTTCTCAAATTACAGAGGTCCTGGTGGTTGACGCTACTGTTCGGCCTGGCGCTGTTCGAGCGCTCGAGGCGACGGCGGAGCGACAGCAGCTGCGGCATAGCCGGACGGGCCGGCCTGGGGTGAGGGGCGGCGGCACGTCTCCATTGGCAGCAGCGAGGCCAGACCAGCGTAGCTCGTGGAGTCACGAGGCCAGCTGTCGGACTGACCTCCTGTAAAATTAATCCATTAATTTTATTCAATCCATTAATTTTTACATTTTTTTTTTGTAATGGTTATGTGTTGCGGTTGGCAAAGAGCCGGTATTTGGCACCTGCAATACATGTAAAACCTTAATTCTTTTCCCAGTCGCTTTTGGCTACTGATGTTTGAGTGCACGCTTACATCTGTGGCTGAAATTACGGGAATCTAACTTAGCTTCATAAATTCAGACTTCACTTGAGTATTAGTTACCTCAAATGCATTTTCTCAAATTACAGAGGTCCTGGTGGTTGACGCTACTGTTCGGCCTGGCGCTGTTCGAGCGCTCGAGGCGACGGCGGAGCGACAGCAGCTGCGGCATAGCCGGACGGGCCGGCCTGGGGTGAGGGGCGGCGGCACGTCTCCATTGGCAGCAGTGAGGCCAGACCAGCGTAGCTCGTGGAGTCACGAGGCCAGCTGTCGGACTGCCCTCCTGTAAAATTAATCCATTAATTTCATTCAATCCATTAATTTTTACATTTTTTTTTGTAATGGTAATGTGTTGCGGTTGGCAAAGAGCCGGTATTTGGCACCTGCAATACATGTAAAACCTTAATTCTTTTCCCAGTCGCTTTTGGCTACTGATGTTTGAGTGCACGCTTACATCTGTGGCTGAAATTATGGGAATCTAACTTAGCTTCATAAATTCAGACTTCACTTGAGTATTAGTTACCTTCCTTTAGTTGCACTTAGTCTAGTGCTATTCCATCTCTGAAAATAATTTTAAAAAATTAAAAAAATTACAAATTGTTACTATTCAAATAGAACCTCTTATGAACAAGGTTGTATTTGAATCTATATGAATAGTTGTTCTATAATATAAAAAAAATGTTGTCTGTGTCATTATGCATTGATTTGTTAAGAAAGAGTAAATGGGTTCACTTTTAGAAAAATTGCTTTTTATTATTGCATAAGTATGAAGGAGAAATATTGTTAGTTATTTAATTTTTGTTAGATATAAACAGTTGCACATTTTAAGTGATTTATAAATTACATAAATATTTACTTTCAGTTTTATAGAACAGTCTTTTAATATTGCTGTTATTCTTTCATTCATTACACATACTATTATATCTTTTATTAGCACTGTAAATGTAAAGATATCTCAAATCATAACTATAAATAACATCATGTGACAATCATATTAAAATAAAAAATTACTCTTAATCTTGGATCTGAGGATTCTTGAATCTGCAATTAATCAATCAATCGTTTAATCAATCGTAAATTTAAATTTTGCTTTTGCTTTTTAATTAAAAATCAACAATAGTATTATATAAAGCAATATACCCTATATTGCTTTATACAGAATAAACTTGCTCTCTTTTGCTATTTACTCCCTTTTCATCGGAGTCTCATTATAAAAAACTTGACAATCATTTTTAAAGTTCTAATATAATACAATGAAGTATACAACTTCAATTAAAAAATACTTCTAAAAAAAAATATTAAGTAGACCATTTAAGTTATGTCCAAATTATTCATAACTAAGATAGATACACACTTATGATCAATTAGAACAACTTCTAAAAAACTTTCACTTTAATGTTCCATTATTAATCATTTATTGCACTACAAGACACTAGAAGCTATATAAAATCGCAAGACATATCCTTAATATAATAATGCATATAGCTAATTCATCAATCGAAATTAATGTACATATCATAATTTTTATATAACGATAACTAAGTCAAATATGAAATAAAAATTATACTGCATGTTAAAGGTTTTAGGCTATCCATGCAAGGTTAGGTTATTATATTTAGATGTGAGAATGTAAATTTTAAGAAAGCTCTTACTATTATTGAGATGCACAAAATTCATTAAACTCAACACTTACATTTATATAATGATTAAGTAAATCCTCTTCTTATTGTTTTATAACTGCACGTTTCTTCGTTGTTATATTTCTCATTTTAAGAAATATCTCAACAGCTACTGGTGAAATAAGACTTGATACATTTAATTTGCTTCTAGTGATATTTGTTTCAAGAATTTTGCTAACTAAATTAAAACAAAATTATACATTTTAGTAAAAATTAAAGTACTAGAACTTTACAACGGGAAATTTAAAAATTTAATACACCGCCCATTCATTAATAAAATCAACTTGTTGTCTTGTTATATGATAGATAGTCAAAATGAGAATGAGTGCGTAAAAATATGTATGTAGGAGTGGAGCGAGATGCAGCTGAGACTATTTTCATACGATTCATTCATAAATACGTACATGTGCAAGAGGGATGCGAGATAACATGTGTTGGCGCCTGTAGTAAAACCGCCCTGCTGCATATCTCTAGAGAACTCTGGGGATATATGTAACCTACCAATCCGCATTGGAGCCGCGTGGTAGGTCTTAGCTCAAATCCTTCTCTCCGGGATCGGAGAGAGGAGGCCTATGCCCAGCAGTGGGATTGTAACAGGCCGTTATTCTCTCTCTACTCTCTCTATAGACTACTTAACACTTGTCACTGTCAATGATATCACATTAGTATCACTGTGACTTTGACCTAAAAATACCTGTCACAAATACCTAATACGAAATACTTAGTAATACAAGAACAACAATCTAGAACCTAGTTATAGGGATGAGACATAGAATATAGATGAGAGAGTAGAAAAAATTGATTAATAAACAAACTATTTTATCCCTTTAAATTAATTGATTTTCTAAAAAATCGATTTTATGGGTACGAATAACCGATTTTATAAAAATGGTGTTTTTTGTCTATTTAAAAAAAAATCCTTTTTATTATTAATTATTATTAAAGGCTAATCAAAGTGGACAATTAGCAAGAAATAATAACAGATGCGCTGTTTATGAATTTCAATTAAAATGTGTAGTTTGGCTACATTGGTTTTATCCAACCCAATAGTAAATTAGGGATTTGACATGGCGTAGAAAAAATACTCTTTTTTCCGATTAAAATTAATCAATTTTTAAGAAATCGGTTATTATGTTACGAAATAGGCGTTTTTTTTAAAAATCGTTTTTTTCTGACTTTTTCAAAAGTTGCCTTTTTTAATATTAATAATTAATTACAATAAAGGCTAATTAAAGTGGACAACTACCTAGAAATAGTATCAGATGCAGTATTAGTGAAATTGGGTTTAAATGTGTAGTTTGGCTAAATTGGTTTCATCCAACAATGCATATCTAATCTTAAAAAACAAGAAAAAGAGTAAAAAATAGAAAGGGAAAACCTAAAATAATCGATTGTTTTAAAAATCGATTTTTGTTTACATCGCTACTCTATTGTCAATTGAACTGTGTTGGAAATTAGAATTTGTATGTATCAAATAAAATATTAAGATTTTTCTAAACAAGTTTCATAATGCCGAAAGTGGTTTCACGAAGCATCGTCTGCTCGGACACAAAAGACCAAGAAGAATACAATGAAACAAAGCCGTTACACATATACTACTGTATATGCGGGCAAATGTCTCTTATTTTGGACTGCACCACAGACAGACTGCCCTTACGACCAACAGACGGTGCTAGGGTCATTGATGGTTCGAAGCACGCGCATAAAATCACATCGGATCCAGATGAAACCGTATATTTGAAACGCGAAAAAGGTATTGAGAAACAGTATAGATTGAAGTGTAAAAAATGTGCCATACCTCTTTATTACAAGCACGAACAAGTTAGTAATGTAGTATTTATAATGAATGGAGCGTTAGTTCAATCAGCTGGCGAAGGTACAGTCACAGATATATATAAGCAAGTCGCTTTGGCTCAGCCGAAGAAAATTATGGTGACAAAACATACCAAAAATATGGGTAAATTCAGTTCTGTTACTGTATCGACTATTGATGAGGAGGAGGACGAGATCGAGGCCAGGGAGGTGGCAGACAGTTATGCCAACAATGCGAGGATAATTGAAAAGCAGTTGGAGAGAAAGGGTATGAATAAACGTCAAGCGGAAACTCCATCACAGAGTTTGGAGAAGAGAGTGAGAGGGACTTTGATTGATAAGTGAAATTGTATATATATTTTAACCATATCAATTTATATTAAGATTAATACAAAAGAAATTTAAATTAAAAATTTTAAAAATAGTCTATGGCTACTTTTAGCATTATATAGATTTCCATTAATCACACAGTATAGCAAAATACCATAATTACTTTTGTTTTATAGAGTTCCGTAAAGTAACTTAATCAATAAGTAACTGGAATTAATGTCATGTTTATTAAAAAATAATTGCCAAGCTCTTAGTTTAATTTAAATATAACTTCTGTGCTTTATTTTCACCTCAAAATCAAAAGCACATCTTTCTGGTTCAAAGTTATAATAAATATATATGTAAATGTATGATTATAATAATTTAAAAACTGGTTTATAGTGGGGTCTATCTCCTGATGATGCTTCGACTGCGGGGCAAAACTATTGTTGAGTTTGTGATAGTGAATGTATGTAGTGGTATAGAGGTATTAAGTTTTTAATAACTATTTTTCAAAAGGTGACCCAAATATGTTATACTGACACATTATGTTCCTTACCTATGTGTACAGTAAAATTAAAAAAAAAAATTACAAGCTTGATATAATTAGTTCAATATTTTTTGAGTTTTCTGTAATTATACACTAGGATAGTGTGTGAAAATTCACTGCTTAAATTTAAAAAAAGAAGATTTAAAGAAAACAATATATTATACTTTCACCCAGGTGTGGTATCTGGCTGAATAGAGAAGTACCACCCTCATTTCTTACCGACGTGTCGTAAAAGGCGACTACTAAGGTAAGTCGACCCGCCGTGTGGTATCCGGCTGAGTAAAATAGACCACCCTCTTTCTTACTGAGGTGTCGTAAAATATGACTAAAGTAAGTTGATGTCAGGCAGGCGGCCGATTGTAAAATACGTAGCCAAATCATATGACAACATGTTTATAACATGTTGTGCTGACCTCACTTAGAGTGGGATAGGGGCAGGAAGAAGAAGAACAGATTATACTTTCACATGTTTATTTGTATGAAACAATTTTACAAGGGTTTTAAACAATAAATATAGATAATGAATAATGTACCAATTTAATTGAATAAATATCTTTAAATACAACTTTTTTTTATTTACATAATTATGTACATTCAAAATTCAATTACGACTAGCTCTGGAGCTAGAATATAAAAATTTATTAAAAAAAAGAAATTTAATTACATTAATTTTGTACATTATTTACAATTTTATTATTAATTTAATTAATTTCTTGTTTGAATTCCATTTGATACTTTTAAATATGGTAAACATTGACATTTATAACTATAGAGATTGGAAATATAATAAAAAAGAGAATACCTATGACAAAACTAATTTAACTGTATACTGCATTCTTTTAATACACTTTCCAAGAAAATTGTTGAGAAATCAGGCAACATTGCAACAAAAAAAAAAAGAAATTCGTTTAAAATCTTTCATATTAATATTAAAAAGATTTTTACTAGTACTAATACAAAACAAGTTTACTATAATAGTTCTGTGTATAAATAAATTGTGTTAAGATTCAATTTTATAAGAATAATAAATAAACTTGGCACTTTACGAAAATTGGAAGCAACTTTTTATAAGAGAAAAAATACCTATTTAAAAAACAATTCCTAATTATTATCTGTGGTTTGAAATGAGGGTTACCATAAAAGTTTAGATGGGAAATAAATTTACATAATACAAAAATAGTAGATTATGATACTGTTGCATTAATAAGGGTTCTTATAACACGAGTGTGTGTTTATAGTATCACACGAGTGCTATAAGACCAAGTTATGTACAGTGCCATAAACTACTTTATCTACTCTCATACTATAATACGTAAAACAATATAAATAAACCCAAACTTTGTTTAAATATTGAAATGATTTTTTAAATGTCAAATGTTAGCGCCAAGCCGCATGCGTGTTGCGTCACCGCGGACTCGTTCATTTAAACCTTTTTTTTAAGGTAGAGGTTCAACCTCCTTGGTCCACCTTGGAGGTTGTATAGGTGTATCGTTATGATTAAAGTTATATTATGATACAGGTGTCAATACACGACCTGTATCGTAATAAAACTTTTTAATTTGTTATTTTTGAAATTTTTGGCCTGTATGTTATGTTTGTCATGAGAATTTTACTTTCAGTTTTATATTTGTATTATAGTATCAGAGTAGATAAAATATATTATAATATAATAAAATATAATAGTGGGTTTCTAAAATCCTCTCGCACGTTTGATTTAAAAAAACATTATAGCTGAAAAAAAATATTTTCAATAATATCATACTTTGATTCATAGACCAAAAGCTTAAGATAAAATTACATTTCACCCTACTTATACTACACACGTTACGATCGCTTGTAATGAGTAATCATTCACATTAGTAAAATTTTAGGCACCCTTAATTGTGTAACCAATTAGATATTTAGATCATGTATCAATATTACGTAATATACAAAGTCTATTCCTTAATTTTAAAGTTCATTTAGAATATCGTTAGTGTAGATTATAACCGCAAATGTAACGCAGTTTCTTAAAAATTTGTCATTCTTATTGCTAGAGGAATGTGGTTTATGGTTGAACATGTAAGGTTCCGCATTTAACTATTCTACATTTAATGAGAGTAAAAGGGCACTTGCTAGGGAATTCTTAGACTAAAAACACAGTGTCTCAAAATTATGTAACGTTGGTATTGAAATATTGGAAAATCAGGCATAAATATTACACGCCAACTGTGTTTAGACGGTTTAATAATAGTTTGCTGTAAAAGTTATTCATTAACTGGCTCAGTTTTACAACTTTGGCCGTAGTAATAATAAATCAGCTATTAGAGCATTATAAGAGCTCTGTGTCTCTAAGTAAATATACAATATAATCTTACGCCCTTGCATAAAGCAACAGTGTTGCTTTTGGTCAAATTACCGTCGTTTAAGTTGACGTATAAAAGTATAGATAAAAATAGCTTGGTTATCAAAATTAATAAATAATTACACGTGGTATCATTATAAAATTTGTGAAAAGATGTCGATACATTTTTTTCACTAGCAATACACATTAAAAACATAGATAGACGATCAATATGCCTCCTGTTCTATGGATACAGGCTAATATAGCATTTGTTAAAGCAAGAATTTTCGTGTATCGAGTGCACCATATCCGATCGTCTATAAATGGTTTAAGCTGTGACCAGGTATAGAGCGAACAAAGTGGGGCGAAAGAACATTGTTGAAAGTGTTCTTGTCACGTGATATCTCACATGACATTATGAAGTGCTTAAAATTTTAGAAACGATATCGATTATGCTATCGATTAAAAATATACTTACAGCATTTTTTAAAATAATTATTAAATATTCATTGGTGTTGCTATTGGTAAAATAGAGTTTCATTTATTGTAAGACTTTAATATTGATAAAACAATAAATAATTAATATACTGTTTTAACTTTTGATAGGATTGTCGATATTGTTTGCAGTTTAAACAGTCATTTATAGACGAGGAAATAAAATTTTTTTTCGGGTTTAACGTCGCTCATTCTTTATCATATGACTTTAGTTTGTTGCTCCTTTGTAATTTTTTTTTTATATAGTTGCATTTTGTGAAATGTGAAGTACTGATGGCGTTGTATTATAGTTAGATATGCGCTAATTTGGCATACGTCCTTTTTGTGTATGTCAAATATATGCATTAATATGAAAAATGTTGCCATACTCGGGTAAAATACAAAAAAGCGTTGTTAAAATACAATTTGTTACCAGTTATAGGTAAGGAAAAAAAATCACTGACAAATATGTTGATTTTGGCTCTAGTATTTTATGGCATAGGCTTTATACTGTACGGAGATAAACATTGCATTCAGTTTTGCCAGTCATGAGAACAGATAATTTTTAAACTGTAAAATGTAATGCGTGATGTGATAGTATGAGTCTTTGCTTGTTCTATATTTCAGAACGTAGTTCCATATTTATTGTGTTGATTTTAGAAAGCATTACTCTAAATATAGCAATTAATCATGGTTATAATATGATTTAAGTTTTGTGTAATTTAAAAACCTTAAAGTATTTTTCCATTAATGAGTGTTACCTCATCAAACTACTGAAAATTGAATTACTTAATTATAAAATTCGTCAAGTCTTTTAGTGCGGTATTGTCACTCTGATGTACATTTGGTATATTTAAAGATAAGTGTATGTAAATGCAAAAATTGGATTGATTAAAAAATTGTAGAAAATTTTACAAGTAAAATTAGGGTTACTATCACAATCACTAAACATAGCTGTTGGTCAGTCTGGTTTTTATATCCGAAACAATGCACTCGAACGTGTTGTCTACAATGGAATTATCTATCTACTTACTAAATTAAATATTATAATACTGACATTTAATAGCTTGCATACAATTGTTTGTTTCTAATAAAAACATTGCTTGAAGCATGAACAAAGTTTTTACGTTTTTAATTATTTTGTCTATGGTTATAGACAATTTTTTTTATTGCATAATATAATCAATAGCGTATTTGACAGCTATGTGAAATCTATTGGCCGAGAGAGGGCGTGAATAAGTAAAATTTATCTACGTTTCTATAAAAGCGATAATGTAACCTTAACAAGAAAGCAGACTAATAAATTTTGTTATTTGTAATAATATTACCAAAGTTTGCACATCACATAATGTAATTAAATGGCGTTTATTGCTTTGTGTGGCAGTTTTGATTCATTTTAAAACGCTAAGCAAATACGCATTACGCTAAGCTAAGAAATTTCAGACAATAATTGGGTAGTTGACGTGCGATATTTATTACTCTAATTGCTTATTTTTATTTATAATTCCAGTCCAATCTTATCCGCAAATGAATTCAACGATTCTAGTGTTCAATTGGATAGGATTGGTTTTTTTTAAATGTATAATAAAGATAATAATTTCTAAATAATGTATTTTTTATGTGAATATCATTAACTATTTTTTAATTTTCTAATCAACTACCCAAGAATTATGAAAATATCTAATTTTATTGTTGACTCCACGTTAATTCAGAGCCAAGGTTATTGTTATCAAAAAAGTCTAGTATTACATTAATCTCGAATGTTACATATATAAAATAAAGCAGTGACCTAAAAATGAGAATAGAATGTCATAAAAATTGTTTTCCACCCTAGTTTTGAATATCAAGAATTTTCCATTAAATACCTACGAACTACAAATATCACTGTCAAGTGCAATAGAGTTATAAAAAAAAAAATATCGTAGTATCTAATTTTGATCCGCCTGTTCGATTCGCTAGTTATTATGCCAAAAGGCCAAGATCTAAGATACGAATGTATCTGAAAAAAAACAATTGAGCATATTTTTTACAAAATTGTAAAATTAAGAACGCAAGGTATTTTATAGTGTCTAAACAAGCACTGGCCTGCGTTTTCTTTTTCGTCTGCGGTGCGGGTGACGTTTGCTGGCGCCATTTTGGACGCCATTTTGTGTTGGTGCTATAACCTCTTGCATTGCTGCGGCACGGCTGGCTGGTGGAAAGGGTGGTACTGGCGGGCTAGGATCTCGCCCTATAAAATCCCAAATATTACCCTAATCATTCACTATACTCGCTTGATCCTGAAAACAACTACGTGTAAATAAGGTTTAGTTTCATCACCGCGTAATTTTTTAAATTTTTGACAGTTATATTTTTTTTTCAATTAAAATCAATTCGGAATCTTGGTGGTGAAAATAACCTTTTTGAAATATTCGCATACTTACCACTTGGGGTTGTTGGATTTGTGCCTGCTTTAAGTTTCTCTCTTGAATCATTAATTGATGAGCCGCTCTACAAATATATAAAAATTAATATAAATAAATTGATATTTGTGATATATACGAACTCTAACGTAAATTTAAAAACCTGATACCTAGATCACGTTTGCTTTAAATAATACATATTCATAGATTTTTTTTATAAGAACCTATTATAATAGTAGATTATTATAAATTACCTAAAGGAATATAATGTTACCTACAAAAGAAGTTAATATGTATAGCATATATTCTAAGACAAAAATTCAAAGTTTACCATATTTCTCTAAACGATTCTCTCTCTATTCTTGATTTATTGATTTTATGTATTTATATTATATATATTATACGTATGTATTATTTATGTTTTGCACGTTTTCCTTTTTGGACATTCGTCACGTTGTTTTAGTAATATACTTGTCTTGTAGAGGTCATTACTTATAAGGCCGCCATTTGTACATAATTCGTAAAATTTAAATATAAGCTCGCTTGCATTTTAGATATGTTTCAATGTGTTTGTGTAATAAAGTTAAATCTACTAGCTTTTACCCGCGACTTCGTTCGCGTGGACTGTTGTCGTTGATAGGGCGATTATAGATGGCGCTTTTCAATGTCATCCTATTCCTGTAGAATTAAAAGGATAGGCTATATATTATTTCAGCAATAAAGAATAATTGTGGCATTAGGGGAAATCTGAAAGTTGCGCCCATTACAGAAAAGATGAGAAGTGCGAGACTAAGTTGGTATGGTCATGTAATGAGGAGGGGTGAAAATCATGTGACCAAAAGAGTTTTAAATATGAACGTGGATGGATGTATGGATAGGGGGAGGCCGAAAAAAATATGGATGGATTGTGTGAAAAATATTATGCGCATTAAAGGAGTGGCACCAGAGTTAACGAACGATAGAGGAGAATGGAAGAAGAAGAGATATTATGCCGACCCCACTTAGAGTGGGATAAGAGTAAGAGAGTAAATTTGACAAAAGATGGTGTTTTTTAGTGTCATCCTATTCCTGTAGAATTAACAGGATTTCTATAGCCTATATGTTATTCCGGTGTATAAGGAATAATTGTGCCAAATTTTAGCAATATTGGTTCATCGGATTCGCCGTGAAAGAGTAACAAACATACATCCATACTCACAAACTTTCGCATTTATGATCAGTAGGATTTATATTACCTATCCATTTGTTCTTGGGTCATGTCTAGTGCCTCCTGCATTTCCCTCGAGGTGTTCCTGACGAATTCCGGATCACAGTACTGTCCCAGGCCTTGTTCGGCTAACACCTGGAAAATAAAGTGAAATTTTAACATCGCACTTTTTTATACTGATCAAGCTATTTGCTGGTTATTCTTTAGTTTATTCTTCAAGTTGTAAACTAGTAGGTATTACTTTTGAATCGTCAACTTTATTGCTGGTTCGGAAAGCTGTACCTACCGAGAAGTCAGCAATAAACTCGGCAGTTGCAAAATATTGATTAATTGCTTTTTCTTATATCAATTATATCAATTAATTTTGCTAATTAATTGAAATAATTGATTAATAAAATTTTAACTATTGATTAATTAATATTATTAATTAATTTATTTACTATGGCAAGCTAATAGCATTTTACACATACTTATCAATACACTTTTTTTAAAGGCAAGTTGTAGTAAAACACTTTTTAAGGCAAGTACAGCGTTACCATAGGTACCTAGTTAGGTACAAAATTATTTATATTTATAAAAGGAGATAAATTATACTTACTGGAAATTTAACTGCATCATTTTATTAATCTGTTGATTGTTATCACATCTTAACGCATGATGAGTTTGCTTTTAAACGATTGTGCATATATGTATGTATTATTTAATTGTAATTGTGTTTATATTTTATGTTGTAATCGCTAGCGAACCAATAAAAATAAAATAAAAATAAAAATTTTTGATGAAAACTATTTACTTTTAACTATTATGACTTTTTAATTACTATATAAAAAAAAATGGCAACACCTACAATTAATATTTTTTAAATCTGTGCATTATTAATTAATTGGATACGAGAGGAAATTTCAGTTTAAAAAAATGGGTACGTTGATAATATTTTTCGAAATGGCAGATTCGTAATGCAATTATTTTACCCTTGTGACGAGGCTTTCGGCTGAGCCCACTACTGGGACTGATGCGCTGTTCCTTGGGCTCCCCGGAAGTGACACAACCCCACGGCCGGAACTATCGCCTACTGTATACACAATTTCGTAAAATTAATACAATTACAAAAAATAAATGAATCAATTTGTAGATTAAAAAACTGCACTCATTAGATAACCTTTGCCTGATAATTAAACTATAAAAAAATAGTTCTTATACTTGGTTTTAATCTGTCGAAAATCGAATTGAGCGAGAGTCTAAAGCGATTTCTGAATTCTACAAAAAAAACGGAGAATTTAATTCAATCAATACTATTAATGAATTCAATTAATACTGTTAATGAATTCAATCAATACTATTAATTAATTCAATTAATACTATTAATTAATTCAATTATTACTATAAATTATTCAATTAATACTAGTAATTAATTCAATTAACACTATTAATTAATTCAATTAATACTAAATTTCTTTTAACCTCAATGTAAATCAATTAAATTTAAATGAGTACATTTCTATTGACGTTAATTTAAATCTTTTAAAGATACTAAGGTGTAATTAATGAGTTCACATTATTAAAAATGTCGCCAAAACTAAAACTATGAGTTTAATTTTAACTTGTAATATTTTTTACTATATGCTACATTTCTTGAATATTTACATTGTCTATTCTAATGCAATCTAGTCAAGCCTAAACTATTTTTAGCTTGTTCCTAAAGCAGCGATAGCTTGTCTAACATTAACTATGCTGTGTTATGAGTTTTCGTGGGTTTTTATGAATTACGTGCAATGTTAGATGAAAGCATTTAGAATTTTGATAAGTCGTTAATAGTCTAGAAGCCTCTACGAAAGTAACGATTTTTATTGCTAGGATTAGAGTTTTTTTAAGAAAATCTATATAATGTTAAGTAGTTAGAAAGCGCAATCCGTTCTCATACCTAATACAACACAATACACTACACTATCACTGCACACATTCACTACCAAAATCTTAACCTTATCGCTCTATAATTGGACACAAAAAAATCGCACAAATAAAACTTTAACACCTTAATGACATAGAAATTTTCTTTATGAAATCGAAAGCCATTGTATTATTAAAGGTGGTTAATCGTAATTTAACTTCAGTTGGCGCGAACAAAGTCGCTGCTAACACTAGTACATAAAATTACTAAATAACCGACCAGTAATTGATAAAATGACACCACCACTTTACACAAGCACTGCACATATTCACTACTACAATCTCAAATATTGCTTCGCTCCATAAACGAAGCATTATAAAGGGATGGGTTCCGTTACAAAATCTCAATGATTACACTAGATGGCATTACATAGATTTTCTCAAACGATTATGGCAAAATATTGCTATCCTTACTTTTGTACTATGGAACTAACGAAGTACTACTATAAATTATATAGAAGCTTCTAGTTTGTCTATGCTAAAAAAAATAATTCTATTGTTTAAACTTCTTATCATGCCATTGTTATGTTTACCCACGTCTCTTGTAAATCTAATTTTGTTAAATAATCAATTTTCAATCAATAAAATTTTATTGGCCGGACACACGTTGCTGTGGCTCATTCTGCTTTCGATACAAAAATCAACAGGCAAAAAAGGTTCCAATCACCACCAAAACTTTACAGAATCATCCGCTAGCTCATTCTAAAGATTGTTTGAAAATTTTATTAAAATCAGTCCAGCCGTTTCGGAATCTATAAAGGACATACATACATTCATTTTTTATATATTACTAGTATGTAACCGCTTCGCAGGGCTTAATTCAAACATTAGTATTACAGTTATAAAAAATGTTCCGATTGTCACAAAACTTTACAAAATCATCCGCTGGGTCATTCTAAATATTGTCTGAAAATTTCATTAAAATCAGTCTAGTCGTTTTGGAGTCTTTAAATGACATACAGACAAATATTAGTTTTTAGGTATATAATAATAGGTTTACTTTTATTGCCATTTTATCGTAGTAATATAAATTATTATAATCAGCTATAGTAACATTTCAATGGCTTTATGTTATTCGAAACTTTATAAATTTGACAATGTTAATGTAAACAATATCATTTGAATACTATAAAATTAGTTTAATGTCAGCAAACTAATAATATTCTCACCATCTTATTGTTATCCACCAAATTATAGCAAATAAAGATTATTATTATTAAATAAATATATGTATTTTCTTTAATGTTATTGGGCAAGCGATTAAAAATATATTTGTGATTATTAATTGTAATGTGGTATTTGAGTTTTTAATAATATATTGCATAAGAATATTTAAATGTGCTTGTGATTTTAAATTAGAAAAATATGGTATCTATAGAAACCTTTGTGGGAAATTAAATTTGGTATGGATTTGGGAAATACGTGTATAGTGGAAAAGACATAATATCCTTTATTATCCTATTGTCCACCTGAAAAAGCTTAATATTAAAGTGCACGATGCTTTTTTAAATATTGAAAGTTTCCTTCGATTTTCAATATGTATTTAAACAATTTAAAAATAAATGGCAATTTTGTAATAATAGCAACACTAGACTGCGTAAGACAATGTTGGAAGTGTTAAAAAATAATTATGTTTTATTTGTTACCTATGTAAAATAATCATAGCAACACTAGACTGCGTAAGACAATGTTGATAGTGTTAAAAAATAATTAAGGATTAGTTACGTAAAAATATTATTCAATACGAAATTTGGATTATTTTTTTTATTTACATTGTTATATTACTTGTACGTATTGTACTGCTGTAAATGTTTTTTTTGTAATATCGAGGAATATTAAGATATCAAAAATGGCAACTTACAAATAAAATTATATACTTTTAGTACTTTGAGTAATACGCCGTGTGGTATTCGGCTGAGTAGATTAGGAAACCCTCGTTTCTTACTGAGGTGTCGTAAAATAAGACTATGTAAAGTACTAAATTCATATTAGGCAAGTGGTCGGTCGTAAAATACGTAGCCAAATTATGTGATAACATGTTAATACGTTTTGAGCGATCCCGCTTAGAGTAGGATAAGGGCAGGAGAATTATGCTAGACTTCGGTGCCAAATTTAACGACAGCAAATTTTTGTTCCTAAAATCTATCACCATCAATGTAATTAAATGTACTAACTATAATACTTAGCAACCGCCGAGTTTCTTGCCGGCTCTTCTCGGTAGGAACAGCTTTCTGAACCAGCAGTAGAGTTGTTTCAAAAGCACTTGTTTACAACAGCTTCGGCACCGAAATCTAGTATTGCATTTAATTGGCCCGAAGCGAAAGGGTTAAACTCGTATCTAGTCCATTTTTAAGTCTGCCCCTTTAATAATCAAATTACCCACTATAGGCTCCCCCTTATCTATCAAATTGCCAACTGTGGGCCCCCTTAATAATAAAACTGGGCCCCCTTAATAATCAAACTGGCCCCCTGTGGGCCCCCTTAACTATCAAACTGCACCCCTGTACGCCCCACGTATGGAAATACTGGTTTATAATCATATGTCGAACGCATTCTCTCAGAACGTTAAACAAAGTATATCGAAGGAAACTTCCGTTAGCTAAGTGCAGACCTGGCTCAGGCGGATCTACAAGCGCGTGCTCCCTGCTGGGAACCGCTGCGGGCGCGGCGCGGGCATGCGGCGCCGCGCCCGACGAGGCGCTGCGGACCATCCGACCTGCGGGCGGGGGGCGGGGCGCGGCGCGGAGACTTCTCCGTTCCCGCGCGTGGGAAAACGTGAAGGGAAGCCGTGCTGCCGCATTGTAGCCATACAGAGTCATCGGGCGGGTCTCCGCCGGCGTACACTCCTTAGCAAGCGACGCGCATATCTTTGGCGCGATCGTTTCCCCTGGTGATGGAGTTTTATCTTCCGGCGACGCCTTCCTTGGAACTGCCAACTTATCTGATCCCTCAGGATGTATCTTTTGACGCGATGGCGATGTAGACTTCGCCCCGGAACTACTCGGTGTTGAGAGATAGTTCACGCAACCGAACGCGAGCCCGATTTGACCCAGCATTTCGGGATAGTTCGATTTCTGATTGCTGTCCGTCCGTAGAATAGCGGCATGAATTGAAGATGTTTTGTTAGTGTTAGTCTCACGCGAAAACAATGCTAAGCTATGTAAGAACATAAGTAACAATTGATCAATAAACTTTATTGTCAATTAATATACTGATTTATTCATACATCTGGCGTTTAGTAGAAGAAACAAGGCAAGTTAAAAAAGCTTTTAACAATATTTACTGTCCCTACTTTTAACCGGTGAGGAGTTTCCTCATCTGGAGCCATTCTTAGCAGCAGCATTAGGTCATTGCGTCATCGCGTCTGGAGAAGTATGTAAAATTTCAGCTCAATCGGACACCGGGAAGTAGGTCAAATTTAACTTGCAAGATTCCACTTTCACATACATACAGTACAAGTTTAAAACTACTCTAAAATCTTAATTTAAATTTTTATATACAAACTGAAATAATAATTCTCGTTTGCTTATTGTTTATAGTACATTCCAGACTGGCTCCTCTGTTCTAGTACAATAACTCTATATATAACGGCATAGAGTTATTATATCTCTATAGAATAATAATCCTGATAAATTGACAGGAATAGGTTGAAACTAAAAAGCGCCATCTATTATCAACCTGTCACGCGACAACAGTTCACGAGAACGAAGTCGCGGGTAAATGCTAGAATATAATAAATTTTAATATTTACATCTTTGATATATATATATTTCAGTATGTAATTATTTTATGTCGAATTAATGTTCTTACATAACTTATTTTTAGTGGGTTAATGGAAAAATCAAAAATCACTAAGCAAGCAGCAAATCACACGTTTAGCTACCTTTGTAAATAGCGTTCTTTAAATCATTTGTCGTACTTCTGCAATAATAAGCGATATTATTATATCAGCTAGTGTCGACCAGACCTTAGATATGTATATATAGACTAGACTGGCTCATAGACTAAATATGATAAGAAAATAAATATATGATATAATTACACACACAGTCGTCCCTCCCCAAAGAATATGAGAAATATAATTTTAAATAAATACCTAAATACACCTAGACTCGAAGAATGTTTGCCCTTGGAGGGAATAAAACTATAGACAAGATAAGGTCATAGATGAAGGTGGTAGATATGGCGGTAAGGTGACAGAAGGTGGAGTTTTGGGGTATTTTTATTTAGTACCTGGTTGACCGAGGTAAAAATATTTTACAAAATAAAAATTAAACTTCAAAAAAAAAAAAATCGCTCGTTCGTATTTTCATTTCTAGAGATGTTCCCCGAAAAAGCTACGCTGACTTGACAGTTTTTGGCAAAAATAGTGTTTTATATATTCAATGTAAATTTCTGTATTTTTTAATGCTCAAAAACAGGGATAAAACTACTTTTTTTTATATAAAATCTAGCTAGATCGAATTTTCCCTCCAAAACCTCCTGAATATCAGGAAAATTTTTGGAGCCGTTTTTGAGATTCCGAAAATGTACATATATATATACAAGATAAAAATTTATTTATTTATCTCATTTAAATATTAAAGATTTAGCGTTTTTGCGAATTGAAATCATTTAAAATGTTTATTTTTTGTATTAGGTATCAATGTTAAGAGCAAATTTTTTCGGGACACAGCAATGAGCAATGCAATATAAAAATAGATGGCAATTTTAACAATGAAATGACGTTTGGATTATTTTGGTTTCGAAATATTTGTAGATGTCCAGAGAAGGGTTGGAAATTTGTATTTAGTAAAAGTGTCAAAACCAAGGACAATTTTTCTTCTTTCAATTTTCTTAATCAGTGAATAAATTACAAATCAAAGTATGGACGTAATGTAATAAAAATCTAGTCTAGAATATATATGCCACGGGTCTGATATAAAATAATTATTAATTAAATTAATTAGAACGATAATTTTAGCTGTAATCATAAATGATATACTCACTCGAGTACTTGGTATATTTTTTCCGATTCCCCGTTCAATATTAAAGGTCTGAGCGGTATTTGTTCCTTAGGTTGTCCGTTTGCTCTGTAATAAAATTTTATACAATTGGAAAGTTGAATTTTAATAATTTAATTTCTATTTTTAATAGTATTATTTTTTTGAAATTCAATTTTTTTTATAAATTTTCCCAAAGTAAAATTTTAAACAAAATTAGTTACAGTGAGGTAACCATAAGAGATAGAGACATACTGTCGCGGACTTTTTTGTAATATTTTTGTAGATCTATAATTTTCTAATACTTTAGTGCATTACTTTAGTGTATCTCTACTGGTTAACGAGGCCCACGCGACTAAGCTATCATTATAAATTTTTGTTTATTGGCACAATTTAGAACTCTTATTTGAAATTAGAGGTCTACAAGACATTTTTTAGTTTACTAACCAAAAACTAAATCTAACGAAATTTGGTAATTTTTTTTTAAATAGAGTCTGTTTACTTTAATTCAATATCAAAAGTATTAATAGATGTGAATATTTTAAATATTTGGTGTGTAAAGAATATTTACACAATATTTCGTACAATGTTATCTTTTCATTTTATACCAAGTTCTATAATGTTAGTCCTTGTTTAACGTCATAGACAACTTACAGATTAGGCGCCAATGGCAATGCCGCCACTCCGTATTCCCGCTGCATCATAGAGCTCAAATGGTTACCGACAGCTTCTGAAATACAGAATATAAATTACAATAAATTGCAAAAATCACAGTTTCGAAACCTAGCAGTTAATTTATGAGATTTATGGCCTGTTTCACAAGGTACTAATAAACTGTCAGTTAGCCTATTCGGAACATATCTCACATATATCTCGGAATTTTGCGTTTCTCAGGTTTCTGATAGGCTTATTCAGCACTTAAAGTCCCTAATAAGTTAACAGGTAGATCATGTGGCTGTTATTTTGTTTAACTGCTGGATAGCAAATACCTATTTCAAAATGGCCGCGATTTTATTTTATTCAATTTTTTCACTTTTTAGAATATATTTTTATAAGACATTATGTGTTACTTAGTTTATTTGTCGGTTAACTATCCCACACTTTATCAGTAACTTGTGAAAAAGGCCCTTAATAATTTTAATTATGGTATCCGGCTGTGTAAAATATTTACATTTCTTACTGAGGTGTCGTAAAATACGACTATGGTAAATTGACTCATACGTCGTATCCGGTTGAGTAGAATGTATTTTGTAATATGCTATACGTATAAGCATATCACATCCTCCTGCCCTTATCCCACTCTAAGTGGGGTCGTTACAAACATATTATCACATGATTTGGCTAACATGATTTTACGACCAGTCGCCTGCATGACGTCAACTTACCTAAGTCGTATTTAACGACACCTCGGTAAGAAACAGGGTCGTCTATTTTACTCAACCGGATACCACACGGTGGGTCAACTTACCTTAGTCACCTGTTACGGACACCTCGGTAAGAAATGAGGGTGGTCTATTCTACTCAGCCGGATACCGCACGGCGGGTTAACTTACCTTAACCGTCTTTTACGACACCTCGGTAAGAAATGAGGGTGTTCTATTCTACTCAGCCGGATACCGCACGGCGGGTTAACTTACCTTAACCGTCTTTTACGACACCTCGGTAAGAAATGAGGGTGGTCTATTCTACTCAGTCGGATACCACACGGCGAGTCGACTTACCATAGTCGCCTTTTATTGTTTTAACTGTCAAAAATGTCTGGCTAGTGAGGAAACATCATCTTATTATTATCACGTTTTTGACAGTTCCAACGCCTTACAGACAACCATATAGGGTAGCTATAGGAGCGAGCGCGAGGTAAACATACGGGTAAGTGAGTACCGTTCATCTCCCAAAGCCACGATGATCCAAATTCCATAATCTACCATCGTTCTTACCTGTGTTGGGAGCATGCACTGACAAAGTTTCAGCTTTTATAAAATGACGAAGGTCTGGGGTTCACGGGATCGCTCTATCAGCAGTACTCTTACCTGGAGGTCCATGGCTATGTTTCCGATGTCTATGGAAATTCCTGTTCGGACCGTGCCTGCGTATACTGGACCACACCCCACCGAACAACGAGTGGTTTCTCTGTGAAGGAATAATAATAAATAAATAATAAATATATGGGACACTTACACACACGGTCGTCCGTCCCCAAAGTAAGTAACTTAATACTTGTGTTATGGACAGACAACTGGTGAATATATACTTATATATATTTTTAAATACATACTTGAATACAAATATACACCCAGACTCAAAGACCAATAAATTCATTTACAGAAAAATATTGGCCCTCGGCGGGAATCGAACCCGCGACCCGCGGAGCTGAAGGCAGGGTCACTACCCAAAGCTCCAACGGGCCAGTCAAAATGAAGTAATAATTGATTTAGTTATTGCTTTCACTAGATTCATTATCATCATTCTCCTACCTTTATCCCACTCTAAGTGGTGTGGGCACAACATATAAACATGTTGTCACATGATTTGGCCAGGTATTTTGCGACCGGAAGTCTGCTTGACGTCAACTTATCTTAATCGACTTTTTGCAACTCCTCGGTAAGAAAGGATAGTCTATTCTGCTCAGCCAAATACGACACGGCGGGTCAACTTACTGTAGTCACCTTTTACGACACCTGGTTAAGGAATAAGGGTGGTCCATTTTACTTAACCGGATACCACACGGCGGCTTTCATTAGATTCATTATATGAAAAAATATTACAAAATACTTGTTGTATCTAAAAATTTAGCCTTTTTGCTTAGTTGTTCTTATGGGATATTGATGCCACACTGTCTTATTCCTCTAAGATCAGATTCAATTTACAGAATATTTACAATGAGATCAGAATAATTCAATTTAAGTAAATAAAATGTATCTATTGTTGGTTTTCCAATAAATAAATAAATAAATTAACGCTGCGCTTTTCAGTGCAGGGATGTTACTCTAACATTAAGAAACTAACTTTTATAGGTTCACCGTATAAGAGCATACTGGGGCGAAATGATTGTTCAGATTGGTAGGAATATGTGCTTAAGTTTTGGTGATGTTAAAGGTTTGTAAGCTGTGATAGCCCAGCAGTGAGACCCTGTGACTCTTTCGAGGCGTCATGGGCAGGCACCACTGAGCTTTCTTTCAAAACTTATGTGTCTAATTGATAATTGCAATTTATCACACTTTTCAGTTTAATAAACCATAGTGCGGAATCTTGCATATTTCTAGAGAATACTAGGGTAACGTGTAACCTATCAATCCGCATTGGACCAGCGTGGTAATAGCTCCAATCCTTCTCCTTAAAAAAGGGAGACAAGGCCTATGCCCATCAATAAGATAGTCACAGGCCGTTACTTCTTTAAGATTTGTAGTGCGTTTGAACGAATTCTGCATCTATCAGGTATGATGACGGATAGTACTTGTACAGTACATACTGTTGTCGCCAATGATTTTCGCTTTGTATTTTATAGCAACACAGTCATGAAACAAGAGTATCGCGCCCTTTTTGATTAAAATGGTGGCAACACTGTGCCGTTGTTGTTTCCGTTGGAGTCTTCCTATTGATAAAATGTTTCAGTAACATTCTGTCTTTGTTAGTTAATCAAGAGAAGTGTATCTCGAAGCGGGAATTGTGGTATTCCATTATATCGTGTTATTGTTGTGTGCGTGTTAACAATACTAACCCTGTGCATTGGAACATCATTGTCAGCAGCGACGTCCACGTCCAAATTTCCTGATATCGCCCGTTTTAACTCTGGTCCGGCTTCATGCAACGTCCTCAGGCCAGCCTGCAGCGTCATCTGATGGTTCTGCTCGTCATTCTGGCGCAACTCTTGCTCTTTGCGCTTTTTGAACCTTTGCAGCAACACCATCAGTTAAATCCATCGAGTTATATACATAAAATGGGGGAGCTATAGGCAGCTCTCACTTACAGGTCTGTAGCTCCTCTACTCTAGTATAATAACTCTATGGTTAAATCACTCATCGACTCACAGTTCGGACTTGTCACAATTATAAAATATCATAAGCAGTTCGTTTTACAAAAGCGGTGCTAATTTTAAGGCTGATGTTTCTTAACATCAAACCATTCAGGTTCAAAATGTATTAGGAAATTGCGTTTCGTTTCACGCATCTAATGTGATGTTGCGTAAAATTAATTAAATATGCATATAAATAGCGCCTGATAATCTGGAGTTGGTTATATAAAATAAAATTGAAACTAATATAATAAAGAGTAATAAAAGAGTGGGTAATTTTTTGAAATTGTAAGAACAAGGGGTAACAAATTTATTTTTTTGCATGCAAACCAAGTTATTTCACTATCGTGAGTAGTATTTACATCGTCAAAATTGCTTTTATTTCGATTTAGCTTAAAAATAAAACAGGTATTATCTGCAAACAGCACAATATCGCAAATATTGTTCACAAAGTAAGCTAAATTGTTTATATACACTAAGAATAGAAAAGGCCCTAAGATTGACCCCTGAAGGACACTCATAACATTAAACGACCCGTTTGACTTAACACCATTAATACATTATTTTTATAATCTATCTTTAAGATTAGAGGAAATGAGACCAAGCGCATTGTTATTCACACCATAAAAACTTAATTTTTGGAGTAGGGTTTCATGCTGAAAGGAATCGAACGCCTTCCATAGATCGCAGAAAATACCAAGGGCATTACGTGAATTTTGCAATTCTTTCTTCATTTTTTCATTTATTCTTTTTTTGACGTATGCGCTGACTCTAAGGAATGTATTCGATACTTCGAAATATCGATACTTTAGTGTCGATATTTTTATGAGTACGATACTTTTTTTTTTTGGTACTATCACGAGTATAGTATCGATATTTTCTACTCGATACCGTTTCCCTAGATTTAATTTTTGTTAATTTCTTATAATTGTTACAAGTTCGAACGTCGGTACTTTTAAAGTACCAAATACTTACTATTGATCCATTGGAAGCTAGTGCAACTAATCAGCTACGCTATAATTGCACTTATATTTCTAGAATGTACAAGAAAATATAAAGTCATATATCGCCGCTACGGATTTCAAAAATAATCTATATCAGAAATGTAGGACTATATCTAAATTCGAAAACTTTAAAAACTGTACAAAAATGTATATGTGCGCATGTTTTTGATAGCTTTTATGGTATCTATCTAAAGTTATGTCGAGATAAAATTCACAAAAACACAACATTTAAGTATAATAGGCGGGTAGATATGAATTAACTGAGAATGGGCGTCTGTCCATAAAGATATACTTAGAGAAGGGAAGCCAGCCTAAAATGTGACATATAGAAATAAAGAGAAAGCTAATGAGGGTGATCTATTTGTCATTCTTTTTATTAAAAGCTTTTATTTTACTTCTGGAGATGTGGAGGTGGAATTTTGCAAGTTAAATTTGACCCACTTACCGGTGTCCGAATAAGCTGAAATTTTACGTACTCATCCAATCCCGATGTCAATGCATGTTTATGATAAGCATGACCAGGATTGGCCCTAGATAAATAAACTCAACAGACAACAGTAGCTACATGAAATTTTGTTAAAAGCTTTTTAATTTGACTTATTCAAAAGGTTTTATTAGGTTTTTATTTTACTTGCCGTGTATGTATTTAGTGGAATCTTGCAAGTTAAATTTGACCTGTTTTCTGGTGTCCGATTGAGCTGAAATTTGAAAGGCTGGTCCAGTCTTAATGACAATGCATGTTAATGTTAAACAAGACCTGATGCTGCTGTCAGGATCAGCTCCTGATGAGCGAACTCTTCAATGGTTAAGGACTCAATGGACATGAAATTTGACTTGTTATGTGTGATAAGACAAAGATGAAGTATATGAGTTTCATCTTCTCTGTCATTATCTTTTGTGTCATTGTCACTCTATGGCTCTCCTTCTCTAAATATAATAACTCTATGCGTCTGTCTGTCAACAGTGACAAGCATGCCATTGTTTGCAGTGATTATATTGCAGTGTGGGTAGTTGGAAATGTTTCTCAAACCGTTTTAATATCCGTTTACGTTTAGTCGTCAAAGGGCCATGCGGGGCGCAACCGGAAACATCTAGAAATCCTGCTTGTTGTGTATTATATGCATAAATATTTTTATACACTATTGCAATCTAATTTATGAGCATCGTAATAGGATAAAAAAAAAACACTAAAAAAGGTAAACATTCTGTCCTAAATCACATACGTTGCCTTAGATGTGTTACTTACGCGTGATTCCTATGGAACAAAAACAGTTTGTCAGTTGAACCGAACATTAAAAAAAGGTTAAACCCAGATCATAAAAAAGGAAGATTACTAGAAATGTTACTAGCAATTTGGGTTACAAAATACTTGTCAACTTGTTAACTCCTCCAGCTAAGCTAAATGCTTGTGTTAGGAGTGGGTTCACGTTGAGTGTAATGGCGGGGATTCGAACCCACACCTCTCAATGTCAAGTATATTGGCTTATTCTTGCCTCTGGCTTGCAAAATCCCTATCTCTTTCTTTTTAAGAGACGGGTTGGAAGTCAAAAGCACTACGCTCTAATGCCATTACAGATGACCCAATAACCCTGCTATGCTAGATTCTTTACGATATTTTCGTTCACCGAATAATAAGCCATTACCCCATCGTAAGGGATCACATATGTCCCAAGCAGTAGGCAGTCACGACATAGTTTTGGCTTTTAGAAATATAATAAATTAGATTTTAATTATATTGATACAAAAAGGTATTAAGACGCAATATAAATACGTTTGGACCTTATTTCATAATTTTATAACGTTCTTGTACTTGCGACACACATTCAGTGCTTAAGATTGTGCGAGTAAACACAATCTTTCTTTTTTCGATCTGAGAGGTTAAATACAAAAATAAAAATAAAACGATTTACGATCTTTTCTTAACATCACTCTCCAAAATTGAATCTCCACAGTATTTTTAAAAACTGTTCCAAAATCTCTAGTTTAAAAAATACCGTTATGTTTTCGTATTTAAAATATTAAATATCGTAATTCGCAGAAAATAGTCCAAGTTAGCTTTTTGTAATTCAATTTATAGTTTTATAAAGGCGTAGATTTCAATATTACCTTCTAAAGTAATCTTGGATGAGGAAGGTGGCATAAAATTTGCCGACTGTGATCTCGTTGGGGTCTCCTGGAGGAGGTACTACTTGGTCCAGCAACTTGGGCGATGTTCTTTTCCAAATTTTCTTAATTACAGCTCGAAGCTCTGTGTTGCAGTCATCAATGTTTCCTATATAAAAAATAATAATTACAAATTATTACTCTTTAACAAAGCTCTAAATCGGAGATTCCTTTTTTGTCATGGACCAATTTAAAATTTAGCTTGTTCCGGTGGAAAATCTGCAGTTACAATTTTTTATTTATTTATTATTACAGTTACCATATAAAACTTGCCAAAAATTACATTACTATTTGTGAACCATCATTTTTGTCACGCTAATGGGATGCCCATGGGAAATGGGAACTAAAACTACACATAGGAAATACATATTGCAAATACTTTTATGAATATGCCAAAACAATTTGCACTAGTTTAAGAATAGAATTTCAATTAGCTTGACACTGATTCTGTCACTTCCGTCTCTAAGAGTTATATTCGATATCCCTACCATTGCAAATACAGTTCCGAGCTTATCCAAAAATAAAATGTTTAAAGTATGAAAATGGATAGGACACTACATTTAGCATTACATAAATGTGCTATAATCGCAAGTTATAGCATAATAATATTATAATTATTTTTCTATTTTTTAACTCCATAAAAGCATACTTCTATAAATTATTTATTTATTTATTTATTAGGACATCTAGTAGTTGGTACATATAAAACTTACGTATAATAAAAATAGACACAAAAAATAAATTAATATGTACAACTTATGAAGGTGTCACGGCATGCACCAAAATTTTTTTAAACAATTTAAATAAATTATCGCAAAGATTTATAATGAAGTTACCGTCAGTCTTGATTTTGAGAGATGTGCGGACGACAGCGAAGAGAGTGGCGTTGAAGAGTACAGTGCCGTCGGAATTTAGAGGCATGTTCATAGACACTAGGCGCTTGCAGGCCACGCGGTGAGGGCACAGCTTACCAAAACCTTTAATGACAGACAGACAACGACGTAAATAATCGATTGTATACTTGTGACTAAGATATATATTTAGGTAGCAAAAAAACGAACAAATTAGATTTAGCCGGATCAGAAACGCCAGCACAACAGTCATGGTAACTATTTTAGTTACCTTAATCTCGCGCCTGACTTGTCACTTTTGAATCGTCAAGAACCAAAATTAAGGAAGCTACCACTACTAGCTACCACTGGTTTCAAATGTTGTTCTTACTGAGAAGAACCAGCAAGAACTCGGCGGTCAACCTTTTTAACATTCTTAATTAATACAATTAATCTGCAGTCTTGTGCGACGCTGGAAGAATTTTCGGGCCTAAACCTTTTAGTCCTTTATATAATCTTGTAATATACTTTTTATATTTGTACTTTGTGTATATTCCTTACACTTAATTTAAACATTTGTAAGTTACTGTTCGGGTTGGTTTAAGTCACAATATACCCTATTACCTCTGCGAAGCTGCATTCATATTTAACAATTGTTTGGTGATTTGATTTTCATCCCACTTTCTTATACGTCAATACCATCTTAATTTTACACTTTTGGATTTAAATACATCGTGTAAATTTGCGACTTATTACCTACACCTAACTTGCTACCTAAAAGTGACTTACCTAAAGGTGGACTTATTTTTCTTAACAATGTAACTACATCTAAGTGCTTAATTCGTCCCTTGGCATCAGGGTCATATTCACTCCATAATCTGAAAGAAGATGTAATTCAAACTATATACAAAGAAAGGTAAATGGAATAGCTGATTTTCTCAACAAAAAAAGGCAATACGGTACCTTATAAATTCATCTAAGTGGTGTGGTCCCAATATTGACCAGTCTCTGGTTAAATAGTCGAAGTTGTCCATAATGACGGCGACAAACAAATTGATGATCTAGAACAAAAGCAAAATCTTTAAATAGAATATTAGAAGTCAGATACGAATCCTATAATAAAACTAATCTTAGAAATCTTATATATTAATCTTTGAGATAAATATAATAAGGACAAGGAAAATTAAATTGGACCTTTTAAAAAACAGCAAAAAGCAATCAGCTTATCCATATCAACAGATGCGAAAGCCTGTTTCGGTGTCTGTTGTGCCTTTGTATCTTTGAACCAATATTTATAAAATTTGCTACAGTTTAAGTTTTTATATCGATCTAATAAATAGGACAAAAAAACATTTTTTTTCTTCGGAAATAGAGTTGTAATATAATTGACGGTCTCTTAACACTTAAATTAATTAGGACAAAGTCGTCGATACTGATACAAAATAATATTTTCTATCTGCATTTGAAAGGTACAGACAAAAGAACTTACAAGAAAAGAACAAAGTACGTAGAAAGATATGAAGTACGGGAAAGCGAGGACGCTCCCACAGGACCCGCTGCTGTCATCCTCGCCCTCTTCCTCATAGTTGGAGTCGCAGCGCACGTCGGGCTCCGGGGACACGCCCATCATTATGTCTTGCCATGCCTCACCTGACAGAAATGCATCAAATTTGAATTCTCTATTCAAGTAAACCGTCAACTCCGTTGGTTTGGGAAATTGCTACTACCAAGAAGAACGAGCAAAAAACTCGGCGGTTGCTTATTTCAAAATATAATTCTTAGTTTATTGTTTTTTTTTATTTATTTAACAATTTAAACAATTCATTAACAAATGTCACTTACACGATAAAAAATCACAGAGAGTGATATATACTACAGTTTTTTTTTTTTAAGTAAAAGGCAAGTACCGTTGTAAAATAAGTAAACTTATATCAAATGATATAAGTTTAGTTACATTAGTGTTTTAAGGAAATATTCTTTCAAATATAACTAGTTACATTTTGCAATTGCTATCTTGTACAACGTCAAAGATAAGTTATATCTTAGCAATGTTATCATTTACGTAATTCTCAATAATATAGTGAACTTTCTGTATCAGCTTCCTTTTAAAAGTTATTTGAAACTGGTATAATGGCAAGACTAAAATTTATAGTCAAACTTTATTGTTGAATCGTATCATAAAACCCACAAAAAAGTTTACCACATTTAAAAAGCTGAATTACTAACTTACCGGTAGCGGATCTAAATAACACTAATATTGCTTGTGGAAATGTTTGGAAGTGGTTGTTTCGTGTTATAGGCGTGTCATCATCGATTGCAATTTTCCCAAAAACCTAAAATTAAACAGCTTTAATAGAAATCTGAGAATCATGAACGCTTAACCAATGAGTTACTCCATTTGTTGGAGGAAATACGGCATTTAAATCTACTAACAATTATGAATTTATTTTTTATTTCATAGCATTAGATAGAGATTTTATAACCCTGTGTTGAAAGATTAATTCTTTGTTGTTTTCATTATGTATGTATCTATAGGTTAAGAAATATAAATCGTGGAATCAAGTCTTAAGTGAATGATAAATTTTATCTCCTTTATATTTATGAACTCCTAGCATACCTTCCATTTTGAAAGGCTTAATTGCAATCGTCCAAGAAATTTAATAATTTTCGAATATTTACTCTCTAACCTGCATTCCTACTACGGCGTATATAAAGAACAGCATCAAAATGAGCAACGCTACATAGGGCAGAGCCTGGAATGACTTGATAAATGTCCAGAGCAGCGTCCGTATGCCTTCTCCACGAGACAGCAACTTTACAAGCCTCATAACCCGGAAGAGTCGAAAGAAGTTTATTGATGGTATAGAACTTTCCTGTAAGACAATCTTATATTAAAATCTCGTGATACTCTAAGAATGGTATAAAGTGACAGTACTATGTTCAAATACTTTAATGATTTCTGATATATACAAATAAAATATATCGTTGATACAAGAAACTATTTTAAAACAGTTTGGATTATATTCCGTAAATACAGATTTTAATGTATTTAGTCTTACAAAACATGGTTGACTAAAAAGTTATTCGGAATCTGTTATAAAGGATGTACTGTGTTTACTTTACAAAGGACAATTTTTCATTATCATAATTATAACATTGTTTTTTTCACAGATTTGTAGTTTTGAGATATTAATTTCTCAATTTTTCTACTTTAACATTATTAACATTATTTTGCTAAAATATAGAACTTTAAATCGTAACAATTTAGTTATCACTAAAAGTCTTAATTTACTCGATTATATTGTTTGACCCATTAAGAGTCCATTTTTGAAGTGTTAATAAGTTCTGTGTATGTTAAATTTGAATTTCAGTATTTCAGAATCTGTTATGAAGTGACGCTTATTTGATAGTGAGAGACAAATTGTAAAAAAAATATGTACATTATACAATGATTTCAAAGTGCTTTCTATCTATGTTAAATACTTTGTATTCATTAACTATTTTTGTCATGATACTGTAAGATCTGGATTCATTTTGTGTATATGACTATATGTACCTCTTCGACTAGTAGTGTAAGAAAAAAATTGTATAGTGCTTCAGTGCATTTTACTATATCTAATGTTTATAGTTGGATATTATGTTAACTATTTGCAAGTTACTGTCCCAATTGCAGATCATACTTTACATCAAAAGCTAACCTTACAAATTAATTTGCTCGACAACAACTAAAGCTATTTTTAGTAACATTGAAAATTTTTGGTCCATAATTACCGATTTTTCTATTTTCATCCTTTATCAACTAAAAATGTTTGAAATGACATATTCCTATCTACTATATACCTTAAGAATTCTATAAAAATATTTTGTACAATATATTGTTCTATTTAATGAAATTTGATTGAGGTATTAAATGAGCAAAAGCGTGCGCTTACCTTGACAATATGTGCCCTTGGCAATCCACTGCCCTGAAATAAACACGGTTGTTTCTCTTTAATTCGATCATCTACATATAGAGGGACTAACGAGTGACCGCTGTAGCTTGCTGTTATTACAACATCTATATCGTCCATGCTCGGGACAGTAACTACATCGCCTAATTTAAAATTCTTATTAAAAATATTGAATCTTAACTCTCCTTCTTCTACAAAACCTTATAATTCATAATAACTATATACATTGTTTTTTCAAAAACTTAAAATTTCAATGGTCGATTGAAATTAGGCGATGTAACAAGTGAAAATTTTTAACTAATTATTTAAGATTTATTCTCTGCTAGCGTGCATAGTGAGCATTACCTGATTCTTAAGTTCGTTTACTTGTGAGACGACGATGTCGATGATGCTACCTAATACGATGATGAAGTCGAACGTGTTCCACGCGTCACCGAAGTAATTCTAGACAGATGTTTTTAAATTAGATTTTTCTTAACCGCACAAGATAATCTTAGGCACAGTAATAAATCAGCAAAAATATGAAAAGCCCAAATTTCAGTAATACCTAATCTATACTAATATTTAAAGCTGAAGTTTGTTTGTTTGATTATTTGGACGCGATAATCTCAGGAAGTATTGGACCGATTTGAAAAATTATTTAAGTGTAAGATAGTCCATTTATCGAGGAAAGCTATAGGCTATATAGCATCACGCTGAGATGAATAGGAGACGAGCAGTAAAAAAAATGATACAAAAAGGCAAAATTTAAAGTTTTTCTTTGCGTGCGCTAAGTAAACGGTGAAAGTTATTCAAAAATCATGTATTACTAAATTGTTCCCCTTTAAAAGTTCTAAATAAAAGCCCGCGACAACATATTTCTTGCTTTTGAGGTTAACCCACTTTGACCATTTTTATGGTTATCATAAGACTATATTACGGTTTAAATCTTTTCATGCGGGTGAAGCCGCAGGTAATTGCTAGTGACCCGATAAGTTACAAGAGTAAGCTTACCTTAAACCTAAAAGCAGCTAGTTTAAAAATGAACTCGAGCGCAAATACAGCTGTGAAGATCATGTTCAACATGTCCAGCGCCTTGCTGTATTCCGGCGGTTGGTTGTGGTATTTCATGGCGAGTGTTATGGTGTTTATCATGATCAGTACAAAGATGGCGTATTCGAATGGCTGCGACGTCACAAACCACCATACTTTGTACTGGATGCGATGTTTTGGAATATATCTGAACAGATTGAGTATTATTAGTAAGTTGAATAAATTAGGGTTCCCTCAATTAATTTCTAGTTAAGTTTAATGGTCAACTATAAGTTAATAACTAATAAAAATACAAAAAAATCTGGAAAATTTTGAAGCGATTTCCACATCAAAAGATTTTGCACTTCTGAGGTCATCTGTCTATAAATTAAAGGTTTACCAACACTACGTCTTCTGGTGCGAGTTTTCGAGCGAGTTTAAACATAGTTAAGAAACGATGGACGTTGGAATACGTAGGATTACGTTTTGTTATCATGCAAGTTTCAATTTGCGCTATATCAGACTCCGGTTCTTCCACGGATCTCTATATTGGTAATGTTACACCGCAAAGCTATATTATACACTAGCTATAGTGTCCTATTTATTAAATGAAATCTTATACCTAGTGTATAATTATAATATAATCATATTACTATACATTACCTTCTAATTGGTTTAGCTTTAAGTGCAAATTCTATACAATTCCTTTGGTTCTTATCTAGTTCACAATTTTTATACTCTTGCTCACCCTCGTTTTGGAATGTCACTATGACGAAACCGACGAATATATTGACCTACAATATAATATTTATTTTAATATCTTCCTTTTCCACCGTTAGATCGTCTACATCTAGAATGTGTTATAAGGTTTCCACATCATACTAATTCATGCTTTCGCTTTGAGTCAATGGTCCTTTTTTTAATATGTTATTTTATTCTTTATTAGTTTTACCGGCGACTTCGTTTGCATCTACTATTGTATTTAAATACCCCCATTTATGATTTTTTTCCCTGTTCCCTATATGTTATCTCGGTATATAAACTTCAGTTATAAAATTGCATCAATATTCCTCAAGCCATGAAAGCCTAATAGTCAGACGGACAGAAAGAAAGAGAGACTTTTGCATTTATACTCGCATAAGTATTGATATTTGCCAACAATAGTATTGGCTAATTATACTTACCATAAAGAAGGCGATTATAATAATATAAATAATATAGTAGGCTGCAACAATTGGACGGAAGTTTGTAATGGGACCACGATCCTCGGCATTCGAATCTATAGACACATACAATAACCTGAAAATAAAAAAGATTTACTATGTAAAAATAGTAAACATGCTAAGAAAAGTGGCCTCTTTGAAGTTATCAAAGCAGATGCCACTGGCAGAGAATACATTGTGTACACGGTCGATATTGAAATATTTCGAAGAAATATTAGAATTTAATTAACATCAGTTAAATGAAAAAGATGAAATAATAATGAAAAAGATGAAATAATAGTTATGAAAGGAGAATAATAATAACAGTAATTATTTTATAAATTAGGATAATATATGGTGAATAGGAGTTATAAAAAATGTCATGTAAACGCTTGGATTTGCCTTTTTTTTGTCAAAAATATATACGAATACAAAGTGTTAAGGGCTCACCCTGGCCATCCTTCAAACGTAGATACTGTGAAGAGAGTGAGCATTCCCTTCATAACGTTATCAAAATGAAAGTCATTCCTTTTCCATTCTCTGTCTCTAACTATATAATTACGATTTTCAAACACTAAATACGTCCCTCTGGAAATATAATCGTTTGCTTAAACAAAATTCGTTAAAATGTCGTATTGATGACATCTATTGTCTTCGTTATTAATCACATATCACATGTGAAATAGAATCAAACAATCGCTGTATAATTATTCGCACTAATATAACACTTAGTGTGAAAGTGACTGAATTCAAAAAAGTTGTTTTGTGGCAAATTGTAATAAAGCATAGAGTGACGTCTTCAAAACTGGTGAGCGTTAAAGAGACCCATAACTTGGATAAGCTAAAAAGCATTAGCTTTTTTTAATAGTTGGTAGCTTATGACATCACGCAGCAGATGGCATTGAAATAAGGATTACAAAGTATTTAACTCGATTAAGATTAATTTTGAATTCGGTCAGTTTGATACTAAGCGTGCAATATAATAATCACGATAAGTAAAATTTTCAACATCTATGATAAAGTTACTATCTATATTACAGTATTTACGTGTATCCAAAAATTTACTTCGTTTTAAATTATGACAATTTCTTTGTTAAAAAACAATATCACTTACCTACATTCGTCTTTTGTCATTTTCGAAATATCTGTACATCTAAAAAATTTTCCCTGCAACAAAACTTCTGTGATTAGATGCCAGATTGGTAAATTTATTTTTGGTTGCTCATGCTAAAAGCAATTATTCGCAAGTTCAAGTTAATGAAGGTAAAGTTAATTAATTACACGGATTAAGGTAACTCATTTCTCATGATATTAAAACAACCACAGCCACGTTTGAAACAGAGCGTTGTAGATATGTCTGAACAGTTTTTAAAATCAAACAATATCGTGTAAGTAATTATTTTTGTATAGAGCTTAAGGAGCTTATTAAATTTCATGCACGAAATATTGTTATTACGATTGATATTTTCAAAAATTTCAACGAACCCTTTCACTTTCAGGTCGTTAAGATGTAAACGTAGAATATGAAAGCAAAATTTAATTAAGACAAGAAGATATTAGAATATCGAAATATAATATAAAAGGAGTAGCGCTGGAGTTGACAGATGATCAAAAACGGATTCACGCCAAGACTCGTGAGGCCTGGGTCTACGGCGGACTCGAGGGGCGCCATAATTTTTAAATGCCATTATTTTAGAGAAGAAAAAAAAAATTAATAAGGTGATAAATAAGGCATAAATCTATCGCTACAAATGGTAGAAAAGAATAGAAGATGAAATCATATTGCGTCGAAAACACTTTATGAGAATAATTCGATAGCGTAGATGACGCAAACAATATGATTGCGGTTTTAATATAGCTTGAAGCTTGACGCTCATATCATTAACGTTATCAATGTTACAATTAAGAAGATATCAATCGTATTGGCTAACTCTTTGTTGCACTCTCACCTTAAATAACTGTACACCGACCACAGCGAACATAAATTGTAATAAATACGTAACTAGCATTATATTTCCTATAGTCTTAATAGCTACTATCACACATTTCACCACATACTAGTGAGGCAATTGATGAAGATAACGTGCGAGTTAGTGGCGTGGGTATACGTTACCAGGGCAAGGATTGTCCACGTTTGTCCCGTAACGACGCAGCATCGGGACATAGGGGAAAAGCAAACATTTTTAATACACGGGAAGATTTAACACGGGGAGTAGGAACAATATTTACACTACAAAGTTATAAATAACTCATTGTTGTTAGACTTTCTCAAATGAGGATCGAATACAAGTAAACGCCAAGGTAGGGGGGATGGTTATATACTATGTAATGTGGGTTTAAATTAGTTCTCTAAATGATTTGGAGTTTATGTAAATTCTACACCTTTGGGTTCAATGTATTTTACTCATGCTGCGTTAGTAGATGTAATAGTTGGCGTACAATGGAAGTTGTTACTAAATATTAGTCGACTATATCATGCTAATAAATTCTTTAAATATTCTTTAATTACAAAATGCATATAATACTTTTAATATAACTAAATATGTTGAAATTGAGAGACGGGGTTTGGAAGACGATATAGGAATATATTTAAAGCAAACAGACACGACAAAGAAATATAATAAGGAAGAATTGAAATAGATATATCTATATTGCACAGTGGAAACACAGAAAGATAAGCATTGGAGAATATCAAAGCAGAAAGCTAACATGTTTCAGAAGTACATATAAAAAAGAAATAAAATACAAAGAAATATAAATAAATCATGAGAAATGAGTAGTAAAAGGTTAAAGAGATAGAAGACAGACAGCCAAAGATTAAAGATAACAAAACATTTACAGTATTTACTACCCAAAGGTGTAACAGATTTATAGAAAGTAAAAATAAAACACAGTGTATACGTGTAACACTCGAGTGTGTCGGAACTCTTGATTGCTCTTATCATAGGATTATGTATTGATAGTTTTGATGGTGTTGATCATTTTATAGTCAAAACTGTAGAATGTGCCCCCTACCTTGAACATTTGCACTCCCATGACCGCAAACATGAATTGTAGCAAGGATGTTACCAACAAAATGTTTCCGATCGTTTTGATTGCAACGATCACGCACTGAACAACGTGCTATAATCAGGGAAAAACTGTTTCAATTCTATATCATATTCATGGTGTCTTATTTATTATTATAGAAAACGATATTTTAAAAGTAAAATTAGTTTTATACTTAAGAATGCAAATTTTAAACTATTGAATTATTTTTACTGACCTTAAGACCCTTGGCCCTGTTGATGGCCCTAAGAGGCCTTAGAACCCTGAACACTCGCAATATTTTCACAACGGATATACTTCCAGACCTGCAAAATGATACCTTTAGTCATGCTCTCCAAAAAGAATTTAGACACGCATTGTATAAAATTGCTGGAACAGTTTTTAATTAGTGTTAGGTTTTAAATGACATGACATGTATATAACTACAGTTTATAATATCAAATTAGTCCGCATAGTTGGTATTGTCAAAAACAATTTCCGGTAGTGTTTATATATCTCGAAAAAAGACAGTAACTGAGGATAGTGTTTTGGCAACTTTAGTGAACATCGTAGACGAATTGGGATGGAGCAGCGAATAAAGAATTGTATTGAAGAGTAAAGAGCAAAGAGAGTTTTCTTACACTAAGTCAGAGATATCAGTCATATAATATAATAAATGTCAAAGTCCATCTGTCTGTGTTTCACGCTTTCACAGTTGGACAAAGGATTGATAAAGGGTGTAAAAATTCCAGTTTTTCCTTTAAGAGCAGAATTGAAGAATTTAATTGTGGGTATTGTCTGTTAAATATAGTTACCTAAAGCTCATGGAGATAAGAGAGACGCAAACAACGAGCATATCTAGGACGTTGAACGCCGAGCGTAGGAAGGCACCTTGGTGAAGTATGAGCCCGTAGGTTATCAGCTTCAGGAACAGCTCCAACGTGAAGATGCCCGTGAAGAAAATGTCGAATTGACTGAGCAACTGAAAGCAAAACATAAATAACGGAATAATTTGGTAAATAAACTATTATTAATGACAAATCTTGACTTGTAACTTTTAATGATTATAAATGTTACATATACAATGGTGAGACTTCTGAAAGCCTTTTTAAATGTCCAAACGGTATGTAATATTTATGATTTATTTCTTGGCAGTAAATTAGAATATGCGATTTAAGTGACGCTTTTGACTTGCCCTCAATTAATTTCTTCTTAATCTAAATTGAGTACAAATCTTTGATTTTAGTATATAAATTTACAAGCTATATGACGTTCTCGTCAATTTAAATGTAAAAATTGCTTGTGTTTTTTAGGTTTTGTAAGAAAAAACGGGAATGTTAGCCCAGTATATACTCGTAGGCATCAATAATACCAAAATATCATCAATATTGATCAATAAGCCATGAAATCTGTACAGACAGACAAAAGTTTAGCATTTATAATATTAGTATGAATGACTACTTTATTTTATACTTTCTAAAGAGTTCTAGTGGACTAGTTTATGTGGTAATGTCTGGTGATTTAATTATTACCCAATTTCGAAACCCTTTCTGAGCAGCATCCAAAGGATCTTCTGCCGCCAACATGGCTGATGATAGCATGATGCACACCAAGATGATGTTGCCGAAAGTTGACGATGAAGACATCTTGTAGCAGAGCACCCGGAATCTATTACATAGTGCTTGCAATAAGATTTTACTATATCATGAAGATTTAGATATACTAGACGATATTGTTACAAATCAAATACAGTTTATTAAACTGCTTTTAGAATAACTATTACTTAAAGCTTTACTTTATGAAAATGTTCATAATATACTTTAAATCGGCTTTTAAATAAAATATAACAATTTTTGTATTGTATAAAAGTAGAACCTAGATTTGGAGAAGAAATGTTGGCATCATACACACATAATTGTAACAAAAACATAGATTATAAACATCAATAAACACTAAAACAGCTAATACATGCAAATTATAAATTATCGCTAAATTTATTACGCACGACGTTTAAATGCATTCCATGCAATCATAACAATGTAAAAACTGAAATCATGCTAAACCATCATTATAAAAGTTTAAAGAAACATTTTGCTCGTGTAACTAATTTACAAACTCTATTTCTGGATCATATTCTTTTTATAGATCATGCGTAACTAATGGAAAACTTAAGGTTTCTACAGACAAACCTAACCACTAACATCGGAATTTGAAGGTACCCTGTAATCTCATTGCTGTAGAGTTTAATTTGGATAATTTTAAAAATAAGGACAACGTACAATGTATATATGTGTATGGCACGATAGGTAAAGTAGCACGTAACGATCTCGACAAAGGCGTTGAGAACTTAAAAATATATCATATAAATAACAACTTTACTTTGAACAATAACGCCAATAGTACGCAATGAGACACGGGTACCGTTTCACCAATCACCTGTTTGATGGTGAGAATATGAAGAAACTACTAGCGTTCGGTATAGGCGGCGTCTGATTTGGCATATTCAGTTCAGATATCCGCCGCGGTCTAGCGGTTACTAGCGTTCCTTCCTCTTCTAACTCGCCTCCATCTTTGTAATATAGAAAGAGATAACATTCTTGTGTGCTATATCTCAATTTAACTTTATCTTTATTAGAACGCTGTTACACTTATTATATAATTCTAATAAGTATTATATTAACCTATTTGAAACATGCCTAAGTGTTGTGAGTGACGTTCATATTATAATATTAAAAACCTATATTTTATAGATTAAATACAAATAAAGAACACATGTGAGATTAGCAAGAGTGTGAGAGAAAATTATAACATAAAAGTAGCTTAAAATATAAAAGAAATATTTAAAGTAAGAGGCATAAGTACCGAAAAATAAAAACCTCCAATAACGCCGCCATTTTTTTTAACAAAGATCACGTTTGCAAATTAAATTTACAAAACAGATGAAGTAGCGGTTGTTATTGAGGTGGAACAAAAACAAAATGAAGAGGCAGATAAAACATCTAATTAATCAGAAGCATGGGCCCTCCGCGGTCCCTAACCTGTTGTTTTTGGAAAATATGAAGAAGGAGCTAGCATCGGGGATCGGTTTGGCAGAGCTTTGGATTTCGACCTCCGAAAGCCGCCGCGGCCGCGCTGATGATGTCGTCGGCTTACGTTTCAACCGCGGCTCATCCTCGAACTCTGTGTTCACTGTTTCGGTTTGGTTAGCGTCTTCAATTTCTCTTACCAAATTTAGAACTTTTCATTCGGTTCTTAGATTTGTAAGGTTGTTTTTAACATCTTACAATGTATATACATCAAATAAATTATTTCAAATATTAAAATTAACATCATCATTTTCCAATTAATTGAGTATACCGCAAAAGGAAGAAGGCATTAGTTTTTGTATTGCCTTAATTTAGTTATATATTAAAAAAAATATGGCGTAAATTAATTTGTTGACCTAGTATTTATATTCAGATGATAATTTGTTTTTCGCATTTTTATGAATAATGTTATAACTTATACTAGTTTAATAATAATCCAATTGTAGCCTTTGAGAATGCATTAAGGGAAATTGTATTACTTTAGAGTTTCTTATTGTATGTGACCCAATTTAATTTTGTAGTTTCTGAGACCTTTTGATATTTATTGCCGATATTTTAATGTTTTTTAATAGTTACCAATATGATTTCTTTGATGGCTTTCCAATTCATCTCTTTCTTGTTCTTCATCAACTCTTTCTTCTTCGATAACTCCTTCATCACCTTCTACTTCTATTTCATCCGGTTGCTCGCCCTCTGATCCTGTTTCTTCGTAGTCTCTTTCGGAGCTGTAAAATTTATGGACGTATACAGAAATCGATCATAGCAACCGTTTTTAATAATATTTTCGAGACAGATATTAAAAAGGTTTCTTCAGATTACTTTTTGGTTTCTTTACCAAGTGTGCTTTTTATGCAACTTATTTTAGTATTGTTTTTGATAAATGTTTTTGATTTTCAAGTTACCTTAGCTCTTTAAATTAAATTGACAATTTAAGTTAAAGGAAAAAAGGCCGGCTTGGCTATAGTTGATTTGTAAGCTTTTCGTTACTTTAAGAATATTACAATTTCAAGAATTAACTTTTCAATCTATAATAATAATTTCATTGAAATCTATATAAATACCAATGATTTACTCGTTATTTTAGAAGCGTGATGTTAAGCTTTATAGGTGCATGCTAAATCTTTTTTATTAAAAGAGAAAAGAGAATAAGAATGTATTAAGGCATACTTATCGGTGGTGTATGCTTCTTCATCGTGTATGTATTCGTCATCAGTATCGGCCAGAACTCCTTCTGCCCCTTCTTCAATACCTTCGACTTCTTCTGCAGCTTGCTAGATATTATTTATCAAGTACATTATTACATTTCATATATACCTATGTAAAAATTTTCGTTACGTTACCTCTACAATAATCTTTACGTTTGTATAATTTAGAATCTTATCTTCACCCCAATTACTATGTGAATTGTTCATTAGTTCTTTAAGTAATAAACTTACAAAAGTAAACAATATTTTTAAAGCTTTTATTTAACTTGAGTTTTTATGTGGAATCTTGCAATGGTTGTCGCCATTGACTTCCGCTTTGTATTTTATAGCATCACAGTCATGAAACAAGAGTATCGCGCCCTTTTTTATTGAAATGTTGGCAACACTGTGCCGTTGTTGTTTCCGGTGGAGTCTTCCTATTGATAAAACGTTTCAGTGATAGTCAGTCTTTGTTCATCATTGAAGAGAAGTGCATCTCGGAACGGGAATTGTGGTATTTCTATTATATCGTGTTATTGTATATAGTGTGCGTTAACACAATTAAAATTTGAACCACTTTCCGGTGTCCGATTGAGTTGAAATTTGACTTACTTGTCCAGTCTCTGGTCAGTCATGATAATGCATGTTTATAATAAGCATGACCAGATACTACTGCCAGGATCGGCTCCAGACGAGAGAACTGGGTTTGGTGGTAAACACAAGGGATATGAAATTTTCTTAAAACCTTTTTTTCATCGGAAAACGACAGAAATTGTTATTATATGTTAATTTCATTTGTAATAACTATATACGTACTCCTTCTTCCTTTTCAATATTAGTTAACGATTCAGCGTCAGCCAAGTTGTCAACAGCGATAGCCAAGAACACATTCAGCAGGATATCTGTTCTACTGTTAAGAAACAATCCTATAGAAAACACAGTTTTTGCAAAGCCATACACTCACCAGTAATAAAAACAGTAAAAACCAGTAATAAAAAGAATTTCAAGACTTTTTTGGTAGGTCACAAAGACCATATATGAAGCGTTTAATATAATTTTCTGATTATTACAAAAGTACGACACTTAGAATGTTACTTATATGTAAGTGCAGCAAATTAAGTCACAAAAGAATGTAAGAAGCCGATAGAGAGAAGATGATAGACCTATAAATCGGTAAAACTTGGTAGGAAATATAAGTGAGGCTAAGGTGTTAATTTCCATGAAAATAAATCTTACTGAAAGTAAAAGGAGGAAACGGCGAGGAAAAAACTTAAAGACAATTTGAAGAAAGCTCAACTAGGCAAAAAAGAGAATGACGTTAAGTCCATCCAAAACAGTACTTTCTTGATAAGTCTTTTAGATATTGTAGAGCTATAACTAATAATAGCTACTAATAATACTAATAGATAGATAATAATACTAATAATATCCAATAGATTATCCGCCGAGTTTCTTGCTGGTTCTTCTCGGTAAGAGCAAACTTCCGAATCAGTGGTAACTTCTTTAAAACATTTAACGATTCAAAAGTAATGTAAACAGTCCACTTGAATAAAGAATATTTTGACTTTGAATTTGAATAGCTTAAATAACGCATAAGCACTAATATTGCAAAACAAAACTCAAATATAAACGACTACAATTGTTATGTACACACAAATTTTTAATTATAATGAATATTTAGAGTTAATGATAAAGGATACAGTTGCCACAGATGAACAGGATGATGAAGTAGATACAAGCCAAGATCCCAAAGGTACCGACACCACCGTAAGCCTTGATGCCCTCGTACATCACCGCATTCCAATCTTCGCCGGTTAAGATCTAAATATCAATATTGCAGATCACGTATTAAATGATAACGTTATTACCGGATTTTTCTTTAAAATAATTATTTTTTCAAAAGATATATTCCACACTAGATGATCTTGTTCCGTTTGGACCCAAACCATCATAATTATGACCATTATGACCTTCAGGTCATATTCACTATGGTATACTATACCATAGTGAATCATTTTTGTTCTATCTTGAAATTGCAAGTTGTTATCGGTGAAAAAAGATCAGTATTATTTTGTTAACCTTAAACTTACCTCCAATTAATTAAAGCTCAAACCGAATATTCCATTCCAATAATGTTTTGTACTAGCCTTTAAGGGATCCAAATGTTTATATCAAAGAGACCTTTGTCTAATATTGATCGTTATTGATTATAAGAAAATTAATATTGCTTGCTAACTTAAATACCTGGAACACAGTCAGAAGCGCCTGCCAAAAACAATCAAAGTTGTGTCGGTCCTTCTCTTCAACTGGATCATAATTGAATTTGCCACCAAAAACCTGTAACCGTTAAATGTTAAGGATAATTGTTTTTTTTTAAAAAAAAAAAAAAAAATCAAAAAAAAAAAAAAAAATCAAAAATGTTTATTTCTTACCAACATTCATTACAAAAAATATAGATTGAGACCTTCTAGTAAGTATTAGAATACTTGTGTCAGAAGGTCTCGCTCTTCCATAACAAAAGTAAGTTATATAAACATTAAAGGTAAGTATTTACTATTTATTAAATTATAATTATAGCGTACATGTATATGTGTGTGTGTGTGTGGGGGGGGGGGTGTGGGTATGTGTGGGTGTGTTTGTTTTGTTTTGTGGGAGGGTGTAGGTGGTTGAGTGTGTGTGTGTATAGATGTGACTGTGGTTGTGTGTGTGTGTGCATTTAGATCTGTGTATTTAAGATGTTTATTCTAATAGAGCTTCCGTATCTTCATAATTTAATGTTTTTAACCAATAAGATAAAGTGTTTTTGCAGTTATGGTAAGTCATCATATATATATTCAATTTTTTATTAATTATGTCGTATAAGTGTGACGCTTGTTTATTGTACTGACGCCCAGCAAAAGCTGTTTTAGTTTTAACAAAGGGAGTGACATTTTTTATTCTTCTTTTATTTAGAATAGGCAATTTTAACTGTAGTTTTTTGTGTAATCTCAGTATAGTGTTTAGAATATATAATTTCCTAACAGATAGCATCTTACACGTAGAGTACAGCTCATCAGTTGGAAATCTGAATGCTTTAAAGAGCATAACTTTAAGTAAAAAACGTTGAGCCCTTTCCACTTCAATAAACTTAGTTTTATATGCTCCACCCCACACAGGAATGCAGTAAGAGATCACTGACTGCACAAGAGCTACATATATTTTACTAAGTAGTTCATTGGGGGCTACATAACGTAAAACTTTAAATAGATATGAAAGTTTCCTAACTCTGCTTGCCACTAGTTCAATATGTGCGTGCCATGTTAAATTTTGGTCAATCATGACACCAAGATATTTTGTTCTTGGCACTTTGGTGATGCTGTGGCAAGCACAGTTTTGGCTGATAGAGTTGCCGCACTCATGAAGTTTTATGTTAAAATTTATATCTGGTTGAGTACTATTGTAAACGGAGAAACAGATGTAATTAGTTTTGTCCGTATTTAATGTCAGAAGATTAGTTTTAAGCCAATCCAAAACGCATGCAAGTCCCAATTCGGTATTACTACGGACCTCCTCCCAGGAAGCACCAGTGAAAACGATAGCTGTATCATCAGCATAAGAGAAGACGGTACCATTTCGCAGTTTCAAGTTGCATAGCTCGTTTATGTAGATCGTGAATAAGGTCGGCCCTAATACACTGCCTTGCGGTACGCCATAGTGTATATTTGCCTCCTCACTAATAAGTTGTCCTACTTTAACTTTCTGCTTCCTTTCACTTAAATAGTCCCGAAATAAGTTTAAGGCCGTCCCTCTTATGCCAATGTCGTTTAGCTTCTGCACAAGAAGGGGGACAGAAACCGTATCAAAGGCTTTTTTGAGGTCTAAGAAAACGCAGATGCATTTGTTTCTTTGGTCAAGTTGATCAACAACAAGCGAGGTTAATGCTACAACCGCATCTTCCGTAGATTTACCTTGTCTAAACCCATATTGTTGCTCGGATATGATCCTAAACTTATTAAGGTATTTGATTAGCCTATTGTTGGTCAACTTTTCCAAAACTTTCGAGATTGCAGGAAGCACAGAGATAGGTCTATAATTATTCACGTCATGTTTGTCGCCCTTCTTGTGCACAGGTGTAATAACTGCCCTTTTTAGTTGAGATGGGAAGATACCATTCTGAAAACATAAATTGCTCATATGACATATAACAGGAGTAAGCTCAAAATGAGCAAGTTTCAAGAAGCTTGGTGGAATATTATCCCAGCCTGGAGCACTGTCAGACTTAAGATTTTTAAGTATGTCCTGGATTTCAAGGATATGAGTGTCAAGAAGCACGAAAGATGTATAATGGGAGTTACTTAATTTAAGTGCGTTGTTATAGTGCTGCGTTTTGTAATTTATAGTTATGTTTTCAGCAAGATTTTTGCCTATATTTCCAAAGTACTCATTAATAGAGTTTACAGTTTCTAAAGGACATGTACTATTTTCAAGTAATTCAATGTTTCTTGTTTTAGTTTCTGTTGTATATGTTATGCTTTTAATGTTTTTCCAAAGTGTTTTTGTATTTTTAGTTGATTTTATTAATTGATTGTACATATTAACAATGAATTACATTGGTTCCTAATTTAGAATTCCCAGATTGACCATACCATTTACTTATGATTATAAAGTGTACTTAAAGTGCTGCGTGGTATCCAGCTAAACAGAATAGACCCTCATTTCTTACCAAGGTGTCGTAAATGGCGACTAAGGTAAGTCAACCCGCCGTGCGGTATCTGGCCGAGTAGAATAGATCAGCCCCTTCTTACCAAGGTGTCGCAAAAGCCGACGAAGGTAATTTGACGTCACACAAGCGGTCGGTCGTAAAATACCTAGCCAAATCATGTAACGTTTATACCATGTTGTGCTGACCCCACTTTGATAAGGTCAGGTCGACGAATATAAATAATAATTTAAATACTTAAAGATTTACCTGCATGCCTAACAGTGCGAAAATCATGATGAAAAGGAAGAGCAACAGCAACAAAGACGCAATTGACTGGATAGAGTTCAGCAGCGAAGCCACCAAGTTGGACAACGAACGCCAGTACCTGCAGATTATAAAAAATAATTTCACGACAACCTGCATAGATAAGACACCAAAATAATTTTGTAATTTCCTTAGCCACTGGAGTATTTCAAAAGATTCTCATTTAAGCATAGATGGGTGGAACGTATCAAAATTTATTTCAGCTCTTCTGGTGAAATCGCAACATAAACTTCGCATGCATTTATATATACACGTGCATTTGAATGCCGAAAATCAGTCGCAATCGTTGGAGGAGGTATTAAAAACTTGAAAATTGAAATAAAAACAAATGTATCACCAATTTGGTATTAAATAGTTCCTAGCATAACAGTTCCGTTATCGACTGGAATTTGTCGTTATGAAAGTAAAAGTAAAGTAGTGGGACAGTGGGAGTAACAGCTCCTCTTCTATTGTTGTTACCTTTTGGAGTGGAAGGGTTGGAGCATAAGACCTACCACGCTGCTCCAATGGGGATTGCTAGATTACACATATCCCCAGAATTCTCCTGAAACATGCAGGTTTCCTAACGATGTCTTCCTTCACCGATGTGATAAATTATAAATATAAATTCGACGCCTAAGTTTCAATAGAAAAACTTATTATCGTCGGTCCAGGATTTGAAACCGAGAGTCGAAATTCATACGGTTTCACCGTTCGGTTTTCACAGCTATTTGTAGCTATATCACATATTTAATTATTTACTAGGAATATCCCGCGGTTTCACCCGCGTACATAACGATCTCATGGCAGTGAAAAGTCTACTAAGTCGGACTATAGATTCATTTTTGTTAAATTTATCATCAATCTATAAAATTTTCCGCAGTGCATGCGATGACAGATTTTTATGACTAATTTTTTACACCTTATTGCATTTTTATTACGGATCCCTATTTTTTGAAAATATAATATGGTGCTCAGTAAAGATGTAGCTTTCCAACGGTGATAAAATTTTTGAAATCGGTCCAGTAGTTTTTGTGTAAAAACATTCAAACATACATACAAATTTTTCCTCTTTATAATATTAGTATAGATTATTAAATATCCTACTATTCCAATCTAAGACGCAAAATATTTCCGCATTTTTACCATGTTGCATATGTCGACAAGTAGATCATTCAGTACTTATCTAATCATCCAAGGCAAAGCTTTAACACGTTTAGCTGCAAAAATAAATAACAAAAGAGAAGACATTAAAATGTAAGCAAATAAAATTGAATAACGGCAGTCAAAGTAGATTCACATACTTGGTGACCTTAAAGACTCTGAGGAGCCGCACACAACGCAACACGGATATGCCAAGAGGCGGCATCAGTTCTGTTTTGGTGAGCACCATCTCGCTGATCGAGCCAATCACCACGAAGCAGTCGAATCGGTTGAACAGGGAGACAAAATAGCCCTACAAATGGAATAAGCCATTTATAAATAATTTATAGAATTAGGCGTTAATTTGCGGAGATCCATAATACAAAAGTAATCATAAAATTATTTGCTATAAACCGCGATGAAGTGAAATAGAAAATATATAATATAATGCTAAATGTAGAGTGGACAATCGGTTATCATACCTGATACATGCAGGATTCGTAAAAACACATGCACAAACCTCCACCACCGCCACCACAATACACAAGCACTATATACGTTCACTATCACAAACTCAACAATCGTTTCGCCCCGCAACCGAAGCATCATCAGGAGATAGACTCCACGACCAAAATCGCAAAGCTTTGCGATTTTGGTCGTGGAGCCTATCTATGCATTTAGCATTATATATATTTTCTATTTTACTTCATCGCGGATTATAGCAAAATAATTTTACTATTACTTTCGTATTATGGATCTCCGCAAAGTAACGCCTAATTCTATAAACCATTTATAAATGCCAATTAAATCATTAAAGTTAGTTACTATTTTTAGTTAGTCCATAATGTCTTTTATCTACTCTGATATTCATCATCATCTTCTTGCCCTTATCCCACTCTAAGCGGGGTCGGCACAACATGCCATAAACATGCTGTCACACGATTTGGCTGCGTTTTTACGACCGGCCGCCTGCCTGACGTCAACTTACCTCAGTCGTATTTTACAACACCTCGGTAAGAAATGAGGTTGGTCTATTCTACTCAGCCGGATACCACACGACGGGTCGACTTACCTTTGTCGCTTCTTACGACACCTCGGTAAGAAATGAGGGTGGTACTATTCTATTCAGCCGGATACCACACGGCGTTTTTATCTACTCTGATACTATAATACAAAGATTATAAAACTGAAACCAAAATTCTTATGACAAACATTACGTACAGGCCAAAAATAAAAAATTAAAAAGTTTTATTACGATACAGGTCTTGTATGGACACCTGTATCATAATATAACTTTTTAATTATAACGATACACCTATACAACCTCTAGTTGAACTGAGGAGGTTGAACCTCTTAACTAAAAAAAAAGGTTTCAATGAACGAGTCCGCGGCGACGCAACACGCATGCGCAATCGATGTTTGCGTCTTGGCGCTAACATTTGACATTTAAAAAATCTTTTCAATATTTAAACAAAGTTTGGTTTTTATTAATATTGTTTTACGTATTATAGTATGAGAGAAGATAAAGTAGTGTATGACACTGTACATAACTTGGTCTTATAACACTCGTGTGATACTATAAAACACACTCGTGTTATAAGAACCCTTATTATGCAACAGTATCATAATCTACTATAATAGTAATGTTATAAATAAATTTCCCATTAGGCCTTGTTCTATTCGTAGACAATCATACAATATTTCATAATAGTTTCAAAGTTATAGTGGTTCCTTATACACATACAAATTATTTGGGTGCTTAGTGAATTTTATATTAAACATAATTTATGAAATTTATGTCAAAAATGAATAAACTTACTTGTAATCCTAAACTGTACATTTTGACCAACATTTCTAATGTAAAAAGTGCTACAAATATAGCATTTCCGTATTCTTGAAAATAATCCAACCACGGTGGCTGTCTGAAAAATAAATATAGAAGAGAAATCCATGGACAAATCCAAGTTGGATCAATACATAGATTTCAATGAACTAAATGCCATTAATTTAATTAAAACAATACCATTAAATGTTTAATTAAAATACAATTAATGCGTGAAAGGGATGAAAATAAGTATGACGTGACCGAAGTATTTGCGAGAAGGTAACTTCTAGGACAATAGCTAAGGCAACAAATTTGTCAAAACGTCCATCCATTCCTGATACTCTGACATTACTGGTTTGATAACTTTTATACCAATACAACCTGTATACTGATAACTTACGAACGTTATTTAACAATACAATATTTAATAATATTTAACAATTGACTGGCCCGTTGGAGCAGTGGGTAATGACCCTGCCTTCAGCTCCGCGGGTCGCGGGTTCGATTCCCGCCGAGGGCCAACATTTTCTATAAATGAATTTGTTGATCTTTGAGCCTGGGTGTATATTTGTATTTAAGTATATATTCGCCAGTTGTCTGTCACCCATAACACAAGTATTAAGTTACTTACTTTGGGGACGGACGACCGTGTGTGTATGTGTCCCATATATTTATTTATTTATTTATACTGATTACTTTTATTAGTACTACCTGTGACGGCTGTAACTGATTCAATTATACCAAATTTCATTACTATTATCTATCGGATTGTTCGTGAAAGGGTTACAGACAGCTTTTTTTATTTAATTTATTAAGTGCCTAGTTGACCGAGCCTTGCTTGGTAATTATTTACAAAATAAAAAAAAGAAACTTAAAAAAAAGGAAAAAATAATATATGGTAGTTGAGGAAACTGCCCGTTCCCCGAATAAGCTACGCTGACTTGACAGTTGATGGCAAAAATAGTGTATTAATCTAATTTTAGTATTTTTTCGTGCTCAAAACCAATGATGAAACGTATTTTTTGTTACATAAAACCTAGCTAGATCGATTTTTCTCCCCCAAAACCCCCTACATGCTCGATTTCAGGAAAGTCGTTGGAGCCGTTTCCGAGATTTCGAAAATATATATGTGTATGAAAATATATAAACATACAAGATTAACTCGTTTAAATATTAAAGATATCTCTTTCTTATCTATAATTAATGTCCAATTACAGCTTTGCAGTGGGTCCAGTTAAAGTTTAGCATTTTTACGTTTACTTACTGATAATGTTCGCTGGCGAGCACTACCGTGTTCAGGAATACCAGCACTATGATGAGCCAGTAAAAGGTTTGCGACTTTACCGCTCGTCTGCACGCACGCTTCATTCGACGATTCACCTTTATTATCATAATTATAAAGTGAAAATAAGCTTAAGGGTATTTTCGTAACATTATTAGTCTATTTATAGTACCTAACATTTCGGATTTTATTGATATTTAAATGATCAATACATTACATAATTATTGTGTGCAATATTGCAATTTTTAGCAATGATTCTACCATAAGGTAGTCTATAGTATATAACAGATAGAACAGTGACCCATAAGTATGTCCTTGTGGGACACCAGATTTATAATTGATTTAAACAACGCAAATATTTTACATTTTTTTAATTTATTAATTACTCAAAAATTAATTACCCAAGCTACATACAATTACATAAGCTGTGGTAGCCCAGCGGTTACACCGTGCGACCCTTTCGAGAAGATCACGGGTTCAAACCCGGGCAGACACCAATGAGTTTTTCTGTTAAAACTTATGTGTCTAATTGATAATTGCAATTTATCATACGCTATTCGGTGAAGGAAAACATCGTGAGGAAACCTGTATATCTCTAGAGTTCTGGAGATATGTGTAACCTACCAATCCGCATTGGAGCAGCGTGGTAGGTCTTAGCTCCAATCCTTCTCTCCAAAAACGGAGAGAGGCCTATTCTCAGCAGTGGGATAGTAACAGGCCGCTACTTACTTACTATGAGTCTATTTATAGTACTAACATTTCGGATTTTATTGATATTTAAATGATCAATACATTACATAATTATTGTGTGCAATATTGCAATTTTTAGCAATGATTCTACCATCCCAAAAAATATAAAACGATAAGGCAGTCTATAGTATATAACAGATAGAACAGTGGCCCGTAAGTATGTCCTTGTGGGACACCAGATTTATAATTAATTTAAACAACGCAAATATTTTTTTAAATATAAATTTAATTGAAATTTAAATTTATTAATTGCCCAAACTTTACCTTGTCAAAATCTTTCTTCCATATTTTTCCTAAAGATACTTTCTGTTGTTCTGGAGCCTCTATCCCTAAGTGGTCCGTTGAGTCGTGCTCGTTTGGCGTTTGACTTAAAAATTCTAGAAAGTTTGTTAGTAATTGTCAAAACATCATATATTTTTTCATTGATACAAAGATAATATCAATATAAAAATATAAGTTCAAAAGTGCTCTGATTTTTTCACTCTTGATTATCAATATTTTGTGGTCATAGAGAGAATTGGCAAAATCTTGATTTGCTTATGTTTCTAACTTCACTATAGACAAAAAATTACCAAACCATAAGGATGATAAAAAATATGAAAATTTATCAATATCAATGGTTTCTCACCTATGCCATAATCTCTTTTTTGGTCTGCACTGTCGTGTTGATCTGCAAGTGGTTCTAAATATTCAGCTTGCGTGATCCAATCTAAATAACCTTTCAAATCCTCTTCTAATTGCTGTTTTTCTCTTAATTTTTGGAAGTCACCTCGATTTTTTGCCTTTTCTCTTTCTTTGGAAAACTCTCTAAAATTCAAAAATATTATGTATATTCTTCGGCTAGTTTTTCAAAAACTACGAAATGATAAATTGAATGTTTATAATTTATAGAATTAGGCGTTACTTTGCGGAGATCCATAATACAAAAGTAATAATAAAATTATTTTGCTATAATCCGCGAAGAAGTAAAATAGAAAATATATATAATGCTAAATGTAAGTGGATAATCGGTTATCATACCTGATACATGCAGGATTCGTAAAAACACATGCACAAACCTCCACCACCGCCACCACAATACACAAGCACTACACACGTTCACTATTACAAACTCAACAATCGTTTCGCCCCACATCCGAAGCATCATCAGGAGATAGACTCCACGACCAAAATCGCAAGGCATTTTGGTGGAGGTTTGTGCATGTGTCTTTTAAGAATCCTGCATGTATCAGGTATGATAACCGATTATCCACTTACATTTAGCATTATGTATATTTTCTGTTTTACTTCTTTGCGGATTATAGAAAAATAATTTCATTATTACTTTTGTAAATTGGATGTTAATATAAAACAAAATATATCTTACCCAGACAACACACCGAGAATTAGATTCATAACGAAGAAAGCGCCCAATATAACCATCGACACGAAATATATCCATTCCCAACTGTTGCCCATGGCATCTTGGATCTAAATAGATAACAACGTGATTAATATCGAATCGTCATCTTCCCGCCCTTATCCCACTTTAAGTGGGGTCGGCACAACATGTTATAAACATGCTGTCACATGATTTGGCATCGTATTTTACAACTAGCCGCCTGCCTGACATCAAATATCTTGACATAAACTTATCTAGTTATTTCTATATTAGGTTTATTTTAACAATAGAGATTCACTAACTCACATGATACATAACGTCCGTCCATCCTTCAAGAGTAATACATTGGAAGACTGTTAACATGGACAACCCAAAGTTATCGAAATTGGTGATCCCAAAATTGGGACCGATCCAATTTTCGCGACATTCCATATCTTCACCAATTAGGGAGCAGTTGAAACCGTTGTCGTTGTCGCAGGGATGTGGGTTGTCCATTATTTCATCTGAAAATGTACATAGTAAAGTAAGTAAAGTAGCGGCCTGTTATTATCCCACTGCTAGGAATAGGCCTCTTCTCTCCGTTATAAGAGAGAAGGATTGGAGCTAAGACCTACCACGCTGCTCCAATGCGGATTGGTAGGTTACACATATCTCCAGAATTCTCTAGAGATATGCAGGTTTCCTCACGATGTTTTCCTTCACCGAAAAGCGTGTGATAAATTGCAATTATCAATTAGACACATAAGTTTTTTAATAGAAAAACTCATTGGTGTCTGCCCGGGTTTGAACCCATGATCGTCTCTAGAGATTCACACGGTCGCACCGCTAGGCCATCACAGCTTAAGCAGAAAATGTATATAAATTATCAAAAATATATGTTAGATTTTTTTTGTTTAATTATTATTACATGCTAAAAAGCACACTGTCCCAATATTGACTTCAGCGTTATTTTCGTGCTTTTTAATTAGAGATGGTTATTTCTGTTTTTAAGAAATTGTCTTCAAGGTTTATCATATGTAACAGATATATAACTATTCGGGTAAACATATAAGATACAATGCATATAAAGAAGTAATTCTGCTATCGTTTTATGCACCTTACCACTTTGCAGTGGTTTCAATGCTTTTGATTCTTTGTAAATGAGTGCCGAAATTGTAAATTGGCAATTGTAGATTAGGCAGATAAGAAAAATATAAAAAAAAACAGTTGCCTGTAAAGTCGGTTTTACGGGCAAAGTTTTACGTGACAACATCTTTTTCTCAGTAGAATATTTATTGATATGAATATTATAAAATTGCACAATAGGAACAAGGAATTGAATTAAAATAAGAATTGCACAAATTTTAAGTATAGAAATATAGTTCATGTTTCATGTTTGGGTGGGAGAGAGACGCAAGGCATTCGCCAGTCCGGCGGGCCTCTCTTTCGTTCGGTGACTCATCGTAACAGACGTGAGCGGGCGTTACACTTTTTCATGAGTGACTCCAAGCCGCAACCTAATTTAAGACGTTGTCACGTCAAAATACTGCTGGATATAGGCCACTTTTCTCCATTTTTGGAGAGAAGGATTGGAGCTAAGAGCTACCACGCTGCTCCAATGTGGATTACAGATATCCCTAGAATTCTCCAGAGATACGCAGCTTTCCTCACGATGTTTTCCTTCATCAAAAATCTTGTGATAAATTGCAATTATCAATTCGACTCATTAGTTTTAATTTGATTTGATATTATTTTAATGTAATTAGTGAAAGATTAAGGAATATTGTTGTAGAATTTTATTCGTTATAATGTGATACATAAATTACCTGTAGTCTTACTGTAACAGGACTTGTGCATCTTTCCCGAGAACAGCTCGAGCCCGATGATGGCGTAGATGATGATCACGAATATAACCAGCAAAGCTATGTGCAGCAACGGCACCATCGCCTTCAGGATCGAGTTTAGCACTATCTGCAAACCTGGAACAGAGAGCTGTGTATTTATTCTGAGTATTCGTTCTGTTCTAGAACAAAATACAGAGCATTAAATCCGTTACGAATTGGAACAGTATACAGATAATGCCGTTTATCATACGTTGATCATCCTCCTGCCCTTATCCCACTCTAAGTGAGGTCGGCACAACATGTTATAAACATGTCACATGATTTGGCTACGTATTTCACGACCGGCCGCCTGCCTGACGTCAACTTACCTTAGTCGTATTTTACAACACATCGGAAAGAAAGAGGGTGGTCTATTCTACTTAACCGGAAACCACACGGTGGGTCGACTTACCATGGTCGCCTTTTACGACACCTCGGTAAGAAATGAGGGTGGTACTATTCTATTCAGCCGGATACCACATGGCGGGTGGACTTACCTTACTCGCCTTTTACGACACCTCGGTAAGAAATGAGGTTGATACTATTCTATTTCGCCGGATACCACACGAATGCCATTTAGAAAACAAAGTGATTTTTTAAATACCGACACTTAACTCTATGCACATATAGACGTGTCGTTAACATTGTGCTGGATTTTTGTGTTTTTTACCCGGGATTTTTTTACTCGTTTGCATTAACTGTTGTCCCGTGGTAGGTTGACAAAAGATGGTGCTTTTTAATTTCATCCTATTTCTGTAGAATTAACAGGATTTCTATAGGATATTCGTTATTTCGGTGTATAAGGAATAACTGTGCCAAATTTAATTGATATTGTTTCTGCGGATTCACCGTGAAAGAGTAACAAACATACATCTATATTCAGAAACTTTCGCATTTATAATATTAGTAGGATAAAATAGGATTTATTTATAATTATAAATAGACCATTGCGAATTCAATTACAAGCTATATTTCTATATATTATTGTTCATCTGTAAACTAGTAACAGAATTAAATACTGCGTGTTTATTTTGGGCTTTTATTTTATTCCAGAATAAATGCCGTGTGTAATCCGGCTGAAAATAATAGTACCACCCTCATTTCTTACCGAGGTGTCGTTAAAGGCGACTAAGGTAAGACGACCCGCCGTGTGGTATCCGGCTGAGTAGAATAGACCACCCTCATTTTTTACCGAGGTGTCGTAAAAGGCGACTAAAGTAAGTTGACCCACCGTGTGGTATCCGGTTTAGTAGAATAGACCACCCTCTCTCTTACCGAGGTGACGTAAAATTCAATTAAGATAAGTTGATGTCAGGCAGGCGGCCGGTCGTAAAAACGCAGCCAAATCATGTAACAACATGTTTATAAAATGTTGTGCTGACCCCACTGATGATGAAATTCTATATATTATTGTTTATTTGTAAACTAGGAACAGAATTAAAAACTGCGTGTTTATTTTGGGCTTTTATTTTATTCCAGAATAAATCGAGATGATAATTTATTAGTAGTTTTATTTATGGAAATAGTGAAGAACATTACTTTATAGTTACTCACTTGGCACGCCCGACACTAGCCTCAGTGGCCGGAGGACTCTGAAAGCTCGGAGTGCTTTTACGTCGAAAGCATCCTTGAATATACTCGACAGCACTGTGCTTACCATTCTGAAAAATAAAAATACGTAGTTTAAAAAAACACTTATAAAATACTGGTGATAATTTGTGAGGAAAAGAAATAATAAAATAATAAATTATTAGGAAAAGAAAAAATCCGCGATAAAGTAGATAGATAGAAATAGAACCCGATAGATGCAGGACTAGTAAAAACAAATGCACAAACCTCTACCACCGCCACCACAATACACAAGTACTTCACACGTTCACTATCACAAACTCACCAATCGTTTCAGGGTGGTCTGTTCTGCTTAGCCAGATACCACACGGCAAGTCAACTTACCTTAGTCACCTTTTACAACACCTCGGTAAGAAATGCGGGTGGTATATTCTACTCAGCTACCACACGGCGGTATGCACTTATAGTTACATTATTTATTATTGTTTTTAAATCTAATTTTATTGTGCCTAAAAGTATGGATGCTATAGCTAAATATTTCTGTATCTAATTATTTTGAAAGTAATTGTACTGACGTTATATTCTGCTCAAGCTGGCATCGCGGCTCAAGTTACTTTTTGCCGAGCTTGTAGCAAATGGTGAATATTTTGATTTAATTAACGCACCAGGAATATGTTGACTTAAAATAAAATAAGAGAATATAAATATTTACCCTATAACTACGATGGTGAAGTCAAGCATATTCCACCCGTTCCGAAGGTAAGACCCTGGATGCATTACAAAACCGTACGCTATTATCTTCATAACGCATTCGCCCGTGAATATTACTAAGAATATATACTCGATCTTTTCCTGAAAGCGTATTAATGTAAACATTAAACAGCTATTTCGTGGTAATTTTCATTTATCTGATACCTTAAAAGTGGAAGATGAATAGATACTCAATATTTTAGAAAATTAGGGTTAGGCCGTTCAGCTAAGTATGTCCATTTCTTTATTGTTCACATTGTTATAATTGTTATAAATGAGAAAGAAAGAAAAAGAGCACATGTACTAAGGCGGACTTATCCCTAAAAGGAATCTCTTCCAGTCAACCTTCGAGAAACAGAAGGAAGAAACAAGAAGTGAAATATGGGTAATATAGAAAGAAAGAAACATAACGAAAAATTATTTACCAAGGTTAATATTTGCAAACTTTACATAGAAGATAAATAAAAGAGATGCAATATATTATGTATATACGTTCATTTTAGAGAAAATGGAAAAGGTTTAGTGCTGAAATCAACTCTGATTACAATTGTTTAGGTACTTATTATGGTGCAAAATCTGTCAGACTATAGCTGATGCAACATTTTTGAAGCTTACAGTCAATATATTTGAGTAGGTGATACTTACTAGAACCCAGTTAGTATAATTGGAATCGCTCGCTGGAAATGGTGTGTAGACTGCTAGGGCCACACAATTGGCGAATATTGTTGTCAGGATCATCCACTCGAACGGTCTGGATACTGGTGTTAAGGAATTATAGAAAGACTAGCTGACCTGGCAATGGCAAAACAATTGCCATATATATTATAAAAAAATAAACAATCTACATATCTTTCTTTCTCATCAACCAATAGACGTATACTGTTGGACCTAGTCTCTTCCAATGACTTCCATGCTATACGATCTTTATGCCTGGTTCGAGCGGCTTCCCGCGACCTTTTTGAGGTTGTCTGACCACCTGGTTTGGTCTGCCTACACTACGATTTCCGGCGCGGGGCCGCCACTATAGCACCTCGAAATAACATCGACGACCTTCGAACTAGGTGCCCCACCCATTGCCACTTCAGGTTTGCGACCCGTTGAGCTTTGTCCGATCACTTTGGTCCTTCTACGCATTTGATCCTTCTCATTTCTGATTTGATCACATAGAGATACTCTGAGAATAGCTCTCTCCATAGCTCGTTGAGCGACTCTGACCTCTCTTTTGAGGCCCATAGTTAGCGTACAAGTTTCAAAGTCATATCTAATCACTAGCAACACGCACTGTCTTCAGGCACTGAAGAGTATTGAGTGTAAAGATCTCAAGCTATAAATACTTTTCACAAATACTTAACATTAATAAACTTTTTTATGCTTCTTTGCTATTTTTTACAACTTATTCATATCTCGCAACAAACACAATATATATCAAAAGATATTTAAGCAATATAATGTGTTCAAATGATTAGGGAAATGTTATGACGATGTTCGATCAAAGACGTAAAATATATTGTATTTTCAGTTCTTCGAAATTTAGAGGAAAATAGTAACTGAACAGTTTTACAGCGTAGAGATTACCGATTAAACACAATACCAATGAAGAATTTGTATTTTGTGTGGGCAGTAGACTTGAATACTACAAATCTGTTAATTCCTTGAAAATTTCAATACTGTGAAGAAATAGTAAAAATATTGATATAATTTGTAATGAGTGGTGAAAGAGCAACTTATTTGTCGAAACTATAGCATTTACTATTTATATAATAAAGCAAAATACTTTCATTTTAGTTTCAATACACATATTTTTTCAGCTAACATTTCGTACTTACTCGTAACAGGCAGTTACTTAACATGCAAAAACCGTTCCAAGCTTATAGCTAAAATACGTTCGTTTCGCATCGGCAAACGCAAAAATTAAAGAAAGTAGTAGTAAACATATTCAGGGAAGTAGCTTCTGATGAACTCATCGCTGCTATTGGATTTGTCTCATAGTTTTGTTTTGGATACGGTTTGACATCGTAGAATTGTTTTCGTACAAGTTTTTCAACAATTATATTCACCCATAGCATCTATAGATTGAGCCAAAAACATTAACACAGTCCATATTTTGATCAAATCAAAGGCCTTATCGTAGCCGCAAAAATGAAACAAAGTTTTCAGGTATACTTTTTGATCTTATGTTTAACCCGCCACATCGATTACATTACATCTATGGCGCTAAAACTTTTCCGCCATCGGACTCTAGAAATCACGGAAATCAATCAATCAATCCTTGACCTTTAGTTAAGTCCTAATCATCCTTAATCAATCATCTTGGCTAATTTAAAGTTTCATTTGTCAGATTTCCAACAGAACCAGCAGATTTATTAAAGGAAATACTATAAACTGATAATACTGGCCTTCAAATTTTCCTATTTCCTCAAAATATTCTTGCCCCTTTATTCTTTGATTACCTATTTTTGAGTGACAATATAATTAGTAACTCTATACGGAACATTTGAATTATCGTGAGTGTTATTCATAATTAATGTATAGAAACCGGCTGTCACGTGTTATTTTATCGGATAAGCCCGACTAGTTTCAAGCCCATACGGGGCTCTTATTCATGAGCTCTTTACAAGACGTTAACGCGGCGGGAATTGAGTTTAGTTTGAGTGTGTATTACATTAACTATACGGAACAGTTATAAATACTGATTCTGTTATTCATCAGTTTCTTAAAATAATTCAAATTATATCTCTGCGAGCGTTGGCTCATTGATGAGTTTAGTTATATTTAAACAGTAAGTGTTACGAGCCTAATAAAAATCCATCAACATTCTTCCGAAATTTGCACCGTTGAGCCAAGTGCGTGACTAATTCGATTAACTCCGATTTGTATGTTCGTATTAACTGGTCGTTCGTTACATAATCAACTAAATGTTTACATTCAAAGGTGTTAAACTGTACCTGTTTAACTGATAAATTTTTTTTAAGGGAATTAATACAGCCGTGTAAATGTTTTATGATAAAATCTGATTTCTATAGCAGTAGAAAACGACTACATTTATTTTATGTAGTAATCCAAGCAAATGAATATGGTAACAGAATTTTAAAGAATTTCAATCTTTATTAAATAAAGACATGTCCTGACAACTAACCTCAATCGCCCTTTGCGACACCTCGGTTAGAAAAGGGTTGTCTATTCTAGTCAACTGGATACCACACGGTGGGTCAACTTACCTTAGTCGCCTTTAACGACCAACGGTAATAAATGAGGGTGGTCTATTCTAATTAGCCGGATACCCCACGGCGATTCAACTTACTTTAGTAGCCTTTTACGACACCTCCGAAAGAAAGTGGGTGGTCTATTCTACTCAGCCGGATACTACACGGCGAGCCAACTTATCTTAGTCGCCTATTACGACACCTTAGGAAATAAGGGTGGTCTATTCTACTCAACCGGATACCACACGGTGGCTCAACCTACCTTAGTCCCATGTTACGACACTTCAGTAAGAAATGTAAGTGATACTACACGGCGAGCCAACTTACCTTAGTCGCCTTTTACGACATCTTTAGAAATGAGGGTGGGTCTATTCCACTCAACCGGATACCACAGGCTAATCTTAACACTGATATGTTTAGACAAATTGTCCCCAGTCCAACATAGCATGACACATGTATTTCCTGAATGTATTTATCCAAATATTTGCCATTCATACGTTCACGGAATTGTTTGGCCCGGAGCCAGCTAAATTTTTTCATCCGTTTCACGTTTTGTTTATTTTTAAATAAGGGCGTTGCGCTTTATATTACCGTAAGTGTTATTACCCGCTATCCCGTTTCTGGAGTGCATTAAGGTAAGTGCATTTGAGGTTGAGAAAACACTAATAAACCTGTATAATTTTAATGTAAGTATAAAATATAAGATACTAGGAGTCCCGCCCCAGCTTCGCACGGGTATAAAGCATATAGCCACTCAGTGATAATCACAGTATTTCGCTACTCCATATTGAATTTTATTATACATATAAACCTTCCTCTTCAATCACTCTATATACTTAAAAAAAACCGCATCAAAATCTTTTGCGTAGTTTTAAAGATTTAAACAAACATAGAGATATAAGGACAGACAGAGAAAGTGACTTTGTTTTATACTATGTAGTAACGTTTATAGCTACTACTATTTTGATAATTGTCAAATTTTTTTACCATACTTTTCCAAAGACTAAATTACGTTCAGCTGTCATTTATGTTTTGTTTTTCCATGTCATAGTCGTTTTTGCTATACCACGTTTTATAGTGACTTGACGGGATAAAATAAATGCGGTCGAACGGGATAAGAAGTAACCTATGTCCGTCTCCTGGTTCTAAGCAACCTCTCCGCCATTTTTCAGCCGAATTGGTTTATCCGTTCTTGAGTTATAAATAGTGTAACTTAGACCAACTTTCTTTTATATATATAGATGTTGTTAAGGCGTTGTGAACAGCGTGATTATGAGATTTGTTTGAAAATTGAAAATGTTTAAAAGACCGCCGAGTTCCTAGCTAGTTCTTCTCGGTAAGAGCAACATTCCGAACCAGTTGTAGCTTCATTAATCATATTGATCCTTGACGATTCAAAAGTGCTTGAAAGAGCTTATTTGAATAATTAGTTAGGCTTTGTCGGCTTTTGCGACACCTCGGTAAAAAGGGGGGTTCTATTCCCATGGTGGGTACCTTACTCGCATTTTACGAAACCTCGGTATGAAATGTGGGTGGTCTATTCTATTCAGCCGGATACTACACAGCTTGGTTGTAATACTGATGATATGATTTGGTATTTCATATGTATAAAACTAAATTTAATATATAATATATCATAGATGAATATCATAGAAGCTGTGGTAGTCCAGCGGTATAACCGTGCGCCTCTTTCGAGGATGTCTAGGATTCAAACCCCGGGCAGGCACCAATGAGTTTTCTAGTAAAACTTATGTGTCTAATTGATAATTGCAATTTATCACACGCTTTTCGGTGAAGGAAAACATCGTGAGGAAACCTGCATATCTCTAGAGAATTCTGGGAATATGTGTAACCTACCAATCCGCATTGGAGCAGCGTGGTAGGTCTTAGCTCCAATCCTTCTCTCTAAAAAAAAAAAACGGAGAGAAGAGGCCTATGCCCAGCAGTGGGATAGTAACAGGCCGGTACTTACTTTACTTACTTATATCATAGATAAACAAGAGATTACAATAGGCTTCTGATTCCTGTGTTGTGACTCAGCAGAGTTAGCAACTCATTCGTTACAATAAAATTTCGCTAGTAGTAGAAAATATACTTGTACGTAAAGCATAACACAATAATTGAAGATTATATGAATGATAAAAACGTTTGCATGCGAAAATTTGCAAATCCAGGCATTTTTATGATCCAAATCATCTTGAATTTCGTAATGTGCTTTACTTATAAGCATATCACTTACACTTAATTTAAACGTTTGTAGACTGGTCTAGTATGGATTGCGAAATTTTATTTATTTATTTATTATTTTTTTTTAATCTTTATTTTTGGGGGTTTTTTTCTCAAGGAAAATGCCACCCCCATAGTAACTACAAACTAACCTTATTTTCTACGACTTATGCCTACCTTACTTTCTACGACTTATGCCTACTTTAACCACAATGTAAAGCAATTTCGCTTCGAATACTGAGACCATAGAATCAGTTGCTAACTCTGCTAAAAAAAAGAAAAAGCTGGAGACACATGGAATTTGCAAGCAGGTTTTTTTCACATATGATGGCAAAAATTGTCTAGTTTTTTTAATATCAATTTAAGCATTTTTCAAGGCCAGAAAACTGGGATAGTTATATAGGGGATAGGGGAAAACAGGGGAGGGCGACTTTTCCCCCCTAAAACCCTCTACATGCCGAATTTCATGAAATCTTTGGAGCCGTTTCCGAGATTCGGAAAAAAAAGATATATACAAGATTAACTATTAAAGATTCTAATAAAGAATATTTTTATTTTCAATTATTATATGTATTGATATTAACTTCAATAGCTCTAATTTTAAATGTCTACCCTCATTTCTATAATGTGCCGTATTTCATTGTAGGCACGTGTTGGCAGACATGCGTGATATCCAGTTATGAATTAACGCATTAACTACAATTTCTGCGTTATTGTATATATTTTTAGATAGGAATTTACTGCGTATTGTTGCCGAACTATTTCACTGTAGACTAAACAGTAAAATTATACCAGTGTTGCCAATTATAAAAGTTATGTTATTGCTAAAATACAGACCTGACGAATGCTCACGGCCAGTCATTCTAACCCTAGCTGTCAAAAGTGACAGACGTGTAGACTTAAATACTGCACATTATATTAAAAACTGACAGTTCTACAGTCAGATTGTGCGACTCAATATAGGCCCCCCTACTCGGGTAGGCACCAGTGAGTTTTTCTGTTAAAAAAAACTTAGGTGTCTAATTGATAATTGCAATTTATCATACGCTTTCGGTGAAGGAAAACATCGTGAGGAAACCTTTGAATATCTGAAGAATTCTAAGGATATGTGTAACCTACCAATCCGCATTAGAGCAGCGTGATAGGTCTTAGCTCCAATCCTTCTCTCCTATAACAGAAAGAGTCTCCCTCTTTCTGTTGTCCCTACGCCCAGCAGTGGCATAGTAACAGGCCGTTACTTTACTATATTAAAAATAAGTTGTATACAGGCGACTACGTTCGCGGTATATTAAGTGTTTAAATATCCGCAATTTATCATTCCACATTAAAATCTTGAAAGCTAAAAGATCCCTCATTTCTTACCGAGGTGTCGTAAAAGGCGACTAAGGTAAGTTGACCCACCGTGTGGTATCCGGTTTAGTAAGATTGACCACCCTCTTTCTTACCGAGGCGTCGTAAAATACGACTATGATAAGTTGATATCAGGCAGGCGGCCGATCGTAAAAACGCAGCCACATCATGTGACAGCTTGTTTATAACATGTTGTGCCGACCCCACTTAGAGTGGTATAAGGGCAGGAGGATGATTTTGTTTTAAAGTAACATTGATGAGAACAGAGTAGCGGGTATCTCTAGTTAACCATACACAAACGTATTTCTTACATTAACAAATCCATAAAAATAAAACATTACGTTCAATAACGATTTGCACATAACAAAAAGGAAAACACAGCTGCGACCTCAATACGGCTTGATGTGGATGAAAAATCGACGGCACCTGATGGCAGATCGCCAGCGAATGCATGATTGGTTTGCCACCGATCATAGTTCCCGAGGGACTCTACGTATGTATCTTGTGTGGGAACACTGGCTACAACTGACTTGGACCAATTAAATTACTGCTATTGGCAAACTGGAATTAGAATATGTAGGAAACGTTCAAAAAACTCTAAATAAACCTATTATAACATGAATGTAATATGCTTAAATTTTGCTAGTCACTATCACTACATATTATAAAACAAAGTCCTTATATCCCAATGTACGCATAAAACTTTAAAACTACGCAACAGATTTTGATGCGGTTTTTTTTAATAGATAGAGTGATTCCAGAGGAAGGTTTGTACGTATAATAACATTCAATACGGAGTAGAGAAATACTGTAATTTTTGAGGTTTCTGTAAATAATTACATTTTTTTCCGCTTACATTGCAAACGCAGGCTAAACCCTACGAGATTTATCAAAATAATGTACTTAGTATTTGTACATCTTGAAAAGGTCTACAGAAAAGTCCGCGATGGTATATGTCTATCTCTTATGGGTAACCCACTATAACATTTTTTGTCATTTACTTTTTACGAAAAATAATGCCATATTTTTGAAGCAATTTTTATACAATACAGCATTAATCCTTATCTAATTAAGTACCTTAAATAAATAGTTGATTTAAGAAACTCGCATCATTTATTAATCTGAATATATTTTCCGCATCATTTATTAAATTTAATTTGTACAAGTCAAAGTAAGTCGAGTAGAGCTTGTTAGTCATAAATTGTCGAAATTTTTTACATGTCGAGCGGTGACAAAGCGTGCTCATTTTTAATCCAACGGATGTTATATTTTTTTTAAACTTTACTCGGAATTCAGATGGAATTTTTTTAGAGAATTCAAACATATCATAATGATTGACTTTTCAACAGGAACGAGCTGTATAAAATTTGGCATCTCGCTGCTTTAACACATTTAATTTCACAAAAGTTATAATAAATGTATTTTACAAAAGTAATAATAAAATTATTTTGCAATTATTGATTATTGCAATTTATCACAGGCTTTTCGGTGAAGGAAAACATCGTGAGGAAACCTGAATATCTCTAGAGAATTCTGGAGATATGTGTAACCTACCAATCCGCACTGGAGCAGCGTGGTAGGTCTTAGCTCCAATCTTTCTCTCCTACAACAGAAAGAGCCTCCCCCTTTCTGTTGTCCCTACGCCCAGCAGTGGCATAGTAACAGGCTTTTACTTTACTATATTAAAAATTTGTCTTAGCTCCAATCCTTCTCTCCAAAAACGGAGAGAAGAGTCCTATTCTCAGCAGTGGGATAGCAACAGGCTGCTACTTAAAGCCGCAAGTACAGTACCTAAATAACGTGATAACTTAATATAACAAAGGATACTTCCATTCAACGATGTCTATGCAAAGTTTCCTCAATGGATTCTTGAGGGTGAGACAGAACAGCGCCCTCTTCGGCCTCTCCTGTTGGACCTTGGCTCCTCTCCGTGGTGGTTTTCGAGGGGCTACTGGAACAGGGATCAAAGGTCCTGCATCTGGGGTCGGGTTGGTGGCTGGAGGTGTTGCGGCGACATCTTCGCCACCGATTTCCACGCTGTTCATTTTGACCTGAAGAATAACAAGCTGTGAGTTTTCTTACAGAGATGTCTTAAAAGGCGACTAAGGTAATGCGTACCGTCTTGTGGTATTGATTTTTGTACGGTTTTTACTTATAGTAGGTTCGGATTAATAGTACATAACTGTTTTATCTAAATTGTTGTTGTAATTGTTAAGAAACACGTCTACACGGAGCTTTAAGTAGTTTTAATCTTAAAACTAAAAAAAATTATTATGTTGTTGGGGATCGATCCTGGGTATTAGGTACATTACTCGAGACCGCTCGTTCTCCAAATAAGCGAGGCTGGCTTGCAATGTAAATTTTGGTATTTTGACCAAAAATAGGGATAAAACTAATTTTGCTTTTATATAAAACCTAGCTAGATCGATGTTTGTCCCCCAAAGCCCCCTTACATGCCGAAGAGATCGAGATTCCGAATATATATATCTATATATATAAAAGAAAGTTGGTCTTAGTTACACTATTTATAACTCAAGAACGGATAAACCAATTCGGCTGAAAAATGGCGGAGAGGTTGCTTAGAACCAGGAGACGGACATAGGAAACTTTTTATCCCGTTCCACCGCATTTATTTGTTTAACAAAACATAAATGACAGCTATACGTAATTTTGTCTATGGTTAAGTATGGTAAAAAAATTGTCAATTATCAAAATAATAGCTAAACTTCACTACATAGTATAAAATAAGTCGCTTTCTCTGTCTGTCCCTATGTCCCTATATTAGGGACATAGGGACATGTATGCTTTAATCTTTAATCGACTTTGTTTTATAATATGTAGTGATAATATGGAATTCAATATGGAATTTTGAAATTTACTCTAAATTTAACGCGTGCGGGCCACGGGCAGTAATGAATAAAACAAAACTACTGGATACATTTTAATAATTTTTTTCACTGAGTGACATAGGCTATATATATTATACCCGTGCGAAGCCGGAGCGGGCCACTAGTATATATATATATACACACACACACACACACGAGATTAACTCATTTAAATATTAATGATATCACGAATAGCTCTTTCTCAAAGATTCTATGAATATCAGCCGCTGTCGAGAAACGCAATATAGGCATCAAAAGTTTAGTTAAGTTTATTTTACCTTAGCATTACGCAGCGTTACCAACACAAACAAAACTTTCAAGTGTTTGAATTAACTGCTCATAATTTAATATATAACGCGTTCGCCCTTCGTTTTCCATTTTCCTAGACATGGATAATATCAGTTTTATAGACCGTTTGTTAGTTTATGAGCTACGATCGCTTTGCATTACAAAAACGATTAATGAATCATAACTAACTGGAATATTCCACTCATGTATTTTATCATTAGTTTTAATATAGAACATTTCCAACACTTCTGTCTATTAATATTCTTGGTAGTATAATTTTTCTTTTTTTTCTCGACCTACTCACGTTCGTTTTTTAGTTTAAGATATGTTTAATATTTTTAATGACCTAATCCTATCCTACTAATATTATAAATGCGAAAGTTTGTGAGTATGGATGTATGTTTGTTACTCTTTCAGGGCAAATCCGCTGAATCAATATCGATAAAATTTGGCACAATTATTACATTATACACCGGAAAACATATCATCATCTTCCTGCCCTCTTCCCACTCTAAGTGGGGTCGGCACAACATGTCGTAAACATGCTGTCACATGATTTGGCTGCGTTTTTACGACCGGCCGCCTGCCTGACGTCAACTTACCTCTGTCGTATTTTACGACACCTCGGTAAGAAGGAGGGTGGTCTATTCTACTAAACCGGATACCACACGGTGGGTCCACTTAATTTAGTCGCCTTTTACGACACCTCGGTAAGAAGTGAGGTTGGTCTATTCTACTCAGCCGCATACCACACGGCGGGTCGACTTACCTTAGTCGCCTTTTACGACACCTCGGTAAGAAATGAGGGTGGTACTATTCTATTCAGCCGGATACCACACGGCGTACACCGGAATAACATATATGCTATAGAAATCCTGGTAATTCTATAGGAATAGGATGACATGCAAAAGCGCCATCCATTATCAAACTATTACGGGACAATAAATTACGTGAACGAAGTCGTGGGTAAAAGCTAGTTAAATATAAGTGGGTAAAATATACCTGGGTGACCGAGCCATGCTCGTTAATTTTTTTAAAATATATAAAAAAATTAAAAAATGAGAATTGAAAAAAAAATAAAAAATAGTAGGGCAGGTGGGGCTTGAACCTAGGTACTTTCACCTCTCTACACCGCCCGTTCCCAAAATGAGCTACTATGACTTTTCGTGTGAAAATTGTCTTTTGAATTCAACGTTTACGTTTTACGTTAAACATTTTAACATTTTCCCGAAAACAGGGATGAAAAGACATTTTTTTTAAATAAAACCTAGGTAGATTAATTTTTCTTCCCAAAATCCCCTTGCATGCTGAATTTCAAGAAAATCGTTGGAGCCGTTTCCGAGATTCCGAAAAAATATTTATTTATATACATACAAGATTAACTCATCTAAATATTAAAGATTTAATGCCCAAAAACTGGGACAAAAAGTTTTTTTTTTAAATAAAACCTACCTCTAGATCGATTTTACTCCCCTAAAACCCTCTACATGCTGAATTTCAGTAAAATCGTTGGAGCCGTTTCCGAGATTCCGAAAATATATACATACAAGATTAACTCATTTAAATATCTATATATATAAAAGAAAGTTGGTCTTGGTTACACTATTTATAACTCAAGAACGGATGAACCAATTTGGCTGAAAATTGGTGGAGAGGTTGCTTAGAACCAGGAGACGGACATAGGATACTTTTTATCCCGTTCGACCCCATTTATTTTATCCCGTCAAGTCACTATAAAACGTAGTATAACAAAAACGACTATGACATGGAATGACAAAACATAAATGACAGCTATACGTAATTTTGTCTTTGGTTAAGTATGGTAAAAAATTTGACAATTATCAAAATAATAGCTAAACTTCACTACATAGTATAAAATGAGTCGCTTTCTCTGTCTGCGTCCCTATATCCCTATGTATGCTTTAATCTTTAAAACTACGCAACAAATTTTGATGGGGTTTTTTTAATAGATAGAGTGATTGAAGAGGAAGGTTTATATGTATAATAACATTCAATATGGAGTAGCGAAATACTGTGATTATCACTGAGTGACATAGGCTATATGCTTGATACCCGTGCGAAGCTGGGGCGGGACTCCTAGTTAAAGATAAAAGATATTACTTTAACAATAATATCTTACATACCCTCTTTCTTCAATATTCTTAATCTAAGGTCGTTACTTAGCTCCTTTGAGCCTTCAATGGCATTTAACTGAGGCGCTTTCACCTGACCTACATTTCTCAGTTCAATCGCATTAGTCCCTATGATAAATGGGAGCCATGGAACTAATGGGGCATTCTACACACCACTGAAGACTTGATTAATGGTGGAAACTTTATACCGAGCTATAGAATTTTTCAAAAGAAATGATAATATTGGTTCAACTGGCTCGTTTGCGTTTGCCTTTTCGCATGTCGCGTGTTTGAATCCAGTCATAGACTTACATTTTCTGAATACAATTTGTTCGTTCATCAATTCTGGGTGTATATAATAGGCAAAGCAGGCACCGACATCCTCCTGTCTCCTGCTTTACGCCTTGCAAAAGGACGTAAGTCGTTTGTGGGTTTAAGTATAAGATTCTATAATAAAATTACGCAATCAATTTCAGCTTTGCCATTACAGCAGTTTAAAAACACTGTTAAAAAGAGGCTGATACGGAAAGCCTACTATACTCTTGAAGTTTACTAGAAGATAAGAATGTGTGGATATAGCTCTCTTTGAACCTGTACAAGACAGTAACGACTTAATGTAAATAGTATTGAGAATTATATTTTTAAAAGAGCAACCGCCGAGTTTCTTGCTGGCTCTTCTCGTTAGGAACAGCTTTCCGAACCAGCAGTAGAGTTAACTATTCAAAAGCAATTGTGTTGTCGCCAATGACTTCCGCTTTGTATTTTATAGCAACACAGTCATGAAATAGGAGTATCGCGCCCTTTTTCATTAAAATGGTGGCAACACTGTGCCGGTATTTGTTTCCGTTGCAGTTTTTCTAGTGATAAAACGTTTCAGTGACAGTCAGTCTTTGTTCGTCATTCAAGAGATGTGCATTTCGGAACGGAATTGTGGTATTCCTATTATATCGTGTTATTGTATAGTATGTGCGCTAACAATTGTTTACAAGTTTATTTGAATAAAGAATATTTTGAATTAGAATTTAAAATTATATACGTATACAAGTTGTCACCCATAACACAAGATAATAATACTTACTTTATCTTAATACTACTTACTTACTACTACTAATATTATAAAGAGGAAAAATTTAATTTTTCAGCCTTAAAATATGTTTGTAATGTTTTCACACACAAACTACTGGACCGGTTTCAAAAATTCTTTCACCATTGAAAAACTGCATCTTTACTTAGCAACATAGGCTATTTTAAATTGTCAAAAAAAAATAGGGATCCGTTATAAAAATGTAAAAGGTTAAAAAAAAAATTACGCGGTTGAAACTGCTTGATATTACTAGTTTATTATAAGATTTTACCTGCGACTTCGTTCGCGTGGACTGTTGTCGTGTGATGGTCGATAATAGATGGCGCTTTTCATTGTCATCCTATTCCTGTAGAATTAACAGGATTTCTATAGCCTATATGATATGTGACTGCTCGTATAAAGAGATGTACAGTACGCTCTGAAGAGGGTTACTTTTACCGAAATTGAGCAGCGAGCAAATCTGCGGATGATCATATTTACCCTGACAGACAAAGCCCTGCGCTCCCTTTCAATGTCTGCATCATCTTTCAGGTCAGCAAGTTTTAGCAATTTCCGGTGGAGTCTTCCTTCCACCGGAAACAATAACAGCGTTGGTGGTGCCACCATTTCAGTCAAAAAGGCACAATACTCTTGTTTCATGACACTGTTGCCATGAAATGCAAAGCGGAAGTCATTTGCGACAACTTCTACGACCACACAATCAACGTACATCGCCGATAGTAAAGAGCAGGCGTTATTCGTTAACCTAGTGTCAGTTATACTGAATGGAGACATTATGGTACCATGAGTCATGCCGCTATTGTGAATCCGCCCACGGTTTCTGAAATACTGAGGCCGCGCAGATTTAGATTCTCACAACAATCTATGTTTTTGTTATCATTTCTAAATTGTTTTCGGATGATGTGGAAACAAAAGATTCGAGATTCTTTTTATAACTTCCTTTTTATTGATTCATCTCTGTAGTTATTTGTTACTCGCCAAATATGTTTCGTGAAAACTTTTGTCATGGTATCTTAGTAATCGTCTATAATTAGACAAAGTTTTTTTGAAAGAAGTAATGCAGTCAGTAACTGTTACTATCACACTGCTTTCTCCGTTTTTTGGAGAAAGGGGTTGGAGCTAAGACCTACCACGCTGCTTGAATGCGGATTGGTAGGTTGCACATATCCCTAGAATTCTTAGAGATATGGAGGTTTTCCTTCACCGAAAACCGTGTGATAAATTACAATTATCAATTAGACACAAGTTTTAATAGAAAAACTCATTGATGCCTGCCAGGGTTTTGAAATCATTACCCCCTCGAAACCTTCCCAGGATCTTACCGCTGGGCTATCACTATTAAATAAAATTGATCCTTGACGATTCAAAAGTGTTTGCAAAAAACTTGAGTAATGATTATTTTGATTTGATTTGTTTAATTCCGAGTGGTATCCGGCTGAGTAGAATAGAACACCCTCACTTCTTATCGAGGTGTCGTAGAAGGCGACTAAGTTAAGTTGACCTGCCGTGTGGTATTCGGCTAAGTAGAATAGACCACCCTCATTTCTTGCCGAGGTGTCATGAAAGGCGTCTAAGGTAAGTTGACCCGCCGTGTAAATCCGGCTGACTAAAATATACCATCTTCATTTGTTATCGTGTTTTCGTAAAATGTGACCACGGCATGTTGACTTGGAACCCACGACCTCTCGATCGCAAGTCCGTTACCCTAACGATTCCGCTACCGCCGCTTGATTTTAATTCTCACATTAGCATTCAATCGCGGAGATGAAACTAAAAAAAAGTTATATATAGTTTAGGCACATATCGTTCGCACGTCGCGATAAGCAACATTACAATGTGTACCATCTGTTCCGAATACAACAAAGATTTCATTATAAATGTATCAATTGCCAATATAAACAAATTACATTTTCTCTGTACAATGGAATCTCGCTGTGGGAGGCGTAATATCCGTTGCTTTTAATGCTTTTAACCGACTGCGCTTTATTAGATATTTCTGATAATCCTATCCTTTTTTTTATTTCAGAAAATGTACAAGTTATATCTATCTTAAATTACGACAGGACTATACAAATCATGCCCACGTGGAATGGTCCCAAGAATGCTGGCAGCGTTTCCGAACTGAATCGCTATGATGATTCTTTGTGCTAAAAAGGAACCAGCCCTCTTGTCATCAGAAGAGGTGTAACCGAGGTGTAAAAACGGATAAATTTTTTTTTTACTTTGACTCAGTGGCCCTAGGATATCAACTGCAGACGGCACAAATATATGTATCTCTCAGTGAGATACTGACATACATACTGCCGACGTTTGCCGGATTCGGCCATTTCCGCCGTAGCTCCAGGTCTTGCTGTTTCCCTGATATGGGACGAGGCTAACGAGTCAACGCATGTTGCGTCCCACATCAGGGCCCGTCCCCGTTCCCAAGGAACCAGCGTCAAGCCGTCTGGTCTCTTGCCATCATTCTGACATATCCCCGTAGGCTCGAAAACTGATTTTAACGTGAGAAGAGTCGCGGACACAACTAGTAAATTTATATAATTGTGCTTTACTTTACGGAGATCCATAATACAAAAGTAATAATAAAATTATTTTGCTATAATCCACAATATTTTAAATTTTATCGCCGTTTATAGAAAAATTATATAATTATTACGTTTTTATAGATAATTTTATTTAGTCTAACCGGGAAGCGAACCCAAAACCATTGATTTGAGTTTTGGACATCGCCAATTTTTATCGTCAAAAAAGATTTAAATAAACTAATGGGATTGTAAATTCCACCGAGTTGCCAACTTGTAACTCGCGCGTGTCTAAAAGTCATCCATTCTGTCCGTAATCAATTCAATTAGTTTCAAATCTAATTCAAATTCCAAAAGTTTTTAGCGTGTTATTCGTAATCTGTTTGTTAATGAAATATTTCTGTCTACGTCGAAATCGAGCTGTTTTAAACTATTAAAGCTTTTATACCAGGCTAAGATCATAATAAATCATAATTCTCCTGCCCTTATACCTTACACAACTTGTTATAAACATGTTGTTACACGATATAGCAAATTTTTATACCACTGGCCGCCTGCCTGACGTCAATTTACCTTAGTCGCCTTTTAAGACACTTCGGTAATACTACTAATATGTATTATAAATGCGAAAGTTTCTAAATATGGATGTGTGTTTGTTACTCTTTCACGGTGAATCCGCTGAACCAATATCTATGAAATTTGGGACACTTATTCCTAACTTAAAACGTGTTCAGTAACATTCATTCTGTGTTTATTATTTAAGAGAAGTGTATCTCTGACAACATCGTTTATCCATACTCACAAACTTTCGCATTTATAATATTAGTAGAATTAGTAGGTTAGGATAGATGCAACTATAAACATTGCTATTCTTATTCACTTGCGTTAATTTTTAACCAAAATACTTGTTCATGTTTTTCCTTGCATCGTTTAAAATTGTTATTTAAGCGCAGGGAACAAAGAAATGGCGTTGGGTGTTACTGTTCTATTATTTACGAGGCGTCTACCAATTAGACTGTTTGTGACAGTTGTCTTAACAACTGACGTCAGACACGCTGTTTGAAAGAGTAATGATTTACAAAGAACTCGGACACTTTGGTGCCTAGAAAATAGGGGGAAACATCGCATCTGCTGTAAAAACTGTAGGGTAAAAGTAGTTCTTCTTAGTAAACTATAAGAGATAGATGCTATCGCGGTCTTTTTTGTTGATCCATAATTCATTGGTACATTACTTTAGTGTATATCTGATGGTTTACACAGCGCACACGGCTAAATCTCCCAGCAAATGAGATTTTATTACATCCGCGCGACCTCTTTAACACAATTTACATAAAACGGTAAATGCACTATTGAGCTAAATCTTTCGGAAGAATTGCACTACCTTTTAGTAAAAACAGTACAAAAATCGGTTCAGTGGATTTAGTGAAAATAGATCACATACAGGCTTTTGGGGACTTTGTTATATAATAAGTAATAATTGATGTTAAAAGATATAAAAAATGAATATTGAAAAAAAAAATGAAAAATAGTTGGGCAGGTTCGAATCTTCGTATTTTCACCTCACTAGACCGCCCTTTGTCTAAATGAGCTACTTTACGTTTGGCAGCGAAAATTGTCTTTTAAATTCAACGTAAATTTTTAGTATTTTTCCGATATTTGGTTTTTAAAATAAGACCAAGCTACTTGCTGAATTTCATGATAATAGCCGTTTCCTAGATTCGAAAAATATATTTTTATATATACATTCAAGATTAATTCATTTAAATATTAAAGATAGATTTCTGTGCAGGAGACTTTTACGATAATCAATTCGAAACAGTAAACTCCAAAAACGAAAATTTATTTGTCTTGTTTTATTTAATAAAGGGATTGAGGTGAAGTTTAAAAATAACTTTACCAGAAGCGGTGCACGGAGATGAATCGTTGAACAAAACGAATGCCACGTGTTAAATCAATATGCCATATATCCCACATATCTTGAGACATGCAGGTTTTTTCACGATGTTTTCCTTCACGGAAATAACGCAATCGTTTCGCCCCACAAATGAAGCATCAACAAGAGATCATCGCTTTGCAATTTTGTCGGTTGCAGGCCGAAACGATTGCGTTTTCTCTGAAAGAAAACATCGTAAAGAAAACTGCATGTCTCAAGATATGGCATGGGATACATGGCATATCACATATTGATTTAAAAAGTGGCATTCGTTATTTTCCGCAATGATTCAAAATACAAAATTGCAAAACGATTTTGTCGTAATGGCGTTGGTGTAGATTTTGTGCATGTTTTTACGAATCCTACATGTATCGAGTATGCAAACGAATAGTCCACTCCATATTTAGCATTATATATATTTTCTATTAACTTTATCGCGGATTATAGAATAATTTATTATTAATTTTTTTATTATGGATCTCCGCAAAGTAACACCTACATCTAACTTCTTGTCTACTTCAAAAAGGCTCCAAGATTACTCTGTCTGTTGGCATCCTTAAAACTGTTTTTATCTTACTATTTAGATGTTCGGTGTGTAAGGGCATGTTTCACAAGTTACGAATAAACTGTCAGCTAGCTTATTCGGAACATATCTGACACATATGACGGAAATTTGCGTTTCTAAGGTTTCTGATAGGCTTATTCAGCATTTAAAGTCCCTAATAAGTTAACAGGTAGATCAATTGGCTGTTATTTTGTTTATCTGCTATTTCAAAATGGCTGCGATTTTTTTTTTAATTTTTCACTTTTTAAGAGTCTCTTTTTAGAGACATTTATCTGTTACTTAGTTTATTTGTCGGGTAACTATCCGACACATATATACCATACATATATACATACCTGTTTACTTATTAGGGATTTTAAGTGCCGAATAAGCCTATCAGAAATCTGAGAAACGCAAAATTCAGAGATATTTGTCAGATATGTTCCGAATAAGCTGACAGTTTATTGGTAACTTGTGAAACAGGTCCTTAGAGTCTCTTTTTAGAGATATTTATCTGCTACTTAGTTTGTCGGTTAACTATCCGACACTTAATCAGTAACTTGAGAAACAGGCCCTAAATTTAAACGAGGGATATATAAGCTTTATTGACAAAGCTTTGCCGAGAACTTTGGAGTGTCTGTGTCAACAGCTGCTATCGATAGTCTTTGACATGGAATCTCTAGTTCGTGACCCCTCTCTAATGATACTTATTGATTGATTGACAATATGATAGGCAATAAAAATCATAGTAATTAAATTTAAATGTAACGCCGTGTGGTATTCTTACTTAGGTGTAGTAAAAGGCGACTAAGTTGAGTCGACCCGCCGTGTGGTATCCGGTTGCGTAGAATAGACCACCCTCTTTCTTACCGAGGTGTCGTAAAAGGCGACTAAGGTAAGATGACCCAATGAGGTATCTGGTTGAGTAGAATAGACCACCCTTATTTCTAACTAAGGTGTCGTAAAAGGCGACTAAGATAAGCTAGCTGTTAAAAGGAGAAAACGTAGAAACGAGGAAAAGATATATATTGTATTAAATTAAATTGTATTTATTATAAAGTTAAATAAAATGAATAATACAAAGCTGGACGTACTTTACTATTAATACTTATTACCAAGATAGAAGACTAACTTCTAACAGTATAAGAACATAAAATTTATATTTGTTATATTAAAAATCAGGAACCAACATAAGCTTGCGGCTCCTACTTTGCGCCTTACAAAAGTACGTAAGTTTTTTGTGAGTCTGGGTATAAGATTCAATAACGATAAGTGATGTAAAAAACGATAGGTGATGTATACAATAGACAAAGCAGGAACCGACATAAGCTTGCGGTTCCTGCTTTGCGCCTTGCAAAAGTGCGTAACTCGTTTGTGGGTTTTGGTATAAGATTCTATAATAAAATTCCGCAATCAATTTCAGCACTGCCATTACAGCAGTTTAAAAACTGCTTAAAAAGAGGCTGATACAGAAGGCCTACTATACTCTTGATGATTATTTAGAAGATAAGAATTTGTGGATATAGCTCTCTTTGAACCTGTACAAGACAGTAACGACATAATGTAAATAGTATTAAGAATTATATTTTTAAAAGAGCAACCGCCGAGTTTCTTGCTGGCTCTTCTCGGTAGGAACAGCTTTCCGAACCAGCAGTAGAGTTGACGATTCAAAAGCACTTGTTTATAAGTTTATTTGAATAAAGAATATTTTGAATTTGAATTTAAATAATAGCCAGTTGGAAGACCCAAGACAAGGTGGAAAGAAGTAGTGCTAAAAGATAAGAGTGTATGCAAAGTTACCGACGACGATGTCCATGACCGAGCGAAGTTGAGAAGATTAATAAGGAAGGCTGACCCCACCACCATGTGGGATACATAGCTAGAGAGAGAGAGAATAACATTCCGCAATGAATTCTAGTTTTGTATTGTATTAGCCTTTTATTAATTGTGTTTTTAAACCGCAGTTTAAAAACACTATTAATAAAAGGCTAATACAGAAAGCCTACTGTACTATTGAGGATTACTTAGACGGTAAGAATGCGTGGATATGCCTACTATTCGACCATTTACAAGACAATAATAACTAAAAGTTACTAGTAATAAGGATTATATTTTGAAAAGAGCAACCGCCGAGTTTCTTGCTGGCTCTTCTCGGTAGGAACAGCTTTCCGAACCAGCAGTAGAGTTGGCGATTCAAAAACACTTGTTTACAATAATTTATAGAATTAGGCGTTACTTTGCGGAGAACCATAATAAAAAAGTAATAGTAAAATTATTTTGTTATAATTCGCGAAGAAGTAAAATAGAAAATATATATAATGCTAAACGTAGAGTGTACAATCGGTTATCATACCTGATACATGCAGGATTCGTAAAAAACACATGCACAAACCTCCACCACCGGCCCCACAATACACAAGCACTACATACGTTTACTATCACAAACTCAACAATCGTTTCGCCCCGCAACCGAAGCATCATCAGGAGATAGACTCTACGACCTTTGCTTTGCGATTTTGGTCGTTTTTATAACGAGTGTTGATTCGGAAATCTCTACCTCTAGTTGTCTCTGCCCAAAGTCTATGTCACTCGTTCGATGCTCGCAAACTCTAAACTTTTATCACACAGTTAAATGCGTCGGAAATAAAATTATAACGTTTATCGATTCCCAGTTTATTTATTTACGTCTCGCACTGGATGAAGCCGGCGGTAGCACGTAGTGTTTAGCGTCAAATAAATTATACAGCTTTAGAGATGAGTGAAATACACAGCGATCATTCATCTCCTAAGATGAAACAACTGAAAAATTGTTTGGTCTTTCGCTATAGGAAAAGCTTAAATAATTTAAATTACTTATCCGTACAAATATATAAAGCTGAAGAGTTTGTTTGAACGCGCTTATCTCAGAAAATACTGGACCAATTTGATAAATTCTTTAAGTGTATTTTGTGTAACATAGTCTATTTATCGCCGTGTGGTATCCGGCTGAATAGAATAGTACTACCCTCATTTCTTACCGAGGTGTCGTAAAAGGCGATTAAGGTAAGTTGACCCGCCGTGTGGTATCCGGCTGAGTAGAATTGACCAACCTCATTTCTTACGGAGATGTCGTAAAAGGCGACTAAGGTAAGTTGACCCACCGTGTGGTATCCGGTTAGGTAGAATAGACCACCCTCTTTCTTACCGAGGTGTCGTAAAATACGACTAAGATAAGTTGACGTCAGGCAGGCGGTCGGTCGTAAAATACGTAGCCGAATCATGTAACAACATGTTTATAACATGTTGTGCCGACCCTACTTAGAGTGGGATAAGGGCAGGAAGATGATGATGAATTAAAATGACTTATCTATACTAATATATAAAGCTGAAGAGTTTGTTTATTTGAAAGCGGTAACTTCAGAAAATATGGGACCAATTTGAAAAATTCTTTAAAAATATGTTTTGTAACATAGTCTATTTATCGAGGAAAGCTATAAACTATATAACATCACGCTAAGATGAATAGGTGAGAAGCAGCAATAAAAATATTACGAAAACGGCAAAATGTAAAGCTTTCCTTGCGAGCGGTAGCGTTAGCGAGTTAGGTCGTTACGTACTCCGCAGTTTTTTTTATACGCTATTTTCAAGTATTGTTAATTTAATATTTTAACAACACCATTCCTTTATTCTTTGTTTACTTAAACTTAAAAATTAACATAATTGTAAATTAAATAAATATAAAAAAGTATGTCATGCACTAAGCACTAAAATATTCACTCGATGTATTTAAACAATATTAAATTAACAATACTTGAAAATAGCGTATAAAATTATTTCAGCTGAGTATACATGTATAATAAGTATATATAGTACACATATATATATATATATATATATATATATATATATATATATATATATATATATATATATATATATATATATATATATATATACTTATCGTTATATATATATATATATATATATAACGATAAGAGTACAACGTAACGACCTAACTCGCCATCTCGTTCGCACCTACCCGTATATATACTTCCCGCTCTTTCCAACCGCAACCTTTTATGCTTGTCTGGCTGGGGTAGGAACTATCGAAAATGTCTGGCTAAAGGGGAACATCATCTTATTCTTATCCAAGTAATAAATATTAAAATCAGCTTTTATACTATGACGTAAATAGAAGTCAAATTTCATAAACTTTAAGGGTGTCTGGCAGGGGGTTTCCACTATGCTAAGTGTCTGGCATTGACTGACGTGATTTTTAATATTATTCTAAAGGTAATATCAAAAGATCAAGCTTTATACTATGACGAAATTAATTCGGAATTTTGCAACCTTGAGTACCTCGTATCTCCCAAAGCCACTATGATCCAAATTCCATAATCTACCATCGTTTTTACCTGTGTTGGGAGCATGCACTGACAAAGTTTCAGCTTTTATAAAATGACGAAGGTCTGACGCTCACGGGATCTCTTTCTATTATGGTTGTATTAGCAGATTTTCTTTGTAACGTCAAAATAAACATTTTCATAGTATTGTTTCGTAGGTAGTGTGTTATATCTCGATTGATTTTAAACACTCGCCCGTTTTTACGTTCCGGTATCTTTTCTATTACCATGTAAACTGTTTACATTGAAATAATTGATGTATAACACGTTGAGGAGTTTTAAAATTGCGTGTTAAACGCTATCTTTGTTACATTGCGAATTATAATCAACATAAAATGGTTACAAGAGCTTAATGCGTGTATCAAGGAGTTTTAAAAATAAATTGTCTAGATTATTTAAATGATAAAAATCCGTGGATACATTTTTTTTTATTTTTTACAAAGAAAGTCTAGCGCCTGGCTGCGATCTCGCCTAATGGTAAGCGATAGATGCAGCCTAAGGTGGACTGCGCTTGCCACTATAGTGCCTATTCACTCTTTTTTTGAAATTTTGCAGATCGTAAGAGTCTGGAAAGATAGATGCAGGGAGGGAATTTCACATTTTGGCCGTGCGCATGAGAAATGAGGAGCCAAAGCGTTTAGTGCGTATTTAGCTTCAAACAAGACTCCGATTAAAAAATTTACTGTTTTACAATTTACTTATAAAGTGTCATATAGTTAATCGACAGATAAACTAAGTAGCAGATAAATGTCTCTAAAAAGACTAAAAAGTGATAAAATAAAAAAAAATAAATCGTGACCATTTTGAAATAGGTATTTACTATTATATAAACAAAATAACAGCCACATGATCTACCTGTTAACTTATTAAGGACTTTAAGTTCTTAATAATCCTATCAGAAAACTAAAATACGGAAAATTCCGAGATACGTTCTGAATAAGCTGACAGTTTATTTGTAAAATTGTGAAACAGGCCCTTAATGTTAAAAAGATTGACCGCCGAGTTTCTTACTGGTAAGTGCAACATAAGCTGTGGTAGCCCAGCGGTACCACCGTGCGACTCTTTCGAGGAGGTCACGGGTTCAAACCCGGGCAGACACCAATGAGTTTTTCTGTTAAAACTTATGTATCTAATTCATAATTGTAATTTATCACACGCTTTTCGGTGATGAAAACATCGTGAGGAAACCTGCATATCTCTATAGAATTCTGGAGATATGTGTAACCTACCAATCCGCATTGGAGCAGCGCGGTAGGTCTCAACTCCAAACCTTCTCTCCAAAAACGGAGAGAAGAGGCCTATTCTCAGCAGTGGGATAGTAACAGGCCGCTACTTACTAAGTGCAACATTCCGAACCACTTTTAGCTTTATTAATCATATTGATCATTGACGATTCAGAAGAGCTTGTATAAAGCTTATTTGAAGAAAGATTATTTTGATTTGATTTGATATCTATAATACAAAAGTAATGAAAATATCAATTTGTTATATCTTAATATTTAAATGAGTTAATCTTGTATATATATATATATATATATATTTTCCGAATCTCGGAAACGGCTCCAACGATTTTCCTGAAATTCAGCATGTAGGAGGTTTTGGGGGAGAAAAATTAATCTAGCTAGGTTTTATGTAAAAGAAATATTGTTTTATCCCTATTTTTGGGCATTAAAAAACACTAACATTTATATTGAATTGAATTTTCGCCATTAACTGTCAAGTCGACGTAGCTTATTCGGTTAGCGGGCAGCCTCGAGAAATGTGAGTGCCAAGGATCGATCCCAACTAAATAATTGTTTTTTTCTTTTTTTAAAGGTTTTTTTTTGTAAAGAAGCGAAGCTCGGTCACCCAGATATTTATCTTTAATATTTAAATGAGTTAATCTTGTATGTATATATACTCGTATATATTTTCGGAATCTCGGAAACTGCTCTAACGATTTTCCTGAAATTAAGCATGTAGGGGGTTTTGGTGGAGAAAAATCGATCTAGATAAGTTTTATTTAAAATAAATGTCGTTTTATCCCTGTTTGGGCTCTAAAACTTTTTTGAAATCTACGTTGAATACAATCACAATTTTTCGCTGTCAAACGTAAAGTCATGGTGGTTCATTTGGGGAACGGGCGGTCTAGAGAGGTGAAAATACCTAGGATCCAGCCCCACCTGCCATATTATAATCTCTTTTCAATTAAAAAAAAAAAGTTTTATACATCATTTTAAAAATTACTGTTAGCGCACACATACAATCACACGATTTAATAGGAATACCACAATTCCCGTTCCGAGATGCACTTGTCTTGAATGACGAACAAAGACTGAACGCCACTGAAACGTTTTATCAATAGGAAGACTCCACCGGAAACAACACGACACAGTGTTGCCAACATTTCAGTCAAAAGGGCGCGACACTCTTGTTTCATGACAGTGTTGCTATGAAATACAAAGCGAAAGTCAGTGGCGACGACATTACTATAATATAATCCGCGATAAAAGAAAATAATTGTAGTGCCAAATGTAAAAAGTAAAACATGTGGTATTTATGTGGCATGAATAAATTATATTATTTATCTTCTCACAACCATCTACAACCTTTTATGTTCCGCCCTTCATATTATAGTTAAATTATGCAACTCATATAAATAGTTAACGACTCGTGCCGCCATTAAAGCAACTGTTTACGACTTTGCCAATAAATGTTATTGTTTTCAGACACGCGACGGTTCGTTATAATTTGCATACCCCTTATCTTGTAGCTTCGTAGCAATTTATTTTAAATCATCATTCGACATCTCGGTAAGAAATGAGGGTTGTCTATTCTACTTAGCCAGATACCATACGGTGGGTCAACTTACCTTAGTCGCCTTTTACGACACCTTGGTAAGAAATGAGGGTCTATTCTACTTAGCCAGATACCATACGGTGGGTCAACTTACCTTAGTCGCCTTTTACGACACCTTGGTAAGAAATGAGGGTCCATTTTACTCAGCCGGATACTACATGGCAAAATATAATTTATCTTTATATTTAAATGAGTTAATCTTGTATATATATATATTTTCTGAATCTCGGAAACGGCTCCAACGATTTTCCCGAAATTCAGCATGTAGGAGCTTTTGGGGGAGAAAAAATGATCTAGCTAGGTTTTATGTAAAAAAAATATTGTTTTATCCCTGTTTTTGGGCATTAAAAAACACTAACATTTATATTGAATTGAATTTTCGCCATTAGCTGTCAAGTCGACGTAGCTTATTCGGGTAACGGACAGCCTCGAGAATTGTGAATGCCAAGGATCGATCCCCAACTAAATAATTGTTTATTCTTTTTTTTTAAGTTTTTTTTTGTAAAAAATTACCGAGCGAAGCTCGGTCACCCAGATATTACATATTATAAAACCAAGTCCCCAAAAGCTGTATGTCTGTATGTGATCGATTTTCTTAAACTCTACTGAACGGATTTTCGTATGGTATTTACTAAAAAGTGGTATATTCTGCCAGAAGGTTTGGCTTAATAGTAAATTACGGTTTTATGTAATAGGAAAAATAATAAACTTTGTGACACACTGAATTGTATGCGGGTGAAGCTGCTGGAACAACTAGTATATATTATATTATAATTTGTATTTCTATTTGAATATGAAAATCTCATTCACAGCCTCAAATCTCCAAGAATTTTATTTATATTCTTCAACCAATAGACCTTCACAGCGGGGTACATGGCGCACGCTTAGTATTAAAACGACCAAATCTATATCTATGCTTATATATAAAGCTTAAGAGTTTGTTTGTCTGGACTGTTGTCGCCATTGACTTCCGCTTTGTATTTTATAGCAACACAGTCATGAAACAAGAGTATCGCGCCCTTTTTGATTAAAATGGTACCAACACTATGACGTGTTGTTTCCGGTTGAGTCTTCCTATTGATAAAACGTTTCAGTGACATTCAGTCTTTGTTCGTCATTCAAGAGAAGTGCATCTCGGAACGGGAGTTGTGGTATCGCTATTATATCTTGTTATTGTATATAGTGTGCGTTAACAGGACAGATTTGAAATTTCTTTACAGTGTAAGATAGTCCATTTATCGAGGAAGGCTACAGGCTATTTAACGTCACGCTAAGATGAATAGGAGGGAAACAACAATAAAAAATATTGCGAAAACGGCAAAATAAGTGAGATACATTGTAATCTTCATTTAAACGTCATCTATGGCATCACACTACGAACTGTTAAAAAAAACTAGATCTCTTTAACACTAACGAGTTTTGTACACTCTACGTTACGATTTATTGCAATTTGTCATAAAACAACTTTTTTTAATTAGGTCACTATAATACTAAGTGTGCGATATATATTTAAAGTAAATTAAAGGCTTGTTAGATTTTTTTTGAAAATCTACAAATAATAAAATCTAAAAAAGGGTTTGGTTATAAGATTCTATAATAAAATTCCGCAATCACTTTTAGCTTTACCATTACAGCAGTTTAAAAACACTGTTAAAGAAAGGCTGATAAAAAAAACCTATTATTACACTGTTGAGGATTATTTAGACGATAAGAATGCGTGGATATAGATACTGTCCGACGCTGTACAAGATAGTAATGACTTAATGTAACTAGTTATAAGTATTATGTAGAAAAGAGCAACCGCCGGGTTTTTTGCTGGCTCTTCTCGGTAGGAACAGGTTTCCGAACCAGCAGTGGAATTGACGATTCAAAAGCACTTGTTTTCAAGTTTATTTGAATAAAAAAAATTGAATTTTAATATATTTTAACGTACAATTAAGTCGCGGGAACAACTTGCTAAATATATCTTACCTCTAAAATTCACTACTTCGCTACCGGAGTATGACCACCGCTGCCACTGACAAATCCATATATATACCACTCAAGTACACCTCAAAGACGCTAATTTTAAACCCTAACTACCTTATTTAACTACATTTACACTTGCGGGTAGTATTTTAATAACTTGGACCATGGACAGTCTATACATTAACTGAAGTGAATTTCGGAGTGACGTGATGTCTTTATGAACTAGACGATTTGGTCCCCTGAAACAAAAGAAAGAATACGTTAATCTATTTAAAAGAAAGTGGTGTTAGTTACACTATTTATAACTCAAGAACGGATGAACCAATTTGGCTGAAAATTAGTGGAGAAGTTGCTTAGAACCAGGAGACGGACATAGGATACTTTTTATCCCGTTCGACCGCGTTTCCGCCACGTCACTATAAAACGTGGTATAACAAAAACTACTATAACATGGAATAATAAAACGCAAATGACAGTGGAATAACAAAATATAAATGACAGCCAAAAGTTATTTTGTCTTCGATTAAGTTTGGTAAAAAATTTAACAATTATCAAAATAATAGCTTAACGTCACTACATAGAATAACACAAAGTCGCGTTCTCTGTCTGTCTGGATCTCTGTCTGTGCAAGTCTACCGGAGTATCTCTGGCAAGGAAGTTTGCGCCTATGCCGGGTTCCTCCCCGTGGGATCTAGAGGCCTAGGTTTTTGCTCAGGCCTACCGTCGTAAAGTTGAAGCCTATTTATCGCAGAGAAACTCTGTGACCATAGAGTAAATTGACGGGGAGCAGCTCACGTAGAACTCCTCCGCTAATGGAGGCGGCAGCTGGAATCACCCAGCACGGGATTCTAGACAATTTCAGCCATCCAGCCCATTCTCTCATGCTAGGTCACCAGGAGGCATGGGATCCTCCCACCTGACACAGATACTTTCTGGACATGGTTGTTTCGAGTGGATCTGTGGATATCTGTGGAAGGTGGCCGGGTGAGAAGCGTCTGGTGAGTGCCACGAATGCGGCGCCAAGTTAAATACGGCGCTGCAGACGCTTGCAGACTGTCCAGCTTGGGCGAGCGGAGCTTGTAGCAGAGGTGGGGCACGATCTCTCCTTGCCCACCGTGGTTCGTGCCATGGTGGACATGGAGGAATCATGGGCAGCGATGGCCTCCTTCTGCGAGGAGTTATGTCGCGGAAGGAGGCGGGGAAGCGGATCCGGGAAGTCCAGTCCTTGGATCCGATGCACAGGGTACAGGCGACTCGCCGAAGTCCATGGCATGCCACCCTAACGGGGAATTCAGAGCGGTCCGAACGAAGTTTCTTGGACGCTCGCTAGACTTAGGTCCCCGAAGCGATGCTAATCAATGCATCTCGTACTCTCGATTCATTGATTAGCGGGAGAAGCCACGGTCCGAACATATTCGCCGCTCGTCCTCGTCGGACGACCCATAATGGGTTTTCCAGACTTAAAAAAAGTGAAGGAAGCAAAACCGTTCTCATATATTCATACAGAATTAGTTACCGCACGTATCACGTTCTGATAAGTGATAAATTCTGATCCTTTCTGACCATTTCCATTTACTTATAATTTAGTACCCAGAGTGTAGCAATTATATAGTGTACCAAATGTAATGTACCGCAGCGCAACGCAATCACTATTTTTAACCTGCAAGTAGGTCATAGATGTGCATCGCTATTTGGAATGCATTTGCCGCATCTATTATTATCACGTACAAAGGGAAGGTGCGGTAACACTGTTCACTGTTAAACATTTAGCTTCTATAATTTATAGAAGTTAGATGTCAGTTTGCCAAATTCCATAGTATAAAAGTTATAATCTATACTAATATATTATAAAGCTGAAGAGTTTGTTTGTTTAATTGTTAAAACGCACTAACTTTAGAAAATACTGGACCCATTTAAAAAATATTTCAGTGTAAGATAGTCCATTTATTGAGGAAGGCTATAGGCTATATAAGATCACGATAAGATGAATAGGAGAGAAGCAGCAATAAAAAATATTACGAAAACGGCATTTTTTGTTTAAATTATCCGCCGAGTTTCTTGCTGGTTCTTCTCGATGGTAGCAAACTTACGAATCAATCTATATTAAAAAAAATGACAATTCAAAAATACTGAAAACAGTCCACTTGAATAACGAATATTTTGAATTTGATTTAAAATTCCTGATGTACGAAAAGTACTCCGTAGCTGTTTGTAGGGTTAGTTTTGTTAACCAAGTTGTGTAGATCTTAAGCGCTCTTCACTTGAATTTCAATTAAGTTTACACTTCTTATCTACGTCTCAGCTAATTAGTGGGCGTGATCTTGAAAGGGCGCTCAACGGAACGCGAAAGAGCTTTCAGACTAGCAAACGCCAGCGTCTCCGCCCGCGTGGAAATATTAAAACCCTAATATAGTATTTTGATAACCATAAAAATGGTTAAAGTGGGTTGACCTTAAAAGCTAGACATATGCTGTCGCGGAGTTTTATTAAGAACTTTTAGAGGGCAACAATATTGTAGTACATGATTTTTTAATAACTTTCACCGTTTACTTAGCGCACGTATGGAAAGCTTTAAATTTTGCCATTTTCGGCTTATTTTTTATTGCTGCTCTTCTCCTATTCATCTTAGCATGATGCTATATAGTCTACAGCCTTTCTCAATAAAGTAATTAATGAGATTAGCACGTAGAACGAATCAAACAAACAAACTCTTCAGCTTTATATATTAGTATTGATTATATCAACAATTTACATAGAACTTTGTCTGAGCGTTATTAAATATGTTTCGTAGATAAGTCTTTTACAAACCTAAATATAAATCACAAACGATTTCAAGACTAATTAAAAAATATAGTAAGACAGCACCAGACAGCAAAAAAAGAAAGATCATTAACCAAAAACTAAAGCTATAAGAAAATAAAATAAACATTTTTTTACCATTAATAAAGAAGCTGTGATAGCTCAGCGGTACCACCAATGTGTTTTTTCTGTTAAAACTTATGTGTCTAATTGATAATTGCAATTTATCACACGCTTTTCGGTGAAGGAAAATCATCGTGAGGAAACCTGCATATCTCTAGAGAATTCTGGAGATATGTGTAACCTACCAATCTGCATTAGAGCAGGCCTATTCTCAGCAGTGGGATAGTAACAGGCCGCTACTTACTTATTATTAATAAATAAGGAATACAGCGTATCTAACGCAAATAACTAATAATTTTGAAATAAGTCACTTTAATACTAAGCCTCCGATAGATTTGAAAAATAAATATAATCAAAATACCACAAATACCCAGCGGTAAATTAATATTACGTGTGAAATCCAATTATTGAACGTGTAACGGGCGGTGTAATTCTGTTTACAACCAATTCAAGGGCTACATTACTTAACGGTTTAATTATAATTAACGGCACGAAATAACTGCGTGTGTGTAAAGTTAATAAAGGTTTGATATTACAAACATAAATTGATAGGAAAGAACACTTTTAAATGATGATTTTAAAAGCTTCTATAGTACTTTTTTTTTTGAACAGGAAAAAACCCCTTATGGGTACCGCCGCCCGAAGGGGACAGACTACGGTTATATCGGACTCGCACCGACTAAAATAACCTGTGTGCTCCACTACGCTGCTGGTGGCGGGGATGGGGTACCTATAAAGACATTACCCCCATCTCCGCCAGCAGCAACTCTGCACTCCAGAGTGCGCCACCTCTGGGTCGGGGCCTCTCTGAAAGTGGGCCCTCCCTCCGCTGCACGATCCGTCGGGAGCACCAGATGCATCGACCGCCTCGGAGACCTTATAGGGCGGGCGTCCGATTATACCCCGTTCGGAACGCCCGGAAGGTCCCCGTTAGGGCGGTCGCGACGGTCTTGAGCAGTGTTTTCCGACCTTTTTTGGTTCATGCCCCACGTTAAAAATTATTTTGCCCCCCTAAGTAACATACAAAAATTTTAATATTAAAAATTTAATTGTCCACTTAAAGAACATAAATATTAGGTTTTAGGAAGAAAAATTGCTTTGACCAATGTGGGTCGTGGGCCCCACGTTGGGAAACACTGGTCTTGAGCGAGTCGCCTGTGCCCGGTTCGCCTGCGGTGGATCGGATCCAAGGACTCGACTTCCCGGATCCGCTCCGCCACCTCCTTCCGCGAGGTCCTCGCAGAAGGAGGCTATCGCTGCCCACGATCGCTCACTGTCCATCATGAACTTGAACTTGAACTTGCCGTGAAGGTATGTGAAGGTGGAACCTTGCAAGTTAAATTTGACCTACTTCCCAGTGTCCGATTAAGCTGAAATTTTATACGGTCCGATGACAATACATGTTTATTTATTTATTTTTATTTCCTTTTCATACATATTAGCCGTGTGGTATCCAGCTAAGTAGAATAGTACCACCCTCATTTCTTACCGAGGTGTCGTAAAAGGCGACTAAGGTAAGTCGACCCGCCGTGTGGTATCCGGCTGAGTAGAATAGACCACCCTCATTTCTTACCGAGGTGTAGTAAAATACGACTAACGTAAGTTGACGTCAGGCAGGCGGCCGGTCGTAAAATAAGCTGCCAAATCATATGTGTGAAATGTTGTGCCGTCCCCACTTAGAGTGGGATAAGAGAAGATGATGATGACTTTAGTATTATGGACCTCCGCAAAGTAACGCCTAATTCTATAAATACTAATTCATAAATTACATAAGTTTAAAATGCCCGTGAATACAATTTATTGGTCCCTATATATTTTCAACGGAAATTAATTCCTTGTTATAGGATGTGATATATTAAAGGTATATACGACAGCTTCGATGAGCTATGCAATCATTTGAAAACATACGGAATGATAATCTTATCTTGTACGATACGGTTTTTTAACAATAGTCTAGAAGTTACAATAGAATTACTTTGCTGTAATCTGCGTTTGATAAGAGAATACATGCAACGCTAAGTGTATGAAGCAGGCAACAATCACATACCACATACATGCAGGACAATACAGGACATACATGCCGCCAAACTATGCTTCGGTTACGGGGCGAAACGATCGTAGAGGTTGTGGTAGTGAGTGTGTGTAGTGCTTTGGAGTTTTGGTGTTGGCGGCGTCTTGTGATACGTGTGGCGGCTTGTCTTGCATGTATGTGGTATATGATTGTTGCCTGCTTCATATACTTAGCGTTGCTTTGGATTACAGCAAAGTAATTTTATTGTAACTTCTGTACTACGGAGTCCCGCAAAGTAACGCCTGCTTCTATAAATCAACAATAGTCTAATTAATAATCAAAATCAAATCTAGTAATTTACTAAGTAGATTACTAAGTAGTAATCTTTATTCAAATAAGCTGTTTTTAGCACCAGAAAGACACTCGACGGTCAATCTTTAAATCATTTTCAATTTAACATTATTAAACCGCAGTCTTGTATGAAGCTGATAGCTTTTTAAATCCAGGCATTTTTATCATCCAAATAATCTTCAATCGTGTAATATGCTTTACGTATAAGCATATTTCTTACAATTTATTTAAACTTTTCTGTAGACAAGAACAGGAACAGTGTGAGATGTTTATTTTGTGTTAAAAAACTGCAAAGGCACGTTTTTAAAAGCTTTTATTTAACTTGCCGTGTATGTATTTGAGGGTGGCACCTTGCAAGTTAAATTTAGCCCACATCCCGGTGTTTAATTGAGCTGAAATTTTACATACTGTTCCAGGTTCAATGACAATGAATGTTTATGATAAGCATGATCTGATTGTGCTGCCAGGATTGGCTCCAGACGAGGGAACTCCTCAATGGTTAACAGTAGGGACATGATATTTACTTTATTTGTTATTTATATTGGTAATGGTTTAGACTCAAGGAATATTGTCGCTATGCAATTGCTGTATGCAAAAGTAGTTATATGGTGTAGAATAAAAAGCGGTTACGAAAGCGGAAGGAAGGAACCCAAGCAATAACACCACTGCATAAAAGACTTGAAACCGTAAAATAGTTTACGATTCCCGTTTATCGCTGGTAGTGAAGCTATCTCGTTATCTTGAAAAGCCTCACTTTAAAATAAAGTGGTATCCTGTGTCAATTATGGAAGTTTAAAACCCTGTGTTACCAGTTACTTAAGTTAGTCTGAAAATTTTATGGAACAATATTCGAATAGCATATAAAATAGAATGTTACCAGTAATTTACTCTTGAGTAGTTTGCGACCATAATAGAGAGCTATTTGGAGGTTAAATTTACTACGCAGTCCCAGATCATGTTATCTTACTATTCTTTTATAGAATATAAGTTAACTATAAACCCGCATAAAAAATAACTTAGAAATTAAATTTATTTTGGTTCGGTCGAAAGTCTGGTTTCCCATAGCACAGGGAATCCTAGTTTTGTGACCAGGATTTCGCTATATATTTTACACTGCATATTATTATTGTGATAAAAGTTATTCCAGCGTCTAACAAGTTACTGTAAAGTTAAATAATAATTAAATAAATAAATTTAAGTATTAGTGAAGTTTCCTTTTTATTCATTCTTTTAACACATATTATAACTATTGCTAGGTGAACATATACATTTTAAAAGGATAATTACAAAGTAACAAAGGAAAGGTTGCCTCTCCCATGAAATTAATTATTTATTACATATTGTTATGTTTGAGAGGTATACTAATCTTTTAAAAGAGACCGGCATCTTTAAATATCCTCTTAAATGTCATTTCATTTAGGAGATATTTATAACATTTATAATAGTGGATATAATTTGCTGCATACATATTGAATGACTTTATAAGACCGACATACAATGGAGCAGCTAAGCTTAATTGATGTATTGTTTATAACATGTTGTGCCCACTTAGAATGGGCAGGAAAATGAATGCTTACTAAATGTACAGTGTACAAGCCAATTAAAGCAAAATTGACGCGGTAACAATTCAAAAGCCTTAATAAGTTTCAACAGAATATTATTTCAACTGAAAGTTGTCCAAAGCGTTTATTAAAAAAAAATAAACGATCGCTTTCGCGAAAATATTCGCCCGTATGTATATTTGACCTGGTTTCGCCAGAGTGCTCTTTATTGCAGTTTTTATACAAACACACGTCACCAGCGACTGTCGCTGGACATTCGATTCCCAGGGGAAAACATGACGTGGTTAAACTTAATTAGGAGTATTCAAATTCAAAATATTCTTTATTCAAATAAACTTGTAAACAAGTGCTTTTGAATCGTCAACTCTACTGCTGGTTCGGAAAGCTGTTCCTACCGAGAAGAGCCAGCAAGAAACTCGGCGGTTGCTCTTTTAAAAATATAATTCTTAATACTATTTACATTAAGTCGTTACTGTCTTGTACAGGTTCAAAGAGAGCTATATCCACACATTCTTATCTTCCAAATAATCTTCAAGAGTATAGTAGGCTTTCTGTATCAGCCTCTTTTTAACAGTGTTTTTAAACTGATGTAATGGCAAAGCTGAAATTTATTGCGGAATTTTATTATAGAATCTTATACCAAAACCCACAAACGAATTACGTACTTTTGCAAGGCGCAAAGCAGGAGCCGCAAGCGTATGTCGGTTCCTGCTTTGTCTATTGTATGTGTCTATTGGAAGCTGTACTAATATATAAAGCTGAAGAGTTTGTTTGTTTGAACGCGCTAATCTCAGGAAATACTGGGTCAATAAAAAAATTGAGTGTAAGATAGTCCATTTATCAAGGAAGGCTATAGACTATAACACGCTATGATGAATAGGAGAGGAGCAGCAATAAAATATATTACAAAAACGGCTAAATTTAAAGCTAAGGAGAGCTATTTTTACTATCCCACTGCTGAGAATAGGCCTCTTGTCTCCGTTCTTGGAGAAAAGGATTGGAGCTAAGACCTACCACGCTGCTCCAATGATTGGTAGGTTACACATATCTCCAGAATTCTCTAGAGATATGCAGGTTTCCTCACGATGTTTTCCTTCACCGAAAAGCGTGTGATAAATAGCAATTATCAATTAGACACGTAAGTTTTAAGTGAAAAACTCATTGGTGTCTGCCTGGGTTTGATCCCGTGACCTCCTCGAAAGAGTCGCACGGTGTTACCGAGCTCAGCAGTTAGTTAGCTGTTATTCTTTTAAACCTTGTGCAAACGAAGTCACGTGTATCTCTAGTATATATATAAGATCTCGTCAAAGTTAAGGCAGTCTGATAATAATGCTCCACGTTGAGATCGCTCGCTAATGAGGGCGGCCCTCTCTCGGCCTCCACAGAATACAACTTTGTATATAAGTATGTTTATTATTTTCTTATTTATCCTCCTGCCCTTATCCCACTCTAAGTGGGGTCGGCACAACATGTTATAAACATGCTGTCACATGATTTGGCTGCGTTTTTACGACTGGCCGCTTGCCTGACATCAACTTACTTCAGTCGTATTTTACGACACCTCGGTAAGAAAGAGGGTGGTTTATTCTACTAAACCGGATACCACACGGTGGGTCAACTTACCTTAGTCGCCTTTTACGACATCTCGGTAAGCAATGAGGTTGGTCTATTCTACACAGCGGGATACCACACGGCGGGTCGACTTACCTTAGTCGCCTTTTACGACACCTCGGTAAGAAATGAGGATGGTACTATTCTATTCAGCCGGATACCACACGGCGTGTTTTTTAATTTATGACATTTCATTTAAAATAGTCCATCCATTTAAGCGCTATGATGTCACAAACATACACATAAACAAACCTATGTCACCCCTATCTTTGCGTGGGAGGTTACTAAAAAGATGTAACTTTATAGAATCGATTGTGACTTTATATTTCTTACTAAGCAATGCTTTTAAAAGCTTAAGTCATTCGATTAATTTTGTTTTAGTAAAGCACTCTGTTTGATGTGATAATAACCCGTTATAGGTTGTAGAGTAAATAGTAATGGATTTATAGCTGCGATGGCTCAGTAGTGGGAAAGTGTTTCTTTCGAAACAGGTTCAAACCTTGAGTAACAAGTTTTGCTGTTAAAACTTATGTTTCTGGCTGAGTAGAATAGACCACCCTCATTTCTTACCGTGGTGTCGTAAAAGGAGACTAAAGAAAGTCGACCCGCCGTGTAGTATACGGTTGTGTAGAATAGACCCCCTTTTTCTTACCGAGGTGTCGTAAAATACGACTATGGTAAGTTGACGTCAGGCAGGCGGCCGGTCGTAAAAACGCGGCCAAATCATGTGACAGTATGCTTAAAACATGTTTTGCCGACCCCACTTAGAGTGGGATAGTACGCAATAAGAAAATAATAAACCCGCCGTGTGGTATCCCGCTGTGTAGAATAGACCAACCTCATTGCTTACCGAGGTGTCGTAAAAGGCAACTGAGGTAAGTTGATCCACCGTGTGGTATCCGGTTTAGTAGAATAGACCACCCTCTTTCTTAACGAGGTGTCGTAAAATAAGACAGAGGTAAGTTGACGTCAGGCAGGCGGCCGATCGTAAAAACGCAGCCAAATCATGTGACACCTTGTTTATAACATGTTGTGCCGACCCCACTTAAAGTGGGATAAGGGCAGGAAGATAATGAAGTCTTAAATTAAAAAACCTTGTTTATGTAGATGGTTTTTAACGTTATTTCATTAAAATAAAAGCGGTCATTTTCAAGATATTTAATTCTTAGCCTAACTGGTGACAGACCACCGTGTAGTTACCGTCTGAGTAGAATAGACCACCCTTATTTTTACAGAGGTGTCGTAAAACGTGACGTCAACTTACCTTAGCCTTTTGCGACACCTCGGTATGTAATTTGAAAAGAGCAATCATTTCCTTGCTGGCTCTTCTCGGTAGGAAAAGCTTTCCGAACCAGCAGTAGAGTTGACGATTCAAAAGCACTTGTTTACAAGTTTATTTGAATAAAGAATATTTTGAATTTGAATTTGAATTCGGAAAAGCTTTCCGAACCAGCAGTAGAGTTGACGATTCAAAAGCACTTGTTTAAAAGTTTACAAGTTTACTAAAGTAATAATATACGACCAAAATCGCAAATTGCTTTACGATTTTGGTCGTGGGGTCTATCTCCTGATGATGCTTCGGTTGCGGGGCGAAATGATTGTTGAGTTTGTGATAGTGAACGTATATAGTGCTTGTGTATCGTGGTGGCGGTGGTGGAGGTTTGTGCATGTGTTTTTACGAATCCTGCATGTATCAGGTATGATAACCGATTGTCCACTCTACATTTAGCAATATATATATTTTACTTCTTCGCGGATTATAGCAAAATAATTTTATTATTACTTTTGCACTTCCTTTACCTTATTTCGCTTCTTATTTGGTCATTGCATGTAGATTATGGGACCTATTAGATAATAAAATGATCAGCAACACATCCAACACTATAAATAATTAGTGACGCGTGTAATTCTGAAGCCAAATTATTTTATCATCGCACAATTGTATGACGCAGTTTGTTTTATTTCAAATTCATTATGACTCTTTACTATTGCGTTCTTTGGCTTTACCTGTGACGTTTAATTTACGTAACAAATATATGGGACATTTATACACACGGTCGTCCGTCCCCAAAGTAAGTAACTTAATACTTGTGTTATGGGTGACAGACAACTGGTGAATATATACATACTGTTAACGCACACTATATACAATAACACGATATATTAGGAATACCACTATTCCCGTTCAGAGATGCACTTTTCTTGAAAGACGAACTAAGACTGAATGTAACTGAAACGTTTTATCAATAGGAAGACTGCACTGGAAACAATACGGCACAGTGTTGCCACCATTTTAATCAAAAAGGGCGCGATACTCTTGTTTCATGACTGTGTTGCTATAAAATACAAAGCGGAAGTCAATGGCGACAACAATACTAGTAATCGCCAACGGCTCCGCCCGCGTGGAATGATGAAAACCGCAATGTAGTGTATTCATTATTCATCATTCTCCTGCCCTTATCCCACTCTAAGTGGGGTCGGTACAACATGTTATAAACATGTTGTCATATGATTTGGCTACGTATTTTACTACCGGCCGCCTGCCTGCCGTCAACTTATCTTAGTCGTATTTTACGACACCTCGATAAGAAAGAGGGTGGTCTATTCTCCTTAACCGGATACCACACGGTGAGTCAACTTACCTTAGTCGCCTTTTACGACACCTCGGTAAGACATGAGGGTGGTCTATTCTACTCAGCCGGATACCACACGGCGGGTCGACTTACTTTAGTCGCCTTTTACGACACCTCGGTAAGAAAAGAGGGTGGTACTATTCTATTCAGCCGGATACCGCAATGTATTGATAACCATAAATATAGTTAAAGCGGGTTAACCTTAAAAGCTAGACATATGCTGTCGCGGACTTTTATTTAGAACTTTTAGAGGGTAACAATTTTGTACTATATGATATTTGAATAATTTTCCCGTTTACTTAGCGCATGCAAGGAATGCATTAAGTTTTGCCGTTTTCGTAATATTTCTTAACGAAGTGTCCCAAAAGGCGACCAAGGTAAGTTACCCATTGTGTGGTATCCGGTTGAGTAGAATAGACCACCCTCACTTCTAACGGATGTGTCGTAAAATACGACTAAAGTAAGTTGACGTCAGGCAGGCGGCCGGTCGTAAAATACGTAGCCAAATCATGTGGCAACATGTTTATAACATATTGTGCCGACCCCACTTAGAGTGGGATAAGGGAAGGACGATGATCGTTTTTTATTATACCTTTATCAAAAGAAGCATATTTTTTTTAAAGCAATCCTTTTTAAAAGACTGTGATTAACGCACTGTGTGTGACTCTTTCCAGAGGTCACGAGTTCAAACCCCGGGTCAATAAGTTTCTTTATTACATGTTTTTTGGTGAAAAAAATTATCTTGATGAAAACTACATATCCCCGAATCAAGAACATCATCGTGAGATAAACTTCTTACTATAAAAAAAGTAAGTAGCGGCCTGTTATTCCCCCAATGCTGGGAATAGGCCTCTTCTCTTCGTTTTTGGAGAGAAGGATTGGAGCTAAGACCTACCACGTGTCACGGGTTTCAACGCCAGACACTGAAGCAATGAGTTTTTTCGTTAAAACTTGTGTGTCTAATTGATAATTGCAATACATCGCACGCTTTTCAGTAAAGGAAAACATCGTGAAAAACCCTGCATATCTCTAGAGAATTCCGGGTTTATGTGGAACCTAGCCTAGGAACCTAGGAAGCGCTCTAGCTTAGCGCTAATCCGTCTCTGTAAAAAACGGAAAGAGGCCTATGCCCAGCAGTGGGATAGTAACAGGCCGTTACTATACGTTATTAAATTAATAAACTCCATTTCAAGTTCTAACAAATGTGATAATTATTTTGCTATATACCACGATTAAGGAAAATCTATGTCATATCTATACTATGTCTTTTATACATGGAATATAAAGTTATATATAAAAGAATTTGCTTCTACAATAAATTTAGAAACATACGGACTACTAGGAAATGTTGCTTTGATTTTAGTATACATTCATTTATCATATAACGATAATATATATGTTTCTTTTCGGTAATTATACAAAATAATTATATAATTAATTATAATAAATATAATTAGGTAATTTCGGTAATTATTAAAAATATATAAATTAATTATGTAGAAAAAAAACTATTAAATAATTACATTATCATACTTTATATTTAAAATATTTTTTTAAAGTATAAAACTTATTTTAGAACGTAAATTTTCGCAAGCAAACAATCCATACTTGAAGATGTGTATATATAATAAATTATTTAAAAAAATATTAAAATATATACTTACACAGGGTTAGGAAAACGATTTAAAATCAATTAGGAATTAACACATCAAACACAATAGACACTTTAATTATCACTATTGAATCTAGGTCCAGTCCGCTATATACATTGTAAACGTCACACTATTTCCAAACGCAGCGATAGATGGGTGATCAGCGCCATGTTTTAATTATTTGAATTTGGAATGGAACACGCCTTGACTATTTTTTTTTATTATTTTTTTTTTAATTTCGTACAGGCGATGCAATGGACGCGAGCTGGGCGGCACACAGCGCCGCGCGCATCACATTACAACTTCAGGGCGTTTGGTGTGCGCATGCACTGCAACTTCAGGTCATAAGCCTGACCTCGTTTTGGGTGTAATGAATTATTTTCGAAATGGCAACGCACTGGACGCGCGATTTTTCGTTTTTTAACTGTCACACGGAATATCTTTAATATATAAATGAGTTAATCTTGTATATATATTTTCGGAATCTCGGAATCGGCTTCAACGATTTTCCTAAACATCAGCATGTAGGTTTTGAGGGAGGAAAATCGATCTAGCTAGGTTTTATTTAAAAAAAAAAAATTTAATGTGTTAATCTTGTTTGTATATATTATCGGAATCTCGGAAACGGCTTTAAAGATGTTACTGAAGTTCAGCATGTAATAAGCTTCAGTATGTAGGTTTTGGGGGAGAAAAATCGATCTAGCTAGGTTTTATTGTGAAAAAAATTCATTTTATCCCTGTTTTTGGGCATTAAAAAATACTAAAATTTATATTGAATTTAATTTTTGCCATAAACTGTCAAGTCACTGTTAGCGTAGCTTATTCGGGGAACGGGTGGTTGAGAAATGAAAATACCTAGAATCGAGTCCCCACCTACCCAATTTTTTATTTTTTAAGTTATAATATTTAGCATCTATGTAAGTTAAGTTTAACCACCTGTTTGGAAATAAAAGTTTATGAATTTTGAATTTTTATTTTTTAAAGTTTCTTTTTTTATTTTGTATAAAATCACAAAGATATTTTTAACTAAGTTTGTTTATACGGACGTTACTTATAAGTAATTTATGAGACATGTGGCTAATTCGGATATATTGCTTTCCACTTAGTCATGATTAATAAACGACTTACAAGAATGATACGGGATCTAATTTTGGGTGGGAATTATATAATTTTGAAATACAAAAAGTATATAATTGATAGTTATAGTTCATCAAGCTATGGTAAAGATTAATACTCTGAGAAATCATGTATTTCTTGGGCGATTCATCATCTTCCTGCCCTTATCCCACTCTAAGTGGGGTCGGCACAACATGTTATAAACATGTTGTCACATGATTTGACTACGTATTTTACGACCGGCCACCTGCCTGACATCAACTTACCTTAGTCGCCTTTTACGACACCTCGGTAAGAAATGAGGTTGGTCAATTCTACTCAGCCGGATACCACACGGCGGGTCGGCTTACCTTAGTTGCCTTTTACGACACCTCGGTAAGAAATGAGGTAGGTCAATTCTATTCAGCCGGATACCACACGGCGGGTCGGCTTACCTTATTCGCCTTTTACGACACCTCGGTAAGAAATGAGGATGGTACTAATCTATTCCGCCGGATACCACACGGCGTTGATTTAAAACATTTGAACAGTAAGTATTGTGTTTGAGTTATTTTTTGGAACTTAATAGCTTAAGGAAGATCGACTATAAATAAATAAATAAATAAATATATGGGACACTTACACACACGGTCGTCCGTCCCCAAAGTAAGTAACAATACTTGTGTTATGGTAGACAGATAACTGGTGAATATATAGGTACTTATATATTTTTTAAATACATACTTAAATACAAATATACACCCAGGCTCAAAGACCAACAAATTCATTTATAGAATATGTTAGCCCTCGGCGGGAATCGAACCCGCGACCCGCGGAGCTGAAGGCAGGGTCACTACCCACTGCTCCAACGGGCCAGTCAATACATTATAATAACTTACATTCGCTTCAAAAAAATTTGAATATCGTACAAATACTCAAAAAAATATATGTACTTAATAATCGTCCGTATGTATGTGGTAAGTAAAGAATCACCTTTTTTTTAAATCTCGGTAAAAAATGAGCTTGGTCTATTCTACTCAGCCGGATACCACGGCGGAAAATTATACTAATACCTACATCTATAAAAATTATGTATTCAACGAAGAATATGCCGCCTAACCTTGACCTTATTACATTAGAGAATATTATGAACAGCCTCTACGCGTAGAGGTCACAATATCGTAGCTACAAGGATTTAATAAGGGAAATGAAGCTGACAAATTAACTTTCTTATAGTGAGACTAGCTTTTACCCGCAACTTCGTTCGCGTGGACTGCTGTCGATGAGTTGAATAGATGACGCTTTTCAAATTTCAATGTCATCCTACACCTGTAGAATTAACAGGATTTGTATTGCCTATATGTTATTCCGGTGTATAAGGAAAAATTGTGCCAAATTTCATCGATATTGGTTAAGCGACAAACATACATCCATACTCACAAACTTTCACATTTATAATATTAGTAGAAATTTAGTAGGAAGTAGGATAACATTTTAACGAGCATATTAAACAAAAACTAAATAAAAACAATAAATAAATAATACATCACAAATAATACACACAATGCATAAAGATAATAAAAGGTTCAAATAAAGTTATAAACACTCACCTTATATATTAAACTAATCACCAAAGTTTTAACAGAAACACTAGAGTCCAGATATAAAATCACTGATTTATCACAATAAAATCCTTTAAAATTCTTTAACATCTGAGTGAAATGCACGCGGTATCATTCTTAAAATTATTCCAAAGTCGTCCGCACTGATTCATGATATTTGGAATACTGACAGGGAATTTGTACACTCAGTGCTATATAATTTTTACTATACAGAACATTCATATGTCATTTATTTCCTGAGTGAAGAAATTGTGCGAATATTTGTCACGTCAAAACAATAGCTATTTTAGAATTTAAACTCTCGTGAGTGGAATTCATAATTAATGTATAGAAACCGGCTATACTCACGTGTTATTTTATCGGATGAGCCCGACTAGTTTCAAGCCCATACGGGGCTCTTATTCATGAGCTCTTTACGCGGCGTTATCTCGGCGGGAACTGATCCCGCCGCGATACGTGAGTATAGCCGGTTTCTATACATTAATTAACAATAGCTATATTTGAATTAGTTATACTAATCTCTAAAAGCTATTACTTATCTCAGAAACTATTGAACTGATTTGAAAAATACTTTAAGTGTAAGATAGTCCATTTATCGAAGGCTATTATAGGCTTTAACATCACGCTAAGATGAATAAGAGAGGAGCAGCAATAAAAAATATTGTGAAAACGGCAAAGTTGAAAGCTTTCCTTGCATGCGCTAAGTAAACGGTGAAAGTTATTGAAAAAATCATGTATTACAATTGTTCTCCTCTAAAAGTTCTAAATAAAAGTCCGCGACAGCATATATCTAGCTTTTAAAGTAACCCACTTTAACCATTTTTATGGTTACCGAAATAATATATTACGCTTTTCAACTTTCCACGCGGGCAGAACCGCTGGCGATTGCTAGTATATTATATAGATATAGCATTGACAATCACTAGTTAAATATAATACGTTAAAAAAACGTGGAATATTTTTAAATGTCTATTTATGTTGGTCAGTATGAGTGACCGCGGAAGCATGGTCCGAAATAACCACGCGCGTGTCACACCACGCGCGCGAGTGCTGTTCGGTGAATGACTAGGGATTATTAGTCAGAGATATCGATATTTTAATTGTGCAGTGATAGCCCATTTCAGTTCCCAGCAGTTTTCTGTCCTCCCTATTCATGAGCTTCCCTGGCGCGTTGAAGGTCGGCAGAGTTGTGTGGAACACCAGCAACTGCCCGGAGGTATCTGCTGCTTTTAATGCTTCTAGACCAGCCTGAAGTGCGATTAGGTGAAAGCACATCAGATATTTTGAATGGGTCGGTTGTGATGAGAGGATTCTTGAGGCTTTTTTTAATTAATTAATTTATTTTTTGTCAGGAAGACCCATTATGGGTCGTCACCGCCCGACGGGGACGAGCGGCGGGTATGTCGGACTCCCACCGACTAAAAACCTGACAGTGCTCCACCACGCTGCTGGTGGCGGGGACAGGGTACCGTTGGACACATTGCCCCCATCCCCGCCAGCAGCAACTCTGTACCCCAGAGTGCGCCACCTCTGGGTCGGGGCCTCTCTAAAAGTGGCCCCTCCCTCCGCTAGACGATGCATCGGGACCACCAGATGCATCGACCGCCTCGGGGACCTAACTCCAGCGAGCTTTAACAAGTTTACTTGAATAAAGAATATTTTGAATTTGACCCAAGAGTCGAACGGTCTCAGGGGCTATCACAGCTTTGCGATTTTGTCATATAGTCTATCTCCTGACGATGCTTCGGTTGCGAAGCGAAAAAATTGTACAGTTTGTGATAGTGAACATGTGTAGTGTTTATGTATTGTGGTGGCGGTGGTGGAGGTTTGTGCATGTGTTTTTACGAATCCTACATGTATCAGGTATGAAAACGGATAATCTACTCTACATTTAGCATTATTTATTCACTTAATCGAGGATTATAGTAAAATAGTTTTATTATTACTTTTGTATGTATCGATATAACAATTTATCGACAATGTACAACACTATATATCCCAACGCTCGCATTAACCGACCACGATATACATTATTAATAGAAAACATTGTTTTTACGATGTAATTAATTATATACCGCAACATTGAAATTAACAGGTGATCTTTATTACAATAATAAATGAAATAAAGGTGAATATAAGATAAGTCGACCCCCCGTGTGGTATTTGAGTAGAATAGACTACCTTATTTCTTGCCGAGGTGTCGTAAAATACGACTAAGGTAAGTTGACGTCAGGTAGGCGGCTGATAGTAAGATACGTATCCAAATCATGTGATAAATTGTTAATAACATGTTTTTTTAAACAGGAAAATACCCCTTATGGGTACCGCCGCCCGACGGGGACAGGCGGTGTTTATGTCGGACTCGCACCGACTAAAACGACCTGTGTGCTTTACCACACTGCCGATGACAAGGACAGGGTATCGTTGTACACATTGCCCCCATCCCCATCGAAAGCTCTGATCCCAGAGAACACCTCCTCCGGATAGGAACCCCTCGAAAGAGAAGCCCCCTTCCGCTAACCGGTGCATCGGGAGCACCAGATGCACCGACCGCCTCGGGGACCTGTAAGCCAGACGTCCGATATACCCCGTTCGGAACGTCCGAAGGTCCCCTGACAGGGCGGCAGACGATGGGCTTAGGCAAGTCACTACCACCTGGACTCACCAGCATCCAGAACAAAAGTTCCCGGAACCGCTCCACCGCCCCCCTCCGTTTATAACATGTTGTGCCGACCCTATTTATATTGCGATAAGGGCAGGAGGATGACTATTGGGCAAGTATATTAGCTTGAGAACCTAAAAGACTGACAGACTTTCGCATTTAAAATATAAATACGAATAAGCGACTCGACTTTAAATAAAAAATCACGCATCTTTCAACAGAAATGCAACAAATTTTGTTTGTGTAAAAAACCGGCATTTTTTTTCTTTTATCGACTTGGCACTGCCTGTAATACATGTCAACGCCTCAATAACAAAATCAACACTTCTGTTTTCGCACACATTCAGATAAACCGACAAAATTTTAAAACTAGCCAACTCGAGTAGAACATATTATGGCCAGAACCGAGAAGAATCAGCAAGAAACTCGGCGGTCAATCTTTTATACATTTTAAGTACATAATATATGTACGAATATTAATAGTTATTTGATACAGTGTGGAGTTATTATAATTTGGCAGAGTAATGTCTCTTAGGGTCTGTTTCACAAGTTACCAATAAACTGTCAGTTAGCTTATTCGGAACATATCTGACACATATCTCGGAATTTTGCGTTTCTCAGGATTTTGATAGGCTTACTTAGCACTTATAGTCCCTAATCTTTAATATTTAAATGAGTTAATCTTGTATGTATATATATTTTCGCAATCTCGGAAACGGCTTCAAACGGATTTTCCTGAAATTCAGCATAAGTTTTATTTAAAAAAATGTCGTTTTATCCCTGTTTTCGGGCTCTAATTTTTTTTTTAAATTTACGTTGAATACAATAACAATTTATCGCATCGCTGTCAAACGTAAAGTTATGGTAGTAGGAACAAACGGTCTAAAGAGGTGAAAATACCTGGGATCGAGCCCCACCTGCCCTATTATTTTTTCATTTTTCAATTTTTTTATTTTTTTTTAAATTATTTTAAAAATTACCGAGCAAGGCTACTCGCCTAGATACTAAGTTAATAGTTAGTTCCTGTGGCTGTTATTTTTTTTATCTGCTGCATAGCAAATACCTATTTCAAAATGGCCTCGATTTTTTTTTAATTTTGCTGTTTTTAGAGTCTCTTTTTAGAGACATACATCAGTTATTTGGTTTATTTGTCGGTTAACTATCCGACACTTTATCAGTAACTTGTGAAATAGGTCCTTAGCGTTTTTCTTTCAACACTTCTCACTATTGCACTCACTATTGACCCACCGTGTGGTATCCTGTTTAGTGGAATTAACCACCCTCTTTCTTACCGAGGTGTCGTAAAATACGACAGAGGTAAGTTGACGTCAGGCAGGTGGTCGGTCGTAAAAACGCAGACAAATCATGTGACAGCATGTTTATAACATGTTGTGCCGACTCCACTTAGAGTGGGATAAGGGCAGGAAGGAAGACTTTTCACTATTGCAGTATTAGGATCCGTGTAAACAGCATTATATATTTTTCAAAAATAAAATACATGTTGCTCATTAATATAGATCATCAAAAGAAACATTGATTTATGATTTACATGTGTAAATAAGTAACAAGATGTATAGGTATCATTAAATGGTTGAAAGTTGACAGAAATATTGCGTTTGCTATATTTACTATACAGGTTTATTGCATACTTCGTATCAGTCTGTTACAATTTTTTTTTTACAAATTTTGAACATAAAAGTAGTTATCGTGAGTTAATTATAAAAGATTTTTGAATAACTTTCACTTAGTAAATAGTTAAAATAGTAAAAAACGCAAGGAAAGCGTTACATTATGCCGCTTTCGTAACATTTATTAATGCTGCTCCTGAACCGAAGCATCAGGAGATAGACTCTACAACAAAATCACAAAGAAACATAAAACTATACTATCAACTTCATAGAGGTTTTTCTTCTCTAAAGTGAAGAGAAAAAAACGTATTTCAAACTGCTAAACATTCTTTTTGGCACATCAGTCAAAAGTAAATTTTCAAACCATCCCAGCATCCAAAAAATTCAAAAAATACAGGTTAGTTCACTATTTATTACTGAAAACTACGAAATAGAATCGAATAATATTGACTAATAGTGAATATTTTTTAAAAAACGCGTTTTTTAAAAAATATAGCATAGAAATTCTGTAAAAAAATACTTGAACGCAAAATCAGGTAAATCTAAAACTATAGTTTATTACTTAATCAATAAACTATGGTGTTAGTATTTATTTTTAGAGGTTTTATCGCCTTTTGAGCGTCAAAGACCTAAGTCATCACACAGTACTTGTTTTTACCCTATGCCACCTGAATCCAGTTGTATTTTAATTAATTTCAGTATTCCGACAGTTTATTTACAATATATTTCATTACATACATCTTCTTCTTTCTGCTCTTATCGCACTCTAAGTGGGGTCGGCACAATATGTTATAAACATGCTATCACATAATTTGCCTGCATTTTTACGACTGGCCGCCTGCCTGACGACAACTTACCTCTGTCGTATTTTACGACACCTAGGTAAGAAAGAGGGTGGTCTATTCTACTAAACCGGATACCACACGGTGTGTCAACTTACCTTAGTCGCCTTTTACGACACCTCGGTAAGAAATGAGGGTGGTACTATTCTATTCAGCCGGATACCACACGGCGTTAATTATTTACTTTTAACAATTAGTGATTTGTATATAATTCCTTGATAAATTTATTAATTATTTGTAACTTTGTTTTAAATAAATTATTTATAAACTTATTTTATATAGAAAAGGTTTGATCCAAACCAATTGTCATCTTTTTTTGGTTTGCAAAAGTTTGCTCTGACAGCATGCCGTCTTTATCATATGAGCTAATGGGATACCGACTTTGCGGGGGCCTCGTTAAAGCCAATATATATATATTTATTTAATTTATATATGTATATTTTACACAAAAACCCCATTTTTTAAGTCACTATTAGTAATTATATTATGTACAATTATAGACCTGATGGATGGCATAGTCGTTACCAACGCCAAAAATATTACGCCACGTTTAAAGGAACACCGCCATCTTTGAAAGAAAACCATATTGTAGTGCAAAATTCCGTTTTTATGACCTCGACAACGCGACTACAATTTAAAATATGATACATACTTTTAAACTTGCTTTAACTTTTCAAAGGGTTCCCAAATTAAATCCACAAGGACCTGATGTACCCTGCCGGCCTTGTTTAACCTTTTTATATCGCGTATATTGAAATTTCGTTGTAGCCAAAGGTAGGTTGTGTCCACAGATAGCCGCCATGGTCTTAGCTATACCATGGGCCTGATCCGCAGCGTTATATTCGTGCTCACCGCTATCCTCACCCTGATATCTCAAGCTATTGGCTGCACAAGGAAAGTGTACATTGCCTGCAGAAAGCCTGCACCTTGTGGCAAATAGAACTCGGTAAGTGTAGTGTGTAGTTTGTGTTAACTGAGATATGGACCATCAGAGACAACGTACGACTTTAAACGCCACGGATTCAAACAGGACAGATGAGTTTTTCTGTTAAAACTTAACGCCTTAACTCAAAAGCTAAGGTTTCCCTTAGTCCCTTACATCACGAGGAACCTGCATATCTATGTAAATTTTTGGCATATGTTTAATTACCTACCATTTTTAAAACTGAAGCGTTTAATTTACACTTGCAATTAACGCCTTAAAAGCAAGGTTTCCCATAGTCCCTTACGTCACGAGGAACCTGCATATCTATTTAGAATTTTTGGCATATGTGTAACCTACCATTTGAGCAGCGTGTTGTCTAAACTATAACCAGTCAGTAATAAGCAAATTGTATTTGTCCACAAGTGGGATAGAAGTAACAAGTCACTACTTCGTACTCTACGATACATCGATACCAGAACTCGAATGTCCAGGTTTTAGTATTTTTATCTTCCTTAGGAGGAGGCTTGCCAAGTAGCTACCAAGTAAGGGTTGCCAAGTAGTAACTTTATCTATAATATTATCTTTATATATAATATTATCTTGTAACCATCAAATTGTAATAATTTTTTAAAAGATTAGCCGCCGAGTTTCTTGCTGATTCTTCTCGGTAGGAGCAAACTTCCGAATCACTGGTAGCTTCATTAAAACATTTGACGATTCAAAAGTACTGTAAACAGTCCACTTGAATAAAGAATATTTTGAATTTGAATTTGAATTTGAATATACTTATACATCTGTTTCTTAAATTTTGTCGAACTTAAAGGTAATATATGTTACCTATCATTGTTTCGGAGTAGCGTGATGGATCCAACCCTTCTAAAAAAACGTTGCTCGTATCAAGAAGAATAAGCAAGAAACTCTGCCGTCAATAACGCACGCTTAGTATTAAGCTGCCCGAATTCACAATTAGGCTTAACTAAGGTTAGATATATTGTAATCCATAAGGGTTGAATAATGGCATCTATCACGTTACGAACTATTAAAAAAAAATAGTGTTTTCTTGCTTTTAAAAGTTATAAGTCTATTTAACACTCAAATTTTTTCCCTTTTGCTTTATTGCAATTTGTCATGAAACAACTTCTTTAAAATCGGTCACTTTTATACAAAGCGTGAGATGTATGCTTCCTTCAATCTGTAACTGTATTGGTGACTAGGAGTTTTTGGGCTACCTTGGTTTTCTGTATAAGTTTTGTCAACGAAGCTTTCTTTTCCAGATGCGCAATGGCTAAAATTAACTGGATATTCTTGTATTCAATGTTGATAGTTCTGTTCTCAATGTTTGCGATTGGAAGCGCCTGCAGCAAAAAGAGTATACCATGTTCTGGAAGAGCGCCATGCAGGAGGGGACCGTATAGAAACTAATGATGTGACATTTATCCAAAGTTATTTCCGAGATGAATATATCAATAAAGAACATAATTTAGTCGCCAAAATAAAGAAATATCGTTCTGAAGAAACTCAAAAGAAATAATGAAAATGTGGACTTAATTATGGAATATTTCAAATACTTTTATCTTCATCAATTTTAATAGCAATTTTTACAATGAATAAATAGTTATTCCAAAGTTGTATTTCATTTGCCGCAAACTCCTTTCGTAATCGAGAAATATTGTTTTGGGTCAAACCACCTAGTTTAGTTTTTATTTGTTTAAACTATTCTTTTAGTTTCAGATTGCTATGGTGGAACTCAATTCAATTATTCTCTTTTACAGACACCTCTGGCAGTATGGTTAAAATTTAAGAGTGACGCGACGTGCATCTGTTAAGCTATGAATTCAAGATTATAAGAATCCGATATCTCTAAAATTCAGTGAGTATAAAAACTAATAGCCTATTTATTATTCATCTGCTGGGCATAGGCCTACTTTATTTTGCAGAGAAAGATTGGAGCTTTTTAAGATTCTGAAGAAGAAGAAGAGAAGAAGACCACGCTGGTCCGATGCGGATTGGTAGGTAAATCAAATCCCTAGAAAGCTCTAGAGATATGCAGGTTTTCTCATGATGCCTTTACAGATAAGCGTGTGATAAATTGCAAATATCAATTAGAAACAGAAAATGCAATGTTGCCTGTCCGGAATTTGTACCTGTGTGTTCACACTTACGTGCCTTCGATAGTGTAAAAGAAAAGGAAACGCGAGGTCCAATACTAAACACTAGCCCGGTTAACCCTCAGGAACAGAACTCAAACATGTTGTAACACGATCCAGACACGTGGGTATTTAATAATCATACAATGATTACACGCTCCTGTAGCGTAACAGTATAATAACCGATCTCCGATTGATCTACCTAGGTTTCGTTTAAAAAAAAACATTTTATCCCTGTTTTTGGGCATTAAAAATACTAAAATCTATATTGAATATTTGCCATTAACTGTCATTCAGTCAGTTAAGTCAGCGTAGCTTATTCGGGGAACGAGTGGTTGCGAGAAATGAAAATATTAAAATTGGTGGAAAAAATTGCCTGAAAACTGTGAACCCGTTCAAACAAATCCCGGGTACCAATGAGTTATACTGTTAAACTTATATGCCTTGAATTTATAAATATTTTTGATTTATCACACGCTTTTCGGTAAAGGAAAACATCGTAAAACCTGCATATCTCTAGAAAATTCTGGGGATATGTGTTACCTACTTATCCGCATTAGAGCAGCGTGGTAGGTCAAAGCTACCTCCAACCTCTCAAAAAAGGGAGAGGAGCGTATGCTCAGAAGTGGAATAGTAACGCTGACTCATAAGAAGGCTTAGAGTCGCTCAGCGAGCGATGGAGCGAGCTATGCTCGGTGTATCTCTACGTGATCAAATCAGAAATGAGGAGATCCGTAGAAGAAACCAGAGTCACCGACATAGCTCAGCGGGTCGCGAAATTGAAGTGGTGATGGGCGGGGCACAAAGTGCGGAGAACCGATGGGCTTTGGGGTCTCAAAATGTTGGAGTGGTGACCCCGCACCGGAAAGCGCAGCAACAGTAGACCTCCTACTAGATGGACTGACGAACTCAAAAAGGTCGCGAGGAGCCGCTGGATACAAGCGGCACAAAATCGTGTGAGATCTCATGAAAAGACCTATGTCCAGCAGTTGACGTCCATCGGGTGAAGAAGAAAAAGAAGAAGGAATAGTAACAGGCCTTTACTTGAAACTTCTTATTTGGACTGGGGTTTATTGTACCTTATTATTATAGGAGGGTTGTTGTATGATGAAAATTTGGAAGGCGCTTGTAAAAGTGCTGATATTTTTGGCGGCAACATTGCAGTTAGCGAGCGGCTGCGGCCGTAAAAGAGTAGTTTGCAATCCAAATAACCCACCCTGCAAGAAATAACTAAGGTAAGAACATTTTCAAACTATTCTATACTAGCTTTTAACCACGACTTCGTTCAATTAAAATTAAAATTATTCTTTATTCAAATAAACGTCAATAAGTGCTTTTGAATTGTTAACTCTACTGCTGGTTCGGAAAGCTTTTCCTACCGATAAGAGCCAGCAAGAAACTCGGCGGTTGCACTTTTAAAAATATAATACTTATAATTGCTGTTCATGTAAAGGTAACATGTTGTTGATGGCAGTATTATGTGATACGTGCATTAACGAATCCCGAAAGGATCCGGAATCCGAACTTTAAAAGGGGAACAATTTTGTAATACATGATTTTTGAATAACTTTTACTGTTTCCTCAGCGCACGCACGGAAAGCTTTAAATATTGCCGTTTCCGTAATATTTTTTATTGCTGCTCCTCTCCTATTCATCTTTGTGTGACATTAATTAATCACCTACCCGCATTGCCTCAGGTGCAGTAAGCACCGATTACCCTCCATGGAAAAAAATGCCCAAACACTGTGAACCCGTTAGCCGTGTGGTATCCGGCTGAATAGAATAGTACCACCTTCATTTCTTACCGAGGTGTCGTAAAAGGCGACCAAGGTAAGTTGACCCACCATGTGGTATCCGGTTTAGTACAATAGACCACCCTCTTTCTTACCGAGGTCGTAAAATCGTAAAATACGACTGAGGAAAGTTGACGTCTTAGAGTGAGGTTAGATAGCCTTCCTCGATAATTCTTTCAGTGTAAGACTATCTTACACTGAAAGAATTTTTCAAATGGGTCGAGTTGGACAACCCCCTTGGGTTGTTGGTCGAACAGGGTGTATGTAGGACAGCCGATTAAATTATAACACAGCTATCCATTATCCGAATCACATTTATTGCTTTACCAACAATTATTCTATTACGTATTAAATGTAAACGAACGTGTCAACACGACGACACGGGAAGAGTGAGATAAAAGAGGGGTTCTCACAAACCACTCGTTGCTTATATATTGTTCCGCGAACCAAACGATAGCGGGCATTTTTTCGATGCAGCGCCATCTAGTTTGATTCGCGGCACTAACGTATTTGCGTTATACATTACCGCCCACCAAGGACAAATTGCTATTTGTCCTTAAAAATTGTACAAAACCCAGTATACATTATGCAAATCAAAGATACAATAATGATGAGAAAACCACTTATTTAAACTATTGATAAAGCTAAAAACTATTAAAAGCAAACCTATTTTGTTACTGGAAGTACACATAACTTAGACGCTGAGCGTTTAATAATTGAATTTTTCGTTTTAAGTGTGACAACGCGAACAATATTATCTGGGCCAAAATGACACTTTAAAATTCTACCGTACAACCAACGACATGGAGGAAGGCCGTCTTCCTTAATTATAACGACATCACCTTCCTTTAGTTGTGGTCCCTGTGAAGACCAACGGTACCGATTAAAGAATCTCGTTAAGTATTCCCGAGACCACTTATGCCAAAATTCTTGTAGCATTCGCTGAGAATATTGCCACCTTCTTAAGGAGCCAATGTTACAAGATTCAAAATTTTCATCAGGAGCAGTAACCAAAGGTTCACCGACGAGGAAATGTCCCGGTGTTAGAGCATCAAGACAATCCAAATCCGAATTAAGTCGAGATATATGTCTCGAATTGAGACACGCTTCGATTTGAGCCAACACCGTCGACATCTCTTCGAAGGTGAGAGTTGAATTTCCAATAACCCTTCTCAAGTGAAATTTCACCGATTTTATTGCCGACTCCCACAGCCCACCTACATTCGGTGCCTGGGGAGGAATAAAATTCCACTTAGTTCCCTTACTAGCCAATGATTCCGCTAGTTCTTTTAACATACTGCCCTTTTCTGCAGCAAAAAGTTTTTTAAGTTCTGCAGCAGCACCAACAAAATTAGTGCCGTTGTCACTAAATAATTCTTGACAGTGACCTCTTCGAGCCACAAATCTTTTAAACGCCTGTAGAAATCCTTCAGAAGTTAGATCTGACACAACTTCTATGTGTACCGCACGAGTCGCTAGACATACAAATAAACAGATATACCCCTTGTGCGACTTATGTCCACGACCCTTGGCAGTGCGTATCTGAATTGGCCCTGCAAAATCGACACCGCTATTCCGAAACGGACGAGATGGAGTTACACGAGCAGATGGAAGTTGTCCCATCAGCTGATTATGGGTAAGTCCTCTATTTTTTACACAAGTAACACAATTTTTTATGTAACTTCTTATTTGTTGCTTAGCTCCAATTATCCAGAATTTATTAGTTAAATAATTTTGTGTAAGTTGATTACCTCCGTGCATTGTTTGTTTGTGAGCGTCATCAATAATTAGGTAGGTAATTTTAGATTTTTTCGGTATTATAATTGGATGTTTTCTATTTTCATTTAATTCTGATTTTTCTAATCTACCTCCGACTCTTAAAATTTCTTTATTATCTAAATAGGGATTTAATACTCTTAGAACACTGTTTTTACTAATTTCTTTTTTCTTTTTCAGGTTGGCGATTTCTTCTTCAAAGTTTTTCTGCTGAAATACTCTAATAATATTTTCTGATGCTGTATTTAACTCTTCTGTCTTTAAATAACCCGTTTTTCTTTCAGGTACCGGCTTCAGCAATTGGAGGAATCTTCTACAGTAAGCTATCACTCGCACCATTCGTGTTAAAGATGAAAATCGACCAAATATACTGTCTTCTTCTATTGTTGCAGCATGAACTCTTATTGCTTCCAAATCGGTTTTTATATCTTCAGGTTTACCATAATTTATTTCAGTACATTTTAAGAAGTCAGGTCCATTGAACCACAACCAATTATGCTGTAATTCAGAAGGAGATACCCCACGAGATGCACAGTCAGCAGGATTTTGTTTGGAGTTTACGTGCGACCATTGATTTGGATTCAAAACAGTAAGTATCTCTGACACTCTGTTTGCCACAAATACTTTCCACTTGGAAGGTAAACTATTGAGCCAAGCTAGGACAATAGTTGAGTCCGTCCATGCGTGCAGGTTTTCCAATTTCACATCTAATATCTTGGTTACATCTAGCATCAGCCTAGTTAACAAGACTGCTCCACATAGTTCGAGCCTTGGGATGGAAACTTGTTTGATTGGAGCCACTTTCGACTTCGCTGCAACCAAGGTAACGTGAATATTTCCTTCTTTATCTATTACCCGAATATATACAGCTGCAGCGTATGCTATTTTGGATGCATCGCAGAACCCGTGTAATTCTCGGCGAGCATCAGTAGACTTAGTTTCAACCCATCTCGGTATATGAATGCTTTCAAATTTTTTAAGATTATCCCGATAAGCTAACCATTCGCTTAAAATATCTTGAGGTACTTCGTCATCCCAACTGATACCACTAATCCAAAGTTTCTGAATCATAGCTTTGGCTACAATGACACATGGCGTGAGCCAGCCTAATGGATCGAAAAGTCTTGCTATATCCGCAATAATTTTTCTTTTAGTTACAGGTAGTTTCATATCCATCAGCTTCACATCGTAGCGAAAATAGTCTGCTCTTCTCTCCCAGGTAAGTCCAAGTATTTTCATAATATTATCCATTTTTATATTTACTTCTTCCTTTATTTTAATCTCCCTGTTATCTTCCTGCCTATCCTTAAACTTTTCCAATAAAATGTCATTATTGCTAGTCCACTTTTTTAATTTAAAACCTCCTCTTTGTAAGATTTCATTCATTTCATCATAAATTTGCTTTCCTTCATTAACGTTTTCACATCCAGATAACAAATCGTCCATATAAAAGTCTGTTTTTATTCTTTTAGATGCTGCTGGGAAATTATTACCCTCATCGTCAGCAACTTGCTGTAAAACCTTAACTGCAAGGTAAGGTGCTGATGCGGTCCCGAACGTGACCCTTAATAATCTGTAGCTTTTTATTTCAGAGTTTGGATTCCTTTGATCACGCCACACCAGACGTTGAAAATCTATATCATTTTTGGACACTTTTACCTGCCGATACATCTTTTCGATGTCGGCTACTAAGCAAATAGGATGTAAACGCCAACGCATTATTAAACTGCGTAAATCCGATTGTAAAGTAGGTCCTATCAATAATTCACTATTCAATGATGCTCCATTAGTTCCCTTGCATGAGGCATCAAAGACAACTCGAATTTTCGTCGTGTCTTTTTCTTCGCGTATCACGGCATGATGAGGAAGATACACTGAACCCGGTTTATTTAGTTCATCCTCAGGTACGACCTCCATGTGGCCCAAATCTAGATAGTCCTGTACAACGTTGCTATACTCTTCTTGTAATTTTCTGTCCCTTTCCAATTTTCTTTCCAGCATAGCAAACCGTCGCAGCGCAATGTCCTTTGAATTACCATATTGGCATGCAGGATCATCCGATTTAAAAGGTAACGTAACGACGTACCGACCGGACTCATCGCGTTTTTTAGTTTTATAAAATATCTCCTCACACCTTTTTTCTTCTGGTGTGAAATGTTTATTTAGAGCGTCGCTGGAATATTCGGATTCCAGCTCCCAAAATTTTTTCAATAGATCATTTTCATTTGGTTCGGGTTCGTTTATAAGTAAATTACAACTTAAATTGTTCGTTTCTCTTAACCCGACCTGACCCGAAAGTATCCACCCCAGCTTCGTATTCTGGGCGACTGGATAGCCCGGCGGACCCCTTAGTAACCCCTCTTGGATTACTTGACCATAAACATCAGAACCTAATAAGAGATCGATTTTATTGGGTTGATGGAAAGATGGATCCGCAAGTTCAATCCTACCAAGCTCTGGCCAGCCTAGTACCTCTACTTTCTTCGAAGGGAGGAAAGTAGTTATCGATGGCAGAACATACGCGATCACTGAAACGACAACGTTAGGATTGATTCTAGATTTAATGGTTAAGTTAACCATTGCCTTGGAGACTACCGCTTTATCTCCACCTACGCCAGAAATTATACCCTTCACAGGAATCTTTTTCAACCTCAAACCCTGAACCGCTGATTCCGTGATAAAATTAGCTTGAGAGCCCTGATCGAGCAGAGCCCTTAACCAAAAGTTAGCATTATGTTTCGACTCGGCTTTGACAAGCGCTGTTGCAAGCAAAACCTGTTTAAATTCCTGACCTGTCGAAAAATAAGCTGTATGAGATACAGAACCGCTCGCTCCATTATCTCTGCCTGCCTCTAAAGGCCCCGTTGGTAAAGCTTCCTTACACTCCTGTTCAACCCTAACATTAGTAGTCTCAGCATTACTTATACCGCGAGGATGTAATAAAGTATGATGACGACGATGACATATATTGCACTTAACATTGCTGCGACATGCTTTCGCTCCATGGTTGGACCCCAAACAATTAAAACAAATACGATTGTTTTGAACAAAACTACGACGTTGATCTGCCGTTTCCCCTATAAATTTTTTACATGAATTAAGTCTGTGTGCTTCCGAACAAAATGGGCATTGCAATTTAACAACGTGTAAACCTTTATATTTAACAATAGGACTATTAACATGACCTTGTGACCTTTGAGAGGTTGACTTGGTATCCAGAAACTCGAGTGCACGATACCGGTTTGTAAGAAAATTTTTAAATTGCTCAAATGTAGGTAATTCTTCCGTAGAATTATCACTAGTTACTTTAAATTCCCATTGTTTCCTGGATTCCATGTCAAGTTTTAAGGTAAGTATATGAATCACAATTATATCCCAATTTGTAACATCAATACCTAAATTAGATAATCCACTTAAACAATCGTTTGTTGTATCTATGAGTTCCTTTAAACTACTTGCCGATTCTACCATAATATTTCTTTGACTAAGTAACCTTTTCAAAATATAGTGCGATAAATACCTTTTATTATCATACCTATCTTTTAATAATGTCCAACAACGTTCATAATTTGCTTCAGAGATAGGTACTTGCCGAAGTAACTGTTCGGCTTCCCCCGATAAATAACTTTTTAAATAGTGTAACTTTTGAACCTTTTCTAAATTTATATTACTATGGATTAAAGATATAAACAAGTCTCGAAAAGTAACCCACTCGGTATAAGCCCCAGAAAATTTAGGAATAAATATTTTTGGTAGTTCGACCTGAACCTGTTTGGATTTACTCACACATTCAGGATTAACCCCAATACTACTCTCATTCGCTTTTGAAAAATAATTAAGTACACCCATTAATTCTGTTTTAAATTCTATATATAATTCCTCGGCTTGATCGTAAATATCATTCCGAATATAATCCTCATCGCTTAATAATTCTCCAAAGTCCTTAATAATAACCCTATGTGTATCCCCGAAATTATTCCATAAACGCTCAAGAGATTCGAGCCTAACTTGTACATACGTCTCATTAATTCGCTCCTTAGGCGACTTTTTATAATTTTTTTTAGCTTTTACTAATTTACTATAATTGTCCATTTGTAATCTTAATTTATCTTCCATTTTAAAAAACTACTAAATTCGAAATTAAAGTAAAAAACACAATATAAAACAAATCTCTAAACGAAAATAAACAATACAAATAAGATGCATAAACGCCTCAGTAATTATCGTAATACGTCTTATAACATACCAAGGTTAACTAATACTTTCACTAAACACCTTATCTACCGTATAACTTTTATAAAATTATCGAACTCGCTAAACACAATGACTACGCGTATAAAGAATACAATCAAAGTTCACCCTTATTACAAGCAGTATAAGGTTAAAGTATTACACACATTATTTTTTATTTTTACAAGTCAACAGCATCTATATTTTTTCTATGTTAAATTGAAATCACAAATATATTACAAGTCGAAAACAAATGTAATTTTGTTTAAAGTTTAAATGAATACGTAAAATTTCGTAAAAGTCCTTAGATTATTCCAATTGTTTATAACCTCGAACCAAAATCAGGCATGGGTTCCCCGTAGGTTATCACGATTTAAAATTAGTATTATTAATGAGACTAAACATGAAAAGTTATTGTTAATTTATAAAGTTCAAAGTATTTGTTCTTGATTTTAAAGTAATTATTCACTGAAGTTAAAATTCGCTAATTAAATTAAACTTCACTCACTATTAGAGACCTTGTCACTCACTTGTCACCTGATCCTATTCCTGCGGTGCAAGGGGATCACAGACCCCGCTGGTCACCGCTGTACCTGGTCCCGCTGCTGGCTTCCTGACGGATCCCTCCGTCGCAAAGTGCTAAGGCCGGATTCACCACCAAACCTCAGTCCTTGCTGCTGCTGCTCACAGGCTGCTGCTGATTGCCAACACAGTTCTCCTCACCAGGCGGCCTTGAATGCCGTGACTCCTCCGGATTATATCCGACTCGATGGACCATGGACAACCCCCTTGGGTTGTTGGTCGAACAGGGTGTATGTAGGACAGCCGATTAAATTATAACACAGCTATCCATTATCCGAATCACATTTATTGCTTTACCAACAATTATTCTATTACGTATTAAATGTAAACGAACGTGTCAACACGACGACACGGGAAGAGTGAGATAAAAGAGGGGTTCTCACAAACCACTCGTTGCTTATATATTGTTCCGCGAACCAAACGATAGCGGGCATTTTTTCGATGCAGCGCCATCTAGTTTGATTCGCGGCACTAACGTATTTGCGTTATACACGAGTAATTCCTGAGATTCGCGCGTTCAAACAATCAAATAAACTCTTCAGCTTTATATATTAGTATAGATTTCGTATATTAAAATGATTTTATAATAACTTTTGTACTATGGAATTCCTCAAAGTAACGCTTGCTTGCTAGTAATATATAAATATTACTTGTTGCAATGGAAATCTGTCAGAATTTTTTTCTTGTTTTCGCAATATTTTTAGTAGCTGCTCCTCTCTTATTCATCTTAGCGTGATGTTATAGCCTATAGCCTTCCGCGATAAGTGGACTATCTTACACTAAAATAATAAAGCATACTCTTCAGCTTTATATATTAGTATAGATTTCTAGTGACTCTCTGTTCACTCATGTTTGCAGCGGTACAGTGCTATGGACAAAGAGTTTGTTCAAGAGGTGATAGTGCTTCTGGTGACGCTTCTGCTATCATATCTGGAGTCCTGCCGCGGCTGCACCCGACACGAGTACGTCACTTGCAACGACACCAGCCCCAAGTGTGACAAGAAGTGATACAATAAAGGTAGTGTAAGGACTGAAGTGACCACACGTTCCGTTTTCGGCGGGACAGTCCCGCTTTTTGGTGATTTAAAAAAATGAAAATATATTTCCTTATTTTAAATCATCATCATCTTCCTGCCCTAGTCTAAGTAGGGTCGGTACATGTTATAAACATGTTGTCACATGTTTTGGCTATGTGTTTTACGAACTGACATCAACTTACCTTAGTCGTATTTAACTATATCTCGGTAAGAAAGAGCCTATTCTACTTAACCGGATACAAACGTCTCCGACTGAATAGAATATACAACCCTCATTTCTTACCGACGTGTCGTAAAATACGACTAAAGTAAGTTGACCCACCGCGTGTTATCCGGTATAGCAGAAAGACCACATGAGCTGTCGTAATCGTATGTCGTAATACGGCTAAGGTAAGTTGACGTAAGGCAGGCGGCCGATTGTCAAAACGCAGCCAGATCATTTGACAGCATGTTTATAACATGTCCCGATCCCACTTAGAGTAGTATAAGTGCAGGAGGATGTTTATGAGATTCGTTCCTTTGCAGCTGAATTACGTTCCAAAACAATGCAATACCTCAACGAGTTTGTCCTTGTGTTCCTCCACATCGCCGTGTCTCTTCTGGAGCTGTCACGCGGCTGCAGGAGCAGCAGGAACCATTGCAGAGATGAGAACTGTTTCCCATGCAATCACTTTGGTGGTCCGAAAGTACGGCGACTCAATAAGAAAGGTATGAACAAGTTAAAATGCTTTTAAGAAAATCTCATGTCCCAACTGTTAACCGTCGAGCAAGTCCCTCGTCTGGAGCCAATCCTGGCAGCATCAGGTCATGGTTATCATAAACATGCATTGTCATTGGAACTGCACCAGTGTATAAAATTTAATGTCCCTACTGTTAACCGTCGAACAAGTCCCTCGTCTGGAGCCAATCCTGGCAGCATCAGGTCATGCTTATCATAAACATGCATTGTCATCTGGACTGGACCGATATGTAAAGTTTCAGCTTAATAGGACCCCGGGTAGTGGGTCAAATTTAACTTGCAAAATTCCATCTTCACCTTCATACATCGCAAGAAAATTAATAAAAAGCTTTTATTTAACTGAAAGCTTTTTAGTACAAGTCAAGTTAAAAAGACTTAAGAAAGCTTTTAACAAAATTTCATGTCCTTGCACCTTCTCCAATGTCCTTGAACTGCCGAGCAGTTCCCTCGTCTGGAGCCAATCCTGGCATCATCATGCTTATCATAAACATGCATTGTCATCTGGACTGGACCAATATGTAAAGTTTCAGCTTAATAGGATACCGGGAAGTTGGTCAAATTTGACTAGGAGACCCATGTCTACAGCTGGACATAGGTCTCCTTAAGGGATCTCCACTCACCATGATTTTGTGCCGCTTGGAACCAGCCTCTCCTCGCGACCTTTTTGAGGTCGTCAGTCCTTACGAGGCCTCTTAAGAAAGGTTAACAGTAGAAACATGAAATTTCGATAAAAGCTTTTTTAACTTATTGTTATAGAATCATGAGTCGCAGAGCATTTGCCATATTGTTCCTCTTGCTACTGATCTGCGTTATGGGAAATGGCTGTAGGAGAAAAAAGCTGCCTAAATACTGCCTGCCTTGCGCTTACAAGGGACCTATCATTGAAGTCATATATTCAAAACAAGTATGTAATTCATGCACTTTTATTTAATTTATAGAATTAGGTGTTAGCGCACACTATATACAATAACACGATATAATAAGAATACCACAATTTGCGTTCCGAGATGCACTTCTCTTGAATGACGAACAAAGGCTGAATGCCACTGAAACGTTTTAGCAATATATAGGAAGACTCCACCGGAAACAACACGACACAGTGTTGCCACCATTTCAGTCAAAAGGGCGCGATCCTCGTTTCATGACGGTGTTGCTATAAAATACAAAGCGAAAGTCATAGGCGTCATTGCCTATCCGCGATAAATGGCGGATTATAGTAAAATTAATTATTACTTTGTATCTTTTTTTATACTTGCAAGCTGTACCTGAGACCTCAGTCGTGTTAATTGTTAAAATACCCTCAATTTCCTGATGAAAAACGGGATTTTTATCCTATGACCACTAAAGTAGAATAGACCATCATTATTTCTTACCGAGGTGTCGCAAAAGGTACCTAAGGTAAATTGACTTCAGGTAGGTGGTCGGTCGTAAAATACGAAGCCAAATCATGTGATATATTTATAACATGTTGTGCCGACCCCACTTAGAGTGGAGAGGTCCCACGAGAGGGATCATGGGCATGAGGATGATGACCTGCGACCTCGGTCTCGTCAGTTTAAGTGTCAAAATATCATCATAAAATATCATATATAAATTTCAATTTTACCAATTTCAATGATGATTTTTATCGTTGCTCCAGAGAATGAGTCGTGAAATCGTGAAAGCCAGACAGAATTTCACATTTATAATATACCATGTATATTTTGTTTCAGAAAAAATAACGAACAAGCATTTTGGAAAAAAAATGATTCAGTACTTACCATATACATTCAAGAGTAGTTTGTACGACACAATAAAATTTTTGCAGTAAATTAAATAGTTTTAATATAGATCAATATTCTCCTTCTCTTATCCCATTCTAAGTGGGGTTGGTACAATATGTTATAAACATGTTGTCACACGATTTAGCAGGAGCATTTAGAGTATTTTACGACCGACCTGACGTCAACTTACCTTAGATTTTACGACACCTCGGTAAGGAAGAGGTCTATTCTACTCAGCCGGATTCCACACGGTGGGTCAACTTTTTTTTTATACAGGAAAAAGCCCCTTATGGGTACCCCCTTATGTCGGACTCGCACCGACTAAAACGACCTGTGTGCTCTACCACGCTGCCGATGGCAAGGACAGGGTATCGTTGTACACATTGCCTCCAACCCGCCGACAGCTCTGATCCCAGAGAACACCTCCTCCGGGTAGGGACTCCTCGAAAGAGAAGCCCCCCTCCGCTAGCGGTGGGTCAACTTACCTTAGTCGCCTTTTACGACACCTTAATATGTAATTTGAAAAGAGCAATCTTTTCCTTACTAGCTGTTCTCGGTACGAGCAATTTTTCGAACCAACAGTAAAGTTCACGATTCAAAAGTTCACTTTATCTATACCAGTTAAGTATTTAGTCACGGTTAAAATAAAACAATAATTAATAAGGCCAATATATACTTTATTTACAATCGAGTCCATTAACTAGATAATCTAAATCATACAATCACCTGACATCCTTCAAACACAGACAAAAGGAAAGTCTAGCGTTAAACAAAACCAAATATATTTAATTGTTAATAGCAACTATAGATCTTAAAAGCCTCGACCTCGCTGCCTTAAGATTTCCTTTCGTTTATTATCTATGACTCAATAGTTCAGGGGTCGGCAGCATATAAAGGTTGTTTGGAAGAAATCGCTTATAAGAGATAAGGATGCCTTTTATACAGTACAGTTTGTGTTTTTATGTTTTGAATTAATCAAATGTTTGTATATATAAAATGTGGTGTACAATAAAGCAAATCGATTAATTTGTATCAAAATAATAGATTAATAATAATCGTTTTTTTCCCTTTAAAATTAATCGATTTTAAAAAAATCGACTTAATCTTATCTTATCGTTACCTAAGGTTGCCGACCCCTGCACTAGCTGAACCCGAGACTTTGTTCCCGTCTTTTTTTACGTAAAAGTACCGTCAATTATAGTGTGTATTCAATTATATCGTGTAAATGTTTTTTTTTTATTTACACCCTTCCAGACTTCTGCATTAATAATATCTATATGATAAAAAGTTCCTTCAAAACCGGGGCACTAAAACCACATCTTTCCACCCAGATGAAGTATAGCAAAAAATGTTATATTAAAATTTACGTTCAGTGGAAGGTTAATATGAAACCATTTATTCTAACCACCTTTTTGTTTTTTAAGCTGAATAGTAAGGACAAGATAATTTTTAAATGTCCAAAATATTCAACTTGCAAAATCAACATAGTAAAAAATTATCTAATTTACAAAAATTCTATGACAGCAACATCACCTCATGAACAAACGCCATTATCTCTTATGATTTAAAAATAAAATTTTGTTAAAAAAAAGAATTATTTAATTTATAAACAAATCTATATTAATTTCAATTTCAACAATCTATTACTAATTATTGATAATAACAATACAATACACGATCATTTTCCATTCGGTAATTAGGTTTCGTTCAGTTATCATCAGACGTTCAATAATCAACTCACGTTTGGTAATTATCACACGTTCAATAATCAACTCACGTTTGGTAATTATCACACGTTAAATCATCAACTAACGTTCGGTAATCATCACACGTTAATCAATCAACTCACGTTCGGTAATTATCAGGCGTTCAATAATCAATTAACGTTCGGTAATTATCACACGTTCAGTAATCAACTCACGTTTGATAATTATCACACGTTCAGTAATCAACTTACGTTTGGTAATTATCACACGTTCAAGAATCAACTCACGTTTGGTAATTATCACACGTTCAATAATCAACTCACGTTTGGTAATTATCAGACGTTCAAGAATCAACTCACGTTTGGTAATTATCATACATGCAGTAATCAATCCTTAACGCGTCTTCACATGAATCAAATCGGACAGTTAATATACTTATATAGATTCTATTATATTTTAATAATGTGAAACGACCTTACAGCTATAAAACTATAGAATATTGCTCATTAAATATGCCATAAGTGGTAAAAATTTGTAAAATTGATGGACGTTTGGGTACATAGTGATGGTGTATAACCCCTATGACTTGACTGTAAAACAAAAATAAGGTGTACATTGTACAGACCATAAATAATACATTGAGTTATTGCTAGAGTAGAGAATAGAGAGAGAGTTATTGATAGAGTAGTAGAGAAGTCTAAAATTTTGCCATATTACAATAGAGAAGCAAATGAGAGTAGATCAATTATTTTTATGACCGATACCGAAATTGAAGGGTGTAAAATAAAAACTACATTTTTGTCTATACTTCTCTATGGCTTATGGACTACGATATGAACTATATCGCTTCAAGCATAGGGTTATTTATCAGTCTAAAATATGTATATATAATAAAATATGTATATGGGTGTATGTAATCCTGATATATTTTTTGATAAATTACCATTGTTTAGGAAACATCTAGTGTTAATAAAGTCTCATCAGCGTTCATTATAACCGATTAGTGATCATTATATATATTTATTACTATTTTTTCTATTTAAAATTTGTAAAAAAAAAACCAGTTGATTTTACTATATGTGTATATGTATATATATATATATATATATATATATATATGTTTAAATTAAGTTAGTTAGATAATTGTCTGTTATTCATATTTATGCCTGTAATAGACTTAGATACAAACTTTAGTTTTTAATGATTGTTGGACAAACTTGTATGTAAGTTGTTGGCGTAATAAATAAATAAATAAATAAATAAAAAATATGCCATATTACATTTTAAAAGAAACACTTAAGTATAAGAGATGTGCTTATACGTAAAGCATATTACAAAATTGAAGATTATTTGGATGACAAAAATGCCTGGATTTGAAAATCCTTTCAGCTTCATACAAGACTGCGGTTTAATAATGTAAAATTAAAAGTGTTTAAAAGATTGACCGCCGAGTTTCTTTCTGGTTCTTCTCGGTAAGAGCAACATTCCGAACCAGTTGTAGCTTCATTAATCATATTGATCCTTGACGATTCAAAAGTGCTTGTAAGAGCTTATTTGAATAAAGATATTATGATTTGATTTGAATATGAAAATATTGTGGCCGTCATTATGAGACATTGAGTTGTTGAGAAAGATATGGGTTGACTTTAGAAAAATTGTCTTTTATTTATTGAATAAGTAATAAAGGATATTGTTTGTTATAGAAGTTTTCACTTGAAAAAGCCCTCGGGCCGTTATATCAGCTGTAAGGTCGTTTCACACTACGCTCGGAGTCTGTGCGGCTATAGCAACGCGCGGATCTCCTTGTGAATGTGGCACAGGTAGTCTACGTACGAGGAACTGCCGTCCACCCCCCGGTCCTCGACCAGGAAGTGACGTAGCACCGTCTCCAGCTTGTCGTGTTGACGCATCACCGTTAGCTGGAACAATTATTAAATATATCAACATCAAATGTCATCGGAAGTGGATCAATATATAGTATAGTATATATAGTAGCGGCCTGTTACTATCCCACTGCTGAGAATAGGCCTCTTCTCTCCGATTTTGGAGAGAAGGTTTGGAGCTAAGACCTACCACGCTGCAATGCGGATTGGTAGGTTACACATATCTCCAGAATTCTCTAGAGGTACAGGTTTCCTCACGATGTTTTCCTTCACCGAAAAGCGTGTGATAAATTGCAATTATCAATTAGACACATAAGTTTTAACAGAAAAACTCATTGGTGTCTGCCCGGGTTTGAACCCGTGACCTCCTCGAAAGAGTTGCACGGTGCTACCGCTGGGCTACCACAGCTTGGATCAATATATTAAATTAAATTAAATTTCAACTCAATCGGGCACCGATAGGCCCGATGACCGGTCCTTCCAGAAGGTGCAAATTCCACCTTCACATACAAACATACAATCAAGGGAAGTTAAGCAAATAATAAAAAAATATATGGGAAATTACTCATGCGGTCGCCCTACCCAAAGTAACATTATAACTCGTTATAAGTAAGAGAAACTGCCTATATAGTAATAGGCAGTTTCTCTACCACGGCTAAAAAACCAGCTCTTTATTCAGAAAAAGTTGAAAATAACACAAGAAACTAAACAGATTGTTGCAAGGGTTATAATTGATGATTAAGACAAACTTAATAGTGCCCTAGAGATCAAAGTATGGTGGATATTCCTCTCCTCTAAACCAGTCTAAACCAGGGGTGTAGAACGAGGGAGCCATAGACACTCGCACTCACAGGCCTAACAAATAAGAGAGGGCAGATGAGAGACCCATGCTTATAATAGAGAAATAGAGCCTCTAAAAGGGAATAAATAATATCTGGACATCAGACGCATAATGTCGAATGTCGACATAAGACCAAAGACGAATAATTTCTTCGGTTTCTAAAAAAAAATAGTTTTTTTAATCTAATGAGGTAAATTTTAGATTAATAGTGTTAGGAATCGAAACATATAAGCTTTCGCTAAAATATTATCAATATTTCATTTAGAATTATCCATAAAAACGAAAATACTATCCCGATTAGTTTAAAAATTTTCTTTTCGCTCTGTTGTCATCAAAACACACATCAGACCTTATGCGCCTAAGGTCGAGATATATAGATTCTCTTCTCTATGGACAAGCATTTAGATGAAGTAATAACCCAAGAGCTGTGATAGGCCAGTGGTGAAAGCGTGTGACTTTAAAGGGTGACACGGGTCCAAAATCCGGACAAGCACCAATGAGTATATCTCTTAAAACTTACGTGTCTAATTGATAATTGCAATTTATCACACGCTTTACGGTGAAGGAAAACATCGTGAGGACACCTGCATATCTCTAGAGAAATCTCGCGATATGTGCAACCTACGAGTACCAATCCGTATTGGAGCAGCGTGGTAGGTCTTAGCTCCTACCCTTTTTCCAAAAAAAACGGAGATTAGAGCAGTGGGACAATAACAGGCCGTTACTTTTGACAACCCATTTTATAAGTCCGGAAAAACTACTACATCAGCGTACAATAAATTAAATTAAGAAAGAAAACACTCAAAAGCTTAATGCGATCAAAAAATGCAAAGTTCCCGTAAAGCATTTAATTGAGCACATATACCATCACCAAAAATAATTTGTACGTCAGTATTAATGTGACCAATAAAGCACAAAATCCGTGAATGTTAAAGAGACCCATATCTTGGAAGAGCAAGAAAACAATAGCTTTTTTTAATAGTTCTTAGCGTGATTTTATACATGGCATTGTAATAAGGATGACAATGTATCTGACTTAACTAAGCCTAATTTTGATTCCGGTCACTTTAATAATAAACGTGCCATATATATAAAACTTTTGAGCATAACTGTACAAAAGGTAAATGTAGTCAAAACCTTGTAGCCTTCTTATAAGAATATTAGTTAATTTTTATTAGTGCCTTAAATTCCAAAAATCTCTGGTATCATTTTCTGCTATATTAGTGAAATGTGCGCTAAAGTTAGATATTACAATCAAGTAAACTTTGCCTCGTAATAATTGTTACATTTACATTTAGTACAGTATTAAGTAAATAAATAATCGTCCCTTTCAAGCTTTCCACCCAATATTTTGCACCGTTTCGACGTAATTTTCAAAACTTGAGTCCCCAAAGTTCATGCAAAACCCGTAATTGTAAGGACCTACAGTAACTTCTGGACAGACTGATGTATTGTCATCAGGTGTTCGATATAGGAGGCGCTACCATCCAAACCCTTGTCCTCGACCAGCATCTTCCGGATCTCTGCTTCGTTCTTGTCGTACTGATGTACTACGGACAGCTGACAAGGACAGACGCAGTGTAAGAAATGTGTCTATATACAGGATATTGTGGTCCCTAAAATACTACCAAAGACAAGGCTTGAGAAAGTTTTAAGAATCAAATCAAATCAAAATAATCTTTATTCAAATAAGCTCTTTCAAGCACTTTTGAATCGTCAAGGATCAATATTAATAAAGCTACAACTGGTTCGGAATGTTGCTCTTACCGAGAAGAACCAGAAAGAAACTCTGATCGTTTGTGGGCTTGGTTTACTTTCAATGAGGATGGTTACCTTGGTTGGGTTATTTTTATAAGAATCGTGTAGAACTGACGGTAGACTGTCACGAAAAAGAACCGAAAAGAGTTTGGGAAAAGTCAGTTTCAATAATTTGAGTTTGATGAATGAAATTTACACATGTGTTTCATGGGCAAAAAAAGGCCCTTTAACATATTGTCTACAATATATTTTTGGAGACCTGAATATCTCTAAATTTCAAAATATTTTTAGATCTTACTTTTAAGACAGTCCAGAGATTTTATAAATTCCAAATTTTCATGTGTATAATCACAAAATAGAATCTAAAATTCTCATTCTCAAAAAAAATACATATCAAATGTACTCAAGAAGGATTTCAGAATTTTTGGTCCCATATAAACTATTAAGCCCAAAGGATACCATAAATCATACATTTGCTTTAAATAGGTTTAAGAAAAGGACATTGGAAAACAATAAGTAAATGTACATGCAACAAGCAAAAAGGTTATTTTCTTAAATACTACACTCATTTATTGAATCAAATGAGTTTTTTAACACCATGCCAAGTTTCCAAAAGTGTTCCAAAAACTATTTTGGACAAAACTATAATTTATTAGCTAGAATATACAATTAAACAGGCAAGCTGTTCATGCAACACCATTCTCCAAATACTTATATACAAATTTACAAAATTAGCAGTAATTTTGTGGAGTTCCATAATACAAATAACAATAGATTATTTTGCTATAATCTGTAAATGAAAGTGTATTGTACAATCTACTTTTAGCATTATATACATAGATTTTTTCTAATCGCAGATTGCAGCAACATATTTCATTATTTATTGTACTGAACTGTTATTTATTGTAATTATTACGACCCGTCAAACGAATTAATTATTACATTATACTTTCATTTGACGGAAAGCCTTTTGAAATCATGAAAATTTCATCAGATCAGATCAGATCAGAAATCAGATTTAGATCTAGCCTAGACACTAATCTGGGAACTTAGATACGAAGGCCGTGGACTCCAGCAACTTATGATGCCAAAGGAACCCATAATAACGCTTGCTGGCCACGGGCAGTAATGAATGAATCAAAACTACTGGATCGATTTTGATAATTTTTTTTACACTGACTGACATGGGATATATATTTTATACTCGTGCGAAGGAGGGACAGGCTGCTAGTTATATATAAGTACCATCTTTTCATCTACTTATTTTACCAAAATTATTGAATACATTAAATAATTCAATTTATGTAAACTTTTTCTTTTTCTCTATATGACCAGTACTCTCTTTCTTCTTCAATTCTTGTCCTTTTCCTTGTATTACTCAAAAGTTGACTGGAAGAGATCCCTTTTAGGGATAAGTCCGCCTATATACATGTGTTAAAGCGTCATTTCTTTGCCAGATATACTGAACAGTCACAAGGGCAGCATTTTGGACTACATGCTCTGTAACTCTTAATTTAACTTTTAGTTTTTTTTTACTTAACTTTTTAACTATTTCACCTTTTTTTTCTATTTTGATTGATTAAACGTATGTATATATATATCTTAATATATGTTAAAATAACTTTCTTTTTTATTTAGTTATAAATATGCTTAATACCATGTGAAAGTTATAGACCCAACCGAAACGAAAGTTGTGGTTATCTTTAAGTGGGTCATCCTGATTAAGATGTAGCCTGTAGATAATCCTTTAAAATAAATAAATAAATGTTTTTTTTATTTTTCTTTCTCTTTTCTAAATATATGTATAAAAAGAATAAATAAATATGATGGCAAAATGAAGTATTTAGATCCGGCATTGTTGTATATTTACCCTCATGGCGTTCTTCCGTTTGATTCTCGTGTCCAGGACGAGGTCGCGGACGGCCTGGCTAGCCGGGTTGTCCAGCTCGGGCAGCTCGCACACGTGCGTGTTGACATGTTGCGGTGACGTCACGCCGAACACGTCCTGCACCCACTCGCTGGGGGCTTGGGACCCCACCCAGATCAACATGTGAACGCCGTTCTCTGTGTTGATAAAACCATAGTTAAAACGTATTCAAAGTTACGCCGTGTGGTATCCGGCGGTATAGAATAGTACCACCCTCATTTCTTACCGAGGTGTCGTAAAAGGCGACTAAGGTAAGTTGACCCACCATGTGGTATCCGGTTAAGTAGAATAGACCACCCTCTTTCTTACCGAGGTGTCGTAAAATACGACTATGGTAAATTGATGTCAGGCAAGCGGCCGGTGGTAATATACGTAGCCAAATCATGTGACAACATGTTTATAACATGTTGTGCTGACCCCACTTAGAGTGGAATAAGGGCAGGAAGATGAGAACGTATTAAAACTTATTGTCTGCTCCTGAGCAATCAGGAATTAATATCTCTCTCTTCAATCAATAGACGTCTACTGATGGACATAGGTCTCTTTAAAGGACTACCACACAACACGATCTTGAGTCGCCACATCTCGTGGGGGAGCAGTGAAAATATACCCCATAATTACACTGCTAAAGCACCTCAAGGCTCGATGATCCAATAGTTCTACAAACTATGGACCCTCTCTTTGCCATTTAAGCCACGCCGGCTTTCAGCTATATCCGGAATAATTCTAGGTAATGGTAATGACGAACACCTTGACAGCTTGGAAGTTTATAATTATTGGAGTCTAATACTCCCATAATTATGAACTTACTAATTTTTTACCTTAATTAATGAATTTAAACTTAAATTAATTTTTACCTTAACTAATTTTCAACATCGTAATTTTTTTAGTAAAAGTGAACGAGCTTCTAATGTGAGATGAAACTTGGGTTGTTTCGATAGCCTTATCCCATATCAAATAAATGTTGAGAAATGCAACAGAATGACGAATGATTAAAGTGTATAACGTCGTACAAAGTGCCACTAAATTAATTTATACTGTCTTTCTGTACTCGCACAAAGGCAACCAATGAAAATAATAAGCATTAGGGTTATCTATTAGATAATTTATAGAATTAGGCGTTACTTTGCGGAGGTCCATAATACAAAAGTAATGAGAATATTATTTTGCTATAATCCGCGATAAAAGCAAAATATATGTAATGCTAAATGTAGAGTGTACTATTCGTTCTCATACCTGATACATGCAAAATTTGTAAGAACTCATGCACTACCCGACACCGATGGCACAACAATACACAAGCAATACGACAAAATCGCAAAGCTGCTTTGCTTTGCGATTTTGTCGTGGAGTCTATCTCCTGACGATGCTTCGGTTACGGGGCGAAACAATTGTTGAGATTGTGATGGTGAATGTGTGCAGTGCTTGAGTATTGTTGTGTTATCGGTGTCGGGTAGTGCATGAGTTCTTACAAATTCTGCATGTATCAGGTATGAGAACGAATAGTACACTCTACATTTAGCATTACATATATTTTCTTTTATCGCGGATTATAGCAAAATAATATTCTCATTACTTTTTTTTTTATCCATTAGACTCTTTTATATAAGTATGTATGTAACTCACCCAGTAAATATACACCCAGCTCGTTCATCTTGTCGACGGAGGCCCGCAGCGGGTAGGGCCGCTGGTCCGGCAGCCCGTGCAGCGGCAGCAGGCGCGGGTACGTGTACACCAGCGACAGCGCCACGTCGGCCGTCAGCGCGCGGTACATGGCGCACGAGCGGTCGTCGCACGTCACGTCCGGCCCTGGACATGGAGGTTACTCAAACCAACTGGCCAAATAAACATGGCCACCCAATGTACTGTTACAAGGCCATGGCGCACGAGCGGTCGTCGCACGTCACGTCCGGCCCTGAACGAGGAGGTAAGTCAAACCAAATGGCCAGATACATCGCAGAACAACCCAAGAGTGCATAACTAGTCGTCGCATGTTAAGTCGGGGCCAAAACAAGAAGGGTAATTAAACCAACTGGCCAAATAAACATGGCAACCCAGTTGTACTTTAACAAGGCCATGACGCACGAGCGGTCGTCGCACGTCACGTCCGGCCCTGGACAAACCAACTGGCCAGATACATCGGAGAACAACCCAAGAGTGCATAACTAGTCGTCGCATGTTAAGTCGGGGCCAAAACAAGAAGGGTAATCAAATCAACTGGCCAAATAAACATGGCAATCCAGTTGTACTCTAACAAGACAATGGCGCACGAGCGGTCGTCGCACGTCACGTCCGGGTCTGGACAAGGAAATAACCCAACCTGACTAGCCAAATATACATCGCAATCCAATGGTACTCTAACAAGACAATGGCGCACGAGTGGTCGTCGCACGTTACGTCCGGGCCTGAACAAGGAGGTTGCTCTAACCAACTGGCAAGATATACATGGCAAACCAGTTGTACTCTAACAAGGTCATGGCGCACAAGCGGTCGTCGCACGTCACGTCCGGGCCTGAATAAGGAGGTTACTCAAACCAACTGGCCAAATAAACATGGCCACACTATGTACTCTAAACTGGTGCATGGTACATGACCAGTCGTCGTATGTCACGTCCGGGCCTGAACAAGGAGGCTACTCAAACCAACTGGCCAAACATACATGGCGACCCAATTGTACTCTGACAAGGCCGGCCAAGGTAGGGCCTGCGGACCAAGAGTACTCAAACAAACCAAGTAGATACAGCAACCCAGTTAGACTATACCAATTACATGGAGCACGAGCGGTCGTCGCACTTCACGTCGGGTCTTATCCGTTTTTATCGCTAAGCGATTATGTCAAAAGTCTATCTCCTGATGATGGAAAATGAACGTGTGTAGTGCTTCTGTATCGTGGTGGGGGTGACGGAGGTTGGTGTATGTGTTTTTACAAATCCTGCATTTATCTGGTATGAAAATGATGTCTGCGCAGCATCTAGCGCCATCTATTGATGTAACGACTAGCGCCATCTCATCATCATCATTCTCCTTATCCCACTCTAGGTGGGGTAGGCACAATATGTCTTCTTCTTCCTTTCTCCTCTATCATTTGTCAACTCTGGTGCCACTCATCTAATATGCATATCATGTTTACACAATCCATCCATCTTTTTTTCGGCCTCCCCCTATCCATACATCCATCCACATTCATATATGAAACTGTTTTGGTCACATGATTTTCATCCCTCCTCATTACATGACCATACCAACTTCTCAAGATCAAGAGCCCACTTGAGTAAACAAACTGATAGTCCAATATACATATTTTCTATTTACTTTATCGCAAATTATTACAAAATAATTTTATTAGGTGTGACGTATTGTAACGTGCGAGAGTGGGAGCATCAGCGCAGGAGGATGCCGGTTAGAGGGGCGGCTGTGAGAGCGGTCGGAGTGAGGCAGTCGTAGTAAGATCACCGAACAGTGCGGACGTGAGTTGCTATTACGAGGAACATTTGGGAATCAATTCCTGGCAGAGAGCAAGGATACCACATTAGGTCATCATTCTCCTGCTCTTATCCTACTCTAAGAGGACTCGGCACAACATGTTGTTACATGATTTGGGTATGTATTTTACGACCGGCCGCCTTCCTGATGTCAACTTTTTTTTATACAGGAAAAAAACAGGATATTTGCAGGGTTTGAGAATGACATAAGGCTACTGGTTTATTCTAAGACTACAGTCCACGCGAATGAAGCTGCGGTGAAAGCTAGTAAGTCTATTAATTTCGTCTGTTTATTTCAATTTATACGTACCTCCAGCCACGGCGTCTGACCGCAGCACGCAGCTGGTATACAAAGGCAGCAGTTTCATAGACTCTGGCAACACCAGCTGTCCGGCTGATGATGGAGAGGCGCAGTGCCTCCTGTACGCTGCTAGGGACTTGGCACATCTGCTCGTGAGACCGTCGCGGACCTGACGCGGCGTCGCTTCCCTGAGCGCCCATACAGCTGTGAACAATCAATTATTAATTAACTAGCTGTATAAAATCAAGCTGTGGTAGCCCAGCGGTATTACCGTGCGCCTTTTTCGAGAAGGTCTAGGGTTCAAACCCCGGGCAGGCACCAATGAGTTTTCTAGTAAAACTTATGTCTAATTGATAATTGCAATTTATCACTCGCTTTTCGGTGAAGGAAAACATCGTGATGAAACCTGCATAGCTCTAGAGAATTCTGGGGATATGTGTAACCTATCAATCCGCATTGGAGCAGCATGGTAGGTCTTAGCTCCAATCCTTCTCTCCAAAAAAAAAACGGAGAGAAGAGGCCTATGCCCAGCAGTGGGATAGTAACAGGCCGTTACTTACTTACTTACTTAAAATCAAGCAAGCACGTGGCGTTCCGCCACAACCGCTATGCCTCTGAATTTTAAATCTGTAATATCTTCGGAAAGATCATTTAAATTACATGTTGCGTAGTTTTAAAGATTTAAGCATACATAGGGGGGACATAAGGGCATAGGGACAGACAGAGAACTTTGTTTTATACTATGTAGTGAAGAAAGATACAGCCTCACTAATATGGTATCTTTAATATTAAAAGAATAATGAATCTCGGAAATGGCTGCAACGATTTTCCTGAAATTCAGCATGTAGGTGGTTTTGGGGGAGAAAAATCGATCTAGTTAGGTTTTATTTAAAAAAAACATTTTATCCCTGTTTTTGGGCATTAAATAATACTAAAATTTATATTGAATTGAATTTTTGCCATCAACTGTCAAGTCAGAGTAGCTTATTCGGGTGGTCGTGACAAACGAAAATACCTAAGATCGAGCCCCTCTTACCCTATTGTTTTTTCTTTTTTTTTTTGAAGTCTTTTTATATTTTGGAAAAAATTATCAACCGACCGAGCTCAACCAGGTCAAAAACGTTATGAAATAGACCATCTGTAATAACCACATCATCCTCCTAAACTTATCCCACTGTAAGCGGGGAGGCACAACATGTTATCACATTATTTGGCTACATATTTTACGACCGGCTGTCAGGCAGGCAGCCGGTCGTAAAATATGTAGCCAAATAATCCGTCAACTTACCATAGTCGTATTTTACGACACCCCGGTAAGAAATCAAGCATTATGTTGAGTGTTAGACTAAAATCTGTTACAAAGAACGGGTCATGTGTAAGACATCTAACCTTGTTTGGTGAGGAAGTTGATGCAAGTGTCCAGCTCTGCCGAGCGGTACACGTCGGCGAGCTGGTGGGCCAACGCCAGCGCCAGGTTCAGCACCCTGAGCCGACGTTGACCACTCCTGTGGGTGTAGAGCAACGCGGCCTGGACGTACACCCCGTCCTCGGCGGTTAACTTGTCATCGTGCTTGATCTCCACGCCGATAGCTTTGTCCGAATCTGATGGAGAAGGAGTTTTACAAGTATTTATTTCAATGACAGCAAGTACGAGAGCCGTGATAGCCCAGCGGTGAAACCGTGTGCCTCTTCCGAGGCGTCACGGGTTCAAACTAGGGATGTGACTTGGAGTAGAAAAAATCGATTAATAAATAATCGTTTTTTTAATAATCGATTTTATTCTATTTCAAAAGTTGTCTTTTTCAACATTAATAATTAATTATAAAAATTAGCCTTTATTATAATTAAAGTGGACAACTACCAAGAAATAATATTAGATGTGCTATTTGTGAAATAATCCAATTTTAATCCAATAAAATGTGTTGGTTGGCTAAATCTGTTTTATTAAACAATGCATATGTAATTTAAAAAACAAGAAAAAAAGAGAAAGGTATACCTAAACTAATCGATTTAAAAAAAATAATATTCGATTATTAAAAATCGATTCTTTTGAAAGAATAATCGACTATTTTTTCACATCGCTAGTTCAAAGGCACTAATGAGTTATTCTGTTAAAAAACTTATGTGTCTAATTGATAATTGCATTCTATCAGTCGCTCTTCAGTGAAGGAAAACAACATGAGGAAACCTGCTTATTTCTAGAGAATTCTAGGGATATGTGTAACCTACCAATCCGCAATGGAGCAGCGTGGTAGGTTTTAGCTCCAACCCTTCTTTCCAAAAACGAAGAAAGGAGGCCTATGTCCAACAGTGGGATAGTAGCAGGCAGTTACAAGTACGCGAACATACGGTGGCACCTTTCCAAATCAAGATCCGTAAAGGCAGAATATAGCAGACAGATTAGGGATGTGACATGGAGTAAAAAAAATCGATTAATAAATAATCTATTTTTCCCCCTTTAAAATAAATTGATTTTAAAAAATCGATAATTTTTTCACCTGTCATCCTTAAATCTTTAAAACATTGTTATAATTTTATTTTAATCTGCAGTCTTGTACAAAGCGGAAAAGATTTGAAGTTCAAGCATTTCTCCTAAGTAAGTAGCGGCCTGTTACTCTCCCACTGGTGAGAATAGGCTTCTTCACCGAAAAGCGTGTGATAAATTGCAATTATCAATTAGACACATAAGTTTTAACAGTAAAATTCATATGTCGCACGGTGTTACCACTGGGCTACCACAGCACAACTCTCCTAACTAAATCGGTATAAAGCACTCACCAATGGCCGTCAGTTCGACATTAAATTTCTAAAAATATTTTCACAAAAGAAGTCATTGTTGAATCTTTAAAACATTTTTATCATTTTTTTCAATCTGCCATCTTGTACGAAGCGGGAAGAATTTTCAACTTCTTATCATTTTTATACGTAAATCGGTATAAAGCACTCACCAATGGCCGCCAGTTCGACGTCGGTAGTGTTGGACATGAAGAAGTGTCCGTAGAAGTCTGTCGCACGCACGCCCGTTGAAGTGCGTACGCGCATCACCGCGTCGTGCGCAGTGGGACGGCACAAAGTGCGTCGGACGTCCCATGTCAACCGCGCACCGTCCGTCTCCGCCTAGAACACGGAAAGTTTACTGAAAAATTCAAATTCAAATTCAAAATATTCTTTATTCAAATAAACTTGTAAACAAGTGCTTTTGAATCGTCAACTCTACAGCTGGTTCGGAAAGCTGTTCCTACCGAGAAGAGCCAGCAAGAAACTCGGCGGTTGCTCTTTTAAACATATAATTCTTAATACTATTTACATTCAGTCGTTACTGTCGTGTACAGGTTCAAAGAGAGCTATATCCACACATTCTTATCTTCTAAATAATCTTCAATAGTATAGTAGGCTTTCTGTATCAGCCTAAAAAAAAGTCAGCACCGATAGATTTGTCTATTGTGAAGCAATAGATACATCTTCCTTTTTTTTGGAAAGAAGGATTGGAGCTAAGACCTACCACGCTGCTCCAATGCGGATTGGTAGGTTACACATATCCCCAGTATTCTCTAGAGATATGCAGGTTTCCTCGCGATGTTTTCCTTCACCGAAAAGCGTGTAATAAATTGCAATTATCAATTTGCACACAATTAGACACATAAGTTTTACTAGAAAACTCATTGTCTGCCCGGGGTTTGAACTCTAGACCTCCTCGAAAGAGGCGCACGGTGTTACCGCTGGGCTACCACAGCTCAAAAGCCCAAAAAAAAACGGAGAGAAGAGGCCTATGCACAGCAGTGGGATAGTAACAGGCCGTTACTAGATACATCTAGACACACTATCTTTGAATGCTAAAAGTGGGATGAGAAACGTCAAGTAGTAGTAGACAAATCAGAGGCGTCATTTTCACCTGAAACTTTGATACATTGGAGCTTTATGCTGTTTGTGTCGGATATAATGGGAGAGAAATAAAGGGAGGAACGTGCAAGAAAGGCAAAGTAATAAGACAACGGCTACGGTGAATGCCGAAAGGTGGTCCTGTCGTAGAAGGGGGAGGAAATGAGGAGGGGTTTTAGTCCGTGGGACTTACACTACCCTACACTCCCCTGTGGAAAAGTCCGCGGGAAGTTCATAAAAGATTTCGTCCCCTCTAGGAAAAAAAGGTTACTGAACTATATTACAAACTATTAGTGTTACCCGTTTGTACGGGTCTTTTAAAGCGTTCAAGGACAAGCAATGAAGCAAAATGTGTTATATACGAATGAAAAGACTCGATTTTTTATCCCAAAGGTTACTCTGATGTATACGTATTTAATAGTGCCAAATTTCTTCAATAACCAGACAATCACAGACAGAAGGACAGACAAAGACAAATGCTGGATGCAAGGAAAGCTATAATATCCTGGCCAGGAAAGTTCTTGCAGAGATCAAGTGTCTATTACTGCATACGCTTGGATCCAATCAGGTTGTGATTCTTACAAATTGTGCAGCTGCAAGTTGCAATTATTGTATAGGACACGAAAGTAAATAATTTAATTACTTGATTGCTTGATGCAAGCAAGGCAATAATTAGGTATATAGGCTGTAGATTCGTTAAAGAGGTCAGTGTTAATGTAAAACTGAGTTGAGGTGTCACACAAGGTCCAACTCAGGACGACCGCGGCACAATACGTAATAATATTGAAATTCTTGACGCAAAGAAGGCAATAATGTATTTGGGTTGGTAATAATTTGAAAAGATCAGTGTCTATCACTGCATATACATCGATGAAATTGTGTTGGTGTTCACACAAGGTTAGCATCAGGATTAAGCTGTCTAGTACAGCTGTATAGAAATTTGGCGACTGTAATAGAGAAAACTATGGATGTAATCATTGAAATACTGGATGCTAGGAAGGCAATACTGTATCTGGCCTAGAAATTACTTAAAGAGCCAATCAGTACTTGGATCAAATTGTGTCAGGGGTTCACACAGGGTCCAACTCCCAAAAAAATAGATTAAATAATTGAAATGCAAGGTAGCCAATAATGTATTTGGGATGGAGATTCCTTGACGAGATCAGTGTCTAACTCTGTATATGGGTAAGCCAAATTGGGTTATAGTTTACACAAGATCCAATACACGACCAATTTGTAATATAATTGGAATAATGGACACCATGAAGGCAATAATGTACATGTCATGGAAGTTCCGACGAAGTATGTAATAAAATTGAAATGCTGGACGCAAGGCAATAATTTTCATGCTGTAGAAGTTCCTTGAATAGGTCAAACTGAGCTCAGGTTTCACACAAGGTCCAACTCACGACGAAGTAGGTGTACTTGTGCAGCTGGCCGCCCGTCAGCCGCGGCAGCTGGCCCAGCGTGGCCGCGTCCACGTACGAGTTGTTGCACACGAACAGCTGCACGCACACGCCGGCCGCGCAGCACGACTGGCCCAGCTCGTTGTACGCCGTCGTTTGCGGGCCTGCAGGGCACGGGTACAGACTATCACACAAGTTTGGAGGTACGAATCAACTTTCAAACATACTATAAATAAATATATGGGACACTTACACACACGGTCGTCCATCCCCAAAGTAAGTAACTTAATACTTGTGTTATGGACAGACAACTGGTGAATATATACTTATATATTTTTTAAATACATACTTAAATACAAATATACACCCAGGCTCAAAGACCAACAAATTCAATTATAGAAAATGTTTGAAAGGCAGGAAGGCAGGGTCACTACCCACTGCGCCAACGAGCCAGTCAATAGGATTTAGGAGTCAAATTATAGGAAAAAGGGTTGCGCTACGACTAACGTCCGGTTATATTAATCATTCATTTGAATTCAAATTCAAAATAAACTTGTAAACAAGTGCTTTTGAATCGTCAACTCTACTGCTGGTTCGGAAAGCTGTTCCTACCGAGAAGAGCAAACTCGGCGGTTGCTCTTTTAAAAATATAATTAATACTATTTACATTAAGTCGTTACTGTCTTGTACAGGTTCAAAGAGAGCTATATCCACACATTCTTATCTTCTAAGTAATCTTCAAGAGTATAGTAGGCTGTGTCAGCCTCTTTTTAACAGTGTTTTTAAACTGATGTAATGGCAAAGCTGAAATTGATTGCGGAATTTTATTATAGAATCTTATACCCAAACCCACAAACGAGTTACGCACTTTTGCGCAGCGCAAAGCAGGAGCCGCAAGCTAATGTCGGTTCCTACTTTGCCTATTATATACATCACCTATCGTTTTATAATTTATTCTCTTTCTTTATATTTTTATGCAGTTTATCACCCAAGTTTGGAGGTTCAAATCAACTTTCAAACAACTATAGGAAAAACTGTTGCGTTAAGACTAGAGGCTGGTCATAATCATCATTCATTTCAATTAAATTTCGGTATTCGCTTCTACAATAAAATTCCGCAATCCATACTAGACCAGTTCACAGAAAGGTTTAAATTAAGTATAAGAGATGTACGTAAAGCATATTACAAAATTAAAGGTTATTTGCATGATAAAAAAGAATTTAAATTTCTCTTACTCAATATCTGCTTCTCCTTTTCAGTTCCCAACAGTTTTCTGTCCTCCCTATTCGTGAGCTTCCCTGGCGCGTTGAAGGTCGGCAGACTTGTGTGGAACACCAGCAACTGCCCCGAGGTATCTGCTGCTTTTAATGCCTCTAGACCAGCCTGAAGTGAGATTAATATGTGAAAGCACATCAGATATTTTGAATGGGTCGGTTGTGATAAAAGGATCTTTAGAGGCTTTTTTTATTTATTATGGGTCGTCACCGCCAGACGGGTACGAGCAGTATGTCGGACTCTCACCGACTAAAAACCTGCCAGTGCTCCACCACGCTGCTGGTGGCGAGAACAGGGTACCGTTGGACACATTGCCCCCATCCCCAGCAGCAACTCTGTACCTTACGGTGGAGCCCCACTCTGGGGATCCTTAGAGGCTCCACCCACAAATTACATTAAACACGAAAATGCAACTGATTTAATTTTATTATTTCGTTTTAATTATTATTTTGTTTTATTATTTATTATCTCAATGTAATATTCCTTTTTATTTTTAAACTTATATTTGTTTTGTTATGTCTAGTTTAATTTATATTTACATTGTTTTAAATACTGATTTTTGTTTTTTTTACTCGGGAAGCCGGTGAAAATGGTGTGTTATTAGTTCCAGTAATGACATACGGCAATGCTGAGCTGTGTGCCCATTCTGTCAATTGCCAATTGCAGAATAAATGTTTTTTTTCATTTTCCAGCTCTTGGCAACTAGTGCTCACTATTAAACACTGTCTCCATACCTGTACTGCTGGCAAGAGGATGGTCTCCGTTTCCTTGTTGTTCTGGAACATCTCGGGCAGCTGCTGCAGCAGCGCTTGCAGCACGGGACCGCTGTCTTCGGGCAGCTCCAAGAAACCTTCCAGCAACGGCACGAACATGTCACCTACATCGCCTACCGATAGCATTTGAGGCTGTGCTAACGTACCCTACAAAAAAAGAATTCAAATTTATCTATAACTATAAGCGCTAACAATTAATTGGTGTTATAAAAGACATTTTAAATGGAGGACGGAGGGTAAAGAGGTGCGACAGGGACGGGCAACGTGTACTTGACCTTCTCGTACACCTATTTCCTTACCGTTGCACTGTCTACATAAATATTACATACAAGAAAAATAAAGTTTGTTATTTGGTATAAACTATCTTTTCTATTATCCCCTATTGATCAATAACTGCAAGTTTAATTCAAATGTAGATAAAATCTGCGAACAGTACTCTAGCAAACTCAGGAGAATTTGTCAAGTCATTTATATACACTAAAAGATAAACAGGTGTCAGGGTTGATCCTTGAGGCACACCTCAACTGTGACTGATTGGGTGACGTTATTTATCCATACTCGCTGTCGTTTATCATTTCAACTGATCAGTTTATGATCAAGTTATTAGTTTATCAGCAAGTTGGACTCAATAAGTGGTTTGATAGTGATCTATGTGAGAGATATTATGATCTTGTAGATTAGTTTATTTGTTATATGTATGAGCAAATAATTACCATACCTTTATATTGTAAAAGTGCACAGTAGTGCTGTATGTGATGAAACCGACGCGCGTCCAACTCTTGCCCGTTTGCTCGTCCTTCGGCATTGACTGCAAAATAGATATGAAAAAATACATAATTTGCCCTATCACAAGAATAAAGTTACATCTCTCATGCATAAGCATAGGAAATGTGACTTTATTCTTCAGATAGGGTGATATATAAAGACATTATCATCATTCTGCCCTTATCCCACTCTAAGTGGGGTCGGCACATGTTATAAACATGCTGTCACATGATTTGGCTGTGTTTTTACGACCGGCCGCCTGCCTGACATCAAATTGCCTTAGTCGTATTTTACGACACCTCGGTAAGAAAGAGGGCGATCTATTTTACTAAACCGGATATTAAGGATTAAAAGTATCTTTAATATTTAAATGAGTTAATCTTGTATGTATATATATTTTCAGAATCTCGGAAACGGCTCCAACGATTTTCCTGAAATTCTCCATGTAGGGGGTTTTCGGGGAGAAAAATCGATCTAGATAGGTTTTATTTAAAAAAAATGTCCTTTTATCCCTGTTTTGGGGCTCTAACATTTTTTTTAAATTTACATTGAATACAATCACAATTTTTTGCTGTCAAACGTAAAGCATAGTTTATTTGGGGAACGGCCGGTCTAGAGAGTGAAAATACCTAGGATCGAGTCCCAACTGCCATATTATTTTTTAATTTTTCTTTTCAATTTTTTTTTTAATTTTTTTTTTTTAGATCACTTCAAAAATTACCAACAAGGCTCGATCTACTCTCTATCATCTATCTATCTATATGTAAACTTAACATACGTGCACGACACGTTTGTTTCATGTACTTTAAGATAATTCAAAAATACACGTGAGAATCACTGATCTGATTTTCATTTGGAAGACGCATCCAGCACAATTTTCAAAATTAAAGATTTTTGTTTGAGAAACATTGTTCCAACGTTTAGCAAATGGGGAAAAAATTAATAATTACCTCGATAATGTCCAATATATTGTCGCAGACCGTTTGCACTAGGCCGTTTTTGATTGCGTTGTACGATACGTCGATGACAAACACGACTGCCGGTGGATTGGGTAATGTGTTGTTCTGAAAATATTATAAACTTGTTGTAGCCGTGACTTCGTTTGCGACAACTTTATTGCCAAAATACTCAATATTTGTATGATGATCTAGTCTTTACTCCGAACTACAGTTAAAGGTAACTTAATCTAAAACTACAGTTAACTTAAGTATAGAGTAAATTATTTCGCTACTTGGTGTGCGTAACAGCAAAGGCCTCTAGCTCTCACCACTGCCTTCGATATCCTGCCACTCTCTGGGCCTATTTTGGCCCAAGGTATTTTTTAGGTACGGTAAAGATGTTTTTTTTGTATTTTAAAGCTGAAGAGTTGGTTTGTTCGTTTGTTTGATTGATTGATTGTTTGAACGCGCTAATCTCAGGAACTACTGGACCGATTTGAAAAATTCTTTCAGTGTAAGATAGTTCATTTACTGAGGAAGGCTATTAGCTATATATCACGCTAAGATGAACAGGAGAGGAACAACAAAAAAGAGTACGAAAACTGCAAAATTTAAAGGTTTCCCTGCGTGGGTTGAGTAAACGGCAATAGTTATTCAAATAAACTTGTAAACAAGTGCTTTTGAATCGTCAACTCTACTGCTGGTTCGGAAAGCTGTTCCTACCGAGAAGAGCCAGCAAGAAACTCGGCGGTTGCTCTTTAAAAAATATAATTCTTAATACTATTTACATTAAGTCGTTACTGTCTTGTACAGGTTCAAAGAGAGCCATTACCACACATTCTTATCTTCTAAATATTCTTCAAGATTATAGTAGGCTTATAATACAAGATTATACTGCTGCAATGGCAAAGCTGAAATTGATTGCGGAATGTTATTATAGAATGTTATACCAAAACCCACAAACGGCTTACGTACTTTTGCAAGGCGCAAAGCAGGAGTCGCAAGCTTATGTCGGTTCCTGCTTTGTCTATTGTATACATCACCTATTACAAAATTGTTCCCAATCAAAATTGCTAGTTATTGATAAAGGTTTAAGTTAATAGTACATTAAATTAGAATTCCTGTGGGATCGGGATTGATGCGGGTAAAACTTTCACCAATTTCCACGTAGATGAATCCAGCACAGATACTTTAATAGACAAGATTCAAAGAGAATGTAGTATCTCACCCGACAATACTCTTTGGTGGCGACTATTTCGTAAGTCCCAAGCGCCATTTCCGCCGGCATCCGTCCGTATTGCTGCATACTGTTCACATACTGGGTATACTCCATTGGAACTGAAACAAACAACAACTTTTGATAGCCAGAACATGTTTTGTTTACAAGTTTATTTGAATAAAAAAGTTTTGAATTTAAAAAAATTGGTCCTTCGAGCCGGATTTTCGTAATTTTTTTCAAATTCAAATTTATTTGCTAAAACATTTTTTTACAATAAGGTGTTATATATTAGCCGTGTGGTATCCGGCTGAATAGAATAGACCACCCTCATTTCTTACCGAGGTGTCGTAAAAGGTGACCAAGGTAAGTTGACAACAGGTATACTGGTCGTAAAATACGTAGACAAATCATGTGACAACATGTTTGTAACATGTTGCGCCGACCCCACTCAGAGTGGGATAAGGACAGGAAGATGATGAAGGTGTTATTTAATTTTAAGTATGTTGCCTGTTATCAAAAATAACTTGTAAAAAATAAATAAAGTTAGTCATTAATTCGTTTTCTTTAAATAAGGGCTCAGTACTTTGAACAGCATCCTAACCTTCAGACGTAGCTTTGCAAAAGGCGCATTTAAAGTGTCTTCCGGCGTCAATGAACTTCATATTGGGGCACATATACGCTTTGCAGCGACAACAGCGTACGGGGCCCATCGTTGGGGAGCCAGTGAGTGCTGCGAAGTCTAAAACAGGAGGTTCTTGCTCACTTCCCACCGTTTCCGCCATAGGTGAGATCTGTAATATGAATTAACAAGAGATTTAGAGAGAAGGGAGAATATGAATTAACAACAACAACTGTAATTAACAACTGAAAACAATTAACAACTGTAATATAAATTAACAAGAGATTCAGAGAGAAGGGAGAATATGAATTAACAACAACAACTGTAATTAACAACTGAAAACAATTAACAACTGTAATATAAATTAACAAGAGATTTAGAGAGAAGGGAGAATATGAATTAACAACAACAACTGTAATTAACAACTGAAAACAATTAACAACTGTAATATAAATTAACAAGAGATTCAGAGAGAAGGGAGAATATGAATTAACAACAACTGTAATTAACAACTGAAAACAATTAACAACTGTAATATAAATTAACAAGAGATTCAGAGAGAAGGGAGAATATGAATTAACAACAACAACTGTAATTAACAACTGAAAACAATTAACAACTGTAATATAAATTAACAAGAGATTCAGAGAGAAGGGAGAATATGAATTAACAACAACAACTGTAATTAACAACTGAAAACAATTAACAACTGTAATATAAATTAACAAGAGATTTAGAGAGAAGGGAGAATATGAATTAACAACAACAACTGTAATTAACAACTGAAAACAATTAACAACTGTAATATAAATTAACAAGAGATTTAGAGAGAAGGGAGAATATGAATTAACAACAACAACTGTAATTAACAACTGAAAACAATTAACAACTGTAATATAAATTAACAAGAGATTTAGAGAGAAGGGAGAATATGAATTAACAACAACAACTGTAATTAACAACTGAAAACAATTAACAACTGTAATATAAATTAACAAGAGATTTAGAGAGAAGGGAGAATATGAATTAACAACAACAACTGTAATTAACAACTGAAAACAATTAACAACTGTAATATAAATTAACAAGAGATTTAGAGAGAAGGGAGAATATGAATTAACAACAACAACTGTAATTAACAACTGAAAACAATTAACAACTGTAATACGAATTGACAAGAGATGTAGAAGAGAGGAAATAGACACTATGTAACTAGTTAATGTATAGAACCGGCTATACTCACGTGTTATTCTATCGGGTTAGCCCGACTAGTTTCGAACCCATCCGGGGCACTTATTCATGAGCTCTTTAGAAAGCTCTCTCTCTTCTTTAGACTCTCTTTAGACGTGAGTATAGCCGGTTCTATACATTAACTATGAATAATACTCACGATAGTTTAAATTTAATAATGTAACTATTTAGAAATAAAGAACGAAATGCCGTGTGGTAGCCACTTGAGTTGAATTTATTAACCCTTATTTCTTACCGAGGTGTCGTAAATAGCAATTAAGTTAAGTTGACCCGCCATATGGTATTCGGCTGAGTAGAATAGACCACCCTCTTTCTTACCGGGGTGTCATAAGATACGACTCAAGTAAGTTGACGTCAGGCAGGCGGCCGGTCGTAAAATACGCAGTCAAATCATATGAAAACATGTGCCGAACCCACTTAATAGTGGGATAAGCAGGAGGATGATAACTATTTCGAAATAGTGTGATCATCATGTGATCGGCATTTTACAACCTTGAGCAGCGCGCTACTCAAATATATCTCCCAAAGCCACTACAACCAAATTTTCATAATCTGCCATCGTTCTTACCTGTGTTGGGAGCATGCGCTGACAAACTTTCGGCTCACAGGCTCTTAGTCCATTAACGATATTTCTACATATAATATGTCAGAACAAGTCTCGGATAAAGCTACAATATGTATGTTACTTATAATATAAACTTACTTATAAAATTTATTAAATATTTAAATATTCTTAACATTAATATAATTTAGTTTAGTTATCATTTGGAACACTGTTTATTGTTAAATTGTAACGAGGCGGGCGTTGACATCTGCAGCGCAGTTTATACTTTTGCAGTGTCTTCGTTGCCATTGTATAAGTGCATTTTTATTGTTCCGAATAAATTTCATTTCATTTCATTTCAAATATATACTTACAACCAAGCAGAATGGCATCGTGGTTTGCTTCAATAGATCTGCTGTGACCGGTACACTATACATCGAACTCCTTATATATCTGGGGCCTGGAACAGTACACGAGAACTTAAGTTATTTATATTTAAGTTACAATAATCATCATCTTCCTGCCCTTATCCCACTCTAAGTGGGGTCGGCCCAACATGTTATAAACATGATGTGGCGGCGTTATTACGACCGGCCGCCTGCCGTCATCTTCTCTTAGTCGTATTTTACGATACCTCGGTAAGAAATTAGGGTGGCCTATTCTACACAGCCGGATACCACACGGTAATTTAACACTTGCTTAATATCTGCTATGAATTTTAATTATAAGAATAAATGTTATATAAAACAGTGTTTCCCAAAGTGGGGCCCATGACCCACACGGGAATAATTAGATGGTTAGGGGGGTTTAGGGGGAAGGTTAGGGGGTCAATTCGATATGATTTTAAGCCTTTCGCTCTGGGCCATTTAAGTGCAATGCTAGATTTCGGTGCCAAATTTAACAAAAAAAAAAGCATTTTTTTTACTAAAACCTATTATTATTAATGTTCTTTAAGTGGACAATTCAATTTTTAATATTAAAATTTATTTATGTTACTTAGGGGGGCAAAATAATTTATAACGTGGGGGTATGGACCAAAAAAGGTCGGGAAACACTCCTATAAAGTTTTATTACGATACAGGTCTTTTATGGACACCTGTATCATAATATAACTTTTTAATCATAACGATACACCTATACAACCTCCAGCTGGACCGAGGAGGTTGAACCTCTACCTAAAAAAAGGTTTCAATGAACGAGTCCGCGGCGACGCAACACGCATGCGCAATCGATGTTTGCGTCTTGGCGCTAACATTTGACATTTAAAAAATCTTTTCAATATTTAAACAAAGTTTGGTTTTTATTTATATTGTTTTACGTATTATATTATGGGAGTAGATAAAGTAGTGTTTGACACTGTACATAACTTGGTCCCTTATTATGCAACAGTATCATAAACTACTATTTATACTATAAAACACACTCGTGTGAACAACAACAAGAATCCTGATTTTTCAACAGTATCATATATTACTATATTAATTTTTTATTTTTGGCCTGTACGTAATGTTTGTCATTGAAATTTTGGTTTCAGTTTTATAATCTTTGTATTATAGTATCAGAGTATATAAAATGACATAACTTACTGGCATTTCCTTTATCATCCACTACAAAGTCTGTGGTGACCAAAGGTGGTACAAGCCCCTTCTCGTTTGTTACGAACACTCCACCACGATTTTGCTGATCTTCTGCCATTACTTGTATCTACAAAAAATTAAACGAAAACTATTAATTAGATTATAACTTCACATGTAACTTTAAAGCTGTTCTTTAATATATTATAATTGTATTCATTATTCATAATAAGCTATTTCAAGCACTTTAATCTTCCAGCAGCCAGTTACTCAAGTGCTCCTGCTGCCCTGCCCTTATCCAACTCTAAGTGGGACAACATGTTGTCACATGATTTGGTTACGTATTTTACGGCCGGCCGCCTGCCTGATGACTATAGTCGCCTTTTACGACACTTCGGTAAGAAACGAGGGTGGTCTATTCTACTCAGCCAGATACCATACGGCGGACAAACTTACATTAGTCGCCTTTTACCACACCTCGGTAAGAAAGAGTATGGTCTATTCTATTCATATTCTATTTAAGCTTAGTGTAGGCAAGTAAAATGTTACAAAAATTTACTTACCGGACTTGGCATCTGATCTGGATCCAATCTCTTTTGCTGTGGCTGCTGGTACTGTTGTCCATAGCTGGGCTGCTGTGCTGGGAATGGTGGGTAACCCTGAGCTCCCATCTGCTGTGGGGGTTGCCCAGGCACTGGTGGCATACCTCAAAAAAAAAACAATACATTTATATAACAAATGGCAGGTATCTTTAATATGAATCTCAGAATCGGCTCCAACGATTTTCCTCAAATTCAGCAGGGATTTTGGGAGAAAAAAATCGTTCTAGCTAGGTTTAATGTAAAAAATAATTCGTTTTCTCCTTGTTTTTTTTTGGGTGAAATAGTCCGGAATAGGAGCTGACCACCCGCCCTGCACCGACAGGAGTCCCCGAAATTAGATAGATTAGATCCTTGTTTTAAGTCATTAAAAATACTAAAATTTATATTCAATATAAAACACTATTTTTGTAATTGTTGTCCAATCAGCGTGGCTTATTCAGGGAACGGGCAGTCTCAATATGTAAATACCTAGATCTCAATTACCTAATTAGTTATAAAGTTTCTATTATCTTGTAATAAATTACGGAGCCTTCCTCGGTAAGCAGGTATTTTATTATATTATTTTTACTAAACAAATAAATGGACACTTGTAGAGTGAAGTGGGCTTTTTTATTTTAATATACTAGAAAGATTACCCATAGTTGAAAGGCCTGAGAGTGATATCATTATTTAAATTTACCATCAAGTCAGGCACTATCAAAACAGTTTATATAAAAAATAATTGTGCCTAATTGATATATAGTTTGTCATGCGTTATTAATTAAAAGTAAATACAGAAACATGCATATCTCTGGAGTATTTCTGGTGGATTGTAAAACCTATCAATCTGTATTGAAGCATGGTGGATAGCTCAAGAGATAAGGCTCTCCAAAAAAAGAGAGATCTAACCCCAGCTTTAGGATACACTCCCATAGGAACATAGTAGATAAAACTTACCAGTGTAGGCGCCAGTTTGCGGAGGTTGAGGAGCACCATATCCAGGTTGGCTTCCAGGAGGTCCCTGGTACTGCATCTGCTGGCTTAACGGCGGCGGCATATGAGGTAGACCAGGCATTGTTTGGAACTGATTGTATTGTGCAGACGGCTGTGGTGGCATTCCTGGTTGTGGCGGTAGGCCTGGTTGCGGTGGTAAGCCAGGCTGTTGTAAGCCAGGCTGTGGAGGTAAACCGGGTTGTGGCGGTAAGCCAGGCTGTTGTAAGCCTGGCTGTGGCGGTAAACCAGGCTGTTGCAAGCCAGGCTGTGGCGGTAAACCAGGATGTTGCGGTAGGCCAGGCTGTGGCGGTAAACCAGGATGTTGCGGTAGGCCAGGCTGTGGCGGTAAACCAGGGTGTTGCGGTAGGCCAGGCTGTGGTGGTAAACCAGGCTGTTGTTGGAGGCCAGGCGGTTGTGGTAGACCACTCTGAGGCATCATTCCAGGCTGTTGAGCCATACCAGGTTGCATGGGAAAGCCAGACTGTTTGAAACCAGATTGCAAATGTCCTGGAGGTGGTAGTCCTGGCTGATTTAATCCAGGTGGAACTTGTCCCTGTTGACCAGGCTGAGGTAGGCCTGGCTGAGCTGGAAGACTAGATGCAGGTTGAACAGGTTTTGGTGGCATTCCTGGTTGAATTAGACCCTGCTGTGCAGCAAAGCCAGCTGGAGGTTGACCAAATTGAGCAGATTGAGATACAGGTTGTGATCCAGGGTGCAATGGTTGTTGAGCAGGCATTGGTCCCGATTGAGAAAAACTAGGTTGACTTGTTTGTGGCCCTTGACCAGATACTAGTTGACTCTGAGGAACTCCTGGCGCTTGAGGGGCCCTACCAGGTGGAAACCCAGATACAGATGGTGTTTGCCCTGGGCCACGCAGTTCTCTAGAATTAGACTGCATACCAGGTGGCGGACCTTGGAATCCTGGTTGTAATGCTGTACGGACCTGAGGCAGTAAACCAGTTTGTTCTTGAACTGGCCTAGATGTTGGTGGCCCTGGTTGAGCTTGTGAAATTGGCTGATTAGGCTGAGAAACTATGGCACCTTGTTGCATTGATGTTTGAGGTTGGAATTGCCCAGGTCCCTGGTTAGGTGGTTGACCGAAACCAGGCGGTGCTGGCCCAAGAGTGGAAGATGGGGGTATAACATTTTGATTTGATGAAGGGACCTGTTGATTATTGCTTAATCCTTGTTGGAACGGTGGCTTAACACCTGGTGGAAACTGACCAGAATAATTAGAGGTTGGGGGAAAGTTAGAGGTAGGAGGAATTTGACCTGGAGGTAACTGTGATACAGGTATATTGGGGAAGCCTTGAGGTCCATTTAAATTTAGACTTTGCATCTTCCGGGACATATCTAGTGGTCCATTTGGTGGCATCTGGCTAAATATATTAGCATTATGGCCACCATTATAGTCTTGAGATGGTGGGAAGCCCAGTGGATTGTTTGGTGCGTTGTTATTTTGGCCTGGAGGCGGATATTGTGGATTCATCATCTTGACTGAAGCCAAATTGTCTGGAAAACAAATATTAAGCTTGTATTTTTTTGACTGGCTCGTTGGTGCAGTGGGTAGTGACCCTACCTTTGGCTCTGCCGGTCGAAGGTTCAATTCCCACCGAGGGCAAACATTTTCTATAAATGAGTTTGTTAGTCTTCGAGCCTGAGTGTATATTTGTATTTAAGTATGTATTTAAAAAATATATAAGTATATATTCACCAGTTGTCTTTCACTGTTATGAAATAAAGTCCCTTGCTATTTCAGTCTATTTGTTTACAGTTAAGTACTGGACAGATTTTGATAAAGTTTTCATCTTCTTCTTCTTCTGGGAGTAGTGGCTTTGCAGGGCCATAAGGCCCAGTATCACTTTGACCATCACTGATCTATTGTGATCGCCACTGACTACAGTTCGCTGCCAATGCAGGTGATCTCCAGAAATTCCAGGATCTTCTTGGCAGCGAGATCCTTCACCTCTTTTGGGCGCAGACAATGCGACCCTAGGAGAGAGTAACGAATGTGAACCAGCGCAGGACAGTCGCACAGGATATGCATGGGTGTTTCCTCCGCCTCTAGGCAGAGTCTGCACGATCCTGTATCTGACAGCTTCAGGTTTAACATGTGTTTATTTAGTCCACAGTGCCCTGTAAGCGCCCTTGCTAGTTTACTTAAGTTGGTTCTACTAAGCGCTAAGATTTTACAAGTAGCTCTTTTGTTAAAGGCTTTCATTAGTGCTTTCGAGTGTTTTAATCCCGGACTGTTTCTCCAGAGATTAAGTGTATGATAGAAACAATAGGTTTCCAGAGTAAGCATGGCCAAACTTTTTGGAATTCCACAGATTGGTTCCGGTCCCATCTGCGGCATTTTGGCAGCTGCTTTGGCAAGATCATCGGCTATTTCGTTGCCGGGAATTCCTGCGTGTCCTGGAACCCAACGTAGTATCACCCTGTTACCAGAGCCCAGGGTGTTGAGTAAATTTTTGCAGTTTTCAACCAGCCTCGACTTTGTAGTCTCTGTAGATAGAGCTGTTAGAGCCGCCTGGCTGTCTGAGTGAATGTATATTGTGCGGTTAAGGTAGTTGCTCCGAAGCAGAGTTACAGCACATTCAATTATGGCATACACCTCTGCTTGGAATATGGAGGTAAACTTGCCTAGATTTTGACGAATCATCAGTCTAGGCATTTCCCCATAAGTACCGCATCCTACCTCATTTCCTGACTTGGAGCCATCAGTAAACCACTTAAGACTTCCAGATTTCCAAGTTACTTGGTTATGGAGCCAAGCATCTCGAATGGGTATTTCCACTGAGTATTTCCTGTGGAAAGTAAATTTGGGGACCATCATATCTGACGGCATGCCCAAAACTGGTATATTAAGTATTGTGTCTTGAAAAGATCTCAACACTTTAGACTGCCATGTCATTCTAGCCTGGTGGGTGATTCTGTACATGCTGGCCCTTGCTTCCTTTTCAACATACAAGTGGAGCGGGGGCAGATTCAGCAGGGCATTCAGTGCAGCACCAGGTGAAGTAGACATGGCTCCGGTAACTAGGAGACAGGCTGTTCTTTGTAGGCCAGCTAATCTAGTTTGTATGGTTGTCTGCGTCGTTTTCCTACACCAAGCCACTGACGCGTAAGAGACTATTGGTCTCACAATGGCAGTGTATAGCCACAGAGCAACTTTTGGTTTGAGTCCCCATCTGTTGCCCGCTAGCCGACCGCATGTATTTAAGGCCATTTTAGCCTTTTTCAGTATACCATCAACATGTGAGTTCCAAGTTAGCTTTTGATCTAGGATAATTCCCAGGTACTTGACCTCGTTTGAAAATGGTATAGTTTTTCCTTTCAACTGGGGCGGCCTAAGTGCTTCAAGCTTAGTTCGTCTAGTGAAAGGAACAATGACAGTTTTATCGGCGTTAATGGAGAGATCGTTCTCTGTACACCATCTGTCAATTATTATTAGTGCTTTTTGTATAAGATACGATATATTGCTGAGACTAAAAGTTTTCATCACAGACAGAGTGATTCAGTAGAAGTAAGTGCTACATACACCATCCCCATAAAAACCTTATCATAAAAAAACCAATATCAAAATATATCTATCTTTTTAAGATAACTAACTACACCATTCTTACTTTTTTTAAATGGTCAAGTACAGTGCTGTATATAGAAAGCTATTAGAAGAATACACTATTAGTCAATATCAATATAAACTAAGATTAAGAAGACAAATACTAATTAAATGCAAACTTATAAAAATCTGTGTTAACGCTTTAAAATATGCAATAATCATAACAAATATTTTAATAACAAAAATAATTGTTATATCATACTAAATCAGACAGTTTTGTAATTTATACTTTTGTCTGTTACTTCACTAATAATATTATATGAAGCAAAAAATAGGACAACTGATAAGAACATTTTATTTAAATTGATATTTAAATTGCTAATACTGCATGCCTACTGATGTCAAGAGCAAATCGGTCATCGGAATAAAACATACAATTACGTATTCAACTTAATTTAATAAAACATTTCCATTTGAGACGAAACATCTTGTTAATTTCAGATGCTAACACTGTCAAGTGTCTTCATTAATGATAAATATTTGTGGACCAATTAACGTTTTAATACAAAACTAAGTATCTACCATACACATTAAAGCGTAAACTTATTGTATTCCTCAATCTGTATATGTGATTAATACGAAAATATGATTTAATAACGAAATAAATGTTAAGATAGCTTTGACAGATGCTGTCGCACTTTTTAATAACGATTTCTACAGAGATAAACAATGATTCTTATAATAATTTTAGCCTAAGAGGTACGTTATAAGATAAGTTTTGTGTACTTACGGCTTCCTGTAAAATATTAAACAAATTTAGACGACAAAAAATATAAACAATATACATGAATAGCAACGAACCACGGGCCACGTATTCTGACAGTGTTGTCAGTATAACACCGCTTATGTGGAACTTTTCAAATTTCACCCAGACCGCGTATATTGGAACGTGCTATGTAATAATTAACAGGCGAAAACAAATTCTTTTAGACATAATAATCAAAATATCTGAAATATAGTTAAACATAAAAAAATAGTTTCATTAAACTAACTACAAGCATGTATGAAATATATTTAATATATAAATATATTTAAAATCTTTACAAAAAGGAACGAACTTTTAAAAATGGCAACCGAAAATAATGAATGTCAAACATTGAAATCACTAGATGCTAAATTGAACTTTATTTATAAAAAGTTAAGATTTAAATCATAAAGAACATTATTTATTTATTTTTAAGGCTTGGTCACACTGCAAATATAAAAATGTCTGTATTTTACGGACTATAATATTTCTTTACTTAGATTTAAAAATATTTTTGATTAAAGCACTAAATAAGGGTTTGTCTGTTAATTTAGCTTACATCTTGTCTTATTCGATTATATAACTGATATTTCTTTTCTAGGGTCCCATAGTCTTTAAAACAAAGTAACCGACTAGAGTAGGTAACTAAGTAAAAATTAATCATGGACACTGACAAAATTTATCGGCACTTTACAGAGATAAACATTTGCAAAAAACCATATTTTTCAAAGAAATAGTTTAAAAGGAAACATTATATTTATACCTAGTAAATTATTCAGTAATTAATAATTTATAGAATTAGGCGTTACTTTGCGGAGATCCATAATACAAAAGTAATAATAAAATTATTTTGCTGTAATCCGCGAAGAAGTAGAATAGAAAATATATATGATGCTAAATGTAAGTGGACAATCGGTTATCATACCTGATACATGCAGGAGTCGTAAAAACACATGCACAAACCTCCACCACCGCCACCACAATACACAAGCACTATATACGTTCACTATCACACGATTTAGCATTATATATATTTTCTATTTTACTTTTTCGTGGATTATAGCAAAATAATTTTATTATTACTTTTGCAGTAATTAATAATTTAAGTAATTGAAACAAATGATTACTTGCTGAAATAAATATGTATTTCGTTATATTGTATTAGTTCAGCCCGAAGCTTCGCCCGCGTATAAATCTGGAAAGAGAATTCAGGTTGAAAAGTAGATTATATATTTCTCTACAACCTCCTCTATCTTTCAGCGAAAATTCCCATAAAAAATAGTTCCGCTCTTGAGAATGTACTATTTACCTAAATCATACTGAAATTGGAAGTTATGGTAACCCAGTATTGAGACCGTGTGACTCTTTAGAGACGATTCAAACCCCGGGCAGGCACCAATGAGTTTTTATATTAAAACATATATGTCTACTTGATAATTGCAAGCTATCACATGCTGAAGAAAAACATCGTGAGGAAATCTGCATATCTCTAGAGAATTCTGGAGATATGTGTGACCAATCTGCATTCGAGCAGCGTGGTAGGTCTTGCTCCAATCCTTTTCTCAAAAAACTGAGAGAGGAGGTCATGCCCAGCAGTGGGATAATAACGCTACTTTTACTGTTATATTCATATCGTAAGCATCATACAAAAATCCGTTTTGTAGATTTTGTGAAAATCGATAAAATACAGACAGGTTTTGGTGACCTTATCATATGATGTTTATTGATATAGTATTTATTATCAAAGGAAACTGTAAGCGTTTGATCAAACGCTATTAATCTTATATTTTATTACATCTTAACGTAGACACACCCCTGGACTATTCTCGCACGCATGCGTATATAAACTTTATTTAGTGATGTCAAATATGTCGATAATATTTATTAAGTACACAATTTTTTTTAAACATTGAATGAATAACATAGTACAACCCTTATTTATTACCGATGTCTTATAAATAGCGACTAAGGTTATTTGACCTGCCGTGTAGTATCCGGCTGAGTAGAATAGACCACCCTCTTTCTTACCGAGGTATAGTAAAATCTGACAAAGGTAAGTTGACGTCAGGCTGGCGGCCGACCGTATAAGACATAGCTAAATTACGTGACAACATATTTAAAACAGGGCAAAATCAAGCTGTCCTTGCATACGCTAAGTAAACGGTGAAAATTATTCCAAATTCATGTACCTATTATAAAATTGTTGCCCTCTTAAAGTTCTAAATAAAAGTCCGCGACAGCATATGTCTAGCTTTTAAGGTTAAAGGATGATTCACGCTACACCGTGCCGCGACCGGGCCGTGCCCCGTCCGGGGCACGGTCGAACATTATGGTATACTTTTGGTATGAAGTGATTCATGCCTAACCGTGCCCCGGCCGTGCACGGCCGGGGCACGGCGTTGAAATGTCGGTGGGTATTGTTTCCCGGCTCCGGCACGGTTCGGCCCCGACACGTTGTAACATAAACATATGCGCCCGGGCGCCCGCAGAGCAGTCAACGTCAAATCTTAGTGAATTTAGCAGCTTAACAGCAAAATGGACAATGCAAATTGTTTAGAATGTGTGTAATTTGCCCTGTGATTTACGACATGAGCCATTTTAAGTATTTAGATAACAAATAAAATAATTTCTAATACTTCATCATCGATGGCAATTGCAATAGCTGCTAATTCAAATTGTGAAACTGCATATTTACTTAGGCGTCAAGTCTATCGATAGATGAAATCACTTGCTGACAAAAGCTACTTAACATAGATATAAGTCGTGCAAATAATAAACCCAAACAGCCCGGTGTAACATGAATGACTGGCACGGCCGGCGCACGGTGGCCGTGCCCCGGCCGTGGCACGGCCCGGTGGCGACACGGTGTAGCGTGAATCATCCTTTACCCACTTTAACCATTTTTATTTTCATACTCAGCCGAGTACCACACGGCAAATAAATTACTTAATATATCGATATTACTTCAGTTAACACTTGCAGCACTATCTTGAAATTCACCCTCTATCGATTCGCCCTGCGACTAATCTAGTCTGTTTGCTTAAAACTGTAAAGCCCAATATAACGCATCAAATGTAATTTATAAATTTAAACTAATACTTAGTAATACAAATCACTTATTTGCCGCTCAAATATTCTTATATAATTACTGTTAAACGTGTAAGTTTTAAAGTAAAATAATCTATAACTGATATGCTATAATTGTAAAAAAGGTGGAAAAGAAGTTAGAAATTATATTTAGTGTTTTTTATTGTTTAGATTGCATTTTGTCTAATCAAAATCGTGACGGACAGACGGTCTTGGCTTCTATAAAAAACATATATAAAGTCGTAAGGAATTACGAAGATGCCAGGTAAGAACTAAGTTAGATTATTATCTTGTTAGTACATTTTTTTTGCTTGTAAAGGCTAAAGAAATATACATCCAATCAAAGTATTTAAGTGTAAATATCTGGGTGACCGAGTTTCGCTCGGTAATTTAAATAAAAAAAAAACAATTATTTAGTTGGGATCGATCCTCGGCAATCGCATTTCTCGAGTCTGCCCATTACCCGAATAAGCTACGTCGACTTGACATTTAATGGCGAAAATTCAATTCAATATAAATGTTAGTGTTTTTAATGCCCAAAAACAGGGATAAAACAAATATTTTTTTACATAAAACCTAGCTAGATCAATTTTTCTCCCCAATTTTATATATATATATACAAGATTAACTCATTTAAATATTAAAGATTAATTTCTGATCAATGACTGTAGTAATCTCTATTACGTAATTTAAAGATAACATCTGGGTGACCAGGACCTTGCTCCGTAATTTATCTATATCTTCTATCTATACTTATAATAAATCTGTAGAAAGGTCAATTCTGTAACTGAAATATATTTCCAAAATAACTATCAGGGGGTGATTAGGGATCGATACTGATGCGAAAAATGCAATCAGTAAAATTTTTGTCTGTCTGTCTGTCTGTCTGTCTGTCTGTCTGTCTGTCTGTCTGTCTGTCTGTCTGTATAACCGTTATAGAAACAAAAACTACTCGACGGATTTTAACGAAACTCGGTACAATTTTTTTTCATACTCCTGAGCAGGTTATAGTATACTTTTCATCACGCTACAATCAATAGGAGCAGAGCAGTGAAGGGAAATGTCGGGAAAACGGGAGAAGTTACTCCATTTTTTAAGCTTCCGTCGCGTGTGCAACCTTGATGGTTAAAGCTACACAGAAATCATGTATGACGGAAATGTTCTCCTTAAAATTATATAAAAAATATCCCACGACAGCATATGTCTATCTTTTAAGGTTAACCCACTCTAACCATTTTTATGTTTATCAAAATACTATATTACGGTTTTAATCTTTCCATGCGGGCGGAGCCGCTGGCGATTGCTAGTACTTATAATAAATCTGTAGAGAGGTCAATTCTGTAACTGGAATATATTTCCAAAATAACTATCAGGGGGTGATTAGGGATCGATACTGATGCCAAAAATGCAATCAGTAAAATTTTTGTCTGTCTGTCTGTCTGTCTGTCTGTCTGTCTGTCTGTCTGTCTGTCTGTCTGTCTGTCTGTATAACCGTTATAGAAACAAAAACTACTCGACGGATTTTAACGAAACTCGGTACAATTGTTTTTCATACTCCTGAGCTGGTTATAGTATACTTTTCATCACGCTACAATCAATAGGAGCAGAGCAGTGAAGGGAAATGTCGGGAAAACGGGAAAAGTTACTCCATTTTTTAAGCTTCCGTCGCGTGTGCAACCTTGATGGTTAAAGCTACACAGGAATCATGTATGACGGAAATGTTCTCCTTAAAATTATATAAAAAATATCCCACGACAGCATATGTCTATCTTTTATGGTTGACTCACAATAACACGTGTAACTCCCGATAGCTTAGCAGTTCGAAGCTTTCTGGTAATATTTGTCTACTCCTACGTTTATATCACTCTCAGTCATCCCTAAATAAAAAAGTGAATAGTATTAACCATTGTATAAAAAAAGAATCATTGAAATCGGTATAGAAACACCAAAGTTATACATGAAATACGCAAATAAAATGTCGCTCTTTTAAGAGTAACCTTTAAAAAAAACATTTTTGTATGGTCTAATGATAACAAAGCTATGAATGTTGTATATAAAGACATTCTGTAATTAATTTTAAACAAAAAATATATAGGGAAAAATGTAAAATGTAAATATGTAGTACATGAATTTAGATATTAGATATAGCAGGAAATCTTCTTGGTATATGGAGAGGGGAATTGTTTTTCTTCAAAATTTAACGCGTGCGGGCCACGGGCAGTAATGAATAAATCAAAACTACTGGATCGATTTTAATCATTTTTTTCACTGAGTGACATAGGCTATATATTTTATACCCGTGCGAAGCAGGGTAGGCCGCTAGTTACAAAATAAAAAAAAGAAATTTAAAAAAAAATAATAGGGTAGGTGGGGCTCGATCCTAGGTATTTTCATTTCCCGCGACCACCCGTTCCTCGAATAAGCTACGCTGACTTTACAGTTAATGGCAAAAATTCAATTCAATATAAGTTTTAGTATTTTTTAATGCCCAAAAACAGGGATAAAATGATTTTTTTTTTCAGTAAAACCTAGCTAGATCGATTTTTCTCCCCCAAAACCCACTACATGCTGAATTTGAACAAAATTGTTGGATGCTTTTCCGAGATTCCGAAAAAAAATATATATACACACAATATTGACTTATTTAAATATTAAAGATTTAGATAAGAAAGATATCTTTAGTGATTCTCCTGCCCTTATACCACTCTGTGAACATGCGATAAACATGTTGTCTAATGATTTGGCTGCGTATTTTACGACCGGCCGCCTGCCTGACTTCAACTTACGTTAGTCTTATGTTACGACACCTCGGTAGTAAAGAAGGTGGTCTATTATACTTAGCCGGATAGCACGGTGGGTCAATTAACTTAATCGCCTTTTACGACACCCGGTAAGAAATGGGGGTAGTCTATTCTACTCAGCCGGATATCAGACGGCATAAGAAAGATATCTTAGTGCAAGCCGTATAAATATATAAAGTTTGAAAAACTAAAAAAAGTCTTTTTTCATATTGACGTAAAAAGTCGTCATTAATTCTTGGATACAAGAAAAACAAGTTAAAAAAGGCGTGTAACATAATTTCGTTGAGGAGTTCCCTCGTATGGAATCCTGGCATCCCAATCCTGGCAGCATCAGGTCATGCTTATCATAAACATGCATTGTCATCAGGAATGGACCAGTATTTAAAATTTTAGGTCAATCGGACACCGAAAAGTGGGTCAAATTTAGCTTACAAAATCCCACCTTCAAATACATAGGCAAGTTAAATAAAAACATTAAAAAAATCGATATATAACCTAGCTCCAGTTCAATAAAATTTGTCAAGGCTTTATCTCCAATAAAACTTTAATCACAATTAATAGAAATTAACGTAGTTTTATCTCCTAATTGGTATGAACAAATAATGTATTTTTCTTGTCTTAAGACGTTTCCTTATAAAGGTTCTATTAAATCACATTATTTACTAAAAGATATAACTTCTCCACCAGGTCGCATTATACAAGCCTTCATTAGTCTACTAATGCTCAGTCTGGTGACGGGAGTGCCTCAAAAACCCAACCTGGACGCCATTTTGAACCGTCGAACTGATGTCTACATCGCCGGCTTCTTTCCGTTCGGAAAAGGAGTGGAAAACTCGAACACTGGTATCTTTAGATAATGCATTTAGATTAAATAACTAATGTGTTTAAATTAAAAAAAAAAATAAGCCGTAGTAGCCCAGCGGTAATACCGTGTGACTCCTTCAAAGAGGTCACGGGTTCAAACCCGGGCAGACACCAAAGAGTTTTCTGTTAAAACTTATGTGTCTAATTGATAAGTGCAATTTATCACACGCTTTCCTGTGAAGGAAAACATCGTGAGGAAACCTGCATATCTCTAGAGAATTCTGGAGAAATGTGTAACCTACCAATCCGCATCGGAGAAGCGTGGTAGGTCTTAGCTCCAAACCTTCTCTCCAAAAACGGAGAGAAGAGGCCTATTCTCAGCAGTGGGATAGTAACAGGCCGCTACTTACTTACTCATGTTTAAATAGCCACAAAGATTAGCTAGAAACCGACATGAGCTTGCGACTTTTGCTTTCCCCCTGACAAAACTATGTCATATATTTCGCACGGTTAGTATTAAAGTGACCTAATTTGAAAAAGAAATAGCGTTATTAGGCGTAGCTCCTACAAAATCATGAGTGTTAAAGAAACCCATAACTTGGAAGAAAAAGAAAACACTAACTAGCTTTTTTTAATACTTTGTAACGTGATGTCATAAATAGCGTTGAAATAAGGATTACAATTTATCTAACTTAATAGCTGACTTGAGAATTAATTATTTTTTTAATGCCCAAAAACAGGGATGAAACGGTTTTTTTAAAAATAAAATCTAGCTAGATCGATTTTCCTCCCCTAAAACCGCCTGCATGCTGAATTTCAGGAAAATCGTTGAATCCGTTTTCGAGATTCGGAAAAAATAAATATATACATACAAGATTAGGTCATTTAAATATTAAACATTCATATGGTGTAGGACAATTTTGATCTATATCGAATATAATGGCGAAGTAACGAATGCATTTATTTAGATAAAGATACTAAAAAAAACAGTCTCGAAAACAGCTTAATATTTTTGGTAAAACTTTTCATCATCCTGCCCTTATCCCACTCTAAGTGGGGTCGGCACAACATGTTATAAACATGCTGTTACATGATTTGGCTGCGTTTTACGACCGGCCGCCTGCCTGAGGTCAACTTACCCTAGTCGTATTTTATTACACCTCGGTAAGAAAGAGGGTGGTCTATTCTACTAAACCGGATACCACACGGTGGGTCAACTTACCTTAGTCGTATTTTACGACATCTCGGTAAGAAAGAGGGTGGTCTATTCTACTAAACCGGATACCACACGGTGGGTCGACTTACCTTAGTGGCCTTTTACGACACCTCGGTGAGAAATGAGGGTTGATAAAACTTTTATGGAATGATTTTATAATATGTATAAAGAGCTAAGTACCAAAGCTATGGTAAAACTGCTGTAGGTCGAGGCGTGATGCCGAGCGTCAAGCTGGCGTTGGACCACGTCAACGAACACGACTCCGTGCTGAGGAACTACCGCCTTCACATGTGGTGGAACGACACCGAGGTAAGGGCTGCTAAATGTTAATACTAAATGTAAGAGCTCAAGACCGAACTCAGTGGCATGATATTGGAAAGACCTATGTCCAACAGTGGACAAGGATAGGTTGATGTTAAAATGTAGAGTAACTAACTGTCCGCCGACTGGTATCCGGCTGAGTAGAGTACCCTCATTTCTTAACGAGATTTCGAAAATGCGACTATGGTAAGTTGACCCACCGTGTGGTATCCAGTTAAGTAGAATAGACCATCCTCATTCTTGCTGAGATGTCGTAAAAGACAACAAAAGTAAGTTGTTTTCTGACAGGTGGGCGGTCGTAAAATACGTAGCTAAATCTTGTGACAATATGTTTATAACATGTGCCGACCCCACTTAGAGTGGGATAAGTGCAGGATGATGATGTAGTAAATCTATTGTACCCAGTGCAACGCAGCAGTTGGTGTTAAATCGTTCTTCGACATGATGCACAGCGGTCCGCACAAATTGATGCTGTTTGGAGCCGCGTGTACCCACGTCACAGACCCTATTGCTAAGGCCTCCAAACACTGGCATCTTACACAGGTATATATTCAAATTTAAAATATTCTTTATTCAAGTGGACTGTTTACAGTACTTTTGAATCGTCATATGTTTTAAAGTAGCTACCGCTGATTTGGAAGTTTGCTCCTACCGAAAAGAACCAGCAAGAAACTCGGCGGATAATCCTTTAAAAACATAATTACAATTTGATTGATGGTTACAAGATAATCGTTACTGGATGCGTAGCTGACTGCAGTTAAGATATGCTATCACTCAAATAATCCTCAATTGTATAGTAAGCTTTATGTAGCAACATCGTTTTAAGATAATTTTTTTTTGAGGACTTTTATTTACGACTTTTAGAGGGGAACAATTTTGTAATAGTAATTTTTGAATAACTTTCACCGTTTACTCAGCGCACGCAAGAAAAGCTTTAAATTTTGCCGTTTTCGTAAAAAAATTTATTGTTGCTCCTCTCCAATTTATCTTAGCGTGATGTTATAGTCTATAGCATTCCTCGTTAAATGGACTATCAATTTAAAAAGACTCAAAGAATTTTTCAAATCGTTCCAGTAGTTCCTCTCTCTTCAGCTTTATATATTAGTATAGATTATTGTAAAAAAGATATATCCGATTCCAAGTCCGATATATAATCCGATATCGACTTTCCAGCTATCATATGCCGACACGCATCCGATGTTCACAAAAGAGGCGTTTCCGAACTTCTTCCGCATCGTGCCTTCGGAGAACGCGTTCAACATGCCTCGTATCAGATTGCTGGAACATTTCAACTGGACTAGAGTCGGCACTATATATCAGAATGAGCCCAGATATGCGTTGGTAAGTATGATATACCATAAAGAAAAAGAATAACTCCTTTGCACCAGTAAAAAATAGTACCTGATTGATCGAGCCTTGTTCGGTAATTTTTTACAAAATAAAAAAAGAAACTTAAAAAAAAGAAAAAAAAAATTGGGTATCGATGGTAGGTATTTTTATTTCTCGAGACTGCCCGTTCCCCGAATAAGCTGCGCTGACATGACATTTCATGGCAAAAATTCAATTCAACATAAATGGGGATAAAACTAATTTTTTTTTAAATAAAACCTACCTAGATCGATTTTTCTCCCCCAAAACCCCGTACATGCTGAATTTCAGGAGATTCGTTCCAGCCGTTTCCGAGATTCCGCAAATATACATATGTACATACAAGATTAACTCATTTAAATATTAAAGATAAACAAGTCAAATTTTAACAAAATTTCATGTTTCTACTTTTAACCCTTGAGGAATTCCCTCGTCTGGAGCCAAACCTGGCAGTAGCATCAGGTCCTGCTTATAATGAACATGCATTGTCATCGGGACTGGATCAGTATGTAAAATTTCAGCTCAATCGGACACCGGCTAGTGGGACAAATTTAACTTGCAAGATTTCCACCTTCATATACATACATTGCAAGTTAAATAAAAGGTATAAAAAAGAACATAAAACTTTGATTGTAGGTACAGTTAAATGTACAAAGGGTCACGTCAACTTGTGTTTAAATACCGTCAATTTTATACTGGCTTTTCCTGTTTCTGATGGAAAAACGGGGTTTTTATAAATAATTAGTTTTTGTTTATTCTTTAGGCGCATAATCGTCTTCTAGCTGATTTGGATGCTGCTAACTTTTTGGTAGACGAGTCCCAAAGTTTCGCAACGGAAGTGAAGACGGCGCTTTCCAAACTGAAAGAGAAAGATGTCAGAATTATATTGGGCAATTTCAATGAAACCTGGGCAATGAAGATATTTTGCGAGGCATACAAGTGAGTGTATTAAAATTTCTTACAATTTGCTAGTTAAATTTGTTCCAAAGAGTTATTTACCTCTATTCAAGTAAATCCTTTTTATGCATAAGGAAGAGCTTATCATAAAATTTCTGGAGGATTCTTGGGATATGTGTAATCTACTAATCTGCATTAGCGTAACGTGGTATGTCGAAACTCCAACCATCTCTTCAAAAAGGAGAGAGGAGGTCTATGTTCACAGTGAGATGGTAACAGGCTTTTACTTGTTTTCTAATATAGTCTTTGTCAAAATATACATACAACTGGAATTCTTCAAGGCTTGTACAATGAAACACACAAGGAAGAACCCATCTGATTAAATTTATGGAGAATTCTTTGGATATTATGTATAACTTACAAATCTGTATTGGAGCATTGTGGAGCTCAAACCCTTCTCTCCAAAATAAAATAGGAGGCCATGCCCACAGTGAAATAGTAACAGGCCTTTAGTTTACTTTGGTCGAAATATTCATATAACTGGAATACTTCAAGGCCTGTAGATTAAAGCGCTCTAATAAGAGCTCATCACATTGCATTCTCATTCAAATATATAGGTATACGAGACGCATTGCAGAACTCTATTTGCTATTTGTAGCAGAATATTCTCTACAAAAAGCAAGGAAGGCGCCTTAACCTATATTTAAACTTCTTTCTGCCTTTCCTATTTCCAGACTTGAAATGTACGGCCGAGCGTACACTTGGCTGCTCCTTGGTACATATAGCAGCAAGTGGTGGACCAGGCGAGCACCGTGCTCTCGCCGGGAGCTTAGTGCTGCTCTGGACACAGCCATCCTCACCGACCTGCTGCCGCTATCTACCACCGGCGAGACTACTGTATCGGGCATTGTGAGTACTTAACTCTTGTTTCTATTATTCGATAAATGGACTTTGTCATTTATTGTGTACCTTAATTGTGCCCGTTCTATTAACTTCTGCTGTGCCTTCGGGTAAATTATTCAACTTGTAATGTCTGTTGCCTGCTGTCTGCTGTCTGTCTATAAAAGTCATGATCCACTTTTATCAAGTGTGGACCTATTGGTTGCTGTATTTGTCAGTATTTGTTACATCCGGTATTTTCCAAAGGACGGCCTATTCGTAAGGGCGTCACTATCAACAGATTATCGTCAGATTAAATATGTTAACACAGGTATGTTAACAGATATATTTAATCTCATAAAACGGAAATAGATGGTGCTAAAGATTTTCTTCCCGCAATAAGGTTACCATAGTAAATTAAGGAAATCATTATGGCTCTCGAGGCTATCATATCTGGAAGAATGTATAGTGAAGAAGCCATCGATGCTCAATAAAATAAAATAGGTATAAATCACTACATATTATAAAACAAAGTCCATATTTCCGTATGTACGCATAAAACTTTAAAACTACGCAACCGATTTTGATGCGGTTTTTTTTAATAGATAGAGTGATTCAAAAGGAAGGTTTGTACGTATAATAACATTCAATACGAAGTAGAGAAATACTGTAATTTTTGAGGTTTCTGTAAATAATTACATTCTTTTCCGCTTACATTGCAAACGCAGGCTAAACCCTACGAGATTTATCAAAATGATGTACTAAGTATTTGTACACCTTAAAAAGGTCTACAGAAAAGTCCGCGATGGTATATGTCTATCTCTTATGGATAACCCACAATAGCAGTTTTTTTCATTTACTTTTTACGAAATATGATGCCTTATGTTCAAAGCAATTTTTATACAATACAGCATTAATCTTTATCCAATTAAGTACATTAAATAAATAGTTGATTTAATATAGATCAATATGGCCGTTTACAGCATGTAATTTAAGTGAACATTTTCGGAGATATTACAGATTTAAAATGCCGTGAGGACGCCGCGCTTCGCTCTAACACTTCGACTTTAGCTGCTATGTCCCTCTTTCAAGAGTTTGTTTAAAGACATTCTGTAATTAATTGTTAAAATAAAATACATAGGAAAAATGTAAAAGTAAATAAGTAAAAATGTACTATATGAATTTAGATATTCCAAAGATAGCAGGAAATCTTCTTGGTATAGGGAAAGGAAATTGTTTTTCTCCAAATTTAACGCTTGAGGGCCACGGGCAGTAATGAATAAATCAAAACTACTGGATCGATTTTAATCATTTTTTTTACACTGACTGACATGGGATATATATTTTATACCCGTGCGAAGCAGGGGCAGACCGCTAGTCGTAAATAATATAAGATATAACTGTTTGCAAAAGCTAAATTTTATGTTAAATATAGTTCCGGTTTAATTGGTAACATCCGATTATACTATATTTATAATCATATCGTATTCTTCCAGACTGCTAAAGATTACCAAGTGGAGTACGACCGAAGAAGAGGGATAGAATATTCCAGATTCCATGGATACACCTATGACGGTTCGTGCATATACTATATCATGACTTGATTTGTTATGTCCTGATGAAAGGGTTAAATTACAGTAATAACCAATAAAATATTTTGAGAGTCCAACATCATTTTTGTCATTATTGCAAGAAGTACATTTAACGGGAAATGTTACATTAAAATGAGTGTTAAATTTTTCCTGTTTTGAGACTCCTATTTTTTGTTCTTTATATATCAGAAACTCAATATAGCAACCAAATTATAATCGCTAAACACAACAACATACTTTACAACATATACAAAGGAATTGTACTTGATACTTTTAAGAAATCATACAATATTTGATCAAAGTCCACATAATTATGAATTAAATAACTGTTTCAGGCATTTGGGCGATGGCTTTAGCCATCCAAACAGTGGCACATCGGGTGAAGTTGAAATATAAGGAGAAGACCGTGCAAGACTTTCGGTATCGAGATAAGGAGTGGGAGCAATTGTTTCTGGATGCACTCAGCAACGTCACATTTGAGGGTGTCACGGTAAGTAACAAGAAACCATAGCTAGATTTGTCCCAACTGAGACTCTCGACCGACTCTCAAATCCAACCTTGATATCTCTGGTAAAAGGTTTAGTAGTCATCATTCTTCTACCCTTATCCCACTCTAAGTAGGGTTGCCACAATGTTTTCATCTCTCTGGCGCTACTGTTAAAAAACAGCATATCTTTTAACAATCAAGAAACTAGCATATCTGTGGAGAGTTTCTTGGATATTTTAAACCTACTTATAAGTAATGCGGCAGCGTAGTGGCTTTTATGCTTTCATGCATTTCGAAGAGGATTCTACCTAGCAATGGCATAGTAAGAAGCTGCTAGTAGTATGGTAAAGGACATATAAAATTCTTCATTTTCTTTTTCGAACCATAATTTTCATGATTTACTTAGTGTCATTGAATATGTTCACGAGATTTTTTACGTGATTTATAAAAATATACATTTTAGGGTCCTGTACGATTTTATGACAATGAGCGCAAAGCTTCCATACTCCTGAAGCAGTTCCAAGGGGAGCAGATTGGAGAGGTAAAGGTCGGGGAGTACTGCGCCGAGAGGGATCGCCTTGACCTCAGCAGCGGCGATCCGTTCAAATGGGTCGGCAAGTAAGTTAATGTTTATCCTCGTTAATTTAACATTTTTGAAGTGAAAAATGTTATGGGCGCGTTGATTATGGGCACTGAACGAGACTGAGTCGTCACGGTTGGCTATGTAACGCTCGTTCGGGTAAAGTAGACTCGAGACGAATAAGGGAGCGAAAGAGATATAAAAGATTTATAGAGTTAGTTACTTTGCGGAGATCCATAATACAAAAGTAATAATAACATTATTACTTTTGTATTATTACACGATAAAGTAAAATAGAAAATATATATACTGCTAAATGTAGAGTGGAGTATGCGTTTTCATACCTGATACATGCAAGATTCGTCACAACACATGCACAAACCTCCACCACCGCCACCACAATACACAAGCACTACATACTTTCACTATCACAAACTCAACAATCGTATCGCCCCGCAACCGAAGCATCATCAGGAGATAGACTCCACGACAAAATCGCAAAGCCATTTGCGATTGTCCACTCTACATTTAGCATTATATATAATATATTTTCCATTTTCATTCATCGTGGATTATAACAAAATAATTTTATTACATTTGAAAGAGATATAGTTAATGCGTCTCTGCTATACTTACTCGGCAACTGTTTCACACTTAGCATTGTATTATAACGTTCGTGTATAGTTGGCTAGAGTCGACTAATGGAGCGAAAGGAGGAGTTCAGCGACTGTTACTTGAGAAAAAATGATGCATCAGTCATATTTAGTACCAACATGGATACTTTATATGCCGTACTTTATGTACTTTCTTTTTGGGACGTTACAAACGCCGCGTATCACCAAATATTTAACACAAAAGTAATGAGAATATTTTTTTCTATAATCCGCGATAAAAGAAAATATATTTAATGCTAAATGTAATGTACGTTCTCATAACTGATACATGCAGAATTTGTAAGAACTCATGCACTACCCGACACCGATGACACAACAATACACAAACACTGCACACATTCATCGTCACAATCTCAACAATTGTTTCGCCCTGTAACCGAAGCTTCGTCAGGAGATAGACTCCACGACAAAATCGCAAAGCGACAAAATAATATTCTCATTACTTTTGTATTATGGACCTCCGCAAAGTAACGCCTAATTTTATAAATTATGCAAATATTTAATGTTTTTCAGAAATCCTCCGAAGGATCGCACCCTACGCTTGATAGAGCACACGCAAGTGAACATCACCCTGTATGCTGTGGTGGTCTTCTGCTCCGTGCTCGGGATCCTGCTGGCCACAGGATTCCTCGCCATGAATATTCACTACAGGAATCAGAGGTACACACAATATTACTATAAACAACTACAAAGCTATAATAAACCCCAAACTTCACATTTCACCAAACATTTGATAGAAAGAGGCCATAAAGTTCCTAATTACCATAGTTTCGAAATCTTGCACACCTGTGAAAAAGTCTTAAATTAAACATCTGAGAGCAACTTGAGATTATCAAACATAACAATGGTACCCTCATTGACGATCAGATAAATGTTTCTAGTTCAAGCTTGTTACACTTGTTCGCAGGAAAAATAAAATAAATGGTGGGGTTGACCGATTAGTATATAACTAAGCATTACCCAATGCTTTGCTCTCCAATTTTTTCGTCGAGTCTATCTCCTGATGATGCTTCGGGGCGAAACGATTGTTAAGTTTGTGATAGTGAACGTGTGTAGTGCTTGTATATTGTGTTGGCGGTGGTGGAGGTTTGTACATGTGATTTAAGAATCCTGCATGTATCAGGTATGAAAACGGATTGTCCACTATATTTAGCATTATATATATTTTCGATTTTACTTGATCGCGGATTATAGCAAAATATTTTTATTATTATTTTTGTTCAGAATGTTTAGTGCTAGTGGTGGTGGAGTTTGATGCATTCGCTTTTGATCCTGAATACATAAGCTATGAAAACGGATAGTAGACTTTAAATTTAACAATAAACTGTTTCATAATAATATCTGATATTAATACATTTTTAGCAGCCAAATATATTTAGCTGCTAGCTAGCCTTTTACGTGTTCATTGCAACGTCTATGTATATACGATTCTTCAGAGATTTGTGGATCTCACTTTATTTTTTAAAGTGACATCCACAACTACTGGGATAAAATTATAAAGAAAACTAATTTATAATCTAGAATTTCCTATATTAAAGAACTAACTGTGCCTGTGGCTTGGGCTGTTTGGAAGTTTAATTAAAATCTTGAACATAAAAGTAGTTGTTGTGAGTTATCGATAAGAATTAGAGACATGCTGTCGCAGCCTTTTTTGTAGATCTCAACAACAACCATTCTCTAATACAATACTCTAGTGTACTTCTGCTGATTTACGTGATGCATGTGACTAAAGCTGCCAGCAGGCGAGTTTTTTTTAAATAATGCGATCTCTTAGTACAAACTTAGTTTACATAAAACCGAAATGCACTATTAACCTAAAGCTTCCGGAAGAAATGCATTATCTTATAGTAAAAATCTTACGAAACTCCGTTCAGTAAATTTTGAGGAAATCAATCACATACAGCTTTTGGGGACCTAAACATACTTATTTGTCCGTAGGTATATAAAAATGTCTTCGCCACATCTGAACAATTTGATCATCGTTGGATGCATGCTCACCTACCTTAGCGTGATCTTCCTCGGCCTCGACTCCAGCCTCAGCAGCATCGGTATGTACAAGTTCTACATATCTCCTAGCCTTATCCATCTCAAATCTGTGTTCATTCATGAATATCTTTATGTTCTCTCTATCTTGTATCGGATCGAAGGTAACAAATTAAATAAATTCTTAATAATAAAGTCTTTTGAGATTAGTTGAGATTAATTATGATTATAAAATAGTAAACAATAAAGCGAATTAAGACTTAGCACTTTCGATTCGCATGCCGCTGGCACTCTGTCACGCTCATGTTTCTCATCAATTTCATTAATTCTTAGGTCTTTCTCAGGAAATACCACGAGGAGGTAATAGCTTGCAACATTCCCCCCAGCTTGAGCTTCGACCCCGGGCAGAATGGAACCCGCTAACCAAATTTTGGGAACTGTACCCTTGTTTCGTTTTAACTGATTCTGAGAAAGACCTAGGCTCTTTTCTAGGTCGTCGGAGTCGACAGCATGTTTCCAAGTTTTGGTTTATTTTCCTTCTATCCATCGCTTTCGGTGGTATGTGATGATGTTTTCGTGTTTTTCATAGCTTTGCCATCCAGTTTATGTAAGTACTGAACTATATCGCTTTTCTTTGTTATCGTTCTTTTTAATAATCGCAATTACATTATCAATCATCTCTGATATCACCTCAGCGTAATTGCTTTCGCTAATTTCTGTTGTACTAAAGTAATGCATGTTCAAACTTATAAAATTATTAAATAAATTTTTCGTAAACACAAGAATAATCTTTACTTAAAATTCTCAATTTTAAACTACCAATCTTTCAGTTTTTTTTACGATGTGTCAGTGAATTAAAATGACTTTTTAAATTTACATGGATTTTAAAATTAAATTTATTTACATAGCCGCGTTCCCGTACATCTGCACTGCGCGTGCTTGGCTCCTGATGGCCGGCTTCAGCCTGGCCTTCGGAGCTATGTTCTCTAAGACTTGGCGTGTCCACTCCATCTTCACTGATGTCAAGCTTAATAAAAAGGTAAGCTTATAGATATTTAGTATTTATATTATTTCTTTTATCTTTATCTAATAATTCAGCATAGTTTATAGTCGCAGACTTTAAAATTGGTGTATAGATAACCCGGCAAAACTTTTCCTTCCCCTTTGCTTTGGTCCACGGTTCGTACGATAAAATAAGTGTTGTTTTCACGATTTTCCTGGTTATTTTGCTAATTTTTCTATCAATTAGGACTCTCAACCAGCCGTTCTTGAGTTTTCGCTTAGTAATATATTAGGAGCCCGTTTTTAAATGTTATCATGGGGAGATGGTAGTAGCATGGATTTTCATGATACTTCTCTCCTAGATCAAGACTTGTCTTTATCTTTGAAGACCTTTCTTAATCGTGAGCATTAAATACACTTATGTGAACGTACTAAGGATGGCTTTACCTGAGCTTTACCTGCAATCTAAGCTCCATAGTATTTGATATCCAAAACATAGTAAGAGTATAAGTCCATATCCAATAGACTTAGTAGTGGTTTTTCTTTAACAGGTGATAAAAGATTACCAGCTGTTCATGGTGGTAGGTGTACTGCTGTGCATAGACCTGGCCATCATGACAACTTGGCAGATATCCGATCCATTTTATCGCGCTACTAAACAAATGGAGGCTTACGTAAGTATTGTTACGTAAAGGGTTCATGGATTTGGAGGAAATCACCTGACTGCTGTGATAAAATAAAGTAAAGCTGTGATAGCCAAGCGATAACACCGTGCGACTCTTTCGAGGAGGTCACGTGTTCAAACTCGGGCAGACAATAATAAGTTTTTCTGTTAAAACTTATGTGTCTAATTGATAATTGAAATTTATCACAAGTTTTTTGGTGAAGGAAAACATCGTGAGGAAACCTGCATATCTCTAAAGAATTCTGGGGATATGTGTAACCTACCAATCCGCATTGGAGCAGCGTGGTAGGTCTTAGCTCCAATCCTTCTCTCCATAAACGGAGAGAAGAGGGCTATTCCCAGCAGTGGGAGAGTAACAGGCTGATACTTACTTTTTTTTTACCTGACTGACTCGTTTAGAAACTTTTTTGAATTAAAGAGCCCGTACCGAACGAGACCATGTAACTCTTTCAACATCAATTAGTTTTTGTGTTAAAACTTATATCCATATAATTGTAATTTATATCACCCTTTTCTTTAAAGCAAAACATTGTAAAACTTGCATATCTCTAGAGATTTTTGGGGATATGTGTAACATACCAATTCGCATTGGAGCAGCGTTGTGATAAGCTTCATCATCAGGATATTCAAATTCAAAATATTCTTTATTCAAATAAACTTGTGAACAAGAGCTTTTGAATCGTCAACTCTACTGCTGATTCGGAAAGCTGTAACTACCAAACAAGCAGACTCAGCAGCTATGCTCTTTTTGTATTAAAAAGAAGCCGTTACTTTTACAGCCTCATCCCACGAGTGAAGATATCGTGATAGTGCAAGAGAACGAGTACTGTCAGTCTGAACGGATGCCTATATTTATCGGAGCCATCTACGCTTATAAGGGACTTTTGTTGGTAAGATTTCCATTATCTATTCTTCTTCTCTTTTAGATATCCACTGTTCATGAGCCTCTGCGAAAGATATCTATGTAATTTTGAAATAAGATCAAAATATTTTTTATTCAAATAAGATTTTTCAAGCACTTTTGAATCCTCAAGGATCATTAAGATTGGTTAAACTACGATTGGTTGCTCTTACTGAGGAGAACCAGCAAGAAACTCCACAGTTAATCTATTAAAATTATGAAAAATTTAAATTTAGATTGTTAAGCATTACAATCTTGTAGAAAGCTAAAAGGATATACAAGAATCTGTAACGCCCAATGGTTTTTCCAAAATATAAGTTAATTCCATTGCCAATTCAGTATTGAAGCTTTTGTACCAAGCAAACATATAGTAGACAAAACTTAGTTTGTGCCTTCGCATTTCGCCTTTGGAAACAAGAAAAAATGCGTAAAAAGAATAGTTAAATGCTTTATTAAAGGCGAACGTAGATAAAACATTTAGTTTATTCATAATATATGCTTGTCTACAGGTGTTTGGCGCGTTTCTTGCGTGGGAAACCCGCCACGTCTCAATCCCAGCGTTGAACGACTCCAAGCACATTGGTCTATCGGTTTACAACGTGCTCATAATGTGCATCATGGGCGCCCCTTGCGCATTGGTGGGTATCGTTTTCGTTTTGTTCTTCACGCTTGGTTATTTTGTAAGAGCCCAGTTCGACGTCCCGAGACGAACATATAATCAGTTAAAAATTAAGAACTCTTTCTTCTTTGCCTTTTTCATCGTGGTATTCATATTTATTGGAATTAATTGAAATCTCTTACGAGATTCTCTACCATCTGCTCTCAACGCATTCTAGGATACTTTAGCAATATCGCTCATAGAGATCCAAACGACCTGGATAAGGTGATAATCGTCGGTAGAGTCAAGGGCATAAGAAACAGGGATCGACCCCCTTTGTACTGGATAGACCCACTTACCTTATTTGTTGCTATTAGAACAGTCACAGATAGACCAAAGGGGCAGAATATGGTGCAAAACGTGTTGGGAACATAATTTAGATCATAATACTAGGCACGACCTTCATCAGTAAATATACGGCCAAGAAGAAGAAATAGTTATTATTAATAATATAGTTCATAATTATGGGTGTTTTACACATCCACCCCACCACCCCAGCTTACCACCCCTACCGTTAAAACCTACTTTATAAACTCATTATGTCTTAACAGGTACTCGCTGACCATAAAGACGTTCTGTTCGTGTTGATTGCCATATTCATCATATTCTGCACTACAGCTACTTTGTGCTTGGTGTTTGTGCCGAAGGTAATGCTGCTAAAGTTTTATCCAAATCCGTCCAATAGTTTTTTTTTGTGAAAGAATAAAAAACATACATCTGCACTCACAAACTTTCGCATTTATAGTATTAGTAGGATAATACGATTTAAAAGAAAATATATGTTATGCTAAATGTAGAGCGTACTATCTCCTTATTCACCTGATACATACAAGATTCATAAAAAGTCCACACTGGAAACTGATAAATTCTGTATGTACATGATGATGAGGATATTGCGGATCGCATTAATGTATAACAATGCCTGCCAGAATATTTGTTGAATACAATTATTCAACAAAACAAAGAAGCATATAATCTTGTATGTAGATTGCCACTCAAACCCAAGCTTGTTATATATATTTAGCTGCTGGAGTTACGTCGGAACGGGTCTGGAGGCACCGGCGGTGCTCGCATCAGGGCTACCCTGAGGCCTGCAGCTCCTCATGAGTGCCGCGAGCCAGGCCCAGAGCTGGAGCGAAGGTTGAAGGAGCTTCGGCAGTACAACAACAGATACCGACGGACTCTACAGGCCAAGGAGAACGAGCTACAGGTCCTACCTACTTCTAATCTTAAATAACACTCAAGTATCTTGTACCAATTTGTAAAATCGCTTTAGCATCTTGGGCAACTTTATAATGTATATTTAGCATCTTATGCCACTTTTTAATGTTGTTTTACCATCTTGTGCCAGTTTGTAATGTTGCTTTAGAATCTTTTGCCAGTTTGTAATGTTGCTTTAGCATCTTGTGCCATTTTGTAATGTTGGTTTAGCATTTTGTGCCATTTTGTAATGTTGCTTTACCATCTCGTGCCACTTTGTGTACGTTGTGTGCAGTGCCAATAGAGTGTGCTGGTGGCAATGGTTTTGGTTTTTTGCGCGTGCGGTTTACTGATTTTGAACGTATTTCCAACAACAGATCCTGAAACCTTTATATAAATTTTAAATCTGTCACTACTTTCCGTAGATGCTGTTGAGCAAACTTGGTAGCGATGTCAGTTCGGAGTCCTCCGTTAGAGAGTCCAAGTCTCCTGCTATGCAACGAACCAGATTACCTGTGCCGAGGGAGAATATCAGCCACCCTGGTAATTATTCAGTCTTTGATAAAATAACAGAATAAGTTAGAAGTACCGATATAGCTCGGCGTGTCGCGAAGTTTAAGCGGCGATGTGCGAAGCTATAGTGAGAACCGATGGGTGTTTGGGACCTATAGTGCTGAAATGGCGACCCCGTATTGGAAAACGCAGCGTCAGTTGAGTTGAATTGACGATCTCAAAAGATCGCCGGAACAAGTCAGTCGTTAAATTTTTCTCTTCCATTCTTCCCTATCATTCGTCAACTCTGGCCCTACTCCTTTTATATGCGTGTTATATTTCACATTTCCATAATTATTTTGTCAGCCTCTCTCTAGTCATATATCATATACAATTAAAACTTTTTTGGTCACGTGAACTTCATCCCTCATTACATAACCGTACAAACTTAATCAAATTTTTAGCATAAAAGAATTTTGTGTTTTTTTGTTAATTGTCCTATATTTCATTTGGAATTTTGGACTGGATTTTTTCATTTCTAGGCAACATCTGAAAAGGCCTTATATTTAACATTACAGAAACAAGTGATATAACATCTGTGTGCAGCCTTAGCGCGTCGGCCGGGGCGGAAACAGAATACATTGGATTACAAAACCAGCAGCCTATAGAGAAGTGAGAAATCTTTTTGATGAAAGCTCCTATGCGGTTTGACGTTTATCGAAATTTTCAACAATTATCGTCATATTTCGACTAATTTACACTAAAATTTGACAAATACTCTTGAACTTTGTTAATTATATGTATATTAATGAAAACTGCAAGAATATCCGTCCAATATTTTTTGGGTTACAAACAGATAGACTTGACTTTGTTTCATATGTGGCGATGATATTTACTTCATAACATAAGTTCTCATTATACGCCGTGTGGTATACGGCTGAATAGAATATTACCACCCTCATTTCTTACCGAGGTGTCGTAAAAGGCGACTAAGTTAAGTTGACCCTCCGTGTCGTATCCGGTTTAGTAGAATAGACCACCCTTTTTCTTACCGAGGTGTTGTAAAATACGACTGAGGTAAGTTGACGTCTGGCAGGCGGCCGGTCGTAAAAACGCAGCCAAATCATGTGACAGCATGTTTATAACATGTTGTGCCAAACCCACTTAGAGTGGGATAAGGGCAGGAAGATGATGATGATGATGATGATAAGTTCTTATTATGTAGACCAAAGCCATCAGCACCGCCGGAGCCAGTGAAAGAAACGCTAAAGGAAACAAAGAAGGAGCAGACGAAGAATGTCTCCTTCAAGAACCACTTGGACTATACCAGCCCGCCGTCTTCCAAAGCTGTTCCTGAGAAGGACCAGCTTGCTAAGCTGCCATACGGCTGGTCGACTGAGGTAAGACAACTTCGTCAATTTGGTACAGGATCGTGGTACTTGGAGATCCTTTAATTCCATCTTACACGTTATTAATTGTAAAAACAGTTGGAAATCTTACCTATCTCCAACAGCCGTCGAGATCAGCTAAAGAGCTGTGATAGCCCAGCGGTAAAACCGTGGGACTCTCTTGAGAGAGTCACGGGTTAACACCAGGGCAGGCAACAATGAGTTTTTGTTTTAAAACTTATGTCTCTATTTGATAATTGCAATTTATGACACGCTTTTCGGTGAAGCCAAACATCGTGAGGAAACCTGCATATTTCTAAAGAATTCTTGGGATATATGTAACCTGCCAATCATCATTGGAGCAGCGGCAGCAGGTCTTAGCTCCAACCCTTCTCTCCAAAGACAGAGAGAGGAGGCTTTTGTCCAGAAGTGGAATAGTAACAGGGCGTCACTATTATACCGCCCACAGCTTCTTTATTAGCTGTCAAATCTTTCAGGAACCTCCTGAGCCACCAAAAACAAAAGCAGCAGAACCAGCTAAAACGGAAGTCAAAACAGTACCGGTTTTGAAAACCAGTGACACCACTGCAGTTAAATCGGCACCGGCTAAAGTACAAGAGTCCACGAAAGTAGCTACGAGTAAATCCAATAAGGTAAGGATTTTCATATTCTTATCTCGGTTATGTAATGGTATTATGGTTTTATTTATGGTGCTAGTTAGTAAGTATAGTCGTGATAAAACAAGGAGTCAAGTATGTTTGGCTACGTCAAGCACCAATAAGTCTTCTGTTGAAACTTGTGTCTAATTGCGTATTTAATATGTGTGTATCTAATTGATAATTGCCATTTACTACACGCTTTGTCGTGAAGAAAAAAGGTCGTGAAGAAACCCGTATATCTCTATCTGGAATTCTGGGGACATATGTAACCTACCAATCCACATTATGTATGTCACACAGAGTAGTGAGCCTAAACTTTTAACTTTCTCTAGAAAGTTTAAAGTTCGAAGTTTTCTATAAAAAACGGAAAGAGAATGCATATCCACAGAGAGATAGTACTAGGCCGTTCCTCTTAATTGATTTTTACAATTTTGATAAAACATCAAAACCTCAAAACATTTTGAAGAAAACTTCATATCCTTGGGGAATCCTGGTGTCTGACCTAACAATCCGCAATGGCGCAGCGTGGTAAGTAAGCTTCAATCTTTCTCTCCAAAAGGGGAGAGGAGGTCTTTGCCCAGCAGTGGAATAGTCACAGGCCGTTACTTTTATGTCTATACTTTCCATATAGACACCAGAATTGTCAAAGAAGCAGACGAAATCCCAAGACAAGGCGCCATACAAAAACGCACCGCGCGGCCATCGTCGCATGTCAAGCGTGAGCGCGGGCGCCCTGCTCGCTGAGCTGATGCACGTGTCCGTAGATGAGCACGACCCACCCGCACCCGTGACGTCATCAGCCCCTCCACCACCCGTGACGTCATCTGTACCACCCATGACGGAACGGAAAGTTATAGGTATGTAAACATTTGGCAATGAATGTAACGAAAAGTTATAAGAACATAGACTTTTGGTTGTGATATTCCAGTGATGACAGCGTGTGACTCATTCTAGAGGGTCGAAGACTCAAACTCCAGGCATTCACTAATGAGTTTTTCTGTTAAAACTTGTGTATAATTGATATTTGCAATTTATCAATGCTTTTAGGTGAAAGAAAACCGTGAGAAAATCTGTATATCTTTGGAAAATACCTGGAATATATGTAACTAACCAATGGAGGTTGTTGGGTTTTACCTCCAAATGTTCACTTTAAACGGAGAGAGAAGGCCTAAGCCCAGCAATAAGACACAAATGAGTTGTTACTTTACTTTTTTTAATTAAATTTATCTATAATTATTTCCCGTATACTCCTTTTTTTGGACACGTTTCAAGACGTGACAGCCAGTCCATAGAACGACTTGTTATCCGGGAAAAGTGTAATGTACAAGACCACGCGGAGGGTCACCAATGGACCGACCAGATCAAATCTGCTGTGGGCGGTTCGGTGCATGAGTGTGCCCGAATGACTGCAACCGGAAAAAATGGCGAATCATTGTGAAGCGCTTAACAATAACTGCCAACAAAACTGCTACTTGATGGCGATCACGAACGCTCTGTCAAGAGCGCTACGATCGAGAAGAAGAATTTCATTTAAATTAACAATATTATAACTACTTGTGTATTTAATTCGGTTTTCAGGTCAAGAACGTGATCCGCCCGTCTCCCAAAAGCCGAAGCAAGAACTCGAAGATATTTTGGATATAGACCACGAATATTCATCAATGGAGAGAAAGAAAAGTAAATCAATTTTAATAAAATTTCTAAAAATATAAGATACGTTCAAATTGAATATCTTGAAATATGCCATACTAATTTTTTCTGTGGGGACTTAGTAGCTCATGTCGATCGCACCCTCCTTGAATTATACCCATACTAAAATCATATCCACTATTCGAAATTGTGACAAACTTTCACAATTTTAATATATCAAAGACGTTAGTATATTAAAAAAGTAATTTTTTTTCAGCAAAAATTACAAGTTATAGTTATATCTATCTTAAATAACTTACACGCTAGGACTATACGAATCATCATCAAGTAATTTTTGTATTTATACATGTTTTATTTTGAAGGTCAAAGAAGGGATTCGGAGAAGAGGAAAAAAGAGAACTTCATCGTTGTCCAAAGCGACCTTTGGGACACTAACACGTTCCAGTACACCTGTCAGAAACCACCACCAAGTGAGTTTATCATCATCATCGCAACAATATGGCTTCATCTTCCTTTCTCTCTTATCATTCTTCAACTCTGGCATTACTCCTTACATATGCTTTAGGCCCTAAAGTTTAGGGTAAAAAATTGTTAAAGGCAGGCTGATAAATAAAACCTACTATACTGTTGAGGATTATTTAGATGATAAGAATACGTGGACATTGTTACAGTTCAACGCTGTACAAGATAATAATGACTTGATGTAACTAGTTATAAGTATTATTTTCAAAAGAGCAACCGCCAAATTTCTTTCTGATTCTTCTCAGTAGGACCAGCATTTTAACCAGCAGTAGAGTTGACGATTCAAAAGCACTTGTTTATAAGTTTACGTGAATAAAGAAAATTTTGGATATCATACTTCACACAATCCAACCATCTCTTATCGGCCTCCTTATCGTCATACATTCATCTACATTATTCTTTAACAGTCGTTTGGTCACGTGATTTTCATCCCTTGTCATATATTTTCCATTCCTCCTCATTCTCCTCATTGTAATCTCAATTAATTAGCAATTAATATGTGATATCCAGGTCATCCCCATTCTCCAATGCAGAGAAGTGTCTCGGAGAAGAGTCGCCAGCAATCTTCACCACACCACCACAGGTATTTATATTTTATGAAAATTGGCGATGTTCAAGACAGAAAAAATCGAAAACGTGCGGCTCCTGCATTGCGCCTTACAAAATTATGTCAATCGTTTGTGTGTTTTAATTTGCGGTCCTATAATAAAATTCTAAAATCAAATTTAGCTTTATCATTACGGCAGTTTGAAATAACTATCAAAAGGTGGCTGATACAGAAAAATGCTATACTTATAGGAATTATAACTGATTATAACAGATAAGATTGTGTGGACTTAGCTACTAGTTTAGACCTAGATCAAATAGTAATGTCAAAAAGTAGTTATAAGAATTATATTTTGTAAAGGGCAACCGCCGAGTTTTTTGGTGATTCTTGAGTTTCCGAACCAGCAGTAGAGTTGAGGATTTAAAAGCGTTTGCTTAAAACTTTATGAGAATCACTACATATTATAAAACAAAGTCCCTATATCCCTATGTACGCATAAAACTTTAAAACTACGCAAAAGATTTTGATGCGGTTTTTTTTAATAGATAGAGTGATTCCAGAGGAAGGTTTGTACGTATAATAACATTCAATACGGAGTAGAGAAATACTGTAATTTTTGAGGTTTCTGTAAATAATTAAATTTTTTTCCGCTTACATTGCAAACGCAGGCTAAACCCTACGAGATTTATCAAAATAATGTACTAAGTATGTGTACAGCTTGAAAAGGTCTACAGAAAAGTCCGCGATGGTATATGTCTATCTCTTATGGATAACCCACTATAGCATTTTTTGTCATTTACTTATTAAGAAAAATTATGCCATATTTTTGAAGCAATTTTTATACAATACAGCATTAATCCTTATCCAATTAAGTACCTTAAATAAATAGTTGATTTAATATAGATCAATATGGCCGTTTACAGCATGTAATTTAAGTGAACATTTTCGGAGATATTACAGATTTAGAATGCCGTGAGGACGCCGCGCTTCGCCCTATAACACTTCGATTTTAGCAGCTATGTCGCTCTTTCAAGAGTTTGTTTAAATACATTCTGTAATTAATTGTAAAAATAAAATACATAGGGTAAATGTAAAAGTAAATAAGTACTATAAGTAGTAAAATGTACTATACGAATTTAGATATTCCAAAGATAGCAGGAAATCTTCTTGGTATAGGGAAAGGAATATGTTTTTCTCCAAATTTAACGCTTGTGGGCCCCGGGCAGTAATGAATAAATCAAAACTACTCGATCAATTTTAATCATTTTTTTTACACTGACTGACATGGGATATTTTATACCTGTGCGAAGCAGGGGCAGGCCGCTAGTAAATTATATACACAATACATCTTTAATATGTACCAATTTTTAATGAGGGCCCATATAGAAACAATCCGTTATATCTTGTAGTTTGGATTGGGAACAGGTCTCAAAAGCGGTGTAGGTTATTAGAGACAGTCTCTAGCAGAGATTCGGGCTAGTATTAGATGCCTTGATAGATCGTAAAAATTTATAGAATTAGGCGTTACTTTGCGGAGGTCCATAATAGAAAAATAATGAGAATATATTCTCATTAGTTTTGTAGCTAGATAGTGTGCTGAGCTGATATGTTGTGATGGCGTGTATCTTGCAGAGTCAAGTAAATGCCGCCATGATCACAAAATTTCGTTACAATGAACAGTTAATAGCTCAAAAGGTGATTTAGTAAAGCATATTACTTTCTTGCAGAGAATCAGACAGAAGTACAGATAGAAGAGCTTCTAATACCTCAGTTAATCACGGTAAGAATTATCTTTTATATCACCATTAACGAGACGAAAGCTATAGTGGGCAGATCAAAACACGTGTTTTTTTTAAATTAGTTACCTTTGACCTTATTTTGGTCGAGTTTACGTTTCAAATACTCATTTATATATTTTATCCTAATAGTAATTTCTTATTCATTTTTGCTCTGTTCGATGTATTTAAGCGACAAATTAACTGCATAGTACTTATGCAATGTACTAACTAAATAAACATATTTACATTTATGTATTTTAGCTGGCACAACTAGGGCCGGGACTCCGGAAGGATATCGGGAGTCAGAAACACTCCGAGTGACGGACAGACTGTCTAAAGTAAATATATTGTTATACGCAGAAACTATAGCTTCATTAAGCTCTACTAAACATAAGTAATCAATACATATAATAATATCTATATATATAAAAGAAAGTTGGTCTAAGTTACACTATTTATAACTCAAGAACGGATGAACCAATTCGGCTGAAATTTGGTGGAGAGGTTGCTTAGAACCAGGAAACGGACATAGGATACCTTTTAGCCCGTTCGACCGCATTTATTTTATCCCGTCAAGTCACTATAAATCGTGGTATTACAAGAACGACTATGACATGGAAAAACAAAACATAAATGACAGCTAAACGTAATTTAGTCTTTGGGTAAGTATGGTAAAAATTTGACAATTATCAAAATAGTAGTAGCTATAAACGTTACCACATAGTATAAAACAAAGTCGCTTTCTCTGTCTGTCCTTATATATCTATGTTTGCTTAAATCTTTAAAACTACGCAACAGATTTTGATGCGGTTTTTTTTAATTATATAGAATGATTGAAGAGGAAGGTTTATATGTATAATAAAATTCAATATGGAGTAGATAAATACTGTGATTATCACTGAGGGACACAGGCTATGAGCTTTATACCCGTGCGAAGCTTGGGCGGGACTCCTAGTATACTATAAATATTACATATCATCATCACTTCGATGAATACTAAATATCATAATTATGAAATTCCATTATATCATGTATCGCCCTAGTTTTATATCACCCGTCTTAATATTACAAGTGACTATATTCTCTGTAATTCTCTCTAATATTTGTGACGATTGGCTTGTAGCTTAGGCTTATGAATTAAAGCAATTTTTTACTACAATTTTTGAGTGTCATCTAATTTATTTTAGCGTCGAGGTTCGGAGTTTCCACAACCCGTCAGCACGCCTCCTCATCAAATACCAGCAAAGAGAAGACAGTCATCTGCTCAGGTATTTACTGAAGCTAAGGTAATAAGCCTTTAAATTGCACGACAGAAAAGCAAAATTGGCTAACAAAATAAGCCTCATAAGCCATGTAAATTGTACCACAGAAAAGCAAAAGAGTATAATACTTTTTTGTTTACAATACAATTTGTTTTTTTTTATTTACAACAGAAATGTACAAGTTATATCTATCCTAAATTGCGTACACGCTAGGACTATACAAATCATGCCCACGTGGAATGGTCCCAAGAATGCTGGCAGCGTTTCCGCGCTGAATCGCTAAGCTGATTCTTTGTGCGGAAAAGGAGCCAGCTTGGTTGAAATTAGTAATGAATCGAATTTCCCGCTGCCTCTGTCTTCATTGTTACCAATGTTTTTTACCATATTAACATATTCGTGGGAATTCCTAATATTATTTATTAGGAATTCCAACGAATGTGTTTGATCAAATTATTTCATTTCAATGCTTATGTGTATCAAAAATTTAGTAAAACATCTTTTAGGAAATCATTTGTAGAGAATTATCAAAGTTTCAGATGCGAACGTATCAAGAAGAGTTGGAGAACAAATCCGAGACCATGCAAAGGAGAATTGAAGAAATACCTAAAAAAGTTATACAAGAGTCGAAAGAGATAGTAGATAGGAAACCTGAGCCCGATATTATACGAGTGTCTAAGAAACAGGAATCGCCTAAGAGGATAATACAGGATCCTGATACGATAAGGGTGACGAAAGGTCAAGAATCACCCTCCAAAAGGCTGAAACAAGAAGCAGAGCCTTTGAAAAGGGCGAAAGGCGCGGGAGATTCTCCTAGATTAACACAAGCTGTCCCATCTCGCCCTGATCACCATAAGAGTAGCCCCAATGTTGCGTCTAGACATAAATCTGGTAAGTTTGAGGTTGATTGTATCTATAATTTAGAAACATAGAAGTACAAAAGTGACTAAGTTATCCAGTAGATTCAAATACTGATCAAGTGAAGGAAAGTGCCTTGAGGCACTTGATAAATTTCTTATTTCCAATGCATCGGTTGTGGTGAAAAAAGTACTAGATCTAACAGGATCCGCTGCTCTAGGAGGCTTCTGAAGATGCAAACATGATATGTTATTAGTATTGCCACGTCTCTACGCAACAAATATAATCACAAGCTATAAGGCAGTGAGAGTAGGGGTAACTCCATTCACCTCCTCACTTAACGTCTGCGACAAATATGAGCACTTAAAAGTAATCTCGATTGCCCTAAGAGACAGAAATTGTAAATGACAACTCTGTTAAGTTAGTACTAAGTTCCCTCAGTTAGTCTTCAAAAGTCTGTGAATGAGAAATGTTTACGCCAATATTTGGCAAAAAGCGAATATTCCCATATTATCCCTAACTAAATTTGAAGTTATATGTATTTTTGTAAATGTAAATTGATTGGTTTCACGCTGTACTTATTAAAGTATTATAGACGAAATCTGAACTGCTTTTTCTGTACAATTGGACTGGTGCAAAACGCTTTGTGGATTTTTCAAAGCTTTCTTATTAGCTTACTGGAGAATTGTAGGGATTTTCCTACAATTATCCAGTAAGCTTAAAAGAAAGCTTAGGGATTTTGATTTTTCTATATTTATACCAGTCCTATATATTTTTCAAGTTGTCGAGAGATATAGATGTATTATGATTGTCTTGTATATTACAGAATCTCCTGGAAAGAGAGAAGAGCGAAAATCAGCGACGTACTCTCGAAACGATTCAAAACGACAGGAGTCAGTAGAGAGGAAGATGTACACAGCTAGCTCAGAATCCGAGCTGTTCGAGTGTGCCATCCTGCCAATCTTCCACAAACTGTTGACTGAAAGGCACAAAAGTCAACCCCATGGTTTAAACCTCAGCTACGGAGTCAGTTGCCCGAACATTTCTATCAAATGTGATATAGTGGAATACTTATAACAATCTACTCTTGACATAAACAGTTAATTATGTTTTCGTTTTGTAAGCATTTACGTGTGTTTACACTTTGTAAGCGGTTGTGTGTTTACACTTTGTAAGCAGTTGTGTGTTTACACTTTGTAAGCATTTGTGTGTTTACACTTCGTAAACAGTTAAGTGTGATTACATTTTGGGAGTAGATAAGTGCGTTTGCATTTTGCAAACACTTACGTGTGATTACATTGGTTAAGCATTTTAACAGTTGTGTTTTTAAATTTTGTAAGCATTTGTATGTTTACATTTTGTAAGCGGCTAAGTGTTTTCATTTTGTAAGCATTTGCATGTTTACATTTTGTAAGTAGTTAAGTGTTTTACATTTTGTAAGCATTTGTATGTTTACATTTTGTATGCAGTCATGTGTTTACACTTTGTAAACAGTTAAGTATGTTTACATCTTGTCTGTGGTCAGATATACTAGTCTTTATTATTCCATTTATATATTATAAGCAAACATATCGAATCTATCCCAACTATAAAACCAAATTCCAGTCTTTTTGGCAACCCATTATTTTGCATGAGATGAAAGATTGTAAAAACTTCTTTTTTAAATTTTACTTTAAAAAAAATAGGAATACCACTGCCAAGCATCACTAATCTTTTATTATGATTAATCGATCGCCAAAGCCTTTTCGTATCAAAGAAAGTGACGTCAAAAATTAATAAGACAGATCAAAATGACATTCGCTCTGACATTTAAACATTTCTGTCAAATTTATACTATGAACGAGTAAATGTATAAGTTTTCGAGTCCCTTCCGAAAGCTTCAAAATATAAATATTATTTAAATAATTAAACCTAACCAGTTGAATAAAAACATTTTAAGGTATATATAATAAAGAGGGTAGTTAATGTCATATATAATATAGAGGGTAGTATTATTAATTATTCTTAACTTTACACGTTAAATATAAAAAAAGTTCAAATTCTAAAGGTTGTTATTGTTTTAAGTTAAAATTTGTATAAGCCGGACCGGTTGTCATGTATCATATTAATCGAAATAGAATACTAATTTATGTGTCAATTATGCTTAGTTACACTTTAAAAGTGATTTATAGGAAATAATAAATGTTTTTTTGTGATCAAGAAACAAAATCCCATAGACTTATTATACTAGAGTGAAGGAGCCCTGTTAAAATGTCAATGTGACATGTCAATCGAAAAAAAGAGAAAGCAGATAAGACCTTTTTCCTCCAGCATTCATCCCACTCGTAAGTGGGGTCGGCACAACATGTTAGAAATTTATTGTCATATGATTTGGCAACGTATTTTATGACCAGCCGCATGCCTGACGTCGTTACCTTAGTCGTATTTTACGAGAACTCGGTAAGAAATGAGGTTGGTCTATTCTACTCAACCGGAGAAGATATCTTGAAGATGTGCTAAAAATATTTCTCTGCGCATTTGTATTATGTAAGACAAAGATAACAGGTCTCTGATTTTCCGTTTCTTTTTAATTGTTAGACACTCTCACAGGCCTATTGCTATCCTACTCTATGTAGCTCTATGATAAAAACCATTTAGGAATCTGTTTCTTTTTGTTAATACTACCTGATAGAGTCGGTAGTCTATAATAATAGAAAATGTATAATTTTTATTTGTAACCCTATTAACAGTTAAGGCACGCGCATATTTCTACATACCACTAATTTTTGCTACCACTTAATTTTATTAATGAAATCCAAATAAGCTATATTCAAAGTAACGAAAACAAAGGAACTTTATAATATATCAATAATAATATCTTTTCTTGGTTTAATACATATATACCCCAATATTTTATATGAATAGGTTATATTCGTTTATTTCATGTTAAACATAAGTTTATATTAGCAGTTAAAAGTCGTTATCATTTAGTAGCGTTATTAAAATAAAGGGTCTAGGCCAAAAGATAAACTTGGGCTCCAACTAAATTAAAATCATTTGTTCCGTATACATCGTATTCCAAATCTGACATACTCCAGGGCCCAGGAGGGCCTCCAGACTCAGGGGGCCTCGGAGCATTGTCCCGTCAAAGTTTAGTATTGGTTTAATCTTTTACCAAAAAAAAACCCTTGGGTCAAAAACAACCATCATCATACTCCTGCCTTTATCCCACTCTAGCTAGGGTCGGCACAATATGATAAAAACATGTCACATTATTTGGCTCCGTATTTTACGACCAGCCGCCTGCCTGACGTCAACTTACCTAAGTTACACCTTGGTAACAAATGAGAAATGTCTATTCTACTGAGCCGGATATCATGCGACATAAAAAATCTATAATAATTGTTAAATGAAGTTCCGGGCATTAATATGTTCTAAATTATAATAGGAAGTAGCTTAATTAACTGTACTAGTATAAAAATTATGGTAATTTGTTTGTAGGATAAATTAATTATTGTAGGAATTTCCTAATTAGGTTACTAACAGTATCGCGATCTCTTATAGATAATTAAGAAATTGTGCACAAAAAGTTTCTTTATATAAAATTAGTTTAACTAAATTGTAGTCAATTTTCCTATGTGTCTGTAAATATTGTTACGAACAGAAGTATTTCAATACATTAGTTGTGTATGCAGGCAAAAGTTTGTTAAAACTATTTTTATCTTTAATTAAAAATAGTTATATTTTCGAGGGATATGAGTAGGACCTAATACACAAAACTTAAAACCACCAAGTTCTGTGTTCTGTAATAACTTATTTACGTGACGATTAAATATAATTTTATCTCATAAACTACGCTCTATTTCACAAACACTTGTTACATGAGGAATATTTCGATTATACGCAAGAAAATAATTGAATTTAATTACTTTTTTCTACAGTTTTGTAATCTTTAGGCTTTAATATACTTTTTATATTTATTTTACGTCTGTTTTTATATCAATATATACGATGATAATGATGTTTATCGTACAGAAACGCTGCATTATCTAGTCAAGGCGAATAAGTTGTATTTGTAACTAATCTGTGATAGATTATTTTTCTTCTAACTATATAAGAATAAATTTAATTAATTTTAAATGTACTCATTGACCGATAACGCTTGCCTATCTTTTGTTCTATTACCTTTTACTTGTTCGCACGTAATAAAGACTTAATAGAAAATATCTAACTTTAAAAATTAATAAATTGTTTGAATATATTCTGCATTTTATTTAGAAGACATCCATTTTCTTACTGTATCTTTGTGTTGTTTCCTATTGTCATGGGTGAAAGTGTTTTATATTAATATTTATAAACATTAAAATACTCAGAATAATTTTTATTTACAAAAATTATTTATTATTTATACTCTGATTTATATTTATAATATTTCTGATTAAGTCCGTCCTTCACGTCTATGTTTGATAGAGTATCATTTTTCGATTGAATATCAGACAAATCTTCTAATATATAAACATGAATGTTTGTCTATATGTCCTTTATAGACTATTCATCCCACTTGTTATTAGACTGACTCTAATATCAAATTGGATGAATGTAGCTAATGCATGGATGCGAATATCTACATCTATACATAGAGCAGAATTCGATAGCTACAAGTAAACAAAATCTTTGAATAATTCAGAACGTTATTTTATTGACGCCTGTAGAATGACTGTGTAGTATTAACACAGTAACGATACTTCTGTGTTAGTGTTCCCGGACCTTAATGGTGCAAAAGCCGTCTAGGTTGATATTCATATAATAAAAAAGTAGAATTGTTGTCAAAAGCTACAATTTTCTTAAAACCAATTTTTTTCTGTTTATACTGTTGTCGCGTATTTAATACATATTATACATAGGTATACCTTACCATTGCAATATTAGTCTGTGGTAAAAACCATTAGTCAGCTGTCAAAACTATTTGCTGTCTAAAACTGACATTTTGTTTGTCAAGCCCTCAATTTTGACATTTGAAATTTTGACACAGTATTTTTCTGTTCGTATTGTGATTTGGTTGTGTTCCTTTATATTTCTGTTATAAATAATTTCGTGACTGTTGTGTTGTGTTATTTTTCTAATGTCATTTAAGCGTTAACAACATCAAACATGCCTGTGTTCCACACGAAGATTATCGAGAGTATTTTAGAGCCAGTGGCTCAACAGGTGAGTCATACTATATTTAGAGTTTTGACCGATTTATTCAAATCAACTCGATATAGTGGGAATGATTTTATTCGGAAGATACTGTGCTCATTATTCACTCTTTCTACTGACTTTTACGACTTGATTTTTAGTCTAGTTAAACGTTTATAGAGTATAGAACACTAGAAAAATCTTATTTTTATCGTCTTATACGACAGAAATTGTACAAAGGAATAGTTTTATATAGAAAGTTTGTTTATACTTGATGCTTAGGACGTGTAGCTGTGGGTGTGAAGCATAGAATGATATTGTTTACACTTTCGTTCATGATGGGCACTTGTATTATGTCATCACTGTAAAACGAACGATGGCCATGGTAACGCCGAAATGCCTATATTAGGTGTTCACACACCTCACCTGCAAATTTTATCAACTTGTACTTGCATTTAACCTTGTCTTTGTTTTAGAATGTAAATGTTTGCATTCTAAGTTGACGTTTATCTCTATAGAACCTTGACTAGACTCCAGGTTTAGAATATTGTAATACTAATTTGATAACACAGGTGTATTTTTAAATAATTTTTTTAAAGTTGTATTCAAAGACAAATTCGTATTCAGGTGAAACTTTTTGTACTTCTTCTTCTGGGAAAAGTTTTGTACTTCTTCTTCTGGGAATAGTCTCTATGCAGGGCATGCAGGCCCAGTATCATTGATCATTACTAATCTATTGCATTCGCAACTGCTTACAGTTTGCCAACTGCAGGTATCTTCAAAGAATTGCAGGATCTTCTTGGCAGTAAGATCTTTAAGATATTTCTCTTCCTTGGGGTGTAAATAGTGTGACCTTAAGAGAGAGAGTTATTTGTGAATCAGCATAGGGCATTCGCATAGAATGAATGATGATAAATATTGTGATGTCTAAGTTAAGCACACTTCCCACAACATTATGGACAAGATAATTTTGTTGAGAGAATATTCTATACCTTTGTAATCCATAAATTCACAAATCAGGTTTATTGACAATAGAGTTTTCTATCTATCTAGTTTCGGGGATGCTCATCGGTGCAGAGCGGGTGGTCAGCTCCTATTTTGGACTATACCACCCATTTCCCCATGTTGAGACAAGATTTTCACTGCTGTGACCCCGACAGTGTCACCTGTTCTAATCTACCGTTGCTAACCTGATAATATCTCTGGGGATATTTGTTGGGTCCTCAACTTCAATTTCAAGTATCAAAGTATCTCCCATCTTACCAGCGAGTACATAGGGCACTCAGCCATAAGGTGAAGACTTGTTTCTTCCTCTCCACACTCTGGGCATGCTGCGTCTTCTGTTATTCTCATTATTGACAGGTGTCTGTTTAACAGGCAGTGCCCGGTGGTAATGCCTGTTACAATTGCCACATTCTCCCTGCTGTGAGACATAAGCTGTTTTGTTTTCTGTGTTTGTTTGATAATTTAATTCTTAAAAATATTTCTTATTTTTTTACTTGAAAATCCATGAATTCTTATTATCATTGACTGTATTGAACTGTTTATAATAATAATAATAATTTTATTTTTAATTTTTTTTTATTTCCATTTTTTGTACAGAGTAGGTCTTACTTAAGAACATTATTTTATGAATAAGTATCTAAAAACTTAAAAAAAAACCCTATTTTACTGGCGGACTCCGCACTAGGAAAACTAGGTGGGAATAACATTTTCTCTGGAAGATCTAAGGATTATAAAAATAAATTAACACTATATTTATATAATTATGTTTATGACTTAGTGTTGTCAGTCTTGTTTTTACTTGCAAAGGTTATTATAATCATATCTGCACTGAGCAGTTTAATTTACAGTTGAAAGGTTATGTTAAAAGTAAGATAAAGAAGCACTTAGTAACATACACGACCAAGTTTAGGATACATTTTGGTTTTCACTATGACTATAGATTAAACAAGATTAAAATGTAGCTATATTTACTTCAGGTTTAAATCTAGAATAAACCCTGACTGCACATGAAATATTTTACTTCTTATTCTATGTCAACTGATGGACCTCTGTTGTTGGACATAGATTTCTCCATGGGATCTCCAGACCATACGATCTTGTACTGCTAGGAACCAGCGACTACCTGTGAAATTTTTGCGGAAACCAGCTTTTTTCGATGTGCAGGTTGCAATTCCAACACCTTAAGTTAAATATTAAAAAAAAAAAAAAAATATTTTACAGATATTCTATATGTTGTACCCAGTACATAAGCGTCAACTACAATATTGCTTCAGCGATTTATCAATGAATCGAGCTGACATTATGCTATTACACGTTCACTCTCGCCTGCGGCTCTCGTGTGACTGACGTGTTGCGCTTGAGAGAGTGTAATATATCCGTTATACACTAGGATTTATTTGTTTATTGTATTGCTATATATTACATGTATGTACTTTTTAAAAATACACAATGTAAGAATCACACAGCAACCCACATATGCAAATGTTTTCTATTACAAATAAAGAAGCTGTGAATCTTCGTGACCTGAGATGTTAAGCATATGTTATAAATGAAGTCATCCAAACTGACAATAGACAATGAAATGCCTTATGGACCGCGACGTGCACATCACTCGGAATATATCTATACTATACTAGTATCAAAGAGACGCCGCGTGATATCCGGCTGAATAGAATAGTACCACCCTCATATCTTACCGAGGTGTCGTAAAAGGCGGCTAAGCTAAGTTGACCTATCGTGTGGTATCCGGCTGAGTAGAATAGACCGACCTCATTTCTTACCGAGGTGTCGTAAAAGGCGACTAAGGTAAGACGACCCGCCGTGTGGTATCCGACTCAGTAGAATAGACCAACCTCATTTCTTACCGAGGTTTCGTAAAAGGCGGCTAAGCTAAGTTGACCTATCGTGTGGTATCCGGTTGAGTAGAATAGACCACCCTCTCTCTTACCGAGGCGTCGTAAAAGGCGGCTAAGGTAAGACGACCCGCCGTGTGGTATCCGGCTGAATAGAATAGTACCACCCTCATATCTTACCGAGGTGTCGTAAAAGGCGACTAAGGTAAGACGACCCCCCGTGTGGTATCCGGCTGAATAGAATAGTACCACCCTCATATCTTACCGAGGTGTCGTAAAAGGCGACTATACTGCGTCCATCATATTATCAGTCTTTTTGACAGCTCACGCTCATTAAGTTTTGTATTGCTTACGTACAAATATCATACAAATAATATTTGTACTTTATGGATGGGTACCGCCCACTTAGTGATGTCACACATAATGGTTACTACGATTATGCCACAGATTAAAAATAATCGGTAGAAATCGATGTTACGAGTATTAAAAGACATTTAATAACATTATATAAAGTTTTACTTTCTTCTTAGTTAATACATGAATACAAATAAAACAATCAGGATATTTTAATTTATTTTATTAGCACGAGTCGTCGGAATGATAATCAACACTAGACTCCTCCGATGAGGAGTCTTCAGTAGCAGTTATTATTAGCTCTTGTGTAGATAATATATTATCAAACGCAATATCACGTTCCCAATCAGAGAATATTACTCTTTTAGTTCTTTCCACCACACTTGCCCAGTTCTCGGCCGTTACGTGGGTGCAAGCATTTTTTAGCAATTGCAACATTTTATTCGCTGTGAATGGGGGGCTTGTATTGCATCTCGCAGCATGCCCTTTTACTTGTGCCCATATAAGTTCTATTGCGTTGTACTGGCAGTGGTATGGAGGAATCCGAAGAACAGTATGGCCATATTCTGCTGCCATTTCATTGATTACATAGCGTTTTGCTCTCTTTTTGGTTTTTAATATTTTTATTAATTCAACTTTTAACATTGAGTCGTCCACATTTTCTCCATTGTCCCGAAGCCAATTAATTATTTCATGCTTTTTAATAGCCTGTGTTGGCATTTTGTCAATTTGACGGGAGTGGTAGGGCGCTTTATCAATAAAAATTATTGATGGTTCTTCCAATGAAATGAGCATTTTTTTGAACCACTCTTCATACACATTTGCATTCATCTCTTCGTGGTAGTCATTTGATTTCTTCGATTTAAATGCCAACAGTGCGTCTTGTACAAATCCTTTTGCTGTACCTGCATGGCAAATGATTAGGCGCTCACCTTTTCCCATTGGTACTGAGTAAGTGGAATCAGCAGTATCATCAGTCCAGAAACGAGATAGTGTGTGGTTAGCGTTGAGCCATGTTTCATCCGTGAAAACAATATTTGCCCAATCTTGTATTTTCTTTGCCTCTCTTAAAAAATCACAACGTGCTATAGGTATATCTGTGCGTTCCATTAATAATTTTCTTTTATTTAACTTTTTATATGAAAAGCCAATTGTGTTCAAAACTTTGACCAAAGAAGATTTTTCACCATGAAATAGACCACTTCTTTTCAAAGAAACAATAAGTTTTCTCAAAGTTGGAATTTCTTTTCTCAAGTAGTAATCATATACATGACGACGAACACTCAGCGAACGTAAATGCGTGTGACTATCACGGGCGTTTCGTTGAGAGTGACAGATCACGTCAAAATGGCGGCCGAGCGGAAGGTCTGTTGATGTTGCCAGTTGATGTATAATATATTTTTTATGATTATAATAAATACACACGGATTAACATTTATTTTCAAAAAACTAAGGCAATATTAAATCAAAATGTTGATTTCTATATCTGTTATTAGTTTACGTAGGTTATCATTAATCGAATTACTTAGGTACGTAATTCGATTAATGATAGTAGGTACTATAATCGGAATGGTATCGCATACGAGAATCTTTAGGACATCACTAAATATGTAAATCGTCAATCTGTCAAAAGATGGTTAATATAATGGACAGTGTATAAGGTAAGACGACCCCCCGTGTGGTATCCGACTGATTAGAATAGACCAGCCTCATTTCTTACCGAGGTGTCGTAAAAGGCGACTAAGGTAAGACGACCCGCCGTGTGGTATCCGGCTGAGTAGAATAGACCGACCTCATTTCATACCGAGGTGTCGTATAAAGCGACTAAGGTAAGTTGACCTACCGTATGGTATCCGGTTTAGTAGAATAGACCACCCTCTCTCTTAACGAGGCGTCGTAAAATACGACTAAGGTAAGTTGATGTCAGGCAGCTTTATATATTAGTATAGATTACTGAAAAATTTCTTAATATCACTCTGAATCATCCTTATTTCTAACTGCTAAGATTTTTTTGAGCTATGATAGCCCAGCGGTAACACCGTGCGATTCTTTCGAGAAGGTCACGTGTTGAAACCAGGGCAGACACCTATGAGTTTTTCTGTTAAAACTTATGTGTCTAATTGATAATTACAATATATCACACGCTTTTCGGTGAAGGTAAACATCGTGAGGAAACCTGCATATCTCTAGAGAATTCTGGAGATATGTTTAACCTACCAATCCGGTACCTACCAATGGTAGGTCTTAACTCCAATCTTTCTATCCAAAAACGGAGAGAAGAGGCCTATTCCCAGCAGTGGGATAGTAATAGGCCGCTACGTTAAGATTTTTTTGTTGTAAAATCTGTTACGAACAAATTTAGCGATATCTCCATGGCATTAACCCAGTGTAGCGACCTTCATACAGACAAGCGAAGGGCGAACACACAAATAGCATAGTTTCATAATTAGTAGATGGGAACTGTTCACAGAGCGCTCATTACCGCATTCTCAAGGTCGAGAGTTAATGAGTGATGAAAATATTGCACTTTTTAACTATAGACTAAATTGTCCATAGTCTGTATTAGAAGTTCATCTTCTTTCTTGATAATAAGTATTAATTGTTAAATACGTCCAGCTTTGTCCTCGGCTTTTCCATAGTCTCCTCTATTATTTTGGCTGTAGCTATAGAATATTTTGGAATAGCTAACAGTATTCATATATCATAATTCTATACCCTTATCTCCCTCTAAGTGGGGTCGGCACAATATGTTTTAAACGTGACATGATTTGGCTACGTATTTTACTACTTATAAAAGCGTGGTCTACCTATGAAAGAGTTGAGGGTGGTCTATTCTACTCAGCGGGATACCGCACGGCGTGTCAACTTACCTTAGTCGCCCTTTACGACGACACCTTGGTAAGATATGAGGGTGGTCTATTTTACTCAGCCGGACACCAAACGGCGCGTCAACTTACCTTAGTCGCCTTTTACGATACTTCGGTAAGAAACGAGGGTGGTCTATTCTACTCAGCCGGACACCAAACGGCGGGTCAACTTACCATAGTCTACTTTTACGACACCACGTTGAGCAATCAGGGTGGTCTATTCTACTCAGCCGGATACCACATGGCGGGTCAAATTACCATAGTCGCCTTTTACGACACCACGTTGAGCAATCAGGGTGGTCTATTCTACTCAGCCGGATACCACATGGCGGGTCAAATTACCATAGTCGCCTTTTACGACACCACGTTGAGCAATCAGGGTGGTCTATTCTACTCAGCCGGATACCTCACGGCGGGTCAACTTGGCATAGTCGCCTTTTACGACACCACGTTGAGCAACGAGGGTGGTCTTTTCTACTCAGTCGGATATCACACGGTAAGAATAATGGCTATTTTTATTTCGTATGCCACGAGTAAGTTCACAAAACATCGCAACGGATTTTCTAAAGACGATTCGATATTAAAATTGAATCGCCGACGTTAGGAAACTACAGCGAGCGGTCAGCCGTGAGTCAGAGTTTAAAATTAGCTATATTATGGATTGTATCACCTGTTTTTTGTTATGCTGTGAAAAATTGTTGGGAAAAATTTCACAGGAGATTTATGGGATTTTCGAACGATCTTAACTATTGACTCGATCCCGCTTCTTCTTCCACCGGACGTCGAATGCTGGAAATAGGTTTCATCACGGGATCTCCACGTCGAGCAGACGGTTGCTAATCACTACATATTATAAAACAAAGTCGCTTTCTGTGTCTGTCCCCATGTCCCTATGTCCCTATATGTATTACAAGAAAAACATACGCACGCGTGTCTTATAGGAAAAACATACGCACGCATGTCTTATAAGAAAATCATACGCACGCATGTCTTCAAACCAAAACATACGCACACATGTCTTACAACAAAAATATAGCACACATGTATTACAAGAAAAACATGCGCACGCATCACTACATATTATAAAACAAAGTCGCATTCTTTGTTTGTCCATATATCCCTACGTATGCTTAAATCTTTAAAACTACGCAACAAATACGAAAAAAAAATCTTTTTTTTCGAAGCAATTTTAAACAATACAGCATTAATCCTTATCCAAATAAGTCCCTTAAATTCATTGTTGATTTAATATAGATCAATATGACCGTATACAGCATGTAATTTAAATGAACATTTTCGAAGATATTACAGATTTAAAATGCCGCGAGTATTCGTGAATGAGAAAAATCGTTGGAGCAGTTTCGTCCTATAGCACTTCGAATTTAGCAGCGATCGGACGCGCAACTAAATGTCGCTCTTTCAAGAATAACCTCTAAAGAAAACATGTTTTTATTGTCTGATGACAAGAAAGCTGTGAATGTTGTATATAAAGACATCCTGTAATTAATTGTAAAAATAAAATACATAGGGAAAAATGTAAAAAGTAAATAAGTAAAAATGTAGTATATGAATTTAGATATTAAAAAAAGCAGGAAATCGTAATGGTATAGGGAAAGGGGAATTGTTTTATTCCAAATTTAACGCTTGCGGGCCACGGGCAGTAATGAATGAATCAAAAGTACTAGATCGATTTTAATCGTTTTTTTTCGCTGAGTGACATAGGCTATATATTTTATACCCGTGCGAAGCCGAAGCGGACCGCTAGTTTTGTATATTCTATTCTTCTAGATTCTTGTAGATTCCATGCTATAACGTCGTGTAAAGAGCTCATGAATAAGTGCCCCGGATGGGTACGAAACTAGTCGGGCTAACCCGATAGAATAACACGTGAGTATAGCCGGTTCTGTACATTAACTATAAAGGTTAATTACGCTGTCCCTTGCAAATTTATTAATACCTACATTTCGAACTACGACCTCGTTTCTGTCTGTACGTTTATCGAGGATGCAATAGGAGTTGGTTTAACTTGTAACCGGTCGATTCTAACCGCGCCCGGAATAGATGCAACGCTGTGCGCTAAATAACTGCAAACATGAACCAGACAATGCTGAAATCGAGCTATCAAATGGGTTAAATGTAAACTGACCTAACTGAAATATTACTAAATTGATGTAATACTTATCAAGTTAGTTATGCTATAGTATTCAATTTTAATTTTGCCATTACAGCAGTTTAAAAACACTATTAAAAAGAGGCTGATAGAATAGGCTGTTGAGAATTATTTATACTGTTAAAGATATATTTTAAGCAATTTAATTAATATACATAAAAATATAAAGAATTAAAAACGATAGGTGATGTATACAATAGACAAAGCAGGAACCGACATAAGCTTGCGGCTCCTGCTTTGCCCCTTGCAAAAGTGCGTAAGTCGTTTGTGGGTTTTGGTATAAGATTCTATAATAAAATTCCGCAATCAATTTCAGCTTTGCCATTACAGCAGTTTAAAACCACTGTTAAAAAGAGGCTGATAAAGAAAGCCTACTATACTCTTGAAGATTTTATTTATAAGATAAGAATGTGTGGATATGGCTCTCTTTGAACCTGTACAAGACAGTAACGACTTAATGTAAATAGTGTTAAGAATTATATTTTTAAAGGAGCAACCGCCGAGTTTCTTGCTGGCTCTTCTCGGTAGGAACAGCTTCCCGAACCAGCAGTAGAATTGACGATTCAAAAGCACTTGTTTACAAGTTTATTTGTATAAAGAATAATTTGAATTTGATTATTTAGACGATAAGAATGCGTGGATATAGCTACTGTTCGACTCTGTACAAAAAATATTTGTTTTATCCCTGTTCTTGGGCATTAAAAAAATACTAAAAACACTTATAAAACTTTACATTGAATATATAAAATACTATTTTGCCGAAAACTAACGAGTTGGGGAACGGGTGGTGGAAATGAAAATACCTTCGATCGAGCCCGATTTTATAATTAAATTTCTTGACATAGCAATACACCTTTCGAAAACCACGCGAGGTTTATATATGTGTGGATGAAGTATGATTTTTAATTGCAGCGGTGACCATATGGTTACCACCCACGATACTCTTATTTTGTCATCACTGAGCGGCGCTTTAATTCTTTTACGTGCGATTTGTGACGCCTATTGTGTAATGTTTGTGTGGGAGGCGTGTCAAAGGTGTTGTCTTTTAGTAATTTTAGCACCTGGGTGACCAAGCCTTGCTCGTTAAATTTTAAAATGATGTAAAAATTTTTTTTTAAAAATTGGAAAGAAAAATTTTAAAATAATAGGGCAGGTGGGGCTTGATCCTAGGTATTTTCACCTCTCTAAAACGCCCGTTCACCAAATGAACTACCATGACTTTACGTTTGACAGACTGATGAGAATGATGAGACATGTTTTTCTCTTCCATTCTGTTCTATCTTTCGTCAACTGTGGCGTCACTCCTTTTATATCCATATCATACTTCACACAATCCAACCATCTCTTTTTAGGCCTCCCTCTAGGCACATAACCATCCACATTCAAATTTAACACACGTTTGGTCACATGATTTTCATCCCTCCTCATTACATGTCCATACCATCTCAATCTTGCACTTCTCGTCTTTTCTATAATACTTACTAAGATAGCATTATATATTATAAGTTATAGTAGTAGTAATTAGTAGTATTAGTAATAAGTTTTGCTACACTATTGTATTAGGGTTCCCTGTAATGATAGTAGTAAGCTGGAAATAAATAAATAAATAAAATATATTACATAACCCGTTTTAATGGTAAAAGCTTACAAAGAAAAAGTTCACTAGGGTAACCTTTTGCTATAAAGCTTGCGTGCAAAGTTTACATGTTGACCTTTAAGTTAGACAAGCGCGAAATATTTTAATGGAATTAATAGATAGCTTTTAAGCGGTCAGCATGGACTTCAATCTTATCATCGTCCTGACATTATCCCACTCTAAGTGGGGTCGGCACAGCATGTTACAAATATATTGTCACATGATTTGGTTGCGTATTTTACGATCGGCCGCCTGCCTGACGTCAACTTACCTTAGTCGTATGTTACGACACCTCAGTAATAATCAGGGTGGTCTGTTTTACTCAAACGGATACCACACGGTGGGTCAACTTGATGAATCAATAAGTCGAAGATCTTTTGCAGTATTTCTAAGTGGAAAACTGTATATCACTATATCAAGTATATCTGTATATCTGTTTATCAGTTGTACAGCTGAAAACACATTTCTACCGCAGTTTTGTCGCAGAGTAAGAGTGTAGCCACACGATATGTTAGTGGTGCGGTGGGGCGCGTGAACGGTTCCGCGACGTCATATATTTTATTAATATCAATGTGAGGGGGCTGACTGTTGACTGTTTTATTCAGTTGAATAACCAAACTACCTACATCTATACTAATATTATAAAAAGGAAAAAATTGTATGTTTGAAATGTTTTCACACAAAAACTAATGGACTAATTTCAAAAATTCTTTCACCATTGGAAAGTTGCATTTTTACTGAGCAACATAGGCTACCTATATTACATTTTCAAAAAATAGGGATTCGTTATAAAATAGTAATAAGGTGTAATAAAATAAAAATTACGCGGGTGACACCGCGGGACATTACTAGTAAATTATAATAATACCAAACACCAGAAAATCGTCACCGCATTGCTTTAAAAAATGTAGATTCTAAATGTCTTTATCTATCTACCTGACTGTTGACTGATCTTTTGGAGCAACACTCATAAAATTTTGATCTCTTAAATATTTATAAAATGTTAACAATACATTTACAAGTTTAAAAGACATTTTCCTTATACCTCTTATATAATAAATGATCCCAAAATAATGCGGAAAAGGGTGTTCCAAAATTTGTACTAGGGAATACCTCTATAAATAATTAAAATAACTACTTTTATGTGTTAAAATGAATTTGGATGGATATGTGAATGGAGGGAGACCTAAAAAGAAATGGTTGGATTATGTGAAGTGTGACGTGCATATATAAAGAGTAGCTTGAGTTGACGAATGATAGGAGAGAATGGATAAGATAAATATGTGCTGACCAGACTTAAAGTAGGATATGGGCGAGGTAATGATAATATGGAATAATGACGGTACCCTGTCCCTGCAACCAGCAGCGTGGTAGAGCACCGTGGCAGTGTCAGGTTTTTAGTCGGTGAGAGTCCGCTCGTCCCCGTCAGGTGGTGACCCATAATGGATTTTCCTAACATAAAAAAGGAGAATAATAATGTGATTTTTTCGCTTTATAATTTATATTTATGAGATTAGACGGAGTCATTAACGTTGCGGTGCCGTAGCTATTGAATATAGAAGTTGTAAGTCCTATTGCTAATATTATTTGCGGTACGTTGCACCTCACCGCTAACGTGTCGTATGTAACACTCTTTATCCGTCTGCCCTTGTTGATAACTAAGGTGTGTATCGAGGGGTGCGGTGATGCAGGTTATGTTAACTATATGTTCTATTTGAACCATTAGTTTGTTCTTTGACAGCGATGCGGTTCCGATATGAATCCAATAAAGGAAATGTTTATTTTTACTAAAAGCCTGTCGGTCTAGTGAAGAATGGATTTATTAACGTCACTTTTGTTATCCTACTGCTCTATGTCTTTTAAAAGATTGAATCGCCGAGTTTTTCTGATTTTTATCGGTAAGAGCAATATTTTGTACCAGTGGTAGGTTTATTGAATCTATTTAATATCTGTATAATCAAATGCCCGAACTTCTTCAACAAAATTTACTTAAAACCGCTATGAACTACTAGCAATCGCCAGCGGCTACGCCCGCGTGAAAATATTAAAATCGTAATATAGTATTTTGTGAACCATAAAAATGGTTAACCTTGAAAGCTAGACACGCTGTCGCGGACTTTTATTAAGAACTCTTAGAGGGGAACTTTGTAATACATGATTTTTAAATAATTTTCACCGTTTACTTAGCGCACGCAAGGAAAGCTTTAATTTTTGGCGTTTTCGTTATATTTTTTAATGCTGCTCCTCTCCTATCCATCTTAGCGGGATATATAGCCTCTAGCCTTTCTCAATAAATGACTATCTTACATGCAATTTTTTTCAAATCGGTCCAGAAGTTCTTGAGATATACAAACAAACTCTTTAGCTTTATATATTAGTACAGATAAACCGTGACCCTTACTTGCACTTTTCAACAATATTTTAGTACAAAATCCGTACAGTAAATTTTGAGAAAATCGATCACATATAGACAAACAGTTTTTGGATACTTTTAAAATAAGTATATATTTATATTAAATTAGGAAATATAGTAGATGATTTCTGGAGTATTTAAAGTGGTTTTCTAGGGTACTTCTTGTCTATATAACACAGCATCCAGCCCAAGCTGTTGATCACGTATCACACGCGTGGAACGAGATAAGAGCCGCGAGATGAACGTGAGATGTCTCTAGTACCTTATTTGAGCTTTTGCTTCATAATATGAGCAAACTTCCACAGAGATAACATATGTTGACAGCGTTGTCGTACTTATATATAGAGATAAAAAGCTTTATATTGCAAAAAAGAGTCATAAATGGCATTTACGATTTAAGTCCGCGTAATTCCCCGCAGAAAAAAGTTTTAGGAAATAAGTTCTTAAAGGCGCTTTTCAATGTCATCCTATTACTGTAGAATAAACAGGGTTTTATAGTCTACTAGGAGTCCCGCTCCAGCTTCGCACGGGTATAAAGCATATAGCCTATGTCACTCAGTGATAATCACAGTATTTCGCTACTCCATATTGAATTTTATTATACATATAAACCTTCCTCTTCAATCACTCTATATAACTCTCTATAAAATATCTCTATAAAAACTCTATATAAAAAAACCGCATCAAAATCTTTTGCGTAGTTTTAAAGATTTAAGCAAACATAGAGATATAAGGACAGACAGAGAAAGTGACTTTGTTTTATACTATGTAGTAACGTTTATAGCTACTACTATTTTGATAATTGTCATATTTTTACCATACTTATCCAAAGACTAAATTACGTTTAGCTGTCATTTATGTTTTGTTTTTCCATGTCATAGTCGTTGTTGCTATACCACGTTTTATAGGGACTTGACGGGATAAAATAAATGCGGTCGAACGGGATAAAAAGTATCCTATGTCCGTCTCCTGGTTCTAAGCAACATCTCCACCAATTTTCAGCCGAATTGGTTTATTCGTTCTTGAGTTATAAATAGTGTAACTAAGACCAACTTTCTTTTATATATATAGATATATAACCCGGTGTATAAGGAATAATTGTGCCACATTTCATCGATATTGATTCAGCGGGTTCGCCGTGAAAGAGTAACAAACATACATCCATACTCACAAAATTTGCCATTTATATACTTAGTTGGATAGGATAGGAAGTAGGATAGGATTAAATATTTATTATTTGTTGAGTAAAAGCTAGAGGTATATCTAAGTAAAATAAACGATCTCTTAAATAATTAAAAGAAAATAAAATTATTCTACTAATGTTATAAATGCGAAAGTTTGTGAGTGTGGATGTATGAAAGCTCTGCGATTTTCTCGTGGAGTATCTCCTGATGATGCTTCGGTTGCAAGGCGAAACGATCGCCGCAAATTTTATTATTACTTTTGAACGATTTCTTAACTTGAAAAGTAAATAATATATATGCCACCCACTGTATACCCTTTTTTGAGAAAGGTGTCGACCGCTGTACGTGCGCGGGCGCCTTGGATCCCATATATGGACCTCATAGGCGACATTCCAAAGTGATACGTCAATTCATTCATAAAACACTGTGAACGAGTAAGGTCTTGTATGACATAATATCACGTATATAAATGTCGCCATGAGGATAATATTATTATAACTGTATTTTATGTATGTGTGTTTTCCTATAAATGGGGGTGCACTTAGTTCATTTGTCAAATCTTGTTATTACTTTATTTTCTGTATACGCCGTGTGGTATCCGGCTGAATAGAATAGTACCACCATCTTTTCTTACCGAGGTGTCGTAAAAGGCGACTAATGTAAGTCGACCCGCCGTGTGATATCCGGCTGAGTAGAATAGTACCACCCTCATTTCTTACCGAGGTGTCGTAAAAGGCGACTAAGGTGAGTTGACTCACCGTGTGGTATCCGGTTAAGTAGAATAGACCGCCCTCTTTCTTATCGAGGTGTCGTAAAAGGCGACTAAGGTGAGTTGACTCACCGTGTGGTATCCGGTTAAGCAGAATAGACCACCCTCTTTCTAATCGAGGTGTCGTAAAATACGGCTATGATAAGTTGACGTCAGGCAGGCGGCCGGTCGTAAAATACGTAGCCAAATCATGTGACAACATGTTTATAACATGTTGTGCCGACCCCACTTAGAGTGGGATAAGGGCAGGAAGATGATGACTTTATTTTCTGTATACCTCTTCTTCTTAACGTGCCATCTTCTCGCAAAGTTCGGCGATCATTAAGGCAATTTTAACTTTGGATGCTGCTCTGAATAGGGAACGAGTACTTTTGCCGAACCAATATCGTAGATTTTTTATCCAAGTTATTCTTCGTGGGCCCACACTCCGTTTTCCTTGGATTTTGCCTTGTATGATAGGCCACAGCAATTCATATTTAGCGTTTGTCATGTGGCCAAAGTACTCTAGCTTTCTTTTTATCTCTCCAGGATATCCTTAACATTCTCCTATACACCCACAATTCGAAAGATTCTGTTTAGTACCTCTGTTGGAGTCAAATTTATACTAATATATAAACCTGAAGAGTTTGTTTGTATGGACGCGCTAATCTCAGGAACTACTGGACCGATTTAAAAACGCTTTGAGTGTAAGATAGTCCTTTTATCAAGAAAGGCTATAAGCATATATAACATCACGCTAAGAATAGGAGAGGAGCAGCATATTAAAAGCATAAAAATATTAAAAATAGCAAAATTTAAAGCTTTTCTTTGCGTGCGCTAAGGAAACGGTGAAAGTTATTCAAATATCATATATCACAAAATTGTTTCTAAAAGTTTTGAATAAAAGTCCGCGACAGCATATGTCTAGCTTTCAAGTTTAACCCACTTTAACTATTTTTGTGGTTATCAATTCTATATTACTGTTTTTATCTTTCCACGCAGGCGGAGCCGCTGGCGATTGCTAGTAAATAAATAAACAAAGTCCCTAAAGTCTGTATGTGATTGACTTTCACAAAATCTGCTGAACGGATTTTAGTTATTTGCTAGTTGTTGTTGTAGAATTGACGATTCACAAAACGGCTGAAGCTCAAGTTGCCGAGTTGCATTTGTTGCAAGTAAAAGTTATATAAATGCTTTTATAATGTTCCTTTCGTCTCGTATTTTATAAACGTTGAGTGCACTAAATGACGAATGCCCTTTTGTTATGAATTGACGTGGGAGTAAGGTAACCATCTGTTCGAAATTCATAGGCTTTATCGCAATTTAGTTTTTTTTATTTTCTACTAGCTTTTATTCGCGACTGCGTAAGCGTGGACTTTTGTCTTGGAATTAACAGTAGCTTCTGTCACTCACCAACCCAGAAAATGTCTCCATCACAAAAATTTTATCGATCCGGGAAAATAGAGAGAGATTTATCGTTTTCTTAAGGGCATCATAGTTTGAAAATTTTAGTAAATATTCCGTATGACTTACATGAAATAACGAGTCTGAGTGCATTTATGTATTTAAGTAAAAATAAATTTAAAAGAAATAAATTATTTATTATTTTTTATACAGTTTTTTGTATCCTGGCTTTACTGTAATATGTCGTATTCCTACTAGCGATCCCCTTTCCAAGAGGTTCGCCCTCCGATAAGGCGGCCGCCGTCGCCAGTGACTCATTATCATAAAGTCACCTATAAATGATTAATGTGTCTGTTTGTTTATGTATTGTGGACACGGTCATGCGTGGGATTAATACTTATGTAACACTAGCTATACCAGCTACTTGGTTCCCGTTAATTTTGATGCTCTTCTTCGTCAACCGATGGATGTCTACTGCTGAAAATAGGTATATCCACACCACACGATCTCGTGCATCATGGACAAATAGGACAGACGGAAACTTAAGCTTAAGTTATCGTGAAATAAGTCGCGGATATTAGTCACCATATACCTTCATATTATAAAGCAACGATTCTGTTTTATTCCAGGTTTCACGTCTAGTGATACTCCACGAAGAAGCTGAAGATGGAAACGCCATGCCGGATCTCGCGCGCCCCGTCCAGGCCGTCTCCTTGGCCGTCAACAATCTGGTCAAGGTAAGCCCTCGCCTGCCTTTTTTTACCTCCAGGGAAGAAAAGTCCCCACGGACTTCTGCCTTAAGGCAGGGTGTGGTCCGATATACGACTCGCATGGACTGAAACAACCTCCCGAAAACTGCGAGATTGGCACGCAATCTTAATGCATTTATGCCAATCTTCTGTCTACGTGAGCTCTCTCTTATATTTCTCTTCTTGTTCTTTTGTTTCTCGCCAGACCATTATTTTTACCAGACCACACAATCCAAGAATATGGATGGATTGTGTGAAAAATAATATGCATGTTAGAGGAGTGGCACCAGAGTTGACGAATGAAAGAGGAGAATGGAAAAAGAAGACATTGTGCCAACCCCACTTAGAGTGGGATAAGGGTAGGAGAATGATGATTTCTTCGCAATTGCGCCATTCTTCTGCGCTGGAAAGAGGTTACTGGCATTAAACTCTGCATTCCAAACCCTTGCCTGTCTCTCTTTCCAAAACCGGAGAGAGGAGACCTATGGCCAATAGTTGGATAGTAACAGGCATTTTTACTCAGGTTGGACACGAAACTATCGAATCGGCAGACGATATGGTCCTCCGCAAGGACATGCCGGGCGCGTTGCGGAGGGTGGAAGGCGCCGCGACGCTGTTGCAGCAGGCGTCGGACATGTTGAGAGCGGACCCCTATTCAGGACCTGCTAGGTAAGGCTCACTTTCAAACCTTGGTAAAGGTACTTGCCCACTGAAAATCGGTGTTAGGGTCTTCCAATGTCAACAAAAGCCGTGTGGTCCAATTTGTGACGAGACTTTGTTTTTTAGTGCTGTGTGGTATCCGGCTGAATATAATATTGCCACCCTCATTTCTTACCGAGGTGTCATAAAAGTACTAAGTTAATTTGACGTCAGGCAGGCGGCCGGTCGCGGAGTACGTAGCCAAATTGATGTGACAACATGTTGTGCCGACCCCACATGGAGTAGGATAAGGGGATGATGACTTTGTTTTGTAGTAAGCATAGATATAAGTAAGTAATATATGACCTTAGTAAGTCGACCAGCCGTGTGGTATCCGGTTGAGTAAAATTCTCCTCCTCGCGTCGCATTCCTCATTACTGAGGGTCGTGATCCCTACGATTAGGAAGCAGACTTTCTCGAAGGACTTCCTTCCATCTGCCTCTGTCCTTGGCCATGTGGAGTGGATCATGTAGTTTGGAGTCCAGTGTGGCACGGATCTGGTCAGATCATCTAGTGGGGCTGCGTCCTCTTGGCCGTTTTCCATCCACTTTGCCGGTGACCAAGAGCTGCTCCAAGTTATGGCCTTCTTTCCGGGCGATGTGTCCAAAGAACTCCATGAGTAAAATAGACCACCTTCTTTCTTACCGAGTTGTCGTAACATACGACTAAGGTAAAAAAAGTCAGGTACGTGGCCGGTCGTAAAATACCTACCCAGAAAACATTACATGTTTAACATATGATGTGCCGACCCCTCTTAGAGTGGGATAAGGGCAGAAGAATAATGAGAAACTTATATACTAAAACCGGCATTCTAAGTTTAAAATCTTTCCAGGAAGAAGCTGATCGAAGGATCCCGTGGGATACTCCAGGGCACGTCAGCACTGCTCCTCTGTTTTGACGAGTCCGAAGTCAGGAAGATTGTAAAGGAGTGTAAAAAGGTATATTTTGATATATTTACATATATCAATATAATTCATAAGGTGAAATAATAGAAATATCATATTTTTTATTGCAATTATTTAATCTTTAATATTTAAATGAGTTAATCTTGTATGTATATATATATATTTTCAGAATCTCGGAAACGGCTCCAAAGATTTTACTGAAATTCAGAATGTAGAGTGTTTTGGGTTCTAGATAAGTTTTATTTAAAAAAAAATGTCGTTTTATCCCTGATTTCGGACTCTAAATTTTTTTAAAATTAACGTTGAATACAGTCACAATTTTTCGCTGTCAAACATAAATTCATGGTGGTTCATTTGGGGAATGGGCGATCTAGAGAGGTAAAAATACCTAGGATGGAGATACTATATAAATAAAACACATTTATTTATCTTTTGAAAAAATGTTTTCTACCCTTGATAGGTGAATGACCTCTTCGTACTAATATTAGAAATGTCGAAGCCTTTTTCTGTTTTGCTTTCATAGCTAATACGATAGATTTATGAAATTCGGTACAATTGAAGCTTAACGGGTATTTTTATCTCATATCGGGAAAACAATATGAGCTAAAAAATCCCGTTTTTGTTTCGAAAAAAGAAAAAAAATCATAATTGCGGGTATGTAAAAAATTGGACCAACCTTCTACTAAAGTTTTTTGTGCCAATCCACGGAATTATTTAAAGTAAAATAATTTTGAATATTACTTTTACTAATATTTAGAATTTGCCCCCCTTCGCCCCCTAACAATCCCTTGCCCAATCCCAAACCTGTGGGGCGTGGGTCTCACGTTGGGAAACACTGACAACTGTTTTCTGATATTTATGTTTGAAACGTTATTTTTTACCAGGTTCTCGAATATTTAGGAGTTGCCGAAGTTATTGACACCATGGAAGATTTAGTCCAGTTCCTTAGAGACATCTCGCCTGCGCTATCAAAAGCCGCCAGAGAGGTAAGTGAGGAAGTATTATCTATAAATATATTTCTTCTTTATTCTATACTAGCTGTGCCAGCAGATTTGCCTGCATGGAAATCAGTGAATCACAAATTTTTTCCAAAATTTAAATTTTGAACATAAAAGTAGTTATCGTAAGTTAATTACAAGATATTTTTGAATAACTTTCACCGTTTACTTAGCGCAGGCAAGGAAAGCTTTAAATTTTGCCGTTTTAGCAATATTTTTTATTGCTGCTCCTCTCCTATTCATCATAGCGTGATGTTATATAGTCTTTCGATGAATGGACTATCTTATACTAAAAGATTTTTTCAAATCGGTCTAATTGTTCCTGAGATTAGGGCGTTCAAACAATCAAACAAACAAACTCTTCAGCTTTATATATTAGTATAGATGTATGTTTCTTATGGATTCCGAAATGGCTGGACTGTTTTTTAAATCGAACCAGTGCATAATCCTATAAAGTTTGGTGGCGATTGGAGCCTTTTTTGAACTGTCAATGACTGTTTTGTTTCGTTGGGTAGTTGAAAACAGTCTGAATGTATTTCCCATCTCCAGTTTCATCCATCCACTGTATCCTGATTAAAATTCAAATTATTCTTAATAAACAAGTGCTTTTGAATCATTCGGAAAGTTGTTCGGCCGACCTCCTTACTTCAACTTACCTTAGTCGCCTTTTACGACACCTCAGTAAGAAATAGGGCGGTCTATTCTATTCAGCTGGATACCACACGATGGGTCAACTTACCTTAGTCGCCTTTTACGAGACCTCGGTAAGGAATACTTTGGTCTATTCTATTCAGCCGGATACCACACGACGGAATAACTCTATGGCACTGTCGTACGAAATGTTTTATTTTTCAAATTTTTTAAATTTCAAGGTAGCGGCCCGTGCTTCCGAGCTGACCCATCCCCCCCACGCCGAGACCCTCACCAGGTGTCTGGAGAGCGTCAAGAGACTGGCGCCAGTCCTCATCTGCGCTATGAAGATATACATACACATTCTGTCTGAAGGTAGGTAGATATTTGACTTTATAACAATAGAATAGAATAGAAATACTCTTTATTGCACAATACTCAAAAATACATAAAAGAAAAATAACAATTTTTTAGCCTATGTAAAACTAGAGAAGTTAAATTAAAGAAGAAAAAAAAAACTCAATCAATTGCACAAATGGCGGCCTTATCGCTAAGCCAGCGATCTCTTCCAGGCAACCTTAATAATACAATCAAGAATACAATGGCAAATCATAGGCAAGGTTAAATTAAATAATTATTATGATATGTATAAATCATATACAATACTGTACAATATATACTATAATATATTAAATATATATGAAATATTTATATTAATATATAATAATAATAATATATAAAAAGACAAACAAGGGAACAAGGGACAAGCAAAATAAGTCACACAACCTTTTTCAAAAAATGATATGAAAGCCAATCGATTTATTATTTATTACAAGTTATTTTGATAACAGGCAACATACTTAAAATTAATGTACATATTCATCTAAACTATTTGTTAGTTATCTTAGGTAGAATCTTATAAGCTTGCGGCTCCTGCTTTGCGCCTTGAAAAAGTATGTAAGTCGTTTGTGGGTTTGGGTATAAGATTCTATAATAACATTCCGCAATCAATTTCAGCACTGCCAATACAGCAGTTTAAAAACACTGTTAAGGAGAGGCTGATACAGAAAGCCTACTATACTGTTGAGGATTGGTTAGACGATAAGAATGCGTGGATATAGATATTGTTCGACCCTGTACAAGATAGAAACTATTGAATGTAACTAGCATTAAGAATTATATTTTTAAAACAGCAACCGCCGAGTTTCTTGCAGGCGCTTCTCGTTACGTTGACGATTCAAAAGAACTTGTTAAACAAGTGCTTTTGAATCGTCAACTCTACTGCTGGTTTGAAAAGCTGTTCCTACGTGTTACTAGTAACAGCTGTATCACAGTAGGTCAGCCTCGTCCACGGTGAAACAAATTAAACACTGACTAAATTGTTGATGAAATGTGGGTAGACAAAAATCTTGATTACTCGTCAGAAGTATGAGTGATATATCGAATTATATCTACCCACATTCCATTCATCATCTTCCTGCCCTTATCCCACTCTAAGTGGGCCGGCCGGCCGGCCGCCCTCCTGACGTCGACTTACCTCAGTCGTATTTTACGACACCTCGGTAAGAAAAGGTTGGTCTATTCTACTAAACCGGATACCACACGGTGGGTCAACATACCTTAGTCGCCTTTTACGACACCTCGGTAAGAAATGAGGGTGGTACTATTTTATACAGCCGGATACCACACGGCGTAAATAAATAGCTACTTACGATACTAAATTCAATACACATAGACAAATAAATAGTATATATAGTAATCGCGATTAACAATCTGATGTCGTTTTCGAACTTTCTATTGTTGGTCCAGGTGGTAAAGACATAGAGGACGCGGCTGAGAACAGAAACTATCTGGCGCAGCGGATGGCCGACGAGATTCATGAAATTATCAGGTAATATTATATCTGAATATATCTGACTTCGTCTTATGATAGCCTTAGTCATATATTGAATGACTCCAATATCTTGATTAATTTTGTTTCAACTTTCATCATTACATAGTATAAAACAAAGTCGCTTTCCCTGTCTGTCCCTATGTCCCTATATCCCTATGTACGCATAAAACTTTAATACTACACAACAGATTTTGATGCGTTTTTTTTAATAGATAGAGTGATTCAGGGGAGGGTTTGTACGTATAATAACATTCAATACAGAGTAGAGAAATACTGTAATTTTTGAGGTTTCTGTAAATAATTACATTTTTTTCCGCTTACATTGCAAACGCAGGCTGAACCCTACGAGATTAATGAAAATAATGTACTAAGTATTTGTACACATTGAAAAGGTCTACAGAAAAGTCCGCGATGGTATATGTCTATCTCTTAAGGATATCCAACAATAGCATTTTTTGTCTTTTACTTTTACGAAAAATAATGCCTTATTTTCGAAGCAATTTTATACAATACAGCATTAATCTTTATCCAATTAAGTACCTTAAATACATTGTTGATTTAATATAGATCAATATGGCCGTTTACAGCATGTAATTTAAATGAACATTTTCGAAGACATCACAGATTTAAAATGCTGCTAGTAGGCCGCGCTTCGCCCTATAGCACTTAATTTAGCAGCTATATGTCGCTAAAGAGTTTGCTTAATGACAAAAAGCTGTGAATGTTATATATAAAGACATTCTGTAATTAATTGTAAAAATAAAATACATAGGGAAAATGTAAAAGGTAAATATGTAGTATATGAATTTAGATATTAGATTTAGCAGGTAATCTTCTTGGTATAGGGAGAGGGGAATTGCTTTTCTCCAAATTTAACGCGTGCGGGCCACGGGCAGTAATGAATAAATCAAAACTACTGGATCGATTTTAATCATTTTTTTCACTGAGTGACACAGGCTATATAACATTGACAACGCGACTGCATCAGTAGTGGGGTTGTCAACACTGCGTTCGCGCCGATATATATGATAAGAGGGAGGTCGAAAAAGGGATGGTTGGATTGTGTGAAGTATGGCATGTATGGAATTAGTAGCGCCAGAGTTGACGAATGATGAGCTCATGGGTGGTGAATGAAGAAGGTTTTGACCGTTATGAACGGTGCTGTTGCTGCAGGGTGCTGCAACTGACCTCGTATGTGGAGGACGGTGGTGAGAAGGACAATGTGGCGGTGCTGAAGGCGCTCCAGCACATGATCCACAACAAGACCGGCGCCGCTCACGACTTCCTTGACGTGAGCTATACTTGTTTACACCCTTTATGTGGGTCAGATTATATAGATTTCGATTTTGACCGTTTTACTCTTTGACTCTCTACCAGATTTAAACCCTGGGCAGGCACCAATGAGTTTTTCTATTAAAACTTATGTGCTTAATTGATAATTGTAATTTATCGCACGCTTCAATTGCCTTTACACGCTTTGCGGTGAAGGACAACATCGTGAAACCTGCCTATGAATCTGCAATGGAGCAGTGTTATGGGTCTTAGTTCCAAACCTTCTTTATACGTAGACAGAAAGCTCAACAGTGGGATATTAACAAGTCGTATCTTTACTTTTTTTAAAGCTTATATTCTGGTTAAAAAATAGTGTGGTTATGCCTTTTCCCGTGTTGATTTCTGAGTCATGATGTCCAGGATCCGGATGCTGTCCGCAACAGCGTTGGCGAGAGAGCTCTCCGCTCGGTGCTGACCTCTGGGCAGCGGGCAGCGGAGCATCTGGCACCAGCTCAGGCTGATACGTTACGGAGGACTGTCAGGTTACTATAAAATAAATAAATAAATAAATATATGGGACACTTACACACACGGTCGTCCGTCCCCAAAGTAAGTAACTTAATACTTGTGTTATGGACAGACAACTGGTGAATATATGCATATATAATTGTTAAATTAAATACATACATAAATACAAATATACACCCAGGCTCAAAGACCAACAAATTCATTTATAGAAAATGTTGGCCCTCGGCGGGAATCGAACCCGCGACCCGCAAAGCTGAAGGCAGGGTCACTACCCACTGCTCCAACGAGCCAGTCAAATGGCACTGAAATGCATGAAACTTATGTGACTAATTGATAATTGCAATTTATCACACGCTTTTCGGTGAAGGACAACATCATGAGGAAACCTGCATGTTTCTAGAGAATTCTGGAGATATGTGTAACCTATCAATCTGCATTTGAAAAATGGGTCTTAACTTTAAAAATTGAGATGAGGCCTTTGTCCACTAGAGGGATGATGGCTTTAATAGGGAAAAAACCTTTACTACTCCTACTTTACACTAATCCACTTGTGACGCTGGGAGTGAATAAAACGACTCACCAACAGTCAACAACAAATTTAATGGGTCGTAAGGGTCTACTGCCCGTCAATGCAATGCTCCGTAAGAGGGTAGGTGTGCGCTAGGTACTGCCCTGGCTTTGTCTAGCAGCGGAGTAGGCCGTGCAGCGCGCGCCCGGAGAGTGGAGTCGACCCAAAGATGTCGGGCACAGACTCAAGGCCACTAAAGTCCGGCTCTGGCTGAGATGGGGGTAAAAAGTACCTTCTCTTATAACAACAAGTTATAAGCGTATCACGCCTATAAAAACAAATTTAAGGCTTTTGGTATAAAATATAACATAAGCGTATATTTTATCGTATAAAATGCAGCACGGCTTAGCGCGACCACTCGGTAACGTTGATTCTGTCGTCCGGCCGGCCGGTTCGCCTTTCAAGGGCAACGCTGTCGGCCGCGGAAGGAGGGACCACCGCTCGGCAACAAGCAATTATATATTTAAATTGAATATATGTTATTAAATAAAATAAAAAACTAAATATTATGTTACACACTTCATTTAATAATTAGAACAAAGAAACATTAGTTTGTAAGGAGTTTTTTTAAACATTTATTAAAGTTTTTTTATGGGTCAATACACACTAATCCAAAGTAAGTTGGGTTCTAAGGTGCTTGATATCATACGTCCAGCAGTGGACGTCCATCGGTTAAAGTCTATTCTACTACTATTATTCCACTGTTCATTGCTGCTATTGTGCTATAGTATATAGTTATCTTTCCATAGGTCCGGTGGTATAAACGCAGATCAGCTCTGCGACGAAAGGCAGTACGGCCAAGGAAGACAACCTAAGGTAGATATATTAATTATTTATAGAATAAGGCGTTACGTTTCAACGTGTTGGAATGGCGACCCCGCACCGGAAAGCGCAGTGTTGGAAGACCCCCTACTAGATGGACAGACGACCTCAAAAGGGTCGCGGGGAGCCGCTGGATACAAGCGGCACAAAATCGTGTGTTCTGGAGATCCCATGAAGAGACCTATGTCCAGCAGTGGACGTCCACCGGTTGAAGAAAAAGAAGAAGAAGGCGTTACGTTATACGAGTTCGATTATACATAAAGTAACAATAATCCGCGATTGCTGAAGATATATCATTTCTCTCCTGTCCTTCTCCCACTATAAATGTGGGCACATGTTTTTCTCTTTCATTCTATCCTATCATTCAACTCTGGCGCTACTCCTTGTACGTCATACTTCACACAATCCAACCATCTCTTTTTAGATCTCTCTCTAGTCACATATCTATCAACATTCATATTTAACACTTGTTTAGTCACATGTTTTCATCCCTCCTCATTACATGCCCATACCAACTGAATCTTGCACTCCTATTTTCTATCATGAAATTTCAATCTTCCCCTTATATACTCGATGTCGTATTTTAGCCAGACTTGTCACGCCACACATCCACCTTAAAATTCTCATCTCATTTGCACGCAGTTTTCTCTCATCAGTCTTTTTCATTGCCAAACATTCTGACCTATGGGTCAGAATGTTGGGCAATGAAAAGACATTCTGACCTATGGTTGTTTGGGCTCTATTGGGCTATACGACTAAGGACCATTTTATGAATGTTTCCTTTAACTTTACGAGAAATTCAGAGTTCACATATTGTTCCTAAGACTTTCACTTCATCCATCCTGCATTCATCTGTTACCTACATCTTGTTATATTTCACCGTCATTTGAAAAGGCTAACCCAGATACTGAAAATCAGAGTAGACTGGCAAAATGTTCCCAAACTGATTGGGGATAAATTGGAGGTCCTATTATCTTAGTACAAATGTACAGTTTTAGTACCACTCATTTTTTCAACAGTTTTTTCTAATTTGCTTTAAACCTCAGTTGCATTTTTACCGACAAGTATGATGTCATCATAATATTGAAAAGAGCTTGACTCTATTGGCTCTTCTCGGTAGGAGAAATATTCCGAACCAGTACTAGAGTTAGCAATCCAAAAGTTTACAAATTTATTTGAATAAGGATTATCAAAGTACATGTTTTCAAATTAATTTGATTTTTTCCCCCTTAGGCCCAAAACTTGGCTTCCGAGCTGCACGGTCAGATCAACGAAGTAGACAACGTGGTCAACGAAGGTGTCCGCGCCGCTGAGAAGCAAGGAGGGAAGACTATCGCGGCCAGGTACAGTATATAACACAGTATACATCAGAAAATAAACACTTTTCCTTTGTAAAGGAGACGGGCAAATAGCTCATACAATTCTGGCCTCAATGGACAGAAATAAAATAATATTTAATTCAAAGACCGAAAGTTACTCTTCAAGTAAGTACAAGTCTTTTTTAGATAGAACCTGGGAATAAGAAATAAATTAATGACCATGACAGATTTACATAGAGTATTAGAATTTGTTACTACATATAATATTATTTTAATAGAATCTATTTTTATCTAAGAATAAATACAAATCCAAAACAATGAGATTTTCCGCTGGAAATATGTGAGTAGTCTAGAAATACAGCAATGGGCGTTACTAATTATTTCCTATTTTATTATGTACTTCATTATTTAGTCCGCACAGGCCAGATTTTGCCCATCTCCTTTACAATACTCGACAGGTTGACTGGAAGTGATCCCTTTTAGGGATAAGTCCGCCTTTATACATGTGCTTTTTTAATTTTTCTTTCTCTTTTCTAAATATATGTATAAAAGGAAATAAAATAAATAAATAAATACTTTGCACTCTAACTTTGAGTATGTCGTGCTTATTCGCTTCTATCTGTCCGTCCCAATCTTGTATGTTAAAATTAAAATATATTTTCATTCCTCCCACTCTTAAGTGGGGTCGGTACAACATATTATAAACATGTTGTCAGATGATTTGGCTACATATTTTATGACCGACCGACTGCCTGACGTCTACTTACATTTATTTATTTATTTAATTACTTATTTAATTTATAAATATTATATTTAATTTATTTATAAATTATTTAATTTATAAATAAATAAATCACCTATTACGACACCTTGGTGAGAAATGAGGGTGCTTTGTTCTACTAAACCGGATACCACACGGTGGGTTGACTTACCTTAGTCGCCTTTTACGACATCTCGGTAAGAAATGAGAGGATCAGCCTAATACCACACGGCAAAATTAATATATATTATGACTGCTTAAAATTTTTCATTATCACGTAAATATATATATCTCGTTCTCCATATTGGCTACAGATTGGAAACTGCCCATAAGTGGCTGGTGCACCCGGCCGCAGACCCCTCCACCAGGATCGAGGGGCAGAAGGCCATCAACAGCATCGTCTCACAGGGACAGAGGGTATGTCTTACAACAAAAACGTACGCACGCATGTCTTACAACAACACACGCACGCATGTCTTACAACAACACACGCACGCATGTCTTACAACAACACACGCACGCATGTCTTACAACAAAAATATACGCACACATGTCTTACAAAAAAAATATACGCACACATATGTATTACACATATGTATTATTAATATGTATTACGAGAAAAACATAGGTTCGCACGCATGTCTTATAAGAAAAACATACACATGCATGTCTTACAACAACAACACTCACACGTGTCTTACAACAAGAACATATGCACGCATTTACATACGCATTAAAGCTCGCGTTCAACCTCAATTCATAATCGTATTCACGCTCGCATTCGACCATTGGTTGAGGAAGAAGGAGAGATTTCTAGCGAATCATCATTATCCCCTTCTAGATAGCTGATAATCTCCAAGGTAGGGAGAAGGCGGAGGTGATGCAGCTGTGCTCCGAGGTGCAGAGGCTGGCGGACCAGCTGGCTGACCTGTCCATGAGCGGCCAGGGTGACACGGAAGAGGCCAGGGCCATCACAAGGTAGGAAGATAGATCGATGTTTTATTTTAAACTGACTGCAACTACCTGAATGCAAATACCTGACTACAACTACCTGACGGAGACTATCTGACTGCAACTACCTGGCTACAACGACCTGATTGCAACTACCTGGCTACAACTACCTGACTGAAACTACCTGAATATAACTACCTGACTACAACTACCTGACGGAAATTATCTGACTGCAACTACCTGGCTACAACGACCTGATTGCAACTACCTGGCTAAAACTACCTGACTGCAATTACCTGACTGAAACTACCTGAATATAACTACCTGACTACAACTACCTGACGGAAACTATCTGACTGCAACTACCTGGCTACAACGACCTGATTGCAACTACCTGACTGCAATTACCTGACTGAAACTACCTGAATATAACTACCTGACTACAACTACCTGACGGAAACTATCTGACTGCAACTACCTGGCTACAACTACCTGGCTACAACTACCTGGCTACAACTACCTAACTGCAACTACCTGGCGGCAACTAACTGGCTACAACTACCTGGCTACAACTACCTGACGGAAACTACCTGAATACAACTAACTGAATGCAAATACATTACTGCAACTGCCTAACTGAGACTATAACAAAATAACCAACCATTCACAATAATCATGTATTTGGAAATCCTGTCTGTATTTCTGTTATACGATTATGATTAATTTGCTGGAGCATTATTGCTAAAATTAAGTACCATAGAACCTTATAATAATATGGTGAAATTATATATCGCACTCATACTATTAAATAGAATATTATTATTGATATCATTAAATTTATTAATAGAATTTACTTGATTTGCCTTACTTTAGTTATGGTCGACTGACATGGCGCTCGTTCCAAAAACCTTCAGAAAACAATAACATTATTGTATTTTCTCTTTGCGCCTTTTTTGGTTTTAGGTCAAGTTTATAATTGTGTGTTAGGTTACGGTCATTGATCTATAATTTTTTTTTAATAAGATGCTGAGGTGTGAAGGTACCTAAAATAAAAAATATATGGTCTATACTGTGTATGGATTTGGTCTTGATGTTTATTGATTAACATAGACATTATATTGTCTAAGCCGTGTGGTATCCGGCTGAATAGAATAGTACCACCCTCATTTCTTACCGAGGTGTCGTTAAAGGCGACTAAGGTAAGTTGACTCACCGTGTGGTATCCGGTTGAGTAGAATAGACCACCCTCATTTCTTACCGAGGTGTCGTAAAAGGCGACTAAGGTAAGTTGACTTACCGTGTGGTATCCGGTTGAGTAGAATACACAAACCTCATTACTTACCGAGGAGTCGTAAAATGTGACAGAGGTAAGTTGACGCCAGGCAGGCGGCCGGTAGTAAAACGCAGCCAAATCATGTGACAGCATGTTTATAACATGTTGTGCCGACCCCACTTAGAGTGGGATAAGGGCAGGATGATGATAGACATTATATTGTCTGCAGAGATTTAACAGATAAACTACACGAGCTGAAGCGGAGTATGGAGCGGGCGGTAGTCAACAGGGTGGTCGAAGACTTTATAGACGTCGCGGCGCCCTTGAGGCATTTCACTGATGCTGTCAACACTCCTGAAGGTGATTAACTAAATATATTGTTGTGCGTTCGCGCCGCGTACGGTTGTGTTCTCGCTGCGTTTTACCCCAGTTAATATATGGTGGATAGTTAAATATAATTATAGGAAAATATGATTCGTTAATCAAATTTCTTAAGCAAATATCTTGATAACTGCGATGGATCACCGCAGCTATATCAACACTGAGCGGGGAAATCGGATTAATTTGGACGAGTCCATGAGGGATGTAGAAAGTGTGCTCCTAGAAGAGTTTAGGCAATTTAGATTAGATACACAATCTAAGTTGGAACAACAATTAAAAGAGTACGCATTACTCCAAAACAGATTTCTGAAGATAGAAAATGAGATGCAAGATATTAAAAATACAATGAAGGTAGTTCTAGAGAAAGCAAATAAAGTTGACTCGTTGGAATTACATGTTAAAGATTTGATGGAAAAAAATAAATATCTTGAAGCTTGTCATAGTAATATAAATCAGAATAATATGAAGGTAGTTCAAGTACAGGAAGAATCTGTTCCGACGCCTGGGCCATCTTATCGGAATGCAGTTAAACATAATAAAAAGCAGGTATCCAGCGAAAACTCGAGTAAACAGTGTGTGGCCACGAAACCCGTGGAAGTTATAAATAATGAAGAGGGACTTCAACAAAGCCAGATAAATAATATAAAAAAGTTAAACACTATTAAAGAAAAGGAAAATATAACTGAAAAGGAAAAAGGAAAGTGGACAGTTATTAATAGGTCGAAAAATAAGTATAATAACAGGGAAGTAAAGAGAGGAGGGAGTAAAAGTATGTTAGAAATTCAAGGGACGGAAAAGAAAAAATATATGCATGTTTGGCGATTACAGAAGGAAACTACTGTAGAAAGTTTAGAAAGTTATGTAAAGAATATTTGTGGAAATGATATACCAGTTAAGGTAGAAAAAATAAGACATAAAACGGAAAGAGATTATTCTTCATTTATTATTGGCGTTCCGGAAAGTAAATATGATAAACTGTGTCAATCAGAAAATTGGGCTGTAAATATTGAGTTTTGCGATTCTCCAACAAAACCAAATCTGAAGACTAAAAAGACGAATAAATACTCGTCTATTGAAATTTTTTACCAGAACGTGAGAGGACTTCGAACTAAATTAGAGGAGTTTTATACAGGAATTTCATCTTCAAGCTCAGATTTGTTTGCGATTACTGAAACTGGTTGTAATGAATCTATTCAGGACGCTGAAATGATCCCACCTTGCTACACAATTTTAAGATGTGACCGAGCGGATGGACGGAAGCAAGGAGGCGTGTGTCTCGTGGCCACACCGCGTCTTGAACTACGGCGAGTACACATTGACGTCAACATCGATTGTCGAGCGTTTGAATTGGTTTGTGCGGCGGTGTATAGACACGGTAGATTTTTGTTTTTGATGTGCGTTGTATACATTCCGCCGAACAGTAGCGAGGATGAATACATGGTATTATTTAGGATTATTGAACAATATTGTAACCGTTATAGGGAGGTAATAGTGTTAGGTGATTTTAATTTATATTCTTGTTCGACAAATGTAAATAATTATTTTGAATATTTTCAAACATATTGTAGGTTCACTCAGAGGAATAATATTCGTAATTGTAACAATCGCTGTTTAGATTTAGTGTTAAGTACATTAGAATATGGTTTGGAAGTGCAAGCCGCAGAGACGCCACTCGTGCCGGTGGACGTACACCATCCACCTCTTATGGTGGCGGTCAAACTGATATCCAGCCTTAACATCGGCTCGCCCCCTGACGTCGACTCGAGCATGTGTATACCTAGTGGGTGGAATTTTTACAAAGCTGACTATGGATTGTTATACTCAACGTTGGCGGGAGTAGATTGGACCCCCATGTATCAGTTAGATTTAGATAGTAGTCTAAAATACTTTTATGACACTTTTAATTCAATTATTGATAACTGTGTTCCAAAAAAAAAGCGAAGTCATGTAACGCCGAGGTACGTTTACCCCGAGTGGTACACTGTTGAAGTAATTCGCAACATAGCACATAAAGCAAGTCTTCATAGACGTTATAAGATAAGTAAATTACCTGGGGATTACGCTAAGTTTTCTAGATGTCGAGCAGAGGTAAAAAATATGATCAAACTCGCGCACGATGACTACAAACACCGGATCCAAAATCAATTTCTGCACGATCCTATGTCCTTCTGGAATTACATAAAATCAAAAAGAGGTAGTAGAACTCCGGAAAAAATTCTGAAGGACGGGGTACTGTTGCGTCCTGACCGGTGTGCCCAGGAATTTGCTCATTATTTTCAGTCAGTGTATAGTACACAAAGAGCGAAATTGAATGTGAGCTTGGCGATAGCAGAATCAGGTGGGGAAAATGGCGCGGCGCGCGTTCACCTCAATCAGTTGCGACTGGACGAAGTGGATTATGCGCTAAGGCATATTAAACCAAAAAAGTCTGCTGGACCTGATGGCATTCCACCTTTCATCTTTAAGGACTGTCGTTCTGTGCTAGCGAGGCCTCTGCTTCACATTTATAATTTATGTTTAGGTCCAACTGTGTTTCCTGAAATCTGGAAAACAACCAGGGTAGTTCCAGTCCCAAAGGGGGACTCAAAGACAAGATTAGATGGCTACAGACCCGTGGCCGTACTATCGTCACCGGCAAAAATATTGGAGTCCGCTATTTATAATAACGTTTATATGCAATTGAGCGCACAACTCACAGACGCTCAGCATGGATTTCGTTCAGCTAGAAGCACAACCAGCAATCTTCTATGTCACATGGCGAACGTCGTGCCTACCGTTGATAGTGGGGGGCAGATAGATGCGGCTTACTTCGACTTCAGAAAGGCTTTCGACACAGTTAATAATGATGTACTACTAAGAAAATTGGCAGGCGTTGGTTTCACACCTCATTTACTAAATTTCTTTGTTAGTTACATGAGAGATAGGCAGCAGTATGTCGAATACGAAGGACAGCGTTCGGAACCTTACCTTACTTGGTCTGGGGTAAGCCAAGGTAGTAATTTAGGACCTTTGCAGTTCATATTAATGATAAATGACTTGCCGAAGGTAGTAAAAGATGCAAAATGTTTATTGTTTGCAGACGATCTTAAACTATCTTTAACTATAAGAAACCCCAGCGACTGTCAAAGGTTGCAGGACGATATAGACAGAGTAGTTAAATGGAGCGTAGAAAATCTCTTAGAATTTAATAGTTCAAAATGTGTTACGATCACTTTCTCTCGTGCGAATACCCCGACTACATATAATTATATGATTAAAGGGACACCTATGGTCCGAGTCACCGAGGTCAGAGATTTAGGAGTGACGTTAACAACAAAGTTATCGTTTCGTGACCACATAAAGAAGTGTTGCAAAAAAGCATATAGAAATTTAGGTTTTATGCTGCGCGTAATTAAGGGATTCACGAATTTAAAAGCAATTACTACTTTGTATAACGCTCTAGTTCGGAGTCAATTGGAAGGAAATGCAGTTATATGGTCTCCACATGAAACTAAGTATAGTCTCATGTTGGAGCGCGTACAAAATAAGTTTGTTAGGTATATGTACTTGAGATTGTACGGGGTTTATCCGTACTATCCGTTAATGTATCCAACTTTATTCGTCTTAGGTATGGTCGGATATAATGAGCTAAGGGTAAGGCGGGAACTTTCCCTCGTTATTTACTTAATTAAAATAGTTAGAGGCAAAACGCATAATGCTGATATGCTTCAATATATCTGGCTGCATGTCCCAGATAGGTACGTGTGGCGGAGACGGAGACCATCACTGTTGGTGGTACCTCGCAGCCACACAAACCTGATGAAACACGCGCCACTGACACGTGCCATACGTACTATAAATGTATGTGCCACTAAAGTAGATTTATTTTTCAGTTCTCTGAGTGAACTTACTAGGATAGCTTTATATATTATAAGTTATAATTAAATAAGTTTCGCTTCACTGTTGTATTAGGGTTTCCTGTAAAGATAGTGATAAGCTGAAAATAAATAAATAAATAAATATCCGTTGGTTGTGATCAGGGTTGCTGATGGGTTATTAAGAAAACACAAGTACTTCAAAGATGCCACAAGATAACATTTATTACACTCAGACTTTATAATATACATGTGTCAAAGTAGCCGGTCGGAAGCGGAAAGGGAAGGTTTACATTGATCTGACAATGACAATGAATGACAGTTCAATATTGACGTTTGTTTAGCTTTACCATAGATTACTAACAGTTGCCAGGTTGTTTCCTTTTTTTGAAATTGAAGTATTTAGAAAAAATAACGTAGTATCCAAATGGAGTATTTTTAGTGGTGTAACTTATAAAATTAGGCGTTACTTTGCGGAGGTCCATAATACAATAGTAATGAGAATATTATTATGCTATTATCCGCGATAAAAGAAAATATGTGTAATGCTAAATGTAGAGTGTACTATTCGTTCTCGTACAACGGCACAACAATACACAAGCACTGCACACATTCACCACCACAATCTCAACAATTGTTTCGCCCCGTTACCGAAGCATCGTCAGGAGATAGACTTCACGACAAAATGGTAAAGCTTTACGATTTTTAAGGCTTTTTAAGGATTCTTAAGGATTTTTTAAGGCTTTTAAAAATAAATTTGATAACCATAAAAAATGTTTAAGTGAGTTAATATTAAAAGCTAGACATATACTGCCGCGGACTTTTATATAGAACTTTTAAAGGGAAACAATTTTGTAATACATGATTTTTGAATAACTGAAATGTATCCAGGCACACCCGGTCGAGAAGCGAATTTCCAGGAGAAGTCATCAGCTCTGACTGCGTTCAGTCAGAAGGCGGCTGCTGCGGCGGGCATGGTGGCTGCTGGAGTGCGGCACAACAAGAAACTGGCCGACCAGCTCATTCACAACGCACAAGAGGTAATATCGTGTTATATCCCAACTTCTTGTCATTATTCTCCTACCCTTATCCCTCTCTTATGCCCGTTCACATTGTTCCAGTCCGATAATCCAGCAAGTCAATCCAGTTTAGTGCTGGACTGGATTATATCAAACTCAAATTGAAGTAATTATATATTTAAATTGGCCTTTACAAGCACTTTCGAATCGTCAAATTACAATGAAGCTACGACTGGTTTTCGGAAAGGTGCTCTTACCGAGAAGAACCAGCAAGAAACTCGGCGGTCACTCTTTTCAAAATTGAGTATTACAATAATGACTTAATTAAGAACAAATTAAAAAATTTACAATATAATCTAGTGCGTAGCTGGACGCAATTTATAACCAAGCTTTCTTATCATCAACATAGTCCTCAACAGTATAATAAGCTTTATGAATCAGTGTCTTTTTAAATAATTTATAGAATTAGGCGTTACTTTGCGGAGATCCATAATACAAAAGTAATAATAAAATTATTTTGCTATAATCCGCGAAGAATTTCTTCGCGGATTATAGCAAAATAATTTTATTATTACTTTAGTGTCTTTTTAATTGCTTTTTGAACTTGTGTAAAGGCAAGTCCAAAATAGATTGTGGAATTTTATTATAAAAATGTATACCGAGGCCCACAAACGATCTACGAACTTTCTGAAGCCGTATCCTGGGTATTATTAATTTATTTCGGTTCCTGGTTTGCCTATTACTAATATCACTTTTTTATTAAAAAGATGTATATTTTGTCTGACAAACACTATTTCGTACATGTGACTTAAATTAAATGCTAAAGTAGCCTTGATTAAGCCATACAATAATTCTTATCTTCAAAGAAATATCTAAAACTTTTTTATTATGTATTTTATATATAAACTTGATTCCAAGACATATTTTATGTATAGGTCGAGAAATTGTCTCCGCAACTGGTCTGCGCTGGAAAAATACGTCTGCATTATCCTGAAAGCAAGGTAAAAGTTATTTTTTTATATAATACTAGCGGCCTGCCCCTGCTTCGCACGGGTATAAAATATATAGCCCATGTCACTCAGTGAAAAAAAATATTAAAATCGATCCAGTAGTTTTGATTTATTCATTACTACCCGTGGCCCGCACGCGTTAAATTTGGAGAAAAACAATTCCCCTCTCCCTATACCACGAAGATTACCTGCTATATCTAATATCTAAATTCATATACTACATATTTACATTTTACATTTTTCCCTATGTATTTTATTTTTACAATTAATTACAGAATGACTGTATATACAACATTCATAGCTTTGTTATCATTAGACAATACAAACATGTTTTCTTTAGAGGTTACTCTTGAAAGAGCGACATTAAGTTGCGCGTCCGATCGCTGCTAAATTCAAAGTGCTCTAGGGCGAAGCACGGGATTTTAAATCTGTGATATCTTCAAAAATGTTCATTTAAATTATATGATGTAAACGGCCATATTGATCTATATTAAATCAACAATGTATTTAAGGTACTTAATGGGATAAGAATTAATGCTGTTTTGTTTGAATTTGCGATCGATAATACGGCATTATTTTTCGTAAAAAGAAATTGACAAAAAAATGCTATTGTGCGTTATCCATAAGAGATAGACATACCATCGCGGAGTTTTCTGTCGACCTTTTTAAGGTGTACAAATACTTAGTACAGTATTTTGATAAATCTCGTAGGGTTCAGCCTGCGTTTGCAATGTAAGCGGAAAAAATGTAATTATTTACAGAAACCTCAAAAATTACAGTATTTCTCTACTCCGTATTGAATGTTATTATACGTACAAACCTTCCTCTGGAATCACTCTATCTATTAAAAAAAACCGCATCAAAATCTGTTGCGTAGTTTTAAAGATTTAAGCATACATAGGGATATAGGGACATGGGGACAGACACAGAAAGCGACTTTGTTTTATACTATGTAGTGATTATGTGTATTTTTCTTCTTTTATTATGATGTGTATTTGTTACTGTTATTAAGAGATAATAATGACAGCTCTGTACCATAGGTAGCGGAAGAGCATTTTAACAATCTCAAGAACCAATACTCGGATGCTGTCCTCCGCTGCAGAGATCTTTGCGACCAGGCCGTGGATCCTTTGGACTTTGTCAGAACAGCTGGTGAGTATTTAACGAAGACATGAGGAATTAGTTACGATGTAACTTTATGTACTGGACTAATATTTAGGATAAAAATCCCGTTTTTCCTTTGGGAATGGGAGAAAACTGTATAGTAAATTTTTGAGTAGCTGTGGTAGCCCAGCGTGCGACTCTTTCGAGGACGTCAAACCCGGGCAGACACCAATGAGTTTTCCTGTTAAAACTTACGTGTCTAATTGATAATTGCAATTTATCACACGCTTTTCGGTGAAGGAAAACATCGTGAGGAAACCTGCATATCTCTAGAGAATTCTGGGGATAGGTGTAATCTACCAATCCGCATTGGAGCAGCGTGGTAGAACTTAGCTTCTTTTCTCCAAAAACGGAGAGAAGAGACCTCTTCTCAGCAGTGGGATAGCAACAGGCCGTTAGTTTAACAAGAAGTTATTAATACCGTCATCGGGTAATCAATTTGTAACCTTGACATACCGTTTTAACATTGTTTTCAATCCTTTTAGGCAGACGATAATATTGCAAAAATAATAGTAAAATTATTTTGCTATAATTTGTGATAATGTAAATGGAAAATATATATAATGCTAAATTTAGAGTGGACAATCCGTTGTCAAACCTGATACATGCAGGATTCGTAAAAATACATGCACAAACCTCCACCACCGCCACAACAATACACAAGCACTACACACGTTCACTATCACAAAATCAACAATCGTTTCGCCCCGCAACCGAAGCATCATCAAGAGATAAGACTTCACGACAAAATCGCATACCAAAATCCAAAACGGAAAAGAAGAATCTATTTTCAGCAGTGGGATAGTAATAGGCCGCTACTTAAATAATTGAGGGAACTACTTGGCCCGTTGGAGCAGTGGGTAGTGACTCTGCCTTCAGCTCCACGGGTCGCGGGTTCGATTCCCGCCGAGGGCAAACATTTTCTATAAATGAATTTGTTGGTCTTTGAACCTAGGTGTATATTTGTATTTAAGTATGTATTTAAAAATATATAAGTATATATTCACCAGTTGTCTGTCCATAACACAAGTATTAAGTTACTTACTTTGGGGACGGACGACCGTGTGTGTAAGTGTCCCATATATTTATATTTATTTATACTTATAATTTACGTGTAACTACATCTTTTATATCCTAATAACAACGTTTATTTTGTAGGTGAATTAATGCAAAAGCACACGTACCTCTGCGAGGACGCCATACGCAACAACGACTCGCAGAAGATGGTCGACAATACATCCGCCATTGCTAGGTGAGATAATCTTTACATATTATAAAACAAAGTCCCCAAAAACTCTATCTGTACGTGATCCTCCAAAAGGTCCGAAAATCATTTGTCGGTCTCGGTACACGTTTTTATAACAAAATTCCTCAACATTATCTGGACTTGCCTTTACACAAGTTTAGAAATTATCTCAAAACGATGTTGCTACATAAAGCTTACTATACTATTGAGGATTATTTGAGTGATAGCTTATCTTAACTGCAGTCAGCTACGCATCCAGCTGCAACGATTATCTTGTAATTGTAATAATTTTTAAAAGATTATTGCCGAGTTTCTTGCTGATTCTCGGTAGGAGCAAACTTCCGAATCAGTGGTAGCTTCTTTAAAACATTTGACGATTCAAAAGTACTGTAAACAGTCCACTTGAATAAAGAATATTTTGAATTTGAATTTGAATTTGATCGATTTTCTTAAAATCTACTTAACCAATTTATGTACGGATTTTACTAAAAGTTAGTGCAATTCTTCCTGAAGATTTAAGTTAATATTAAATTTACTGTAAATATAAAGCCTACTACCAATCGCTGCTTGAAATAATTTTTCATATCAGTCCATTAGTTCCTGATATTAACGCGTTTAAACTATAAACCAAACAAACAATTGACTGGCCCGTTGGCGTAGTGGGTAGTGACCCTGCCTTCAGCTCCGCGTGTCGCGGGTTCGATTCCCGCCGAGGGCCAACATTTTCTATAAATGAATTTGTTGGTCTTTGAGCCTGGGTGTATATTTGTATTTAAGTATGTGTTTAAAAATATATAAGTATATAAACTAAATAGGCACAAATTAGATGAACTAAGAATTGGCCCATTTAAAATTATTGAAAAATTATCAAATTCAATGTATAAAATTGATACAGGATATAAAAAATTAGAGTCAAATCTCTTTCATATTACAAAACTTATACCAGTGCCAATATAAAGTATGTAAAGTAAGATTAATGTTGTAAAATTTAGTTTAACGTTATGAAATTCGACTCAATTACCTAATTACATATAAGTAGCTAGAATTTTTGTTAAACAAATTTTTTTTAAAGGGGGGGGGGAGATGTAAAGAATATATAAATTCTTTTTAATTTTGATATGTACACATCTCAATTTTAAATTTGGAAAAGGAAACGAATTGACGCCGTCAAAAGAAAAATGTTTAAAGCAAATATTAACAGGATTGATATAATGTAAATATTTAAGGGCAAAATATAAACTTTATTGTCGTTTCTTTGATTTTTCAGAGCAACACACTTTTTTATTTTGCCGCTCCAAGAAAATTACTTTATATATATTCACCAGTTGTCCGTCCATAACACAAGTATTAAGTTACTTACTTTGGGGACGGACGACCGTGTGTGTAAGTGTCCCATATATATTTATTTATTTATATTTATTTGACTTTTGGTTAACGTCTGATAGGTTAGCGAATCGAGTTCTTCTGGTGGGTGGTTCAGAAAGAGAGAACACGGAGGATGGTGAATTCGCAGCAGCCATCGGCAACGCGCAGCAACGGTTGCAAGCAGCAATTGCTCCAGCGGTCCGAGCGGCCAAGAGGGTGGCCCTCAACGACCGCACTGCTGTACCGGGCTGGAGAGCTGCCAACGCAGAGGTGAGGGTAGTTGGAACTAGGGATGGTCAAATGAGGAAAAAATATCGATATATATCGTATCGATGTTTTTCAAATATATCGATAAGTGTTGACTAAATATATCGATATGTTGATATATCGATATTGTCTGTACAATAAGCGATTATCTATAAAAATTGCCAAAATATTTGAAATTTTAAAGCAAATACACATCTGGTGGTTTTGACATCAGTTTTATCATTTGAAAATACAGAAAAGCCAAGAAAAATCAACATCATCAACACAACAAAAATACATTTCATTTCTTCCATACAACAGACATGACTTTTTATCATTAACAGATTAACACAATTCCCACAAAAAATAACAATGAGCTACGCTAAGCTTACTCGCAGCACAATAAACAACGTACGTACCAACACACACACGCAGTAAGCGCAGTGATACCAACCAAACCAACAAGCAGTGTCATTGTCATAGACAAGCAGGTCATAGACTGTAATTTTTATTTGTGTTTTATTACACTGCCTATTTACTCTTTTTCTAAATTTAAGACATTAGATTTGTAAAAAGTCAAATACATGATGTGACGCAAAAGCAGACAGCAGAACTTTAAAAAATATATCGATTTTGATATTTAAAAATAAATATCGAAAGTCGATATATCGCTGGAAAAAATATCGCTGATTTATATTGATTATTTTGTGATAAAATATCGATATTTTGATATATCGATATTTTTTACCCAAGCCTAGTTGGAACTGTACTCTGGAAGGTAATACTGTATGGACCTTTCGCTGTGGCAAATTGCCTAAAGTTTATTATATCACAAGACATCCAGAAATGGCTGGCTGTTGATATTTTCTTGATCACTACATAGTATAAAACAAAGTCGCATTCTTTGTTTGTCCATATATCCCTATGTATGCTTAAAACTTTAAAACTACGCAACAGATTTTTTTGAATGTGTCTAATGCTGTTAGCCCTAATGGCTTTGACAACGTCACCGATAAGACGGGCGAGCGCAGAAGCATCGCCGGGAGAATAAATGGGTGGTAAGAGCGAATGAATTACTCACACCCACCATACGGGGGGAGTCGCTTTAAGGGTGTCTCATGCGAGACCGAACCTCGGCTTAAAAAGGCGCTTTTTCGAAGGACTACATTTAATAATTGACTTGACTGTATCTTCGCAGCGGCCACCGTTTTATACTTAACTGGCTGGTGTAGAGATACTCCTGTTTGATAGTTAGCTACAGCGTTATGCTTTACAAATGGTGCACGCGTCGTACTGGTTTGTTATAAGATCAAATTACAATAAGTTTCCAACGCCATCCTACAATCTAGTAATTCCAAATGTAACGTATGGCCATATACTATGTCAGCCAACCGAAAGCCGAAGCCAAACTATGTCAGTTCAACACCATAACTGTTAACCATTTCCATGCGGCCATTTACATTAATGATTGCGCACCACTAAAATAAAATGGATATGCCAAGAGGGGATTCAATATAAGCCGTAGCCAGTGTTGGTAATTAGGAACGCAACCGTATATGTTGTGAGTTGGTAGTACTTTTGTCTGTAACATGTTATATTGGCTACGTCTTTATGTAACCTCCTCTTCTTGTCATCTTTGTAAAACGCCATAGTCGAATTAAAATTTATCCGCATTCTAAACAGTTTGTTTTATTATATTATACATAGCTGCTAAATGCGAAGTGCTACAGTGCGAAGCGCGGCCTCCTCGCGGCATTTTAAATCTGTAATATCTCCGAAAATGTTCGCATAAATTATTACATGCGGCCATATTGATCTATATTAAATCAACAATTTATTTCAGGTACTTAATTGGATAAGGATTAATGCTGTATTGTATAAAAATTGCTTCAAAAATATGGCATTATTTTTCGTAAAAAGTAAATGACAAAAAATGCTATAGTGGGTTATCCATAAGAGATAGACATATACCATCGCGGACTTTTCTGTAGACCTTTTCAAGATGTACAAATACTTAGTACATTATTTTGATAAATCTCGTAGGGTTTAGCCTGCGTTTGCAATGTAAGCGGAAAAAAATGTAATTATTTACAGAAACCTCAAAAATTACAGTATTTCTCTACTCCGTATTGAATGTTATTATACGTACAAACCTTCCTCTGGAACTCTATCTATTAAAAAAAACCGCATCAAAATCTGTTGCGTAGTTTTAAAGTTTTATGCGTACATAGGGGATATAGGGACTTTGTTTTATAATATGTAGTGATACGTGCATAGGTTGCTCCGAGAATCGCGGACGGCAGAACCAAACATCCAGAAATGGTTGGATTGCTTATTTTAAATTCCCCCTTAGCGGCCATGCGAAGTTGGAAACTTATATTAATTCGATCTTCAATTCCAGATAATCAAAGCAGCTAGTGGCGTAGAGGAGGCCCTGTCCCGTCAGTACGCGCCTCCGCCCCCGCCCCCGGCGTTGCCCGAAGCCCTGTCGTCCCTCCACATCGCACCGCAGCACGCGCCGCCCCGGCCTCCGCCCCCGACCCTCAGCGCCCCGCCGCGACCGCCGCCACCAGATACTGATGATGAGGGAGAGGATATCTTCAGGAGACAACCTCACCCCAGCCAGCCTATATTGGTAATTATGGATAGTAGCTTAGTGAGATTTGTTCTTTAATTTTTTGAAAGATTTTGTGTTAAGGGTCTTCACGCTTACTCCCCGGGTGGGGGGTAAGCGGGGTACGGACCTCTAGGACAGGGCTTTTTAAACTTTTTTATATAGCGACCCCCTTCAAGCTTAGGAAATTTTAAACGACCCCCTCCTCCATATAATGAAATATATATTAACCGTAGATGTAGATGTAATATCGCACTATTTTACAATGTAAATAAAAGTTTTGCACTGCCACTTTTTTTCAAAAAATAGTTATAATAAAACTACAATAGTATTTTGACTGACTGGCCCGTTGGCGTAGTGGGTAGTGATCCTGCCTTCAGCTCCGCGGGTCGCGGGTTCGATTCCCGCCGAGGGCCAACATTTTCAATAAATGAATTTGTTGGTCTTTGAGTCTGGGTGTATATTTGTATTTAAGTATGTATTTAAAAAATATATAAGTATATATTCACCAGTTGTCTGTCCATAACACAAGTATTAAGTTACTTACTTTGGGGACGGACGACCGTGTGTGTAAGTGTCCCATATATTTATTATTTATTTATTTATTTATTATTTTGTATGATTTTTATTTGTATTTATATTTGTACGTAGTGTGTATACTAATTTTAAAATTTTATTTATAATTGTTGTAAACTAAGCAATCATAAATTTAATAAAATCCATTTAATTAAATTTAATGAAAAGAGGTAATGAAGGAACTTAGGAGGAGAAATATCAATAAATCTTTGTTAGAAAAGTTCTTTAAAGGACAGCTGCAGCCATGTAGTTGTATCAATAATGATTGAAAAGTATCAGATCTTTGCGACGCCCCTTTCAGTAGTCTCCCCTGGCGGAGACCCCCAAGAAGGGTCGCGACCCACAGTTTAAGAAACCCTGCTCTAGGAGATCCTCACTACCCGGGCATGTCCTCGCGGGCACTTAAGCCCGGTAGGTGTTTCGGCCGTAGGCCGAGGTCACCTAGATGACCTAGGGGTGACGGAATTTGAGTCGTAAGCCCAGGTCACCTAGGTGACCTAATGAATGAATGAATTCTTTATTGCACTATAATAATAACATAAAAATAACACTACTACTACTTAGTGAAAGTTATATCCTTCTCCCGAGTCTTTTTTAGAAAAGAAACTAAAATTTCTTAATATTTATTTATTGAACGCTTTTACATAAAAATTATACACTATCTTACTGCACTATATACTACCTAACTATTCTATCTACCATTAGGTCTTGTCTGGTAGGGGCCGAGTTATAGACTGACTCTTTGCGATGGCTCCAGCGACCATCGTGTGAGCAATGTCTCATTCCTGAAAACTGAATTAACAATTCTCACGCTTTACCACCGCTAACTGGAATCGCTATTATTTAGCAAAGACCACCCTGCAAGGCGTGGAATCGACATTCATAACTTCTTCCAAAACAATTAAAGAAACAAAACAAATAACATTAAAAGAAAAATATTGTGCAATTAATGCTTGTCTGGTCGGTGGAGAGGTCTGGGAAAGATATTGTATAACGCACATACGTTAGTGCTGCGAATGCCCGCTATCGTTTGGTTCGCGGAACTATATATAAGCAACAATTTATTTGTAAAAACCTCTTTCCTTCGTGTTAGTTCGCTCAATAACACATACATAAATTGTCGGTAAAGCAATAAATCGTGATTCGGATAGCTGTTTTATAATTTAACTGTAGGGATGTGACTTGGATTAGAAAAAATCGATATACAAATAATCGATTTTTAAAAAATCGATTTTTAAGTTGTACAAATACTTAGTACATCATTTTGATAAATCTCGTAGGATTTAGCCTGCGTTTGCAATGTAAGCGGAAAAAATGTAATTATTTACGACATCGCATTAGAAAACTCAAAAATTACAGTATTTCTCTACTCAGTATTGAATGTTATTATACATATAAACCTACCTCTTGAATCACTCTATCTATTTAAAAGCGCATCAAAATCTGTTGCGTAGTTTTAAAGATTAAAGCATACATAGGGATATATGGACAAACAAAGAATGTGACTTTGTTTTATACTATGTAGTGATAATACTGCACACAATCCAACCATTTTTTTTATATGAATATAATACTGCATACAATCCAACCATTTCTTTTCAGCCTCCCTTATGTCGGCTATATTTCGAGTCTCTCGCTGGTCCTTCTCGGTAGAGCAAACCACCAAATCTAAACCCTAAAACCAAGCTTTATCTTATTTGAAGATCCAAAGTGCCAAAAACAGTCTACTTTAACGAAGAATGATTTAAATTTGCAGGTGGCTGCTCACAATTTGCACAAAGCTGTTCGCGAATGGTCGTCCAAGGACAACGAGATCATCGCCGCCGCCAAACGTATGGCCATACTCATGGCTAGACTTTCAGACCTCGTCAGGTCTGATTCTAAAGGTAATGTTTTGGCTTATTTTAATGACTATTTGTATATAAGTCTTCTTCCTTATCATCTTCCTACCCTTATCCTACTCTTAAGTGGAGTCGGCACGACTTGTTAAAAACATGCTGTCACATGATTTGGCTGCGTTTGTACTACCGGCCGCCTGCCTGACGTATACTTATCTTAGTCGTATTTTACGACACCTCGATAACCGGATACCACACGGCGAGTCAATTTACTTTAGTCGCTTTTTACGATACCTCGGTAAGAAAGAGGGTGGTCTATTCTACTTAACCGGATACCACACGGCGGGTCAACTTACCTTAGTCGCCTTTTACGACACCTCGGTAAGAAATGAGGGTGGTACTATTCTATTCTACTAAACCGGATACCTCACAGCGGGTTAACTTACCTTAGTCGCCTTTTACGACACCTCGGTAAGAAAAACGGGATACTATTCTATTCAGCCGGATACCACACGGCGGGTAACTAAGTATTTATTTATTTTTATATTTATAGGAACACTAGCTTTTAGCCGCAACTTCGTTCACTGTTGTCTTGTGATAGGTCGATAATAGATGGCGCTTTTCAACGTCATCCTATTACTGTAGAATTAACAGGCTTTCTATAGCCTATGTTGTTCCGGTGTATAAGGAATAATTGTGCCAAATTTCATCAATATTAGTTCAGCGGATTCACCGTGAAAGAGTAACAAACATACATCCATACTCACAAACTTTTGCATTTATAATATTAGTAGTAATTGGCGCCGTTTTCTGTGTAAATAACTTTGTTAACTTTATTTTTTTTTGTTTATTTCAACGTAAGACGACTAGGGTAAGTTGACTCTCCGCTTGGTATTTGGCTGAATAGAATAGACTACCCTTTTTCTTACCGAGGTGTCGTAAAAAGCGAAGGATAAATTGACTCGCTGTACGGTACCCGACTGAGTAGAATACACCACCCTCTCTCTTACCAAGGTGTCGTAAAAGACGACTAAGTTAAGTTGACGTAAGCAGGCGGCAGATCGTAAAATACGTAGCCAAATCATGTCACAACATGTTTATAATATGTGCCGACCCCACGTAGACTGCAGCAAGGGTAGGAGAATTGTGTTTTTTCGTTTATTTCAAGGCTTCATTATATCCTGCTAATATATGCTTACGATGTTCAATATTATGTCACGAAATATTCAGTGGCGGTTTTACCAGACTTAAGGGCCTGTTTCAATTTTGTATCAATTATTGTATATAATCTAGTGTCAATGGTTCGGTATCTTGTTCTTTAATTACTTCACAACGACGAAAATACAAGCCTAAAAAAAGATTATAATTTAGACTTTCGCATATATATATTATAGGCGAACCGTTTAACTTAGTCCTCGTGCGGGGTACCAAGATGTGGAGGTAGATCCCACACGCTAGGACTGGGTTAAACGGTCAGCTTGTAGCATAGGTAACGATAAAGATGTAAATAAATACTTACTCTCTCAACAATTTGCACTTTGCTAAATTCCTTTAAATATAGCTAAATGTAATGTATAAAGATTAGATTGCTAACAGTGATGTTGCTAATATGATATACGTGCTTGTGCCGTTTACTATATTCACATTTGGATTATCGACTTTTTTTATGTTGTATTGTATTCTATTAAATAGATATTCGGAGTATAGCCTTTTTTGTTTGGACCATTGTTACCCAACGTGGAGTCCACAACCCATAGGGGTGCAATTTGATTCGTAAGGGGGGGCTAATCATAAATGACCTTTAGATTTCGGTGCCAAATTTAAAGATAGAAGCAAATTCTCAAAATTTTTCTCCATTTTAATGTCAGTTTCTCGTTATATGTTTTGAAAATTTACTTACTTGATTTCGTTAATGTTTTAAGATCTTAAAAGTTACGTAGAAACTTAAAAAAAGGGTAAAGGAATTTATAGAATAACTACATATTATTAACATTTGGGAGTATTGCTAAAATAATTATTAGAGGATCCCTAAAAGTATAGAAATAAATCTTATATGATTTAGTGACGTACGGACCTAACTGTTCCTAACAGATAAATATTTATAAATATGTAGACAAATATTTTTCCAAACAAAGTGAATTTTCCCTCAAAATTAATATATTAGTAATAGATTAACTAAAGTGTCAAATAAAGTGTTTATTAAACAAATGTGAATATAGTAACAATGTTATATACTGGAATCGTTGAGCATTATATATAGCATTATTGTATGTCTGTGCGTTGCTTCTCGTGGATTAGAAGTCGCTATGAACCTGAGCGGTAAGTTTTGTACATATATAAATAATTTCATGCTATTGTATAATTGCTATAAAGTACGTGGCCAATGATGAATGAACTACTAATGGAGAGTGGCTTAACTGCGACATATTTGCAGACCAATGGCAAAGGATATTGTATTGTTGCCTACATTTCAGTGAGCTTTATAACTCCACTATGTTACTAGGTTATTAAGATTACTAGGTTATTAAGATTTTATTTTTGTTTTCAATATTTGTTTCCAATTTATATCCTGTCTTGTATATTGTGGCCCATGTATATACTGTATATATTTATTCAGATCCGGCACGAAGGACCAATAAATAAACTTAATAAGTGACCTCTATTAAATGTTATTTTAATAATTGTACAAGCGGCAAACTCACAAACAAATTTTTAAACAAGTTTAAGAATTTGACAATCGACTTTTCGTCTACTTTCATTCCCATTGTCAATTTTTTAAATCACCGCTTGTCTTACTTATAAAAGTAAAAGTAACGGCCTGTTACTATACTACTGCTGGGTGTTTTAAAACTCTAAAAACAGAGAGAGGTGCTCTCTCTGTTTTTAGAGAAGGGTTGGAGCTAAGACCTACCACGTAGCTCCAATGCGGGATTGTTGTGTTACACATATAACCAGAATTCTCTAGAAATATGCATGTTTTCTCATAATATTTTCGTTCACTGAAAATCGTGTGAGAAATTGCAATTAAATTAATCAATACCCGGGTTTTAAACACGTGATCTTCTCGAATAAGTTGTTTGGTCTTACCGCTGGGCGATTACAGATTCTTATATCCAAACAGAAATGAGGAGGTCTGTAGAAAAACTAAATTAAGCGATATAGCTTAGCGTGTCTCGAAGCTAAAGTGACAAACGGGCGGAGCACGTAGTGCGTAGAAGCGATGGGCATTGGGGTCTTAAGGTGTTGGAATAGCGACTCTGGAAAACTGTAATTCGGTAGACCCCTACGAAATGGACTGATGCCTCCAAAAATGTTGCGGAGAGCGGTCCAAGCAGCAGAAGATCGTGTTGTGTGAAAATTTCGTGAAGAGACTAATGTCCAGCATTCCACGTCCATCGAATATAAATTCAATCAAAGAATATGTTAATTCTTTATTAAAATAAACTTTTAACGCCTACTTTTGAATCGTCAACTCTATTGATGGTTCGGAAAACTGTTCCTACCTAGAAGAGCCAGCAAGAAACTCGGCGGTTGCTCTTTTAAACATATAATTCTTATCACTAGTTACATATAATTATTAATGTCTTGTACAGTGTCGAAGAGTAGCTACGTCCACGCATTCGGTTGAACAAGAAGATACCCATACTCTTATATACAAGAAATACCAGTTATGTTATTATCGTATTTATTTTGTATCCTCATTTAAGTTTTTTGTAACAATATTTAATGTTATAGGCAGTAAACGTGAGCTCATAGCGACAGCGAAAGCGATCGCCGAAGCTTCCGAAGAGGTGACGCGTCTCGCCAAAAAGCTGGCTCTGGAGTGTACCGACAAGAGGATAAGAACTGTGAGTGGTAACAAATTATAATTAATTAGTTACTTGGGTAATTTAAAAAAAAGAAAAAAGCACCGGTAGCATGTGGTACTTGAATCGGGGTTGAGAATTTTTTGGTCCGCCCAGTAACCATTAAGCTCTTTTTAAATGCAACCTAGCTTAATCTATTATAATTTTCATTTAATATTATAATGAGATTCGGAAGCTAGCAGTTTTACGCACTACCTCCTCCTGGCGTCGTAATCCTCAATGCTGTGTGTAACACTTTACTTAGGACTATTTTTCGCCATTTGACACTGTCCTCTGCGGCGTGGATGGCGTCACTGATACTGGAGTCGAGTGTTGAGCGAATTTGGTCGGTCCAACGCATGGGGCTCCGTCCCCTGGACCTCTTTCCTTTCACTTTGCCCGTGACAAGCAACTTTTCAAGGTTGTCGCCACTCTTTCACGTAACGTGCCCAAAGAACTTCAAAGTCCTGCGGAGACAAATGCACTTAACCACCATAAATTTTCAACTGCGGCGATCGAATGGAAAGGTGCGGTACAAAAATTGACCACTTATGTTCCCTGTTTCTAGTACCTAAACGATGAATCTAGTAACGCTTTTTATTTTTCTTTCTTTTTACTTAATTTAAAAAGTATAAATAGATAATACAAGCTACGTCAACGGCGTCCATTTCTCTGATGGGACCAATACATTTTTAAGTGCTTTACGCAGTTTTATCGCAAACCACCTAGGTGGCCAACCGCTAGTGCGTTAAGGCATTTGGAGTGGTATGGTGGAGTGGTAATGGTGAGAAAATGATGATGTATGTATTCCTTTTAACAGAATCTTTTGCAAGTCTGTGAGAGGATCCCGACTATCGGCACTCAGCTGAAGATCTTGTCAACAGTCAAAGCTACCATGTTGGGCGCGCAAGGTGAGTTTGTATTGTTGTCTATGATTAAATAAATTGAAAATTGTTGTCTTCTACGCTTTCACGCCTTCTCCGTTGAAGCAATATCGATAAATCAAATAAAATTGTATCTTTATTTAAATAAGCATTTTCTAGGTTTATTATTTGTCAAAAAAAAAATAAGATTAGCAATAAACTCATTAGTCAAATTTTAATTTGTATTATATTATTATTGTAGTAACTATGCTATTAGGCCGCTGATTAATATGTTATTACATTTTTGTCAACGCCTTCCGTAACGCTTTACGCTCAATATCCAGTCGGCATGCCGGATTACAAAGGTAAAATAGCTTTTGCTTTTATGGATATTAATTTTTATATATCCTTGTTCCACTGGGCTATCACAGGGGAACAAACTTCAGGCAGGCATAAAGAAGTTTTTCTGCTAAAACTTATGTCTAATTGATAATTACAATTTATCACACGCTTTTTGGTGAATGAAAACATCGTAAGGAAAGCAGCCACCAATGAGTTGTCTTAACTTATGTGTCTAATTGATAATTGCTATACATCACACGCTATCCGGCCAAGGAAAACTTTGTAAGGAAACTTCTGTAGAGAATTCTGGGGATATGTGTAACCTACCAATCCGCATTGGAGCAGCGTGGTAGGTCTTAGCTTCAATTATTCTATCTAAAAAACAGATAGAGGAGACCTATACCAAGCAGTGGGATATACATTTTTTATTCCTGTTCCAGAAGAACAATGACCAGATTGCTAAAACTGTAAATTTAAATTAATCAAATGAGTATAATAATCGCAAATATATGTGATATATGCTCCACTTTTGTATTGACTATTCAAACTATCCAAATATTTTCCTTTTTTTTTTGGGTCTCCTATAAATATAATATTTTTTATAAAATTATTAAATTAAACTTGTAAACAAGTGCTTTTGAATCGTCAACTCTACCGCTGGTTCGGAAAGCTGTTCCTACCGAGAAGAGCCAGCAAGAAACTCAGCGGTTGCTCTTTTCAACATATAATTTTATAATTAGTATAATTTTTTCATTGCCATCTTGCATAAGGTCGATGAGTAGCTACATCCACTTATTCCGATTATTTATGTGATTCTAAACAGTATAGTAGGCTTTCTGTATCGTCCTTATTATAGTTTTTTAATTGCTGTAATGGCAAAGCTAAAATTGATAGCGGAATGTTATTATAGAATTATATACCCAAACCCACAAACGACTTACGTACTTTTGCAAAGCGCAAAGCAGGAGCCGCAAGCTTATGTCGGTCCTATTTTGTCTATACATTTCCAATTTTAATATATTTCTGTATTATTTATGCACAAAAGCGTATAGTGTGACTATGGAATATAGGTGACTTTTTGACTTGAAACTTGACTAAAATTTTGTTACAGGAAGCGAGGAAGATCAGGAGGCAACCGAGATGTTGGTTGGAAACGCGCAAAACCTGATGCAGAGCGTGAGTTGGTTTTTTTCGTTATGATTGAGATAAGACCAGTTCCGCCGTGTGGTATCCGGCTGAATAGAATAGTACCACCCTCATTTCTTGCCGAGGTGTCGTAAAAGGCGACTAAGGTAATTCGACCCGCCGTGTGGGATCCGGCTGAGTAGAATAGACCACCCTCATTTCTTACCGAGGTGTCGTAAAAGGCGACTAAGGTAAGTTGGCCCACTGTGTGGTACCCGGTTTAGTAGAATAGACCACCCTCCTTACCGAGGTGTCGTAAAATATGAATAAGGTAAGTTGACGTTAGGCAGGCGGTCGGTCGTAAAAACGCAGCCAAATCATGTTACAGCATGTTTATAACATAACATGTTGTGCCGACCCCACTTCGAGTGGGTAAGGGCAGGAGGATATATATTTAAGGTATTAAATTATGTGGAAAATGAAACATTTATATATTTTTTTAATATTTTTAGGTAAAAGAAACAGTGAAAGCGGCTGAAGGCGCTTCAATCAAGATACGCACAGAGCAGGGGGCTTACAGACTGCGTTGGGTCCGCAGGTCACCCTGGTACCAAATATAAACAACAAAAGGACAGAACAGAACAGAAGGACAAATACCTTACTTGAACGCGAGAGACCACCAAATTCAGTGCCTAACCTTATTGTCCTAACCCAAATATAAACGAAACAGAAGGACAAATATCTTATTTGAACATGAGAGACCTCCAAATTCAGTGCCTAACCTTATTGTCCTAACCCAAATATAAACGAAACAGAAGGACAAATATCTTATTTGAACATGAGAGACCTCCAAATTCAGTGCCTAACCTTATTGTCCTAACCCAAATATAAACGAAACAGAAGGACAAATATCTTATTTGAACATGAGAGACCTCCAAATTCAGTGCCTAACCTTATTGTCCTAACCCAAATATAAACGAAACAGAAGGACAAATATCTTATTTGAACACGAAAGACCTCGAAATCTGTATGTGCCTATTATTGTCCTAACTTTACTGTGTATTGATTTTATGTTTATTCGTTTTTTTCATTGCTAAATATCGTGGTCCTGTATTGTAAAAACTAAACACTAGCAGTTTCACTTTAACAGAACTCTCTTATAGACATGTTGTAACATGACTTAGACACGTGGGCGTTTAATAATCGTACAATGATGACATAATCCAGCAGTTTAACAGTATAATAACCGTCCTAGTTTAATGCCCGAAAACAGGAATAAAACATTTTTAAATGAAATCTAAATAGATCGATTTTTCCCATCTAAAACTCATGAATGAATTTCATTAAAATAGTTGCAGCCGTTTCAGAAATTCAGAAAATATATCTATTCAAGATTTTTTTTTACACTTTCTTATTCACAACAAAAATGTACAAGATATAATTATCTTAAATTACTTACACGCTAGGACTATACAAATCATGCCCGCGTGGAATGGTCCCAAGAATGCTGGCAGCGTTTCCGCGCTGAATCGCTAAGCTGATTCTTTGTGCGGAAAAGGAGCCAGGCCTCTTGTCACCTGAAGAAGCAATCAACCGAGGTGTTAAAACGGATAATTTTTCACACTTTGACTCCATGATCCTAGAGTCTCAACTGCAAACGGCACAAAAATATAACTTGATGAGAGATGCATACTTTCGTTTGCCGGATTTAGCCATTTCCGCCGCAGCTCCAGGTCTTGCTGTTTCCCTGATATGGGACGAGGCTAACGTGTCAACGCATGTTGCGTCCCACATTAGGGCCCGTCCCAGTTCCCAAGGAACCAGAGTCAAGCCGTCAGGTCTTTTGCCATCATCCTGACATATCCCTCAAGGCTCGAGAAGAGCAGGAATGTCGATGGCAAGAGCTCTTTTGATGGTATCATGGTTTGATGGTTTCAAGATTAACTTATTTAAATATTAAAGAATGGGTGACCGAAAAATAAAAAAAAGAAGGTTAAAAAAAAATAGCGGAGGTGGGGATCGATCGTAGGTATTTTCATTTCTCGCGACCACCTGTTCCCCGAATAAGCTACACTGTCTTGACAAGTTAATGGCAAAAATTCAATTCAATATAAACCTTAGTATTTATTAATGCCCAAAAACAGGGATAAAATGTTTTTTTTTTTTTAAATAAAACCTAGCTAGATCGATTTTTTACCTCCAAAACTACATGCTGAATTTCAGGAAAATCGTTGGATCCGTTTACGAGATTCCGAAAATATATATATACATACAAGATTAACTCATTTAAATATTAAAGATATTACCCATATTATTAGCAGATTTATTTAGATTAATTATAATATATTGTAACAAGTTTGGTTGCTCTAATATAGTTAGTTTTAGATTTTTAGTTATATTTAAATAGTTATTAGTAATTTATATAACTTCGGCCTGCAGCTTTTATATATACTAGAGTACAGAAATAAGAAGAATCAGATGTTACTTTCATCTTCTTAACTGTATCCATATCAAAAATCACATAAATACATTTTTTCCCTTAAAACAGCGCAAAAGGATAAACAAAACTTTCGCATTTACAATACTAATATGGATATTTTTTGTAATGGCAATATTTAGCCGTTTTTAAGATAAGTGCACACGAATTCCGTGTCGAAGGCCCCCGATCTCAAGGAGCCTTTGCTAAAGGCCCCTGAGCTCAAGGGGTCTCTAACTATTCCAAGACAAAAACTGAACAAAAGTAATTATAAAATTATTTTCCTATAATTCGCGATGAAGTAAAATAGAAAATATATATAATGCTAAATCTAGAGTGGACCGTTTTCATATCTGATAAATGCAGGATTTGAAAAACTCATGCACAAACCTCCACCACCGCCACCACAATACACAAGCACTACACACGTCCACTATCACAAACAATCGTTTCGCTCTGCAACCGAAGCATCATCAGGAGATAGACTCCACGACAAAAACGCAAAGCTTTTTTTTACTTTATCGCGGATTAAAGCAAAATAATTTTATTATTACTTTCGTATTATGGATCTCCGTAAAGTAACGCCTAATTCTATATGTTATACAAAAACTGAACATGAAATCTTGATCTTGATTGAAGTTTTCTTGTAACATTTTAATATTAAAAAGTAATAAACAAATACCCGACCATATAATATTGGTTGGAAAATATACAGGTAGGTATAAAATATATGGAAGCGTTTTTTTTTTAATTTTTGAAAACGTACGAATAGCCTTTAATACTGAGTATAATTTTTCTTTTTGAAACCTTAATCAGAAGCTGCATCATATTTTTGACGTTTTTTTGTAGTTACTATTTTTACGGTAAACAAATAAAGTTAAAAGAAATAACAAATATCCGTCTGCTTTAAATAGGTTCAAAAACGTACATAGTAATTTAAAGTTTATTGAAAGTAAAGTTAATTGCAAATATTTTTAACTATTAATTTTCTACGGAATCCAAAATTCTTGTGCCTTAGTACCCCTTCATGCTTTAAAACGGCCTTGATCATATAATTAAATATATATATATATATATATATATATATATATATATATATATATATATATATATATATATATATATATATATATATATATATATATTATATAAATATTGGTCATATAATTAAATATATAAAATAAAATTAATTATTAGGAAATAACCCATAATCAGCGCCATCTGTCGTTCGTCTATTAAATTTTAACAGATAATATATAATTTAGTTATTAAATATATATCTATAAGGGCAGCTATTTGTAAGTGCAGCTATTGTTAGATTACTTGCCTTTATTTAACGTGATTATTTTATATACTCTTGTGTGTTTTATAACTTTTTTCTGTTATTAAATGTTCTTTTTATTTTTTAATAAAGCTTTTTATTTTATTTCGTTTATTTTTTCCCCTCTATCACTGTAGGGCTGTGAATTAAATGCTATTAAAGTAATTATATGAAAATATGTACGAAGAAGTGACTATAAACTAAAAAAATGTCTTTCAAAATTAAAAGAGTCAGATTAAAATTGATATTGCGCTGTTTGTTCTATTAATTGCTCATGCTATATACAACTCACGCTACTTGCCACTCACGCTACATATTACTCACGCTACATACCACTCACGCTACATACCACTCCCGCTACATACCACTCCCGCTACATACCACTCCCGCTACATACCACTCCCGCTACATACCACTCCCGCTACATACCACTCCCGCTACATACCACTCCCGCTACATACCACTCCCGCTACATACCACTCCCGCTACATACCACTCCCGCTACATACCACTCCCGCTACATACCACTCCCGCTACATACCACTCCCGCTACATACCACTCCCGCTACATACCACTCCCGCTACATACCACTCCCGCTACATACCACTCCCGCTACATACCACTCCCGCTACATACCACTCCCGCTACATACCACTCCCGCTACATACCACTCCCGCTACATACCACTCCCGCTACATACCACTCCCGCTACATACCACTCCCGCTACATACCACTCCCGCTACATACCACTCCCGCTACATACCACTCCCGCTACATGTCCCTCACGCCGCATAGACCTCACGCCGCATAGACCTCACGCCGCATAGACCTCACGCCGCATACACCTCACGCTACTTACAGCTCACGGCACATACACCTCACGCTACTTACAGCTTACGGCACGTACATCTCACGCCACTCAGTCTCGCATGACGTTTACGCAAGTGACTTCCTTACATTTCAAACTTTCCGGTGCTTAGCTATGAGTATTAGACACTTCTTTGTACAATGATATATTTTAGTACTGAAATGTAGTTGTAGTATACACTTGGCCTTAATATTAGATCTTCCTAATAAAAAAATATTTGTATTATTGTATTTTTTCTTGAAACTCCCTTTACAGCAAACGATTTTTCGTTCAAACCAGTGAAAATTCTAGTCTAAAGCCTCGATTAATCAAATTGATCCTTGATGATTCAAGTGTTTGAAAAAGCTTATTTGAATAAAGATTAGTACCTGATTGACCGAGCCTTACTCGGTAATTTTTGACAAAATAAAAAAAAAGCTTAAAAAAAAAATAATTAGGTGGGGATCGATCCTAGGTATTTATATTTCTCGAGACTGCCCGTTCCCCGAATAAGCTACGCTTACTTGATAGTTTATGGCAAAAATAATATTCAATATAAATTTTAGTATTTTTTAATGCCCAAAACAAGGATAGAACGAATTTTTTTACATAAAACCTAGCTAGATCGATTTTTCTCGCCCAAAACCCCTACATGCTGAATTTCAGGAAAATCATTGGAGCCGTTTCCGAGATTACGAATATATATATACATGAAGGATTAACTCATTTAAATATTTATTTAGATTTGATTTGATTAATTCACAATTTCCCATTAAAGACATTAAATTTTGATACTGGCAACACACATGTTTACCGCCAACGGCGATCGATGCCGCCCGGCCGAGCGCTCCCGAGTCCGACTCAGCGACCGCCAAACGACCGCGTGACGACGCGTCCGACGCACGACGCGACGTTGTCAAACCGCATTCCAGAATGTTGTTCCACGACAAACTAGACATTAAACTAATAAGATTGGTCAAAGAGAACCCCGTGCTTTACGACCATAACCATGCCAAGTACATGGACTTTAATACAAGGGAGGTGTCGTGGCAAAAGATTGGAGACGAGTTGAAAAGATCCGGTGAGTTGCTTTCGCTTGCTTTTAGATTTTACGATGTTATGTCGAGTGGCCCCTACTATTTGTTTACTTACAATTTTTCGACTTTTGATCGTGTTTTTCATTTACTTTTTGTTTCTATTATTTGTACAAACAAATATTTTGTAGATTTTTTTGATATATATCGAATAATTTTTGTATTTAATTTTAATTTAATTTTTTTGTTTCAATAATTTTTGATGCGAATATAGTGTTGAGTTACTTTTTATATTAGGTAAATAAATATATGGGACACTCATACACACGGTCGTCCTTCCCAAAGTAAGTACTTAATACTTGTGTTATGGGTGACAGACAATTGTTAAATATATACATATTATATAGTTTTAAATACATAATTAAATACAAACCCAGGCTCGAAAATCCACCAAATTTTTATAAAAAACTGTCTGTGGGTCTCGGCGGGAATCGAACCCGAGACCCATATGGTTAAAGCCAGTGCCACTCCGCCAACGTGCCAGTCGTATTGGCGTTTGGTATAAAATGCACCAATATTGAATTGATAATAACTTTAAGGATCACTTTAATCTTTTAATTTTTTAATAGTCGTATTGTAAAGTTAAATCTTCGAGATGTTAAGTAAGCGGCATTATCTCGCAGTGGATGTGTGTCCTTATGTTTAATTGTAATATTTTTAAATCATATGTTTCAGCCGCTGACTGTAAAGTAAGATGGATCAATATAAGAGACGTATACAGACGAATTTTAAGAAAAAGCTTGGAAGCAGGACAAAGGCCGAAAAATTACAAATATGAAAATGAAATATGTTTCTTACGACCTTTCTATAAAGACGTATCATTACAAGTAGAGGAATTTGAATCTGACGAGAACAATCAGGGAAATGACGATTGCAGCCTCGAGGGTGGTGTTGATGATAATTTTGATGAACCTGAGCAAAAACCACAGATTAAAAGATCTTGTAAATCTAGTGCGAAAAAAAGCAAAAGGAAAAGGTTTGTTGAAGAATTTGTAGATCCAATGAGCACACCGCCCTTTACTGAAACAACACCACAAGCGGAATTCGACGCCGCCGATCCAGTTGATGCATTCTTATTAAGCATCGGCGCTACTTTAAAAACATTTAATGCATATCACCTAAACCTGGCAAAAAGCAAAATATTCGCGGTTGTTCAAGAACATGATTTACAACAAATAGTTCAGAAACAACAACACGGCGAAGTCGCTCCGCGCGATGTTAAAATACCCGCAACAGAAACGATTTTTATGCCCTAAATTTTAGTGTTTAGTATAATTGTAGGTTTTATCGATTCCTTAGAAATAATCTTTAGATATATTAATAAATAGTTTTAGGAGCAAATTAAAAATTTGGATAAGATGATAGAAGAATGAAATTAATTTAAGTGTACATTTTTTTTTGTATTTTCAAGTATTTTATGTTAGATATTAAGTTTTAATATTAAACTGATGTCTTTTAAAGTTTCATTAAAATGTTAACACTATTTATGAATTTTATTTTTGTTTTTATACCATGTCTCTGTTGTAAATTTTATAATAGACTCCCACGTTTTTACCCGCGTAATTTTAATTTTTCTACACCTTATTACATTTTTATAACGGATCCCTATTTTATTTTAAAATGTAATATAGCCTATGTTGCTCAGTAACCGCTTTCCAATGGTGAAAGAATTTACCTCTCTTCTTCTCTCATTTATTTCTCGGAGGAGAAATCGGTCTAGTAGTAAGTATTTGTGTGAAAACATTACAAACATACATACAAATTTTATCTCTTTATAATTTTATAATACAAAGCATACAGAGAGAATACTAGATGAAATGGCGTCGTAAGATATTTCGATGGACATTACTTTTGTATTAAAGATTCGCCTATGCGGCATGATAACGCCATAATATTGGACCGTTGGTGCAGATGGCAGTGGCCTTGCCTACATCTCAGGGTTCGATTCCCACCCAGCCCCAACATTTCTAAAGTAATTTGTTGGTTCTTCTGAGTCTCTTCTTAAGTCTATATTTACGGTACTGTCACCTATATTACTAAACTATTAAATTACTTATTTTTGGGCTGGTGAATAAAATGATTTTGCTATAATCCGCGATAAAGTAGAATAAAAAATATATAGAATGCAAATTGTAGAGTGGACTTGGATATATATGCTTTACGATTTTGTCGTGAAGTCTATCTCCTGATGACGCCTCGGTTACGAGCGAAACGATTGTTGAGTTTGTGATAGTGGACGTGTGTAGTGCTTGTATATTGTGGTGGCGTCGGTGGAGGTTTATGCATGTGGTTTTACGAATCCTGTGGACAATCCGTTTTCATACCCGATCCATAGATCGGGTATGAAAACGGATTGTCCACTCTTCATCGTCCCTCATTTCTTAACGAGGTGTCTTCAAAGGCGTTTAAGGTAAGTCGACCCGCCGTGTGGTATCCAGCTTAGTAGAATAGCCCACCCTCATTTCTTACCGAGGTGTCGTAAAAGGTGACTAATGTAAGTTGACCCACCGTGTGGTATCCGGTTAAGTAAAATAGACCACCCTCGTTCTAACCTTGGTGTCGTAAAATACGATTAAGTTAAGTTGATGTCTGGCAGGCGGCCGATCGTAAAATACGTAGCTAAATCATGTGACAATATGTTTATAACATGTTGTGCCGACCCCACTTAAGACTTATCCCACAGAGTGGGATAAAGGCAGGAAGATGATGATGACTTTTGTATAATAGATCTCCGCAAAGTAACGCTTGATTAATAACTCACTCTGTGGGATAAGTCTTAAGTGGGGTCGGCACAACGCTGAGTCAAGCGTTACTTTGCGGAGATCCATTATACAAAAGTCATCATCTTCCTGCCTTTTGTTAAGTAAATTATTGTTAGTCTGTGCCGGATGTCACTTGTAAACGGGTATTCAACCCATGTGACATTCGTCAGAGAATTGTAAGACGATTAAACATCAATTTGTCGGGGGCTAGCGCCATCTTTTTTTGGGGTCGGACATCGGGCTTGGTATTATATCATGTAACTGACGTTATGCGAAGAATATACGATAAAATGGTATTCGGAGTTTTATTCGTGGCACATCCTGAACAGTTATCCTTACACTTTATCCCACTCTGTGGGATAAGTCTTAAGTGAGGTCGGCACAACATGTTAAAAACATATTGAATAATATTATAGAATTAAAAAATATATAGAATTATATAGAAAAATATTATACAATTATAAATTATCTATACACTGAGTTTGCCTCCGTAGTAGGGGATATGTTATCGAACAGTCTAGTAGCGAGCGTCGGAACCGACCGCACGAATCGATTGGTGTCGCGCACACAAAGACACTATCGTTGGATATAAATATGTGCAAATCTGCGGTCTTTCGTCTTTTAATTACAACTAGGGTAAATCATAAAAATATAGTACTTTTAGGAAATTCAGGAAAAAAAATAGTACACATCTATTTTCAATCATTATTTATTTTTCCATGATCATTTATTATTACTTTTCGCTGGACAATGACAAAGGTGTTAGAGTTACTAAGCCTCGTAAATACATGAATGAGTTTCGTTCAAACATTCCCTATGCAGTGCTGCGGGTGCGTTCCATTCACAGTTGATTAAAAAAGCGCGACAATTGAATTAGCGATAAAAATATAGTATTTTTTGTCCTATATTATTTTTCTATATTATATAGTACGGGTGGCAACCCTAATTACAACCGTATCTAATACATACAATCCAAAAGTAACAATATAATTATTTTGCCATAATCCGCGATTAAATCTTCATCGCATAATAATTTTATTACTTTTGTGTTATGGATCTCCGCAAAGTAACATAGGTACATTGAGTTTCAGGAAAATCGTTGGAGCCGTTTTCGAGATTCCGAAAATATATATATACATACAAGATTAACTCATTTAAATATTAAAGGTAGAAAATTAGTTTAAAATAACTTTAAATCACGCTTTCGAACTAAAAAGATAAATATAACTTTTAGTATAGGTAAGGTACCAATGAGAGGAGAAGATAGGAGAAATAATAAGATAATGTACGAAAATATTAGAATTGTGAAAAGAACACAGATTGGGTGTTTGGAATTAATAAATAATAATAAATCTTTACAAGCTGTGATGGCCTAGCGGTGCGACCGTGTGAATCTCTAGAGACGATCATGGGTTCAAACCCGGGCAGACACCAATGAGTTTTTCTATTAAAACTTATGTGTCTAATTGATAATTGCAATTTATCACACGCTTTTCGGTGAAGGAAAACATCGTGAGGAAACCTGCATATCTCTAGAGAATTCTGGAGATATGTGTAACCTACCAATCCGCATTGGAGCAGCGTGGTGGTTCTTAGCTCCAACCCTTCTCTCCAAAAATGGAGAGAGGAGGCCTATGCCCAGCAGTGGGATAGTAACAGGCCGTTACTTACTTTTACTTTTTTACTAATAAACCTTTATTTCAGTCAACCAGGGCCCACTTCGTTAGTAATATAATTTAGACGAAATTTGAGAAAGAAAAATAATAATAAATAAAAATTATAATCTTATATTGGAAAAAAAAAATTATTGGTGTCTGCCTGGGTTTGAACCCGTGAACATCTCGAAATAGTCGTACGGTGTTACTGCTGGGTTACCACAGCGAATATCTTATTATCTTATTACTATTTAGGTAAGGTACTTAGTACGTACCTAGGTTAGTACTTTACGTAGGTAAGTTAACGTTCTACTTCTTTTATTGTAAACGCCGTGTGGTATCCGTCTGAATAGAATAGACCACACTCATTTCTTACCGAGGTGTCGTATAAGGCCACTAAGGTAAGTCGACTCGCCGTGAGGTATCCAGCTGAGTAGAATAAATTACCCTCATTTCTTACCGAGGTGACGTAAAAGAGGACTAAGGTAAGTCGACCCGCCGTGTGGTATCCGGTGGAGTAGAATAGTACCACTCTCATTTCTTACCGCGGTGTCGTAAAAGGCAACTAAGGTTAGTTGACCCACCCTGTGGTAACCGGTTGAGTAAAATAGACCACCCTCTTTCTTACCGAGGGATCGTAAAAAGCGACTGAGGTAAGTTGACGTCAGGCGGGCGGCCGGTCGTAAAATAACTAGCAAAAACATGCAACAACGTGTTTAGAACATGTTGCGCCGATGAGCTTCGGTGCGGGGCGAATCGATTGTTGACTTTGTGATACTGAACGTATGTAGTGCTTGTGTATTGTGGTGGAGTTTTGTGGATGTATTTTTACGAATCCTGCATGTATCAGGTACGAAAACGGATTTTCCGTTCTACATTCAGCATTATATATACTTTCTATTTTACTTCACCGCGGATTATAGCAACATAATTTTATTATTACTTTTGTATTGTAGATCTAGAGATTGTAGATCCGCAAAGTAACGCCTAATTCTATAATTTCAATAATAAAACATCAAATTTTTTGCAATACACAGGTAACTAGTAACTAAGCATAGAAATATTGAATGTATTGGATCAAAAGGACAAAAAAAACTAAATAATCTCGTGTTGTATATTAATAGTTAAATTATACAAAGTTTAGAGATCGTGATCGCATTCGGTATGTGCGTGGCGCGGCCGCGGCGATGCGACGTTGCCATCCCGTGCCGTTAGCCGCCATGTTATACCCGACTAATGTTGCCATAACATCAAAATATGTTATATAATAGGGAAAAATTACTATTATCGAAATTACCTAATTCATATTAGATTAATATATACCTATTATAACAAACGACGATATTTCTCCTTTATTCTTATTCAATAAATAAAAAGCAGTTTTCCCAGAGTCAACCCATTTACTTCTTAGCAACAACTCAATGAATGACATATATAAATATGACAGCCATAATGCTTTTTCATATTAATGACCAACTCTATGAAAGTGGTTGTATTAAAACATGTTGTAACAGTATATAGTATATATAGCACCTGGGTGATCGAGTCATGCTCGGTAAATTTTTTAATAGATATCGCAAAAACGAATCGAAAAAATATCGAAAAAACGCAATAAAACAAAATAAAAAAAAGCGCCGGGTGTCGTTTTAGCGTTTTGAACTTTTTTGGTTACAATTAGACGCGCGTAACCATTACACTATTACAGCTTGGCATTAGACAGCTCTAATATATATTGCACTCTGTGCCTTTTTAAGTACCCAAAAACAGGGATAAACGATTTTTTTTAAATAAAACCTAGCTAGATTTTTCTCAACCAAAACTGATGAATATATGATTTATATATATTCAATGGTTCAAATCAAGTAGTAGTTAAAAAATTATGATAAAAATTATAAAGAACATATACACGTCAGGATCACATCAGGATTGCTGTAATGTGTATTGCTAGTTGGAGTCGCATTGGAATAGCTTTGTGGGTTTAACTACCATATCCTCTTTAAGACCAGATATAGCTTGCTCAGAAAAAGAATGAATAGGTATCATTTCATCCTTTTTCTGATCTGCTCATACTTGTAATCGAATTTTTTAAATGAATTTTATATATATATATATATATATATATATATATATATATATATATATATATATATATATATATATATATATATATATACTTATTATAAATCAAAGTCCCCAAAAGGCTGTCTGTCTGTGTGAAAAAAAAAAAATCTACTGAACGGATTTTTGTACGATTTTTACTAAAAAGGTAAAGGTAAACTCTTTACATTTCTTACAAATTACATTACGTTAATATTACATTACTGTTTTATGTAAATTGTGTTGAAGAGGTCGCGAGATTGTAAAAAACTCGCCTGCTGGGAACTTATGTCGCATGCGCCGCGTAAACCGACAGAGATACATTGAGGTAATGTTCTAGAGTTAACTAAAAATAACTACTTTTCTTTCTTTTGTGACATACTGATTTCCACGCAGGCGAATCCCCAAGCACAACTAGTGATATATAAGCCATTGAGGCTTTTTACTACGATTGTAGCTCTTTGGCAAAACTGTTTATTGCGATGGCTAGGATGTAATATCAATGTTTTTGCATATTGCTCTATATTTTGCACTACCTTTATAATGTTAATGTTATAAATTTTACTACAACTCAAAAATTAGGGAGAATTAGTACCTATAGCAGGCAACATGACGCCGGATCGCTGTCGTCTCACGCCCGTCACGCGTTCACCACGACACGATGCCGTTGCCCTTCAACAAGACTCTCGACCTAACTTTATTGAAGCTAGTTAAAGAGAATCCCATAATATATAACTCAAAACACCCTAAGTATTTGGACTTCGACACGAGAGAGGTCGTTTGGCAGAAGATCGGAGACATTTTGAATCGTCCGGGTGAGTTTTTGTTATTGTAAATATTCGGCGGCCATGTTTGCGCTTGCGTGACTGTGGTTAATTACTTGTATGTAATTATCATATTTGTATTTATGTACATATAAATGAAATGCCGTTTTCTTAAATAATAAATAATTAAATGAGTTAATCTATTATTTAATTCATATTTTCTTTATTAATTATTAATCATTAATCAATTGATTTTATTAATATTTTCTGAATCTCGAAAACGGCTCCAACGATTTTCCTGAAATTCAGCATGCTGCTGGTTTTGGGGGAGAAAAATCGAACTCGCTAAGTTATATAAAAAAAAATTACCCCTGTTTTTGGGCATTAAAAAATACAAAAATTTACATTGAATATATAAAACACTTTGCCATAAATTGTCAAGTCAGCGTCGCTTATTCGGGGAACGGGCGGTCTCGAGCAATGAAAATACCTAGGATCGAGCTCCACCGACGCAAACTAGTTTTTCCTTTTTTTTTATTTCGTAATAAAATACCGAATAATGCTTGGTCCACCAGTTACTATAAATGAAATGATGTTTATTACACGAAAACTCCAGAAGGGATTGACCGATTTTGATAATTTTAGTTTTGAAATATTTGTAATTCCAAGGGGGGTTATAAAGGCCAGAAAATATGAAAACGTTAGGTACCTATAAGAAAAAGTAAGGAATAGCTTAGACTAATGAATGTTAAGACATTTTTGATTTTATATAGGCATGCTCATACAAGGTACGACTTTCGCCGCGCCCTAACTATTATTATATAATTATCTTGTTTTAGTAATTTCGCTCAGTAATTAAATTACTCCTAATTTTCTTGATGTAATTTCATGATTATAGGACTCTAAAAATTAATAGGTACACTGAGATATTACAAAATTAATTCAATTTGAATAAATTATATGTTGAGTGCTGCTAGGAACTTCATTTGCGAGAACTTAACTGTTAAAAAACCTTCATTTATCTATTAAATTGTTTTTACCTCTTTCATATAATCATACTTTTTCTTTTGTGAATATTTTCCTTTAAAATGATTTTTTAAATTTGTTTTAGTAATTTTCTATGGTATTATAACCGGTTCTTGATGTTGAATTACAAAGTTTGATCTCTAATTCAAATTCTTTAAACTTAGGTAACTGTATTCACAGCTCAAGTCGCCAAACAAAGATGGATCAACATAAGGGACATGATGCGGCGGAAGATACGAGATCGGCTGCGGAATCCAAACCACCGCATTTACAACTACAAATACGAAGAGGAAATGTCCTTCATGCTGCCTTACTTCAAGGAAACGACGCCCAGTGACGACTACAGTGACTTTTTCGACGACCCACCTTGTGAATTACCAGCTGAGGTGTACAATGAAGCAGATGACTTCACCAGAACCGAAAGAGACGTGAAACCTAATGTATCATATAAGAAAAGGACAGAAGATCAAACTTACAACGAGACATACCAGGAGCTGAATCCAACGGATCCAATTGACGTGTTCCTGATAACCATCGGGTCGACCTTACGCAAGTTCAGCCCGTATTACTTGAACCAGGCGAAGAGTAAGATATTCCAAGTGGTGCAAGACTATGAGCTGCAGCAGATCGTTGATAAGGAACAACCTAGCAATTGCGACGGTAGATAGAAAAAAGTTATAGACTTTTTTGTTATCCCACTTCTGAATATATCCTCCTTTGTTGGACAGGGTTTGGGTATTAGAACTACCGATCTGATGCGCATTAGACTATAAATTTTACAGACATACCTCCAGAGATATGCAGGTTTTCTTACAGTGTATACTGTTGTCGCCAATGATTTCCGCTTTGTATTTTATAGCAACACAGTCATGAAACTAGAGTATCGCGCCCTTTTTGATTAAAATGGTGCCAACACTTTTTAAATTTATTTTAAATATTGAATTGTGATATTCCTATTACATTGTGTTATTGTATATAGTGTGCCCTAACAATTCCTTCGTTGAAAGTGCGCGATATAGTGTACATTAGTTTAATGACATTATATAAATCCACTCAAAACATAAGGAATCCCATTTCTGGACAAATCTCCCCTTTTTTGAGAGAAAGGTTGGATATTACCCAATTCAATGCTGATTGGATTATAAATTTAACAGGCATATCTCCAGAGGTTTCCTTGTTTTTAGTCATTGAAAAGTGCGTCAATTATTAGTGAATCCACTGATCATTTAAACGTATAATATAACTGATATAATTCAATTAGAAATATCGTGTATTTTCGAACAAACTTAAAATATTAAAATTGGGGAACTGCTTTATTAATAATGGTTCACTGACCTGGAGCGTAGCACATGTGCGAGCTTATTGTAGGTCGAATTAATATGTTCAAAAACAGATGGCAATAACTTGTTTTGTCTCACTCGCACTTTATAATTTAGTTTTTAGGTCAAAGTTATATTTCGTATTACATTTTAGTATGGTGTGTTAGCGTACGGTCATTTATCTATATAAATCGTGGTTGTTTTTGCAAAACGTATATTAATTCCTGTGGCTAAAATTCTTCATTGAATTAAGACTGTAAGAATGTAGGGTAGTGAGAAGTGTAAGTACTTAAAATTTATATCGTATGGTCGGTTTATATTATTTAAGTCAAGGTTAGTAACTAGAAAGCTCATTAGTGCCTGCGCGGTGATAGAACCTGTGACCCCCTGGAAAGAGTCACATGGTCTCACTGCTCGGCACAAATGAATAAATATGTATGTAAATATTTCATTTCTACTCGGGAGTAGTTAAAAAATGATTGCGACGTTCCTGCAAAGAAACGCAAAGCCTTTATTTGCAACGAGCGAGGTGTTTGTTAAATAAAAGTAAATTAGTATAAAAACATTTTTATTACGTTATTAAAGATTTGTTATAAAATGAAATTTGTTTTACTGAAATTAAGCGTTTCAATTAATGTCAACACATTTGTAATGTAAGTAATAATGGTGTGATGCGGAGAGCTGCGGAGAGATGAGGTGGCAATATTAAATTTTTTTAATATAAAAAGAAAAATAAATTGACTTTGAACAATTTATAGAATCAGACATCACTTTGAGGAGATCCATAATACAAAAGTAACAATAGGTAATATTATTTTGCTAATCCGAAGTACAATAGAAAATATATATAATGCTAAATGTTAACATTAATAAATACTTTCTATTTTACTTAATCGCGGATTATAGCAAAATAATTTTATTATTACTTTTGAATTTACTTTGAAATATGAAAAAAACGCTTTTAATTTCTATAGTAAAAAATAAGAAAATATCGGATTTACATAGTAAATTTGACATTTACATCGGCATTTGTATTTGGCAAATGTTGCAATTACACCTTCATCAATAGTAATAACTTCTTCGGACCCACTTCATCCTACGTCCTCGCTGGGACATGATCTGCACCGAAGCGCTGGCGGTCGCTTTAACCACCTCTTGGATCTGTTTAAAGAGGGAACTTCATCAGGAGTTTTATGGTTATCGTACACTAAACATGCCTATAGTCTTGGACTCCTAAGATAAATTTATAAACTCCTATCATAATAATTTATAAACTAGCCTTGGGATTAACCCGTATGGTATACGGCTGATAAGAATAGTACCACCCTCATTTCTTACCGAGGTGTCGTGACACGACCAAGGTAAGTTGATGTCAGACAGGCTGCCGGTCATAAAATACGTAGCCAAATCATGCAACACATTGAGCCGACCCCACTTAGAGTGGGATAAGGACAGGAAGATGATTAGTCTTGTCTTATGATTGTCTTGTTAGATTAGTAGTCTTGGGATTAATTCATACTAATTTTAAAAATGAGAATATCTCTCTGATTGCCTGTCTGTCTGTCTAATTCTATGCCTTATAACGCTTTCAAAATTAAAAAAGTTATGATAGAATTATATAATTCTGAGTTTGTTGAGAAAATCTCTGTAATGCTCAGTGTAACAGAAACCTTTCTAATATTTTATACGTGAAGGATAAGTTACCGTACGTATCACAAAATACCGCCACAACACCGCACTACACAAATTCACAACAATACGATCGTGTTTCCCTGTAATCAAAGCAACATCAGGAGATAGGGACCATCAACAACAAAATCGCATTCTGATTTTGTCGTGTGTTGTTGATGGCGGTGTTTTGTGATGTTGTTTTTCTGCATTAGCACGTTGAAAATAGGCGATAGGTAAGGTCTACAGCATTAAAATACTTACACTGATCATGAGATTCTGGGCGTTCCCAACAAGCATGTTCATTGCTTCCTTATCTTCTTTATAGCCTAGAAATTTTATAACAACATTAATATATCAACAAGACAAATCAATAATAATTGCCTTACAGTTATTACCTTTAACTTAATAGGGTACAAGGACAAACCTGTGTCGACCACGTATTTTAGATAATTCGTTTCACATGAAAAAAGAGCATGGAAATGAGATGAGAACGTTAAGGTAGATGTGTGGTGTGACAAGACAAGATAAATAAGGCGAAGTCTGAAAGTTTCATAAATTGTAGAAAATATAAGTGAAAGATTACGATAATATGGTATGGACGTAAGAGGAGGGATGAAAATTATGTCAAACGTGTGTCATTACGGTGGAGCGCTACTATCAATCACGATGGGCTCCAATAACACGTTGGGGTATTTATCACAACACAAGTTAAGGTGGGTGACAAAATAAATGGGTTCGTTTCCCAAAATAAGACAAATAGTTTGGGCAGAACTGAACAGAATGTGAGGACTAAAACAAAACTATTACACTACAAATATAAAACAGTGACTATAACTAACTTTAAATAACAGGACCGAAACTTAACCAAAACGTTATACAAAATGAGACTAAAGACTTGTATCAGTCTGACTCGAATTCAAAGATGTATCCGTGAGGCGGGAACGATTAAACAACTCTCTACTAATCTAAATAACGTGCGGACTTCCCCGAAATACGTTGGATTGCTACAGTGCTAAATATGAATGTAGGTGGATATGTGACTAGAGAGACTGAAAAAGAGATGGTTGGATTGTGTGAAGTGAAGTATGTATATAAAATAAGTAGAGCCAAAGTTGACGAAGGAACAAATAGAAGAGAAAAAACATTTTGTGTCGACCACACTTAGATGAATAAGGGCAGGAGAGTGATGAAATAACATTAAAATACAAACCTTGGCCAAAGGAAGCTCCTTTGACGGTAGTCAACATTTTCAACTGACCACTGATGGTAGGTATTCTTTCGCAGACTTGGAGAAGGTTCTAGAAGGATAGAAATGCATTTATGGTATACTTTTCATGTTCGGGCAAATTTACCAACCTAAATGTTAAGTTCTATGAATAAATCAACGGTATTAAAAACCTAGTAACTTGGCAAAATGTTAATTTATTATATTGCCATAATTCAGTAAAGTAAAGATGAATATCAGATGTTGATGTCCCTATTTTATAAGATGTATCTAAATACATCTGCTAACAGCTGTCTGTCAGTTACAACAAAAGTTTTAAGTTACTGTAGAAACGGACGATCGTGTGTAATTGTCTCCTATATAATATTATAGTTGTATAGATACGTACATTAGCCACATATGTCGAAACTGACGAAAAAAAAGTGAAACTTACCGTCCGTATTCTCATATCTGTGCACTCCAAAGCCAGTTTCTTGGCCAGGCTCGCCACCTCCCAGGACTCGGAGACGATGGCCTTGGAGGTGTGAAGCAGGGCGCTTTTGTTTTCTGGTAAAATAATTCATTGTTCAATCAATTCAGTTGTGTGCTCCGTATTCCGTATTCCATAATTTATAATTTTCTTAATTGCTTACGTTTAATGCAATGTAATGCTCATTATAATCCCACTGCTAGACATAAAATTCGTCTCTCCCTTTGTAGACAAAGGTTGTAGCTTAGACCTACCACGCTGTTAAGACGATAAATCTAAGGTCTAATTCTCGCCTCCCTTAGTAAGTTGAAGGTTTTATACTTGTCTTGCTAAGACGGTTAAAGCTCAAATACTTAGCTTGCTAGACGTTGAATCTAAACTCGTATCCTTGCCTTGCTTAGACGGTTGTATAACGCAAATACGTTAGTGCCGCGAATCAAACTAGATGGCGCTGCATCGAAAAAATGCCCGCTATCGTTTGGTTCGCGGAACAATATATAAGCAACGAGTGGTTTGTGAGAACCCCTCTTTTATCTCACTCTTCCCGTGTCGTCGTGTCGACACGGTCGTTCACATGTAATTACACATAATAATAATTGTTGGTAAAGCAATAAATGTGATTTGGATAATGGATAGCTGTGTTATAATTTAATCGGCTGTCCTACATACACCCTGTTCGACCAACAACCCAAGGGGGTTGTCCATGGTCCTTCGTGTCGGATAAAATCCGGAGGAGTCACGGCATTCAAGGCCGCCTGGGGAGGAGAACCGTGCCGCCCTGTGTTGGCAATGAGCAGCAGCCTGTGAGCAGCAGCAGCAAGGACTGAGGTTTGGTGGTGAATCCGGCCTTAGCACTTTGCGACGGAGGGATCCGTCAGGAAGCCAGCAGCGGGACCAGGTACAGCGGTGACCAGCGGGGTCAGTAATACCCTCGCACCGCAGGAATAGGATCAGGTGACAAGTGAGTGACAAGGTCTCTAATAGTGAGTGAAGTTTAATTTAATTAGCGAATTTTAACTTCAGTGAATAATTACTTTAAAATCAAGAACAAATACTTTGAACTTTATAAATTAACAATAACTTTTCATGTTTAGTCTAATTAATAATACTAATTTTAAATCGTGATAACCTATGGGGAACCCATGCCTGATTTTGGTTCGAGGTTATAAACAATTGGAATAATCTAAGGACTTTTACGAAATTTTACGTATTCATTTAACTTTAATCAAAATTACATTTGTTTTCGACTTGTAATATATTTGTGATTTCAATTTAACATAGAAAAAATATAGATGTTGTTGACTTGTAAAAATAAAATAATGTGTGTAATACTTCAACCTTATTCTGCTTGTAATAAGGGTGAACTTTGATTGTATTCTTTATACGCGTAGTCATTGTGTTTAGCGAGTTCGATAATTTTATAAAAGTTATACGGTAGATAAGGTGTTTAGTGAAAGTATTAGTTAACCTTGGTATGTTATGAGACGTATTACGATAATTACTGAGGCGTTTATGCATCTTATTTGTATTGTTTATTTGTGTTTAGAGATTTGTTTTATATTGTGTTTTTTACTTTAATTTCAAATTTAGGATTTTTAAAATGGAAGATAATTTAAGATTACAAATGGACAATTATAGTAAATTAGTAAAAGCTAGAAAAAATTATAAAAAGTCGCCTAAAGAGCGAATTAATGAGACGTATGTACAAGTTAGGCTCGAATCTCTTGAGCGTTTATGGAATAATTTCGGGGATACACATAGGGTTATTATTAAGGACTTTGGAGAATTATTAAGCGATGAGGATTATATTCGGAATGATATTTACGATCAAGCCGAGGAATTATATATAGAATTTAAAACAGAATTAATGGGTGTACTTAATTATTTTTCAAAATCGAATGAGAGTAGTATTGGGGTTAATCCTGAATGTGTGAGTAAATCCAAACAGGTTCAGGTGGAACTACCAAAAATATTTATTCCTAAATTTTCTGGGGCTTATACCGAGTGGGTTACTTTTCGAGACTTGTTTATATCTTTAATCCATAGTAATATAAATTTAGAAAAGGTTCAAAAGTTACACTATTTAAAAAGTTATTTATCGGGGGAAGCCGAACAGTTGCTTCGGCAAGTACCTATCTCTGAAGCGAATTATGAACGTTGTTGGACATTATTAAAAGATAGGTATGATAATAAAAGGTATTTATCGCACTATATTTTGAAAAGGTTACTTAGTCAAAGAAATATTATGGTAGAATCGGCAAGTAGTTTAAAGGAACTCATAGATACAACAAGCGATTGTTTAAGTGGATTATCTAATCTAGGTATTGATGTTACAAATTGGGATATAATTGTGATACATATACTTACCTTAAAACTTGACATGGAATCCAGGAAACAATGGGAATTTAAAGTAACTAGTGACAATCCTACGGAAGAATTACCTACATTTGAGCAATTTAAAAATTTTCTTACAAACCGGTATCGTGCACTCGAGTTTCTGGATACCAAGTCAACATCTCAAAGGTCACAAGGTCATGTAAATAATCCTATTGTTAAATATAAAAGTTTACACGTTGTTAAATTGCAATGCCCATTTTGTTCGGAAGCACACAGACTTAATTCATGTAAAAAATTTATAGGTGAAACGGCAGATCAACGTCGTAGTTTTGTTCAAAACAATCGTATTTGTTTTAATTGTTTGGGGTACAACCATGGAGCGAAAGCATGTCGAAGCAATGTTAAGTGCAATATATGTCATCGTCGTCATCATACTTTATTACATCCTCGCGGTATAAGTAATGCTGAGACTACTAATGTTAGGGTTGAACAGGAGTGTAAGGAAGCTTTACCAACGGGGCCTTTAGAGGCAGGCAGAGATAATGGAGCGAGCGGTTCTGTATCTCATACAGCTTATTTTTCGACAGGTCAGGAATTTAAACAGGTTTTGCTTGCAACAGCGCTTGTCAAAGCCGAGTCGAAACATAATGCTAACTTTTGGTTAAGGGCTCTGCTCGATCAGGGCTCTCAAGCTAATTTTATCACGGAATCAGCGGTTCAGGGTTTAAAGTTGAAAAAGATTCCTGTGAAGGGTATAATTTCTGGCGTAGGTGGAGATAAAGCAGTAATCTCCAAGGCAATAGTTAACTTAAACATTAAATCTAGAATCAATCCTACCGTTGTCGTTTCTGTGAACGCGTATGTTCTGCCATCGATAACTACTTTCCTCCCTTCGAAGAAAGTAGAGGTACTAGGCTGGTCAGAGCTTGGTAGGATTGAACTTGCGGATCCATCTTTCCATCAACCCAATAAAATCGATCTCTTATTGGGTTCTGATGTTTATGGTCAAGTGATCCAAGAGGGGTTACTAAGGGGTCCGCCGGGTTATCCAGTCGCCCAGAATACGAAGCTGGGGTGGATACTTTCGGGTCAGGTCGGGTTAGGAGAAACGAACAATTTAAGTTATAATTTACTTATAGACGAACCCGAACCAAATGAAAATGATCTATTGAAAAAATTTTGGGAACTGGAATCCGAATATTCCAGCGACGCTCTAAATAAACATTTCACACCAGAAGAAAAAAGGTGTGAGAAGATATTTTATAAAACTAAAAAACGCGACGAGTCCGGTCGGTACGTCGTTACGTTACCTTTTAAATCGGATGATCCTGCATGCCAATATGGTAATTCAAAGGACATTGCGCTGCGACGGTTTGCTATGCTGGAAAGAAAATTGGAAAGGGACAGAAAATTACAAGAAGAGTATAGCAACGTTGTACAGGACTATCTAGATTTGGGCCACATGGAGGTCGTACCTGAGGATGAACCAAATAAACCGGGTTCAGTGTATCTTCCTCATCATGCCGTGATACGCGAAGAAAAAGATACGACGAAAATTCGAGTTGTCTTTGATGCCTCATGCAAGGGAACTAATGGAGCATCATTGAATAGTGAATTATTGATAGGACCTACTTTACAATCGGATTTACGCAGTTTAATAATGCGTTGGCGTTTACATCCTATTTGCTTAGTAGCCGACATCGAAAAGATGTATCGGCAGGTAAAGGTGTCCAAAAATGATATAGATTTTCAACGTCTGGTGTGGCGTGATCAAAGGAATCCAAACTCTGAAATAAAAAGCTACAGATTATTAAGGGTCACGTTTGGGACCGCATCAGCACCTTACCTTGCAGTTAAGGTGTTACAGCAAGTTGCTGACGATGAGGGTAATAATTTCCCAGCAGCATCTGAAAGAATTAAAACAGACTTTTATATGGACGATTTGTTATCTGGATGTGAAAACGTTAATGAAGGAAAGCAAATTTATGATGAAATGAATGAAATCTTACAAAGAGGAGGTTTTAAATTAAAAAAGTGGACTAGCAATAATGACATTTTATTGGAAAAGTTTAAGGATAGGCAGGAAGATAACAGGGAAATTAAAATAAAGGAAGAAGTGAATATAAAAATGGATAATATTATGAAAATACTTGGACTTACCTGGGAGAGAAGAGCAGACTCTTTTCGCTACGATGTGAAGCTGATGGATATGAAACTACCTGTAACTAAAAGAAAAATTATTGCGGATATAGCACGACTATTCGATCCATTAGGCTGGCTCACGCCATGTGTCATTGTAGCTAAAACTATGATTCAGAAGCTTTGGATTAGTGGTATCAGCTGGGATGATGAAGTACCTCAAGACATTTTAAACGAATGGTTAGCTTATCGGGATAATCTTAAAAAATTAGAAAGCATTCATATACCGAGATGGGTTGAAACTAAGTCTACTGATGCTTGCAGAGAATTACACGGGTTCTGCGATGCATCCAAAATAGCATACGCTGCAGCTATATATATTCGGGTAATAGATAAAGAAGGAAATATTCACCTTACCTTGGTTGCAGCGAAGTCGAAAGTGGCTCCAATCAAACAAGTTTCCATCCCAAGGCTCGAACTTTGTGGAGCAGTCTTGTTAACTAGGCTGATGCTAGATGTAGCCAAGATATTAGATGTGAAATTGGAAAACCTGCACGCATGGACGGACTCAACTATCGTCCTAGCTTGGCTCAATAGTTTACCTTCCAAGTGGAAAGTATTCGTGGCAAACAGAGTGTCAGAGATACTTACTGTTTTGAATCCAAATCAATGGTCGCACGTAAACTCCAAACAAAATCCTGCTGACTGTGCATCTCGTGGGGTATCTCCTTCTGAATTACAGCATAATTGGTTGTGGTTCAATGGACCTGACTTCTTAAAATGTACTGAAATAAATTATGATAAACCTAAGGATATAAAAACAGATTTGGAAGCAATAAGAGTACATGCTGCAACAATAGAACAAGACAGCATATTTGGTCGATTTTCATCTTTTACACGAACGGTGCGAGTGATAGCTTACTGTAGAAGATTCCTCCAATTGCTGAAGCCGGTACCTGAAAGAAAAACGGGTTATTTAAAGACAGAAGAGTTAAATACAGCATCAGAAAATATTATTAGAGTATTTCAGCAGAAAATTTTTGAAGAAGAAATCGCCAACCTGAAAAAGAAAAAAGAAATTAGTAAAAACAGTGTTCTAAGAGTATTAAATCCCTATTTAGATAATAAAGAAATTTTAAGAGTCGGTGGTAGATTACAAAAATCAAAATTAAATGAAAATAGAAACATCCAATTATAATACCGAAAAAATCTAAAATTACTTACCTAATTATTGATGACGCTCACAAACAAACAATGCACGGAGGTAATCAACTTACACAAAATTATTTAACTAATAAATTCTGGATAATTGGAGCTAAACAACAAATAAGAAGTTACATAAGAAATTGTGTTGCTTGTGTCAAAAATAGAGGACTTACCCATAATCAGCTGATGGGCCAACTTCCATCTGCTCGTGTAACTCCATCTCGTCCGTTTCGGAATAGCGGTGTCGATTTTGCAGGGCCAATTCAGATACGCACTGCCAAGGGTCGCGGCCATAAGTCGCACAAGGGGTATATCTGTTTATTTGTATGTCTAGCGACTCGTGCGGTACACATAGAAGTTGTGTCAGATCTAACTTTTGAAGGCGTTTAAAGGATTTGTGGCTCGAATACATCACTGCCAAGAATTATTTAGTGACAACGGCACTAATGGAAGACGGCCTTCCTCCATGTCGTTGGTTGTACGGTAGAATTTTAAAGTGTCATTTTGGCCCAGATAATATTGTTCGCGTTGTCACACTTAAAACGAAAAATTCAATTATTAAACGCTCAGCGTCTAAGTTATATGTACTTCCAGTAACAAAATAGGTTTGCTTTTAATAGTTTTTAGCTTCATCAATAGTTTTAATAGTTTAAATAAGTGGTTTTCTCATCATTATTGTATCTTTGATTTGCATAATGTATACCGGGTTTTGTACAATTTTTAAGGACAAATAGCAATTTGTCCTTGGTGGGCGGTAATGTATAACGCAAATACGTTAGTGCCGCGAATCAAACTAGATGGCGCTGCATCGAAAAAATGCCCGCTATCGTTTGGTTCGCGGAACAATATATAAGCAACGAGTGGTTTGTGAGAACCCCTCTTTTTAACACACTCTTCCCGTGTCGTCGTGTCGTTACTGACGTTCACGTGTAATTACATAATAAAAATCATTGTTGGTAAAGCAATAAATGTGATTCGGATAATGGATAGCTGTGTTATAATTTAATCGGCCGTCCTACATACACCCTGTTCGACCAACAACCCAAGGGGGTTGTCCAACGGTAATTCAAACCTCTAAACTTGGCATTTCTCAGATGGTAGGTCTTTACTTAAACCCATCTCTCAAAACATGAGGTGGCCTTTGCCCAGTAGTGGGATATAATCGATAAACGAACCGGTGTTCATGTAGTCCGAGAGTCGCGCCATCAGCACTGCCATGCGCTTCGCAACGGCGACGATTTCGTTGTCTCTGGCGGACCACTCGCGTACGGCCGCGTGCAGGTTAAGAGCAGCCGCCTGCAAGCAATAATTCTTCAATGGTTGGGTCCAGAACAACCAGCTGCTAACTAATGGTTGGGTCCTCAACAACTAGTCATCAACTTTGTTTGGGTCCACAACCTCGTTGTCACCAATGGTTGGAACTACAACAACCAGTCGTCACCAATGGTTGGATCTACAACAACCAGTCGTCAACAAAGGTTGGATCTACAACAAACAGGCGTCAACAATGGTTGATCTACAACAACCAGTCGTCGCCAATGGTTCGGCCTTTACCCTGAACTATATATATAACTTAAATGAATATTTCAAAAGTTATTGCAATAATAAAAATAACGCGCGCCAAAATATTAGGAGAGGGGGTCTCAAACAGACTGAGCTACAAGAAATCGTAGCCGGGTCTGCTATTATTTATTAAAAAGTGAATCTATGGTAATGATAATATTATTTTGGTAGAACGCGATTAAAATCTTGATCTGGTATTATGGATGTCTGAAAAATAACGCCTAATTCAGTGTCTGAAATCTAAGTCTTTAAACAGTGCGTATTGCCAGTGAAGATCTTTGACCAGAACTATGTCCAACAGTGAACGTCTATTGATTGAAAAGAGAACGTCTAATTTTAAAAATCAATCATTTAACTCACATAAATAGGCTGATCAGGCTCCACTTTCTTTAGGAAAATATTCTCTCCGCCTAACGCTGATTCAACTTCCCCTGTTTTTCTCATTATCTGTAACACAAGTAAATTTATTTTCAATTATTCCAATCAATGGACATGCATTAGTAAAAACTCTTATATTAACTCCGTGGTTTAGCTCTAAGATTACGTCTTCAAATTGTACACACTGCCGTAACTGCAATTTTCAATGGGAGATACATTTTCAAGAAACTCGGCGGTTGCAATTTTTAAAATATAATTCAATTGCAGGGTCGTACACTAGCTATATTCACGCATTATTATTATCTAAATAATCCTCAACAGTATAAAAGGCTTTCTGTATAAGCCTATTTTTAACAGTGTTTTTAAACTGCTGTAATGACAAAGCTAAAGTTAATTGCAGAATTTTATGAAAGAATCTTCAACCAACCATCAAACCAACAAACGACTATCGTACTTTTGCTAACTTCAAATCCATAGGTCCACAAAGTATACTTAACAACTCCAGAATTATATATAACATGTCAGTGTTTTTTGGTAGATATTTCAGGGTACACATTATGCATATTTATTTACTTTTCAAGTTTATTTTATTGGACCAAATCGGGACCAATAACTTTAAACTCCAACTAATTTGTTTACCTCAGCCATAACATCTTGCCAATCAGTTCGCTTCGTATCAGCACACTTTGAGGAGACGGTCTGCTCGATCTTCGCCAGAGTATCCTTCAGCTCGGGGTCTTGTTGTACCAGCGTGGACTTCATACCAGCTTTGACGACACGGTCACCAAGTCTGCGAATTAGACAATTTATGTTAATTCATACAAATAGGCGTTACTTTGTAAAATTCCATAGTGCATATGTAATAAAATTCAAATTCAGATTTAACATACTTAAAGTAAGTAAGCAAGTGCTTTTAAATCATGAACTCTACCGTTAGTTCTGAAAATTGCTCTTACCAAGAGAAGCTAGCAGGAAACTTGGCGGTTAGTATTACGAGTATTTTACCATAACTTGCGTTTTTTAAGTTAATCAACGTAATGAACGATAAATGTAAAAAGCACAATCGGTTTGAATACCTTATGTATGCAGTGATTTTTAGGTAGCTTCTGTAGTTACTTCTTTTAAAGATATTATCAATTCGCCAAATTCATTTCTATCCCCAGCAATTCTAATGATATAAAAAATCTGGCTTACCTCAAAATAAGTTTAGACGTATGAACGGTTTTCTGTGGATCATTACTTATTGCTGATTCTTCTTTTATACGGTGCATTGTTTCTCCTAATATAGAAAGACAAATTGTTTTAATATCTATTATTATCATGTCATATTATAACTGCGTCATATAATATCATACTCATATACTTACCGGCGGCTTGTGCGAAATCAATTGGGTCAATTGCTTGATCGCAAAGCTCTCGCACCTTGGTCAGTGACTCAGCATACTGGTGCAAGAGCTTCTCGTAATGCTCAATTGTATCCTGGAGGTGAACAAAGTTTGTTTATTAACATGCAGTTGAAGTTGTTCGACATGACACCTAAGTGGCGCTAGCAGTACATTGAGGCGCGCTAGAGACTTTCTTTAGAGATCGAGTTTGGGTTGTGACTTTTGTAGGTCCAATAATGTGTCAATAGGTCTATAGGTAATTCATTGAGTCATTTAGTTTAGTAATTGTTTTGTAGATCTAATAAGTAAAATTATTAGGTTTGGAGTATCGCAAAATCGAGTGCATCGTTAATCCGTTAAATCTATAATTACTGAGATTGCCAGATTAATAATATCTTATTACGCTATCGAACTCATACAAATGAAGTTTGTAAACGATTATATTGTTATCCCACTTCTGAACACTAGTCTGCGTTTTAAAGTATTAAGCTTTGTACAGAAAGTTGAAATAAAGTTTCTGAACAAGTCACCATGTGTTTTATTCCTAATCCACACAACCTGTACGTAATAGTATAGAAACAGTGAAATATTTAGACCTTGCTCGGGAAATAAGCGCTGTGTGGAATATAACTCAACAATAATTGTACCTATGTGGTTAAAGATCTAATAGCGGAAAGTCTCGACCAACATCTAAAGAGGGTTTCGCTTAATTGTTCAACCAACGATAGGATACAGAAGGCAGTATTGTATGAGACGGACAAATAATGAAGCGGTTGCTCAGTCAGTTCTCAGTTAGAACATGGGTACAATTTCCACTCCCTTTGACCAAACTGGTAGCTCGGTCTGGAAGTCTAAGTTAAGTTTAGAGCTTGGGTACGTTTTTAAGGGATCGGCCCTTTGACCAAACTGCAAACAATGCTGCATATATGTTGGATGAGTAAAAGGTTTACTTTTTTTAGTTGATTTGCATATACATAAACAGCTGTAGATTGAAATGGACATTGTACCTTGTCATTTGGACTTTCAATTCGTTGTTGAGCACTTTTTACGAGGGCAGGGGCCAAAAGTTCAACCTGAAAATAAGAATAAAATTACAAAAATATTTCGTTGTATAATACAAGCGGTAAATCAACTAAAAAATTCAAGTAAATTCTTTGTTCAAGATGGTTTTTACACACACTTTCGAATTGTAATGAAGTTACGACTGGTTCGGAAAAGTCTCTCACTAAAAAGAAACAAAGAAATACGATCATATATTCCAAAAAGTTAAAAACAAAAGTCAAAATATATTCAAATTAAAGTTTTATTTTATCTATTCAGCATGAACAGAAAGAGACTTTACCAGACCTTTCTAAATCTAAACAAGACTACAAACCGGTCGTAAATCATGAATGATAAGAGAGGCTTAAGAGATACAACAATGTTGAGATCATTATTGTCTATTGGTCTGATCTTTCTTTCTCTCTCGCTCTTGGTCTTGATGGATATCTCTTCTTAGTCAACCGATGGACGTCCACTGATGGACAAAGGACTCACCGGATCTCCAAACCGTAAGATGATGTGCCGCATGTATCTAGGGACTCCCCGCGAACTTTTTTAGGTCGTCAGTCCATCTCGTAGAGGGTCAACTAACACTGCATTTTGTGCGGGATCGCTATTCCAAAGCCTTAAGACCCACATCCAAACATCTACTTCGGTGGCTTAGGTTCTTCATCGGATTTCCTCATTTTTGATTTGATCGCGTAGAGATACACCGAGCATAGCTCGCTCCGTCGCCTACTGAGTAACTCTAAGCTTTTTTTATGAGGCCAGAAATCTCTAGAAAGTCTGATTGATACAAATATTGAGAGATATGATTTACCTGGTCTGTGATCTGTGCGAGCTCGTGGCGCGGACCAAAGCCAGTGTCAGCCACAAATCTGGCCGTCTTCTTCACTCGTCCTAACTGGACTAGGAGCTCTGCTAGCTTCTTCTCCAACAAAAATTTGCGCTTTTTCACGTCTAAATCAAAGTAATAGAAAATAAATATCCAATACCAATATTATAAATGGAAAACTCAGTTACGTTTACACGGCTAATCACGGCAATATAACGGCTGACGGTGTAAAGCGGACTAATACAGATTTACATATTGTTGCCATTGCTACTGGAAATTTAGTTATAAGGAGATGATAGCTGAATACATAAAGGCTGAATACATATATCGGTCTAATATAGGGTAAAAAAATATCGTTATTCCTACAGGAACAGATGAATAAAGACACTACATAATTGAGGGTACTTCATCACTTATAATCAAGTGACACACCCTTGTTACTATAATATAAATTATTAAAAATAATGTATGCAATAAGTTTACCCTTTTCTGAACGGACTACAGTATCAAAGTCAGCTAGAGGATTTTCAACCAGGAAATCTTCAACCACCCTGGTGACCACACCCTTTTCTAACATCTTACGAAGCTCTTTCAAACGTTCCATTAGCAATCTGGAAAAGATAAAGTTGTTGACTATATTGCTACGACGTAGTATTTGGAATCTACTAGAATCTGTGTCACGAATGAAATTGACGTCACATCGCAAAACGTGAAGACTAACCTTGAAACATGCACGCGGGTTTTGACCTGACCTCGAGTGCTTTCCGAAAATTTGTTCATGTTTGGCATAATGAGCGGCACAAGTGCAAGTTGGAAATAAAGCAATAACTGGTTGAAACTAATTTTGTTTTAAAATTGAAATCACTGTGCAAAATCGTCGTTTATCTTAAACTTTATAATATTGACCGTAATTTTCGTGAAAATTTCGTCAAATACCTACTGCTTAATTTAGATCTTTTATTTTTTAATCAAAATCTTTTGTAAGAACTATTTAAATTTCACCTTATAATTTTCAGTAATTGAATTAATAGCTTGATTAAAAAAAAATTACGAAAAAAATGGATAATTTAAATCAATTTGATTCCGTAACGAAAGAAATCAATTCAAATTCAAGGAAATTTTCACAATCATACACAAAGCAAATTATCGTTGGTTATATGGTATAAATTACATACAAAATGCAAATATGGTTCGTACTTTGCTTTAGAATTGTTGTATTTCACAGAGCAATCCTCGAGCAACTCTTTAGTTTCAACGATGATATTCTTCATTTCGTCTTTCTCACTCCCAGCTAGATCTTCGCACATCTGCTCTGACAAATTCACTATATGTTCTATCGCTTTTACACCGGCATCTTTTTCGTTTTCCTTTGAAGTTGATCGACGAAGCCAGGAATTTGCTAAGTCCACTCTGAAATAATTGATCTTTGGGTTGAACTCTGAATAAGTCTAAAATCATCTCTAGATTGTCTTGTTCGAGTATGACATGTCATTTTACTGTTTCAAGAATATTGTTAAATTTCAGAGGCATGGGTTTATGGGGAGAGCATTTATGCTTTTACTTATGTCATGTCACAAAATACATTAGAAAAGATTATTTAGTATAATGTTTTTTTGTTTGTTTGTTACAAAAGGTAACTCTCCTTTCTCTCTTCTATATTTCGAAATTAGTTCTTGATTTAATTGAAATTATTGCTAATTACTTACTGTGTTTGTACATAGCTCTTAACTGGACCGTCTTGTTCCTGAAATAGGTATGTATGTTTTACTTTAAAATTACCTTAAAATTTTCTACTGTTTTACTCTAAAATTTTCTGTCATCTACCATGTTCTAGTATCGAATATATTCATCTTCTAATGCATAGCTTAAGCTTATATTTAATGATTGAGAACGCTGGATAAAATGAACGTACAAAAGTTCGAAAGTATTTTATAATCTTATTTCTAAAATTGAGTTATATATTTGTATACTCCACCTCTTTTGATTTTGATGATTCTAAAATGCCTGCTTGGATGCCTTTTTCCCTGTAAAAGTATTATGACGATAACAAATTTTTGTTAGGTACTTTATTTAAAAAACAAGATTACTTAAATTTTTTGAGATGAAGCCAATTTTATATCAATAAGAACATCATTACAAAGTATTACATTATTTAATTTATGCAATTCAAAGTATTTACAATTCATTGAAGTTATCATTTAGTACTCTTCAATTAAAGTAAACCAACTATTAATCCCTTTAAATTAATGAACATACCTAATGCAAGTAACAAGTGCTTCAAAAGCCTTGATAACGTCCTCACTACCAAACGTCACCCACGTCATTTGCTCTTCATCAGAGTAACTCGCCTTTTTCACCAGCAATGAAGTGCTGGTAATGAGACTCCTATAAACAAGACATTAGAGTAACAAAAGTTGCGATATTAGCCTTGAATAACATTTCAGTATACACTAAATTACAACCAACTAGTTCTTTTTTATATTCATCTGGATTTATAGGGATATTTTATAAAATGGACAGGTTTATATAGTCGTATCATCTCTAACATTTCTTAATTTTTTTACGACAATTAAAGGAATCAGGATCAGAATAAGTAACTTATTTTAGTAAAAAAATGAGATTTGTTAGAAAAATTAATAGCTGGTCAAAAGCCTCCTTTATTTCATTCCTTTTACTTAGAAAAACAGGAGCATTATATAATTGTGTTTCAAAATAACACATTAGATAAGTACGAAAATTAAAATTATGGACTGACTTGGTATTGTCGATTACTTCTGTAGCCATCTTTGTCTTTTTCGGGTCCTTGTCAATTGCTGGTTGAGGCATTTTACTTATTATGTTGTTAATTTTCCTTATATCGTCTATATGTTTCATTGTTTTTAATATAAAGTCTTCCTCCTTAAAGAAAGAATTATCTTTAGTATTATTGTTATAATTATTTACAAATAAACTCAGATTATTTACACTTTCTTATAACTTTGAATAAAAGAATAAGCATCAATAGAAAATATCTAAGATTAAAATATTTACAAATCGTCGCAGAACAAAATAATTTATGAATTAGATTATTATAGAGAATTAGATTATTAATGCAAAAACTTTATTCGGATGTACTGTAACGAAAATCATTCAAACTTGAAATATTCTGCCTTGTATATTTTTATAATATGTTAAAATAAAAAAAATATATATTATGTTGTCGATTACCTTTATTGTCGGTACACATATTCCATCTTGTATTGCCCTAAGACTCGACTTAAGTTCCTTAGCATTAATAATTAACGGGTGTTTATTGTCTTCCTTTACTTTTGCAGAAGATTCAGTTATTGTTTCTTGTAATTGATGGACAAGGTTTCTTAAAGAATTTCTTAATTCAGTACTCTGGAAAAAATGCTAATAATAAAAAGCAAAAACTTGCAAGTTACTACTATTATTAAAATGTTTATAATGGTTATTAATAACGCCGTCTATTTTAAAGACCTGTATCTGTGCAATTTTAGTATAAAGCGAGAGTATTTTGATTCGTTCAATTCAAAAGAATAGCAACATGTTAGTACTTAGTAGTATTCAAATTGTCAATACTATAATATCTGGGATAAATCGTCATAATCCTATACTTATGGGATAAGCTAACTTAGGTAAGTAAGCATTTTATCTAATTTATTCGCTTCTTATTTATATTCTTTTAGTTTTCACCAAACTTTTAAATGGCCAAATTTTAAGTGCAAAAATATTAAATACCTCTTCTCCTGGTCCTGCGCAAATTATTTGCAGACAAGTGCTTTCTATAGAATCTGTTAATTTGTATAGTCGTAGTAAATCTAACGGACCTTGCTTTGCTACGATTTTGACTGTATCGGGTATCGATAACTGAAATGATAAAATATCACTTGTATTTATTAACATAACGTTGCAAACTTAATTTACAACGACAAGTCAAGGAGTGTCGAAGAGAATGAGCTTAACGAGATAAAAGAAAGGATGAACTAACAACTATTTCAATAATGAAAAAAAAAGTACAACCAATGTGAAATAATAAAAAAAATATTTTAAATTGGTGCCAAAATCGTTTGAGTTAAAGAATCTGATGAAACTGTTTTGATAGTTCATGCAATATAAAATTAAATTATAAGACAAATCATAGCACGACTTGATGTAGAACTACGTATATTTTATCAGAAATGACTCTGGACATTACCAAGTAGGCAGTCTGCGCTGCGAATTCAGCACTATTACACACAGCCGATGTTACATAACGAAGAGAAGTGTTAACTTCAGCTCGCGATATAGGTGTTTTCGTCTTTAATTTTTCTGTAAAATAAAATGTGAATTCAGCTATATCCTTTTACAAAAAAATAATAGATACTTCAGCTATATCCTTTTACATAAAAATAATAGATAGAGGCAATTGAAAAAGCCTACGCATGACGTCGTTTTGACTGTTCAATGCATCAAGGCACTCAGGAAAGCCGAGTCCGCAAGATGGAGTGTCGGCCTGAACGAATATTTGTTGCAGCTGAAGGTATCGGTTCATGTCATCGCAATCATTTTTCGTTTTATCTTCCACTGTTGCATGAGCCTGTAAATGAAAGATTACAATGTTGTATTAGCTGATTAAGGTTTTAATTTACAAATAGTTTAGCTACTAGCGAATTAAAATATAATTAAATCCAAGGTTTCTTATAATTTATTTCATTATCTTCTATAAGCCTTGCATTAAAGTGTATTTCAATTTCCTTCTAACGTGTGTCTAAGTCCAAATTAGATTGTGGGATATTATTATAAAATTATATAGCAAAGCTTATAAGCGATGTTTGAACTTTCTGAAGCTGTATCCTTGGTAAGCGATGTAATCAGTAGTACTGTACAATAAATTTATAATGAAAAGGCTAATATAATACTTACAAGTTTACTAATCGCTTCGTTTAGCAATCTACAGGATTCCAGTAGTCTTCTTCTTGAATTGGGATCATTTGGTGACTAAAAGCGAACAAGGAACTGGTTAGATATTTTATAATACCAAATATAGATTTTTTATATGATTGTGTCATTAACGTTTTTATTTATTAACTTAAACAATATTGAAAATCACCAGTTTAAGTGAGCAATTATTTTAAGAGTTCTAAGCTTAGTTTATTAATTGAATTTTTTTATTATTATAACTCTTGTGTATTACTGCTACAGTATCGAGCTTCAACTTACATGACAATTTGATTCTGAAGTCTTCAATACATTATATGTTGCTATGTTCGTTTCTTGTATTGCTTCTTCTATGCGTTTGTTCTTTACTAGATCCTAAAAATTCATTTCTGTTGTGTAAGTCAATAACTTTATAAAATCTGACACAAATTTATATTCATAATTTAATTTGTCTTTCTCATTAAAATTTTCCTACAACGTACAAGTAAGGAGTACACCAAGGTATTTGAAGATCGCTTGTTTGTATAATTTTTGATTGTTGATTCTCAAAGACAATTGAATTGAAGCGTATGGAGCAACTTACAAGATATCAAAGTAAAATTTGAATTAAAAGAATTAGATAATTAATCTTGCATAGTTAAACAGCGTTGGTAGATTCTCTATTACTTGAAGGGACTATCCCAAGTAAGTCACATAAAGCTGGTGGATTCAAGCAGTACAAGATAAGGCGTGGAAAATCTTTTAGTAAAATCATGTACAGCAGTGAACGTGAATCAATTGGAAGAGAATAATAAGATGACTGAATGAAACTGTTCATAAGTATAGTACACCTCCACCTATTGCAATATGATCATTTTCAAGGATGACATTGTCAAATCAACGTGACGATGTAATTTTGATGAGTTCTACTCTTATACCTACCTCACTTTTAAGTCCTCTTGCTATAGCCGCTAAATGTGCGGCAGTTTCTGCTGTGGTGTGCAAACTGCGAGATAATGATTCTGGCTTATGTAAGCTAAGGGCTATAGTGCCAGACATTGAATTCAGTTTATGAAGTTGTTTATAAAATTTATCACACAGAACCCTGAAATAGACAACCATTTTAAGATATAATTCCCAGATTATATAAAGTTATTGCCGATGTATTCACGTATATATTTACGTGTCACAGTTTCAGTTGATTTTACTCACTCTTTCTCGCCTGTTTCAGTAGCTGTGTTTGGTGTTAGTAAGTTTTTAACATCGCTGTCTTTTATAATTTCAATTTTAGTAGGCGATCCTTTCTTACTGTGTTCTTGCGACTTGCCAACATCGTGTGCAAACATTTTTAGTTCCTGAAGAAAAGTATTTAAGTAAAGTACCTAATATAAAAGTTATACAATTCAGTCTTTAACATTTAAATTGAAAACTTTACTGTATACAAAAGTCACTAAACTTATTAAATATTAATAAGTTTAGTGACACTTTATAAAGTTCTGCAATAAAACGGAAACTAATGTTACTAAAAGAAATTTAAAACTGGACTATTTGAACTTGTTGGGAGCGACTTCAGCTTATTGTATTCTATAATTCAGAAACATGGTCATTCCTGAGTAAACCAATTATGAATCTTATAAAAAGGTTTAGAAGTAAATCAAGAATGTTTATTTGCTGTGCATTATGTTAAAGGTACTTGAGTTAATGCTTCTTGATTTAATAATGTTAATGAGAACGATAGATACCTCCAAAACATTTTCAATCGCAGCAGCGTTTTCAGCATCGTTCACATCTTGCCATGTTGCAACACGTCGGCTGGTCGTCACTGTTTTTGTTTTTAATAAGTCCAGCAGCTTTTGTAAATGATCTTTGAGCCTTAAACCGTTACATTTTTCATCAGGTTAGATTTACACATCAAATTTAAATGATTATGGTAGTTAAATATGAATCTAGAAATAGTTATTGTCTTATATTTAATTAATTCTATCTGAGTTGTGGTAGCCCTGCATGCGACTCTTTCGAGGAGGTCACGGATTCAAACCCGGGCAGGCACCAATGAGTTTTTCTGTTAAAACTAATGTTTCTAATTAATAATTGCAATTTATCACACGCTTTTCAGTGAAGGAAAACATAGTGAGGAAACCTGCATATCTCTAGAGAATTCTGGAATGTGTAACCTACCAATCTGCATTGGAACACCGTGGTAGGTCTTAGCTCTAAACCTTCTCTCCAAAAACGGAGAGAAGAGGCCTATTCTCAGCAGTGGGATATTAACAGGCCGCTACTTACTTTTTTAAAATTATTTCTATATTAACCATACACATGAAGCCGTGCTAGCTTATCGGAGAGACCGAATGCTCTTTTCAGTGCGTCGAGGGTAATGAAAACAAGGGGAGGCACTTAAGAGAATATCTATAAAAACTTATATGCCCATCTGAAATTTGTAGATTAACATTTGTTTTGTGGGTAAACAACGTGAGGATCCATTTATCTATCTGTCTGTGGGGCATTCTTGGGTTGCGACGTGGTCACTTTAAGCACTTATACCACCATACACTCAAGTTTCAAATAAATAAATATATGGGATACTTACACACACGGTCGTCCGTCCCCAAAGTAAGTAACTTGATACTTGTGTTATGGGTGAGACACAACTGGTGAATATATACTTATATATTTTTTAAATACATACTTAAATACAAATATACACCCAGGCTCAAAGACCAACCAATTCATTTACAGAAAATGTTGGCCCTCGGCGGGAATCGAACCCGAGACCCACGGTGCTAATATTAATCTTAGTTGATGAGTGGAAAAAATTAAAAATCATTATTGACCTTACCTATATTTTTTATCATCAGCGCCAAGTCCTCGCATTTGAACAGCATATTGTACTAATGCCTTTGGCAATTGGTTTTCATCTCCTGCTGCCACCACAGTAGCTAGCTTCGTTTGCTCTATTTGTATTGCTGAATTGTTTATAGGTTGGACAATCTTTAAGAGATAAATAAAAATAATAATTAAATTGATATTTGATTATACTTTCACATTCCTTATATGTTTATTGTGTTTCGTAAAAAAAGCAATCTTCCGCGTTCGATTTTTCGCGTTCCGTTGACAAAGGACGATGTTTGTTGAAAATTTTAAATTAATGTCTTTAAGACATTACTATAATATTCAAGCTAACGCGACCAAAACATAAGGTCAGAGAAGGCGAAAAGGTATACTAGTTCCTAGTTAAATACTTACACCATGCTCAATCGTTTCTGTGGGTTTCAATATTATTGCAAGTTTTCTTTCCACGTCTTGTAAATTTTGCAGACCTTCATCGAGAATGGCGCTTGTCGCACTGGATATGCTACTTTTTGTAGCAAATCTGAGAAAATTAATGAAATTATCAGTGAACGTACAATATATAATTAGAAAACGCAAATTATTCAATATAAATATGTAACAAATTAAAAAATGTGTGGACTAATATACACTGATAAATAAAAGGAATTTTATTCATAAATTTTTTGTACAACTCAATCTTATTTTAATGATGAGTATAATTAATTTTTAATTTTTGCATTCTCTTAACGTTACGATAACTCCAGTATATAAATAATTTAGTACCTTAACATATCACAGCAGTTAGATAGCGTTTCAAGTTTATCTTTAACTACTCTTCTTGCATTTTCGTCGTTTATTTTAGATATAGCCGAATTCATATCTATTAATTTATTATCAGAATCCTGAAAAATATTTTGTCAATCAATTAATACTTTCCTTGCGTAATAGAATAACTTTTAAGATTATTTTAAATACCTTAACAAACTGATCAAATTTAAGCATATCGTCTATTATATTTCCATCCATTTGTTCGTCTTCTCGATATAATAGTTTATTAGCATTTTTCTGAATATTTGCACACGTGTTTTGAATATCCTGTAAGTTTTAATAACTGTAATATTTCTGCTTTTAATCAATGAATAATTTTGCATTTATGCGGATAATGTACAATCATTTATGGAATTACCGTTAATGTTTCTTTTCCTTGTTGTATTTTAGTTTCAGCTGCTGTCTTATACAGATCATCGGCACTTGAAATAACATCGTTGAGATAGTCCTAGAAATTTGTTTTATATTTAAATAGACACGGCAGTAAATCATCAATCACGGCAATCAATCAAAGGAAGTTCCAAAACGTCAATAGGACGTTAAAAACTATGTACGGTGAAATTTGAAATTTACACAAACTTAAAATGAATAATAGTGTAATATTCTTATTAAGTTTTAACTTTGCGTTTAGTCAAGAATGAAAATAATACTTCAAAATTCATTAATGCATGTATATTATATTATATATATTACATTTCATTGGCATGCTTATTTACATTAATTTAAAAAACGAGTACTTAAATACTCAAATTTTTTCATCCCAAAGTAGATGATATCAGCAAATCTAATAAATGCCTTTCGCAAGTATCTTGTGACAAGAAAGTTTTCGTTATGTTATAATAATTATTCATTTTAATTAAATCTACAGTATTTAATCTCTCACCTACTTTAGTATTATTTTTTTGTTAGGTACTACTTAAGTCTGTATATTTATAGGTATCGCCTGTTTTAACTGAAAAAACCCCGCTGTTGTATAGGTTTTCAAGGGATTTACACTACAAACAAAATCGAGCTCTTTGGAACCACCGGCTTCCTGTGTTTTTGAGATGGTCTATTGACTTAGTCTACCAAAGTTGCATTTTGTATAGCAGGATCGTTATTGTAAGCATAAATTTTCCAGAGAATTGATTACATAGTCTAATTAGTTAAAAACTCCCTTCTTACCATGACATCAACGATGTTTGACTGATCTCCGTTCTTACGACGAGACAACAAGCACGTGTGTTGTAGATTTATGATAGCGTTTTCAAGATCTTGATGTTTGGTTGTATCCTTTAAAAATATTATATGAGTGTCATAAACTATTTCAAATATGTGATTGTTATACCAGCAAAGATTCAACTTTAAAGTATCTTTCATTTTTAACTCTATTCTGTTTCATTTTATTGAAATTATTTCAAGTTTCATAATTATTGCTGTATCAGTTATTAAATAAATGTGAAATAAAAGTGTTTGAACTACTGATTATACTACCACTATTCAATTGATACTTATTGATACCAATGAAATATACATACGAATCTAAACTGTTTTCACATACTTTTTTTTTCTAATGTAGAGTTATTGCTGTTAGTAAGTGATAATATAGCCTAAACTAAAAGACCATTATTAAGATCTCCGTATTTTAATGATATTAAATTTGCGCCATTACGATACGACTTAATTAATTAGGAAGCAATATTTGGGACAATATTTTAGCGAAGATATTTTGATCCAATCAGTCAGAATCTTTCAAACGTAGTAAAGGTCACGTGAGTTGCGGGCAGTCACGCCTTACAGAAATAAGTTTTGTGTTGTCAAAATTAGTCAAGCAATTATTAATTCCAGTAGGATATAAATTGCTACACTCTTTATGAAATAATATAAGTCTTACAAGTGGCTCCCTGCGACATTTCGCGTTGGCAATGTCAAAATATTTAATGGCACCTTCCAATTCCTTTGAAAACGCAACGCGTTCTCTTTGTTCATTCGTTGAGATATCCTTTGGATCAATATTTGCCTGTAATGATAATTATCATTAAACTTTTTGATTGTTTTCATTTACTTTCCTTTAAAAATATTATTATTGATTTTTAGGATATCCAAGAGATATAAAAAGTATATTAAAGTTTGATTCATATGACGCCTAGTTTAAACTAGACCTATCCCTTCTAGACCTAAAGTTACTTTAGTCCCAGAAGATTCATTAAGAAGACTCTGTTATTTATTTCTGTAGAAATTGTAAGTTTTTATAGTTTTGTAGAAAAATAAGCTAATTGCTCAAGTCAGGATTCAGTACGTATCAAATAAGAAGTAGAATACAAACCGTGACAGACTCCAATATCTTTGAAGCTAATTGTCGCAATGGATTATCTTCAATTACCAATCGTTCAGTAATTTTATCAGTTCCAGGTATTTTGCTCACGCTCACATTCTTCTGTATAGTATCTAGAAGATTATCAATATTCTCCACCTGAGATTGCTGTGAAATAATCAACATGTATTATTTAGAAATAAAATATACCAAACGAACTTGGAAGATAGTTAAGAAAATTGATTTAGAGCAGAAAATTATTTAGTACCTTTTTATATATATACTACTGCGGTTCTTTTTAATATGAGAATTTAAATAATCAGATGTAGAAAAACAACTTACATTTGGTTTAGATTTGACACTTGTTTGCTGCAGATCTGCAGCTGTTAAATCTTCTGCAAATGATAAATTTGCTGAATTAAACAGGAAAGGAAAAGGCATTATTAAAAAAACTGTATTAGTCAATTATTCGCAACTAATTGTTAGCTCAAAAAACTTGGTTAGTTTATGTTTAATTTTGAATATCGGTCGATGTTTTTCAAAGGATAAAGTTCAATAAAATTAGGCCGATGGAAAGAAATTGCTATCATACTTTTTAAGTATAAGTGTTCTGAAATTTAATTTGTAATTTCCCAAAAGTCCTTTTTATGTGTAGTATAGATTTCGTTTCACAATGCATTAAACCCTTACCTTTATCATCGTGACAAGCATCTTTGAGTTTTTTAATTTCAGATAAAAATAGACGTAAATCTCTATCAAGTTGTTCTTGAATAGCTTTGTGTTCGGGACGCAGAGCTACTGGCATCCATATTTCTTTCAAATCTTGCGCGTGCTTAGATAAGGTATCCGCTATCGATGTTAAAGCCAGTTGACTTTTTCTTTCGTTTATAGATGGCGCTGTTATCTGGAAGTAAAAAAGTTTATGACACGACATCAGTAATCAAATGAAAAGCTGATATGAAATGAAGCCCAAGATGGTCCGGTGTTCCGATCCGAGTATCATATGTCCTTTTGATTTATCTAATTCAACATCATGTCTGATTCTCCATTAGTCGCTCATGGCGATCGATGATTTTACATCGGCAGCACCAAAACTTTACTTTTTTGAAAAGGCTGCGCTAAAGCTTCTGCTAAGGAAGGTTAAGGACAATGCATGCAAAAATGCAAAGTTAGTATTTAGAGGTAGTTTAAAATAACCGTCCTCATAGGTAATGGTTTTCCTAACAATAAAAGTATGTAGAAAATAAGGTGCTATGGCGACCTCGGAGCCAGATAATCATAAAATAGATGCAGAGATCTGTTGGATCTGTGAAAACCCCCTGAAGGGACTATGTCCAGCAGTTTATGGGTAAAATCTCGAGAGGAATATATAAAACTACATACTCGTAACAAACCTAAGCTAAAAAATACCTGCGCAGTACTCAAAAAGACTTGTGCGGCAGTAGCAACCTTTGCTCCGGAAGTGTCAAGCTCGATTCCTTTTTCTTTTTCGATACTCTGAGCCAGACGTGACACGCGGGAAAGCATCAAAGATACTCTCTCACAAACTGATCGTGATGTGTCCAGTATCTGTGGAAATTAAAAAAGGCTTATAACAAAATTTTATGTCGTTCTGTAAACCGTTGAAGAGTTTCTTCGTCTGGAGCTAATCCTGGAAGCAGCATCGGATCATGCTTATTATAAACATGCATTGACATCGGGATTGGAGCAGTATGTAAAATTTCAGCTCAATCGGACACCGGGAAGTGGGTAAAATTTAACTTAAGTTTCCACCTTCACATACATACATTGCAAGTTGAATAAAAGCTTTTAATAAGTGAATGATAAATTGGCTAAGTACCTTCTTCTCCTTGTTAGGATAAGTCCGAGGGCTGATGTTGTAATGCAGTTTCCTTGAAGACTGTGCGTACTGGGTAGCGGCAGAGTTAAGATCCTGCAAACAAACAACATTATACGTGTTTCATCGTATTCATCTCAACTCAAGTCCCAGTGACCAAAATTCATCGGAAACTGCTCAAGATAATTAACTTAACTTGATACAGTAAAATATTTTTCTTGGAAAGAATTTGATTGACTCCAACTATTACAAACTATTACAAAATATCGCCATTGAATGATAGTTTCTGAATATGTTTTGTGTAATAAATGCCAAATGTGCTAAATATCCACTAATAAATGCCACAGGCTCTGAAGGGAAAACTAACCAGTCAACAAAGTGGAACATATTCCTACGTTTACAGAACCAAAGAAGACTAGCTGTTTTCTCAAATAACTTTTCAGTAAGGGACCTTTTTGCGATGCACTGGACATTCTTGCGCTTGTAGAAATACTTGACGGCATTAGAGCCATAAGGAATCAATATCCGTCGACTTACGCGTTAGTCTACCAATATCTTCTCCCTATATACGAGGTGTGTTTAAAAAGTATCGCGAATTTTGAATTTTCTCGGGTTACGTATATTCGAATTTTGTTTTTTTTTGTAGCGTTATGTTGGTACATTTGTCCCTCACTTATGCTGACAAGTTTGGCCTATTTGAATTTTCAGTTAATTGTTGACAGCTGTTTTGCTTGCACGTGTTTTGGTTCGTCTTCGATTTTTACTTATTCAAAAAAATGGACTACGATAACGCCCCTGCTCACACATCGCTGCTTGTACGCGACTTCTTGGCCAAAAACAACACACTAATGATACCGCAGCCACCTTATTCCCCAGATCTGGCCCCCTGTGACTTTTTCTTGTTCCCGAAATCGAAAAGGCCCATGAAAGGACGACGCTACGCCACGACTGACGAGATAAAGACGGCATCGAAGGAGGAGCTGAACAAGATACAAAAAAATGATTTTTTGAAGTGCTTCGAAGATTGGAAAAAACGTTGGCACAAGTGTATAATATCCCTGGGGGACTACTTTGAAGGGGACAAAATAAATATTCACGAATAAATAAATAGTTTTTGAAAATACACAAAATTCGCGATACTTTTTGAACACACCTCGTATTGTAATGTCCAATAATCAAATTCTAGTAAAAGAAAAACTGTAAAGTATAATAATTAGAGGATAAAATAGCATACCTCCATGTTTAATTTCTCTATAGCATCACACACAGCTTGGCTACTTGCACACAATGCCTTTGTTTCTTCAAATAATATTTCACGAGATTTATCGTCCACATTTCGTTGGAGCACTATCGTTTCTAAAATGCAAAGAAGTTCACAATATCATGGCTTTTTTGTACGTCAAATTTATTTTTAATTGAAAAGATGATTAAAGATTATCTCATGTTAGTGTTTTGACTGTCTGTGATCCTTACAAATTCAAATTCAAAATATTCTTTACTCAAGTATACTTGTAAGCAATTAAAGCAATTAAAGTGCTTTTGAATCTTCGACTCTATTGCTAGTTCGGAAAGCTGTTCCTACCGAGAAGAGCGAGCAATCAACTCGGCGGTTGCTCTTTTAAAAATTTATTTTTTATCACTCGTTACATATAGTCTTGTACAAGATCGAAAAGTATGTCCACGCATTCTTATCTACTAAGTAATCTTCAAGAGTATATTAGGCTTTCTGTATTAGCCTTTTATTAAAAGAGTTTCTAAAGTGGTGTTATGGCAAAGCTAAAATTGATTGCGGAATTTTATTTTAAAATCTTATATCCAACCTACAAATGCCTTAGGCACGTACTTATTACATAGGTAAATTATAGGATAGTAAGATACGCAGATATATTATCTTCTTCTTAAACTGATAGACTTCCACTGAGGAACGTACGTCCAAATAATTCATTTTTAGTCTTACACTAATTTGGCATGGAAGAGTTTTATTGTCTGACTTAAATTCTTTCATAAAAGTATTATATAATACTATGATATAAGTAGAAATATTTAACTGACCTTTAACAATTTCTGGAGTTAGGTTTGCAACAGCTTCAACAGATTTCTCAACATCCTGAATATCAATGTTTCCAAGATCTGTAATAAAAAAAGTTCTCAGACTTTTTTTAAGTGTAACCATCAAATATGTTACAAGGTACAACAAATTTTGCTTACACTAATGAGCACAGATTTATTCTTAAAGGTTTATATTAATTTAGGCTATGCTTATAATCCCCAAGATAATCAGTTTTGTTAGCGGCCTACTTGATGTTTATGACTTACCTAACATGGATTGTAAAATGACTGCCATGGCTTCATTCAGCGACGATAGTTTATCCGATATCTGTATCCTTTGTGTTAACACTGGCTTGTGTGCCGCTCCAGATACCTTAAAAATGTATCATATTGCATATTGTATGTCGTCTTAAAACGCCGTGTGGTATCCGGCTGAATAGTATCATTTCTTACCAAGTTATTGTAAAAGGCGACTAAGGTAAGTGTGGTATCCGGTTGAGTAAAATAGACCACCCTCTTTCTTACCGAGGTGTCGTAAAATATGACTAAGGTAAGTTGAATTCAGGTAGGCGGCCGGTTGTAAAATACGTAGCCAAATCATGTGACATGTTTCTGATATGTTGTGTGTTATAAATTAAAACAATCATTGTACTGATCTCCAAGAAATACAATATAAATAATAATATGGATAAGAAAAGAAAATGTGAACCTTATTTTGGTCATCGTTTGCTCGCAATTCGACCATTTTGTCTTCATCAAAAAACTTTTCCGCTTGTTTGATTTTTTCTTTGGCTACTTTCACATCTATATGCGGATGACAAGAAACATCTGATTCATCTGCAAAAATATAATAAATGAAGCTGTGGTAGCGGAATGGTTCGAGTAACGGACTTGCGATCGAGAGGTTGTGGGTTCGAATCCCGGCCATTATACTACCAACGTGAACACACTCCCTAACACAAGCATTTAACTTAGCTGGAGGGGTTAACAAGTTTACTAGTAATTTGTAACCCAAATTGCTAGTAAACTAGTTAAAAAAAAATAAGGAAGTCGTGTGTCAAGAAAGTAAGCTCGGAACTGAACCAGAATTTGTATATTTTGAAAATAAATCCAGCATTATAACATACCTGAATGAAGACAAGCCTTCTTCAACTCGTCTAGTGTAACATGGACATGTTTGAATTTATCATCTAATTGTACGCCGGTTTGTTGATGTTGCGGTGTTTGGACTAGCGGTTCCCAAACACTCTTCAGCTCATCACAAAGTTTATGCAGCTCATCTACTGACGACATCAGTGTTTCTTGGCAGTATGAATCGCTTATAGTCGGTGCCAATATCTGAAAAACAACACATTTACTTAAAGTCCTTAAATTAATCCTTTCTTCACAATATATAATATTGTAAAAGAAAGTAATACTAAGTTTGTGATATTTTCTACACGCATGAACCACAGAATAATTAATAATACCTCCGCAGTCCTTTTCAGCATTTGCGATGCGTTGTCTACCTTAATTCTGACGTTTTTTAATGTTTTACCCTTGTCTCCACCTATTTTGTCTGCAAACTGGTAAACGTCAGACAGCATCAAAGACGCCTGTTCCGCTGCAGCCCTCGAAAGATCCATTATCTGAAATTTTTTTATGGTTTTGTGATATTTTCTTTAGTTTTCGCTTTTGTAAACAGTAAAGAGATTACATAAAACTATATTTTAGAAACGCCGGCTTTTTTATTTTTTTTATTCTATTTTTTTTTAAAGGAGTTAAGTCAATTTGGCTATGTCACTCCCATATTAACAAATTGACTAACGCCGCCAACGCCCACTTAATAAGAAGTTTATGTTCGGGTAAATTATGTATTTTTTACAAATCTACAGCGCTGTTTAGTGCGAAATTTTTTCAGTTCATGGCCTTTTTGAAATTTTACACTATGGGGTTTACTTAGATTATATAGGTTAAGATTAATTTTAATTTTACCTTTCGGCTATTTATGAGGTCCAGTGTGACGTCGCGTAGGAATAGAAATGTTTAGCTTTTACTATCCAGATTATATTTATAATAAGTAACTTAAATTGTATCAAATTTAACTTGACTACGATTGTAAGCTTTTTATATTATTGAGACAGAGACTTGTATATTTATATAATTTACCTTATTTTCCTTTCTAGTGCTCACTGGAGGAGCAAACATGTAGCTTAATCGTCCCACATTGGATGCACATCTATATGCTGCTTCATTTGCCTCCTAAAAAAAAATAATACATAACATTTTCCAACTTTAAATAAAATATAATAATAATATTTTGATTTGTTCGTCTGAACAGATTTCCTTCGAATCAATCAATAATAACAATGTGAATAGTAAAAACAAATTTGTTTACAATCCTCACACACATCTCATAATCAATGTTAAAACATCAGAATTTAGGTTGAGAATATTTAATTTGTTGATATTGTTATTTGATTTTTATCACTGTAGGGGATTGCATTATACCAATATTCAAGTAATATTAATTGTCAAAATCAGCCATTAATTTCTGATCTATATTTCCAACGTCACTTTGGTGTCTTCAAACAATATAGTATTAATAAAGTAAGTAATAATCAGATCAGTGTAATCAGATTTCCCTCGCAAAGGATCTTTATCTGGCGTTTCATTTCCATTGATAATATAAGTTAATTATATCGTACCTTAGCATTGTTCTCTTCAATGTGCTCACAGATCTTCTGTGTCGTACGTACTATGTCGTGGAGATTGTCGTCGATAATTTTCCAGGAGTTTTGGCCAACTGCACTTTTAAGTGAATGTGAATCTGCAAAAATGATTTATCTGTTTGCAAGACGTTGACATTTAGAAATCATTTTTGATGCTAGAATCTGCACAAAAATAGACAGAACATTCTTCTTATAATCTATACAAAGCATTGTCCAATAATGTTAATTGTAAAATGTAAATTGTATCATCGTACAAAAATGTCATCAATCAGTCATAGAACATTCGAAGTAGGGACATCAGTCATCTTTACTTTTACAAATCCCAGAGTCCATTCATCCATTTGATTAAATGATTTTTTAATTATAAGCGTAAAGCTTTAAGAGTTTCTCTTTTATAAAATTGATATGTTTACGTTATGACATAACCGTATAAACTTTAGAAATACGCACAATAACACGTATATTGTGAGTATTTGTAAAGTCATTTAAAACATAAGCACGGAAACTGTACTTATTAGAGACAGTGCATTCTTATTACCAGTAATAAATACGTTTGTATAATATTATACCTTTTATTATATCCGGTGTTAGTTTTGAAATTGTGTAGATCGATCGCGTTGCAGTTTTATAATCTGGTTTATCAGTATCTGGAAAAAGTAATATAAATTTTAGTGTATCTCAATATAACGTTGTCATGATACACATTGGGAGTGTGGCATTGAAGCATAGCTACACTGTTTCGTGTATACACGAATATGAGTTTAACTGTTAGTATCAGTACAGCCGTCGCTGAAATTGGTGGCTACTATTTGTGTAGAGTGTCAAAGCAGTAGTGTCCTAAAGGTGACAATACTAGGCTGTTGTAACAACTATTTCTGTAGTCATCATTCTCCTGCCTTTATCCCACTCTAAGTGGTGTCGGTAAAACATGTCATAAGCTTGTTGTGATTTGGCTACGTATTGCAGGACCGGCCGCCTACTTGACCTTAGTCGTATTTTACGACACCTCGGTAAGGAATGAGAGGGGTCAACTCATTCTACTCAGCCGTATACCATACAGTGGGTCAGCTTACCTTAGTCACCTTTTACGAAACCTCGGTAAGGAATGAGGGTGGTCTATTCTACTTAGCCGGATACAATACGGCATTAACTATTAATTCTGTAGTATTTTTATTATTCATTGTATAGGTAATAACGACCTAAGTAAGCTTATTATTGAATTCGTCATGTCCTATGTAATGGCCACTTTATTCGCACTCTTAATTTGTGTATTATGTGGTATGACAAAAATTAAGACAATAATAGTATAAAAGAAGAAGAATAGTAGAACAAAAGTAATTGAGATAAATACCTGATGTAGATTGGAGTAAAGACGCTAAAGAAGCGTTTAGAAGCGCCAGTTTTTGTGCTAAAGAACGTTTCATTGCAGGAACTTCGGCCTTATCGATTGATTTTAACGGCTGTAACAGTATAATAACAATGCAATCAAGAAATAAAGAAAATAAAGTATTCTAAGACAAAGTCTTCTGAATTAATGCTGGAACAAAATTAGTATAGTAAATTAGATGATATAGTGTGATTCAATTATCCAATTTTGGAATTGTTTGATTTTGACTGACAATTTTTTTTTATCGTGGCATTTAGCAATATAAATGCATTATTTAAAATTCACAATTAATATAAATTATTTAAAATATAATTACTTACAGCAGTTTTCATGTTTTTCAATTCATTTTCAGATTTCAACATTGCTTTCTTGGCTCCTGCGGCAGTAGCTAAAAATCTACGAAACTGTATTTCTTGGTCTTCCTCGACACCTTTAAAAGTAGTTATAAGCTCTTACATAAAAAAGTTATTATATGATACGAAAAAATAATTAATTTTTAATCAAGAAAAAATACTTTTTATAAGTAGTTAATTTGCGTAATTTCATAATACAAAATTAATTATAAAAGTATTTTGCACGTTAAAAATATTGCACTTAGAAAAATAAAAAGCCTTGTTTTTAAATGCAATCAGCCATACACTAAAAAGTAATGGTTTATTAGTTTCAGTACCAGAAACAACAGATTTAACAACTCAACAATTCAATCTATCACAAGTTTCGATTTTGTGTTTGTGATATTTACCACTCTCATCCAGGCAGGCTTTTCTCAGTTTGTTTAAAGAAGTTTGGACAGACTTCAAACCGCTATGAAGTTGATCACTAGTGTGTCGATATTCAGGTGCTTCGACTATTGGATTCCATGTATTCTCCAAAACTTGTAGGCTATCGGTAAGATGATCTATAGCTGAGATTAAAGCTGCTTGACAATCTGTATCGACGATGCTTGGAGCTGTAAGCTGTTAAAATGCTATTAGTACTTCTTCTTCAACTTCAATTTTTTTACAAAATAAGCTTTTTATAGAAACATACATCTAAATATCAAAAGTAAAAAGTACGCTATAATAGTACATCGAATTAAAAAGTTAAAAATAACTTAAAATATTAGTAGAATGTGAAAACGTGTAAGTGCTATACAATATTATTTAATTTTTCTCCCTTTTCCTTTGTTTTTTGTTTGAAATGAGACGAGTTTATTAAATTACTATATTTTATGGTTTCTAATAAGTGTTCAAAGTTTGAATTAAATGTGTCTGTGCAAAGTAGATCAAAATTGGGTTCGAAGGAGTCGGTTGGAGTATAAATAGTTACCTCAGCAGTTGTTAGTAATTGCTGTGAAAATTCTGCTACTTTTACCCCAGCCTCGTCCAATTTCTTACTTTCGTCATTTTGAGTAGTTTCAGCAAGCTGGTAAATATGGGAAAGTATCTGCGATGCTTGTTCCGTGGCGCACTTGGACAAATCTACAATCTAGAGATATGTTTATAAATTGTTATTCTTTATTGACTGAATCCACCACCATTCAGCTTTCGTGTCACCATTCAACTTACCTGCTGTTCCTTCTGTGTAGTTTTTCGAGGATTTAAAATGAAGATTAGCTTTCCGGAAGCGTTCGCAAACTTTGAAGATGCATCGTACAATTCCTAAACATAAGATTAACAATAAATATTATACAAAAGTAATAATAAAATTTATTTGCTATAATCCGCGATGCGCGGATCTTGGCTTACAATTTTTCTCTAATCGTGGCATTTAGCAATATAAATTCATTATTTAAAATACATCAACCAACAACGCATCGCAGATTATAGCAAATAAATTTTACTATTACTTTTGTATTATGGATCTCCGCAAAGTAACGCCTAATTCTATAAATTAAATATTATACAATTTATGCCTATCATATGCTAAATATTGATATGTTCGAAGTAACATTTTTATACAAATAAAAAAATGAGCGCACACTATAAATAGATACACCGAAGCAACTTAATACTAATATTCAGCAATAGGCTAGGAATAACTATAAATCCATCGAGTTGCAATCTGCAATATATAATATTAAATACAATATATAAATACAAAATCTTACCTTATCTTATATGTATTATTATATAAGATAATATGTATTCGGAGAGATAAATTTTAGATTCCAAATAACTGATGTATTTGCGTAGGATTATGATCTTTTATTTGGTAAGTTCTAATAAGCTAATAAGTGACTCCGACTAACAAATTTATTTTTACTAGTTGCTTATATACGGAATATGTCTAAAATGTTATTTACTCATGAATAATTATACTTTTTAAATTAACACAAATTCACCTTATCTCCTATGGAATCATCACACACATCTTTTGTTGCCTCTAATATAACTTTTAGTTGTTCTATCATTTGTTTTTGTGAATTTTCATCCACATATCCATACGATCGTTCCATTTCTAAATCAAAGATTAATCACGTGTAAGTTTTGTTTAATAATTTGAATCTCATGAAAAATTTTGCATTAAGCAAAAAAACAATTTTAGCTACCTTTAACTATATCGGGTATAACTTCATTTATAGTATTAATGGCTGCTTCTCCAATTTCATGGTGCGGATTTTCACGATCTACGAAAACAAAGTCAAATTAAAGTTAGTCACTGGTAGTTCCCAAATTATGCCGTGTGGTATCCGGCTGAATAGAACAGTACCACCCTCAGTTCTTACCGAGGTGTCGTAAAAGGCGACTAAGGTAAGGCGATCCGCCATGTGGTATCCGGCTGAGTAGAATAGACCAACCTCATTTTTTACCGAGGTGTCGTAAAAGACGACTAAGGTAAGTTGACCCACCGTGTGGTATCCGGTTGAGTAAAATAGACCACCCTGTTTCTTACCGAGGAGTCGTTAAATACGACTAAGTTAAGTTGACGTCAGGCAGGTCGTAAAATACGTAGCCTAATCATATTACAACATGCTTGTAACATGTTCTGCCGACCTCTCAAATTCAAATTCAAAATATTCTTTATTCAAATAAACTTGTAAACAAGTGCTTTTGAATCGTCAACTCTACTGCTGGTTCGGAAAGCTGTTCCTACCGAGAAGAGCCAGCAAGAAACTCGGCGGTTGCTCTTTTTAAAAAAATACAATTCTTAATGCTAGTTACATTTAATGTATCTATCTTGTACAGGGTCGAACAATATTTATATCCACGCATTTTTATCGTCTAAATAATCCTCAACAGTATAGTAGGCTTTCTGTATCAGCCTCTCCTTAATAGTGTTTTTAAACTGCTGTAATGGCAAAGTTAAAATTGATTGTGGAATTTTATTATAGAATCTTATACCCAAACCCACAAACGACTTACGTACTTTTTCAAGGCGCAAAGCAGGGGCCGCTAGCTTATGTCGGTTCCTACTTTGTCTATTATATACATCGCCTATTGTTTTATAATTTTTTATATTTTTATATACAAAAATTAAATTACTTAAAATATACTGTGAAGCGAATGTAAGAATACCTATTTCCTTAAACTTCTCTCGCAGGGAATCCCGCGGTCTTAAATTGTAAATGCCACGTACGGCTCTTTTTTGTAATACAAAGATTTTTTCATTATCCGCGCATTTACCCCATAGCAATATTCCATAGGACATAACACTATGGAAGTAAGCAAAATAAACAAGTTTTGCCGTTTCGACGTCAGTAAACTGTCTAATCTTTCGAACGGCATAGGCCGCTGAACTGAGTTTCCCTGCAAGAGTTGTTATGTGTGTGCTCCATTGGAGTTTTGTATCCAAAGTCATTCCCAAAAATACAGTTGCATTATCTGTTTTTAGTGAAACATTATTTATAAAAAGTCTATTTGCTGTTTTAGCAGCATTAGGTAATACAAATTCTATCCATTTTGTTTTATTTGAGTTCAGTACTAAATTATTTTGCCTGAACCAATGAGCAACCTGCGACAAACCACTGTTTACTTCGTCAAAATTGTCGTCATTTCTATTTATTTTAAATATCAAAGATGTGTCATCAGCAAACAGTACAATATCGCATATACTCTGAGTAAAATACGGTAAATCATTTATATATACTAAAAACAGAAAAGGACCTAGGATTGAGCCTTGAGGCACACCCATAACTAAGGCCGATCCAGATGACTGCACATCATTAATGCACACTCTTTGAATTCGGCTGTGAAGATAAGATGCCACGAGTCGAAGCGCATTGTCTGTGATACCATAATGACCAAGCTTTAGCAACAGTGTCTCATGTTGAACACAATCAAATGCCTTGGACAAATCACAAAATACCCCTATGGCATTCTGTGAGTTCTCCCATGCATCAAAGATGTGCTTCACCAATCTCACACCCGCATCCGTTGTAGACCGACCCTTAGTAAACCCATACTGCTCAGGGTGAAGCAAGTTATTTAAATTGAAATGCCTGAGCAGTTGATTAAGAATGATTTTTTCAAACACCTTGCTAAGAGTTGGCAAGATGGAAATGGGTCTATAGTTGTTAGGGTCGCTCTTATCACCCGATTTAAAGACTGGGATCAATTTACTATATTTCATTAAATTCGGAAATATCCCTGTGTCTACAGATTTGTTAAAGATCTTGGCCATAATTGGTGCAATGATCTCAATAATATTATTAATTAATTTTACAGACATTCCCCATAGATCTGTTGTTTTTTTAATATTTAATGACTTAAAAGTTTTGACAATGTTGTATGGGGTAACGTGTTCAAATTTAAAACAAACAATGCTCTCCGCGACGCAGCCCTTCAATATATTAAAAGCTTCTATTGAGGATGAGCTTATTGAGCTAGTGGTAGAAATTGGTATATTCTGAAAGAAGTGCTCAAATGCACTTGCCACTGCTGTATCGGAATTAATAATCTCATTCCCAATTTTAAGCTGCATGGCAGAATTATCTATTTTTTGTCTGCCTATTTCTTCACCTATAACATCCCAAGTTGTTTTGATTTTATTTTCAGATTTAATTATTTTTCTCTTAATGTGAAGTGATTTGGCCTGTATGCAAACATTTCGAAATATTTTAGAATAATTTTTTACATATTCTAGAAAAGTGGGGGAACGATTATATTGCTTTTCTGCATACAGATCAAATAACTTGTTTCTGCTTTTATAAATACCATCAGTGGCCCAATCGCTAAACTTGAGATGTTTTGACACTTTTTTTTCTATTATATTAAATGTCTTATTGAATTCACAACCAATAATACCAAAGAGGGCATTAAAAAGATCATCTGAGCTACCGCAACTTTTGTCAATCTTTGATAGTTTTGATGATATTTTTACTTGGAATCGCTTTATTTTTTGAGAAGTGATAGGCCTGTATTTAATTAATTGTTTTTTTTCATGTATATAGTCAGGGACAGATATAATTTGCCCACTATGATCAGACCTTAAGCGACTTATTACAGATTTTTCTCTGACTGGGATAAGGGCAGGAGGATGAGGATGATGACATGTAGTTGCCAAATTACATAGTGAACTTACCAGAAGTGGCCTGTAATAAAGTGGCAATCGCTGCATTTAATTTTCCTAGTTTCTCTGAGATATGATTTTGAGATTCTATATTTGGTTTTTTCATATCTCCTTTTGATGTCTGAAAAATTTAACAAGTTTCTTTGTTATTGAATGCGATTTAGGGCACGTATATTATATCAGTCAATTAGATTTCAAATAAAGCACTTACTTTGGTGACAGATTGTTTTAATATGTTATCTAACTTTTTATCAGCGTCGATAAGTGATTTTTGAGCAGTTGATTTCTTAGTTATAAAGGTTATTCTTTTCTTTTCTTTTTCTTCATTATAAGCTTTATCATTGTCTGCTAAAAAAACAAATGTTAAATTATTTGACTGTCGTTAATAATTGTAGTAAGAAAATAAAATTATTTTTACCTGAACTGTCTAAACAGGCGTTCTTTAGTTTGTCTAAAGCAATTTGTATCGATTTCAAGTCACTATCAAAATTTCTTCCACTTTGTTTATTTTGCGGTGATTGAACTAATGGTATCCAAGTATTTTCTAAATCCCTTAGATGATCAGAAAAATGTTCAATGGCGGACATCAAAGCTTTTTGACAACGTGCATCTTCAATTGTTGGAGCTGTTATCTGAATAAGAAAGAATATTGATAAATTATTTGATAACCAATATTGTAGTGCTTCATAGTTAAGTACGAAAAAAGGATAAAATCTACAAGAATTTTATATTCAAAAATTAATATTAGACACTTCACCTCAGCAGTTTTAAGTAGTTGCTGTGCAACATCGACAACTTTCACACCGGCATCATCAAGTTTCATGCCATCCTCGTTTTCAATAACCTCTTCAAATTGATAAATATTCGATAGCATCTGAGAAGTTTGCTCAACGGCAGATCTTGACAAATCTATAATCTGAGTAAAGATTATTATGTAAATGAATTTCGAATACACTTTACATCTACAAATATACTTTAATTAAACTTACCTGTTTTTCTGCTTTGGAGGTTTTCCGAGGGTTGAATAAATAAATTAATTTTCCTGAAGAGTTCGCGAATTTGGATGCAGCATCATTCATTTCCTGAATAAGAATCGTTTTGTTTCTACATATTTTAATAATATATCTTATTCTTATAGAAAAATTGATATCAAAGTTTCTTAAGAGGAAACTGAAATATTTTTATTTGGTAATAGAAAATTGAGAGAAAATACAACCGCGATTTTTAAAATAATCATCATTACTAATTTCCATTCTATATAACTGATTTTTATAGTAAGTAAAATTAAAATTCCTTGTCTTTTCCGTATATTTACCATAGCGTCTTCTGAACCGTCACAAACATCTTTTAATGCTTCTAACATGAACTTAAGTTCGTCCGCAATTTTTTTCCATGCATTTTCATCCACGTTTCCAGGAAGATATTCCATTTCTGAAATACATAATAGATTCATATTTATAGCTGATATTTAAAGAGCTTACGGTAAAGTATAAAGTTTTGTTTTTTTGTCCAAACAAATGCACAATATACGTTATTATATAATATATATCTATAGGAGTTCTTGCCCATACTGATTACCTGCTTCAAACTGCTTATCTAGCGGTAATGTAACGCAATTTACCTTCAATTATATCTGGCATTACTTTATTTACAGTATGAATCGACGCTTCTGCATTGTCATAGTCAGGATTTTCTTGATCTGTGAAAATATAGTAGTTGTAAGTTAGGTACATACAGATTAAACTTAATATAATTTTGCCAAAATTAAGTAAAAAAAGTTACCATAAGTTGCTTGTAATAATGTAGCTATTGCTGCATTTAGTTCTGATAGTTTCTTATTGATATGGCTTTCAACGTCGGGTCTTGTTTTATCAATCTTCCCTTGGATTGCCTGAAAACGATAAATTAAAATAAACAATTTTGTTAATTAACAAAATGTGGTCAATGTAAAATATTCTTACCTTTGATGAAGATTGTTTTATTATTTCGTCTATCTTTTTATCAGCGTTGATTAGTGAATTTTTAGCATCTGTTTTCGTAGTAATAAACTTAAGTTTTTTCCTTTCCCGCTCGTCTTCATAAACTGGATCTTTATTTACTGTACAAAATTTATGTATATTGGATAAGTTATTGTTAAAATATTGATATCTAGAATTTAAAAATTAAGCAACGGCCTGTTACTACCCCACTGCTGGGCATAGGCCTCCTCTCTCCGTTTTTGGAGAGAAGGATTGGAGCTAAGACCTACCACGCTGCTCCAATGCGGATTGGTAGGTTACACATATCTCCAGAATTCTCTAGAGATATGCAGGTTTCCTCACGATGTTTTCCTTCACCGAAAAGCGTGTGATAAATTGTAATTTTCAAATAGACACATAAGTTTTTACTAGAAAAACTCATTGGTGCCTGCCCGGGTTTGAACCCTAGACCTCCTCGAAAGAGGCGCACGGTGTTACCGCTGGGCTACAGCTACATATCTAGAATATTTTGCTGTCTAGAATATTTTACTGCAATTAAAATAATAATGTGAATTTATATACCAGTACTATCTAAACAGGCGTCTTTTAATTTGTCCAATGCAACCTGTATCGAGTTCAAGTCGTGAGCGAGATTATTTCCAATTTGCTGATTTTTTGGTGATTTTACCAAAGGTAGGCATGTATTTTCTAAATTTCTTAAATGAGCAGATAGATGTTCAATACTCGACAATAAAGCCGCTTGACAGCGTGCATCACCGATGTTTGGGGCTGTAATCTGAAAAGGGGAAAAATTGTTATAGTTATAGAATCGCCATTAATTTTTCTTGTAATAAAATTTGTTGATAGTTCCTTTTTGGGTTACCTCAGCGGTCTTAAGTAGTTTCTGTGTAATATCCGAAATTTTTATGCCACCATCATTCAGTTTCTTGCCATCCTCGTTTCCCACCGATTTTTCTAGTTGGTGAATATTGGGTAGCATCTGTGAAGTCTGCTTGACGACGGATTTTGACAAATCTATGATCTGCGCAAAGATATTTCAAGCAACATGTTAATTTTTAATACATAGAAAATTTGGCAAACATATATTAAATAAACTTACTTGTTCTTCTTTCTTAGGATTCTTTCGAGGATTCAAAACGTAAGTCAATTTTGTGGAACATTTTGCGAATTTTGAAGCAGCGTCATTAATGTGCTAAATAAATAATTAAAAAATTATATTATGTTCATAAGTATGGTAAAACAAAACAATATATTTAAAATCTAAAAACACTGTTTTGTCTTATATTTTTTATGGTAGAGAAAAAAGGTAGATCTCTATTGCAATAACAATTTTTGATTTACTAATTGTAAATAGAGCTTTACTACGAATTGATTTATCTATGTTTTTTGAATATTTACCGAATTATCATCTTCTTGAGAATTATCACAAATTCCTTGCGTCGCGTCCAGGAGCTCCTTCAAATGTTTAACTATTTCTTTCCACGTCTTCTCGTCTGTAGTTCCATGTAAGTTTTCTATGTCTAAAATATACATCATGGTTATTATTTCGTATTAGTTACTTGTTTAAGGACAGCTTGTCCTTTATCTAACGAAGTTTATAATTCGATTATTTATAGTATAGTAAAAATCAATTTTACCTTTAATTATATCTGGAGTTAATTTACAAATATTATTGATTTCTGTTGCTCCACTATTATAGTCTGGATTTTCACGATCTATACCGAAAAGAGAATATTAAATAAGAAATCTAATATAAATGATAATAATATAACATGAAATATACATATCATATAATAATAACATTACCAGAATTTATTAAAGCAGCAATAGCTGCATTCAGGTCTGCTAGTTTTTGCGCAAGTTGTTTTACTTCAGAATTATTACTATTAATTCCACTCTTTGCGTTTGGATTCTGAAATCAAAAAAGTATAGTAATATTTAAAAAACTTAGTCTGCACTGAAGATAATTTATAAAATTATATACTTGTCACGCATATTTTACATTATACAAGCGATCTGGTTACTATCCTAGATGTCGTTATTTACTGCCACGATGCCATTTTAAGATGCATTTGATGATCTAACCGACATTTTAGCTATTTCTGGGAAGCAACCGAGTTCAGTTAAATATTAGTATTACTTTTATTCTATTATCAATAAAACTAATTAGTATGTAAAAATTTAAATTAGATTTTATTAAATCATTAATTTTCATAGTTACCGCAGTCCCAGGCATTTTCAACATATCATCCAGCTTTTTGTCAGCATCTATTATTACATTCTTTGCTGCTGATTTCGATGCAATAAAATTGATTTTCTCAATTTTTTTTGGCTCATCTTTATTGTCATTGGCATTTGTTATAATATCATTGATACCTTAAAAAAAATCTTTTGAATATCATCTCAGTTATAATTAGCAATATTTTATAAGTTTTAAAGTGAGTGAGTAACAGTATCTGCCTAATCACTTTAATTTAATATTATGTACTTTTACAATTTTTTTATTGGTATAGATATCATAATAGAAACCAAAAGGAAGTAAGAATTTAAATACAAATCAGTAAAAGGTACCAATGAGTTTTCCTATTAAAACTTAGCCACATTGATTTGAAACGCTTTTCGGTGAAGACATCCTGGAAATCTGTATATCTCTATAGAATTCTGAGGATATATGTAACCTACCAATCCGCATTGAAGCAGCGTGATTGGTCTAAGCTTCTCCTTCTCTCAAAAAGTGGGGTATTAACAGAGCGCTACTTTACTTTTTCGATCAGTACTAAAACTGCGTGGTGGATATTTAGCTCTATATCTTTCCCTTCGAGAAGAGCACAGTCAGTTGTGTAACAATTTTAATATTTGCGAAATTATTACCAGTTACGTCTTGACATGATTTCCGTAATATATCCAGTTTATTTTGTATACATCGCTTATCATGATTAAGCTGCTCAAGAACTTGGCAATGCTGCGGCATATGTAGTACAGGTTGCCAAGAGTTTTGTAATTTATTTGTACAAGCAGTAAGTCTGTCAATGGCTGATAACAGTGTTGCTTGGCAACTTTTGTCATCGATGCTGGGTGCTGTAATCTGTAATAAAGTAATAAGTATGTAGATACATTTGATTTGCTTATGCATTGCTTTTTCCATTCAAAGAACCTTTTAAACGAACCTTCTGAGACTTTTTATTTTGCTTATTATAATCTTAATTGTTTTAATTATTTACCCAATTTTCACTAAGCTGACTGTTTATGTGTCATGATAGTTAGTGTATATATAATAAAGTTGGTTTATGTTGATTTTCAAGTTATTCCATATAAATTATTGCATATGATACTTGTATGATGTCAGCTGAGTTTTTGAAAACAATTATGCAGTATATTAATAGTTATGGGATTCAGTTATTTAAAATTACCTCTGCAGTTGTAAGCAATCGTTGAGCAGCATCTACCACCTTCACTCCAGTATCATCCAGTGTTTGACCGAGGTCCCCTCCAATAGCTTCAGCGAGAGCATAAATATTGGACAGGATTCGGCTTGTGTCTTGAAGTGCGTTCCTCGACAAATCTATTATCTGTGACAAATTGTATTTCATTAAAAAGAGTATTCACTGATTTTTTGCTGTTTCTTCTTAGCAGGAAACTTTTTGAACAAGTATGCTAGCTTGCTTTTTGACCAAAATTTGACAATACAAAAACATGTTTGAATAAGGACTATTTCGATTTTGTATACGTGGAAGTTTGTTGTGATATCTTTGTTTACAATTTTTTTTGATTTTTAATAAAGGTAAATAATTAAATGTATTTATTTAATCAAATGTCGTGTCAGACCATGGGGTATGAGTAGCCTCTAGATCTTTTCGTGTCTATTTTGTTCACCTTTCCTCGAGAATATCTGTTTTTTTTTTGTATTTATGGTTAGAGAAGAAAATGTTTGAAGAAAATGTTTGTATGAAAAGAAGAAAATGTTTGAATGTTTGAAGAAAATGTTTGTTTGAATGAGAAGAAATTGTATTTATGGTTAGAGAAGAAAACACACTTAAGTTACTATCGTAGACAGCCTGGTTTCTGGATATCTAACTGGTTCAGAATCGATATGTTGTTTCTTTCTTGTATGAATATCTTAACTATTATATAGGCTATTTAGAATATTACATTTTGATATATTCCACTCACCTCCCTTTCCTTTTTTGGATGTTTCCGTGGATTGAACACATACACCAACTTTCCCGAAGCGTTGGCAAATTCGGATGCTGCATTATTCATATCCTGAATTTTATAATGATGTATTGAAAACATTTTTTATTCGTCAGGTAAATACTAAATATAAAGTGGCCTCTATCAACATCTAACCCTTCAAATATCTAAATGCCAATAACTTGCGATTTTTGAGGTCGTCTTGGAATTTCACAACTAGTAGGTTTTTTTTGCAGAAATATAATTATAATATTAAAAACACATCATAATAAGAAAAAATATAATATTCTGATATTTATGTAAAATCATTATCAATTTTGTTTCAAGGCATTTTATTATTATACAATCAATGGGACCATTGCGATATGTCCGAGCTACCATAATCAGCTTCAACGTTACGGCAGATTTATACCCGCTGCAGACACGAAGTGACGTTTTAATCAGAGAAGCGATAAATATAAATCTCCATAAATACGAGTAACTTTATTAGGTGATAGCAATACATAATTTTTATATGGTTCTTATCCCATACCTGAATATTATTCCCTACAGAACTGTCAAAGATATCGCGCGTCGCTTCTAGCATGTCCTTCAGATTTTCAATAATGGTATTCCATGAATTTTCACTAAGCTCTCCTTGTATGGATTTAGAATCTGAAATTGAGTTAACATTAAACAATTTAATTAAGATCAATATCTTTGTTGGTTCTGATATCATACAAGTCAGTTTTTGCCCAGGGAATTTATCTGTCAGTAGAATGATTTGTCTCTCCAACTGAAACTCTCCAATGAGTCACGTCCATTGTTGGTTCAGATTTAGGAAGTGCTAAGTCAGTGACTTTGGTATTTGTACCGATCTCCTCATTCCTGGTTTGATCTCGCGGAGATACTTCAAAAATAGCACTTTCGTCGCCCGCTGGCTGACTGTGATCGTCAAACTATGGGCGTAAACTATGAGCCTCATAGTTTACGCCCTTTTTTACATGATCAAACCCTTTATGGGTACTTCAATCGGCAGGGGGATAAGGTATATCTATACTGGACTAAATGCAGAGATATCTTACTGGGTATTATAATCGCACTTACTTTCAATTATATGTGGTGTTAATTCAGAAATAGTTGTGACGGCCGCTTCAGCTGCTTCATAGTCAGGACTGTCTTCATCTAAACAAAAGATAAACAAGATAAGACTGTATTAATGTATTGGAAATATAAATGTGTTGTAAGATATAGATCTGTCCTCCACATTCCTAAATGAGAATTTCAGTTGGTGGAAAAGCTCTATCGTTTCTAAAAGTTTTCTCGCCATCGCCTTTTGAACTACGCGGGTCATTGAGCCATTAGCCATCAGTCACTTTGGTTCTCTACGAGTCTCCTACCGTATTCCGAGCATAATTCTTTCTATCACCTACTTTTTATCAACTCTAAGATATTAAAATGTAAGAATATTAACCTTATTAATACCTATCAATATCTCACATCTAGGAAAAGACCTCTCTTATTTTTTTTGGAGTTGGAAAAGTTGGAGCTCGGTTGTAAAAAAGGTAGATTAAGCTTATTCCAAAAATCATCTTGAGATATACAAGTTTTTCTTCAACTACACAGCGTGATAAATTGTAATATCAATAATGTACATTAACTGAACAAAACTCAAAGGTATGATCAAGAGTATTTGAATGCGACCCAATGGTAAGAAGCACATGTGCTCCCAATTGGCTATTGAGGGTTTTTAATATCCATAAAGACAAATCAAGAAAAGCTCTTTTTAAGACGTATTTTGCGTCATATTTTGAGGCGATAACTGGAATAGAATAAAGATCACCAACTAAGTTTATCGTATATTGGCTTCAGCTTCAAGGATAAGATCAACAGAAAACATAAATATCTTCCTCTTTGTAGTGGAGATACATCGGTTTCATAATTACCTGTAGCTTGCAGTAAAGATGCAATCGCAGCATTAAGTTGTGCCAACTTATTGGACAACATACGCTGTGCTTCTGGATTCGCTTTGGATTTCTGAAACATAAAGGAAATGTTTTATTTCTATCATTTACATAATCAACAAGTGTATATTATACAGCTTTCTATTTATTAAATTGTGTTTACTTACGAACTGTAAGCTTTACTACTTTGTCCATAAGTATATCACCAATTTTGTTAAAATCCCTTTTTAATAACTTTTTGCAATATACGAGTGTGTTATTTTTTTTAACCATCACCAATTTTTATGGAGCAATTGCCTTGTATGCCTGACATACTATTCGGAAAACAGAGAGATTTCCACATTTCCACATATAAGTATGGATTATTCATATCAAATTACAAAACGAACGAACAAAGGAATTTTAGCTTCCATGTAAATATTTATTTTACTTAACACCATATGGTATGTTTTTAATATTGCTAGTAAAAGAATCTCCTGTATGAGATTGTGATATAAATTCTTTATGTACTTTCATTAATTAATATTATATATTACGGTAATAATGCAATAATTAGGTACCGTTTTTGTTGGCGGTAATTTCATTATCTCCTGCAGCTCTTTGTCTGCTCCAGTAAATGCATCTCTAGCTAGTGCAGTGGACGCAATAAATTTAAGTCGTCTTTGTTGTTGTATATTTGGTTCTGGGACGTCAGATGTATCCATTCCTTCTTCTTTTGTATCTATGATAGTTAAGTTTTTCATAAGAATTCCAAATACACGATTATACAAAACGGAAAGTTCAGTAAATAATATATATTTTTACGGGTTAGTATTACCCACAATTTAGATCAAAATGATAAATTTTAAAGGCAATAGGCATTAGTTTATTAATAGTACCGTATGTTTAAACATACGAAATAATTTTATAATACCTGGTGTATCTTAACTTGATGTATATGTATGTGTACGAGTACACAGAGCTTACTCGGCGTTTCAACCTTTATATATAATTTATTTGTTACCATTTTTCTTATTCGTCTATCAATATGTAAAATTAATTACCATTCAAATTACTATAGGCTCCCTTAAAGTTATCCAAGGCTTTAGCTAAATCAAGCGAATAATCATGTAATTGTTTGGCAAAATAGTGACGATTTGGTTTTTCAATCAGGGGTTTCCAATTTGCAGCTAGATTGTCGGCAGCTGATGTCAGGTTAGTGATTGATGCTGTTAATGCGCTCTGACAATGCGGCTCTTGGATCGACGGAGCTGTAAGCTGTAAGAAAAAGCGTATTCAAAAAATAGGATTTATGTTAATAATATTATTTGTTTCTTCAATAATCATATTTTTGTCCTACTATATTGTTATCTTGAATATTTAAATGAGTTAATCTTGTATGTTGTAAGAAAGGAAAATTTTCAGAAAGAAATTTTAAGAAAAGAGTATTTTACGACACCTCGGTAAGACATGAGGGTGGTCTATTCTACTCAGCCGGATACAATACGGCGGGTCGACTTACCTTAGTCGCCTTTTACGACACCTCTGCAAGAAAAGGGGGCGGTACTATTCTATTCAGCCGGATACCACACGGCGGTCTCATGAATAATGCAATACCATTTTTTTTATTACTATCTACATTGTGAAGCATATAATGTTACCGTAAAAGTTCCCCCGGAACACGATCTAGCGCGGCATTATAAAAGCGAGCGTCGAGCAAGCATCTTGTGAAACGCCCGATACACACACGCACACACACAGCGTCTTCGCCGGCGAAGGCGAGGTCCCCGCTTCCTCACGTCTAGCGGCCGGGGTGTCCAGCCCCGCCCGTTATGACATTAGGACTTTTCCACAAGTCCGATACAGTCCTCCACAACGCGTCGTTTTAAGCTGAGGTTCGGCCTCACAGGAGGCACCCTTAAGGCGACGCTCGCAGGATGCTGCGGGCCGCTCTCCCTCAGTTCAACCCCCGGCGATGCTTCTGCGCTCGCCCACTCTCTCGGTGACGCTGTCAAAGCCTTCACGGCTAACAGCCTTAGTTAGTGTTCGAAAAAAAGCATCTTGTTCACTCTGCTTGTGACATTCGAACGTAGCGGTTGTCTTGCGGAAACTAATATCGTTGACAATAGTGTCTAGTTCGTTATAATTTAAGTTGTAAATAACATACTTAGGTCGAGTCGTGTATTTCTCTTTTTTAAAAACCTAATTTCGCTTATGTTTGATAACAATAACATAATTGTACATACCTTAGCGCAAATTATAACACCATGAACAGCGTCTACATATTTAACACCTGCAGCTTTCAAGTCATTCGTTCGAGGATCGCTTACTTCCAACGCAGCCAATTCATTGACCGCCGATAGAACTGTAGAAGCCTTTTCTTCAACTTCCATGACCATTCCTACTATCTGATTGGATCAAATAATTAATAATGAATTTACATTTATATTTGTCGCCGTTATAACATATAATGTTATATGTGAATTATTTCACGATTCATTTTCATTGATTGATTTTGTATTTGAGCTTCATCATTCTCCTGCTTTTATCCCACTTTAAGTGGGATCGGCACAACATGTTATAAACATGTTGTAAGAAATTTGGGTGGTTTATTCTACTCAGCCGAATACCATACGGCGGGTTAACTTACTTTAGTCGCCTTTACCAACACCTCGATAAGAAATAAGGGTGGTCTATTCCTTTGCTTGACAAAATTTTGTAATTATCAAATTTAGTTATTAATGAAATATTTTCTCTCTTAATAATTACGGAGATATTTCTTTTTAATTAAAGTTAAAATTGGTTATTTTTATTAAAGATCTTACCTTATGTTCATCATCATGGATCAACTGTTCATTTGGCTTGCGATATGATCTTCCAAAAGTGTAAATAAGTTTTTTAGCTAAGTCAGCATATCCGTTGCCTTCATCGTGCATGCCCTGTAATCAGCCACATACGTTAAGGATTTTCAAATTATGTAATATCTATTGAAATCTACAATATTAAAAAAAATTGTAAAATCTATCGCTCTAAAGCTTTTTTCCATTGAAGTATTTTTACTTTACTGGCTTTTAGGGGTGGTGTTTTTTTTAAATTTAAATTTTATTTTATAACTAGCGGCCTGCCCCTGCTTCGCACGGGTATAAAATATATATCCCATATCAGTCAGTGTAAAAAAAATGATTAAAATTGATCCAGTTGTTTTGCTTTATTCATTACTGCCCGTGGCCGTAGCGTTAAATTTGGAGAAAAACAATTTCCTTTCCCTATACCAAGAAGATTTCCTGCTATCTTTGGAATATCTAAATTCATATAGTACATTATTACTTATTTACTTTTATATTTTCCCTATGTATTTTATTTTTACAATTAATTGCAGAATGTCTTTAAACAAACTCTTGAAAGATCGCTGCTAAAGTCGAAGTGTTATAGGGCGAAGCGCGGCCTCTTCACGGCATTTTAAATCTGTAATATCTCCGAAAATGTTCACTTAAATTACATGCTGTAAACGGCCATATTGATCTATATTAAATCAACTATTTATTTAAGGTACTTAATTGGATAAGGATTAATGCTGTATTGTATAAGAATTGCTTCAAAAATAAGGCATTATTTTTCGTAAAAAGTAAATGACAAAAAATGCTTTAGTGGGTTATCCATAAGCGATAGACATATACCATCGCGGACTTTTCTGTAGAGCTTTTCAATGTGTACAAATACTTAGTACATTATTTTGATAAATCTCGTAGGGTTTATCCTGCGTTTGCAATAATGCTATAAAGTTATTGATGACATTAAAAATAATCTCACATTGATATCATGGGATCCAGTTAGCTTACACATCGTCCCTGTTCGTTTAAGTAATTGACTAATTTGTTCTCTCAGGATTTTCCCGGAACTCTTGTCTCCAGCAGTAGACAAAGTTTTAGCATCTGCGTAGAGAATAGTTAATATGATATAGATTTAGAAGTATTAAAGTTGATTAAAAATGTTGAGAAATTTGAATACAAAGTATTATAAGTCAGGTTAATTGGTTTGAAGATTTATCATCATTTTGCATTAGCTTGTATAACAACGATATTTTTCCTTAATATTTATTCAATAAATAATAAGCAATTTCCTCAAAAGTCCACTAATTTAATCTATTTGACCAACTTGTCACATATGTATGTTTTTTATATTATTGACTATTTGAAGGAGGTTGTATTTGAAACATGTAACACCTGCTAATATTCATCATATTGCTTTATAGATTAAAATGAATAAGCTCTTAGATTTCTTTTAATACTTATTATGGATCTCCGTAAAGTAACGCTTAATTCCCATTAATTATTCAATTAATTATGATGATAAGAAATTTGTGTAGGCTCTGGAATAAAGATTTAACTTTCAACTGTGAAACGTCTTACATTAGTACCTTTTATAAGTTTCGGCATTTCTTCAGTAATGGTTTTCATAGAATTGATAGCCATCTCATAATCTATGTTTTTGGGATCTGTAAATTTAAATATTATCTAATATGTATTGGAAATAACGCAGTTGTGTATGAGTCTTTAATAATGTTAAAAGGAATTTGACCTTATTAATATAATAAATGTTTTATAATCTTAAAAGCGAAAAATGAGCTGCAAGAGTAATAATTTACCTGCATGTGCGTTTAGTAGCAACGCAATAGCGGCATTTAATTTTCCCATTTTGTCAAATGCCTTATACTCAAGTCGTCTTATGTCATCGTCATTGAGACTCGGTCCATGATAATCCTAAAACCAATATTTAAGATGTTGATTATATGAGCTTTTTGTTTGTACTGGTATGAAATTTGTTTTGAACAATTAAAAAACAAAAAAATGAAATCATTTTAAAAAAGATTTAAAAATATAAATAAAATTGTCGACTACCAGAAGAGTAGAAGATACCTAAGTTACTGTTAGGATTTTAAGAACCTTTTTATTATACGTTATTTTAAGCCATACTGTGTTCTGAATCCTACATGTAATCAAATAACTAAATCATGAACTCTGGCTAGTTCTGACCATTGAGTGGTACCTTTGCTTCTAGTAGATTATGTTATGAGCCATTTTCATTACGTTGTGTAATTTTGATTGCCGCAGTTGGTCAGAAAAACATACTTTTGAGTCATATCGTGATTTACTGTCACTATTTGAAAATCAGTTTCTCCGATGTAACCTCCCACTACAATCTTCGTACTACTAATAAAGTAAACTAATTTAAAATATATCTCACTTGCTCCATATCTTCTTGGGCTTGTTCCACGGTATGATAAGCGTTATCAGCTGCATGAATAAACGATGCACGTCGCAGTGAAGCTTCAGTTTTCTCATCCTGTATAAAGCTCTTACGAGCTTGCTAATGGAATATTAAATTGTCATTAAAAGTTTTTACTTATGTGCTAACCAACGTACATGTAATTATTTACGTGGTAACCATAAAGAAATATCTCAAATGTTTAGCGTTTTATGGAACGCTATACGGCTTTAATTAAGGGACTCTAATTATGGTTAATGAATTACCGAGATCAGAGTACGGCGTTTCTTGACTTGCGGATCCATAGAGAAACACATCTGTGTGGATAGGTCTGCTACTTTCCTTGCAGCATCTTGGGCAGTCATTAGGTTGTCTGGATTGGCCTGGACAATTTTAACACTAATAAAATCTACACAGACAATTGTTAAGGTAGATATTTTGAGTGATATCTTTGGTTTTGCGATTTCTTCATCGAGCTAACCTCAACGTGTAGCAGTAAGCAGCTCAAATATCAACACCATTTAATAACTCGACGACAAAGCGTTCAATAGTTACCGATATTTAAAGCACCTATCACTTTCCATCGTTTGACTGATATCTTAAAGAAGTGTGTGCTCATTTTTATACAAATGCGAAAACATTAAAGAAATAAACTCAAATCCGTCACTTACAAGGTCAGATTTGCCAGTCGTAGTGATTAGAATGTTGATGTAAGTACATAGCTCATCAAATTCTTCCAAAAGTCTTTTGGATCCATCACCGTGCAGACTACCGGCATATTCCTTGATACCTGTTGAAATGTTCTTGATAATAAGGATATCATTTCTAGGAAATTTATTCTTGGCTACCATCCGTCCTTTTATATCAATTCTGTCATTATCATTGTCTTGATCAAAATTGATATATCTGGATTGCGCAATTCAGTTTTGAAGTTCGACCAATTCGATGGTATATAGGTATATCATGCACTATTACGGCACTATATATTTACCTTTTACTATACCAGGCATGCTGTCCTCCATGTTGTCAACAATTTTTCTAACTTGCTGAATATTTGCCATGGTGGGATCTAAAGTAAGTTTAATTTAATATTAGTATGTATTTAATTCAAATATTATTTGTAAAATGGCATAAAATAAAAAAAAATTACTTGACAGAAGATCAACAGTTTTCACAGATTCAGAGTTAAGGTGGTTTAGCCTCTTCTCGAACTCAGGTGGCATGTTGCTACGCATGCTGATTTCTCCTCTCTAAAAAAAAGAAAGCTAAATATGGGACCATAAATGTTGTAGATATTAAAATGTGTTTTTTTCCATGACTCAGTGACGTATATGTATAAAACAAATGCTAAAATTGATGCACTGCAACGTGATTTAATGCGCGAATGATTAAACAACGTGTTTCTAATAAGATTAGTCTTGTCATAGTAAAGTTTAACATAGCATACACGTAAAATAAACAATATTTTAATTTTCTACATTACACAAAATTGTGTGAATTGAAGATAAATACAATATTGAATACAAATTACAGTTCACAGGAATATATACTATAACAAACTGCATTCCATACATCAGGATTAGTCTTTCATATTTCCAGATACAAAATGATCTTACCGTCGCTTTCTGGCTCATGTCTCCTTGCATGCTCGTTATCATTTGCTGTATTGAGACAATTTGCGTTCCTTGTTGGGAATGTTGACCTAAACAGAGTAGGATTTATAAGAATAGTAAATTTACATTTTAATTTGAAAAGACTTGGTCAGTGAAGTTTGTGAAAAAAATGTTATTACTACACGACACAATGTATTCGATAATAAAGTGATAATTGATAAATAGGAAACAAAATATAAGTAAAATTTTCTAAGCCTCAAGTCAGTTAAGTTTATGAGCATTAATTATTTTTGGACTTGCCTTTACACAAGTTCAAAATAGCAATTAAAAAGACACTGATTCATAAAGCTTATTATGCTGTTGAGGACTATATTGAGATAAAAAAGCTTGGTTTTAAATTGCGACCAGCTACGCACTAGATTATATTGTAAATTTTTTAATTTGTTCTTAATTAAGCCATTATTGTAAAACTCAATTTTGAAAAGAGTGACCGCCGAGTTTCTTGCTGGTTCTTCTCGGTGAGAGCACCTTTCCGAACCAGTGGTAGCTTCATTGTAATTTGACGATTCGAAAGTGCTTGTAAAGGCCAATTTGAATAAAGAATTATTTGAATTTGAACTTGAATTTGAATTAATTATCTGTCAAATGAGATACTGATTCAAAATTGAACGTTATTACAATATTGAAAATTTCGTGGATTGTAAGTAAAAAGAGACTTTTAACTATAACAAATATAGATACCTTGTTCAACTGCAATGATTTTACTCGGTCCTACATAAGAGATCTCTTGCACTTTTGATGGAACCACACTCTGGATGATCGCTCCTCTGAAATTCAAATTATTATTACTTTAGAGGATACCAATATAGGTGAAAATTAGATAAACTGCAAAAATTACCAACAAGATTATCTAGATTAAAATAAAAAAGACAATGTTGACTTTAAAATAAATAACCTTGATAAAAATTATGATTTATAATGAATAGAAACTGAAAATTTGGACGGAGCTCATACACAGTACGAGGTTTTTGATTTATTCAAATCTTTATTAAAAATTAAACGTAGTCCAGATACAAAAAAATGTACAATTCGATCCAGTCTTACTGCTTGACTGGCTAATAAAACTGTTACTTTAGATATTTACTTCACTCAGACAGAAAACAAGCTTTTAGGTATACAAAAGGGTACTTACACAAAAGGAAATATCAAATGTAATATAAAAATATATATAGAACGTTATTTCTACTAAAATTGCATTATGTGTGCTTGCTACTTGAATAGGTATATTTTGATTAAGAAATATATTTTACTTTGATGATGTGACCATGTCTTCACAAATTGCCTCGCCCTCAACTGGAATCACGTTGTACGGTGCTGCAAGCTTCTTCCGTATTATGTCAATGTAGCCTTCTAGAATATCCTTAATACGTATTGCTTCATTAGTCTTTACAACGTAATTCTTATCACTGAAAATAGATTTATTTGTATTCAGTAACAATGAAAATGTGAATCTCATTTTTTTGAATCAATAACGACCAGTCTTAGAATAGTTGTAGCAATTGAAACTTCTCCGCGACTTCTTTCACGCTAAATTAAGCTTGTATTTTATTTATTCAATACGCATTTTCCCCGTTCCCAAAGAAAAAACATGTTTTTTATCCCTAATATTTTCTCGGTGTATTAGTTTAATTGTTTCATTTTATATCAATATTGATCCAGCAGATCAGCCGTGATAGCTTAGCAGACAGACAGAGAAACAGACTTTCATTTCGCATTTATCTATAATTTATTATCTTAATAAATTATGGGATAAGTCTAGGTTGACTCTTTTGGCATTCAAATACTGTCTTAAAAGATGTTCTAAGTATCTTCTTATACAAACCTGTAATCACCAAAATTTAAACTGAATGATTCAGTTCCGGCTGTGTAGCTTTTGACTTGAGTTAGAAGCCAGACTTGTAGAATCTCTTTTGTCTCTTCATCGAGTCGTAGAATTGACTCAGAGTTGATACCGAGTAGGCGTGGCACTAGCTTCTTCTTTCCTTTTTGTTGTTCCTGGACAAAAGATTTAGCCACTCACGAGTCGTGCCCAGCAAGCTACTGTACGAAGTCCCCGCCGCGATAACGTCGTGTAAAGAGCTCATTAATAAATGCCCCGGATGGGTTCGAAACTAATCGGGCTAAGCCGATAAAATAAGAAATGAGTATAGCCGGTTCTATACATTGTCTATATTTTCTGGCATAGTTAATTCACAAACGTCCATTCAAGAAATTTGAGACGTGTTTCAATTGAGTAGAATTCAAAAGTCATCGGGGGCTATAGATGTGCAAATATACTTAAATCAGTAAGAGTACTCAAAAGGTCCACAGCAAAGTCGCAAAAGTTTTCTGTAACCCTAATCTTTATTACCATGGTAAAAAAATTGAGAATTTAGCTACGATAAACTTCATAGTACGATAAAGGAGGGAATCTTACCTTTACCAAGAAAAAGGTGACTCCATAAGTAGGAAGTTCTCTTGCAGACTTCGTATACAAATGTTTAGCTTCTATCTGACTCAAGCCATGGTATTTTCCATGTATCTTGAATATCTTCTTTTCTATACCCCATGAGCACGCGTATTGCTCTGGCAGGAACTCCTTTAAACTGTTAAAGTGATCACATAATATTAAAAATTATCAAATTATCAAATTATTGTTTGTAAGACTTTTGATTATCGTGGCAAGTTGTATACCCGAAAGGTGATGTATCTAACAAAATGATTGATCCATTTTACTACGGGATCATAAATTTAAATGAGGAGGAGCTTAAATCCACCGCTGCTGAAATGCAGATTGGTAGGTTACAGTTATATCACGAATTCTCTTGAAGCCAGAATTGAAGAAAAGAAAAAGAAGGAAGATATTGCGGGAGAAATTACTATTGGTTATGATTGACTAGCTTTTATGAATAACGTGATTTGACCTTGATCTGAGTGCAACATCCAATTTAGATTACCACTACGGACCTAAAAACGCAAATAAGAAATATACAGGCAATGTCAGTATACCTAACAGCCGAAAGAGTCAAGATCAATCAATCAATCAATCATTCTGATAAGGATTTAAGACAACTTACTTTTCAATAAAGCCAGGCTTGTGCTTATCTTCCTGGAAATCTCCATACTGCACCTGACATTGTATCCCAGCAAACTCAACCGCTGAAATCAGCAAAAGTGAATTAAATATAAAAAAATATTACAAAGTTTTAAATTGCAAATGAAAATAATGCTCCTTCCAAACGATGACGATGTTCCAAATTATTACGTCAACCTTAACAGAAAAATAAATGCTTCAGGAAAAACAGATTTAATGTGGCAGCTTAAAATAACACATAAGTTTAACATTTAAAAGTAATATGAGTTTCCTCGATGCGTCCTTGGTTATCAATGTGCATAATATTTTAATAATTTTATTATTTCGGCCACGTTATTCCCTTAAAGAGTTATGTTAGAAAATAGATGATCTTTCGATAAGGTTCGCAAATATTTATAAGAAACATACATCTTGTGTACAAAAAATAGGCGATGTGTATAATAGACACATAGAAATTGACGTAAGCTTGCAGGCTCCTTTTGGGGTATAGATTATGGTATACAATTCTATATAATTGAGGATTACATAAATGATAAGAATGCATGGAATACATGTAGAAGAATGGGTTTAGCTACTTACACAAGATTGCAATGATGACAAGTAATTAGTTATAAAAATTATGTTTTGTAAAGAGTAACCACTTAGTTTTTTCCTTCCTCTAATTGAAAGGAGCAATCCTTCGATTCGGGTAGAATTGACGAACAAAAGAACTTGGTAACAAGTTTATTGGATAAATAATATTTTATATTTGATTATAAGTCTAGAATATAGGGAATATAGAATATGGCAAATATGGTGTAAATAGCCTATCTACTTGTAGTAAAGACATTTCTGAATAAAGTGACTCTTTTACAGCAAGATAAAAATTAAAATAAAATATGCCCTAAAAGTACACAAAGTACCCTAAAAAACTTACTTTTGAACAAACCATGTGTATAGCCGGTTTCTATACATTAAATACTTACGATAGTTTAAATTTAAAAATATAAATATCACCTTTATCCTCTGTGACTACTTGTCTACCGTCTAATATGGCTTCTCTAGTCTGGACGTACAAGAGGTTCAGCTGTACAGGATCTCTGGAGTCCACATTCCGATCGGAGTAGAACAGTCTTCTCTTGAAGAGTAAAGTCTTTTTGGGGTCCACTTTTAATTCGCGCAGGGTTTTATTGTGATCCAACCATTCAACTAAAAGATAATAACTTTTGTAGTGAAGAACGAAATGATAATTGCATTTGTAAAGCTAACAGATTTTAGAAAGCTAGAACTGTCATACTATATTTGTTTAAACCTTGATATGGAAATTAGCCGTACCCAACTAAGAACTAAAAATCTAACTAAGAATCTAAATTGCCAAGAATGAAATTGTAAATATGATTGGTTGACAAGTAATCAATTCTGTATTCACTTCAAGAATGATATATTCCAGATTTTGTAATCATCTCTAAAATTTTGATATCAACCAAGATACTAAAAGTTAATTGAATCATTATTAATACACAGCGTAAATTTGCTAATTTTCTCAAATCTCTAAGCTAAATTATTTAACATGAGCGAATTTTTGAAAAATAAAATTGCTTTTATTGCTTTGAAGTTAAGTAAAGCCATTGTTAATAGATATTAAAAAGTTACCATTGTCATCAGTTTTGAGTTTCTTGCTCATTTCCTGAAGCTGCGCATCTTTTTCCCTTTGTATGGTCTTTCTCTTGAGGGTTAGAGTCCCAGTTATAGGTTTTGCTTCTTCTTCAGGTTTTGTTTCTTCATGACACTGAAATATCATAATAATTTTAATTCAACTGTATATTAAAACGTAACTTTTCTTGGCCTTATTTATTCCTGTGAGATTTAAAATTAAAAAAAATACTATTACTATAATTAATACAATCTTAATTACTTGTAGTATTATCATGAATTCACAAATTTTCAAAACTAAATTCATCAACATCTATTAATAGGTTTAAATCCTTTGCTTTAAATGTATATAAATATAATATATAGTTATAAAGGTAGGTAGGAATATACTAATGGATGAGGATGAAAAATATAATATAAAAATAAAGTCTTCCTCATAAATAAGAGCTAGATGATTATTCATCATCTAGTCATCATTAACCGTTGTAACTGACGCCGTTCTCAAATGATAGTGTCTTATCTATGACTGACGCTAACTGGAACTTCAAGGTAATCTTTGTTGTGTCACGTCGCTCAAAATTCTTTGCGGACCATTCTTTTCTTAATTTTATTGCAACAACTCACCAGGCCATATTCTTCGTAGTTACTGGTCCCAATTTTTTCACAAATAACCGCCATCAAATCTTCGATCCTCTGGGATTCGTCTATTTGAAGTGTTTTGACGGAACCTTATTTTGGCAAAGGAATAGTTAGTAATTTCTTCTAAACAAATCTAGACTTATCTATACTAATGTATAAAACTGAAGAGTTTGTTTGTTTGGTTGTGTGCTAATTTCAGAAACCACTGGACCGATTTGAAAAAATATTATATTGTAAGATAGTTCATTTATTGAGAAAGTATCTAGGCTATATAACATCACGCTAAGATGAATAAGAGAGGAGTAGCAATAAAAAATTGTTAAAAAAATTTAAAGCAATCCTTGCGTGCGCTGAGTAAACGGTAAAATTAATTATTACAAAAACATGTATTACAGAATTGTTCCCCTCTAAAAGTTCTAAATAAAAGTCCACGACAGCATAAGTCTAGCTTTTAAGGTTAACCCACTTTAACCATTATTATTGTTATCAAAATACTATATTACGGTTTTAATCTTTCCACGTGGGCGGAGCCGCTGGCGATTGCTGGGTCCTAGTAAATATAGATTTCTAACTATTTGCTTTCGTAGTAGAGAATTTAGATACTTAAGAAACCGTAATTTAACCCTTGAGAAATCAATATTAGCATCCTAATTTATTCCTGTATGCTTTAGGACTACAGGAATTATAATAGTGGCAAGAGCCCTTTTGATACTATCAAATATATAAGTTGATATATTCAAGAATTTATAGATTCCATCTCATTTTATATAAGTTGCTAAACTCACTAAGTACATACCATCTAACATTCTAATCTTGAGGTTACGCAACTTTGGTAGGTATAAAAGGGAATCTCCATCTCTCAGCATGTAGTACTCCAAAGGTCGGTTCTCATTTAGCCATATTCCGGAACATTCACTATCGGCTGATGTAAGAAAGAATCCGTATTCTGGTAAAAAGAGTTAATATTATAAGTTGTTTCATCATTCATTGTTGGGTATAGTTCTTTAGAATATTTTTAACTCTGATAAAAGATTAGGATCGCTCGATCTTGTGTCACTTCTTGGAACCTTAAGTAAAATAAAATAGAGTATATATATATATATAATGCTAAATGTAATGTAGAGAGGAAAATCCGTTTTCATACCTAACTACACATATTCACTATCAAACTCAACAATCGTTTCGCTCCGCAACCAAAGCATCATGAGGAGATAGATTCCACGACAAAATCGCAAAGCGAAGCATTACCTACACAAACTAGGTAATATACTAATCAGTTCAACTCCACCATTTATTTCATATTACCTGTGATCACGTGTAACAAGCTTGAACTTAAAATATTTATCTGATCGTTAATGACGGTGCCATTTTTATGTTTGATAATCTCAAGTTGCTCCCAGAAGTTCAATTTCAGACTTTTTTTACAGATGCGCAAGACTTCGAAACTATGGTCATTAGGAACTATGTAATCTATAAACTATAAATTCTATAAACTATTTAATCAGCAAGGCGTTTCAAGGTACCTTTATCAGGATCCAAAGTTAGTATCTTCTCTCGGACGATTCTATGTGCCTGCAAAATGTTTGTGGTGGTGTCGAACATCAAAGTCCTGGTGACCGCTCCTTCGTCAAGCACGATCTTCAACGAGAGTGGAGCCATGTCTGTAACAAAATACGCAGGCGCAGGCCTGATGTTAGCGGCCATGTATGCTTTGTTATGCTTTGGTATGCTTTGGCCATGTTTGTTGAGTCAGATAGGCAGACAGTCAGACAGGCAGATACCTACAGAGTAGCGAAAGAGAATTGATCTCATTATTTACAAAGTGTTGTTTTAGTACTGGCTGTAGACCAAATGGGTCTACATGAATCCACATGAGGGTTATATAAAAACTTACGTGCTTATATGTATTTTCCTGTCCTTATCCCACTCTAAGTCGGGTCGGCGCAACATGTTTTTCTCTTCCATTCTGTCCTATCATTCGTCAACTCTGTCGCTACTTCTTTTATATGCATGTCATACTTCACACAATCCAACCATCTTTTTTTAGGTCTCTCCTTTTTTAAGACTTACGTGCTTATTTATCAATTATCAGGCTTTACTTATCTCTGGCGAATTTCTGGAATTTTTGAAACCCATCTTTTCTAGAGCACTATGATGGGTCTAAGCTCCTCTCTAAAGATTTGCCCAGCGGTGGGACATTACCATTAAATTTCCGATTGAAGCAAAAACAAACAATGAATCATAGATATAATATGATGCTTTCGGGTCATGTTATTGACACATCTAATAATATACTGCAGTATATCAAGTTTAATAACAAGTTGTTCCTATGACTTTTCCCGCGTAAATGACGTGATATTTATTAATTGAAATTTTGAAGATAAAAGTTATTATTGTAAAGAAGATACAATAAAATTACTTTGCTGTAATCCGCGTTTGTTAAGAGAATACATGCAATGCTAAGTGCATGAAGCAGGCAACAATCACATACCACATACATGCAGGACAAGCCGCCACACGTATATTCTCTTAACAAACGCGGATTATAGCAAAGTAATTTTATTGTAACTTCTGTACTATGGAGTTCCTCAAAGTAACATCTGCTTTTATAAATTATTTATTGTAAGTTAACCATAAGAGATAGTCAGTCGCGGGTTTTTTTGTGGAATTTTAGTAGGTCTTCAATTCATTAGTACATTACTTTAGTGTCTTGATTGGTTTACGAGACGCACGCGAATAAAGCTCCCAGTAGGCCAGTTTTTTTTAAATTGCGTGACCAATTCAACACAATTTTCGGAAAATTCAAATTCAAATTCAAATTTAAAATATTCTTTATTCAAATAAACTTGTAAACAAGTGCTTTTGAATGGTCAATTCTGCTGGTTCAGAAAGCTGTTCCTACCGAAAAAAGCCAGCAAGAAACTCGGCGGTTGCTCTTTTAAAAATATAATTCTTAATACTATTTACACTATTTAATTTAAAACAGTAATTATAGTATTAACTTAAATATTCCGGAAGAATTGCGCCTTTAGCAAAAACTGTATAAAAATTCGTTCAGTAGATTTTGAGAAAATCAATCACATACAGACGGATAAGTTTTGGGGACTTTGTATAATAAACTAGCTTTTACTCGCAACTTCGGTCGCGTTGACTGTTGTCGCGTGGTAGGTTAATAATAGGTGGCGCTTTTCAAAGTCATTCCTGTTGAATTAACAGGATTTTTATAGCCTATATGTTACCTCGGTGTATAAGGAATAATTGGGCTAAATTTCATCGATATTGGTTCAGCGGATTCACCGTGAAAAGGTAACAAACATACATCCATACTCACAAACTTTCGCATTTATAATATTAGTAGAATAGAATAGAATGGGATATTCTCTTTTGCCCTGGATAAATAGCTAAGTACAAAAGTAATAATAAAATTATTTTGCTATAATCCGCGATGAAGTAAAATAGAAAATATATATAATGCTAAATGTAGAGTGGACAATCGGTTATCATACCTGATACATGCAGGAGTCGTAAAAAAAATCGCTTTGCGATTTTGGTCGTGGAGTCTATCTCCTGATGATGCTTCGGTAAAGGGCGAAACGATTGTTGAGTTTGTGATAGTGAACGTATATAGTGCTTTTGTATCGTGGTGGCGGTGGTGGAGGTTTGTGCATGTGTTTTGTTATGATAACCGATTGTCCACTCTACATTTAGCATTATATATATATTTTCTATTTTACTTCGTCGCGGATTATAGCAAAATAATTTTATTATTACTTTTGTATTATGGATCTCCGCAAAGTAACGCCTAATTCTATAAATTATTTAAATAGCTAAGTGATTTTATCGTTTTGGAATATAAATGCTCAAGTTTACTGTAAAGCAAATACAAACAAAATGTATAAATACCTTTGATAATTGTTATGATTCGCCGCTTCACATAACTGTTAAAGTAAGACTGGCATTATCCTGTGAGCGTAATAACCGTATGAATCATTTTGTGGTTAAACACCACACAGGCCTTATCAGCTTGCTTTGTAGCTCGATTCCAATGCGAGGTTAATGATACAATATTTCACGGTTAAAACGTATTTAACTATAAATTTATGTTGTACTAGCAGACCTGGTCAGGCTGTATTTGTTTCAATTTCTTTTGACGTGACAACGTTTTAAATTAGGTTGCGGCTTGGAGTCACTCATGAAAAAGTGTAACGCCCACTCACGTCTGTTACGATGAGTCACCGAACGAAAGAGAGGCCCGCCGGAATGCCTTGCGTCTCTCTCCCACTCAAACGTGATTAGTCCGCCGCGCGCGCTGCACTAGAGTATTGATTAGTGCATTTAATTCCTTGTTCCTATTGTGCAATTTAATAATATTCATATAAATAAATATTCTACTGAGAAAAAGACGTTGTCAAGTAAAATCTTTGCCCGTAAAACCGACTTTACAGGCAACCGTTTTGTTTTACTAAAAATAATTAAATATTTTTTTTTTATTAACAGCAAAAGTGTACAAGTTATATCTATCTCAAATTAGTTACATGCTAGGACTATACAAATCATGCCCACGTGGAATGGTCCCAAGAATACTGGCAGCGTTTCCGCGCTGAATCGCTAAGCTGATTCTTTGTGCGAAAAAGTAGTCAGCACTCTTGTCGTCTGAAGAGGCAATTAACCGAGGTGTTAAAACGGATAAAAAATTTATTAATAGATTAAATTTATAAACTATTTCTTTTTCTCTATATAACCCGTATTCTCTTTCTTCTTCAATTCTTGTCTTTTTCCTTCTGTTACTCAAAGGTTGACTGGAAGAGATCCCTTTTAGGGATAAGTCCGCCTTTATACATGTGCTTTTTTAATTTTCTCTTACTCTTTTTTAACTAAATGTATAAAACGAAATAAATAAATAAATTTATAGAATTAGGCGTTACTTTGCGGAGGTCCATAATACAAAAGTAATAAAAATTCTATTTTGATAAAATCCGCAATAAAACAAAATATATGTAATGCTAAATGTAAAGTGTACTATTCGTTCTCATACCTGATACATGCAGAATTTTTAATCGTGCACTGCCCGCCACTAATTAAACAACAAAACACAATCACTGCAAACATTCACCACCACAATCTCAACAATTGCAAAGCTTTGCGATTTTGTCGTGGAGTCTATCTCCCAACGATGCTAACAGGGCGAAACGATTGTTGAGTTTCTGGTGGTGAATGCGTGCAGTGCTTGTATATTGTTGTGTTATTGGTGGCGGGATGTGAATGTATTTTTACAAATTCTGCATGTATCATGTATGAGAACTAATAGTAAAGTCCACTTTACTATTCGTTTGCTTCCATTTATTCCTTTGCTTGGTCACGTGATTACAGCGTTTTTGGTATTAAACATATAAAGAGATGATATTTGACTATTTCCATTTCTAACATCTTTAAATTCGGCCATATTGCATCTATAAATCAGTAAATAAGTGACTCTAAATAAGTAAATAATTATGTCAAAAGAGTCACTTATTTACTGATTTAAAGATGCAGTAAATCATAACAATAGCACTTGATATCAATATTGATAACAATTGCTTTGTAACATATATTTATTTACAGCAAAAATGTACAAGTTATATATATCTTAAATTACTTACACGCTAGGACTATACAAATCAATGCTGGCAGCGTTTCCGCGCTGAATCGCTAAGCTGATTTTTTGTGCGAAAAATTGCTTTGTTATAACTTAATGGGAATATGCAGTGTTTTAGACTATAACTTTCCGACGGCTTGATTTTTACGACACTAACAAAAATACCTAACGAATTATACACTAAATCCCTTTTGAATCACTATTGTTAGGAATCCAGATACGCCGTGTGGTATCCGGTTGAATAAAATAGTATCACCCTCTTTCTTACTGAGGTGTCGTAAAAGGTGACCAAGGTAAGTTGACCCACCGTGTGGTATCCGGTTGAGTAAGATAGACCACCCTCATTCTTACCAAGGAGTCGTAAAATACGACTAAGATAAGTTGATGTCAGGCATTCGGCCGGTCGTAAAATACGTAGCCAAATCATATGACATGTTTATAACATGTTGAATCTAGATCTTTAAGCTGTGACAGCCTATAAAAGACCACGACTGACTTCGTTTTTGGCGTACGGCATTGGTAAGAGGTAGACGTTTATTTGGTGACCTCGTGTTCTTCTCGACTCTAACTACAAATAATCGCTATTCTTGATAAGAGCGACCACTGAGTATCTTGCCAGTTCTACTCAAGTGTTCCGAACTGGTGGTAGAATTATTCTGTCGTTGGATTTTGTAGTGAAAAGTGTTGGTGCAGGGTAAGGTGCCCGACGTGATTCCCTAAACGCATTCGTTTATTTTTATTATCCATTTTAAATTGAATTTAAACTTAATTTCTGACACTACCTATTATGAAAACCAGAGATCTGTTCAATTTTTTGCGAACAGATAGACTAACAGATGCGGAGGACATTGTTTAACAATAATTAGTATATATAGATATGTGTTACAGTGTTTCTATGTTATATACATAGTACCTGGGTGTGTGTACCTGTTTTGTGTCTCCACCGAGTTTCTTGCTGGCTCTTCTCGGTAGGAACAGCTTTCCGAACCAGCAGTAGAGTTGACCATTCAAAAGCACTCGTTATCTAGTTTACTTGAATAAAGGTTAATTTATGGCTGAATTTTTAGGGAAAGTGTGACCATGCAAATGGGGTTTGCAACGAATTATTGACCGTTAATTGTTGGAGCTGCTGTCAGTTTAAAAATGTGAAACTAGAATAAAACACAAGTTAAATAATATATTTTTTATTACAATATATTTTAATACAGTAACTCATAATTCTTCAACTGATCGGCACCTCATCGTATCCATAAAAACAGTCTAAAACATATACCAATTACATAAGCTGATAACAAGTGTCAATAATTTTAAAATGATGTATATAAATATAAAGATCAAAGCAGTTATCCTTTGAGATCCTTTGAATAGTGTATAAACTCAAATTTATTAACATTTACGTATATAAAAAAATCATATTCACACAGAATGTTGTCAGACACAACAATACATTTAATGTTACATATCACATATCATAACACAATAATGAAAAGTCAAAATATTCTGATATGATAACTGATCCCTTTCTACTTTAGTCTATGTTTATTAAAGAGGTCATAAAATTGTTTCAAAAAATAAGAAAAAATCTGTTGTTATAAGCAAAGCAAAAATACCTAAAAATATATACTTCTTTTGTTTTTGAAGTGCATATAAATGTACTTCAAAAACAAAAGAAGAACTGTTGTGTTGTCCATATAGCAAAATGACATTAGCTTGATCCCATTATACAAACTTTAGTCTAGTATATGTTATCTTAAACAACAGTAAGTTGTTGTAAGCAAAACATTGTTGTTATATACAGCAACGTATTGATTTTTTGCTTATCAGAACTTTACATATGTTTTATTAGAAATTCAAAACATTGAAGCAATGTTATATAATATTATTGCAAAATATACTACTTTAACAAAGTGTGAAAAACGCTATAATAACTCGCAAACCGTAATCAATATCAAGGGATTATTGTACCATTTAATAATATAGAATAATTTGTGATAATTAATACTTATTAATATTGTTTTAGAAAACTATTCACCATTGCATTTGCAAAAAAGTTTGGGAGTAATAACATATAAATACCAACCACGATATTAAGAAACAATAACTTTTAAACAGTACAAAATGAAAGCTAAATAGTCTTCTCAATTTTAATTAGATATTTGTTTTATAACTAGGGTCTAATAGATGGTAGCCCACTATTTTATTAGTTCAAATAATATAACATTTTATATCCATAAAACGAGGTTATCTGAAACTAATCTATTATTTGTTAACTTGACATATAAGGAAACTAAACTATTACAAAACCCCTGATTACGGAAAGGATCATCATTATAAATTTGTTGTTTATTACACGAAAAAAAAATGTATTTTGATATCAGCTTATGGGAGTATCTTAAAATAAATATGTCTTCTTGTTCCCTAAGATGTAAAACTAAAAGTATTTGGTAGATGTGCCGCGATAGATCACAGATCGGTGGCGCTTACTTCCTTCTGGCCTAGAAATGAAAGGATTTTTATTAATAGCTGAAGCTTCTGGCACTAGACTTTGTTGACGTTATAAAAAAATAAAAATAAAAGAGAACTATAATGCTTGTAACATTGTTCAATAGATTGTAAAATATTGGATTTTTATCTAAAAATTTAGTGCTTTTGCACATCAAAGAATTTGTTTAGATACTCATTAACTTGTGTAAAATTGATCCAAAATAAATCAAATTGCAGATTAAGTGACAGTAGCGGAATGGTTAAAGTAACGGACTTGTGATCAAGAGGCCCAGGGGTTCAAATCCCGGCCATTATACTACCGACGTGAAACAACTCCTAACACATGCATTTAGCTTAGCTAGAGGGGTTAACAAGTTTACTAGTAATTTGTTACCCAAATTGCTAGTGACCTTTAAAAAAAATGCCTAAGACCTAATTCTATCCCTATTAATATTCCTCTTTAACTGTCTTGCTAACTTACCGCTGCTTTCCTTTCCTTGGTGACGCAAATAGAGCGAGCTCTGTAGATGTCCACGTAGCTGCACGTGCAAACTTGCACGATGTTATCCTGCAGGAGCCTGTTCACTACCGAGGCGGCTGCTGTCTGGAGATATTGCTTCTGCTGTCCAGGGTTGCACGACTTGAAGTTGTTGGCCGAGAATACATAGCCTTCGGTCTAGAAAGATAATAAGAAAATTTATGATTATTCACTCAGTCTCCGAATTATTAGCTTGCTATATATTTCAATCTTTAATGATATATCTGCTTGTTAGCCGTGGTCATTCAACATTAGAAGTATATGAAACTATGGGTTGGTGATTCAAACATCGGTAGTTTTTAATTTAATATTTTAAATTTAATCAACTAATCAAGTTTAGCAAATTATTATCCCTACTGAATATGCCACCCTCTCCCAATCCTATCCTATCTTTGAGTGTTTTTATGAAACTGAAGTACTTAATTGATAAATGCAATAACAAAAAGGCAAATAAAAAACCTTAGGGAACCTATAAGCCTGGAGTATTTCTGGAACATATATTGGGGATAGCGTTAAACTCAAATTAAGAAGTCTTCAGAAGAGAAGAAGTTTCCAGCAGTGTCATGGAAGCGAATATTTTTAAAGATCAACTTACGTCTTGAGCAAATTCAATGCAGTCATCATTTGATTCCAATTTAAGAGATCCTCGTATCGTTTCTGTATCTTTTTGTGTTTTGTCGCCTAAGAACAGCACGCCGTGTTTGGAGAAACCTGTAATTGAATGGTAATTTTACAAAAGACAGTAAATAAGAAAAGTAGGATTTTTTTTTATCTACGTTGTATATTCGATCCCCCTCCATAGAGTTTAGTGTAGTCAAACAACACAAGCATATCTATTGTTTTGTGTAACACTAGACAAAAACAATATACATTGTTGTCATAATTGACGTTGTGGATATCACAACAGTGTATATTTAAAATACGTTGTACAATATGTCGTTAAATGTAATTAAATTATTAAAATAATGAATGTTAACGTTGTTAACGAAATTATAGAAATAACTAATTTTTTTTTATAACTGAAGAACATAAGATTTTTGGATTTTTGGATGTTATACCATCATTTAATATTTAAGTAGTCAATAGTATCGATAAATTTAATAACAATATTTAAATATGGCAATATTTTTTTTGTTTTGATTGATTTATTGTTATCTGTTATTTAATAATCGTAGTTGCTTCCTAAAATAGTTCTATTTTAAAAATTAAACCACAATGAATATCATTTATTTATTCTGTTTTGTATTATGTTGGTAATGTTAAACCAAGTGTAAAATCTACTCACCGACAATTTGTTTAGCGTCCTTGCCACCTCCGATGGTCATAGAAGGAGTTGTCTTGATGAGGGAGTACGACATGCCGATGTTCTTGAAGAACTCTTCGTAGACAGCCGAGCGTATTGAGCTTGACTATACAACAAAAACATATTAGGAAATACTATTGCATACTAATTGCGCCCCCTGGGGTAGTGGGTGGAATAGTTGACTCATAACTTTTTGACTGACTGACTTGAGATGACTGACACCTTGAGACCCAAACGCCCATCGGTTCTCCGCACTATGTGCCCCGAAAAATGAATACTTCAGCTTCGCGATACGCTGAGCTATATTTGGTGACTTTTGTTATTCTACAGTACTCCTCATTTCTGATTTGATCACGTAGAGATATTTCAAATGTAGTTCGCTCCATCATCCGATGAGTAACTCTGAGCTTTCTTATTAGGCCCATAGTAAATAAGTAAGTATCGGCCTGTTTCTATTCCACTGCTGAGAATAGGCCTCTTCTCTCTGTTTTTGGAGAAGGTTTGGAGCTAAGACCTACCACGCTGCTCCAGTGCGGATTGGTAGGTTACACATATCTCCAGAATTTTATAGTGATATGCAGGTTTCCTCACGATGTTTTCCTTCACCGAAAAGCGTGTGATAAATCGCAATTATAAATTGGATACATAAGTTTTAACAGAACAACTCATTGGTGTTTGCCCGGGTTTGAACCTGTGACCTCCTCGAAAAAGTCGCACGGTGTTACCGCTAGGCTACCACAGCTTGATATTAGGCCCATAGTCTGCCTAGCATATTTTAATATCTGACATACTATCTCAATGTCTTACAACAGGGTCTTAAAAAGTATGAGAGCTATAGAAGGATTTGGGCAAACTTACCAGTAAGTCTTGCACAGCACACTCATCACCAATTGCACTAATATAGTGCTTGACTGCACCAGATCTCAGTGGTAGGTCGAAGATGGAGTCGTACGCGAACATCACATTTTGAATACCTGGAAAAACCAAAATTGTAACGTTTTCCCACTCTGCATGTTCTAGAAGCTTCCACAGAGCCCATAGATAACGGGTGATAGCTTAAAACTAGCCCAGAAGCGACCAAAAGGGGAAATTAATATTGCTCAGCTATTTTACTTCTACATTGGCTGAGACGCAAAAATTTATATTCTGGCTAAAAAAATTAAATATAGTGAAAAAATTTATAATCCTACAAACTGAAGAGCCTGGTTTTACGAGACGAGGCTGTCAGATGGCTTAGATATTCAAAAGCTTAGTTTTTAGCTGTTATCAGTGAACAGCAAAGGCCTAGTCTCTACCATTTTTGAATAGAGGATTAAAATTTATAGCCATCACGCTGCTCCAATGCGTTAAATAAATATGTTAGGCATTCTATTAATGTTTCCTTACGATGTTTGCATTCATCCAAATGCGCAATAAATAAAATATACTCCAGCTCTAACGGATGTAGTGAAAATAGCAATACTGTTTTTTAAAAAGCATGAATATAAATTGTCAAAATTGCAAAATATTTTACACTCGCGAAAAAATTGTTTACCTGGAGGCAAACTGAATGACTAAATCAATAGTTTAACAGTGACAATATTGATTAGAGAAGGTTTAAAACTTCCTTAATTTTGATTTAGATTGATTTTGACAAAACAATGTAAAACTTACCTAAACTAAGTCTGATAGAAGAGATTAAGTTGGAAATTAAATCAATCGCATTGTCAACGTTTATTTCCTTAACTTGAATACCCTTGTAGTTGTTATAGCGCGATTTTTCGGTGAACTGGATCTTTGGACTCTTGAGTTTCACTGTAAAAGAAATAATAAAGTTTAAGCCTTATTACTGATTATGTCAGGCCTTCGAGTTAAACTATACGAGCTATAGAGATAGCTTAAAACGTCCATGTTCAAATAGAAATAATTCATCCTACTGCCCTTATCCCATTAAGTGGAACACGGCACAACATTATAAACATGTTGTCAAATGATTTGGCTATGTATTTTACGACCGACCGCCTGCCTGACGTTAACTTATCTAAGTCGTATATTACGACACCTCGGTAAAAATGAGGGTGGTTTATTCTACTCAGACGGATACCACACAAAGGGTCAACTTACCTTAGTCGCCTATTACAACACCTCGGTGAGAAATGAGGCTGGTCTATTTTGTCCACCATATACCATACGGTATTGGTCAAAGCAGAAATACATAACAAATAAAAAATTAAAATAAACTAGATTTCTGTAGCAGGCGTTTGATGCTTTAGAAGAAAACGATCTCTAGCTTTTTGTAAACTTGTTAACTAAACTAAAATTTAACAAATTAGCACGCTAACTTACTGTCAGTATCGTAAATGAAGGGGTATGGGATCGTGGAGGAAATACCGATGAGGTAGACCTTGACGTCAGTGATACGTTTGCTCTTCAAACCGTCTATTACTTGACCGACGAGTGGTACAACGATGTCCTTGTACATTTGTTCAGTAGACTGTAAGTTAAAAGTACCGTTAGTCAATGAAGATGAACACACGATTTCAATATACTAATATTGCGTAGTTTGGAACATCACAGCGTACAGTCTTGCCTGACTATTGGTGTTATCCATGACATATAAAGAAGATATGATTCATGATCTTGCTCCTGCATCGCAATTTTAAGAGCAGATCGTTTAGCGCGGAGAGTAATTTATCCCAAATGCCATTGACATAGACGCCCGAAGCGCCTTTCTTTAGTATCTACCTATCTTTTTGAACAATCACATTCAAAGCAAGAGTCAATAGGCATCTTCACCGCAAGTTCTCTGCACCTTACTTTTTCACAATCTCCATGTAACTGGTAACGAAATACCGAGCATATAAGACATAATAACTTGGTATGTAAGTAAGTAAAGCGGCCTGTTATTCTCCTCCTTGAGAAGGATTGGAGCTGAGACCTACCACGCTGCCCCAATGCGGATTGGTGGGTTACACATATCTCCGGAATTCTCTAGTGATATGCAGGTTTCCTCACGATGTTTTCCTTTACCGATAAGCGTGTGAAAAAATTGCAATTATCAATTAGACACATAAGTTTTAACAGAAAAACTCATTGGTGTCTGCCCGGGTTTGAACCCGTGAGCTCCTCTAAAGAGTCGCACGGTGTTATCGCTGGGCTACCGCATCATGGTATGTACCCGAAATTAAATATTTCGTAATAATGCCCACAAAACGAAAACTATTTAAGTATGAAATCGTTAATGAGCCATTATGCGTTGGCTAATGCGGTCCAGGATTTTAGGTTGTATCGATTCCATCTAACGAATTCGTGACCACGCGCTATCATTTCCGTAATTAAAAAATATGCATTAGTACTCACCTCAGTCATTTCTACAGTCACAATAATGTCAGCCTGTTTTGAAGGCAGTTTCATGTCGAATATATCTCCAATCTCCTTTGGCTTATCAGCGTCAGTACACTGCATGCATTGCTGCGGCATCACCGCGGGCAACAGTCCTGTTTGCGCGAGAGTCGCGTAAGCACGGCCGAGGTCGCACGCCTCTTGTGCTGATTGCTTGGAATCGTCATGGCAAGCGTGGATGCAGGCTTGTCTGTTAGAAGGATTTATGTTAATTATTTCGTTTTATACATATATTTAGAAAAGAGAAAGAAAAAGTAAAAAAGCACATGTATAAAGGCGGACTTATCCCTAAAAGGGATCTCTTCGAAGAAGAAAGAGGATACGGGTAATATAGAGAAAAAGAAAAGTTCATAAATTTAACTATTTATCTATTAATTAATTTGGTAAAATAAATAGATGAAAAGATGCTACTAATATACATATGATTACTTAAGATAAATATCTTCTAGTCTATAACTTAAATAATAAAAGAGATTTGCGGATTGATACTGGTAAATCATTCCACCGCTTAACACTTTGAAAGCTAAATGATCTCGAGTAAGTATTTATTTGTTTAACTAATTATATTCTTGAGTTCAATTACGTCTACTTAACTGTTGAAATACTATGTATATTTCTTTTCCTGATCCTGATAAAAAAATGGCAATTTTTTTATCCTTTATGTTGGAACCATAATAATCAATGGTGAGAAATTCTAGCAATATGGCTCCAGAAGATTAGCTTTGAAATCGTAACCGACAAATATCCAGACAGACAAATAGACAGAGTTTAGGATTTATAATATTATTATAGAATACTTCCTTACTAGGATACTGGAATCATTGAATACTAAAAAAGGGGATTAATACTTCAATCAATAGAAATCAAACAGCTAAGCATTTATATTAATCTTGACTATAAAATACGGATGTTGAGCCTTAGTTAACTTAAGCAAATTATTTTATTTACCTGAAAGGTAAGATATCCAGGAACAAAGACAATGGTCTGAGAGGTGAAGTGCCTCCAAAGACTGCTTCACACACGGCTGGTAGACTTTGGTGCATCTGGTGATGGTCGTGACTTGGTGTCGTTACCGGCTTACAGCTTCCGGCGAGTTTATAAGCGTTACCAAATTCGCTCTCAGATGTCACAATCTAGAACAATTTTAAGTTTTCTATTACAATCTATCCTAACGTAGACCTCCAATAAGATCTTCGCAGATTTTACTGATACAGATCCAGTCTAGATTTCATTATGTAGTTCCTCATTTTTTTGTATATATAAATATCTTCGGAATCACGTCAAGATCAATTTACGCCGTCATGAGAAAGCGCGAGTTTATGAGTAATTGCTCGTGAACGGAGCTTTCTTTAGCAGACTAATCTTTTATATCTGTCTAACTACTATCTTCAATGGTAGTTATTTTATCTAATACCAAATGTAATTAAGCAAGCTAAAGTCAACAGTAACAAGTACCGGGCCAGTAGGGTAGATATCATCAATAAGGTTGATTTGAAATAAGCCTACCTAGCAGCTCCTACTTTTGGTTTAGTATGTAATCTGTAAAGTAATCTGTAAAGAACCAATTCTAAAGTCTCACCTTTCCGTTAGGTATCCTGAAGTCATCGAAGGGCTCGTTGTTACCGTCTCCGAGTATACCACGGAGTTTTCCGTGGTAGAAGCCAGACACTTCTACGTAGCATACCTAAAATAAGACAATCAGATATATAGCATATAAAATTTTACAATCACAAGACGGATATTCAAAATTCAAAAGACATATTGATTTCCTTTTCATTAGTCGTTATCATGTTGTTTTCCTCTACTTTTATTCTGTGTCATAAACATTTATTGACATAGGATTTTTTAAGTGCATACTGCACATGTTGAGGTATATAGATCCAGCTGCTCTTACCTATCTCTACACAATACGGGGGGTAGCTAAAAGGAAATCTATTTTAAGTCGTTCGTACACCAAATGGAGGTTCCAGATACTGCAATTTCCGTTGGTAAGCAAAACGATTGCGATTACATTAAAATTATTTTCTAATAGCCTTTTTCTTAATAAAGTTTTTTGTAAGTCTTCTATTTCTTAATAAGTTATTGATAGAATTTCTATGGTCGTACCTCAAGTTTGCTGGTACAGAAGACCATAACTCCGTATAACGAACCAAGTCCAATGCGTCCTTTAGCTTCCCTGAATGCAAACACTTCCTTCTCTACGACAGGGTAACCGTGGTTTGCGCCGTTAAGTGCAACCTGAAAAAGAAAAGTTAGGAATCACCGTTGTTAAATATTATAAAGAAAGTAGGATATTGAAGATGACTAAATGAGTACTTGGTTGTAAAAAATGTAGCAAAAGAAGCAAGGAAAGAAAAAAAAGGGCAAGAACGTGTAAGAAGGAGACAAGAGGAATACGTTATCAACATTATTTCCTTAAATTCCACGAATTTACCTGACGACAAATTGAATACGATCTAGACACAATTTTAAAAAACGTTGACAAACCTGTCCGTTCTCTTTGAGTTCGATGGTGATGCCGCTCTTGTCTTCAAGGATGATGGCCTTGGGGTGTCCGTTCTGTAGCTGAGTGATGAGCGTGAAGTTGCGGTCGAGGTGATTGTGGGCCAGGACGTAGCGACAGGTACCAGGGAAGGTGAGGTGGCGTCCGTCGAACGTGAAGATGTGCATTCCATTGACGATCACGGCGCGCACTAAAGGCCAAAACAATCAGTCAACTTTGAAATCCCTTTTACAAAGTCCACAATTTTATTCATATTCTATCTATATGATCTTGTGCTGTATGATTCTAGCTGCTTGCTATAATGTTAATATCATTTATATGATCTCTTAAATCTACCAAGCTGTCGGGTAAATTTTTAAACTTTTAGATTATATTACAAAGTTAAATGAAAAATTATAGTTAATGGAATGTTGCGAACAAAATCTGTTGTTTGTTTTACGATTAAATGAAAATAGATAAATTCCTTCTCAATTGGTATTTAAGGTATTACTTCAAATACATAAGTAGACAAAAATGCAGATACTGCTTGTATAAATAAATATTGTAAAATTTTTACTTACTCTTTGCTGGAACTTCGTCAAGGGGGTTGAGATTTCGTGGCCGGTAAGCCTTTAGCAGCGTCCATGGGTCTGGAATGTCTCCCTGGAGTATCTGGCTTATGAAACTCACTCCTCCCGATCCCTTGAAGGATGGTATGGAGACAGGTGAAAATCCTGGGTAGTTAGTCTGCGAAATAAAAGTTTAATTTTGAATTTATTGGAACCTATTAACATAAAACCTATTGTGTAATATTGTATGAAAAGTTTTGTTTATTCTGAAAAATTTAAGGTTTTAAGAATGAATTGGGAATCAAGTATTAAAATAGACAAATTTGAAATCTCAAGATTTCAAGTTCATATTTCAGGTTAATGTAATGATAATAAATCAAAAGCTTGATGATTATTATAAAGATTTAACAATTACTTTTGTCAATGGATCACTGCAAATATACAAAGTCCTAGCGGATTTTATTTTCTCAAGCGATCAAATTAAATTTCAAAATATTCATTATTCGAGTTAACTTGTAAACCAGTGATTTTAAACCGTTAACTGTACTGTTGGTTCGGAAAGTTGTTCCTACCAAGAAGAGGTATCAAGAAAATATTTAAGAATTATTTTCGAATTATTCTAAGAACATTTTGAATTAGAATTGTAACTCCACAGAAAAGGGATTTAAGGGAGCACAAACCAGCCCCACTACTTATATAGACTACAAAACAAAAAGCCTATTAAAAATATTGTTTTATTTTGTAAATTAAATCCGACTTACATAGCTGACAGGGGCGTAGCTGATACCATACTGTCCAGCTGCCTGTCGGACGAATTGGACCAGTGACGTCACAGCAGCCACGAATTTCTCGTACACAATCCTGAGTTCCTTCTGCTCGTCGAACTTCTCTTGGCGCAGTTTCTGTCAGAGTAAAAAAGTTTTTGTGTTATGTACAGTACTCTGATTAAAACTTTTTTATTAACTGCTGTTTTGAGTTTTAGCATTAAAAGGTATCACTTTATAGATCGCTCGTATAGCATGCCAACTCAGTAGACATTTGAGTAACATTTGAGTATCCGAAATTTCTATTAAAAATGAATGCGTTCTGTGAAATACCTATGGTGTTCTGAGCGAGGTATAGTCGTTAACTAAAACATATTCCCATAAGCGATGTTTTATTGGTCTTGTCATATTGGTATTAACTTAGCATTGACTATCGATGTCATTTTTTACCTTTTGTACGTAATTTCGGAGAACGTCTACGAACGTCTTGGACTCCTCAGTGGGGAGCACCTCACGCACCGCATGGTAAGCATCGTCCAATAAACCTAGGAACTGCTCTGGTACTGCAAATTCTTGCCACTATTTGGAAAAAGGGATAAATCACATTAATATCCTGAACACCAAATTTTGGACGCTTAAGTAAATCGACTAAATAATGATTATAAAAGACAAAATTAACATAAATAAAAAAATTAATATCGTAATTAACAATCATAATCAAAAATGTCATTTTCAAGTCCAATAATTAGAAGTCCTATAGTATCCAGGATAACGAATTGTTATCTTCCCATTGCTAGCAAAAAGTTTTCTCTTGGAGAGAAGATAAAGATATAAGGCTTATGCTCTAATTCGGGTAGGTAGGAATCCTAAAAATTATCTTTGATGCGGAAAATTTCCAAAATGTCATGTCATGGGTAACTTTTGGTTCCAAGCGGCATGGAAACATATATCGTGGAGATCCCTTAAAGAGACTTTTGTGCAGCAGTGGACGTCCATCAGATAAAAAAGGCAAAGATAAAGAATGCATGAGGTAATAAGCCTAAACACTGAGCATAATGTTTCCTTTAAAAATTTCTTTGATTTGTAAATATTAATAAAGTTGAGCCGCTGGATTCAAGTGGCAGAAAATCCTGTAGTATGGGATTCCTTGGAAGAGAGTTTGTCCATTAGTAGATGCCTGTTGTTTGATGAGAAAGACGTATTTTTTGCATGTTTTCGAAGCAGTACAAGAAGAGCTTGCAGAAGATTATATGAAAGAAATATATGAAAACTTACTTTTTCTTTGATGAAAGCTACGATAGGCATTTCCTTGACTTGTTCCAAGAAGTCTGATATGAACTGAGCCGATTTCTCGCGCCATTCCTTAAGCTGTGTGACCACGATACGCGTGATATCTATAACAAAGTTTGAAAATTTAGTGTTTTTATAGTACTAGTAATATTATAAATTGTAGGATTTGTGCACAATTTTATGTACAGGTAGGTCTGAATCTAGAATATACACAAAATAAAATTTGTGTGTTTTTGTTAAAATTGGAAATATTTTCAAATATACAAACACAAAGATTTATTTAACACTTTTACTTAAAGAAGGTAAGATATTTTGTCAATTTTCTATGCTTTAGATGTCATATTTTTACAGTTTTTGAAGAAGCACATTGGCTGAAACCGTACCGATTGGAGAGAGAGATTTGTTGAGGACACTTTTAAGCACCTGACTGTGTATCTTGGGTAGTGTATATCAATGCCTCTGCCACTAAAAATTAAAGTCATCAAACAGGTCATACCTTTGAAGATTTCAGTGAAGATGTTAACGAGTTCCTGGAACTCAGGCTTGTGGCGTTCGAAGAAGTCAATGATAATGGCGGAGAAGTGGGCTGCAGCGTCAATGATGCCGTCAAAGTACGCCTCTATCACTTCCGCGACATTGGCGTACAGCTGTTTTAGTCCTGGTGCAATCTGGATGGGGACACAATTATTAGCTGTGAATACAATTTATTACATGCCAATGGCTATCGGTTATCTATCGTCGTAAGCCTTGTAAGCGTCGTAAACTTATTACTAAAGCTCTATTTCCGAATATGGGCCAAAGTGACATTGGGATGACTAGCAATACAAGTTGTTATTGCCCTTATTGACCTGGAAATTTGCCACGGTCCTCCGATCCCCTCAGTAAAGAACCTAAGAGAAGATTCTAGAATACGGGTATGTCTATGGATCCTTGCATACAGCCTTTACTTGTATCTGACTGGGGATAACTACTCATCAAATATTCTACGTCTCAAATATACTGGGCCGAACTTTCATTCATCATTGATCACCATGCGCTATCAAATATATGCTGTTAGCACTAATGGCTTATGCAGCTTCATTGGACGGGATAGGCCAGTGCTGAAGCATAAGTTAGGGTGTCAAAGGGCGCAGAAGCTCTCCTCGTCGTCCTAAGTTTTCTTAGGTGACAGTTGGGGTGATGTGTAGTAGAATGCAGATAGTATAATTGAGACGCAAACACACGGTATCCTCGTCAGCGTGTATAAGGTTTTCTGTTTAACAGTTTTCTAATATCGGTAAGTCGTAGCAACTAGCCACTCTTCGTTGCAACATAGGTTGTATATCTCAGTTATAAAGTCTAAAATAAGTTTTGTCTGTTAAAGCGACAATACTGAATCATACGCTCCTATTCCTAAATTTGCTTACCTGTTTCTCATACATATCGGCAACCTTCTTGCTGACTTCCGTAACAGTTTCAGCGATTTTATCAGCCAATGGCTTGAATACATTGATCGTGTCATCGATAATCTTCGCTATCACTTGAGCTAGGGTGTGCCTGAAATGATAAAAAATCTTTAACATGATACATTTGTGATGGAATGAAAAATTAAATGCATCATATAAATATTCATGGAGTTTTTACGTAAAAAAAATGTTACAGAATCTGGAAAATAACTTACAGAGCTTCGGAAATCTCTTTCAAAGTTTTGTCGTTTGTTACATCGTGCACTAATTTTTGGAGATCTTCCGTGTACGCTTGCTCCAGCCGTTTATAGGTTGGTTCTACACTTTTCAGTGTTTGCTTGAAGTCATTATTTGCCTTATCACCAAGATCCTTGATACGACCTTGCAGTGTTCCTAAATCCTTCTTCAAAGCACTCTGAAAGAGTTAATATAGTAATTTACCAACGGATGTAATGGGTTACTCATTTGATATCTATTCAATATAAATATATAATCTATAAATGCGAATATCTGTATGTTTGTCTGTCTGCCTTTTGCTTTCAAATGGAGTAATATTATGGAAGTTAAATACGATTGAAGTCTATATAGCGAGCTTACATACAAGTAAAAATCCAGTTAGTTCTTCAGGAACAACAACAGCAAGTAGAACATAATCGAGCGTATTTTAACATTTAATACGACGCGAACGAAGTCACAGGTACATTTTATTATATAAAAAGTTTTTTATAAATATATACACACGAGCACTTACTACATCAACGCACACAAATAAACGAAAACACATAAAAGAAAATATTACAAATAAAATTTTGCTGCAACTGCTGACTTGCTCACTAATCAAATGAGATAACTTAAATTATTGGCAGTTCATTTTTGTTTAGGATTTTAAAAAAATAACTCACCACAAAGTAGTTGAAGTTATCCTTAGACACACCATAGTCACTCTTAATCACGTCGTTCTCCAGGAACAAAGCACCATGGACGATGTTCTTCTTGTTATTGGACAGGACTATATCAACGGAGACATCGACACGTTTCTCAGGGTTCAAGTTACTAACAACGGAGAGTTTCCTTTCTGACTCATCTGCAAATGTCAATCATTAGTTGTATTATTATTGGTAATAATTTAATCTGGATGCTCTATAAACTTAGAAAACTTCTGCCCAACAACTTGGCTACCCAACAAAGCAACTCACACTTATAAGTAATTTACGTCCATTCTAGCTTCAAAAATTACAATGTATATCAAAGCAAACATTATTTTGTTCCCAGCTCAGAATGGATGTAGGGCTGGGACCACTACACACATAATTCAATAAATCAATCAATAAATCAATAATCTTTATTCAAATAAGCTCTTTCAAGCACTTTTGAATCGTCAAGGATCAATATGATTGATGAAACTACTACTGATTCGAAATTTTGCTCTTACCGAGAAGAACCAAAAAGACACTCGACGGTCAATCTTTTAAATATTTTCAATTTTACATTATTAAACCGCAGTCTTATATAAAGTTGAAAGGATTTTCAAATCCAGGCTTTTTTATCATCCAAATAATCTTCAATTTTGTAATACGCTTTACGTATAAGCATATCTCTTATATGATACTTAATTTAATCTTATTGTTATCTTTTGGTTATGGTTTAAATTACCTTTGTAGCTCGTAGTAAACTCGTAATACTGGAAGTCCTTTGCAACAGCGTAAACTTTAACTGGTTTGCCTTCAAGTAGACTGAACTGCAGGTCTGCTTGTTGCAAGTTTTCTTTAGTTGTTGCCGAACCTTCCAAATCGATCACTTTCACTAACGGAGTAACAACCTGAAGGAAAGGAAAAGATACTGATTTCTGGGCGGTTTTAAGTCAACTTTTAATTTGATAATGTAAAATGTGATATTATGTAAAAAAGTTTGACTGTACATAGTAAAGAGAATCGGTCTTAATGTAAATCTGGCGGGCTTTCAAATGTATTGTAGTCTCAATATTTTTTTACATATGAGCAGTGCAAAGTCTACAAGTTTTGTGTAAACGTATTATCGATTCCAACAATGAATTTTTTGAATAAGATTTTCCACGTTATCATCGAAAGTTTTGGTGAGGTGTGTGTTATATTTACCAGTAATTTGATGTGGACGGGGTTCACTTCCAGCAGAACTTTGGCTTCGCGATCCTAGAACAAGTTTAAGAATCATTTGCTATATTGCTATATTTTTAACATTAGCCGTAGGAGAAATCTCAGAGATTTCTATTTCATATATACGTTCGTTCGATAAGTTTATTTGTACAAGTAAGTAACGGCCTGTTATTATCCCACTGCTGGGCATAGGCCTCTTCTCTCCGTTTTTTTTTTTTTTTTTGGAGAGAAGGATTGGAGCTAAGACCTACCACGCGGCTCCAATGCGGATTGGTAGGTTACACATATCCCCAGAATTCTCTAGAGATATGCAGGTTTCCTCACGATGTTTTCCTTCACCGAAAAGCTTGTGATAAATTGCAATTAGCAATTAGACACATAAGTTTTACTAGAAAACTCATTGGTGTCTGCCCGGGGTTTGAACCCTAGACCTCCTCGAAAGAGGCGCACGGTGTTACCGCTGGGCTACCACAGCTTATTTTTTTTTTTTTGTACAAAAGTTAAATAAATTAACTTTTCGGTAAATTGAAATAAATAACTTACATGACCAAGGCATGAGTGGGATATAACACCACTTGTTTCGATCTTAACTGTGTTGTCATTGGGCCGATTAAGAGATCCATGGAACTTCGCTAGAGCTTCCTGTGTGAAAAAAATGTGTGTTGTTCAATAAAAATTAATGACATCTTTATGCTGCAATCAGTTTTAAAAATTCTTGAGGACAAAATTAAATCGCAAATGTTTATTATTTCCTTAGCATAAACTTATTTCCATTTATTTTGTATAATACTCCTGGGATAAGTAATTTAATGATTGTTAATTATTTTTGTAATTAAGATTCAAATCTTACGCTTTAAAACTTTCCAATTCTTGATGATTTGAAATTTAATTTACTTAATTTTGTTATTACGCTTCAAATATTTATGATTGACCGCCAATTTTCTTGCTGGTTCTTCTCGGTAAGAGCAACATTCCGAACTAGTTGTAGCTTCACCCTTGACTCTTGACGATCCAAAATTGCTTGTAAAAAGCTTACTTGAATAATGATTATTTTAATTACAAAAAATATTCTATTATTATATGTAATAAAATATTAACGATTCTCGATATCGCGATTTGAAATTTACTTCTGTTATTTTTCAAAGTAATGTATAATATGTATAATAGATCTCCGCAAAATAACACCTAATTCTATAAATTATCATTATTATTGAAATATAATACAGTACAAACCTTTCCAATTTTTGGATGGCTGAATCCAATCAAGGCGGACGCCTCACCATGTTTGTCGTTTCCAGTGACATCAAAGTTGAATCTCACAGCGGTCTTAGATTGAGGCTTGTTCTTGTCAGGGTACAGGTATACTTCTCCTCGGACAGGGAATGGCAGATTCTTATCAGTAGGGTACTGAACAAGAGATTCTAATGCGATAATTCTTTGTGGCAGAGTTAGGACGATACCGGATGGGAATTCTGGAAAAAATTTAAAAGATATAAATTTTGAAACTTTATGCTTCATCTCCCTTACACGACGGAAGTCCATTATAAGACCATTGGTATGTGCAAAATTTTATATCATCTCAAGATTAAGGCTGTTTGGTTCTAGCGACTTTAGGGGGTTGACTGTTCACTCAACGATCTACCTACGCCGAATTTGTCAGTCCGGACTCCGGGGTTACTATTTTACTTCTTTAGACCACCATAGTCCATCTTTTCTTTGAACTACGTTCCACCGATCACCATTAGTTACACGATCCAATTTGTTATGTCACTTCTACATAATTTCTCATTTAATCACGTAAAACACGACATAGTAGCATACAATACTTTCTTGTGGGCTCCACTAGAAAGTATCGCTTAGCAGATACTTATCGAGATAGTTTTAGGTCCTTTCCAGGAAAATTTCGTGATTAGTTCAATGATGAGAAACATTTCTCATCATTGAACTGAAACATTGTAATAAAGAGGTAATAAAGAGACAAAAAAAAGACAAAGGACATACTGCCTGCTATCGGCTGACTGTAGACGTGGAAGTGGTATTTGTTATCTTCCCTGTTCACGTGTAGATTGAGTTCGTATTGCGGGAAATTCTTGTCCGAGAATTCATTGGTGACTTGGAGACCAAATTCAGTCGCTAATCCTAGCTTGCGAAGATCGACACCGACGTTGTAAAGCTGTTGCAGGCAACCGGGTTCTAAAACAAATTTTTATTTCATTTACTTACGTATCAATCTTAAACACCTTAGTCAACAAAATATCTAAGAGTGTTTCGACTGCCTATTAATTCTATGATTCTAGTAACTATTGTTATAACTATGTCGTAACTATTACGCTCAATGCTATAAACAGATCTCTATAATATCTAAAGTGCAGATAATATTAACATATTTTGTAGATTACTCCTCTGATGATTTGTTTCAAACTTCTCAAAATACGGCGTGTCCTACGCGAGACGAAATTTGTCGAATTTGTGCAATGGAAAAGTCAACATTACCATTAAAAATGTACCTCGTAAACCTTGTTGCATTTGATGAACGTTCTTTAAGACAAAGTTTGCTAGAACGAAACGAACTTACGTATCACGCGCCTATATAATAGCTGATATCGGCTGCAATGGGCTTTCATCATTTATGAAAAAATGTACTAAAATTTTAACTTCAGAGTTTAATATTTGAACCTTAATGTTGTTTTTTTATGTTTTCATTATTCTCTTGTATTTCTGTTTATTCTTAGGCTTTTAATTATAAAATTGTAACTAAGAATGATGTGATCTCCTGTAATTGATACTATATAATTAATTTGAGACTAAGATGATATGTTTTGGATTATATAATATGTTATGCTGTTGGAGATCCGTATAAATAAATTACCCAAGATGCCAAGGGGATTAAGTCTAATCAAATTTAAGTACTGCAGTGACTTATCACTCTTAGCTTGTATCTCACAATAAACAATACTAACTGGTTGTAACAAGTTTAGCGTTAATTTCAGCGTGTGCACATTGCTTCTTCTCTTCACAATACACGTATGAGGTCTTGTACTCCAAGTTGGTGACTCTGAACTCTGCTACGTGGTTCCTTTCTCCATATGCCACGTTGATGAAGGTCTATAAAAATAAATGGAATTTTTAGCAAAATAATTTCTGTAATGAGTTTAATGTGCCTACTATGTGCTTCGGCATATTTGTACCAGTAACATGTGTACATTGTTCTAAATACAGTTATTTTATGCTCTCTATAGATTTAGATATACTTAGCCGTGTGGTATCCGGCTGAGAAGAATAGACCACCTTCATTTCTTACAGAGGAGTCATAAAAGGCGACTAAGGTAAGTTGACCCGCCGTGTGGTATCCGGTTGAGTGGAATAGACCACCCTCCTTCTTACCGAGGTGTGGTAAAAGACGAATAAGGTAAGTTAGCGTCAGGCAGGCGGCTGGTCGTAAAATACGTAGCCAAAGCATGTGACAGCATGTTTATAACATGTTGTGCCGACTCCACTTATCCAAGTGGGATAAGGACAGGAGGATGATATAGATTTAGATATGCTATGTCATCTATGTTAGCACATGTGTAAAATATAAGATCTACATTTGAATTCATCGCATAAACAATTCAAAAATAATAATTTGATAATAATGATATTATAAACTTATATTATTTATGAAACTTCCTCTTCAGTTCAATTTTTTGCTTATTGTGATATTAAAATAACAATTGAATGAATAGTAATAGTGTGCATGATATAACTTGAACCTAAGCTTAAAAGTAGTAAAGTTCATTTGAGACAAAATATTTATGACAAAATAGAATTTTCAAGTACCGAAACATTGGAAATATGTGTTTTTCGCTAGTTCTTAATGTTTCGTAGGTCGATTTGGTTGATTGTTGGAATTCAGACTATTTTTGCAATAACTTTTTCTTAAAGAGTGATTATTGTGTTTCCTTGTTCAGTAAAAGTAGCTTTTAGAAAACATTGGCCTTCCAAATCTATATTAGGGTTTTAAATAAGTAAATCTTTTTTCACATTTGGTTAGTTTTATAGTTTCGTAAAAGGTTTCTACCTCAACTCTGGATTTGGTTGATTGTTGGAATTCAGAATATTTTTGCAATATCTTATTTCTTAAAGAGTGATTATTGTTTGTCCCGGTTCAGTAAAAGAAGCTTTGAGAACCCATTGCCCTTCCAAATCGTTAATAGAGTTTTAATTAAGTAATATCTAAAATCTTTTTTCACATTTAGTTTTGTAGTTTGTAAAAGGTTTTTACCTCAACTCCTTGTTCGTTTCCTTCAGTGAGTATTGTGCGGATGTATTTGAAGTTGGCCGGCTTTTGTTCCTCTTTCACCTTCAATGTTCCAGAACCTTCGATAATAGTCTTTGGTCCTTCTTGTTTGCTGATGAATGATGTGCTATAGAATATAAAAAGATATTCAGTTAAATTAAATAAATAAATAAATAAATATATGGGACACTTACACACACGGTCGTCCGTCCCCAAAGTAAGTAACTTAATACTTGTGTTATGGTAGACAGAAAACTGGTGAATATATACATATAATTGTTAAATACATACTTAAATACAAATATACACCCAGGCTCAAAGACCAACAAATTCAATTATAGAAAATGTTGGCCCTCGGCGGGAATCGAACCCGCGACCCGCGGAGCTGAAGGCAGGGTCACTACCCACTGCTCCAACGGGCCAGTCAATTAAAACCAATTTAAATGAAAATAGGTTTTATGAGAAAGCTCAGAGTTTCTGAGCAGGTGACGGGGCCAGTTATGCTTGGAGTACTTATATCTACGTGATTAGACACTATAGGATAAATCATACTAATATTATATATATGCCAAAGTTTGTGACTATATGTATGACTATGGATGTATGTTTTTACTCTCTCCGAAACCGCCGAACCAATATCAATGAAATTTAGCATAATTATTCTTTATACACTGGAGTAACATAAAGGCTTTAGAACAATCCACGCGAACGAAGTTGCGAGTAAATGTTAGTATAATAATAAACGGCAATAAGAAAATGGCAAAATCGAAAATCATGTATTTTAAAATTGTTTCCCTCTAAAAGTTCTAAATAAAAGGCAGCGACAGCATGTCTTGCTTTTAAGATTAAACCACTTTAACCATTTTTATGGTCATCAAAATAATATATTACGGTTTTAATCTTTACACGCGGGCGTGTAAAGATGGCGATGGCTAGTAACTATATAAAAAGACCTTTAAAGCGATACTTATTACTTACGATTTTGCAAAAAAAAAAGAAAACTAAAGTTCTTAGATTTTCCAAATGACAAATAAGTAGTTACCTTCCACTTAAGACGTTCTTGTTGTCATTTGTAGCTTGGAATTCCAATCGTTTACCGCTTCCAGCATCTTTGCTCGATATATCAATATTATAATTCTTCAATCCAAGACTTTCAGAAGTAGCGTGAACCTTAACAAGCAGATCCTTTTCGAAGCTAAATTCAGCTGTAGATTCATATTCGAAGCTTCCACAGTTCTCTAATTTAATTTCCATGCGACCTGCGGTTGGTTTGATTGAAATTCCCTTGAAGTAGATCCTGTGAAAGTAAGCTATATTAGTATGTAAAGTAATAGTCTGTAAAAGTAATTCCTGATATTTAGCAAAAGAAGAGTACCCAAAAATACATATTAAGAACACGTGTGAATTTGTTAGTGTAAATTCAAATTCATTCATGAATCGTGAATATATGGGCGATTCCATCTTACACACTAAATTACTAAGGATACTGTTAGAGCTCGAGTGAACTCTTGCTAGCAAGGGTCCGGTCTTTTTTCGTATGATAGTGTGAAAATATATTCACGATTCAGCAACCATGATAGAAGAACCTCGGCAAAGTAAAAGATAGAGAGATTTCTCATGCCCTTTTAGGTCAAGGAAAATGTCGTAAAGAAACCTATACTTCTTTGCAGAACATGTAACCTACCATCAGGGGCAGCATGGTGGCTTTTAACACACCCTGATCTTAAAAAAAATCCCCACATACATACAAGATTTGAAATAAAAATGTCCGTATACAACCAAATCAGATCTCTCTGCCGGGTAAGGCCAAATCAAAGGTGTCATGGGCTTAAAATCTCACGTATTAGTTAGAGTTAAGTTTAAATCAAATTCAAGCAAATCAAGTGGGGTCGGCACAACATGTTGTCACATGATTTGGCTACGTATTTTACGACCGGCCGCCTACCTTGAGTTCAACTTACCTTAGTCGCTTTTTGCGACATCTCGGTAAAAAATGAGTTTAGTCTATTCTACTCAGCCGAATGCCAAACGGCGGGTCAATTTACCTTAGTCGCCTTTTACGTCACCTCGGTAAGAACTGAGGGTGGTCCATTCCACTCAACCGGATACCACACGGCATCAGATGTTTCTTCATAAATAAATATTTAAATTAGCAAAACTTACCTAGTGACCTTAGACGTTGTAGGGTTGGAGTATTTCACGTCAAAGACGGGCTGTGAACTGGAGTAGACCACGACACCTTCAGATTTGTAGGTCTTACCGTCAACATCGATGATAAATAGACTGTTGTAAGTGTCAGGAGATGGGTTCTGTAAGAATACATTAATTATCTATATTTATAAAAGAGAATTTATGTATGTTACTTATAGACACCGAATCGGCTGGAATATTTGAATGAAATTATCAGACAATTTTTAGGTTGACCGACTGTAAAGTTTGGTAAAAATCGGAGCATTTGAGCTGTCAATTAACGTTTTGTTTCGAGGGAAATTCAAAACCAGACTGAGCCGCAACAAAGTGTGGCCTAGTCTGGTTTTTAGGATGATGTGACTAAACGTAAAAAAATGCTACGTTTTCATTGCACATGGTTCTTTTGAGATTTCTTGGTATACCTTATTAAAATACTAATCCCAAGTGGTTTTGTTTGACATATTTAGTCATTATTGCTGAACCAACAATGAATTGAAAGTATTGTATGTATTACAATTAATATCTGTTTACCTTTGCGTTTATTTTCAGTTCGAAGTTCTTGAGTTTATCGTTTTGCGGGGAGTTGGCAGAGATTTTGAGATCCAGTTCCTTTTGGCCAGATGAGCCTTGAACACATATGGTTGACACTTTGCCCTTGCCGTATTGAGCATGGACATCCAGTTTACCTGATGTTTTGTCACCTGTAAGAATCGAGGTTCAGTTATTGATGGCTAGCAACTTAAAATTGGTAATCGGTTACTTATTCATTAGTAATCAGAGATTTAATTCTTTGGAGACCTCCAAAAATATAAAAGCTGATGTAGATTGCTGAGTCTATCAGATAACATTAAAGTCCTTCCGTGATGTCCTAAGTTGTGATCGCCCAGCGGTGGGACCGTGCAAGTCTTTCACGAGGTCACGAGTTCAAACCCCGGTTATGCACCAAAGAGATTTTTCTAATTGGTAATTGCAACTTACGTTGAAGGAAAATATCGTGAGGAAACATGCATATCTCTTAAAAATTCTGAGTATATGTATAGCCTGCCAATCCGCTTTGGAGAAACGGTATTAGCTCCAGTCTTTCCAAAAAACAGAGCATCTATACCCAGCAACGGGATAGTAACAGGCTGTTTGTTTAAAAGTTTCTTCTAATTTACATAAAAGCCACATATTACAAGTAAGCTTTAAATACATAATTTATACTTACTACTGTCATCGACCTTGTAGGTTGTGTCAACGATCACGGGATCTACGTGGGGAATGATAATCTTGAGCTTGGTGTTACCATCCTTGAGATCATATTTACCGTTTGATTCCAACTTGTATAGATCTGCGTTAATCTGTACAGATTCTAATAAAGTGATCTGAAATGAATTAGAATCATATTAGTTTTAACTAATCATACTACTATCCTAATAAATGTTTTAATATTAAGGATTTTTATTAAAATTCATTTTTCATTCAACAGAAACTTTAACAGAACTGGAGTAATTTTTAAATTTAAAGAGCTCATGAATAAGTGCCCCGGATGGGTTCGACACTAGTTGGGCAAATCCGATAGAATAAGACGTGGGTATAGCCGGTTCTATACATTAAATAAGAACTGGAGTAGACTGAACTCTAGTTTAGCTTGTTAGTAGGAGCTATTGCGATTTCTTATGATAATGGTATTTAAATGTATGTAGGATTTAAAATCTTAAGTTTCCGAACAGTGTGTGAGATGTGTAATGAATGGTAATCTTATAGTGTATTGTCTATAGTGTATTGTCTATGCGAGTGAGTGACTGAACCGCCCCTTCCCTTTTGATGTACGACGCTAACACGAACGCAAGGTCTCTGTGTATTTAATTATAAAAGAAAGTATTAAACGCAGTTATTTAAAGTAAAAAGTGCTTTCATTCAGACCCACAACCACAAATTCTCGTCCGGGATAAACGATAAACAGGATTACAGGGATAAACGATTTATAAGGGTCTGAATGAATATCGGGATTATAACGTGTTACGAGATAACGAGTATCAAGGACGCCGCGTGTCACGTACGCCAGCCGCCATTACCTTAAGAGTTAATACAACGACGCAATTATTATTCAAGATACGACGATTACGACGCTAAAATAGAAAATGACGGACGACGGAAAGTGCAATCCATTTTTTATGATAGACTCCATACCTATCGTATTCACAGGAGATGATATGACGTATTCTTCTGCGAAGTGGGTGCAAGATTTGGATGATAATGCAGAGATTTTTGGTTGGAATCAACAGCAAAAATTAATTATAGCGAGACGTTGCTTAAGTGGTACAGCAGAATTATGGCTGAGGGCAGAAAAGGCATTTAAGACATACGACGAACTTAAAAATGCAATACTTAAAGAATTTCCGGAATCCATCAATAGTAAACAAATGCACGAAATGATGAGTAAGCGTAAGAAACAAGCTAGTGAGACCTATTATCAATATATGCTAGTTATGAAAGAGTTGGGAAAAAGGGCTAAATTTCCAGATTACGTCGCAATACAATATATAATCGATGGAATATCCGATTCCGAATCGAACAAGTTATTATTATACGGTGTGACGTCTTATGCGGTACTGAAAGAAAAATTAGCATTATACGAAACTTTTAAACAGAAAACTAAAATGTCGGATACTGTGAGGCAAAGAGGTGACGCATCGAGAGTAAGAACACAGCGAGAACCTAAGGTAAAACCATTTCAACGCTGCTACAATTGTGGTGATAAAGGACATTTATCTAATTCGTGTTTAAAAAGTGTCAAGTGCTTTAGATGTAACGAGTATGGGCATAAAGGTATAGAATGTAAAAAAGTGCAAGTCAATGAACCTAGAAAAACATCTCATAATTATTACGGTGGAGAATCGAAGCAAGATCACCGGTCTATGTTCGTTCAATATCATTCGTCAGACGACGCTACGGAAGTGAATGAAGTTAAAGAATGTGTACGGGATGAAGTTCGTATTCCGAAGGAACGAATGAGCGAGAGTAATGCAAACATTCAATCAATCGGTCAACAGGTTATATTATCTGAGTGCGAAAATGTCAAATTACGTCAACCTCAAAATTGTCAATTAACTTCAAACATATTTAGTATTAACAATAGTATAAATTCGAATAAAAGTGTAAAAAGCGTAAAAATAAATAATGTCGTGGTAAACTGTTTAATAGATACAGGTAGTGATTTAAATTTAATAACTTTCGACTTGTTTACTAGTTTAAATACGGTGTATAAACCCGAAAAAATGTCACTTACTGGATTAGGATGTTCTCAAGTAATTTCGATTGGTAAATGTAACATGGAATTGATTATTGATGATCATTGTTATAATATTAGTTTCCATATTGTACCGACTAAAGTAATACCATATGATTTAATATTAGGTCAACCATTTTTATTGCATACTGTCACGGTTATTAACAAAGGTTCAATTGAAGTTAGGCCTACCTATTATAATACTTTTTATCAGAATGCTATTTGTCTTTTTTCCAGTTATGATGATCAGTGTACAGCAGTGAAAAATATTATAGATAATTATAAACCTTTGAAAACGAAAGATGCACCCATTAAATTAAAAATAGTTTTGAAAGATGATATACCGATAACGCAACGACCTAGAAGACTAGCTTTAACTGAAGAACAGTTGGTGAAGCAGCAAATAGAAGATTGGTTGATGGAGGGCATTATTCGTCCGAGTTATTCTGAGTATGCCAGTCCCCTTGTTTTAGTAAAGAAGAAAGATGGTAATGTACGTGTGTGTGTAGACTATAGAAAAATAAATCAGAAGATTGTTAAAGATGAATATCCGTTACCAGTGATTGAAGACCACATCGATAAATTAAGTAAAGTGAATGTGTTCAGTACTATAGATTTAAAGAATGGTTTTTTTCATTTACCGATAGAGGAAGAGTCTGTGAAGTATACAGCATTTGTAACCAGTAACCCTGAAGGCCAGTATGAATTTCTTAGAGCTCCATTTGGTCTTTCTATCTGTCCAAAGTATTTTACGAGATATATAAACATAATATTTGCAGATTTGATACGAAGCGGAATAGTTTTGATATTTATTGATGATGTAATCATACTTTCAAAAGATGAAGAAGAAGGTATTTTGAGACTAAAAGAGGTTTTGAAAGTTGCAGCAGACTATGGACTAGAAATAAATTGGAAGAAGTCACAAATTCTACGCAGATCTGTTGAATATCTAGGTTACAATATTACTAATGGAAAAGTGAAGCCGTCTTCGGAGAAAACAAAAGCTGTTATGACATTTCCAGTGCCTAAAAGTTTAAAAGAGATACACAGTTTCATAGGACTTACTTCATACTTTAGGAAGTTCATTCAAAATTATGCATTAATAGCGAAACCATTAAGTGATTTGCTTAAAAAAGGCGAGTTCAAGTTTGATGAGATACAAAGACAAGCTTTTGAAGAATTAAAATCAAAGTTATGTAGTGAACCAGTATTAAGAATATTTGATATTCACAAGGAAACTGAATTACATACAGATGCTTCTATGTATGGTTATGCAGCTATTTTATTACAGAGGAATCCTAATGATAATAATTTGTACCCTGTCCACTACATGAGTAGAAAAACCACAGAACTTCAACAAAAATGCAGCAGTTATGAGCTGGAGGCCTTAGCTGTTATTGAAGGAGTTAAAAAGTTCAGGAGATATCTAATAGGGATACGTTTCAAAATAGTGACTGACTGTGAAGCTTTTCAAAAGACTTTGAATGAAAAAGATATATCAACAAAAGTTGCTCGATGGATACTATACTTACAAGATTTTGACTATGTTATAGAACACCGAAATGGGGATAAAATGCAACATGTGGATGCACTGAGCAGAAACATATGTTTTGTTGATGTTGAGCTACATGCTAGAATAAAGAAGTCACAAGAAGATGATGAAAGATTAAAGATAATAAGGAAAATTTTACAAGAAAATGAATATAAAGATTATTTTTTGGAGAATGGAATTATATATAAAGGTTTGGAAAAAAAGTTAGTGTTACCGGAGATGATGGATATAGAAATGATAAAAAAAGCACATGAAATAGGACATTTTGGAAGAAAAAAAATTAAGGATATTATTGAAAAGGATTACTATATTAAAAAATTAGATAATAAAATAGATAAAGTTGTTTCAACATGTGTACCTTGTTTATTAGCGAGCAGGAAGTCTGGTAAAAAGGAGGGTTTATTAAATCCCATTGATAAAGGAGATTTGCCTTTGGATACTTTACATTGTGATCACTTAGGACCTTTAGATGCTACCAAGAAGATGTATAATTACATACTTACTATAATTGATGGCTATACCAAGTTTGTCTGGATTTATCCTGTTAAGTCTGTGACAACAAAGGAAACTGTTGAAAAACTGAAATTACATCAGAAAGATTATGGAAATCCTCGCCGATTTATTACAGATCGGGGTACTGCTTTTACTGGAAACGATTTCAAAGAATACTGTCAGCAAGAAGGCATTGAACATATAACAATTACAACTGGAATTCCTCGTGGAAATGGTCAAGTAGAGAGGATGAACAGTATTATTATTTCGACTTTGACAAAGATGTGTCTAGAAGAACCAGGTCATTGGTACAAGTATGTGAGCAAACTTCAAAGAGTTATAAACAGTACATATCAACGATCAATTAACACAACACCATTTGAATTATTAACAGGAGTGAAACTTAAAATGCAAGAAGAATTATCTATTTTAGAATTTTTAGAAGAGGAAAGTAGAATTGATTTTAAGAATAGAAGAGATGAATTAAGAATAGAAGCTAAAAATCAAATATTAAGAGTCCAAGAAGAGAACAGAAAGAGCTATAACAAAAAACGTAAAGAAGGGGAAAAATATAAGCTAGGTGACTTAGTCGCTATACAAAGAACTCAGTTTGGAAATGCTTTAAAATTAAAACAGAAATATTTTGGGCCTTATCGAATAATCAAAGAACTAGGAAAAGGTAGATATGAGGTGGAAAAGATAGACAGAGGTAAGGAAGGGCCAATAAAAACTGTTACAGGTTTAGATTGTATGAAAAGGTGGCCTTAAATCAAACTTATTCAATTTAATCTTTGTGTGTAACTAAATTGTATTTGAGAGTAATTTTATTTATTTTTTGTTTATTTCATTAATTTTTAACATTTGAGATGATATCTTTTATTACCGAATAACTGTTATATTTAACTATTTCTATATGTAATGATGTTCATGAGTACTTAAGATTAATTATAACTTATTTCAAGTAGTAAGTTGATAAATGTTTTTATTTTGTATAATTTTTATTAAAGTAGCATAAAAGAGTTGCACTGTTATTAAAATTATATTCAATTGTATAGTGTAATCTTACATTGCATTATTACAAGTAGTTTGAAGAGTATATTATATGCTAAATTACATAATGTTTTGGATATTTTTATCTTAAAGATAGTAAAGTGTGAATTGTTGAGTTGTGAAAAATAACTAATATTGTTTAAACTTTAACTTAATATAGATAGATTCAACCTTTTGTTTATGATGTAGAGTAATTAATTATGATACTAGCTTAATGTTGTTAAGGAGTCTGAGGCCAGACTGTTATTAGGAAGGCCGAGTTGTAGGATTTAAAATCTTAAGTTTCCGAACAGTGTGTGAGATGTGTAATGAATGGTAATCTTATAGTGTATTGTCTATAGTGTATTGTCTATGCGAGTGAGTGACTGAACCGCCCCTTCCCTTTTGATGTACGACGCTAACACGAACGCAAGGTCTCTGTGTATTTAATTATAAAAGAAAGTATTAAACGCAGTTATTTAAAGTAAAAAGTGCTTTCATTCAGACCCACAACCACATGTATGTTTCATCTCAATCCATTTTAAACTAGTGTATATTTGATAATTGTAAAAATTTGTTAATTAAAAGCGATAAAACGCAAATATTTTATTTAATATCGATTATTGGGAAGAAATAGTAATTTGTGACTTATATAAAGATAATAGTTTTAAACACAGGTATGACGAGCGTATTTGGATCATACATTTTAATGTGACGTATTACATACATTTAAAAATCTATATATACCAGATAGGAAGGGTGAATAACAAAAGTTTATACGTCTTTAATTAAACGATATAAAAATCTTGTCAATGGATACAATACATTTAAAGTCATAAATTAAAAATAATTACGTTATACGTTTTATGGGATTATACTTGCCTCAGCGGCCTTATTTTCTGGTTGAAGATAATGGAAAGTCGAAACCCATTTGATATCATGCGCCTTCTCGAACGGTAAACGCAAAGACACTGTGTGGTCACTGAAATACCTGTTTTAAAGAAAAGCACGTAATTAGAGCCCGCTGGTAAAGTTTTCCGTCCTTGTTCTTGCACTATGTCATGTTTCAGTTCTAAAGTTCATGATGGTAGTTAATAAAAAGATTAACTATTAAAAGGTTACGCATGTGATCCCAAACGATTGTTTGGCGTCATTTTGAATTAGGTCCCTTACTACTAAATTAATACTTAGTCTACGATATATTTTCTATTTGCTTTATTGAGGATTATAGCAAAATATATCATAATAATTTTTGTAGACCAGAAAAGACAAGTCAAAGAGCATTAAGATTTCTGCCTGCATGTGTTATATAACATTGTATGTTAAGACAAGATCAAACTTTTTTTATATTGAAGGTTGATCAAATCAAATCAAAAGAATCTTTATCTTTACTAAATTCAAATAAGTTCTTTCAAGCACTTTTGAATCTTCAAGAATCAATATGATTAATGAAGTTACAACTGGTACGGAATGTTGCTCTTACCGAGAACAACCAGAAAGAAACTCTGCAGTCAATTTTTTAAACATTTTCAATTTTACATTAATTAATAACCGCAGTCTTGTATGAAGCTACTTATAAGCGTATCTATTACACTTAACTTAAGTCTTTCTGTACACTGGACTAGTATGGATTGCAACTTATTAATTAGATGATAATCATTAAAACAAGATTACTATTCTTAGAAACGAAAAAGAATTGATAACTTACTTGCTCACTCCCGTATTAGGTAGTTCAATTAGGAAAGTTTCAACCATCTCCAGAGCTAAATCATCACCGTAACTTGTTTTCAGTCTAAATACATCATCAACTTTATCTCCCTCCGCGTAAGTACCACTTGCATCTAAAATGGCTTTTTTCGGTATCAAATTTCCACTGACTTCACTCTAAAACAAAACATATACACATGAAAACTCGTGGTTTAAATATACAATACCTGTGTGATCGGTATTTATTTTCAAAGATATAAAAAAAAGAATAAGCGCCGGATGACATGTGGGAATCGATCCCAGGTTTCGTACTTTTTTGGACTGTGCCAGTAGGCACCATTAGGCTATCACAGCCTTGCATTTGACAGCTAAAATATCATTTACTTTCTATTCAACATTTTAGCATTTTTACAAGGCCCAAAAAGGGATAAATGATATTTTTTTAATGAAACTTAGCTAGATCGATTTTTCCCCCCAAAAATCTCCTACGTGTTGAATAAAACAGGCGAGTTTTTCTTACAACTGTGCGACCTCTACAACATATTTAACAACCTAAACCTACCGGATGAATTGCACTACCTTTTAGTAAAAACACTACAAAAATAAAATACAATACAACATAAAAACACTACAAAAATCTGTTCAGTAGATTTTAAGAAAATCGATCTCATACAGACAGATAGCTTTAGGGACTTTGTTTTATAATAAGTATAGATGAATATAGATGATTAAAGAGAGGATTGGTGAAAAGTAAGATTTAATACCTTAAAAGCGAAATCACTCTTTTCCCCTTTAGGAGTGAGTTTGAACGTGAACGAGTTATGAAGATTCTTCCCGTTGTTGATGTTAAACTCCAGTTGTCCTTCCAGGTCTACGGTTTCTTTGTCCCAGTTGGTGTTTGTTAATTTAGATTTATACTTGATGGTCGAGGCCGATCCACCACGTTTTGGAGCATCGGAAAATAATACTTCGGCATGACCATTGAAAACCTGTATTCAAAGATTGTATTAATTAGTAAAAATATCTTCAAAGTCCTTAGGGCTACACATAAAGAATAGTAATTACTGAAGAGACTCTACATTCTTTTCGACTTCTATTCCTAATTATTATAAATTTCTGTAAAACTTCTAAGATATACGTTTAAATTATATGGCTCAAAAGTTAAATATCTTTTGTATAAGATAACTGACGTATTTAAGTTGATTAATACTATATGCGTTTTAATAGCTTTCCAAATACCATATCCTGAGTCTATCAGGTAGATAGACATACGCGGTAGAGGACTTTGTTATAGAATAAGTTATTTATTATATTGAGTTTGGATAGTTGACGTACATAGAATTTTAATACTCACATTGTCATTTTCAGTAAAATCTCTATCTATCTTAAAGCTCAAACACCGTTCATCGGGTAGAACGACTTCTACGCTGGCGTGATTCTGTAGAGAATTCTGATAATCTCCATGTAAGTTAAGTTCTGTGTTTTTGCCGCCATATTGGAACTTGTTTCTGAAACAGAATAACCAGAATAATGCTGGCGGAAAATGTCAAACACAGTTCTTTCTTTCGTTTCTTATTATTTTTAGTGTTTAAAATCCGTTTAAGCTTTGCATTTTGTTTTTCAGAAATCACTTTAGATATAGGGGATCGATGTGGTCTTTTGCAGTAAAAAATATATTTGCACAATATCTATTTATTTATTGGCGCTTATGACTTACTTGCTATCGAGGAGTTTATCAGTTTTCTTATTAGTCGTACTGAAATGTACTTTGTCATTGTTATCCTTTCCGAAATTAAGGAAGACGTCTACATCAGCAATATATGTTGGTTCTTTGGCTGTGAATTTGGTTTCTGCTTTAATCACTCGATCAGCCTGTAAAAAGGATTAATTTATATTAACTTTTATCTTTTCTATTTACATTTCGTTACATACAATATGATTTATAGGTTATTTCTGTTTATTTCTTCACTTGAAGTATTGTATCTAGATTTAATAATAACGACCAAGCTCTTTAGCTTTGGTTGTTAATTAAACATATCTAATCGTTTTGAAATTAATACCTTTTTTATGAGCTCCCATCGTGTATAGTAAAGAGTTTTAACTTACTGATGCTATACAATTTGTTTTCATAACTTCATAGTTATGAAAGCTGGCTTGAAATCAAAATTTAAACTACTAAAGTTATAATAGTTCCAAGTTAACATTTATTTTATCATTACTTTTGTATTATAGAATTCCGCAAAGTAACGCCTACTTTTAAAATTATTTATTATTAAAATTTAAACTCCTTGATTTAATAATAAAATTGATTGATTCAAAAGCACTTGTTTACAAGTTTTTTTTATGAATAAAGTCTATTTTGAATTTGAATTTGATAGTATTTATATTCATGATAAACCTTACCGTCTTAAAGTGCACCATGATATTTCCGTTTCCTTTTCCATCGCTTTCAGTCACTTGGAATTGACCATTTGCGGCGATAGCGTCTTTGAGGTTGAACTTAAGTTGTCCATTGGTGGTGGCGCCAGTAGTGATTTTAAGTAAGTAGTTCAAAAGTTCGCCTTTTGAGTTCGAAATGGTAGCATGAGAGGAGTACAGCTTACTAGTTTCAATGACACCAATGTCGAACCTATAAGAAGTTTTGTTATTTTCAATTTCAAAATACACTTCTTTAAAACTTTTGCTATTTCATCATCATCCTCCTGCCCTGTCCCACTCTAAGAGGGGTCGGCACAACATGTTACAAACCTGTTGTCATATGATTTGACTACGTATTTACGACCGACCGCCTGCCTGACGCCAACTTACCCTAGTCGTATTTTACAACTCCTCGATAAGAAAGAGGGTGGTCTATTTTACTCAACCGGATACCACACGGCGGGTCGACTTACCTTAGTCGCCTTTTACGACATCTCGGTAAGAAATGAGGTTTGTCTATTCTACTCAGCCGGATACCACACGGCGGGTCAATTTACCTTAGTCGCCTTTTACGACACCTCGGTAAGAAATGAGGTTTGTCTATTCTACTCAGCCGGATACCACACGGCGGGTCAATTTACCTTAGTCGCCTTTTACGACACCTCGGTAAGAAATGAGGGTGGCACTATTATATTCAGTCGGATACCACACAGTAATACTTTTGCTATTTATAAAACAAAATATTGATTTCGAACTTTTTTCACAATTACTTAAAATTTTGCGTGAATTATTTTAGTAGTGACTTCCGTTTTTATTGTGTTTAGGGATAATGCTCTAGTTTATTAATAATGTACAGCTATCATTCAAGAGTATGACCTGAATCTTAGACACTTACTTTATATCTTGATCTTTGCCGGATCCAGAAATTTTGAAATGTCCAATAGCACCAACATTCATATCGTTTGTCTTCATCTTATGAAGTACTACTCCAGACAGTTCGTATTTACCAATATTCTTAAAATCAATGTAGTTTTCGAGATTTGATTTTTCAGGTGTAACGATGTCTCGTTTAATTAAACCTTCGACGGATTGTTTGTCAACATTGATAGACCATTTGACTCTATAATCTCCAGGTTTCTTTATCTGCGTCCGTCCCTCTAGATCGAAATATGCTTTTTTGTCGAAATAAAGTCCACCAAATTCCAAATCTATCTTCTTGGGATCAACTTCTAAATCAAACTTCACTTGGAATGGCAGTGTGTGAATTTCAACTAAAACAATTTTTTTGTTATTATTACAGTTTTCAACCATCATGCGACTTAATTATTACGTTCTATGGCTTATTATTAATAACACATTTTCGAATAAATTAAATCTTCATCAAATAAAGTTAGGTAGCAAAACAACTTACACTTATTTTTCGTCATTATGGTGAAATCTTCTGCTGAAACGTGATGGCGTTTGAATAACTGATTGAAAGTCACACGGTTTTGTGGACTACGACAATCTCCGCTATAATAAATATCAATGTCATTGTGGTTAACCTGTGAATGAAATATATAAGAATGTACTTAACAAAACACATATAAGAAGAATATTATTAAATTAATTTTTACAATAAATAAATTAATTAAAGATTAATATTGTACTTGTTGGATTTTAAGAATATATTAACTATTAATATAAATTACCTCTCCAGCATTCTCAAAGTGCCCGTTTAATTTGAAGTTAACGTATGGATTCAATGTATTCTGGAATTCTAGTTTAACATCATTATTCTTCAATGAGCCAGAGAGCATTACACTTTGTTGTCCTTTCATTAGCTTCAAGTCCATATCGAGGCCTTTAGGTTCTTTATTAAGGTGACCCAGTACTGTGATAGCCTCGTTACTGTCGGGGAGATTGAACTGTGAAAAAACAATTCATATACTTATAACACTCCAATGCAATAATTTTAATCTAGTTACAAAAATAAATATGTATTTAATTAAAATATTTTTAATTTTTGGAATGAAAATAACGATAACATATATAGGAACACAAAAGGGCCCCGCCTTTTGCGTATTTTTGTTGATTCACTGATCTATAAGTTAACCTGTAAGAACGGTTTGAGGTTTTAGCTACGTAAAACTCATAACAGGATTGCGTGGTGTCTGTCTCTATGGGATACGTCAACCGCCAATCACCCATAGGTTAATTTAAATATGATAAAAGCGTAATAATTAAATCTAGATATTAAGATATTTGGCTGGCGAACCAGAAAATATGTGCCATTAGAACATGTGACAAAATTTAGACCCTACCTTAACACCCGACACTGTATATTTTACGACAGGTCCATTAGTTTCTTCAATTATTTGACCTTCAACGTTGATGTTCTTTTTCGGGCTGCTCGGTAGTTGATACTCCAGGACTGGCTTGTAAACATGACGTCTATCGTTTCCTTCAATGTTAACTCCTACTCGCCCGTAGTAGATTTGTTCGTCCATTTTCGCTTTCACCATAAGAGCGTATTCATTTGACTTGGTGTAAACAGAAAATTGACCATATAAAACCTTTACAGGAGATTCGAGGCTCAATTTAACTGTTCTTTCTTCTTCGTTGAATATTAAATCAGCTGAGACTTCAGTTCTTCTGTTTTTGGATCCTGAAAATTTTTTAATTTCTTTGTTAAATCTGTTTGTTATCGAGCCTATTAGTTCTTTTATAGTACTTTTGTTGTTTTTATGCATACCTTCGGCATCAAATAACAGTTCGAAACCAGATCGGCCATTGACATTGTGGTGAACAACTCCTTTAATGTGATATCCTTTAAGATCATTCTTTTCTAGAACTATACTTAATTTTGATGATCCCACAAGCGGGAATTTGGCTAAGTATTGGGCGACCGAATTTTGAGATTTTTGACCTGCAATAAAGAGTATGTATGTATTAATTAAATATATTTTTATGTTTTGTTGAGTTGAATAATCGTATTATTACTACTACTAGGTTATGAAGGTTACAAATTTAGCCATAATATTGTAGTGCTCTATTACTCTTAGCACCTTCTAGATTTGCCTAACCTCTTCATATAAATATTACTAATATTTGCATAGGTAGCTAAAAAATTAAAATTTTCATTCCTGGTATTATTAAATCCGATGTATTTTACAATAAAACTATTAATAATAATAGTGATAGTAGAAGGATATAAAATACAAAACATATTCATACTAATCTAAAGTAAGCAAAAAATCGAAACAAAATACAAAATAAAAATTTCTTGACAATTAATACTTACCAGAAAACGAGAATGGCAATGTTAATTTTCCATGCACAGTCAATCCTAATACGGTAGTGAACTGATCGAAACTTCCAGAATATTCAGTCTTTTCATTGCCAGCTGTAATCGGCGTTTGTTTTTCAAGTTGACCTTTTTCAGAAGTGAAGAACACCAAATCGCTTGACGCGGTAAGGATCTCTTGTTTGTCAACAGGCAAGCCCCACTGAAGATCGAATCCATTGCCGCCTTCGATGACCTTCGCAATAACATGACTACCAGTGGATGAATGGAGGTTGGCAATCACTTTGATTCCAGTAGATACGGTGTCAGCGTCAACGAGCATAGATAGAGAAATTTCAACATCCGTGCTTGGGATCAATTTTACGTCTATTTTGGCAGATTGTGGATTTCGAAGACACTGGCGAACGTCTACCGATGAGGAAACATCCATACGGCCAGTGACAGCGCCTACTGCATCAAGTCTCAGAGGAAGACCCGTAGATGTTGGATATGCTAACTCAGCATCAAGGAATAGAAGGTGTCCACGTAGTTCTTGCTGTAATAATGATAAAACATTTTTAAAAAGCGGACAAATTAATAACTTATGCGTCTATTTTTACTTTACTACTTTTTTACCTGGAAGTTTTTCATCTTATTGAAACCATCATTTATAACTTTTAAGGATTCATCAAGGAAGTTGTTAACATCAAAGCCTTTGCCGTCACCTAGTGACAAAAAGACGGCGTCGGTGCCAAAAAGTTTCATGTAGACGTCTAAATCGAGTTCGTTGTTATAGGGAGTTGACTCAGCTTTCACCTAAAATTTTTATTATATAATTATGTTAATATGGAAAACATATATGAAGTAATAGATTTTATAAGTTGTAATCATCATCATCACATCACCATCTTACCTGTTTATCAAAGTTATCAACTTCACTCTTGATAGAGCGTCGGCCTCTAACACTTTTACTAGCTTTGTTGGCTGACTCATCGACTTTAGCTTTTATTTCGTCAAAGAGCTCCTGAGGGTCTTTTGTGCGGAAGAGTCCCCGTGGACCTAGGAAATGTTCAATCACACGATCCAAATTACCTTGGCGACCTCCAACCTACGGAAATAAAAAAAATCATACTCTAAATTTTCACAAGCTTCAAGTAGCTACTAAAACATTACACAATAATAAAAAAAATTGGATTTAATATAAATAAATAAAGCCTAAAATATTTATTACCATTTAGTAATGTAAGGAAAGCAAATCAATTGTATTTATGGCAAATCCTTTTTCAAAAGGAGTAAGCGTTTCTTGCTGGTATTTTATTTCAGTAGGAAAAAGTTATGACACAGCATTGGTTTCGTAGATTTAATTATTAACAAATTCTTGTAAAATTACAATAAAGTTCACTTTGATGTTACATACGAAATAAATAACCACAGGATATTAAAAGGATGATAAGAAATAAATATATTAAGAAAAAAGTTGTTTATAGCAGCAGTATCATAAATGATTAAAAGGAATTACCTCGAGTATGTTCACATTGTGACCAAAAACTTCAGCAGTAAGATTGAGACTAACGGACCTCGGTAGGAAGGAGTCCTGGGAATATATGACAGATTGCTCCATATTTCCACCAACTCCGAGAGCATCAACGTTGTAACTCATTTCTCGGTAGAAAGAGTACTTCCTAGAATTACAGCAATTATTAGAAAAAATGGAAACAGAGAATTCAGACTTTTAAAGTGTAAATCATCTCTAACGATCAATAATATAACCCACAAAAGTTCGTTAGTAACAAAATAAACTTATATTTCTAGATCTCTTAAATTCTAAATGAAAATTCTTCATAAAATTTGTTGAAAATATTAGATCTCATTATTGTCAAATAGATCTCAATTCGTTACTCAAATGCTTTTCTTTATTAAATGATTCTTATGATTCAATTTTACATATTACCCTTCCAAATAAGAGCTTCATCCTATCTTTTCTCAGTGAAGAGTATTCAAAATATTGGTAAAATTTTGTCAATTTCAGCAATTATATTCTAAATTATTAAAATCAATTTGACTACCCCTCGATCCCTTGTATATTCAATCCAATAATAAGTAATCTTATTTCCTACATATGTTTTACGTTTCCTGCTACTTGAATTTAATTGTAGTGATTATACTATTGCTCCTATAGCTTATTAAAGTGGTTTTTCTATTTACCTGTCATCGACATTGTATTTGTTGGGAATGCCGATAAGTCCGTAGTGCAATTTTGCAAGTTGCTTATCAGGGTTGGCAGACGCCCGAATATGACGGAGAGATGTTGAAATAAATCTCGCAACTGAAAATAAATGTATTTATCTATTATTTAATAATTATCTGTAGGATCGACAAAGAATAAAGTAAGTAAGTTGATTAAAAATAAAATTGTTCAAATATTGTCCTAATTTTTCAATATTGAAATTATTATTAATTTTATCGCTTAAAATCTTTTCAATCATTTATGGATATTAATGTTTGAAATTGAATAATTTAAATAAATTTATTTAAGTCTAATTTGAATAAATTCATTTAATAAATTTATTTAATCTTTATTAAAAGCGATCTTACCTTGATGAACGGGTTCGGAATCGAGAAGATGCTTAATCTCGTTCGCAGATTTTCCACAGGGGCAACTAATCACAGCGAGATAGGCCTTGATGCGAATTTCAGAGTCCAACTGACGGTTCTTCATTAAATCCAAAGCGGTCTTCTTCAGCTAACAAAAAAAGAAATTTGGTCAGCAAATGGTCTGATCACTCTCGGATTTACTTTGACACTTTTAATTTATTAAATTTAATTTTAATTTAATTAAATTTAAATTTATTTTAATGTTTTTCCCAAATATGAAAACATAGAACATCTACTATCAGGGCTTAGAGATATAGACGAAATAAAGCCTCCAAAGTTTACTTCACAGATCGAGCACAGTGAAGAGTGCACATCTGGTACAGCTGAATATAGATCTTAGATATTTCTGAATTGATGTGATAAAGAAGAATCTGATTGGTCTTTAATACTATTCCAACAGACAACATGGCACTTTTGGTACAAATTGATCTAATTAAAGTTGTTGTTTGAGGCATCAGATTCAGATATTTATATGGCTTATACCGGTGTAATTTTAGTGTTTCTTACCTTAGAAGCACAAGGATCGGCTTGGAAGGCTTCGAGGGCACTAACACGGACTCTAGCTTTAACGTTGTGGTCTGCAGCGCAATACGCCAGTTTGTCGACCAAGCTATCTTCCAAGTGACGAATGTTTCTGATGCCCTTTAGGACAGCTACAACCTGGTAAAGATTAAACAATACAATAAATGTTTTGGTCATATGATATTTATGGATTCAATTTAGAGAAATATGGTTTAGTATTTCTATTAACTTACATTGTCTTCTTCCAGTTTGGTCTTAGGTTTGCAGTTCTGAAGCTTTGAAATGAATTTCTTACTAAGTTCGACTATTCCATCGGTTTTTTGGGTGTGGCAGTTGTGGTCGCGACAGTAGGTACCAGCCAGTGCTCCTACGCCTAGGTAAACTTGTTTTGGCACGTTGGGCAGATCTAAAAGACTCTGTAAGAAGGAGATAAATTAATGATATTTTCATGGCTACTAAATCCAGTCTAAAAATGTCCCAGATGTACATATGAAGCAATCGAAAATATTAAATTAAATGAAAGTCCAATTAAGAATAAATTAAATGGGAAATATTATCGATACTCACTGCGGCCGCCTTGACAGCATTACTCGTAACGTGCCTGGCGTTGCCTAAAGAGAGGAAGACAACTTTTTCTTCAATTTCATCCAACTGTTTGCTTTTTAGGATTTGTATCGATGCCTCAATGCTATAGCCAGTACCGGCACGTAGAAGCGCATCCAGGAATACACGTCTAAATTAGAAAAAATATGGTTGTCATTGAATACATTATAAAATCACATTATAACATTAGTTACACAATACGCAGCATTGGTACACCCCCACTGCTAAGTTATTGGACAGGTCGCATGAAGGTAATAGATTCAAGTGACAGAAGTTCGATTGGCGTAGAAATACCTAGAAGAAACCTATAACCTGCAGTGGCTGTCTATCGGGATGAAGTATGGGGCCCTTAGACGAGTGTGCCAGGCTATCAGCTAGTAGAGATAAGTGGCGAATGCTTGTGAGGCGTATAACATCTGCCCCTAAAGTTACTTCATGATGACTACGACCGCTCTGACAAGAGTGATACGACGAAGAAGAATTTAAAAATAATAATAAATAATAATGAAACTTACTTTTCCAAACTGTTTCCTTTAACTTGTCCAAAAACTTTTATCAAATCATCCTTGTTGGCTGTTCGGAAAATCTGAAGAAGAAAATTTATCATTTTTTATTGTTATGATAGTAGACATGGAAAAGGGAATAAGAAATTTCAAATTAGATTGAAATCTTACCCTGACTATTTGAGCAAAAGTGCCTGCAGATTTGTAGCTTGCTCCATGGCCAAGAGTTTTACAGGTTTCCTTGACAGCATTCAAAATATTTTGGGCACTGCTGTGGCTGGCTGATCCATCGTGGGGGGTTTCAAAGATAATCGTCCGGCTGACGGGACAGTTTCCTGGAATTCAAGAGATTCATGTAGAAGGTGTTATCTCTAGGTAGGTAGGTCTAAATAATAACAATTCGAGAAATGTTTTAACTTCTGACTGGTGATAATCCAGATGAGATCTTCCATAGCCTTATGACTATAATATTGTATATTAGATGGTTAGATGTAGTTAACAATTTCAATAGCGTTACAATGTGCTACTTCTGGTGTAATACTTTTGTGAATGATGATGAATAAAAGTTTTTTGGTCCATAATATTTACCTGCAGCTCCGCCGGCTTTAGTGGTGCTGCTGAGAGCTAGCTTGGTTATAACTTCAGCTCTAGCGCCATTTTCACCAACAGAGAAAGGTTTGTAGAGGTACTGTTCGGTCGCTGCTACCTTTTCAGGTATACCGTTTTGAACTTTAGATTCGACGTTCAAGATTGATTGCAGGAGTTGTGTGTTTTTGATTTCCTGTAAATTTAAGAGTTTAGTTTTAACTTTCACGCGTCGCAAGATCGAAATTCAGTTACCTAGATGAGATAAAGAATAGCTACATACATTTTAATCGTTAACGGTAATTATATCTAACGTATTAGACAATATAACTAAATTTTGACGAACTGAGAGATAAAAATTTCAGCGTAATTAGTCGAATTTTTGTTTATGCTATGCTGTTTGCTGTTAAAGCCGAATATTGAGACCGTTTGCATCTCAATTATAGGATCCAAATGGATCACGATTACGTTAGAATCTTATTAGATATATCCAGTAAAACCACCTCGCAACTTTATACTAACCGCAGTGGGGTTGTAGACGGCTGTGATAAGTTCGTTCCTGTGTTTTTCGCGGTGAGCGCATCTGCTTAAGTCCCGACTCCTGTGAATTAAAACGGCCGATCCTTCTTGCGATGCGGAAACCTCAGTGACGCACGTTCCAAAGACGTCAGTCTGAAAGTATAAGGGTTAGCAAAACTGAAATTCTGAGGTACAAATTAAGTCGAATAAAAAGGAAGAAGCTTCTTTTAACTTAATCAAATTTATTGGCTTCTAAGTTTTAACACCATAAGGATTTCATAGCTTGATTTCGTTGCTGACAGTTATGGGTTTGAAAGTTTAACTAATGGTTCCCAAGCCTAGAAGATCAACATTTCAGAAAACGCCATAAGGAAATTATTGTTGTGTTTTAATTGTTTACAGATTTAACCTTTTTTTTAAATTTGAACTATCGTGAGTGTTTTTCTATCAGGTTAGCCCGACTAGTTTCGAACCCATCCGGGGCACTTATTCATGAGCTCTTTACACGAAGTTATCGCGGCGGGAACTGAGTTCCCGTCGTGCAAGCGTGTGTTGTCGAAACTAGTCGGGCTAACCCGACAGAATAAGACTTGAGTATAGCCGGTTTTATGCATTAACTATAGATTTAACCTTGACTCATATCTCAACTCATTGTTAGTGTATATATATACATTCTGAGATAGAAGGGCGAACCTAGAAGGTATTAGCTCTTAATAGTTTGTGCAAAGCATCGTGCTGGAGTACTTAATTGGTAGGTGGCACGGTATGTTTTCTTAGAACTAGAGGTCCTGATTATTCATTATGCACACTTTAATCTTTGATTGGTGGTCAGATTTCGTAGGGGCCAAGCAGAATTGGTGATGAATAGATGACAATTTTGAATGTCAATGCTTTTCAGCTCCAGCTGAAGTTATCCTCTTATTAAAATAGTATATTTGATTGTAATAAAGTAGTGTTGAACTAATTTGGTTAATTTACCTGAGTAGATGCCTTCTGTTCGGTTTGCAGGAGTGATATAATAGCTCTCTTGATATTAAGGGCAGCTCTAGTATCGTCGTCCTCAGCACATATTTCTGAACCAACTCTACCATCTTCCAGGCTGAATCTCACAACCTTGTCGATACCTTTAGGTGCTGGGTATTTCTGTGAAACAAATTGGGTATAATTACCGAGGTGTCGTAAAAGGCGACTAAGGTAAGTTGATCCACCGTGTGGTGTTCGGTTTAGTAGAATAGACCACCGTCTTTCTTACCAAGGTCTCGTTAAATACGACTAAGGGAAGTTGACGTTAGGCAGGCGGCCGGCCGTAAAAACGCAGCCAAATCATGTGACAGCATATTTATAACATGTTGTGCCGACCCCACTTAGAGTGGGATAAGGGCAGGAGAATGATGAGGAGCAGCTTTCCGAACCAGCAGTAGAAATGACGATTCAAAAACACTTGTTTACAAATTTACATGAATAAAGAATGATTTGTTTTGGATTACCAGTTTGAATTCCTTATTGATCATAAGATCTGATGATCTTAAGTATTAAGTATTTAAGTCCTGGTTAAATTACCTTTCCGTCAGGTCCCGATATCGCCAACGAGTTGACCTTTAATGAAAGTGCGCAGTTACCAAAAGCAGTAACAGACACTTGGCCGAATAACTTGACGCTGGTTTCCTGCTTCTCGGCTCCGGTCAGGTAAACCTTTACGGTTCCCTCCACAGCATAGTTGTAAGTGTGTCCGTCGAGAAACGTTGGTGATGAGGATGCTGTGAATGGTTTAATCATAGATTAATATTAGCAGCGATTACGAATTACTTGTGTACTTCATACTGTCCCACTGCTAGGCATAGGCCTCCTCTCTTTATTTATATCTTGAAGGGAAGGGTTGGAGTTAATGTGATACGGCTGACTAGAAAAGGTCAACCTCATTTCTCAATAAGGTGTCGTTAAATACGACTTAGGTAAGTCGACTCGCCGTGTGGTATACGGTTGAGTAAAAAGAACCACCCTCAATTCTAAACGAGGTGTTGTAAAAAGCGACTATACTAAGTCGGCCCGTCGTATGGTATCCGGTTAAGTAAAATAGACCACCCTCATTTCTTAACAAGGTGTCGTAAAATATGACTAGGCAAGTTGACGTCAGACGGGGGCGGGTCATAGAATATGTAGCCAAATCATGTGACAAAATGTTAATAACATGTAGTGTCAACCCCACTTAGAGTGGGATAAGGGCGAATGATTCAGGATTCAGTCGCTCCAGTTATCACAGCTTGCAGAAGTTACAATGTTTATATTTACCTTAACTATGATTTAAAAAACAAGTAATTGTGGTCTCCACACTAGGTCTAGCCTGTATCGTGGAGGCCAGCTAAAACTAGTTTCCAGATTACATTAAATATGCGCTGTTAAAGACGTTATTCTAATGCTCTAGCTTTAAGAAAAACATAAATACGAACCTTAAATAAATCAGTTAAGACAATTTAGAAAAAACCATAATAAAATTTAGAAATAACAATATATCGTATGTAACACGCACGATTTAAAGTTGAGTCACGCCAAACCAATTGAATTTATAAGAATACATTAGTTACAGCCTACTTATATTAAATCCATTGAAAAGACTCCATTAAATCCATCATAAAATGTTATTATATCTGTAATTTGAGAATTTTTTCAGATTCTTTGTACGAAAGATTGTGAAGCCAACGATAGATTATTGACTTCGATTGATTTACAGAAAGGGTTTTGATTGAACAGTTCTTGACAACTTGGTTATAAATAAAAGGGTGCATGTGGTTTTCAAATCGACGACCAAACGCACTATTTGCCTTAAGTCCTGAAATTTGGAATACTCGTTTTTTCAGTAAATTAGGATATTCTTGCAGGTTTATTACTCTACGATGCATTTTTAAAGCAACCTTATATAAATAAAGCTGCCGTATAGTAAGAACTCCGGCTTCAGCGTACAGTGAATGAGTCGAATATTGGAAAGGTCGTTTGAGCATAACTTTGAGAACAGATCTTTGGGCTCTTTCGAGGGTGATCATGTGCGTTGTGGCTGTTCCTCCCCAGACAACAATGCAGTAAGTAGCGATTGACTCACATAAAGCCTTGTATACCAGCATTAAAGTTTGCTTTTTTGCAGAATTACAGAGAAGTCTCATTATGTGAGTGATTTTTCGTACTTTCTGTGAAACGGTATGTATATGTTCATTGAACTGAAGTTTATGATCTAAAATGACTCCCAGATATTTGATTTTTGTATCACGTGTTATCTGACCGCAGGAGCAGTTCACACGATCGCAAGAAAGATGAATTTTTAGGCTATTGGATAATACAGGCATCAATGTGTGGGGCTTGTTAAAACATATGTATTTTGATTTCTTAAAGTTGAGTGTAAGAAGATTGTTATTCAGCCAACTTATTATCTTCTCCATGCCTTGTTCAGCCTTCAATATTGTTTCTTCCCAAGTACTTCCGTGAAACAAAATTACTGTGTCATCTGCGTAACAAATTAGTTTGGAGTCTGCCGAAATTGTATCAAATATGTCATTCATGTATATTATAAATAATGTCGGTCCGAGAACACTTCCCTGAGGAACACCATAAATGACATGAGTGCTCTCGCTTAACACATCTTGAAGCCTAGTGCACTGGAGTCTTTGACAAAGATAACTCTCAAACCAGTTCAGTGTCTGTCCTCTTATACCATAACATTCAAGTTTCTTCAAAAGTATGGGCACTGAGATGGTGTCAAAGGCCCTTGCAAGGTCTAAGAATACTCCAGTACATTTTCTTGCATTATCAAGATGATGGCTGATATAGTTTACGAGCAAACCAACTGCATCTTCTGTTGACTTATGCCGTCTAAACCCAAACTGATTTTCATTTATTAAATTAAACTTTTCAAAATAATTCAATAATCTCTTGTTCACGACTTTCTCCAGTATTTTAGAAAAAATTGGTAACAGAGATATTGGCCTATAGTTTTCATATAATGATTTAGAACCTCCCTTATGAATAGGAACTACTATAGCCAACTTCCAGGCTTTTGGGAATGAGCCCAATGATAAGCTAAGATTGAAAATAAATGTTAGAGGGTTAAGTAATTCCCTTTTGGCTCTCTTTATTAAATCTGTGGATAAGTTGTCAATGCCCGGTGAACTTCCATGCTTTAAATTATCAATAAAACTCTCAATCTCATACATATCTGTTGGATACATAAAGAATGTAGCTGGTGGTACTCTTTTTAATTTAACACCAGAAGTTAAGGCAACCTCTTTTACATTGAGAGTTTCTAAAAGGCGATCTGATAGGGTTGCTCCCATTTTGGCAAAATATTCATTGCATGAGTTAGCAGATTCTTTGACGGTCGGTTTGCTCGTTGTAAGTTCTGTGCAGACTTTTTTAGGACAACTTGTTATGTCTTTGATAACCCGCCATAATCCTCTAGGATTATTTTTATTACGCTCTAGTTCTCTTTGTTCATACTGAACCTTAAGTGAGTGTAATAATTTCGCGCAGGCGTTCCTGTATCTAGTATAGGTATATTTCTTTTGTAAATCGTTAGGGAACTTCTTGATATCTAAATGCATTTTGTCCCTTCGTTTTATACACCTGATGAGTCCAGCAGTAATCCAGGGTTTTATAATTCGTTTGCATCTACTGATAACAATAGTGGAGGAGTGCTTATCGATGATGGGATTCAATATGTTATTAAAATTATCAACTGCCTCATCTATATCTGAAGACCTAGTGACGCAAGTCCAGTCGACACTTCGAAGTGATGTAACAACACCGTCGTAATCTATTTTATTTACAGTCCGATTTTTGTGCAGTTTCTTAAAATTACCAATAGATAAACCAATCATGGCGACGTTATGATCTGTTAAACTCATTTCAGAGACCACACCGATTATTTGTGTTGATTTCGATTTAATAAAAATGTGGTCTAGACATGCTTTAAGCCTTGTTGGTTTCGTGATGCCTGGTTTAAAGCCAGACTCAGCCATCATACACAAATAATCGCAAGCGCACTGATCATTAGTATTAAGAATATTAATATTCATATCACCGGCCAAGATAACAGAAGTAGACTCATCGAGTAATTTTATTACTTTATTTAAATTTGACGTAAATGTAGTTATATTACCTAAAGAGGGTGATCGATAAATGCCCAGAATTGTAATTAAGTTGCTAACAGTTATTTTAATACATTCTGCTGATTCAAACCGTATTTCTTCCGACGAAACAGTCCATGTATCTCTAACATATACGACTACACCACCTGCCCTATTAAGGTTATGAGTTGTGCTGTAATGATTGTATCCCTGAAGTTTTGGAACACATGAACTATCAGTTAAGATTGATTAAAAATATAAATTGTTGACTTACAGCCCTTACAGGAAATGTCACATTTATCTGAAACAAACAAAGCAATATATCAGTTAAATAAACTGCAATTGATTATAATTTATTGGTTTGATAACTTTATTATAAAATAATGTAGTTACATAACGGATTCGTACATATAGTGCATCTTAGAGCTTTGCGATTTTGTCGTGGAGTCTATCTCCTGACGATGCTTCGGTTGCGGGGCGAAACGATTGTTGAGTTTGTGATAGCAAACATACGTAGTGCTTGTGTATTGTGGTGGCGGTGGTGAAGGTTCGTGCATGTGTTTTTACGAATCCTGCATGTATCAGGTATGGAAACGGGTTGTCCACTCTACATTTAGCATTGAATATACTTTTAATTTTACTTCATCGCGGATTATAGCAAAATAATTTTATTATTACTTTTACATCATAGAGTTATTATACTAGAGTAGAAGAGCAATAGGCAGGCCTGTAAGTGAGAGTGTTACAATCTATACTAATGTATAAAGCTGAAGACTTTGTTTGTATGCTCGATTGTTTGAATGTTGAATCTTGATTGTTCAATTGATCAGAATGTTGGGCAATGAAGACGGATGAAAGAAGAGTGCATGGAAAAGAGATGATAATATTAAGGATGTGTGGAGTGATAAGGTTGTATATAATACGAAATGAATATACAAGGAGAAGTCTGAAAGTTGCGTCCATCATAGAAAAGATGATAGGTACAAGATTTGGATGGTATGGACATGTAATGAGGAAGGATGAAAATGTGACATGTGGCCAAAGAGAGCCGTAACTATTGGATTGTGTGAAATGTGCATATAAAAGGAGTGGCGCCAGAGTTGAATGATAGGAGAGAGACCCTACTTAGAGTAGAGTAGGGGCAGGAGATTAATGAACAATTTACATTTCATCATTGTTATCTTTTGCAAGATCAGAGAATGAATGAATGAATGACACTTTTATTGAACACCACAAAATTAAAGTTAAAACTAAAAATGATAATCTAAAATTTAATAAAAGTAGTGTTACACTCTGGCGAACTTATTGCTATATAGCGATATCTTCCAGATAACCAGAGTACTTTAATCCAAGTTCTTTCTTTTATGTAAACCCCTTATAACATGGTTTCTGTATCAGCCTTCTTTTAATAAATAATAAATATTTATAAATATATGTGACACTTACACACACGGTCGTCCGTCCCCAAAGTAAGTAACTTAATACTTGTGTTATGGTAGACAGACAACTGGTGAATATATACTTATATATTTTTTAAATACATACTTAAATACAAATATACACCCAGGCTCAAAGACCAACAAATTCATTTATAGATAATTTTAGCCTTCGGCGGGAATCGAACGCGCGACCCGCCGAACCGATAACTGACTGAAATAACCGATAGTTATTTTGAACTGCTGTAATCCAGTTAACTGTTTGATTTTCGCAGTTCTTAGATTTTACATTGCATTTTGCACTTTGGAATTCCGGAAAGTAATGTCTTCGTGTATAAACAACAATTTATGTAATGGTGAACAAAATATTTGTTTATAATGTAATTATTATAATTAATTTCGCTATCTGTATGTAAACATTGGATATAGTCAAGGTACACTCAGATAAACTGAATAGATCCGTGTACATCTCAGGTCAAATAGATCAAATATATGAATCATTACTGTTTACGCCGTGTGGTATCCGGCTGAATAGAATAGTACCACCCTCATTTCTTACCGAGGTGTCGTAAAAGGCGACTAAGGTTAGTTGACGTTAGGCAGGCGGCTGGTGGTAAAATACGTAGCCAAATCATGTGACAACATGTTTGTAACATGTTGTGCCGACCCCACTTAGTGGGATGAGGGCAGGAGGATGATATGAATCATTACTGTTTATTGAAACAACAAATGCACCAATGCGGATTGGTAAGTTATACATATCACTAGAATTCTTCAGAGATATCCAGGATCAAGCTGTGATAGCCAAACGGTAAGACTGTACGATACTTTCGAGGAGTCACGGGTTGAAACCCGGGCAGACACCAATGAGTTTTTTCTGTTAAAACTTATGTGTCTAATTGATATTGCAATTTATCACACGCTTTTCGGTGAAGAAAAATAGTGAGGAAACCTGCATATCTCTAGAGAAATCTGGGGATATGTGTAACCTACCAATCCGCATTGGAGCAGCGTGGTAGATCTAAGCTCCTAGCTAAGCTAAGCTGAGCTTAGGCCTTCCAACAATGGGATGGTAACAGACAGTTACTTTTACTTAACTTACGTCATTATCCTCATGCCCTTGTCCCACTCTTGGTGGGGACGGCACATTATGTTATAAACACGATCTCTTGGCTCCTACCCTTCTCTCCAGAAATGGAGAGAGGAGGCCTAAACCCAACAGTGGGATTGTAACAGGCCGCTACTCTATTATCAATTAGATACATAAGTTTTAACAGAAACTGTGTTATAAATTACAATTATCAATTAGAAACATAAAGTTTTAATAGAAAAACTGTGTTATAAATTACAATTATCAATTAGAAACATAAGTTTTAATAGAAAAACGCATAGATGTTCGGAATTAGATGATTATAAAAAAATAAATCTCTCTGAGTCTTCCCGGATCTATCTCATTTTTGTGATGGAGATATTTCAGGGTTAGAGAGCGACCGAAGTAACTGTTTATTCCAGGACTAAAGCACGGCAGTGAATTGGTAACAGGCCGTTACTTTTACTATTTAATTTAATAACTCTTTTATATTGTTTATTTGTAGCTATGTATGGTGTTTATTTTGTTGGTGGCCTTTTTAAATAAATAAATGAAGCTAGTAAACAAATAAATGAAATATCAAAATCCATGAGACGATTCTTCCCATTTATCCATCCCGTAATCGAATACTGAGTGCTCCGGGCCAATTACCTAATTTAACTCGTTGGGGGACTGGATCGTCTGTCTGTTTTATTTGGGGCCCGTCGAACCTACTGTGGAAACTTCGAGAATCATATCACAATGATTGACTGATTGGTTTATTTACTACTAGCCAAGTGGATGACTATATAATATCGTAGAGGTATTGTGGTATCCGACGAAGAATATCTTGGCTAAAAAATCTACGCCGTTGGTTTGGCAAAAGTACTCGTTCCCTATTCAGAGCAGCGGTATCGAAAGTATCCGGTTTAGTAGAATAGACCACCCTCCTTCTTACAGTAAGGTAAGTTGACGTCAGGCAGTCGGCCGGTCGTAAAAACGCAGCCAAATCATGTTACAACATGTTTATAATATGTTGTGCCGACCCCACTTAGAGTGGAATAAGGGCAGGAGGATATATAGATAGATAGGTATCGAAAGTTAAAATTGCCTTAATGATCGCCGAACTTTGCGAGATGATGGCACGTTAAGAAGATTTTGGTATCCGGCTGTGATTAGAATAGACCACACTCATTTCCTACCGAGGTGTCGTAAAATACGAAGGTAAGTCGACGAGTCCAGCTGAGTAAAATAGACAACCCTCATTTCTTGCTGAGTTGACGTCAAAGACGACTAAAGTAAGTAGGCCTACCGTCTGGTATCCGGCTGAATAGACCACCCTCCTTCTTACCGAGGTTTCGTTAACGACGTCTAAGTTAAGTTGACATCAGGCACGTGGCCAGTCAAAGAATAACTAGTCAAATCATGTGGCATGTTGTGCCGACCCCACCTTTGAGTAGGATAAGGGCAGGAGCGGTGTTGTGCACTTTTTGTGATGGGTAAAAAAATGTTGAACTCTATCCATGACACGTGATCGAAAATTCGTAAAACGGTGGGAGAATAGACCGCCAGCGTGACGTAGGAGAGGAAGTATCCCGCTCTCTTTCTTTCGAGAAAAAAGAAAAGAGCCGGTAGAAAAAAGAGCCTGCGCCCGCTGAATTTCTCTCAAAACAGAACTTAACAGTTAAAAAATATGCTTCGAAACATAAAATACGTGCACAAACCTCCACCACCGTCGCCACAATACACAAGCATTACGCACGTTCACTATCACAATCGTCTCGCCTCACATTTTTGCATGTGTTTTTAGAAATCCTACATGCATCGGGTATGAAAACTAATAGTGTACTCTACATTTAGCATAATATATATTTTCTATTTATCGCGGATTATATCAAAATAATTTAATTATTACTTTTTTAATATGGATCTCCGCAAAGTATCGCCTACTTCTAGAAATTTAATATACTCCGATCGCTACTAAATTGTACAGGACAATCCACTGGGTCATTCTAAAGATTGTCTAAAAAGTTCATTAGAATTGGTCCAGCCATTTTGGCGTATATAAAGGACATACAGACAAACATTATTTTTTATATAGTATATAAGGTGACTCGCCTTGGCAGTGAATGTCACGCAAACAAGCGATAACATGTGAACAGTTTCTGCGAGTTATCACTGACCCCTTTATCAATTTTATTAATAAGTATTATTGTTTGTAATAAATGGTATACTGTGTAAAGTCAATTTGGCGATAAGTTTGGCAAGTGAATGAATTCTATATAACTTATGGTGACCTCTGACCATAGAGATATTGTATATACTAGAGCAGAGTAGGTATAGTCAGGGCTTTAAGTGTAGTAAAACATCCTATTCTACTAATATTATAAATCTTACTAATATTATAAATGCGAAAGTTTGCGAGTATGGATGTGCGTTTGTTACTTATTCACGCCGAATCCGCTGAACCGATATCGATAAAATTTGGCACAATTATTACTTATTAGCCAGCGCCAGTTGATCCCCCGCGTGAAAAGATTAAAACCGTGATATAGACTTTTGATAACCATAAAAATGGTAAAATGGGTTAACCATAAAAGCTAGATATATACTGTTGCGGACTTTTATTTAGAACTTTAAGAGGGGAACAATTTTGTGATACATGATTTTTGAATAACTAATACAGTTTACTCAGCGCATGTAAGGAAAGCTTTAAATGATGCCGTTTTCGTACTATTTTTTATTGCTGCTCCTCTCCTATTCGTCTTAGCGTGATGTTAAATACCCTATAGCATCTAGACTTAATAAATGAACTATCCTACACTAAGAATTTTTCGGGACAGCCAAAACGTTGTTATAAACGAAGTCGCGAGTACTAGTAAAGCAATATACAGACAACAATGTTACATAAAATTATAATTCAGTGGCAGATATCATCGTTGCTAACAGAATGATAATTTTATATAATTGGCAATAACATTATTACAGATAGGGTCAACTTTGACCTTAGATTGTGCTATCTTTTGTATCCACCTTGAGGCTCCTCAATATATTCAAGTCTTTATTAATTCAAATTCAAAATATTTTTTATTCAAGCTTGTAAACAAGTGCTTTTGAATCGTCAACTCTACTGCTGGTTTGAAAAGCTGTTCCTACTGAGAAGAGCCAGTAAGAAACTCGGTTGCTCTTTTCATAATGTAATTCTTATTAATAGTTACATTTAGTTATTACTGTCTTCCACGCATTCTTATCTATGTAATCCTCAAGAGTATAGTAAGCTTTCTGTATTAGCTTCAAGATGTGCTTAATTTAATGGTGTTAACGATGTTACTATCCCACGAGTGGGAATAGGTATTTTTCCGTTTCAGGAAGTGCTGGAACTTACACCTACCACGCTGCTCCAATGCGGATTGGTAGGTTACACATATCTTTAATTTTTTCCAGAGATATGCAGGTTTCCTCACGACGTTTTTTTTTCACCGAAAAGTGTGTGATAAATTGCAATTAATTAGATTCAAATTCAAAATATTCTTTATTCAAGTAAACTTGTAAACAAGTGCTTTTGAATCGTTAACTCTACTGCTGATTCGGAAAGCTGTTCCTACTGAGATGAGCCAGCAAGAAATTCGGCGGTTGCTTTTTAAAAATATAATTCTTAGTACTAGATACATTTAGTCACTACTGTCTTGTACAGGGTCGAAGAGTAGCTATATCCACACATTCTTATCTTCTAAATAATCCTCAACAGTATAGTAGGCTTTCTGTATCAGCCTCTTTTTAACAGTGTTTTAAAACTGCTGTAATGGCAAAGCTAAAATCTCACTACTGGGCTATCACAGCTTACTTTATGTTAAAATACCCTCAATAATATTGTTGTAATCGTCTTTGCGATCGCAAAATTGTCATTTATTTAACCTTTATCTTAAGCTTCAATAGTCCCAGATTTGATTACCAGTTAAGTAATGAATGTGTAACAGACAGACAGAAAGAAAGCCATAATTCCGCATTTATATTATAAGTATAGATTAAAAAAATTTGATACACTAATAGCTTTAATGGCAACAACTTAAAAAAAGCTTTTATATAAGTATTATGTTGAAAGAGCAACCGCCGAGTTTCATGCCGGCTCTTCTCGGTAGGAACAGCTTTCCGAACCAGTAGTAGAATTGACGATTCAAAAGCACTTGTTTATAAGTTTGAATAAAAAATATTTTGAATTTGAATTTAAAAATTTGCTTTTAACAAAATTTCATGTTCCTACTATTCCGTTGAGGAGCTCCCTGGAGCCAATCCTGGCAGCATCAGGTCATGCTTATCATAAAAATGCATTGTCATCGGGACTAGACCAGTATGTAAAATATCAGTTCAATCGGACACCGGGAAGTGGGTTTAATTTAACTTGCAAGATTCCACCTTCATATACATACAAAGTTAAATGAAAGCTTCTAAAAATGGTTTCAACTGTATATTATTATTTTATCTTGTCTTGGAGACATTCTGTCAATAATTATTGTAACGAATTATGTAAATAATAAAGCTGTGATTTGAGGTGTAACCATCTTGTTTGAAAGCTTCCTTAATTTTCAAAAAAGAGAGAGTTTCTTTTCGGTAAGAGCAATATTTAGAGCCATTTTTAGCTTCATTTATCTTATTGATCCTTGACGATTCAAACGTGCTTGAAAAAGCTTCATATAAGCTTTTTAATAAAGATTATTTTATTTGTATTGGAATTATGTACATAATTATAAAATAACATAATTAAGCTGTGGTTTTTTTACTAAGATGATGTACAACGTTTTTTATTATTATAGATCTTCGCAAAGTAATGTTCTAGAAAATGTATAAGTAATTTAAAAAAATAAATAGAATTATTTAGTTTATGAGGTAAAAACTTAAAGCGAGTATTCGAGAGTGCGTTTATAAAAAACAATTGCAAATAGAAATTAACAGATTAATTTATTAATTTTCCAGAATTTTTTGTTATCGCGAATAATGGTATGATAATTATTATTATTTTTATATTAAAGGAGCTAATATAAGTTACTCAAAAATTGAGTGTTATACATATATTTTCACTGCTAATTAAACAGATTTAATCTAATATTTAACAATAAAAATTAATTAATTTTATTATATTTACAAGTTTCTATATACAAGTATTATTAATATAAGCTACAATAGTACTTAATATTATCCATATAGTCCAATGTCGTAAAATAAGACAAATGTAACTTGATGTCAGGCAGGCGGCCGGTCGTACAAAACGCAGCAAAATCATGTGACAGCATGTTTATAACATGTTGTGCCGACCCCACTTAGAGTTGAATAAGGGCAGGATGATGATTATCCATATATTCCAGCAATTTGGCTGTGACAAAGGAGAGCCAGGTAGACCGAAATTATTCAAAAACTTACCAGTGTAGGCAGGGGTCCATAATACAGCGAGTAGTAAAACACTAAAAATTCTATAACTTATACTATAGGTCCCCATTTTGTCGGGGTGTATGTTATATCACTTAATCAGTCTCTAGAATACTTTTATAAAACACACAGACGTCTAGCTACCACCACGTCTGGATGGCAAATGCAATAACGCTCGCCCCTCTCCCGCTTTTATAGGTGCACCGCCATCTTTAAAACAATCAACGTTTGAAAATCGAATTATAAAACTTTATATAAATACTGTTTACTGATGATAATGTAGTTTTAGGAGTACCAAAGGTCGTAATAGGTTTGTTTTATTACAATTAACAAATTAACCAAGTTACTTTTATGTTGGAATAGTAAATATATTTAATTATTATGTAATAGGCTAAAGGAAGCTGTGGTAGTCCAGCGGTAACACCGTGCGCCTCTTTCAAGGAGGTCTAGGGTTCAAACCCCGGGCAGGCACCAATGAGTTTTCTAGTATAAAAAACTTATGTGTCTAATTGATAATTGCAATTTATCACACGCTTTTCGGTGAAGGAAAACATCGTGAGGAAACCTGCATATCTTTAGAGAATTCTGGGGATATGTGTAACCTACCAACCCGCATTGGAGCAGCGTGGTAGGTCTTAGCTCCAATCCTTCTCTCCAAAAAAAAAAAAAAACGGAGAGAAGAGGCCTATTCCCAGCAGTGGGATAGTAACAGGTCGTTACTTAGGCTAAAGGAAGTTTTTCGTACAGAACACTACGTCCACTGATATCTTAAAATAGATTTAATTAAGTGTAAGGAACATGTAATATATATAAATCATATTACATTACAATTGAAGAATATATTAAAATGTTTTACCCGCTGTGTGGTATCCGGCTGAGTAGAATAGACTATCCCCATTTCTTACTGAGGTGTTATAAAAGGCGACTAAGGTAAGTCGGCACGCCATGTGTTATTCGGGTAGAATAGACCAACCTCTTTCTTATCGAGGTGTCATAAAAGGCGACTAAAGTAAGTTAACTCATTGTGGTATCCGGTTGGTTAGAATAGACAACCCTCTTTTTTACTAAGGTGTCGTAAAAGGCGACTAAGGTAAGTTGACCCACTGTGTGGTATCCGGTTGAGTAGAATAGACAACCCTCTTTCTTACCGAGGTGTCGTAAAACATGACTAAGGTAAGTTGACGTCAAGCAGCGGCTGGTCGTAATACGTATCCAAATCATGTGACAACATGTTTATGAGGTTTTGTGCCTTACATAGAGTGGGATAAGGGCAGGCAGATGATAATGAAGAATATATAAAAATGTTTTGCCTTGAAAATCCTTGAAGCTTCGTAATTGCAGCTTTGTTATGTAAAAAGCATATTTTAAAAAAGGTTTTAAAATTTTTTTGTCTCTAATGTTAACTGTTGAGGAGTTCCCTCATCTGGAGCTATTCCTGGCAGCATCATGTCATGCTTACCATAAACATGCATTGTCATCGGAACTGAAACATTATGTAAAATTTCAGATCAATCGGACACCGGGAAATGGGTTAAATTTAACTTGCAAGATTCCACCTTCACATACATACACGGTAAGTTAAATAAAAGCTTTTAAAAATCATCATCCTCCTGCCCTATCCCTCTCTAAGTGGGGTATGCACAACATGTAACAAACATGTTACATGATTTGGCTGCGTTTTTACGACCGGCCGCCTGCCTGACGTCAACTTACCTTAGTCGTATTTTACGAAAAGTCGGTAAGAAGGAGGGTGGTCTATTCTACTAAACCGGATACCACACGGTGGGTCAACTTACCTTAGTCGCCTTTTACGACACCTCGGTAAGAAATAAGGTTGGTCTATTCTACTCAGCCGGATACCACACGGCGGGTCGACTTACCTTAGTCGCCTTTTACGACACCTCGGTAAGAAATGAGGGTGGTACTATTCTATTCAGCCGGATACCACACGGCGTAAATAAAAGCTTTTAAAAATACTATAATAATAACCTCGTAGTTTCTTTCTGGTGTTTTTCGGTAACGGCAACAGCATCATGCCATGGTTACCATAAACCATGCACCATAAACATGCATTGTCATCGAGACTGTAACAGTATGTAAAATTTCAGCTCAATCGGACACCGGAAAGTGGGTCATATTTAACTTGCAAGATTCCTTCACATACACGGCAAGTTAAATAAAAGCTTTTAAAAATATTCAAAAAATTAACCACGTAGTTTCTTTTTGGTTCTTCTCGGTAAGATTCCGAACCAGTTGTAGCTTCATCAATCATATTGATCCTTGATGATTCAAAACTGCTTTCAAAAGCTTATATGAATTAAAATTATTTTGATTTGGTAAGCTTCCATTTACGATAAATCGAAAAGTCGATAAGTCAAAGAATTAACGAGTAGCTATTGTTACATGTTCGCCATTTTTTTCTTTACCTTTCTTGTTTTTACTTCGCTGATCCGCTTATAAACGCAAAAGGTAATCGCTTTTAAAGGTTAACTGGAAAAGATAACTTCGTGATAAGCCCTTTACACATTTTAGTGTACAAATTAGGTTTATAGAATTAGGCGTCACTTTGCGGAGATGCAAATAGAATTCAATTGTGTATAGTTGAATAATATTATCAGAAATTAATTGTGGATCATACTTAAATAATATTATCAGAATTTAATTGTGAATTATAGTTAAATAATATTATCAGAATTTAATTGTGAATTATAGTTAAATAATATTATCAGAATTTAATTGTGAATTATAGTTAAATAATATTATCAGAATTTAATTGTGAATTATAGTTAAATAATATTATCAGAATTTAATTGTGAATTATAGTTAAATAATATTATCAGAATTTAATTGTGAATTATAGTTAAATAATATTATCAGAATTTAATTGTGAATTATAGTTAAAAATTATTATCAGAATTTAATTGTGAATTATAGTTAAATAATATTATCAGAATTTAATTGTGAATTATAGTTAAATAATATTATCAGAATTTAATTGTGAATTATAGTTAAATAATATTATCAGAATTTAATTGTGAATTATAGTTAAATAATATTATCAGAATTTAATTGTGAATTATAGTTAAAAATTATTATCAGAATTTAATTGTGAATTATAGTTAAATAATATTATCAGAATTTAATTGTGAATTATAGTTAAATAATATTATCAGAATTTAATTGTGAATTATAGTCAAATAATATTATCAGAATTGAATTGTGGATTATAGTTAAATAATATTATCAGAATTGAATTGTGGATTATAGTTAAATAATATTATCATCTTTCTCCTGCCCGTATCCCACTCTAAGTGGGGTTGGTACAACATGTTTTAAACACGCTGTCACATGATTTAGCTAGGTATTTTACGACCGGCTACATGACTGACGTCAGCTTAGTCTACTTTTACGACACCTCGGTAGGAAATGAGGGTGGTTTTTTCTACTAGGATGGATTCCGCACGATATTTTTTTTATTATTTTATAAATAAATAAATATATGGGACACTTAAAGTAAGTAACTTAATACTCGTGTTATGGGTGACAGACAACTGGTAAATATATACTTGTATAATTTTTAAATATATTAAATACAAATATACACTCAGACTCGAAGACCGACAAATAGAAAATTTTGGCTCTCGGTGAGAATCGTACCAACGACTCTCGGAGCTAAAGGCAGAATCACTACCCACTGCGCCATCGGGCCAGTTAAACGTTAATCGCGGATTACAGTTAAGTATTATGTTTTTTTATGTACTTTTCTGGGATCAATATAGTTCTTCGCTAACATTTGTTATTATACAAAACTGTTGATATTTCTGGAAATTATACAAAGGATATTTAAGAAATATGAAGTTTATTGTTAAGCCGATGAGTTATAGATAAGTTAACTAATTAGTTATCTCTAACAATTGTTTACAGTTTGTTTTTAGCATAATTAGTGTTGGATAATTCCAGGGATTTGAAATCCAATGGGTTTGTTTGTTTAGAAAACGAATGGTAGGTAAATAGTTCATATATATGTATAGTACCAGGTTGACTGAGCCTTGCTCAGTCATCATCTTCCTGCCCTCATCCCACTCTAAGTGGGGTCGGCACGACATGTTATAAACATGTTGTCACATGATTTGGCTATGTATTTTACGACCGGCCGCCTGCCTGACGTCAACTTATCTTAGCCGTATTTTACGACACCTCGATAAGAAAGAGGGTGATCTATTCTGCTTAACCGGATACCACACGGTGAGTCAACTTACCGTAGTCGCCTTTTACGACACCTCGGTAAGAAATGAGGGTGGTACTATTCTACTCAGCCGGATACCACACGGCGGGTCGACTTACCTTAGTCGCCTTTTACGACACCTCGGTAAGAAAAGAGGGTGGTACTATTCTACTTAGCCAGATACCACACGGCTATGAGCCTTGCTCGGTAATAAAGATAATTAAAAAAAAGAAAGTTAAAAAAAAGGAAAAAAAAATTGGGTAGGTGGGCCTCGGTCCTAGGTATTTCCATTTCTCGCGACCACCCGTTCCCCGAATAACCTACGCTGACTTAACATTTAACGGCAAAAATAGTATGTACAAAAATTATTATTTTTGTATTATGAATCTCCGCAAAGTAACGCCTAATTCTGTAAATTAGGCAAAAATAGTGTTGTATATATCAAAATCATTTCAAAAATCAAAATCATTTATTTGCTTTAAACATGAATTACAGATGTTAATAAATAATTTCAGAACATGTTTAGCCAGAATTGACATGCAAATTTTTAACAATAAATTTAAGAATCAATTAATTATATAATTATAAATATATGTATGTATTTTTAGTATTAAATTGCTTATTAAAAATATAGAAGTATTTTTTTTTCTAAAAACTCTTGTACAGTATAAAAACATTTATCAAGCAACCATGTAAAAAGTTCTTTTCTAAATTGTCTGCTTGGTAATTCAATTAGGCTAAGAGGTAACTTATTAAATATTTTGACACACATTGCATAACTATTTTGTTTGTAAAATTCGTTTTTTGGTCTATGAGTGAAAACTAATCTGTTGCGATTTCCCGTGCATCTTGGATGAATTTCGCGTGCTTTGGTAAATAAATGATTATGTCGCTTTTCAAACATACCAATTTCAAATATATAGAGACTAGGATATATAGTCAATGATATATAGGAATATATATGAATATAGGATATGTAGTCAATGTAAATTTTAGTATTTTTTTAATGCCCAAAAACAGTCCGCCCGTTACCCATTGGGCTATCACAGCAACACGTTTGAAGGCTAAAAATATCATTTTCATGCAAATCTACATTTTAGGGTTTTTTCAATGCCCAAAAAGAGGGATAAAACAATTTTTTTTTAAATAAAACCTAATTAGATCGATTTTTCTCCCCCATTACCCTTACATGCTGAATTTCAGGAACATCGTTGGAGCCGTTTCCGAGATTCCGAAAATATATATACATACAAGATTAATGATATTATACGTATTTTTTGACGTGACAACGTCTTAAATTAGGTTGCGGCTTGGAGTCACTCATGAAAAAGTGTAACGCCCGCTCACGTCTGTTACGATGCGTCACCGAACGAAAGAGAGGCCCGCCGGACTGGCGAATGCCTTGCGTCTCTCTCCCACTCCAATCCATCACATTTAAAAAGACGTTGTCACGTAAAATCTTTGCCCGTAAAACCGACTTTACAGGCAACCTTTTTTTTTAATATATATATATTTTGTAACATGTCTCATTCACTATCTCGGGTACAAGAGCTACGTGTATAATTTTAATCTACTATTTCCACTCAGTTCTTTGACTCCAAGCAGAGAGTAGGGTTCAATGATCTGTAATATATAAACAATATTATCGTGGAGTCATAATATAAACGTAATGATTGTTAAAATTTATTTAAACACTAACTAACTTACAAAAGTAATGAGAATATTATTTTGCTATAATCCGCGATAAAAGAAAATATATGTAATGCTAAATGTAGAGTGTACTATTCGTTCTCATACCTGATACATGCGGAATTTGTAAGAACTCATGCACTACCCGACACCGATGGTACAACAAAACACAAGCACTGCACACATTCGATGCTTTGCGATTTTGTCGTGGAGTCTATCTCCTGACGATGCTTCGGTTACGGGGCGAAACAATTGTTGAGATTGTGGTGGTGAATGTGTGCAGTGCTTGTGTATTGTTGTGCCAGCGGTGTCGGGTAGTGCATGAGTTCTTATAAATTCTGCATGTATCAGGTATGAGAACGAATAGTACACTCTACATTTAGCATTACATATATTTCCTTTTATCGCGGATTATAGCAAAATAATATTCTCATTACTTTTGTATTATGGACCTCCGCAAAGTAACGCCTAATTCTATAAATTACTAACTAACTTGCCCCGGTTTTACACGAGTAACGTATTATGCCCTGACTGACCCCTTGTTTCCGTTCATCATTCTCCTGACCTTATCCCACTCTAATGGGTCGGCACATGTTGTCACATGATTTGGCTACGTATTTTATGACCGGCCGTCTGCCTGATGTCAACCTTAGTCGCCTTCAACGACACCTCAGTAAGAAACGGAGGTCTATTCTACTCAGCTGGATACAACACGGCAGGTCAACTTACCTGAGTGGAAATCCATAATACAAAAATAATAATTTTTGTACTATTTTTGCCGTTAAATGTTAAATCAGCGTAGCTTATTCGGGGAACGGGTGGTCGCGAGAAATGAAATTACTTAGGATCGAGCCCCACCTACCCTATTATTTTTTCACTTTTTTTAATTTTTTTTTTTATTTAAAAAAAATTACAAACCAGGTACTATTAAAAAAATGACGATATCAATTATAAGAAAACCGGTTTCAAAAAATTCTAATTCGTATCTATTATACAAATAACGCCGTGTGGTATCCGGCTGAATAGAATAGTACCACCCTCTTTTCTTACCGAGGTGTCGTAGAAGGCGACTAAGGTAAGTCGACCCGCCGTGTGGTATCCGGCTGAGTAGAATAGTAACACCCTCATTTCTTACCGAGGTGTCGTAAAAGGCGACTAAGGTAAGTTGACTCACCGTGTGGTATCCGGTTAAGTAGAATAGACCACCCTCTTTCTTATCGAGGTGTCGTAAAATACGGCTAAGATAAGTTGACGTCAGGCAGGCGGCCGGTCGTAAAATACGTAGCCAAATCATGTGACAACATGTTTATGACATGTTGTGCCGACCCCACTTAGAAGTGGGATAAGGGCAGGAAGATGATGATCTATTATACAAATAGTTGAAGTCTTGGCTTAGTTATTTAACAACCAAAATACGTATGAAATAATATAAAAATGGATGTGTTCACGAATTATTGATAAAATATTTAAATTACTTTTCTACTTTTAATACAATAGAAGTCAAGTTAAAAAGGTTTTAAAAAAGCTTTTATCAAAATTTCATGTTCCTACTGTTAGCCGTTGAGGAGTTTCCTAGTCTTGACTCAATCCTGGCTGCAGCAGCAAGTCATGCTTAGCATAAATGTGTAGTGTCATCGAGACTGGACCTGTATGTAAAATTTCAGCTCAATCGGACACCGGGAAGTGGGTAAAATTTAACTTGTAAGATTCGCCTTCACAAACATACACGGTAAGTTAAATAAAAGCTTTTGATAAAAGAGGTATTTAATCTATGCTTCCCAATATTGCTTCCCATCGGAATTTATTATGGTTAAACGCAAGCTTAACAAAAAAGGTATAATCTATGCTTTACAACATTGCTTTTCGTCAGGATTTATTATGGGTCAAGCGCAACCTTAACAAAAAAATATAATCTATGCTTCAAATTATTGCTTCTCATCGAGATTTATTATGGTTAAATGCAAGCTAAACAAAAAAAGGTATAATCTATGCTTCACAACATTGCTTTCGTCACGATTTAAAATAGTCAAGCGCAACCTGAACATTGTGTACTTATAACGCTCGCTGGATTTTAGGCAAAATACTATCTTTTGCCATTTTTTTAAAAGCTTTTATTTAACTTGCAATGTATGTATAAGAAGGTGGAATCGTGCAAGTTAAATTGGACCCACTTCCCGGTGTCCGATTGAGCTGAAATTTTACATACTGGTAGAGTCCCATGACAATGTTTATGTTAAGCATGACCTGATGCTTCCAGGATTGGCTCAAGACAAGGAACTCCTCAACGGTGAACAGAAGAGACATTAAATTTTATTAAAAGCTTTCTTAAAAGCTTCTTTAACTTAGCTTGTTTATAATCTATGCTTCACAAGTTAACGGAATTTAAACATTCACAACACAATTACTATGTTCAAGTGCGACTTATATAAAAAATTGTAATATTCTTCTCAATATTCTATTGTTTAATCTTCTTCTTCCTGCCCTTATCCCACTCTAAGTGGGGTCGGCACAACATGTTATAAACATGTTATCACATGATTTAGCTACGTATTTTATGACCGGCCGCCTGCCAGACATTAACTTGCCTTAGTCGTGTTAGTCTTAGTCGTTTTAAAGGTAAGTAACATTTGTCGTATTTTACGACACCTCGGTAAGAAAGAGAGCGGTCTATTCTACTCAACTAGATACTACACGGTGGGTCAACTTGCCTTAGTCGCCTTTTACGACAGATCGGTAAGTTATGAGAGTGGTGTATTCTACTCAGCCGGATACAACACGGCTTTATTATGGTCAAGTGCAACTTACATAAAAAATTGTAATATGCAATATTCTATTATTTAATCTTTATAACTATCAATTAATTGGAAACGAGAGGTCAAAGTTAACTTTGTATTGCGAGCTTGCGATATTTTATCGATATAATGGCGGATGTCGTTTAGTATCTTGCACGTGTTGACATAACTTATTTCCAATGATGGGTGAATCACTTTAATTATTTGCAATACCTACGATTATTGCATATCAAATCAAAATAATCTTTCAACAACAAAAAAATAATATTATTCCCTATAATCTATATTCAAATTCAAATTCAAAATATTCTTTATTCAAATAAACTTGTAAACAAGTGCTTTTGAATCGTCAACTCTACTGCTGGTTCGGAAAGCTGTTCCTGCCGAGAAGAGCCAGCAAGAAACTCGGCGGTTGCTCTTTTAAAAAAATATAATTCTTAATATAATTTACATTAAGTCGTTACTGTCTTGTACAGGTTCAAAGAGATCTATATCCACACATTCTTATCTTCTAAATAATCATCAAGAGTATAGTAGGCTTTCTGTATCAGCCTCTTTTTAACAGTGTTTTTAAACTGCTGTAATGGCAGTGCTGAAATTGATTGCGGAATCTTATTATAGAATCTTATACCAAAACCCACAAACGAGTTACGCACTTTTGCAAGGCGCAAAGCAGGAACCGCAAGCTTATGTCGGTTCCTGCTTTGTCTATTGTATACAATTGTCTATTGTATAAAAATAATAATAAAATTAATTCCCTATAATCTGCGATGAAGTAAAATAGAGAATATATATAATGCTAAATTTAGAGTGGACAATACGTTTTCATGATACATGCAGGATTCGTAAAAACACATGCACAAATTTCCATCACAATATCCATAATATTATTCAAATATTATGAATGTTTTTATGCCTGTCTGTTACACTTTCACAGCTTCGGAAGTATAATTCATGAAATTTAGTAAAGCCCATATCGAAAATATAAAAGACTTAAATAATTTATAGAACTAGCGGCCTACCCTGCTTCGCACGGGTATAAAATATATAGCCTATGTCACTCAGTGAAAAAAATGATTAAAATCGATCCAGTAGTTTTGATTTATTCATTACTGCCCGTGGCCCGCAAGCGTTAAATTTGGAGAAAAACAATTCTCTCTCCCTATACCAAGAAGATATCCTGCTATCTTTGGAATGTCTAAATTCATATACTACATATTTACATTTTACATTTTTCCCTATATATTTTATGTTTAAAATTAATTACAGAATGTTTTTATATACAACATTCATAGCTTTGTTATCATTAGACAATACAAACATGTTTTCTTTAGAGGTTACTCTTAAAAGAGCGACATTTAGTTGCGCGTCCGATCGCTGCTAAATTCGAAGTGCTATAGGGCGAAGCGCGGCCTCCTCGCGGGATTTTAAATCTGTGATATCTTCGAAAATGTTCATTTAAATTACATGCTGTGAACGTTCATATTGATCTATATTAAATCAACAATGTATTTAACGTACTTAATTGGATAAGAAATAATGCTATATTGTATAAAAATTGCTTCGAAAATAAGACATTATTTTTCGTATAAAAGTTAATGACAAAAAATGCTATTGTGGGTTATCCATAAGAGATAGACATATACCATAGCGGACTTTTCTGTAGACTTTTTCAATGTGTACAAATACTTAGTACATCATTTTGATAAATCTCGTAGGGTTTAGCCTGCGTTTGCAATGTAAGCGAAAAAAGTAATTATTTACGACATCACATAAGAAACCTTAAAAATTACAGTATTTCTCTACTCCATATTGAATATTATTATACATTCCTCTTGAATCACTCTATCTATTAAAAAAACCGCATCAAAATCTGTTGCGTAGTTTTAAAGATTTAAGCAGTCATAGGGATATAGGGACAAACAAAGAATGTGACTTTGTTTTATACTATGTAGTGATAATCCCTATAGCATGATTCAATATTCACGCGCGATGGCTTATTATTAGCGTATTTCATATATAACTTTGGTGTTTCTATACCGATTTCAATGATTCTTTTTTTACACAATGGTTAATACTATTCACTTTTTTATTTAGGGATGACTGAGAGTGATATAAACGTAGGAGTAGACAAATATAACCAGAAAGCTTCGAACTGCTAAGCTATCGGGAGTTACACGTGTTATTGTGAGTCAACCATAAAAGATAGACATATGCTGTCGTGGGATATTTTTTATATAATTTTAAGGAGAACATTTCCGCCATACATGATTTCTGTGTAGCTTTAACCATCAAGGTTGCACACGCGACGAAAGCTTAAAAAATGGAGTAACTTCTCCCGTTTTCCCGACAATTCCCTTCACTGCTCTGCTCCTATTGATTGTAGCGTGATGAAAAGTATACTATAACCAGCCCAGGAGTATGAAAAAAAATTGTACCGAGTTTCGTTAAAATCCGTGAAGTAGTTTTTGTTTCTATAACGGTTATACAGACAGACAGACAGACAGACAGACAGACAGACAGACAGACAGACAGACAGACAGACAAAATTTTTACTGATTGCATTTTTGGCATCAGTATCGATCCCTAATCACCCCCTGATAGTTATTTTGGAAATATATTCCAGTTACAGAATTGACCTCTCTACAGATTTATTATAAGTATAGATTAGGCGTTACTTTGCGGTGATCCATAATACTAAAGTAATAATAAAATTAATTGCTATAATCCGCGAAGAAGTAAAATAGAAAATATATATAATGCCAAATGTAGAGTAGACAATCGGTTATCATACCTGATACATGCAGCATGACACATAAAACACATGCACAAACCTTCACCATCCACCACAATACACAAGCATTACACAAGTTCACTATCACAAACTCAACAATCGTTTCGCCCCGCAACCGAAGCATCATCAAAAACAGACTCCGCGACAAAATCGCGAAGGTTTTGCGATTTTTTCGTGGAGTCTATCTCTTGATGATGCTTCGGAAAGGCTTTGATATTATATCCATATAAGAAAGTATAATCGCAATTCGTTTAACGGCTAGAGCGATACCAAAATTAGCTGTTACACCGACGCCATTGCTTAAGCAATCATTAAACGTCCTAGTGGTGTTTATTTTGACTGCTTACGCAGCGATTTGAACAGTGGTTTAAGTTAATTATCATTTATAAGTAAATCTTAAGTAACCAGTAACTACTTATTTATTTATTGACACGCCAACAGTTAATAGGCCAAGCAAAAACAAAATACAGGTCAATAAAAAGTTTAAAAGCAAGCCTACTTACTAATAAAAGGTTCGAAACAACATTCATAAACTTAAGTGACCGATCCTTGCCCGGTAATTTTTAGAATGATATAAAAAAAATTTAATTAAAAAAAAATTGAAAAGAAATGAAAAAATAATAGGGCAGGTGGGGCTCGATCCTGGGTATATGCACCTCTTTAGGCCGTCTGTTCCCCAAATTAACTACCATGACTTTACGTTTGACAGCGAAATATTGTAATTGTATTCAACGTAAATTGCCAAAAAATTTTAGAGCCCGAAATCAGGGATATACCGACATTTTTTTTAATCAAACTTATTTAGTTCAATTTTACTCCTCCAAAACCCCCTTCATGCTTAATTTCAGGAAAATCGTTGGAGCCATTTCCGAGATTCCGAAAATATATATACATACAAGATTAACTCATTTAAATTTCAGAGATATATTACACGTCTTTATTTGTTTGTATTCAATATATCCTCTTCGAAAACAGAAGAGCTGTAACTATACTGTCAATTATAGTAATGCTAATTATTTGCTTATTACATTCTTGTGAGCCCTGACATCTTTGTAACCGCTGACATTTATTTCTGATAACCCCTCGCAGAATTCATGGACCTACACTCCTTGAAACATCTAGAGCGCTCCGTTTATTATTGCTTGCTTTATATCACTTCTTTCTTTCATTAATTTCATTGGCAATGGCAAGAGACATGTAGCATCACAATATATATAGTAATATTCTCTTCATACGTAAAAATATTTATATGTATAAGACGAAATTCGATGTATATCTTAGACATACGAGAGGTCACAAAAAGCTTGTGATACCTGTGTCGCGACTCAGCAGAGTTAGCAACTTATTCGATGGTCTCGGTATTCGCTTTTACAATAAAATTCCGCAATCAATACTAGATCAGAATACAGAAAGGTTTAAGCTAAGTATAAGAGATATGCTTATACGTAAAGCATATTACAAAATTGAAGATTATTTGGATGCTAAAAAAGCCTGGATTTGAAAATCCTTTCAGCTGCATACAAGACTGCGGTTTAATAATGTAAATTATTCTTTTTTTCTGTTCTGTGAGTTTCTTTCTGGTTCTTCTCGGTAAGAGCAACATTTCGAACCAGTTGTAGCTTCATTAATCATATTGCTCCTTGACTTGGTATCCTGTTGAGTAGAATAGATCGCCCTCTTTCTTACGTAGCTGTAGTAAAATACGACTAAGGTGAGTTACAGGCAGGCGACACGTGGCAAAATCATGTGACAACATGTTTATACCAGGATGAAAGGTAAGTAAAAGTCATTATGTTTTCCTTCAACGAAAATAAAGTGATAAATTGCAATTATCAATTGGACACATAAGTTTTAACAGAAAAACTTAATTGGTGCCTACCCGGGGTGTAAACCCGCTATCTCTCAAGGGAATCGCACAGTCTCACCGGCGCATTATCACAATTTGTGTTCAGATACTTATTTTTATATTTTACTAGTAATCGCCAGCGGCTCCGCCCACCTGGTATAAATTAAAACCATAATCTTTTCTTGTCTTTTGATAACCATAAGAAATGTTTAAAGTGAGTTACATGATTTTTGAATAACTACCACCGTTTACTCAGCACACGCAAGGAAAGCTTTAAATTTTGCCGTTTTCGTAATATTTTTTATTGCTGCTCCTCTCCTATTCATCTTAGCGTTATATAGCCTATAGCTTTCCTTGATAAATTGACTATCTTACACTGAAATAATTTTTTAAATCGGTCCAGTAGTTCCTGTGATTAGCGCGTTCAAACAAACAAACAAACTCTTCAGTTTTATATATTAGTATAGATTGATTTTTTTTGTGATGTCTATTGTTTTTACTTATGGTTCCTAATTTTTATATTTTTTGGGTTTTATTTTAAATCGATATCATCATCATCATCTTCCTGCCCTTATCCCACTCTAAGTGGGGTCGGCACAACATGTTACAAACATCTAGTCACATGATTTGGTTACGTATTTTACGACCGGCCGCCTGCCTGACGTCAACTTATCTTAGTCGTATTTTACGACATTTCGGTAAGACAGAGGGTGGTCTATTTTTCTCAACTGGATACCACACGGTGGGTCAACTTACCTTAGTCGCTTTTTACGATACCTCGGTAAGAAATGAATGTGGTCTATTCTACTCAGATACCACATGGCGAGTCGACTAAACTTAGTCGCTTTTTGCGACACGTCGGTAAGAAATGAGGGTGGTACTATTCTATTCAGCCGGATACCACATGGCACTTTATTTTAAATTGATACTTACTTTTAAATCAATGGAACTAAGTTTGACATAAATCTTTTCATGGGATCTCCTCACCATAAGATCTTGCTCAGTCAAAAAAAAAAAGATACAAGTGTTTCTAAAATCGTATTAATTTTATGAAAGGGAGAGATTTTCTTTAGAAATGAAACAAAAGGCTATTGTATAAATGCTTTATTAATTATTCTTATATGTTCTTTTGAGAATTAGTTGATAAAATGAAGCTACAACTGGTTCGGAAAGGTGCTCTTACCGAGAAGAACCAGCAAGAAACTCGGCGGTCACTCTTTTCAAAATTTTTTTTAGTTACATTGGAATATAGATAAATATAACATAGTTATTGTATAGAACCGACACGACGTAATCGCGGCGGGAACTGATTCCCGCCGCGATTACGTCGTGTAAAGAGCTCATGAATAAGTGCCCCGGATGGGTTCGAAACTAGTCGGGCTAACACGATAGAATAACACGTGAGTATAGCCGGTTCTATACATTAACTATGAATACTACTCACGATAGTTTAAATTTAAAAAATATAACATATTTATGTTATACACTCTACATTTAGCATTAAATATATTTTCTATTTTACTTCATCGCGGATTATAGCAAAATAATTTTATTATTACTTTTGTATTATAGATCTCCGCAATGTAACGCCTAATTCTATAAATTATTTTATCTACTCTGATACTATAATACAAATATTATAAAACTGAAACCAAAATTCTTATGACAAACATTACGTATAGGCCAAAAATAAAAGATTAAAAAGTTTTATTACGATACAGGTATTGTATGGACACCTGTATCAAAATACAACTTTTTGATCATAACGATAAACCTATATAACCTCCAGCTGGACCGAGGAGGTTGAACCTTTAAAAAAAAAGGTTTCAATGAACGAGTTCGCGGCGACGCAACACGCATGCGCAATCGATGTTTGCGCCTTGGCGCTAACATTTGACATTTAAAAAATCTTTTCAATATTTAAACAAAGTTTGGTTTTTATTAATATTGTTTTACGTATTATAGTATGAGAGTAGATAGTGTATGACACTGTACATAACTTGGTCTTATAACACTTTTTTTAAAACACACCTAACATAATCTACTATTTTATTATGGATCTCCGCAAAGTAACGCCTACTTCTATAAATTATTTGCTGACTGATTTATTTAGTTCCACTGTAAGCTTTTATCACTGAGATAATCTTTAATTGTTTAGTAAGCTTGTTTAATAATTGATGACCAAGTTATGTGGGGTTTTACTTGCAATTAACATATTAACCTTGATTAATTTCTAAGATATAATGATTTTAGTATCATAATCAATAAATTGTTTTGCTTATACGTAATGTTTATCCAATTTTCATTGCATCGTTACTGCGTCGCTGTTTATTTTTGTTTGTTTGTATGGTATCACTTTAAAGCATTAATGAATATAAAAATGATAAAAAAACAACAATGTGCAATGGCGGACTTATACCAAATCTGGAATCTTTTCCAACCAACTATTCTAAAATTATAAAAATAAGTAAATATTAAGTACAATGAATTAGAATATAAATGACACTTATTTAGTAATAGCAAACAGAAGTTAAATTTAAAGTAATATGAAATAATTAAATAATATTGTATAAATATAATAATATAACAAATATAATTGCAAAAAAATATCCGTTTTATCTCGCTTAATTGCCTCTTCAGGTGACAAGAGGGCTGGCTTTTTCGCACAAAGAATCAGCTTAGCGATTCAGCGCGGAAACGCTGCCAGCATTCTTGGGACCATTCCACGTGAGCATGATTTGTATAGTCCTAGCGTGTAAGTAATTTAAGATAGATATAACTTGTACAGTTTTGTTGTAAATAATAATAAATATAAATATAATATAATTGTTGTCGCCATTAACTTCCGCTTTGTATTTTATAGCAACACAGTCATGAAAAAAGAGTATCGCGCCCTTTAAAATGGTGGCAGCACTGTGACGTGTTGTTTCCGGTTGAGTCTTCCTATTGATAAAACGTTTCACTGACATTCAGTCTTTGTTCGTCATTTAAGAGAAGTGCATCTCGAAGCGGGAATTGTGGTATTCCGTTGTATCGTGTTATTGTATATAGTGTGCGTTAACATAATATACATTAACATATATTTATGTTAGTGTAAATATCACTTATTATTGTCACAGCCTCAACAAGATCCATTTTTGATGTTAAACATAAGAATCTTCAATAATTCAAACTAATGGTCCCTTTACATTTGTCCGTTCTTAAAGTGACTTGATTCCAATACATAAGATTGCAACTTCCATTAGTTTTTCCAAGATTTATGCATAGCTTCTCTTTATCTTCGCAATTATATTGATTATTACTTCAAACAATGCTTAACTAGAAATCGAAACTATTATATATAAGAGATATGCTTATACGTAAAGCATATTACAAAATTGATGATTATTTGGATGCTAAATGCCTGGATTTAAAAATCCTTTTAGCTACAGTGCAGTCACGACGAATTCGCTGAACCAATATAGATGAAATTTGGCACAATTATTCCTTATACACCGGGGTAACATATAGGCTATAGAAATCCTATTAATTCTACAAGAATAGGATGCCATTGATAAGCGATAAAATTCTGCAATCAATACTAGAACAGTCTACAGAAAGGTTTAAATGAAGTATAAGAGATATGCATACGTAAAGCATATTAAAGCCTGGTTTTATAAATCCTTTCAGCTTCATACAGGACTGCGGTTAAATAATGTAAAATTGAAAATGTTTAAAAGATTGACCACCGAGTTTCTTTTTGGGTTTTTCTCGGTAAGAGCAACATTCCGAAACAGTTGTAGCTTCATTAATCATAATGATCCTTGACGATTCAAAAGTGCTTGAAAGAGCTTATTTGAATAATGATTATTTTGATTTGATTAACATGAAATTAACATTATTATATTATTGCATGATTTTCTCTTTTCCATCTCCTCATGTAGAATTTGTCCAAACTAGATGATCCTGCTCTGTTCAATTTCAATCATATTTTTCTGAAGCTTCTTCGTCTCAAATTCAAATAATTCCTCCTTTTCCACTATATATATCTTCCTGTCCTTATCCCACTCTAAGTGGGGTCGGCACAACTGTGTTTTTCTCTTCCATTCTGTCCTATCATTCCTCAACTCTGGCACTACTCTTTTTTCACTATATTCCTTTTTTTCAATGTGACATTTTTCCTTTTTATATCCAACATATGATTATAATATGATATTACTTGTTTGAATCCCTTTACAAGACTTTGATTTATATTTATAACGTTAAAAGCAAACTCTAGCCTCTCAAAATATAGGTTTACCTAGTTTCTAGGCTTTGAGTAAATTTCATCTACATTTAGTATCTATTTTAGTTAAGACAGTTCTATGTAACCATCTTATTTTGGAAAATAAAATATTTGCTTTTGAATTCATAAAGTTTGAAATCTTGACCTGAAACAATATATTCTTTTATTAATTTATCGTTAATCTACTTCTTATCATGTAAACTCTATATATATAATTATGTATATAGTGCCTGACTGTTACTATCCCACTGCTGACATTTTTTATCATATAAATCCTATCATATCCTATCCTGGATGTATCTTTATTACTCTTTCACGTCGAATCCAATCAAGGCTGAACCAATACCAATGAGATTTTGCACAATTGTTCCTTATACACCGGGGTGACATAAACAATAAAAGATAAAGAGAAAATAAAGAAGAAACATATAGAAATCCTGTTAACTCTGCAGGAATAGGATGACATTGAAAAGCGCCATCTATTATCAATCTATCACGCGACAACAGTAAACGCAAACGAAGCAAAGGGTAAAGTATTAAGTATATTAGTACCTTGTATCCGTGACGCATAGAATGGAAATTTTGTTTTTGTTTGTGTCCTTCTTGATTTTGTCTTCAAATGTCTCCTTAAAGTGTTTTCCTTTTCATTCATCTTTGACGCTATTTGAAAAGGTGATGGTATGACAAAGTCATGCCCATATTTGAGGTAAGAAGATAGTTTGCTGTGGAAAGATAAACTTTTGAGTTATAATCGATTAATCGATATAAAAATAATATAATATATACTTACCATATCAAAGGAGAAGATGGTATAGAAAAATAGGAGGAGCTCTGATAGGCTTTTCCGTCATGGTTCTCCAAATGATACCATCAAAAGAGCTCTTGCCAACATCGACATTCCTGCTCTTCTTGAGCCTTCGGGGATATGTCGCGATGATGGCAAGAGACCAGACGGCTTGACGCTCGTTCCTTGGGAACGGGGACGGGCCCTATTGTGGGACGCAACATGCGTTGATACGTTAGCCTCGTCCTTTATTAGGGAAACAGCGTCGAGAGCTGGAGCTGCGGCGGAAATGGCCGAGTCCGACAAACGGCGGAAGTAAACATCTCTCATCGAGAGTTATATATTTGTGCCGTTTGCATTTGAGACCCTAGGGCCATGGAGTCAAAGTGCAAATTTTTTTTATCCGTTTTAACACCCCGGTTAATTGCCTCCTCAAATAATCCTCAATCCGCATAGTAAACTTTATGTAGTAGCATCGTTTTAAATTAATTTCTAAACTTGTGTAAAGGCATATCTTAATAATGTTGAGGAATTTTGTTACAGTAATTGAACTAAAAAATGGGTAACAAAACATAAGTGTTGTTTTTCTAGGCTTAGTGTTAGCTAAAAGCCAACTCTGAAACTTTTTAAACTTTACCATAGTGTACACAACCTTATTTACCTTACATTACCTACGTTACCTTTCTGCTTTACCTTACCGTACCTTTAGTCCTCCACCACGCTATTAATGACGAGGATGGATGAACGTTGTTCACGTTAACCCAATCCCCGTCAGCCTTACCATACCTTATCCAGGTTAACATTATGATTTTAAACGCCAAAAGATTGATAAATAATACCTCTTAATATCAATCGCTAAAATAGGTATTGCATATATACCATTGCAAATTTATGGCACAATAATTAACTAGTACCTGGTTTACCGAGCCTTGCTCGGTAATTTTTTACAAAATAAAAAAGAAACTTCAAAAAAAAGTAATAGGGTAGGTGGGGCTTGATCGTAGGTATTTTCATTTCTCGCGACCACCCGTTCCCCGAATAACCTGACTTGACATTTAATGGCAAAATTAGTTTTACATATTCAATGTAAATTTTAGTCTTTTTTTAATGCCCAAAAACAGGGATAAATCGATTTTTCTCCCCAAAACCTTCCGCATGCTGAATTTCAGGAAAATCGTTGGAGCCGTTTCCGAGATTTCGAAAATATATTTATATATATACATACAAGATTAACTTATTTAAATATTAAAGATAGCTAATTAGAATATTCTCTAATATTGGTAATTTCTTTAATATTAATTTCGGAAACGGCTCCAACGATTTTCATGAAATTTATCATGTAGGGGCTGTCGGAGGATATATCGATCTAGCTAGGTTTGAATTTTAAATGTAAATGAAATTAATGGCTCAGTTGGTAACGGATGGACTAAAGAAGTAAAAAAACCTATAATCAAGCCCAGATATAAACAACCCTTTCTTTCTATGTATTTTTTAAATTTAAAAAAAATTAGCGAGCAAAGATATAGAATATAATGAAATGAAGATCTAATAATGTAGGACCTCTCAGCATCGAAACCGGATACCAATTTTTTTCTTGCATCACCGCGTGTTACCACTAACCAGAGAAAAATGTTATAAAGTAAAACCACTATACAACACTTTTCCTTACCTCATATTTTACCTGGCCTTACCTTATTTACCTTGAATTCCTTACCTCTATATTACCTTACATGACTTTCAAGCATTACCAGACATTTAATCATGTTTACCTTCATACTCTTTCTTATAAGTACCAGATAAAATACCATTAAGTTTGTTTATTCATCGGGTATTTTCAACTGTTCTTGCTACATAGTTTTCGTTTGTGATTTGAGTAATTATACAAGTATATCCTTAATTAAACTGTGTCGCTCCTGGCTACTGCAGAAAAACAGTGTTGTGCGATAGAATAAGCTCAGAGTCACTCAGCGGACGATGGAACGGGCTATGCTCGGAGTATCTCTACGTGATCATATCAGAAATGAGGAGATCCGTAGAAGAACCAGAGTTACCGACATAGCTCATCGTATCGCGAATCTGAAGTGGCAATGGGCGGGGCACGTAGTACGTAAAACCGATGGGCGTTGGGGTCCTAAGGTGCTGGAATGGCGACCTCGCACTGGAAAGCGCAGCGTTGGTAGGCCCCCAACGAGGTGGACTGACGACCTCAAAAAGGTCGCGGGGAGCCGCTGGATCCAAGCGGCACAAAATCGTGGATTGTGGCGATCCCTTAAGGAGACCTATGTTCAGCAGTGGACGTCCACCGGTTGAGAAAGAAGAAGAAGAAGAAGCGATAGAATTTTGTCGCTCAATTTATACTGAGCTGAGCCATTTTCTTCTTCTCGTGGTATGCAGTATATTTATATGATATTGTTTTATGTTATTGGTATATTTTTGTTCTATTGTGTTATGTGTTAAAGTTTAGTTTTAGTTAACAACTGTGTATCGCGGAAGGTGAAATAAACTTTCTTTCTTTCTTTCTCTGCTACCATTTTTTCGATTGTTCTTAGGAAATTGTCAGTTGTTCTCAGCTTAGTGAAATTTTAAGTGATATGCTTATGTAATCCATAGCCATTTCATATGGTCATAACGTAACAGTTAAAATTGACCTATCGTAACAGTCAAGCGTTGTTTACTGTTTATCTAATATAGTTACTGGAAAATTATTGTTGATAATTTGTATAGCAGTTAAATGTAAAGTAAGCTGTGATTAATTATTATTTGGTGCTTGTTTAAAATTAAGCATATATGAACTATAATCATCACGTTTGGCAGGTTGAATCTTACGATTATAACACAAGAATTTTTGGAAACATAACACACGGATAATAACACAGGCAGACCAGCAGGGCTATAATATCCCTTTTTAGTATAATAATAACACCTTTTAAGATGTAATCACTGCATAGTATAAAACAAAGTCACATTCTTTGTTTGTCAATATATCCCTATGCTAATGTATGCTTAAATCTTTAAAACTACGCAACAGATTTGATGCGGTTTTTTTTATGGATAGAGTGATTCAAGAGGAAGGTTTGTATGTATAACAACATTCAATATTGTCTAGAGAAATGCTGTAATTTTCGAGGTTTCTAATGTGATGTCGTAAATAATTTCATTTTTTCCGCTTACATTGCAAACGCAGGCTAAACCCTACGAGATTTATCAAAATGATGTACTAAGTATTTGTACACCATGAAAAGGTCTACAGAAAAGTTCGCGATGGTATATGTCTATCTCTTATGGATAACCCACAATAGTATTTTTTGTCATTTACTTTTTACGAAAAATAATGCCTTATTTTCAAAGCATTTTTTTTACAATACAGCATTAATCCTTATCCAATTAAGTACCTTAAATAAATTGTTGATTTAATATAGATCAATATGGCTGTTTACACCATGTAATTTAAGTGAACATTTTCTATATATTTTATACCCGTGCGAAGTAGGGGCAGGCCGCTAGTTTATAGAATAAATCGAAACTTTGTGGAGATCCGTAATAAAAAATTAATAGCTATATCTGCGATATTAATTATCGCGGATTATAGCAAACTAATTCTTTATTCAAATAAGCTTATGAACAAGTGCTTTTGAATAGTCAACTCAAGTAATAATCAATTTTAGCTTTGCCATTACAGCAGTTTAAAATCACTATTAATGAAATGCTAATACAGAAAATCTACTATACTATTGAGGAACACTTACATGATAAAAATGCGTGGACGTAGCTATTCTTCGACACTGTACAAGACAGTAATAACTAAATGTAACTAGTTATTAAAAATTATATTTTAAAAGAGCAACCGCCCAGTTGTTTGCTGGCTCTTCTCTGTAGGAACAGCTTTTCGAACCAGCAGTAGAGTTGACGATTCAAAAGCACTTGTTTACAAGTTTACTTGAATAAAGAATATTTTGATTACGAAAAAAATTGAATTTGAATTAGACTTAAAGTACAAATGTTATTGAATTAAGTAAATTTTGAAGTCAGAAGTTGTGAAATCAAAATCAATTCTCCAATTTGATATCTCAAGTCTTCGTCCAGAACTCAGAGATATTGCTATCACGAAATTGTTTATACTTACATTATAAGAATAAACGTTGCTGATAATTTATAATTACTAAAAATTGTTTACTTCAAGGCGAGTAAAGATCAATGTCTCATACACCAATGTATTATTATTTTTGGTGTAACTAATTTCAATTCAAAATATTCTTTATTCAAATAAACTTGTAAACAAGTGCTTTTGAATCGTCAACTCTACTGCTGGTTCGGGAAGTTAGAGCAAAGAAAGAAGAGCCAGCAAGAAATTCAGTGGTTGCTCTTTTCGAAATATAATTCTTATTACTAGTTACACTTAGTCATAACTGTCTTGTACAGGGTCGAAGAGTAATCCTGTCGAAGTAATCTAAGTAATCCTCAATAGTTTAGTAGAGTTTCTGTGTGTTAATAGGGTTTTTAAAGTGCTGCTATTTTAGTATACACTTTTATGATTTTACCCGTGTGATATCCGCCGAGTAGAATAGAGTCTAATTTGTTACCGAGGTGTCGTAAAAGGCGACTAAGGTAAGTTGAGCCACTGTGTGGTATTGAAGTAAAATAAAACACATACATTTTTTACCGAAATGTCGTAAAATACGACAGAGGTAAGTTGACGTCAGGCAGGCGATCGCTCATAAAAACGCAGCCAAACCATGTGACAGCATGCTTATAGCATGTTATGCCGACCCCACCTAGAGTGGGATAAGGGCAGAAAAATGATGTACATGTTGTCGCCATTGACATTCCGTTTTGTATTTTATAGCAACACAGTCATGAAACAAGAGTATCGCGCCCTTTTTGACTGAAATGGTGGCAACACTGTGCCGTTATTGTTTCCGGTGGAGTCTTCCTATTGATAAAACGTTTCAGTTACATTGAGTCTTTGTTCGTCATTGAAGAGGAGTGCATCTCGGAACGGGAATTGTGGTATTCTTATTATATGGTGTTATTGTATATAGTGTGCGCTAACATACCTAATAAATAAAATAAAGAATTATAAAAATATAAAGAATTATAAAACGATAGGTGATGTATACAATAGACAAAGCAGGAACCGACATAAGCTTGCGGCTCCTGCTTTGCGCCTTGCAAAAGTGCGTAACTCGTTTGTGGGTTTTGGTATAAGATTCTATAATAAAATTCCGCAATCAATTTCAGCACTGGCATTACAGCAGTTTAAAAACACTGTTAAAAAGAGGCTGATACAGAAAGCCTACTATACTCTTGATGATTATTTAGAAGATAAGAATGTGTGGATATAGCTCTCTTTGAACCTGTACAAGACAGTAACGACTTAATGTAAATAATATTAAGAATTCTATTTTTTTAAAAGAGCAACCGCCGAGTTTCTTGCTGGCTCTTCTCGGTAGGAACAGCTTTCCGAACCAGCAGTAGAGTTGACGATTCAAAAGCAAGTTTACAAGTTTATTTGAATAAAGAATATTTTGAATTTGAATTTGAAATATAACAAACGGCCAACCTCGCCTACAAATCACAATAATTAAGAGAGTTATTACAAATTGTGTTGTTAATCAGTTGTTATCGGAGTATGTAAACAGTTCGCACATAAAGGCAAGTTCAAAGTTTACAGATAACTGGGTAAACGATCCTTTATGTTGACTTATTGTTGCCTGTGACTCTTACAATATTATTTAATCTATTTATACTTAGTACCCGCCGTGTGGTATCCGGCCGAATAGAATAGACCACCCTGATCCCTAATACAAAAGTAATAATAAAATTACTTTGCTATAATCCGCGATGAAGTAAAATAGAAAATATATATAATTCTAAATGTAACGCCGTGTGGTATCCGGCTGAATAGAAAAGTACCACCCTCATTTCTTACCGAGGTGTCGTAAAAGGCGACTAAGGTAAGTCGACGCGCCGTGTGGTATCCGGCTGAGTAGAATAGACCAACCTCATTTCTAACCGAGGTGTCGTCAAAGGCGACTAAGGTAAGTTGACCCACCGTGTGGTATCCGGTTTAGTAGAATAGACCACCCTCCTTCTTACCGAGGTGTCGTAAAATACGACTAAGGTAAATTGACGTCAGGCAGACGGCCGGTCGTAACGCAGCCAAATCATGTTACAACATGTTTAAAACATGTTGCGCCGACCCCACTTAAGTGGGATAAGGGCAGGAGGATATATTTATTTTTATATCTTTTAAAAAATTACCGAGCAAGTCGCCCGGGTACGGATAATTATATTATATTATAAACATGTTGTAACATGATTTGGCTGCGTTTTTACGACTGGCCGCCTGCCTAACGTCAACTTACCTAAGTCGTATTTTACGACACCTTGGTAAGAAATGAGGTATAAAAAATGCAATAAAAAAAGAAAAAAAAATAAGTGACATGTGGGAATCGAACCTAGTTTTCAAACTTTTTTAAGTCCACGCGTTACCATCAGGCTGTCACAGCTTTGCATTTGAGAACTAAACATTTCTTTTACTTTCTATTCCTATTTTAGAAGTTTTTTAATGCCCAAAAACAGGGCTAAAAAGAGGTTTTTTTTTTAAATAAAACCTAGCTAGATCAATTTTTCTCCCCCAAAAGCCCCTACATAGAGAATTTTATAAAAATAGTTGGAGACGTTTTCAAGATTCCGAAAATATATTTATATACATACAAGATTAACTCATTTAAATATTAAATACTATAGAACAAAGTCCCCAAAAGTTGTCTGTCTTATGTAATCGACTTTCTCAAAATCTACTGTACGGATTTTGTACGGTTTTTACTAAAAAGTAGTGCAATAATTCGGGAAGGTTTAAGTTTTGGGTAAATTGTTTTGAAAAAGACGCGCACTGGCACAATGCTGGGAGCTTTATTCGAGTGCCTCGCGTAAACCAACAGAGATACATTAAAATAATGTACTAGTTAATTGTAGATCTACAAATATACTACAAAAAATCCACAACAACATGTCTTTATCTCTTATGGTTAACTCACAATAACAACTTTGCCTGTTGGGAGCTTTAGACGCGTGCGTCGCGTAAACCAGCAGATATACACTAAAGTAATGTATTAGACAATTGTAGATCTACAAAAGTACTACAAATAAGTCTGGGACAGCACGACTTTATCTCTTATAGGTAACTCACAATAACAACTTTCATAGTCAAAATTGCAATTTAATACACTGATTTCAAGGCGCGAGAAGCCTATACATTAAAATAACGTTTATCTTTTACGTTTTATTAAAGTAACGGCCTGTTACAATCCCACTGCTGGGCATAGGTCTCCTCTCGTTTCTGGAGAGAAGGGTTGGAAGAACTACCACGCTGCTCCAATGCGGTTTGGTAGGTTACACATATCTCCAGAATTCTCTAGAGATATGCAGGTTCCTCACGATGTTTTCACCGAAAAGCGTGTGATAAATTGCAATTATCAATTAGACACAAGTTTTTAATGGAAAAACTCTTTGTTTGCCTGGGGTTTGAACTCGTTACCTCGAAAGAGTCGCACGATTTCATCGCTAGGCTATCACAGATTTTATTAAGATTTCATAAACGTTTTATTAATGAAATAATTAAATATAAACCGGATGCATTTGACTTCAAGAACAAATATATATATCAAGATAATTGTTAATAAATATTGTTTTATTAGTACAAGGAGTGCGGAGGACCTCGCTCTGTACTGGACTGAGATAAGGGAGTAATTATTGGGTTATACTTTCAACTTTATAGCTGTGATAGTCCTTAGAAGAGGCCATGCGTTTGCGAGAGGGTCCCAGGTTCATCCCGGGCAAGCACCAATGAGTTTTTCGCTTACTACATAACTATTCTATCTTTAATATTTAAATGAGTTAATCTTGTATGTAATATATATTATACTAGTTGCCCGCTCCGGCTTCGCACGGGTATAAAATACTATGTCTATGTCACTCAGTAAAAAAATGATTAAAACCTATCCAGTAGTTTTGTTTTATACATTCGGGCCCGTGGCCCGCACACGTTAAATTTGGAGTATAACAATTCCTCTTTCCCTATACCATGAAGATTCCCTGCTATCTTTGGAATATCTAAATTCAAAAATATACTTAACCAAAGACAAAATTACGTTTAGCTGTCGTTTATATTTTGTTATTCCACGGTCATTTGAGTTTTGTTATTCCATGTCATAGTCGTTTTTGTTACACCACGTTTTATAGTGACTTGACGGGATAAAATAAATGCGGTCGAACGGGATAAAAAGTATCCTATGTCCGTATCCTGGTTCTAAGAAACCTCTCCACCAATTTTCAGCCGAATTGGTTCATCCGTTCTTGAGTTATAAATAGTGTAACCAAGACCAACTTTCTTTTATATATATAGATATATTTTCAGAATCTCGGAAACGGCTAAAACGATTTTCCGGAAATTCAGCATGCAGAAGGTTTTGGAGGGGAAAAATCAATCTAGCTGGATTTTATTTAAAAAAAATATCCCCATTTTTGGGCATAAAAAAATAATTTAAATTGAATATATAAAACACTATTTTTGCCGCAAACTGTCAAGTCAGCGTAGCTTATTCGGGGAACGGGTGGGCTCTAGAAAAAAAAAATACTATTTGAAAAGGAAATATTTCTTTTTGTTTCTATGGGTTCGATTTTCTCAAAATCTACTGAACCGATATTTGTACGGTTTATACTCAAATATAGTACAACCCTTGAGAAAGGTTTAAGTTAATATATTACGGTTTTATGTAAAATGTGTTAAAGAGGTCACGCAATAAAGAACTCGCCTGTAAAAAGTCACGTGCACCGCATAAACAAACAAATATAAACTAAAGTAATGTACTAGTGAATTGTTGATCTACAAAAATACTACAAAAAAATCTACAACAGCATGTCTCTATCTCTTATGGTTAACTCACAATAACAACTTCGCCTGTTGGGAGCTTTAGTAGCAGAAACAGTGCACTGCGTAAACCCGCGTAGTTACACTAAAGTAATGTACTAGTGAATTGTAGATCTACTACAAAAAAGTCCGCGACAGTATGTCGCTATCTCCTATGGTTGACTCACAATAACTATTTTTATGATCAAAATTTCAATTAAATAAGTGTATTTATTTGATTGAAATTTTGAAAATTAAATCAGTGGATTAATACACGGGCGAAGCAAGTGCAGCTAGTCTTGTATAACTGTGGATGTATAAAACAAAAAGTCCATTGATGTATATGCTAATAACTAAAACTGACTGACTGAATATATTGTCAAATAATTGCCAAGTTTCTTGCAGGTTCCTTTCGGTAGGAACTTTCCACGCCAGCAGTAGAATTGACGATTCAAAAGCACTTGTTTACAAGTTTACTTGAATTAAGAATGATTTGAATTTGAAAATTTTTGTTATGTGTATTGCGTGTATTGAACAAAATTAGATGTATGCCTTAGATATACGAGAGGTCACAAAAAGCTTGTGATACCTGTGTCGCGACTCAGCAGAGTTGGCAACTCATTCGATGGTCTCGGTATTCGCTTCTGTAATAAAATTCCACAATCCATAGACTTATCTACAGAAAAGTTTAAATTAAGTTTAAGAAATATGCTTATACGTAAAGCATATTACATAGAAGATTATTTGAATGATAAAAATGCTTGGATTTGAAAATCATTTCAGCTTCATACAGAACTGCGGTTAAATTATGTAAATTTAAATTTTTTAAAACATTGACTGCCAATTTTGCTTTAAGTTTACAAAAGTAATGAATATTGTTATAATCTGCGGTAAAACAAAAAATATGTAATGCCCAATGTAGAGTGTACTATTCGTTTATACCTGATACATGCAGAATTTGTAACAACTCATGCACTACCTATAACACAATAATACACAAACACTGCACACATTCTCCACCACAATCTCGACAATTGTTTCGCCCCGTAAACGAACGTCAGGAAATAGACGATCTCCACGACAAAGTCTAATTCAAATTCAAATGATTCTTTATTCAAATTGGCCTTTACAAGCACTTTCGAATCGTCAAATTACAATGAAGCTACCACTGGCCCGGAAAGGTGCTCTCACCGAGAAGAACCAGCAAGAAACTCGGCGGTCACTCTTTTCAAAATTGAGTTTCACAATAATGGCTTAATTAAGAACAAATTAAAAAATTTACAATATAATCTAGTGCGTAGCTGGACGCAATTTAAAACCAAGCTTTCTTATCATCAATATAGTCCTCAACAGTATAATAAGCTTTATGAATCAGTGTCTTTTTAATTGCTATTTTGAACTTGTGTAAAGGCAAGTCCAAAATAGATTGTGGAATTTTATTATAAAAATGTATACCGAGGCCCACAAACGATCTACGAACTTTCTGAAGCCGTATCCTGGGCGAAAAAAATCGACGGTTTAGGATTATAGATTTGGATTACAGCATAATAATATTTTTTAATAGTTTTGTATTATGGATCGCAAAGTATCTATAAATGGTTAAAATTTACTTGAATAATGATTATTTTGATTTGATTTTTAAGCTATACAATGTTTTCATTACTCTTTGGAACTAAGCGAGTCTCAAACCAGGATCTGTGAGAAATCAAACATAATCAGACGTCATCCAAACAAATGGTAAGTTTTCCTCAATGATCTGTTTACGTATTAATTCTAAGTAGTGATTTTACGTAAAATTTAATGAATAACATATTACGGAAGTTTAAAGGGCAATATCTATACCAATATTATAAAGAATTTTTGTATGTCTTCGCATCTGTCTGTCTGTTACGTTTTCACGGATAAATCGCTGGACCATTAGTGATAAAATTAAGTGCAATTGAATCTTATATACTGGCCTAACATACAGTATATATATACTTTCTCTATATCTTATATACTTTTTTGGGAATAGGAAAAAAACACCTAAATAATAAGGGAAATATATATATATTTTATATTTATTTTTAAGGGTCCCATATATATTTTTTTTTAAGGATTCAGTACTGTCTATTTCTATATATTTTATGTGACATTTTTGTCTATTTATTTGATCTGCAGTGCAGATTTTATAATCTTCTCGATCCTTTTGTATTATAGATCTCCACCAAATAATTGGTGGAAAAGTAATAATGAAATTATTTTGCTATAATCCGCGATTAAGTGAATAGAAAATATATATACTGCTGAATGTACAGTAGACTATCCCTCAACCGAAGCATTGTTGAGTTATGTTGGCGAAACGATTGTTAAGTTTGTGATAGTGAACGTGTGTAGTTCTTCTGTATTTTGGTGGCGGTGGTGAAGGTTTGAGCGTGTGTTCTAATCCTGTATGTATCAGGTATGAAAAATAATATTTATTTTGTGTTACGAATGGTGGCTTGTTTTGGTTTAAAAATAGGATCAGGATATTATTTTTTTATGCAACTATTACAATATAATTTTGTACAAATGTTTAAGAGTGCCAAGCGTGATGATTTGGTTCAATAAATAAATAAATAAATATATGGGACACTTACACACACGGTCGTCCATCCCCAAAGTAAGTTACTTAATACTTGTGTTATGGGTGACAGACAACTGGTGAATATATACTTATATATTTTTTAAATAGATACTTAAATACAAATATACACCCAGGCTCAAAGACCAACAAATTCATTTATAGAAAATGTTGGCCCTCGGCGGGAATCGAACCCGCGATCCGCTGAACTGAAGGTAGGGTCACTACCCACTGCTCCAACGGGCCAGTTGAAATGTCATGCAAATCAAATTAAAATAATCTTTATTCAATAAAGCTCTTTCAAGCACTTTTGAATCGCCAAGGATCATTATGATTAATGAAGCTACAACTGGTTCGGAATGTTACTCTTACCGAGAAAAACCCAAAAAGTAACTCGGCGGTCAATCTTTTAAACATTTTAAATTTTACATTATTTAACCGCAGTCCTGTATGAAGTTGAAAGGATTTATAAAACCAGGCTTTAATATGCTTTACGTATAAGCATATCTCTTATACTTAATTTAAACCTTTCTGTAGACTGTAATAGTATTGATTGCAGAATTTTATCGCTTATCAATGGCATCCTATTCTTGTAGAATTAACAGGATTTCTATTGCCTATATGTATATATTATTTCTATAGCCCCGGTGTATAAGGAATAATTGTGCCAAATTTCATCTATATTGGTTCAGCGAATTCGTCGTGACTCAAACGTACATCCATACTGACAAACTTTCACGTTTTTAATATAAGTAGGATAATAGGAAGTACGATTGCAGACCTTTGCTTATCTGCTTAGTTAAGTTTTAAGTCAAAAACTGATTTTTAAACGTATGTACCAAATAGAAAAACCGTTTTAAAATTTTACTAATTTCTTCTTATCTTCATCAGCAGATCAGCACCGAAGCAGGACCCTCGTCGAAATTATCAACTAAATTTTCATTGTGATTTTTTTAACTTAGTACCTATTTTTTTATTCAGTCTTAGTTATTTATGTTTTTACTGACCTCACAAGTTTAACTTTTTCATATTTGGAATGAACTAAGCTAGCAGTTTCAGTGGAGTTGCTGCTCTTTAACTTTTAGTCCCATTTTAACTGTATTTTTTAGGTCATTTGAAACCCCTTTTTCATCAAAAAAACCCTTCTTCTTCTTTCTCAACCGATGTACGTTCACTGCTGAACATAGGTCTTCTTAAGGGATCTCCGCAACCCACGATTTTGTGCCGTTTTTAATCAGCGGCTCCCCACGACCTTTTTGAGGTCGTCAGTCCACCGTCGGTCGGGGGTCTACCGACGGTGTTTAATCGGACGCCCACCCTATAAGGTCCCCGAGGCGGTTGATGCATCTGGTGATTCCAATGCATCGTCCAGCGAAGGGAGGGGCCACTTTAAGAGAGACCCCGACCCAGAGGTGGCGCACTCTAGGGTACAGAGTTGCTGCTGGCGGGGATGGGGCAATGTCTTTACAGGTACCCTATCCCCGCTACCAGAAGCGTGGTGGAGCATACAGGTTGTTTTAGTCGGTGCAAGTAATAACCGTCGCCTGTCCCCGTGGAGCGGCGGTACCCATAAGGGATTTTTCCTGTTTAAAAAAAAGGGTCTACCGACGCTGCGCTTTCCGGCGCGAGGTCGCCATTCCACTAAAAACGGGGTTACCGGGAATTAGAGGCTGTGGCTTAGTGTGTGTATCCAAGGGTTATGCCAATAATCACCACGTTTGGCATGCGGGTTGGTGATCGCAGTGCTGGCCATTTCACTGACTACGCTGTTGCTCGCTGTCAGTCTGTTATACTCAAGTCAGCTCGGGGATGGTTGTACCACCTTCGGTCGGTCGCCAGAGCCTCGTCGGTTTATTTGTCGGTGTACCACGTACAGGTAAGGTTGACATTTGAGAAAACTGACTGGGACAAGTTTCCTCCTTACACACCATCAGAAAAACCCATTATGTATCATCGCCGCTAGATGATGATGAAGGGGTAGGATGATGAGATGTTGGACTCTCACCGATTAAAACACTCAATGACAAAACACTACATATGGCTGGGACAGGGTAACGTTATGGACATTGCTGCTGTTGGGTTAGGGGCTCTATATTTCTAAGAGGGCCATGTCTGAGTCGGGGCCTTTCTAAACATTGGCCTCTCCTTCCGCTAATCGGAGTTCTGGAGTATGTTATGGTTGTCATGGTGGTAGAAGACCCCAGACTACTAGATACCATTACCTTTGCCGATCCAGGACTCACCCAGAACCTTGTTCTTCTTATGTGTAGACTTGCGTTTAAGTGGGACAAAGTCTCATTTTTCTGGCCTCATTTCTCCCTGAAATGTAATTATATTTTATTATTTCTGAAACTCGATATTAAGGGACTAGTGAGAAGACTGAAAAGGACAAAGCCTTTTGAGTTAGTGTAATACAGTGATAGTGTAGTGTAGTATTGGTGCTACTGAAAAAGAACACAAGAACAAAGTGTCACCTATAAGTAAGAAAGACCAAGATAAGTCATTGGACCTGTTCTTAGACAAAAGTTAATTTATAAGTTTAGGTTAAAATTAAGTTGCTTATTAGCCTTAAGGCTAGATTGTACTACAATAAAGAACCTCCATAGTGATGTACTTTATAATAGGAAAAATCTAAAACGTTAGCAAATCTATCGTTTCAAGATGATCTAACTTTTGTAACGTAACTGTTGGAATGAGCAAATGGAGAAGATGTATTCAATGTGTACTTTAAGTTACTAACCGTGTGGTATCCGGCTGAGTAGAATAGACTACTATCATTTATAACCGTGGTCTCGTAAAAGGCGACTGAGGTAAGTTGACGTCAAGTATGCGGCCGGTCGTAAAAACGCAGGCAAATCAAATGACAGCATGTTAATAACATATTTATCCCACTTAGAGCGGGATAAGGGCAGGAGGATGTGTCTTACAGTTACAGACTTGATTTGTTGATAGAGTTCACCAGTCAAAGGTGAAATTGGCAATTGGGGAAGATAAAGTGGGACAATCTTCATACCCTATATCACAATTAACAGTCATACCCTAGCTCTCCATCACACGTTGCCCAAAGACACACGTGGAGTACGAATTGAATTGATTGAAACAGAAGAATAATAATAATTTGTGTCTAAGTATTAAAATGTTTTAAATATTCTTCTTTTTTTTTAGTTTCCTTTTTAAGTGGCTCTCTGTCTTTTGCTCCACTGGCGAGAAACGCCGAACTTGTGGCCAAACTCGCTACAGGTCAGAGGTGATGGCTTCCGCTTCTGAATACGTCCACCGCCGCCCCGCCTGTGCTTGGGGAATGGGGAAGCCATTTATCATTGGAAGAGGGAATTAAAGGTAATAAAGAAGAAGAAGAAATATTCCTCTTACCTGTTGTTGTTGTGCTATTGTTCTTTAGATAGGAGATCCTGTTAGAAAACAGGTTCTGTTAGAAGCCAGTCTTAAAGGGGAATTCTCCTTTTGTTTTGTTTACTTCTATTTGATAATTACTTAGTCCATTGTCATCCTCTTTCTTTCTATTTCATAGTTACTTCAGTCCATTATTTCAGTCTTCATAATTCTAATCTATCCTTACTTCTAGTTCTTTATTTCGTCCTCTTCTATCCCATTACTTTTAAAAGCCATAATTCTTCCTTTTTACTTCGAATTGAACCATCTGGTCCATTATTTTATCGTCTTTACTTCTATTCTATATTTGTTTACTCTCCATTATTTCGTTCTTTTTACTTCTGTGCCATTTTTAGTTCTAGTCCATCATTTTTAAGTTCTAGTCCGTCCTGTCCTTCACGGTCTGAAATTAATTTTAGACATATATGAATTACCATCTTACTAATATAATGAACGGATGTTTGTGTGTGTGCTGCATTGAAGCTCCAACCATGTGCATGAAATTTGGCGCAAATTTGGCTGGTTAGAATACCATATTGGTTACTTTTATGTTACGGTTAGGGACCCAGAGATTATTTAGAGAAAAACCTTAATTTTGATCTATATATAACTATATCCTATACGTTGTGATCGCCTAGTGGTGCGACCATGCGATATTTTTGAGAGGGCACGAGTTCAAACCCTGGGAGGATACCAATGAGATTTTATGTTAAAACTTATGTGTCTAATTGATAATTGCAATTTATCACACACCTTTAGCTAAAGGAAACCATCGTGAGGAAACCTACATATCTCTGGAGAATTCTGAGGATATGTGTAACCTAACAATCCGCATGTGTATGTAAGTAAAATATATTTATTATTCTCCTGCCCTTATCCCACTCTAAGTGGGATCGACACGAAATGTTGTTACATGTTTTGTCTACTTATTTTACGACCGGTCGCCTTCCTAAAATCAACTTAATTTAGTCGCTTTTTACGAGGTTGGTCTTTTCTACTCAGCTGGGTACCTCAAGGTGGGTCAACTTACCTAAGTCGGCTTTAACGACACCTCGGTAAGAAATGAGGCGGATCTATTCTACTCAGCCGGATACCACACGGTGAGTCACCTCACCTTAGTCACCCTTTATTACACCTGGATGAGAAATGAGGGCGGTCTATTCTACTCAGATACCACACGGCGGATTTATATTTATTTAAAAAATACTTCCCTTATAGATATATATTATGATGATCAAAACAAAATTTGTCAACAGTAAATGCTTAATTAATAACGTACCTAAAGCATTCTTCTGTAGAGTGTGCAACTTTTGGAAAAACTAGTAGTAGTGATGGATTGGTGTTTGGAGTCAGCTGTGAGTAAATCTTTCACTGGTGATCTCATATTTGCTTCTGAAATTTTTTATACATAAATTATATAACTATATGAGACTATCACATACGGTCGTCCGTCTCCAAAGTAAATTAATACTTGTGTTATGAGTGACAGATAACTGGTGAATATAAATATAAATAAATAAATATATGGGACACTTACACACACGGTCGTCTGTCCCCAAAGTAAGTAACTTAATACTTGTGTTATGGCAGACAGACAACTGGTGAATATATACTTATATATTTTTTAAATAAATACTTAAATATATATTGCACGCTTAGCATTAAAATGACCAAATTCAAAATTAGGCTTCAGTCGGATACATTGTGGTATACTTACCGAGGTGTCGTAAAAGGCGACTAAGGTAAGTCGACCCGCCGTGTGGTATCCGGCTGAGTAGAATCTACCAACCTAATTTCTTACCGAGGTGTCGTAAAAGGCGACTAAGGTAAGTTAACCCACCGTTCTGTATCCGGTTTAGTAGAATAGACCACCCTCTTTCTTATCGAGGTGTCGTAAAATACGACTAAGGTAAGTTGACGTCAGGCAGGCGGCCGGTCGTAAAAACAGCAAAATCGTTTCACTGCATGTTTATAACATGTTGTACCTACCCCACTTAGAGTGGGATAAGGGAGAATGATGATTGGATACATTGTATATCATTGCCACCTATGATATTACGAACTATTCAAAAAACTAATGTTTTCTTAAATTATAATTTATAGAATTATATAGGCGTTACTTTGCAGAGATCCATAATACAAAAGTAATAATATTTTTTTTTGTGCTATAATCGCTAATTTTGCTTCATCGCGGATTATAGCAAAATAATTTTACTATTAATTTTGTAATATTTTCTTGCTTCTCAAAGTAAGTGTTTTTAACACCCACAATTTATGTAGGCGCTACTACGCTTCATTGCAATTTTGCGACAAAACAACTTTTTTGAATTAGGTCAGTTTGATACTAAGCGTTGCGATATATACACCTAGTATTGAAGAACCAACAATTTTTTCAAAATATGTTAGCCAAATTGGGAATTGAACAGAACGGGAATCGGGGATCGATAAAAAGAGGCTGATACAGAAAGTCTCTACACTGTTGAGAATTACTTAGATAACAACAATATGTGGATATAACTACTCTTCGACTCACTACAAGACAGTAATGACTAAATGTAACTAGTAATAAGAATTATACTTTAAAAAGAGCAACTGCTGAGTTTCTGGCTGGCTCTTCTCGGTAGGAACAGCTTTCCGAACCAGCAGTAGAGTTGACGATTCAAAAGCACTTGTTAACAAGTTTATTTGAATAAAGAATATTTTGAATTTCAATTTGAATTTGAACCTACGATCCACGGAGCTCGAGCCAAAGTCATTGCCACTTGTACCAACGGGTAGTACAGATTTTAATCAAAAGATTAGTTCCAATCTTTTGTACCCTCGACATGTTTTAACCCCGAGGGATATCGACGAAAACAAATCAACTTTATTCCTTAGTCATCGAAATGAGGAATACAAATTACGTTTTTTCAATATCTTAGATTGGTTCAATGCATCAAAGAATATAAGTAATCAAGAAATAAGTAGGTACGTTTTTGAAGAAAAACGCGCTGTCACCAAAATTTTTAAACTGTACAGACATTCAAAAGTAATAATAAAATCATTTTGCTATAATCCGCGATGAAGTAAAATAGAAAATATATATAATGCTAAATGTAGAGTGGACAAGTTATCATACCTGATACATGCAGGATTCGTAAAAACACATGCACAAACCTCCACCACCGCCACCACAATACACAAGCACTATATACGTTCACTATCACAAACTCAAAAATCGTTTCGCCCCGCAACCGAAGCATCATCAGGAGATAGACTCCACGACCAAAATCGCAAAGCGAAGCAATACCCAAATAAGCTTAGTTATATACTAATCGGTTCAACCCCACCATTTATTTTATTTTGCCTGCGAACAAGTTAAACAAGCTTGAACAAGTGTAGCAAGCTTTACGAATCCTGCATGTATCAGGTATGATAACCGATTGTCCACTCTACATTTAGCATTATATATGTTGTCGCCATTGACTTCCGCTTTGTATTTTATAGCAACACAGTCATGAAACAAGAGTATCGCGCCCTTTTTGATTAAAATGGTACCAACACTGTGACGTGCTGTTTCCGGTTGAGTCTTCCTATTGATAAAACGTTTCAGTGTCATTCAATCTTTCATTCAAGAGAAGTGCATCTCGGAACGGGAATTGTGGTATTCCTATTATATCATGTTATTGTATATAGTGTGCGTTAACATATATATTTTCTATTTTACTTCATCGCGGATTATAGCAAAATAATTTTATTATTACTTTTGTATTATGGATTTCCGCAAAGTAACGCCTAATTCTATAAATTATGTATAGACATTCTTAATTCTTAATAGGTATTCTTATGATTCGCAAAGCATTTCCGATTTTGTCGTGGAGTCTATCTCCTGATGATGTTTCGCTTGAGGGGCGAAACGATATTTGAGTTTGTGATTTCTTGTCAAGGTGTAGTAAAAGACGACTTAGGTAAGAATAGACCACCCTTTTTCTTACCGAGATGTCATAAATTGACGTAAGGCAGGCGGCCGGTTAAAATACGTAGTCAAATCATGTGATGTTTATAACTTGTCGTGCCGACCTTAGAGTGAGATAAGGGCAGGAAGATGATGACTAATATATTTCGTAATTTTATTTTACCAAGCCGTGGGAAAAATAAAAGTTCATCACTTTAATTTTGTATAGTACTTACATTTAAATTCAAAATATTCTTTATTCAAATAAACTTGTAAACAAGTGCTTTTGAATCGTCAACTCTACTGCTGTTTCGGAAAGCTGTTCCTACCGAGAAGAGCCAGCAAGAAGCTCGGCGGTTGCTCTTTTAAAAATATAATTCTTATTACTAGTTACATTAGTTATACTGATATTTCATATCATAAAGTAAGTTCGTATGAAATTTTGTCTATTCGTCATGTTTGGATAAAATTTTTATATCTTCTTGCGTTACACGAGAATCGGATACATCGCGGCGCCGATTGTAAGTTTTTAATGTGAGGAGTTTTATTTAAAAAGTTTATTTATGTGTGGTTACGATTTAACTATTTTATGTCTTATCCTTGTGGTTTGACCTAGTTGCAGTTTGTAACTGCTTGAAATAAACAAGAATTGATTTTTGTTTTAACTAATAATAGTGGTAAGTGGTTAAAACCTGTCAGCTTAAAGTATGAACTGAACGGGAAGTCGAGTTCTTGGATCCGATCCGCCTCAGGCAAGCGGGGCACAGGCAACTTACCGAGGTTTCGTAAAAGGCGACTAAGGTAAGTCGAGCCGCTGTTTGGTATCCGGCTGAGTAGAATAGACCTCCTCATTGTTATCGATGTGTTATAAAAGGCGACTAAGGTAAGTTGACCCGCCGTGTGATATTCGACTGAGTAGAATAGACCACCTTCTTTCTTACTGAGGTTTCGCAAAGGCGACTAAGTTAAGTTGACATCAGGCAGACAACTAGCAAATCATGTAGCAACATATTTATGATATGTTGTGCCGACCCCACTTAGAGTGGGACAAGGGCAGGATAATGATGATTACTTTGTATTTACATATAATTTAAATTTTTGTATGTATATTATTTTTGTATTATAGATCTCTCCAAAGTAACGCCTAATTCTATAAATTACCCAAAAAAGAAACGAACCCGTATTTTACGTTTAAACTGCGACCGTAATAAATCCGTTAAAACATAATTTTATTGCCGCCCAAGAAAATACAGTCGCCACTTAAAACCATATACCCAGACGCAATTCGTCCCCTGATTTATACCATTAATAGGAGACGGCGAATGGCCGAAAACTCGTTTTATGTCCACATAATGCGAGTGAACCCATTCCAATACTGCTCGCCGTTTTAAAATTGGTCGCCGTTGAATTTAACTTTATTACTTTATTGTCTACGACAGACATAATAAGTTATATATGCGTGTTGTATTAGAAAAATAGCCCAGTGATTAGACTGTGCGAATCTTTAGTGGGGTCACGAATTAAAATACGCAAAACTTATATGTCTCATTAATAATTGCAATTTATCACACGCTAACTTCGTGAAGAAACCTGTATTGCTCTAGAGAGTTTTGGGGATATGTGTAACATACCAATCCCTAGCCCAGCGATTAGACTGTGCGAATCTTTAGGGGGGTCACGAATTAAAATACGCAAGCATCATTAAGTTTTTCTAACAAAAATTATATGTCTCATTGATAATTGCAATTTATCACACGATAACTTCGTGAAGAAACCTGTATTGTTCTAGAGAATTCTGGGGATATGTGTAACCTATCAATCCCCATAACAGTTGCGTGTAATTATTTTGTAATTGTATAATTATGTAAGTCCCAATACTGCTCGCCGTTTTAAAATTGGTCGCCGTTGAATTTAACTTTATTACTTTATTGTCTACGACAGACATAATACGTTATATATGCGTGTTGTATTAGAAAGATATCCCAGCGATTAGACTGTGCGAATCTTTAGGGGGGTCAAGAATTAAAATACGCTAGCATCATTAAGTTTTTCTAACAAAACTTATATGTCTCATTGATAATTGCAATTTATTACACGATATCTTCATGAAGAAACTTGTAACTCATTGATAATTGCAATTTATCACACGATAACTTCGTGAAGAAACTTGTAACTCATTGATAATTGCAATTTATCACACGATAACTTCGTGAAGAAACCTGTATTGTTCTAAAGAATTCTGGGGATATGTGTAACCTATCAATCCCCATAAGAGTTGCGTGTAATTATTTTGTTATTTTATAATTATGTAGGTCCCAATACTGCTCGCCGTTTTAAAATTGGTCACCGTTGAATTTAACTTTATTACTTTATTGTCTACGACCGACATAATACGTTATATATGCGTGTTGTATTAGAAAAATAGCCCAGTGATTAGACTGCGCGAATCTTTAGGGGTGGTCACGAATTAAAATACGCAAGCATCATTAAGTTTTTCTAACAAAACTTATATGTCTCATTGATAATTGCAATTTATCACACGATAACTTCGTGAAGAATCTTGTAACTCATTGATAATTGCAATTTATAACACGATAACGTCGTGAAGAAACCTGTATTGTTCTAGAGAATTCTGGGGATATGTGTAACCTACTTATCCGCATTGGAGCAGCGTGGTAGGTCTTAGCTCCAATCCTTCTCTACAAAAACGGAGAGGAGAAGCCTATTCCCAGCAGTGGGAGAGTAATAGGCCGCTACTATATTGCAACACGGCATATTTTAGACTGACTTTCCTATAGTATAAATAACTCTATGCTTGAAGCGATAAAGTTCATATCGTAGTCCATAAGTCATAGAGAAGTATAGACATAAATGTAGTTTTTATTTTCACCCTTCGATTTCGGTTAAGCTGCCCATTAAGCTGCGTGTAAATATTTTGTAATTTTATAATTATGTAGGTCCCAATACTGCTCGCCGTTTTAAAATCGGTCGCCGTTGAATTTAACTTTATTACTTTATTGTCTACGACAGACATAATACGTTATATATGCGTGTTGTATTAGAAAGATAGCCCAACGATTAGACTGTGCGAATCTTTAGGGGGGGTCACGAATTAAAATACGCAAGCATCATTAAGTTTTTCTAACAAAACTTATATGTCTCATTGATAATTGCAATTTATCACACGATAACTTCGTGAAGAAACCTGTATTGTTCTAGAGAATTCTGGAGATATGTGTAACCTATCAATCCGCATTGAAGCAGCGTGTAATTATTTTGCAATTGTGTAGATCGCAGGTATAAACCCAGGCAGGCACCAATGAGTTTCTATTAAAAACTTATGTATCTAATCGATAATTGCAAATTATCACACGATAACTTCGTGAAGAAACCTGTATTGCTTTAAAGATTTCTGGGGATATGTTTAACCTACCAATTGCTTTAGAGAATTCTGGGGATATGTTTAACCTACCAACCCCCATAAGAGCTGCGTGTTATTATTTTGTAATTGTATAATTGTGTAGGTCGCAGGTTCAAACCGCGGCAGGCACCAATGAGTTTCTATTAAAAACTAATGTATATAAATATCCTCCTGCCTACTCTAAGTGGGGTTGGCACAACATGTTGTAAACATGCTGTCACATGATTTGGCTGCGTTTTTACGACCGGCCGCCTGCCTGACGTCAATCTACCTTTTTCGTATTTTACGACACCTCGGTAAGAAATGAGGGTGGTCTATTCTACTCAGCCGGATATCACACGGTTAATTAAAAATTTATGTATGTAATTGATAATTGCAATTTAACATACGCTTGATGAAGGAAAACATCGTGAGTAACCTTCATATCTCTAGTGAATTCTGGGGATATGTGTAACCTACCAATCCGCATTGGAGCAGCATGGTAGGCCTTAGCTCCAATCCTTCTCTCCAAAAACGAAGAGAGGCCTATGCACAGCAGTGGGATAGTAACAGGCCTGTAACAGACTCTTGTGTAATTTTATTTTTTTAAATTATTTCATTATAATTATTTTTCTATAATCCGCGATAATCGTTGTCCTGGTCCTGATAATGATCCTTTATTCCCGGAATATAGCGAAATAATTATACAATTACCTTTGTATTATGGGTCTCCGCAAAGTAACGCCTAATTGTAAAAAAATATTTAAGATTAATCTTAATAATTATTTAGAAAACTGTGTCATAGTGATTTCGATGACATAATTTTTTTGTAATGTTATTAAGTTCTATTTTTTTTATATTTATTTCATTCATTTTAGTATTTTATTTAGTTCCATTAACCAATTTATCTTAATCCGACCTCAGAAAATCCTTCTCTAGTTTCATCGGAAAAAAAGGTAAAGAGACGGCCTGTTACTATTCCACTCCTTTGCAAAGGCCTCCAATCTCCGTTTTTTTTTTGGGGAGAAAAAAAAGAGAGAAGACCTACCACGCTGCTCCAATGCGGATTGGTAGGTTACACATATCTCTATAATTCTCTAGAAATATCCAGGCTTCCTTACGATGTTTTCCTTTACCTAAAAGCGTGTGATAAATTGCAATTATCAATTAGACACATAAGTTTTAACAGAAAAACTCATTGGTGTCTGCCCGGGGTTCGAACTCGTAAACCCTTCGACAGAGTCGCACGGCGTTACCCTAAGCTATCACAACTTATTCGATAATGCAATAATTATCGCGGATTATAGCAAAATAATACTGTCACTATTTAAATAAAAAATTTTCTTTATTCAAATAAAATTGTAAACAAGTGCTTCTGAAACCTCAACTCTACTGTTAGTTGGAAAAGCTGTTCTTATTGAGAAGAATCACCAAGAAACTCGGCGGTTGCTCTTTTCAACATAATACTTATAACTAGTTACATTAAGTCATTACTATGTTGTACAGGGTCTGACAGTAGCTATATCCACGCATTCTTATCTAAATAATCCTCAACAGTATAGTAGGCTTTCTGTATCAGCCTCTTATTAATAGTGTTTTACCTTTTTGACCCCATTTTATTTAGTTCTCTTAACCTATTTATCTGAACCCGAACTTAGAAGAAAATCCTTCTCCAGTCAGATTTATATTACTTAAATCTTTTCGCCCACAATTATCAAGCGGGGAAATAATAAATTTCGTATAGCAACACTTAGTCATGCAAGATACCATTCCGGGCGTAAATTTTAAATTCCACTCGAGCTCACAGCACTTGGCATCAACATTTCGAAGGATTAATGTAGAAAAAAATGACACAATTTACGATTGCGTGTAATAAATTTGCAGCTGATTGCCAAAAATGGCTTATATCTTAGTGATAAAGGAATGCTAGTGACTACATGACTGCGGTTGTATTGTACTAGCTTTTACCCGCGACTTCACGTGAACGTATAGTTTTGGAATAAATAGTAGCTTCTGTCGCTCTCGGACCCTGGAAATATCTCCAAAATATATGTACCCAATAAACAAAAACCGAAATATATAAAAACTTTCTTAAAATTACTTTTTTTGGCGTAAGGAAAACTGCGTAATATAGATTTCTAATCTAAAATCTACTCTAAACTAATATCTAATATCTTTATATTTAAATGAGTTAATCTTGTATATATATATATTTTCTGAATCTCGAAAACGGCTCCAACGATTTTCCCGAAATTCAGTATGTAGGAGGTTTTGGGGGAGAAAAATTGATCTAGCTAGGTTTTATGTAAAAAAAATATTGTTTTATCCCTGTTTTTGGGCATTAAAAAACACTAACATTTATATTGAATTGAATTTTCGCCATTAGCTGTCATGTCGACGTAGCTTATTCGGGTAACGGGCAGCCTCGAGAAATGTGCATGCCAAGGATCGATCCCGAACTAAATAATTGTTTTTTCTTTTTTTTTAATTTTTTTTTTTAGTAAAAAATTACCGAGCGAAGCTCGGTCACCCAGATATTATAATATAATATAGGTAAATAAAAAAAATCTAATCCAATATCTATTTCATTAATTTTCAGACTTGACTTTTACACAAAGCGAACAAAAATCTCGATACGAGTATATTTATAATAGAAGCCATTTTTCAATTTCCTGCTTTTCCCATAGAAAACAGGATTTTTATATGTTACCTTGGTATTTATATTGCTACAAAGAATTCGCCATGAAAACGTAACAAACAGACTTTCGCATTTATGATATTAGTAGCTTATTTATTTCAGTAAATACACGGGGTATTATCACATCACATCACTTATATTAAATACAAGGAATATTTGTGCCAAATTTCATCGATATTGGTTCAGCGGATTGACCGTGAAAACGGAACCAATAGACAGACAGACTGACAGATAGAAGTACAGACTGACAGACAGACAGACTTTCGCATTTATAATATTAGTAAGGATATATTGTAATAGCTCGGTTCAATTAATTCAATAAACAAAAACCGAAATATAGGTATAAAAACTTTTTTTTAAACCACGGATGGGTTCGAAACTCGGGCTAACCCGATAGAATAAGACGTGAGTATAGCCGGTTCTATACATTAACTATATAAAAACTTTCTTAAAATACCTCTTTATTTTATTTATTATTATACTTATTTTTTTTTTATTTATTATTATATTTATTTATTGTTTTAATTTAGTTTTATGAACTTTTCAATGTCATCCTATTCCTGTGGAATTAACAGGAATTACCCTCCTTTCCCCGGTGTATAAGGACGAATTGTGCCAAACTTCATTGATATTGGTTTAGCAAATTCGCCGTGAAAGAGTAACAAACATACATCCATACTCACAAACTTTCGCATTTATAATATTAGTAGAATAATTGAATGATAGATAGAAATATAGTATTTTTATTATTTAGATAAGGATTGATAGTAAAAGGCAGAAAACAGTCTCTAAAATAACGTAATATTTAATTGAAATTTTGTCCATAAAAATAGTTATTGTGAGTTAACCACAAGAGATAGAGACATGCTGTTGTAGACTTTATCGTAGTATTGTTGTAGATCTACAATTTTTTACTACATTACTTTTGTGTTTTACATTACTCTGTTCGTCTACGTAAGTTATAATAAAATTATTTTGCTATAACACGCGATAAAGTAAAATAGAAAAAATATATATTGCTAAATGTAGAGTGGACAATCCGCTTTCATACCTGATAAATGTAATATACCGCTAGGTATATTACATTTATCAGGACATACATTTACATTTATAAAGCATGTGACAACCTGTTTAAAACATGTTGTGCCGACCCCACCAAGAATGGGATAAGGGAACGATGTTCATAATGATAAGCATCTTAATTTAAACCTTTTTGTAGACTGGTTGCCTTTACAGCAGTTTAGAAACACTATTAAAGAGAGTCAGCCTCTCTTACAAAAAGCCTACTTGTTGAGGACTGTTTGGACGATAAGAATACGTGGATATAGCTATTGTCCGACCCTGTACAAGATAGTAATGACTTAATGTAACTACTTATAAGTAAGTAGCGGCCTGTTACTCTCCCACTGCTGGGAATAGGCTTCTTCTCTCCGTTTGTGGAGAGAAGGATTGGACCTAAGACCTACCACGCTGCTCCAATGCGGATTGGTAGGTTACACATATCCCCAGAATTCTCTAGAGATATGCAGGTTTCCTCACGATGTTTTCCTTCACCGAAAAGCGTGTGATAAATTGCAATTATCAATTAGACACATAAGTTTTACTAGAAAACTCATTGGTGCCTGCTCGGGATTTGAACCCTAGACCTTCTCGAAAGAGGCGCACGGTGATACCGCTGGGCTACCACAGCTTTTGTATTTATTACAATATTAATTACAATAAATACAAAAACTTAACATTAAGAAAAAAAACAAAGGAATTACTGTCTTATCTAAAAAGTTAAAATTTAAAGTATTATATAAAATACATATAAAAAATTAAAGTATAAGTAGTAAAAAAAAATTAATTAATTAAATTAAATGCTAGACCAAGAATTTATGTATGTTACTTTTGAACTTCGCTAGACTACCATAAAATATAAAAATTTTTGGTGTAATTGAGCTCAACCTATGGTATTTATAAGGTATATTTATAAGGTATATATTTATATGGTATTTATAAGCTGTGGTAGCCCAGCGGTAACACCGTGCGACTCTTTCGAGGAGGTCACAGGTTCAAACCCGGGCAGACACCAATGAGTCTTTCTGTTAAAACTTATGTGTCTAATTGATAATTGCAATTTATCACACGCTTTTTGGTGAAGGAAAACATCGCGAGGAAACCTGCATATCTCTAGAGAATTCTGGAGATATGTGTAACCTACCAATCCGCATTGGAGCAGCGTGGTAGGTCTTAGCTCCAACCCTTCACTCCAAAAATGGAGAGAAGAGGCCTATTCTCAGCAGTGGGAAGAGTAACAGGCCGCTACTTAGGACTGACATCTTTAATCTATTCACGTTACATAACTCTATTGATATCACTTGCAATATAATAATAACATTGATGGCACGAAAACAAGTACTCCAGGCCGTAGTCTGAGCATAAGGAGAGGATCCCGTTATTTACTCTAATGCATTTTTCCCCGTTCGGTTTTCGATTGTAAATATCGCTAGCTGTCTGTCAAACTCCCTGCCTGACGTACATGTTGTTTACAATGAGGTCGTAACGTCTACCGCCGACATATATATACATACGCCGTGTGATATCCGGCTGAATAGAATAATACCAACCTCATTTCTTACTGAGGTGTCGTAAGAGGCGACTAAGGTAAGTCGACCCGCCGTGTGGTATCCGGCTGAGTAGAATAGACCAACCTCATATCTTTTAAATAAAGTTGTTGAATAAAGAAAATTTTTGTTTGAGTTTCTTCTTCTTCTTCAACCGATGGACGTCCACAGCTGGACATAGGTCTCTTCATGGGATCTCCAGAACACACGATTTTGTGCCGCTTGTATCCAGCGGCTCCCCGCGACCCTTTTGAGGTCGTCTGTCCATCTAGCAGGGGGTCTTCCGACACTGCGCTTTCCGGTGCGGGGTCGCCATTCCAACACTTTGAGACCCCAACGTCCATCGGTTCTCCGCACTATGTGCCCCGCCCATCGCCACTTCAGCTTCGCGACCCGCTGAGCTATGTCGGTGACTCTGGTTCTTCTACGGATCTCCTCATTTCTGATTTGATCACGTAGAGAAACTCCGAGCATAGCTCGCTCCATCGCCCGCTGAGCGACTCTGAGCTTTCTTATGAGGCCCATAGTCAGCGACCAAGATTCAGAGCCATAGGTCATCACTGGCAACACGCACTGTTCGAAGACTTGTTTGAGTTTGAGTTTGCCTAATTATTTGCAAAAGATATTTCAATTTTTGCGTTATGTGGTAATATTGTAAGATGCCTAAGGGTAGATCGTAGTCGGCACTCGGATTGTGCCTTTTGGCAGCATCCCAACCCTCCATTGCATAACAAGTTCTGTTTAAGGATATTACGCATCTTTCTATATGCGCATCCAGAAATGATTGCGTTGAAGCCAAGTACAGTTTCTCATTGCTTTGATGTACCAAGTTTGGTGATATAATGGTATTTTTTCTAAAACAATAATATGCTGGCAAGGACATGCTGTTTATTGCCTTTTTTTGTGTCGAGATAATGGTTTTATGATGCAGTTACATGAAACAAGCGCATTAACTGTTTAAGTTAAATAGGGGATTTTTTGTTTATCAGATGGCCTCTTTGGCACAGTGCGTTTATTTATACTATTATATAGCTAACAAATATTATAAATACTAAAATCTGTCCGTTTGTTTAGTCTAATTCTTTCTGTCTTCGAAAGTAATATCATCATCTTCCTGCCCTTATCCCACTCTAAGTGGGGTCGGCACAACATGTTATAAACATGCTGTAACATGATTTGGCTGCGTTTTTACGACCGGCCGCCTGCCTGACGTCAACTTACCTCTGTCGTATTTCACGACACCTCGGTAAGAAAGAGGGTGGTCTATTCTACTAAACCGGATACCACACGGTGGGTCATCTTACCTTAGTCGCCTTTTACGACACCTCGGTAAGAAATGAGGTTGGTCTATTCAACTCAGCCGGATACCACACGGCGGGTCGACTTACCTTAGTCGCCTTTTACGACACCTCGGTAAGAAAAGAGGGTGGTACTATTCTACTCAGCCGGATACCACACGGCTATAATATCATCATGCCTTTATTCCATTTAAACATGTTGTCACATTATTTGGCTACGTCTTTTACGACCGGCTGCCTGCCTGACGTTAACTTACCTTAGTCGCCTTTTATGACATCTCAGTTAGAAAGGGGGTGGTCTAAAATAGACCATCCAGCTGAGTAAAATACTCAGCTGGATAACACACGTCGAATAGACTTACCTTAATCGCCTTTTGCGACACCTTGGTAAGAAAAGGGGTGGTCTATTCTACTCAACCGGATACCACACGGTGGGTCAACTTACCTTAGTCGCCTTTTACGACATATCAGTAGGAAATGGGTTAGACTAATATATTAGCTTCAATTGTACCGAATTTCACCACAATTATTCCAGCGAGTTATGTGTATAAACGTAATAGACAGACAGACATTCGAATTTATAATTGTACAAGCGGTTTTGCCCGCGTGGAAATCAGTGTGTCGAAAAGTTTTTCCCGCGTAAATCCCAAACCCCCGGGAATTTAAGGATAAAAAGAATCTTTTATCTTGCTTTACAATCTCCTTTACATTTCAATGAAAGTCCGATCAAAATTGGTTTATCCAGAGAATGTACTATTAACCTAAGCCTTCCTCAGTAAATTTTGACCATGAAAGTAATTATTGTGAGTTTATCATAAGAAATAGCAAGTTTTTTTTACAACTGCTTGTCCTCTTCAACATAATTAAGTGAATCTTTTAGTGAAAAACTTACAAAAATCCGTTGAATAGATTTTGAGACAATTGATCACATACAGATATACAGCTTTTGGGGACTTTGTTTTATAACAGGGCTTCTTAAACTATGGGTTGCGACCCCATATGGGGTCGCGTAGCAAAATTCTGCGGTCGCGAGAGATTTTAATGTCAAATATTTATATATACCATTTTATAGCACCACTAGAGTTGGCGGAATACATGGGATATTGGGATTTTTATAGGTTTTATAGGTTTTTTAAAAAGAGGCTGATACGGAAAGCCTACTATACTCTTGAAGATTATTTGGAAGATAAGAATGTGTGGATATAGCTCTCTTTGAACCTGTACAAGACAGTAACGACTTAATGTAAATAGTATTAAGAATTATATTTTTAAAAGAACAACCGCCGAGTTTCTTGCTGGCTCTTCTCGGTAGGAACAGCTTTCCGAACCAGCAGTAGAGTTGATGATTCAAAAGCACTTGTTTACAAGTTTATTTGAATAAAGAATATTTTGAATTTGAATTTGTTTCAAAACGAATTCTAAAACTGTTTTATTTTCATATGTACATTGTTTCCTAATAGATAAATCATCAAATAATAATAATTTATTTTTGTTTTATATTTGTATGGGGTCGTCAAGAAACTGTCGTGAATGACAAAAGTTTAAGAAGCCCTGTTTTATAATAAAGATGAATAAAAAGGGGTAAAACTTTAATACTCACATTTCGTTTTTCCTAACTCCCAAATCATCAACACAATGAACCATTTCTTCAACTATGTATAAGGCCCTGAAAGTAATAAATTATTAATAACTAAAGAACTGCGCTGGCTTTGCCCGCGTTATATCAGTGTATCCCACAATTTTACCCGCGTAAAACTGTGTCAACCCTAACCCCGCGGGAATTGAACCATATATATTCTTCTACCCTTATCCTACTGTAAGTAAGGTCAGCACAACATGTTTTTCTCTTCCATTAAATAAATAAATATATGGGACACTTACACACACGGTCGTCCGTCCCCAAAGTAAGTAACTTAATACTTGTGTTATGGTAGACGGACAACTGGTGAATATATACTTATATATTTTTTAAATACATACTTATATACAAATATACACCCAGGCTCAAAGACCAACAAATTCATTTATAGAAATTGTTGGCCCTCGGCGGGAATCGAACCCGCTACCCTCGGAGCTGAAGGCAGGGTCACCACCCACTGCTCCAATGGGTCAGTCATTCTCTCCTATCATTCAACTCTGGCGTTACTCCTTTTATATGCATGTCATACTTCACACAATCCATCTCTTTTTAAGCCTCTTAAAAAGAGATGTGTGCGTGTTGCCAGTGATGACCTATGGCTCTGAATCTTGGTCGCTGACTATGGGTCTCATAAGAAAGCTCAGAGTCGCTCAGCGGGCGATGGAGCGAGCAATGCTCGGAGTTTCTCTATGTGATCAAATCAGAAATGAGGAGATCCGTAGAAGAACCAGAGTCACCGACATAGCTCAGCGGGTCGCGAAGCTGAAGTGGCGATGGGCGGGGCACATAGTGCGGAGAACTGATGGACGTTGGGGTCTCAAGGTGTTGGAATGGCGTCCCCGCACCGGAAAGCGCAGTGTTGGAAGACCCCCTACTAGATGGACAGACGACCTCAAAAGGGTCGCGGGGAGCCGCTGGATACAAGCGGCACAAAATCGTGTGTTCTGGAGATCCCATGAAGAGGCCTATGTCCAGCAGTGGACGTCCATCGGTTGAAGAAGAAGAAGAAGAAGAAAAAGAGATGGATTGTGAGAAAGAGATGGACTCTTTCTAGGCACATATCCATCCACATTCAAATTTAACTTCAATTTGGTCACATGAATTTCATCCCTCCTTATTACATTTCCATACCAACTTAATCTTCCACCTGTCGTCTTTTCTATAATGGACGTAACTTTCAGACTTCTCCTTATATATTCATTTCGTATTATATCCAATCTTGTCACTCCACACGTCCTTAACATTCTCATCTCATTTGTATACAATATACAATAGACAAAGCAGGAACCGACATAAGCTTGCGGCTCCTGCTTTGCGCCTTGCAAAAGTACGTAATTCGTTTGTGGGTTTTGGTATAAGATTCTATAATAAAATTCCGCAATCAATTTCAGCTTTGCCATTACATCAGTTTAAAAAGACTGTTACAGAAGAGCTGATACAGAAAGCTTACTATACTCTTGAAGATTATTTGGAAGATAAGAATGTGTGGATATAGCTCTCTTTGAACCTGTACAAGACAGTAACGACTTAATGTAAATAGTATTAAGAATTATATTTTTAAAAGAGCAACCGCCGAGTTTCTTGCTGGCTCTTCTCGGTAGGAACAGCTTTCCGAACCAGCAGTAGAGTTGACGATTTAAAAGCACTTGTTTACAAGTTTATTTGAATAAAGAATATTTTGAATTTGAATTTGAATTTGCACTTTTCTTTCATCTGTCTTTTTCATTGCCCAATATTCTGATTCATACAATACAACAGGCAGGTCTTATGTACGTTTTATAGATTTAGATAATTTAACAATAATGTAATATTTAAACCTTATTCAAGAATTACACCATCTTTTACTAAAAACCATACAAAAATCTGTTCAGTACTTTTTGAGATAATCAATTACATACAGATAGACAATTTGTGGGTGTTTTGTTTTATAATATGTATACATAAAGTAGCACAACTTATACAATGCTGTGATAGCCGAAAAGTGAGCCTGTGAAACTTGTACAGTGTTGTTAGTCACGGATTCAAACCCCGGGCTTGAGCAAATGAGTTTACTTATACGCCTAATGTATAATTAAGATTTATTAATATGAATACATTCACCTATTATTAACTTAACTTATATACAACTGAAATCATAAAAAACTAATAAAATAAGTTAATTAATTCTTACCATCCGAAATCTAGCTGTTAGTCCATCTTCATCTGAAAACAAACTCGATACTAATTAGAAAATATGTTTGTATGTACAAATTCAATAATTTCTTATGTACATTTTAATTATAAATGCTCTCCAAAACCCTTTCAGCTCTAATAATATTATAAGGAAATATCGACTGCTGTATTCTTTTATATTTACTGTTTTATATTTACTTTAATTACTCAGTACTGTTTTGACTACAAAGTATTATCCAACCATAGAACACATGGCAAATGTGATTGTAATTTATGTTGTACAACCATTATTATTAGTTAAAAAGGCAGTCAAAAGTAAACTGTAAATTGATGTCTCAAATGACAGCTGTTACACAACATATAAACACGATAAATCTATAAAACATAACCCTTCTGTAGATTTATCGTGTCTTATCATTCTTTTGTTTTTCCCTATATTTTACCATATAATCAATTATAATATATTTCAAAACCATCTACATAGCACATGTAAATAAATATATTAAAATATTTATAGTATTATACATTTAAATAAACATTAATTAGTGATGAGCCATTTCAAAATTAATTAAGTTAACTTACTATAATCCATTTAAAAAAAACGATTAGGCGTAAATTTTCCTGATGTAAATTCTATTTATAAGTTATTGTTTAAACGTTATTAATTTAACATAATCCCTTGAATGGATTATAGTAAAAAGTGATAATTATGTAATAGTTTATAATTTAAATGATATAAAAGATTATAGTAAAATAACACAATAATTTTCAAATAAAAAAATCTTTAAAGAACTTCGCCGATGCGAATTGTATTTATTTGTATTTCAAATTTGAAAGAATAATTTTAATCTCTCTTAATAGCATTATGTATGACATAATTGTGTTGTTGTGAGTGTGTGTGTGTGTGTTTTACGTCTCAGCATAACAATTAGATTATAAAAATAAGTTTCTTGAAGGAATAAGAATTACGCAATCTTTCGTTTACCGATTTCGAAGTTTAAGAAATTAAGCATTTATTTTTAAGCATGTAAAACAAAAGCAAAGTGATGCCCAGTAAATTATCAGCCAGTAACTTAAAGGGCATCGAAAAATTAAAAGAAAAAGCGATTTACATTAGTTTTATAAGCACAATATCACAAAGGGATGACAAAATTATTTTTTATAATCCACGATTTAAAAAGTTAAGAATATCTAAATTCTTAAATATTATTAATTTTTAATACATGATATAAGCAGCGCACTAAATAAAATACAATAAACGAAACATTTTCAAAAAAAGTAAAAACAATAAAAAACAGGCATATCGAAAATTCAGGTACTGTAGGATTTTGAATCCACAGGTATTTTATTGACATACTCGTATATATGTATATAGCGATGTTTCAAATTTTTGTCATATATTTTATTATTAACCGATATGTTATTGTATATAAAAAATTCTACTTTCACATATTTGTAGCATTAAAAATCAAAATATAATTAAAAAAATATATCGATTTTCATACCCGATATTATATTTTTTATTCAGGAATGTTTTTTTTTCAATAATTCTTATAAATAAACTATTATATATATTCCTTCAGTGTGAATTTTGTTTCATCATTGTAATTACGTAAGATTTCTTGTTACAACGGTTGGTGGCTGTAGACGATGATTTCACAGAATGTTAAGTTATAGAAATTATATGGGTTATGTTAATATTTTGCCAAAAAAAGTCCAGACGGCCCGCCAATGAGGTCACTGTACCCTGCTCATGTCTACCCGATAGGGTGGAGAACAGGGTTAAGATGTCATCATTCAAAGTTTTCCAAAGGGTCAGCCATTTGTCTGATGAGTTAGACAACTAGTCATTTTCATTTTGGATCCAAAATAATAAAATAAATGCGAAAGTTTGTCTGTCTTTTCGTATGTATGTACTGTTTGTATGGATTTATATATGTTAAATGATTCACTAATGCGTAATACAGCCATAGATTTTTAATAAAATGTATCGATTTTAAATAAAGAAATAATTTAAAAAAAAAAGGAAATGATGTTTATTATATTATATCTCTTTTTTCACGCCTTGTAATGAGCAACACGTTAATTTACTGAAATTCTGAAAGTTAATCTAAAATATCAGTATATGAAATCAAATTGAATTAAAAAATTATACAAAATTATATACTGTTTAATATATAATTTTGTATATTTTCATTATTTAATGAGCCAATTAATATTTTGAAAGTGTGCTAATAATGTTCTATATGACGGGTTCATAATTCCATTAACATTTATCTTTTATAAATATTAACCAATACCAACCAAACCAAGTGGAAGTACTCAATAAATTGCTCATCAGCAAATATAAAATCTACTTGATTCCAAAATTGTAACTTTGAAATTAAAAAGAATCATTTACTGAAAACTTTTCCCTAATTTTCTAAATTACTTAAGATTAAACTCTCAGTTCCTAAACTAGAAGTTTCGCAATTAACTCTTAAATAAACTATCTTTTGTACTCAAGGTTTTTAGAAATATAGTTTGGACTTTTATCAGAATTTGATTTATTTTTTAAATAAATTTATCAAAATTAGCTTATTCCTATTTAAGACTATATTAACTCTTTCTTTTAAGTTAACTTACGAACTGTTTATCTTAAGCTTCTAACTGCTATCCAAGATGAGTTACATAGTTACGTTTAGCTTACTAGTTATGCCTATGTTATCTGCTTCTTATCTTTTGGCTACAACTAACCTTTATTTTCTGTATTGTACCTGTTTTCCATAAAAACTTATAAGCTATCTACCATATATTTTCTTTCATTATTTACCTACAAAATGCTTATCTTCACCTACGTTGTAAGTACGTAGTCATTTTCACTATTTATGACTTATACTTATCCCTTTTTTTATTTTTTCTCTTTTCATACAATTTTCTTTCGCTTTATCGTGATTGTAATCTAGTGTTAGCACGTTGTCATCTCTAGTGCGGTATATCTCACCTATTTCTTCTAGTTTAGAGGCAATATGCTTATATTAATGAAATGCTACATAATAACTGTCGCCTATTGTAAGTATAGTCTCGTTTGCTTTTCTATTTATGACTTTATTATTTTTATTTTGCCTAAAATTTGCTTGCGCTTTACTGTGGTCGTTATATAATGTTATGTATTATATAGTCTGTGTCAAATCTGTATGTGCTATCTAATTTATCTATTTATCGCTTAGCTACAATATTATATTTCTGAAATTCTACATCATAATTGTCGACTATTGTAAGTATACTTTTATGTACTTTTCTATGACTTTAATATTTTTATTTTGCCTAAAATTTTCTTGAGCTTTATCGTGGTTGTAATGTAATGTATGTATATCTTGTGATATCTACCCTAGCTATTTCTTGTCACTTGGCTACAATATCATAGTTCTGAAATTCTACATCATAACTGTCGACGAGTGTAAGTGTATAGTGTCGTCTAGCTTTCTATTTATGATTTTAACATCTTTCGCTTTTATTTCACTTATAATTTGCTTATCATTATTTATTACTGTATCGTGACTATTGTTTAGTATAGATATAACCTCTATTTTTACATCTCTGACTATATTATACTTTTTGATTCTTTTGCCAATAATATCTTTATCTAATGCAATATCTTAAATGTCATCTAGTATAAGTATATAGTCACCTCTGTGTGCTATAGCAATGATTTCTCTCATGCTTTCTTCTGTGTCGGGGCGGTGCTCGGGCCGGGGGTCGGCCGCTCGCGCCAGTATTTGCCTCACGACGTCACGTGGTGGTGCCCCCAATGGGGTTGGTCTCGAAGATAAACCCAGCTACAAAGAAAAATTTAAGGATAACTTTTTAATTGGCCTAATATTACTCTACTAGCGAAATGTTTGGAAATAAACGTAATACCCTATTCTAATGCAGATTGAAAGGAATTATTTAAACAAATGCAAGTTTCCTCACGATGTTATCCTTCACCGAAAATTTTGTGATAAAGCCTAAATATCAGCTAGACTTATAAATTAGGAAGTAAAATAGAAGAACTCTTTGTTGACTGTCCGGTGTTTGGACCCTCGTCACCCGATTTTTTATTCATATTGGTCGGATACTTAATTGAATTACATATCATAGACAAGAAATTCGCTTTTTACTTCAGGCTAAAAAAATAACACAAACGTGATATGAGTGATGACCTATGGCTCTGAAACTTGGTCGCTAACTATGGACCTCATAAGAAAGCTCAGAGTTGCTAAGTGGGTGATGGAGCGAGCTATACTTAGAGTATCTCTACGTGATCAAATCAGAAATGAGGAGATCCGTAGGAGAACCAAAGTGACGGACATAGTTAAACGTGTCGCGAAGATGAAGTGGCATTGGGCGGGCACATAGTTCGAAGAACCGATGGACGTTGGGGTCTCAAGGTGCTAGAGTGGCGACCCCGTACCGGAAAACGCAGTGTCGGCAGACCCCCCACCATATGGACAGACGACCTCAAAAAGGTCGCGGGAGCCGCTGGATCTAGGAGGCATAAGATCGCGTAGCGTGGAAGTCCTTGAAAGAGACCTATGTCCAACAGTGGACAGTTATTGGCTTATGAGAGAAATTAATAGTTGAAGATGTATAAACACTAAGTTATCATGAACAATTTATACAACATTTAATTCAATTTGAAAGTAATATTATTTGATTTCCAAACTTAAACAGTATAAATGTAGAAGTTTAATTTACTTTAGCTTTTTGATCGATGTTCAGCAGACGGAGTCTGTTTGAATTAATTACTTTCAGGGTTCCATAATATTTACTTGGAATTGATTAAACTAATATTATCTTGATCTTGTATTATTACTGAATATCAAGGCTTTATTGAAGGACAAGTAGATTTGAGTGAATCATTTGTAGTTCTCAAAAAGTAATGTTGGTAAAAAATAAATAAATTTAATAATTAGATTACTATTAGTGGTACTCGAGACTTCGTTCAGGTCAGCTTAAAGCGTTTAAGTACTCTTAAAAATGCACTATGCCTTTTTTTTATTTGTTCCAGATAGAATGACGGATTTTTTCTTATACTAAATGTTAACCCGGTATATAAGCTTTAATTTTGCAAAATTTCAGTAAATTTCAGTACAGAAGACATTGAATTTTAAGCAGATATTTATTATATAACAGATGGACTTTCATTACTCCATCTTCATTGCAGATTGGTCACAACCAAACATGCCAAGTGTGAGCCGACGTCAGCTTAAGAGATCTATATCTAGCAGCTGATATCCAGCAGTTAAGTATTAATATTAGGCACATCCAAACATGGCAAGTGTGAGTCTGTGGAGGCTTACGAGATTAACGTGTAATCGATATCAATCAGTTGAGGAGAGAAGATGAAGATTGATCACATCCAAACATGAAGTCATACAGTGGAAGTAAGTAAGGGCCTAAAAAGATCTATCCGTCGCCATTAGTTGAGAAAGAAATATTTGAGCACATTCAAACATGCCAAATGGATGTAAGCTTAATAAGATGTCTATATCTAGCAGCCGATATCCAGCAGTTAAAACAGAAAATGCAGTTTGATCATAACCAAACATGCCAAATGAGAGCTTATGGTGACTTAAGAGTTCTATATCTAGCAGCTGATGTCCATGGACTAATAAAAAAGAGGCGAATTGGACCCATTCAAACATGCTAAATGGAAGCCAGTAAGGAGTCTGACAGACTTGTATCTAACAGCTGGTCTTCATCAAAAGACGATCATTATTCGTCTTCTTCGTAGTCCTTAGTTGATGGGCGTCTACTGTTGGACATAAGTCTCTTTAAGGGATCCCCATCTTCAATTTCAGATTGGTCACAACCAAATATGCCAAGTGTGAGCCGATGCCAGCTTAAGAAATTAATATTTAGCAGCTGATGATCGTCAGTAGATGCACATTCTTCTTCTTCTACGTATTCTTTAACTGATGGGCGTCCACTTCTGGATATAGGTCTTTTTACGGGATCTCCATCTCCAAGATGCAGATCGGGCACATGGCAAGTGTCGGTGCGGGTCTGACCTTGGCTAGTATCTGTGTCTTGATGTGGTCGAGGCGCGCAGGCTCGGGCGCGGGCGCGGCGGGCGGCGCGTGGTGCGCGTGGTGCTTGTGGGAGGCGGCGGCGGCGCGCGGCCGGCTCGGCGCGAGCGCGAGCGCCGCACACAGCAGGAGGCAGGCGCGCATGGGCGCCTAGCCGAGGGCGCTCAGCCTGCGCCATCGGCAGCGCGCCCGAGCGACATGTCCGCACCTGCCGACACACGTACACACATACATTACCGTTACTTTGCGGAGATCTATAGTACGATGAACATGAGTTAAAATATTCTTTATTCAAATAGTTGCAAAGTTGTAAACAAGTGCTTTTGAATCGTCAACTCTACTGCTGGTTTGGAAAGCTGTTCCTACTGAGAAGAGCCAGCAAGAATCTCTGCGATGTATAATATAATGTTGTGTTCATTTCCAGTAGGTTATAATCTTGTGTATTTGATATTACTTCTGCTTTTTGTATAAAATTGATTATATCCAGTTTAATGGACCGAAAAAAAAATATTAGTACCTGGGTGCGAAGCCTTTATCGGTAATTTTTTGAAATTTATACACAAAAAAATTAAAAAAAACATTTAAAAAATTAACTAAAGAGAGAAGGTGCCAACGATATGTGGAATTCGAACCCTGGTTCTAAATATTTTCGGTCCGTCCGTTACCGTTAGCCGAGGGGGCTATCGATGAATAAGTTTTACTGTTAAAAATATTCTTTGCTTTGAATTATACATTTTCGAATTTTTTTAAAGCCCAAAAACAAGGATAATTTTTTAAAAATTATATATGTTTTTTTGAATACATTAAATTTTTAAATTACATACAAAATTGTTTTATATGTAATTTAAAATCTTCACTTCACTTCTCCAATTATATTATTTATTTATAAATTACCGAGAAAGGCCCGGCCACTGCTACAATTATATAAGAAACCAGAGGTTAATTGCGCTGTCAATTTCAAAGTTTTGATAGCTTATTTGGGTAATGGACGGTCTCACATTCAGAATACCAAGATCAAATCCAAGCAACATTTTAATATATATTGCTAGTTTTAATTACATTACGCAATTACCCGATGGAGCAAATGTAAACAAGATATAAAATGCAACATTGTCAATTGATAGATATATTTTTATATAATAAAATAAGATTTATCGTGGTCATAAACTGCATCTAGGTTACAGCCAATGTTGGTTTCATCACAGTAATTGAAAATTTTACTTGTTTCTCAGCTACTGAAATTTTAACGGTCCTATTTAATTTAAAAGATTAGTATTCACTAACGGATTGCTAGAATCGAGGATAAAATCTAACCAGGATAACGAAAAATAAACTTAATCCCCTGTTTTAGGATTAATATTAACAGTGAATATTTTATTATTGTTTTCAGAAAATTCCTTTTTGTATAATAAGTTTAGTTAATTTAATTTAGTTTATAAGTTTAATTTAGTATAATTTTCCTTTTTTTTTCTATTTTAAAAGTGTATATCAACCTATATTTATTATAAAAAAAATTCGCAAAAGCTATATGTGATCGATTTTCTCACAATTTCTGGACAGATTTTTGTATGGTTTTTACTAAAATGCAATTCTTCCAAAACTGTCCGGTTTAGGTTAAAAGTAAATTAAATTAAATTACTTTAAAGAGGTCGTTTTACAACAATATAGTGAGGGTAGAAACAAACGTTTATTAGTATGGATGTATGTTTATTAATCTTTCACGGCGAATCTGCGAACCAATATCGATTAAATTTGGCACAATTATTCCTTATACACCGGGGTGACATAAAGGCTATAGAATCTTGTTAATTCTACAGAAATAGGATGACATTGAAAAACGCCATCTATTATCAACCTATCACGCGACAACAGTCGACGCAAACGAAGTTGCGGGTTAAAGCTACTATGTTAAAATATAATTTACTACTAATATGTATAACTAATACTATGTAAAATAAATTTTACAACTATGTACAATAAATTATTCTTTATACGCCGTGTGGTATCCGGCTGAATAGAATAGTACCGCCCTCATTTCTTACCGAGGTGTCGTAAAAGGCGACTAAGGTAATTCGGCCTGCCGTGTGGTATCCGGTTGAATAGAATAGACCAACCTCATTTCTTACCGAAGTATCGTTAAATAAGACTAAGGTAAGATGACGTCAGGCAGCTTCTTCTTCTGCCTTCCCTTATCTCACTCTAAGTGGGGTCCACACAACATGTTATAAACACGTTGTCACATGATTTGGCTACGTATTTTACGACTGGCCGCCTGCCTGACATCAACTCACCTTAGTCGCCTTTTACGATACCTCGGTAAGAAATGTGGTTGGTCAATTCTACTCAGCAGGATACCACACGGCGGGTCGACTTACCTTAGTCGCCTTTTACGACACCTCGCTAAGAAATGAGGGTGGTCTATTATACTCAACCGGATACCACACGGCAGGTCGACTTAACTTAGTCGCCTTTTACGACACCTCGATAAGAAATGAAGATGGTCTGTTCTACTCAGCCGGATACCAGACGGCACGTCGACTTACCTTAGTCGTCTTTTATGATACCTCGGTAAGAAATGATGGTGGTCTATTATACTCAGCCAGATACCACATGACGGGTCGACTTACCTTAGTCGCCTTTTACGATACCTCGGTAAGAAATGAGTGTGGTATTCTATTCAGCCGGATACCACACGGCGTAGAATAAGCGATTACAATATTTAAAGCTAAAGAAACAAAAAAAAATCGCATCTCATGTAATCCACAGAACCCCTCAAAGTAACTAAGTAATACGGTATTTTCGTTTTTATAATAAAACCTCTTGTTATTATACCGTTTAAGGGTAACGGTTAGCCCTAAAGCTTAACGTATGGTTCAAGTTACTGGCTGGTGGAGAATATGCAAAATAATATATTTAATGTAGTTTTGAAAGAGTAAATATAAATAAACCACCCTCATTTCTTACCGAGGTGTCGTAAAATACGACTTAGATAGATTGAAATCAGGCAGGCCGTCTGTAAAATACGTAGCAAAATCATGTGTTTATAACATACAAAAATAATTACAAAATTATTTTGCTATATGTAATGCTAAATGAAGCAAGTTTGCGATTTTGTCGTGGAGTCTATCTCCTGATGATGCTTCGGTTGCGGGGCGAAACGATTGTTGAGTTTGTGATAGTGTTGTATGTAGTGCTTGTGTATCGTGGTGGCGGTGGTGGAGGTTAGTTCATGTATTTTTACAAATCCTGCATGTATCAGGTATGAAAACGGATTGTCTACTCTACATTTAGGATTATGTATATTTTCTGTTTTACTACATCGCGGATTATAGCAAAATAATTTTATTATTACTTTTGTATTATGGATTTCCGCAAAGTAACGCCTAATTCTATAAATTGTTTATAACATATTGTGCCGACGTCAAGCCAGGAAAATGACTATATGTCTTCATTTTCCTAGATACTAGAATTTACCCGCGACTTCTTTCGCGTGGATTGTTGTGTGATAGGTCGATCAATAATAGATTTAACAGGAATTCTATAGCCTATATCCTATATATATATATATATATATATATATATATATATATATATATATATATATATATATATATCCTCCTGCCCTTATCCCACTCTAAGTGGGGTCGGCACAACATGTTATAAACATGTTGTAATATGATTTGGCTGCGTTTTTACGACCGGCAACCTACCTGACGTCAACTTACCTTAGTCGTATTTTACTACACCTCGGTAAGAAGGCGGGTGGGCTATTCTACTAAACCGGATACCACACGGTGGGTCAACTTACCTTAGTCGCCTTTTACGACACCTTGGTAAGAAATGAGGGTGGTCTATTCTACTCAGTCGGATACAACACGGCGGGTCGACTTACCTTAGTCGCCTTTTACGATACCTCGGTAAGAAATGAGGGTGGTACTATTATACTTAGCCAGATACCACACGGCTAGATTTCTATAGCCTATATATTATTAATTATTATAATGAATAATTTTGCTTAATATTACCGATATTGGTTCAGCGGATTCACTATAAAAGAGTAACAAACATACATCCATACAAACTTTCGGATTTACTAAAGAATTATAATGTAGGTAGTAGGCTAAGATAGGATAGGATAGAATACATTAAACTCAAAACGCCCATCGTTCCCGCATCGCAGTTAAAAACGCTTCCAGCTTATCCCTTAGGACGTCGGAAGTCGATGGTGTTTTTATGTTTCCCCACGTGAACTTTCACCAAGGTTCACGGTTGAGTTTATAAATCATAATGGTTCAGGGGAAAGTTGCCCACCTGTCTAATGACTTACATAGTTAGCGATTGTGTGAACTGGGAAAAGCTTTATACTTGGAAATTTGTTAAGTTAACTTTGACTGGGTATTTGCTTTGGAAATTTTGAAAGCAAATATATGACATTTCGAAAATACTAGTTTTTGCCCGCAAGTTCGTTCGCGACTGTTTTTGTGTGATAGATGTCTTAGACGTCGAAACAGCAAAACTTGTTTATTTTGCCTACTTCCATAGCATTATGTCTTATGGAATATTGCTATGGGGTAAATGCGCGGAATGTGAAAAAATTTTTGTTTTACAGAAAAGAGCTATACGTGGCATTTATAACTTAAGACCGCGTGATTCCCTGCGAGAGAAGTTTAAGGAAACAGGTATTCTTACATTTGCTTCACAGTATATTTTAAGAAATTTAATTTATGTACATAAAATATAAAGAATTATAAAACGATAGGTGATGTATACAATAGACAAAGCAGGAACCGACATAAGCTTGCGGCTCCTGCTTTGCGCCTTGCAAAAGTACGTAATTCGTTTGTGAGTTTTGGTATAAGATTCTATAATAAAATTCCGCAATCAATTTCAGCTTTGACATTACAGCAGATTAAAAGCACTCTCAAAAAGAGGCTGATACAGAAAGCCTACTATACTCTTGAAGATTTTTTAGAAGATAAAAATGTGTGGATATAGCTCTCTTTGAACCTGTACAAGACAGTAACGACATAATGTAAATAGTATTAAGAACTATATTTTTAAAAGAGCAACCGCCGATTTTCCTGCTAGCTCTTCTCGGTAGGAACAGCTTTCCGAACCAGCAGTAGAGTTGACGATTCAAAAGCACTTGTTTACAAGTTTATTTGAATAAAGAATATTTTGAATTTGAATTTGAATTTGAATTTGAATGCTGTGATAGCCCAGTGGCGACATCGTGCGACTCTTTCACGAAAGGGTCATGAGTTTAAGTTCCGGCCCACCAATGCGTTTTTTGTTAAAAACTTATGTCTGATTAATTTATAGAATTAGGCGTTACTTTGCGGAGACCCATAATACAAAAGTCATAAAAAAACTATTTTGCTATAATCCCCGATGAAGTAAAATAGAAAATATATATAATGCTAAATGTAGAGTGGACAATATATAGAGTTAGCGATTGTGTAAACTGGTAGCAGCTTTATACTTGGAATTTTTTTAACTTTGAGTTGATATTTGCTAATGACATTTCGAAAGTATGAAATACTAGCTTTTGCCCGCAACTTAGTTTGCGACTGTTTTCGTGTCATAGGTTGATAATAGATTTTATTATTATTTAGTATTATCAACAGGTTTTACATATTGTACTACCTACAAAAAGTACGCCGTGTGGTATCCGGCTGAATAGAATAGTACCACCCTCATTTCTTACCGAGGTGTCGTAAAAGGCGACTAAGGTAAGTCGACCCGCCGTGTGGTATCCGGCTGAGTAGAATAGACCAACCTCATTTCTTACCGAGGCGTCGTAAAAGGCGACTAAGGTAAGTTGACCCACCGTGTGGCATCCGGTTAAGTAGAATAGACCACCCTCTTTCTTACCGAGGTGTCGTAAAATACGACAGAGGTAAGTTGACGTCAGGCAGGCGGCCGGTCGTAAAAACGCAGCCAAATCATGTGACAGCATGTTTATAACATGTTGTGCCGACCCCACTTGTAGTGGGATAAGGGCAGGAGGATGATGACTACCTACAAAAAGTAAAATTACAAGATTAAATTTATAGAACAATTATGTAACTATACTTACAGATAATTACAGCATGCATTAGAGATTAATTAGATAGATGTCGCTTTTTAGTTATATCCTTTATTAACAGGATTTTTATGGCCTATATGTTATTCTCCTGCCCTTATCCCACTCTAAGTGGGGGTCGACACAACATTACTGACGTCACCTTACTTTTACGATACCTCGCCAAGAAATGAGGGTGGTCTATTCTACTCAAACGGATACCACACGACGAGTCTACTTATGTAAGTTGCTTTTTACGACACCGCGCTGAGAATTGCGGGTGGTCTATTCTATTCAGCCGGATACCACATGGCGGGTCAACTTACCTTAGTCGCCTTTTACGACACCTCTGTATGAAATGAGGGTGGTTGATTGTACTCAGTCAGATACCACACGTTGGGTGATCTTATCTTAGTCGCCTTTTACGACACCTAGGTAAGAAACCAGGGTTGTCTATTCTACTCAGCCGGATACCACACGGCGAGTTTATTTACCTTAGTCACCTTTTACGACACCTCGCTAAGAAATGAGAGTGGTCTATTCTACTCAGCTAAATACCACACGGCGAGACAACTTACGTAAGTCGCCTTTTATGACACTGCGCTAAGAAATGAGAGTGGTCTATTTTACTCAACCGGATACCAGACGGCGGGTCAACTTACCTTAGTCACTTTTTATAAGACCTCGCTAAGATACGAGGGTAATCTATTCTACTACACCGGATACCACACGGCGGGTCAACTTACCCTAGTCGCCTTTTATCACACCTCGCTAAGAAAGTCTTCCTATATATACTTTTAAATCTAATCCGGTGGGGAAATGTTCTTGAAATTTGGCAAAATTAAGATTAAATAGTTTCAGAGTAACTTTAGGTCTCAGATTGGAAACCACATTGTGCTTAAGCACCGATGTTCATGTGGAAAAGAGTTAGACAGTTTTGACATACACGTTTTGCGTATTAATCGCCTCTTGAGGTGACAAGAGGGCTGGCTCCTTTTTCGCACAAACAATCAGCTTCATCAATCGCGATTCAGCGTGGAAACGCTGACAGCATTCTTGGGACCATTCCACGTGTGCATGATTTGTATAGTCCTAGCGTGTAAGTAATTTAAGATAGATATAACTTGTACATTTTTGTTGCTTTCAAATATATTTTTGTTTAAATTAAATTAAGATATAAGAATATACCGTGACATTGATCTTTGTAGTGAATGGCAGAAACTTGACCGCTCTTATAACTAACCAAGATAAATTTTATCAGGTTAAGTTTAGCCATATGCCAAAGGTCTGTAGATAGGAGGTTGTCGACCTTTGCTGTAATTATTAACTATTAGATATACCATGTACGTATTTATAAAGAGTTTAAGAAATATTTTCTTGAGTAGGAAGGTGTAAAATTTAAATCCGCAATCAATTTTAGCTTTGCCATTACAGCAGTTTAAAACAGTGTTAAAAAGGGGCTGATACAGAAATACTGTTGAGGATTATTTAGAGGATAAGAATGCGTGGTATATAGCTGTTATGTCTTTATTCTATAAAATACTTTTTTTTTAATAAATAAAAAATAAATAAAAATTGTTTATTTTCATAACTTAGGCTCTTACACTAAGGTTTTTAAGCTACTGTCCAACCTTGTACAAGAAAGTAATGACTGGCCCGTTGGAGCAGTGGGTAGTGACCCTACCTTCAGCTCCGCGGGTCGCGGGTTCGATTCCCGCAACATTTTCCAACATTTTCTTTAAATGAATTTGTTGGTCTTTGAGCCTGGGTGTATATTTGTATTTAAGTATGTATTTAAAAAATATATAAGTATATATTCACCAGTTGTCTGTCTACCATAGCACAAGTATTAAGTTACTTACTTTGGGGACGGACGACCGTGTGTGTAAGTGTCGCATATATTTATTTATTTTAATGACTTAATGCAACTAGTTATGAGTATTATGTTGTAAAGAGCAACCTCCGAGTTTTTGCTGGCTCTACTCGGTAGGAACAGCTTTCCGAACCAGCAGTAGAGTTGATGATTCAAAAGCACTAGTTATTCATTAAGACAAATAACGCAAACGGCTACAGAAATACGTCGTGTGGTGCTCGGCGTCGGCACAATATGTTACAAACATGTTGTCACATGATTTGGCTACGTATTTTATGACCGGCCGTCTGCCTGACGTCAACTTACCCTAGTCGTATTTTACGATACCGAGGTATCGGCAAGAAAAAGGGTGGTCTATTCTACTCAGCCGGATACCACACAGTGGGGCAACTTACTTTTGTCGCCTTTTACGACACCTTGGTAAGAAAGAGGGAGGTTTATTTTACTCAACCGGATATCACACGGCGGGTCAACTTACCTTTGCCGGCTTTTACGACACCTCGGTAAGAAATGAAAGTGGTACTATTCTACTCAGCCGGATACCACACAGCAGTTCAACTTATCTTAGTCGCCTTTTACGACACCTCGGTAAGAAATGAAAGTGGTACTATTCTACTCAGCCGGATACCACACAGCAGTTCAACTTATCTTAGTCGCCTTTTACGACACCTCGGTAAGAAATGAAAGTGGTACTATTCTACTCAGCCGGATACCACACAGCAGTTCAACTTATCTTAGTCGCCTTTTACGACACCTCGGTAAGAAATGAAAGTGGTACTATTCTACTCAGCCGGATACCACACAGCAGTTCAACTTATCTTAGTCGCCTTTTACGACACCTCGGTAAGAAATGAAAGTGGTACTATTCTATTCAGTCGGATATCAAACCTTTTATAAAAAAAATAAGACCACGTGCTGTATATGTAAACAAAACCAAGGGCGTAGAAATAAGGTCTGTCATAACAGAATTATGCATATCGCTAATAAATTATGTGATTGATGCCCCGATAACTCCAGGATGGATTGAATGGCGCATAACAGATACAGGAAAATCACTGTTACCCGAATACGAATGGGTTAAGTGTACATCTGTCTTCATTTATAAACAGGCAGTGATGTTTGTTATGAAAACGTGCAATATTCAGTTAATATGTTGGAATAAGGAAACCAGCTCAAAATATGCCATATTAGAAGAAGAAGAATACTTTATTGTACACACTGAACAAAAATTACTACAAGCACTGCACATATTCACCACTTGGGGCGAAACATTTGTTGAGATTGTGGTGATGAATGTGTGCAGCGCTTGTGTATTGTTGTGTTATCGGTGGCGGATAGTGCATGAGTTTTTACAAATTCTGCATGTATCAGGTATGAGAACGAATAGTACACTCTACATTTAGCATTACATATATTTTCTTTTATCGCGGATTATAACTAAATAATATTTTCATTAGTTTTGTAAATGAGGTTTATCGTCTTTCTTCTTTAAGTAGAGAAAGTTTGGAGCTTAGACCTACCACGCTGCTCCAATGCGGATTAGTAGGTTACACATATCTCCAGATTTCCTTAGAGATACGCAGGTTTCACGATGTTTTCTTTTACCGAAAAGCGTGTGATAAATTGCAATTATTAATTAGACACATAAATTTTAACAGAAAAACTCATTGGTGTCTGCCCGGGATTTGAATCCGTGAACACAACGTAAGTTGACGTCAGGCGGGCGGCCGGTCGTAAAAACGCAGCCAAATCATGTGACAGCATGTTTATAACATGTTGTGCCGACCCCGCTTAGAGTGGGATAAGGGCAGGAAGATAATGACTAATCCTGTAGAATTTAGAGATTTTCTATTTCTAGCCTATATGTTACCCTGATGTATGACGAATAATAAATAAATAAATAATTGTGCCATATTTCATCTATATTGGTTCAGCGGATTCGTGAATGAGTAACAAACATACATCCATACTCACAAAATTTCGCATTTATAATATTTAGTAGGATAAACAAACTAAAATACGTTATTCACGGTACATTAATATTTAAGCATAAAATACATTTGTGTACAGTTTTGAACTCACCTTAGAGATACAACTAAATTTAACTTTTGAACAACCAAATTAACCGAATTTTCTTTCTGCGAGTTAATTATTCCCTCGAACAGGTGTTATTATAAGGATGTGTGATAACAACTGAAGAGATCCGGAAAAGGTCGTCCGTTATATACCAATACGTGCCCACACAAAACCTATATTAGTCTATAGATGTCATAATTAATATAGATTCTTGATATATAGCGACTGGAAGTGACATTTTTCCACTAATATGTAATAACTGGAAATACCAAAGACAAAGGTTTGACTGCTTTCGCTAGTCCTGAGTGCTTTCATTGCGATTATAAAAAAAAATTGCGATTTTTTTTTATCTATTCGATCTCGTTAGCGTAACACTATTTTGTATGACGCTGGAACAGCGGCCACTAGATGTAGAGCATTGCTCGGTAATTTTTTACAAAAAAAAGAAACTTAAAAAAAAATAAAAAAATAATTATGTAGTTGGGGATCGATCCTAGGTATTTACATTTCTCGAGACTGCCCGTTCCCTGAATAAGCTACGCTGATTTGACAGTTTATGGCAAAAATTAAATTTTAGTATTTTTTAACGCCCAAAAACAAGGATAAAACGATTTTTTTACGTAAAACCTAGCTAGATCGTTCTTTTACCCCCTACATACTGAATTTCAGAAAAATCGTTCGAGCCGTTTCCGAGATCCCGATAATACACACACACACACACATACATATATATATATATATGTATATGTGTATGTGTGTGTATATGTATATATATATATATATATATATATATATATAAATATATATATATATATATATATATATGTGAATCTGAAAATAAAAGCTACATTGTATATAATTTGGGTACTTAAACACTTAAGTTATCGCTGATACAGCTTTTATTCGATAAATCCTGCTGCCCTTATCCCAACTCATTTAAGTGGCGTCGGCACAACATGTTCTCACATGGTTTGGATACGTATTTTACGAGCGATCGACTGTATGTGAACTTAACTTAGTCATATTTTACGACACCTCAGTAAGAAAGAGGGTGGTCAATTCTAATAACTGGATACCACAGGGTGAGTCAACTTAACTTAGTCGTATTTTACGACACCTCAGTAGGAAAGAGGGTGATCTGTTCTAGTCAGCCGGATATCACACGGCGTTTTTGTCTTCGGTTCGGTATTTCTATTCTACTCAACCGTATACTACACCGTGGGTCAAATTACCTTAGTCACCTTTTACGACACCTCGGTAACAAATGGGGGTGGTCTATTCTACTCAGCCGGATACCACACGGCTTAGCTTTTATTCAATAAATTTTATTAATTTATACACATTCCTAATTGGTTTTATTGAAAAATTCAAAGTACGCCCATGTCACATCTAGTATATCTATATCCCTTTTGGAAATGTCGTGGGCGATAGTACGGGAAATTCATTTTGGGGCCTTTTATGACAAGATGTATTATGATCTATGAAATATACCTACAAAATAGATAAATTATTAGACAATTATTATATACATTTAGATTTTACATTTGTCATTTGTTTTATAACTTTTACTTAATTGCTATTTTTGATTAATTCAGAGCTTTAAGACGAAGGAAAACACTGCGATGAAGGCTATATTTTTCTCGGGAATTCCTGAATTTTGTGTTACTTGAAAACCCACGTTTGAGAACCGTGATGGGTCACAGCTTCAGTCACATTCTCCAAGCAAAGAAAAAGCTATTGTCCAGAGTCAGATAGAGCCCAGAATATAATAATTGAGTTCAAAATAAAGTGAAATTTACGTATACTAAGTTGTAGTATAAATTAATTAATTAATAGAAACTGCTTAAAAAATAAAGTCTGAGCTTAATTACAAATTTAAGTTGTAAACTTCATACTGAAATCGAATATGAAAATTAGGAAATGAAATGTATATTAAATAATTCAATATATTAATTATAATTCCATAAAATAAATAATTAGGATGATTTTTGTTTAAATAAATCTTTAATATTGAAATAAGTTAATATTTTATGTATATATGTATATTTTCGGAATCTCGGAAACGGCTACAACGATTTTCCTGAAATTTTGCACGCAGAAAGTTTTGGGGGAGAAATCGATCTAGCTCGGTTTTATTTACAAATAATTCGTTATATCCCTGTTTTTCGGCATTAACAAAATACTAAAATTTACATGGATTATAATATATAAATCACTTTTTTTGCTATTAACTTTCAAGTCATCGTAGCTTATTCGTGGAACGTGTGGTCGCGAGAAATGAAAATACAAAATATAGTGTAAAAAATACATACATAATCTGTACTTTTTACATAACAAAGTTTCCAAAAGCTGTCTGTTTGTATGTAATCAATTTTCTCAAACTTTGCTGAATAGATTTTTGTACGGTTTTTACTAAAAGATTGCAATTCTTTTGGAAGGTTAAGTTTAGTACTACATTACCGTTGTATGAAATTATGTTCAAGAAAAAAGAGCTTTACTCGCGTGCGCCGTGTAAACCAGCAGGGATACACAAAAGTAATGTACTAGAGAATTGTAGATCTACAAAAATACTATATTAAAGTCCATAATATCATGTCTCTACCTCTTATAGTTAACTTATAATAACTACTTTTGTGTACAAAATTTCAATTAAGGAAAATGTCAATGGATATGTGACTAGATGGACTTAAAAAGAGAAGGTTGGATTGTGTGAAGTATGACATGTATATAAAAGGAGCCAGAGTTAAATGATAGGAGAATGGAAGAGATAAACATGTGCCGACCCCACTTAGAGTGGGATAAGGGCAGAATGATAATACAATTTTCCACAATGTGATTACAGTATAAATATATTATATCAATACCTAAGACATAAATGATAATTGAAATGGACAAAGGGCACGCTATTTTCGGATCCTAACCTTTAATATCGAGTCCAGATTTATTCATCTGATAGCTATTATCAATTGATTGTCCCAAGGACTGAGATTAAGTAAAATAAATAATCTTTATCTACTCTAATACTATAATACAAAGATTATAAAACTGAAACCAAAATTCTTATGACAAACATTACGTACATGCCAAAAATTAAAAAGTTTTATTACGATGCAGGTCTTGTATGGACACCTGTATCGTAATATAACTTTTTAATCATAACGATACACCTTAAAAAGAAGGTTTCAATGAACGAGTCCGCGGCGACGCAAAACGCACGCGCAATCGCTGTTTGCGTCTTGGCGCTAAAAAAATCTTTTCAATATTGAAACAAAGTTAGGTTTTTACTAATATATACAATAACACGATATAATAGGAATACCACAATTCCCGTTCCGAGATGCATTTCTCTTGAATGACGAACAAAGACTAAATGTCATTGAAACGTTTTATCAATAAGAAGACAACCGGAAACAACAACGGCACAGTGTTGTCACCATTTTAATCAAAAAGGGCGCGAAACTCTTGTTTCATGGATGTGTTGCTATGAAATACAAAGCGAAAGTCATTGGCAACAACAGTATATATAGTACTAGCAATCGCCACCGGCTCCGCCCGCGTGAAAAGGTTTAAACCGTAATATAGTCTTTTGATAACCATAAAAATGGTTAAAGTGGGTTAACCTTAAATGCTATACAAATTCGGTCGCGGACTTTTATTTAGAACTTTTAGAGGGGAACAATTTTGTAATACATGATTTTTGAATAACTGTCACCGTTTACTCAACGCACGCAAGTAAAACTTTAAATTTTGCCGTTTTCGTAATATTTTTATTGCTGCGCCTCTCCTATTTATCTTAGCGTGATGTATATAGCCTATAGCCTTCCTCAATAAATGGACTATCTTACACTGAAAGAATTTTTCAAATCGGTCCTGAGATTAACGCGTTCAAACAATCAAACAAACAAACTCTTCAGCTTTATATATTAGTATAGATTTGTTTCCCAGTTTCCCGCGATGTCCCAATTCGTAACAAACTTTTCACTTTGTAAATAATGACCGGAGTTTGACGGGTCAAATGTATTGCATTGTAAATTTTTATATATTACCATCAAAGCTTTATGTATTGATGATTTTCTAAAGAATGTATTCTTTATTCCTAAATCGTATATTGCGTGACTTTCACCATGATTTTCCTACTGTTATCCCACTTTTACTTGTCTACAGAAATGTCTGCGATAGTATATGTCTATCTCTTATGGTTAACTCACAATAGCATTTTTTGTCATTTACTTTTTACGAAAAATAATGCCTTATTTACGAAGCAATTTTTATACAATACAACATTAATCCTTATCCAATTAAGTACCTAAAACACATTGTTGATTTAATATAGATCAATATGGCCGTTTACAGCATGTAATTTAAGTGAACATTTTCGGAGCTATTACAGATTTAAAATGCCGTGAGGAGGCCGCGCTTCGCCCTATGGCACTTCGAATTTAGCAGCTATATGTCGCTCTTTCAAGAGGCACCTCTAAAAAAACATGTTTGTATTGTCTAATGACAAGAAAGCTGTGAATGTTATATATAAAGACATTCTGTAATTAATTGTAAAAATAAAATACATAGGGAAAAATGTAAAAAGTAAATATGTAGTATATGAATTTAGATATAAGATATAGCAGGAAATCTTCTTGGTATAAGGAGAGGGGAATTGTTTATCTCCAAATTTAACGCGTGCGGGCAACGGGTAGTAATGAATAAATCAAAACTACTGGATCGATTTTAATCATTTTTCCACTGAGTGACATGGGCTATATATTTTATACCCGTGCGAAGCAGGGGCAGGCGTCATCGCTCATTATAGCAAAATAATTTTATTATTACTTTTGCATAAAAGACTTCTGAATTAATGATATCAAGTTGGAACTATGGAATTAAATTCGGAAGCAATTTGCTTCTGTCAGCTGTAATGGCCGCTTCAACTCTAACCTTCGCAACTTCCGCCCACGCAGCAATTATAAACAACAATGGAACAAAACTAAGCAAGAATAAGATAAAATGGGTCACAGGAAATTATGTTCGATTAATTTACAAATTTCAGGGAATAAGAATATATGAAAATAGAAGAATTTTCAGTTTGCTCGTTGAATTCGAACATAAGAAAACATAAGAAAAAAAAGAAAAGAAATAAAGAAAAGAAAATAAACATAAGAAGTAACGGCCACCGTCTTTAAATAATTTATAGAATTAGGCGTTACTTTCCGGAGATCCATAATACAAAACTAATAATAAAATTATTTTGCTATAATCCGCGATGCATCATCGCGTTTTTTCGTTTCATAATTTTTCATTTAATTTCACCGCGGGTTATATTATATGTTTATTATTACATTTGTAAGTAACGGCCTGTTAATCCCACTGCCTCCTCTCTCCGTTTTTGGAGAAAGGATTGGAGCTGAGACCTACCTCGCTGCTCCAATGCGGTTTAGTAGGTTTCAAATACCCCTAGGATTCTCTAGAGATATGCAAGTTTCCTCACCATATTTTTTTTCACTGAAAAGCGTGTGATAAATTGCAATTATCAATTAGACACAAGTTTTAATAGAAAAACTCATTGGGTTTGAACCCATGATCGTCTCTAGAGATTATATAGGCTAGGATTATATAGGATATTATTTCAACTAAATTCAAATAAGTTACGCTGACGTCAGGCAGGCGGCTCGTCGTGATATACGCAGCCAAATTATGTGACATCATGTTGTGCCGACCCCACTTAGAGTGGGATAAGGCAGGATGATGATGTTCGTCTGAATTCAGCCCTGAGGTTTTTTCACGCATATTTAGTAAAGCTTGTTTCTTGTAAGCTCTTATCGACAGACATGTCTATAAAAATCATCGACACGAGCCTCCAGTGGCAGATAAAAAGTCCCAGCCCTTAACCTCGGTTCGCAGACAACCTTGGCAGGCGCCGGGCGGTCTGGGGGGTGGGGGTGGGGGGTGTGCTGTTTGGGTTAGACACGGCTTAGACACGTTATGTAGACTAATTTTGATTAGTGTACGTGTAGGGAACACGCTCTGGGATTCGATTTCCGGTTGATTACATTTTAAAATGTAAAATTTTGGTAGTAAAAAAATCTTTTATAGTTCTAATTAAATAAAGTAATCTATGTAAGGTATATAATGTAATGTATATAATGCAATGTATGTAATGCAGTGTAATTTACAGAATTAGGCGTTACTTTGCGGAGGTCTAATACAAAACTAATGAGCGATAAAAGAAAATATATGTAATGCTAAATGTAGAGTGTACTATTCGTTCTCATACCTGATACATGCAGAATTTGTAAGAACTCATGCACTACACGATACCGATAACACAACAATACACAAGCACTGCACACACCACCACAATCTCAACAATTGTTTCGCCCCGTAACCGAAGTATCGTCAAGAGATCTCCACGACAAAATCGCAAAGAACGCTTTGCGAATTTCGTAGATTATAGCAAAATAATATCATCATTAGTTTTATAATACATGCATGTAACGTTATAATCCGTATTAATGAATTTATTTATGTCTGTCTAATTATATACGTTTATTTTATAGAAGTTGTACCCACGACTACGTTCGAGTCAATTTAAATGTTTATATACCCCCAAATATGTGTTTTTTCCCATTTCCGAAGGACTAACGGATGTTTTTATCTTATATATTTTGGCGGTATATGGGCTTTTGAATAGCCTAATAGTAAGACCGTACGACTCATTCGAGGGGGTCACGATTTCAAGCCACAGGTAGTCACTAATGAGTTTTCCATTAAAACTTATGTGTCTAATTGATAATTGCAATTTATCACACGTTTTTAAAATTTAAATTCAAATTTCAAATTTAAATTTAAAATATTCTTTATTCAAATAAACTTGTAAACAAGTGCTTTTAAATCGTCAACTCTACTGCTGGTTCGGAAAGCTGTACCTACCGAGAAGAGCCAGCAAGAAACTCGGCGGTTGCTCTTTTAAAAATATAATTCTTAATACTATTTACATTCAGTCGTTACTGTCTTGTACAGGTTCAAAGAGAGCTATATCCACACATTCTTATCTTCTAAATAATCTTCAATAGTATAGTAGGCTTTCTGTATCAGCCTATTTTGCCTATTAGGCTGCAATGGCAAAGCTGAAATTGATTGCGGAATTTTATTATAGAATCTTATACAAAACCCACAAACGAGTTACGCACTTTTGCAAGGCGCAAAGCAGGAGCTGCAAGCTTATGTCGGTTCCTACTTTGTCTATTGTATACTATATTTTTAGGTGAAGGAAAATGTCGTGAGGAAACCTGGATATCTCTAGAGAAATCTGGGGATTGGAGCAGCGTGGTAGATCTTAGCTCTAAACACACTCTTTAGAAGCGGAGAGAGGAGGCCTATGCCCAGCAGTGGGATTGTAACCGGTTGTAATATACGTTTATAACATGTTGTGCCGACCCTACTAAGTGTGGTATAAGGGCAGGAAGAACGTGTGTATTTTAGATATCAAAAACGCAATATTTTTAGCTATCTAATTTAAAAGTAAAAAGTTAAGTAAGTAACAGCCTGTTACTATCCCACTGATGTGGGATTCTAACTGGAACTCTCTCCGTTTTTTTGAGAGAAGGATTGGAGCTAAGACTTACCACGCTGCTCCAATGCGGATTGGTAGTGTACACATAACCTTAGAATTCTCTAGAGATATGCAGGTTTCCTCACGATGTTTTCCTTCACCGAAAAGCGTGTGATAAATTGCAATTATCAATTAGACACATAAGATTTAATAGGAAAACTCATTGGTGTCTGCCCGGGTTTGAACCCATGATCGTCTCTAGAGATTCACACGGTCGTAACGCTGGGCCATCACAGCTCAATTCTACTCTATTGTAATTATCACATCAACGATAACATCAACTCTATTTTTAAAACTCCTTTGTAATCATATCTTATCATAATAAAAAAAAAATATCATACATCTTCCTGCCCTTATCCCACCCTAAGTGGGGTCGGCACAACATGTTATAAACATGTTGTCACATGATTTGGCTACGTATTTTACAACCGGCCGCCTGCCTGACGTCAACTTATCTTAGTCGTATTTTACGACACCTCGATAAGAAAGAGGGTGGTCTATTTTACTTAACCGGATACCACACGGTAAGTTGACTCACCTTAGTCGCCTTTTACGACACCTCGGTAAGAAATGAGGGTGGTACTATTCTACTCAGCCGGATACCACACGGCGGGTCGACTTACCTTAGTCGCCTTTTACAACACCTCGGTAAGAAATGAGGGTGGTACTAATCTATTCAGCCGGATACCACACGGCAGAAAAAAATATTTTTATCATAATAAAAAAAATATTATTTGACTGGCTCGTTGGCGCAGTTGGTAGTGACCCTGCCTTCAGCTCCGCGGGTCGTGCGTTCGATTCCCACTGAGGGCCAACATTTTCTAACACAAATTTGTTGGTTCTTCGAGCCTGGGTGTATATTGTATTTAATTATGTATTTAAAACTATATAAGTATATATTCACCAGTTGTCTGTCCATAACACAAGCATTAAGTTACTTACTTTAGAGACGGACGACCGTGTTCGGAAATTTTCCCATATATCTATTTATTTATTTTTATACATTGATTGATTGATCATTTATTAGCTACGAATCAACATACGGACAGGCTGAAGCGATTTCGTCATAACGGCCTCGTTATTAAATGATTTATATTCTCATTACAGATCCCAGACAACATAAAACGGGTCAGCAAATACCGTCCCGACGTCTGGATTAGCACAGTTTTATAGTCTAGATTCTTTTTAGGCTAAAATAATAATGTACACGCGAAATATTGGGACATAGTATATGAACCGCTTCCGGGAATGGATTTAAGAGTCTGCAGTCAACATAGATGTTTAATACGTCGTGTGGTATCCGGCTGAGTAAAATAGACCAACCTCATTTCTTACCGAGGTGTCGTAAAAGGCGTCTAAGGTAAGTTGACCCACCGTGTGGTATCCGGTTTAGTAGAATAGACCCTCTTTCTTACCGAGGTGTCGTAAAATACGACAGAGGTAAGTTGACGTCAGGCAGGCGGTCGGTCGTAAAAACGCAGCCAAATCATGTGATAGCATGTTTTTAACATGTTGTGCCGACCCCACTTAGAGTGGGATAAGGGCAGGAAGATGATAATGACTAAATTACATCAATAATAAATGCTCCTTAAACTAAAGGATAACACAGAAGTAATAATAAAATTATTTTGCTGTAATCCATCATCTTCCTGCCCTTATCCCTCTCTAAGTGGTGTCGGCACAACATGTTATAAACATGCTGTCACATGATTTGGCTGCGTTTTTACGACCGGCCGCCTGCCTGACGTCAACTTACGTCTGTCGTAGCTTACGACACCTCGGTAAACAGACACAGAAAGAGGGTGGTCTATTCTACAAAACCGGATACCACACGGCGGGTCAAGTTGCCTTAGTCGCCTTTTACGACACCTCGGTAAGAAATCAGGATGGTCTGTTCTACTCAGCCGGATACCACACGGCGGGTCAACTTACCTTAGTCGCCTTTTACGACACCTCAGTAAGGAAATAAGGATGGTACTATTCTATTCAGCCGGATACCACACGGCGTTATTTCGCTATAATCCTCGAAGACAAAATAGCAAAGGCGTTTGTCGTGGAGTCTATCTCCTGATGATGCTTCGGCTGCGGGGCGAAACGATTGTTGAGTTTGTGATAGTGAATGTATGTAGTGCTTGTGTATCGTGGTGGAGATATGTGCATGTGTGTTTAAGAATTCTGTTTGTATCGGGTATAAAAACGGGTATGAAAATCCGAAAAACGGGTATAAAAATCCACTCTACATTTAAGCATTACATATATTTTTCAAATCAAATCAAAATAATCTTTATTCAAATAAGCTCTTACAATCACTTTTGAATCGTCAAGGATCAATATGATTAATGAAGCTACAACTGATTCGGAATGTTGCTCTTACCGAGAAGAACCAGAAAGAACCTCGGCGGTCAATCTTTTAAACATTCTCAATTTTACATTATTAAACCGCAGTTTTGCATGGAGCTAAAAGGATTTTCAAATCCAGGCTTTTTTATCATCCAAATAATCTTCAATTTTGTAATATGCTTTACGTAGAAGTACTATTTACTTTATCGCGGATTATAGAAAGTAATTTTATTATTACTTTTGCGTGCGTTTTTTAGAGAAGGGAAAAATTCTAAAACTAGCAAAATTTAATATTATTTTGTGTTAATCCGCGATAAAGGAAAATAAATAATATGTAATGCTAAATGTAGAGTATTCCGTTCTCATACTTGATACGTGCAGAATTCTTAATAACTCATTGATACAAATAACACAACAACAATACAAAAGCACTGCACATATTCACTGCCACAATATCAACAATCGTCTCGCAACCGAAGCATTATCAGAAAGACTCCACAACATAATCGCAAATATGCACTCTACATTTAGCATTATATATTTTCTTTTATCGTGGATTATAACAAAATAATATTTTCAATACTTTGTATTATATACCTCCACTAGTAATATCCCGCGGTTTTACCCGCGTTTATACCTACCTCATGGCAGTGGAAAGTCTACTAAGTCGGACTATAGATTTATTTTTGTTAAATATATCATCAATAGTTTCCGCAGCGCATGCAATGACAGATTTTTATGACTAATTTTTTACACCTTATTACATTTTTATTACGGATCCCTATTTTTTAAGGTAATATAGCCATTTGCTCAGTAAAGATGCAGCTTTCCAATGGTGAAAGAATTTTTAAAATCGGTCCAGTAGTTTTGTGTGAAAACATTACAAACAATTTTTTCCTCTTTCTAATATTAGTATAGTAAAGTAAGTAAGTAGCGGCCTGTTACTATCCCACTGCTGAGAATAGGCCTCTTCTCTCCGTTTTTGGAGAGAAGGTTTGGAGCTGAGACCTACCACGCTGCTCCAATGCGGATTGGTAGGTTACACATATCTCTAGAAATCTCTAGAGATATGCAGGTTTCCTCACGATGTTTTCCTTCACCGAAAAGCGTGTGATAAATTGCAATTATCAATTAGACACATAAGTTTTAATAGAAAAACTCATTGGTGTCTGCCCGGGTTTGAACCCATTATCGTCTCTAGAGATTCACACGGTTGCACCGCTAGGCCATCACAGCTTCATTAGTATAGAAGAAAAGATAAAATAACGTCTATTTCTATAAATTATTAACAGAATACATTGTAACGTAAAATAATGGGAACAAATTCCTTTCAAAGTAGAAACATTAAATAAACTTAGTTATATAATAGAAAAACAAATACTGAGGTCGTATGTTTACTTAATGATAAAACTTTGTCACTGAGAGAGTTTCCTAAAACTTTAGCCCTAGATTTTTATCTTAACGCGAATTCTTAAGCTATTATCGTTAATTATTTTAACTAAATTCCCAGTAATAGTTTTATATTCAAATTCCAATTCGAAATATTCTTTATTCAATTACTGTTTACAGCAAAAATGTGCAAGTTATATCTATCTTAAATTACTTAAACGCTAGGGCTAAATAAATCATGCCCACGTGGAATGGTCCCAAGAATGCTGGCAGCGTTTCCGCACTGAATCGCTAAGCTGATTCTTTGTGCGGAAAAGGAGCCAGCCCTCTTGTCACCTGAAGAGGCAACTAACCGAGGTAAATCTAAATAAAGCTCGGAATATAATCCTTAATTATCGACTCGTCCATTTGCGCAGTTGACGCTGTTTTCAGCTCCGCTGGTCGCACGTTCGATTTTCGCTGAGAGCTTACATTTTCCGAATCAGCGGGAGCTTCTTTAAAAAGAATTGGCAATTCTAAAGTACTGTAAACAGTACCTTGGAGGCTTCGGGGATATGTCAGGATAATGGCAAGAGACCAGACGACTTGACACTGGTTCCTTGGGAACGGGGACGGGCCCTTATGTGGGACGCAATATGCGTTGATACGTTAGCCTCGTCCTATATCAGGGAAGCGTCAAGACCTGGAGCTGCGGCGGAAATAGCCGAATCCGGCAAACTAAAGTATGCATCTCTCATCGAGAGTTATATGTTTGTGCCTTTTGTAGTTAGAGTCAAAGTGCAAAAAAAATGTTTTTAACACCTCGATTAATTGCCTCTTCACGTGACAAGAGGACTGTCTCCTTTTTTGCACAAAGAATCAGCTTAATGATTCAGCGCGGAAACGCTGCCAGCATTCTTGGGACCATTCCACGTGGGCATGATTTGTATAGTCCTAGCGTGTAAGTAATTTAAGATAGATATAACTTGTACATTTTTGATGTAAATAAAAAAAGGGAAAAGCTGCGTTAACATAAAAACCGAATGCTTTATAAAAGCTTGTAATTTATCAAACGATATGTTGACCTACATTTAAATCTACGATGGGAGCGGATCCAAAACGCTTAGTCATAAGTGAAAAGTCACTATTTTTATTATATACTCAGAAGAAAATACTTTAGAACATAAATATAAATAAATAAATAAATATATGGGACACTTACACACACGGTCGTCCGACCCTAAAGTAAGTAACTTAATACTTGTGTTATGGACAGACAACTGGTGAATATATACTTATATATTTCTAAATATATACTTAAATACAAATATACACCCAGGCTCAAAGACCAACAAATTCATTTATAGAACATGTTGGGCCTCGGCGGGAATCGAACCCGCGACCCGCGGCGTTGAAGGTAGGGTCACTACCCACTACGTCAACGGGCCATAGACTAATACCATAGACCATAGAACATACGCCAACGGGCCATAGACCATAAACTATATTAATTTAGATTAATTTAATCTCATCATCATCTTGCCCTTATCCTACTCCAAGTGGGTTCGGCACAACATGTTATAAACATGTTGCCACATGATTTAGCTACGTATTTAACGACCGGCCGCCTGCCTGTCATCAACTTACTCTAGTCGCACTTTACGACACCTCGGTAAGAAATGAGGATGGTCTATTCTACTTAACCGGATACCACACGGTGGATCAACTTACTTTAGCCACCTTTTACGACGCCTATGTAAGAAATGAGGGTGGTCTATTCTACTCAGCCGGACACCACACGGTGGGTCGCCTTTTACGACACCTCGGTAAGAAACGAGGGTGGTACTATTCTATTCCGCCGGATACCACACGGCGTTTAGATTAATTTAATCTACCAATCTAAATTAATTTATTATTTTAGATTAGTAGATTAATTTAGTCTTGTCTTTTGTTATTTTACAAACGGCCTCCTGCCTTTTACGACATCTCGGTAAGAATGAGTGTGATCTATTCTACTCGGCTGGATACCACACGGCGGGTCGACTTATCTTAGTCGTGTTTTATGATACCTCGGTAAAAAAGGGGGTGGTCTGTTCTACGCGGCCAGTTCGCACGCGGCGGGTCAACTTACCTTATTCGCCTTTTACAACATCTCAGAAAGGAAGAGGGTGGTCTGTTCTACACAGCCGGATACCACGCGACGGGTCAACTTACTCTATTCGTCTTTTACGACATCTCGATAAGAAAGAGGGTGGTCTATTCTACTCAGCCGGATACCACACGACGTTTTAAACATCTATGTAGACTGCAGACTCTTAAATCCATTCCCGGAAGCGGTTCATATACCATGTCCCAATATTTCGCGTGTACATTATTATTTTAGCCTAAAAAGAATCTAGACTATAAAACTGTGCTAATCCAGACGTCGGGACGGTATTTGCTGACCCGTTTTATGTTGTCTGGGATCTGTAATGAGAATATAAATCATTTAATGACGAGGCCGTTATAATGAAATCGCTATAACTGGTTTACTTATAATGTTACTAGCGGCCCGCTCCTGCTTCGCAAGGGTATAAAATATATAAAAATAAATAATAATAAATAAATATATGGGACACTTAAACACACGCTCGTCAGTCCCCAAAGTAAGTAACTTAATACTTGTGTTATGTGTGACAGACAACTGCTGAATATATACTTATATAATTTTTAAATACAGACTTAAATACAAATATACACCCAGGCTCAAAGACCAACAAGTTCATTTTTATAGAAAATGTTGGCCCTCAGTGGGAATCGAACCCGCGACCCGCGGAGCTGAAGGATGGGTCCACTACGCCAACGGGTCAGTCAAGTCAAGACAAATCAATCAGATTAAAATCTATCCAGTAGTTAATACGCGTTAAATTTGGAGTAAAACAATTCTCCTTTCCCTAAACCATGAATATTTCTTGCTATAGGACGAAGCGTGGCCTCTGTTAGTAAGTAAAGTAAGTAGCGGCCTGTTACTATCCCACTGCTGGGCATAGGTCTCTTCTCTCCGTTATTGGAGAGAAGGATTGGAGCTAAGACCTACCACGCTGCTCCAGTGCGAATTGGTAGGTTACACATATCTCCAGAATTCTCTAGAGATATGCAGGTTTCCTCACGATGTTTTCCTTCACCGAAAAGCGTGTGATAAATTGCAATTATCAATTAGACACATAAGTTTTAATAGAAAAACTCATTGGTGCCTGCCCGGGTTTGAACCCATGATCGTCTCTAGAGATTGACACGGTCGCACCGCTAGGCCATCACCTATTTTATATAAGGCCTCTGTTAATCTCACCTCAAATAATTAATATTCGTGATAAGAGCAACCGCTGATGTTCTTAGTTCTTCTTATTTGATGACAGCGTTCCGAACTGGTGGTAGGATCGTCCTGGCATAACAATTCCAAATTATTAACTTCACCTGTCAATACTTGAATGAGTATTCAGGAGAAATTATTGTGGTAGGTAGGTATCCATCTTATTATCGTGATGTTATAAATAACATCACGATAAGATGGATAGGAGAGGAGCAGCAATAAAAAATATTACGAAAACGGCTGAAATTACGACTAAGGTAAATTGACGTCAGGCAAGGGGACGGTCGTAAATTAACTATTCAAGACATGTTTAAAACATGTTGTGCCCCCACTCAGAGTGGGATAAGGGCAGGACGATTATGGTTTCTTTCACCCAAAAATTTGAATAGAAAAATTTAATTGGAATTACATACATGATGTAGAATTTAAAAAAGTTATTAAAACTGAGACTATTTATAATAACTTCTAAAGTAATCTATACTAATATATAAAGCTGAAGTGTTTGTTTGTTTGAACGCGCTAATCTCTTGAACTAATGGACCGATATGAAAAATTCTTTAAGTGTAAGATAGTCCATGTATCGAGGAAGTTAAGATGAATAGGAGAGGAGCAGCAATAAAAAATATTACGAAAACGGCAAAATTAAAAGCTTTCTTTGCGTGCGCTGAGTAAACGTTAATAGTTATTCAAAAATCATGTATTACAAAATTGTTCCCCTCTAAAAGTTCTAAATAAAAGTCCGCGACAGCATATGTCTAGCTATTAAGGTTAACCCACTTTAACTATTTTTATGGTTATCAAAGGCTATACTACGGGTAATTTTCCACGCGGGCGGATCCGCTGGCGATTGCTAGTATATAATAAAATCCCGTATCATCCCCGTATGTTAGCGATACAAAACCATAAATTGGATCGTAAAAATATCCTCCGTTTTTCTTTAAATACCGCCCGGCTGTAAATGTTTACGGACAAAACGCCATCAACAATAGGGGTGTGTTTATTATTTATCGATATCAGATTAGCGTTGTGTTGGGGGCGCCTCACTACCCCTATTTATCGGTAATTTTCCGGTTCACGAGCTTTACGATTTACGTAATTACCTTCCCTGTTAAAGGTGGTTGATAGAATTAATTTGTGGACTATATAATAGAATAGAAATAGTTACATGTTTAGTTTAGTAGATTTTTCTTGAATTTAACGCCTTGTGGTATCCGGCTGAATAGAATAGTACCACCCTCATTTCTTACTGAGGTATCGTAAAAGGCGACTAAGGTAAGTTGACCCACCATGTGGTATCCGGTTTAGTAAAATAGACTAACCTCTTTCTTACCGAGGTGTCGTAAAATACGACTAAGGCAAGTTGACGTCTGGCAGACGGCCGGTAGTAAAAACACAGCCAAATCATGTGACAGCATGTTTACAACATGTTGTGCCGACCCCACTTAGAGTGGGATAACGGCAGGAGGATGATGATTTTTCTTGAATTTAGGTAATTTTTATTATTACCCAAGTCATGGGGGTATTCGTGCAGGGAGAGTGGTGAATTCATTTTGAAATTTTACGATAAGTCCTAAATGATAAAGCTAAGTAGTAAGTAGGCATCCGGCTGAATAGAATGAACACCCCCATTTCTTACCGTGTAGTCTTAAAAGGCGGCTTAGGTAAGTGCCATGTGGTATACGGCTGAGTAGAATAGACCACCCTCATTTCTTACCGATGTATTGAAATCAGGCAAGCAGCCGGTCGTTAAATAACTAGCCAAAACATGTTTTTCTGACCCAGGGATTCAGGCAGGAAGATGGATAAATCTACTATCAGGTTATAAGGTTATAACGGTTATTACAGCAGTTTAAAAACACTGTTAAAAAGAGGCTGATACAGAAAGCCTACTATACTCTTGAAGATTATTTAGAAGATAAGAATGTGTGGATATAGCTCTCTTTGAACCTGTACAAGACAGTAACGACTTAATGTAAATAATATTAAGAATTATATTTTTTAAAAGAGCAACCGCCGAGTTTCTTGCTGGCTCTTCTCGGTAGGAACAGCTTTCCGAACCAACAGTAGAATTGACGATTCAAAAGCACTTGTTTACAGGTTTATTTGAATAAAGAATATTTTGAATTTGAATTTGAATATAGGGGACACCTTGTATACGTATTTTGTCGTGTGAAAACAAATAAAAGTATGTTGTGTTTTATTCTAAGTTGTACATTTTTGTAAGAAGACTGGTTCAACAACATTCAGTACAATAAACAGACAATAGCAAGTGTCAAGAGATAATACTGCCAAGAAACGCTAATGATGCGTGTTGCTAAATTCAGGTTTTTGGGGCATCTTTAGTACAAGCACTTAAAATTGCCACCAAAAAACTTATAATGAATATTCTACTGAAATGATTACATCTCATATTAAGCGGGCCAACTTACCTTAGGGGCTGTTTCACGAGTTAAAGACTTAAAAAATAATATCGCGGCCATTTGAAATAGGTATTTCCTATGCAGCAGATAAATAAAATAACATCTACCTTAACTTATTAGACACGTTCTACGTTAACTTATTAGACACGTTCTACGTTAACTTATTAGACACTTTAAGTGCTGAATAAGCCTATCAGAAACCTGAGAAATGTAAATTTCCGATATATGTGTCAGATATGTATCGAATAAGCTGACAGTTTATTGGTAACTTGTGAAACAGGCCCTTAGTCGCTTTTTGCGACAGCTCAGTAAGAAAGTGGCTGGTCTTTTCCACTCAGCCGGATACCACACGGTAAATTATAAAACACTAGCAATCGCCAGCGGCTCAATAATATAATATAGTATTTAGACAACCATAAAATGGTTAGTGGATTAACCTTAAAAGCTAGACATATGCTGTCGCGTACTTTTATTTAGAACTTTTAGAGGGGAACAATTTTGTGATACATGATTTTTTAATAAGTTTCACCGTTTACGCACGCAAGGAAGGCTTTAAATTTTGCCGTTTTTGCCATACATTTTATTACTGCTACTCTCTTATTTATCTTAGCGTGATGTTATATACAGCCTTCCTCGATAAATGGACTATCTTATATTTCAAATAGTTCCTGAGATTAGCGCGTTCAAACTAAACTCTTCAGCTTTATATATTAGTATAGATAAAACCGTTTAAAGTTCAATAGATACTTTCAAAATAGTAGATGATACTGTTGCATAATAAGGGTTCTTATAACACGAGTGTGTTTTAAAAAAACGAGCCACAGGCAAGTTTTTTTTATAGTATCACACGAGTGTTATAAGACTAAGTTATGTACAGTGTCATACACTACTTTATCTACTCTCATCCCATAATACGTTAAACAATATTAATAAAAACGAACTTTGTTTAAATATTGAAAAGATTTTTTAAATGTTAAATGTTAGCGCCAAGGCGCAAACATCGATTGCGCATGCGAGTTGCGTCGCCGCGGACTCGTTCATTGAAACCTTTTTTTTAAGGTAGAGGTTCAACCTCCTCGGTCCAGCTGGAGGTTATATAGGTTTATCGTTATGATTAAAAAGTTTATTATGATACAGGTGTCCATACAAGATCTGTATCGTAATAAAACTTTTTGATTTTTTTATTTATGGCCTGTACGTAATGTTTGTCATAAGAATTTTGGTTTCAGTTTTATAATCTTTGTATTATAGTATCAGAGTAGATAAAATCAATTTTCATCGATTCAATTTAACGCTTATCACGGTCGAGTACACTCCATTGCAAAATTCCATGGGTTGAATTACATGGAAGCCATAAATATCGACTCAGACCCCCAGTCAATCTAGCTCGCTCATGCATTACTAGGAAAGCTTATCAGATTAGCTTGTTGACAACGCTTGTATTAGGTTTGACTCCCGGTTGAACCATTAATATTCAGTACCTGCGTGAGCGAGCCTTGATTGGTATTTTGTTAAAGATAAAAAAAAAATCAATAAAAAAATTAAAAATAGTTTATTTTGTCGTGGAGTCTATCTCCTGACGATGCTTCGGTTACGGTGCGAAACAATTGTTGAGATTGTGGTGGTGAATGTGTGCAGTGCTTGTGTATTGTTGTGTTATCGGTGTCGGGTAGTGCATGAGTTTTTACAAATTCTGCGTGTATCAGGTATGAGAACGAATATTACACTCTACATTTAGCATTACATATATTTTCTCTTATCGCGGATTATAGCAAAATTCTCATTAGTTTAAAAAAATAAAAATAAAAAACGCCGGTTGACATGTGGAATCGAATCTAGGTATCGAACTTTTTTGGTTCGCGCGTTACCATTAGGCTGTCACAGCTTTGCATTTGACAGCTAATAATTTACTTACCATTCTTAGCCGTGTGGTATCCGGCTGAGTAGAATAGTACCACCCTCTTTTCTTACCGAGGTGTCGTAAAAGGCGACTAAGGTAAGTCGACCCGCCGTGTGGTATCCGGCTGAGTAGAATAGACCAACCTCATTTCTTACCGAGGTGTCGTAAAAGGCGACTAAGGTAAGATGACCCACCGTGTGGTATCCGGTTTAGTAGAATAGACCACCCTCTTTCCTACCGAGGTGTCGTGAAATACGACAGAGGTGAGTTGACGTCAGGCAGGCCGGTCGTAAAAACGCAGCCAAATCATGTTACAGTATGTTTATAACATGTTGTGCCGACCCCACTTAGAGTGGGATAAGGGCAGGAAGATGATGAATTTACTTTCCATTCTTATTTCAGAAGTTTTAGTGCCCAAAAATAGGGATAAAACGAGTTTCTTTTTAAATAAAACCTAGCTAGATCAATTCTTCTCCCCCAAAAACCCCTACATACTGAATTTCAGGAAAATCGAGAAACCATATGCAGGTTTATGAGTGTTAAGAGGGGTTGGCACAACATGTTTTTCTCTTCCATTCTCTCCTATCATTCAACTCTGGCGCTATTTCAAATTCAAAATATTCTTTATTCAAGTGGACTGTTTACAGTACTTTTGAATCGTCAAATGTTTTAAAGAAGCTACCACTGATTCGGAAGTTTGCTCCTACCGAGAAGAATCAGCAAGAAACTCGGCAATAATCTTTTAAAAAATTATTACAATTTGATGGTTACAAGATAATCGTTGCAGCTGGATGCGTAGCTGACTGCAGTTAAGATAAGCTATCACTCAAATAATCCTTAATAGTATAGTAAGCTTTATGTAGCAACATCGTTTTGAGATAATTTCTAAACTTGTGTAAAATTTCTTTTATATGTATATTATTAAAGCTGTGATGGCTCAGCGGTGCGACCGTGTGAATCTCTAGAGACGATCACGGGTTCAAACCCGGGCAGACACCAATGAGTTTTTCTCTTAAAACTTATGTGTCTAATTGATAATTTCAATTATCACACGCTTTTCGGCGAAGGAAAACATCGTGAGGAAACCTGCATATCTCTAGAGAATTCTGGAGGTATGTGTAACCTACCAATCCGCATTGGAGCAGCGTGGTAGGTCTTAGCTCCAATCCTTCTCTCCAAAAATGGAGAGAAGAGGCCTATTCTCAGCAGTGGGATAGTAACAGGCCGTTACTTATGTATATTATACTTCACACAATGCAAGCCGTGTGGTATCCTGAGTTCAATAGACCACCCTATTTCTTACCGAGATGTCGTAAAACACGACTAAGGTAAATCGTCCCGCTGTGTGGTATTCGACTCTGTAGAACAGACCCTCTTTCTTACCGTGGTATCGTAAAATATGACTAAGGTAAGTTGCGAAATGAGGGTGGTCTATTCCACTCAACCGAATACAACGCGGTATATTTGTATCAAACATGTAACGATTTAAAAAACTGGTTAATTGCAATGCAGTTTAATTTATAAGATCTATTCCGAGGTTCAATTTAACTTGTTTATCGCCTTTAAGCAATTTTGGCATGAGATTTTAGATGCTGCAATAATAAATAACGGGCTTACGTACTGTTTATTTCGGAATGTAAAGTTAACGGTATAAAAATGCAAATTGACTTCCTATATCAAAAGCCGCATTAACTTGTCCACTTTAACTGTGAACTTATTACTATACTGGCGGTTCTTCCGCTCTTATCCTACTCTAAGTGGGGTCGGCACTACATCCTATAAACATGCCGTTACATGATTTGGCTACGTATTTTACGATTGGCCGCCTGCCTGACGTCAACTTACCTTAGTCGTTATGTTAAAATACCCTCCAATCCAATCCAATAATAATTAATAATAATATTAATAATTTTATTATTTCATAGCCGTGTGGTATCCGGCTAAGTAGAGTACCACCCTCATATCTTACCGAGGTGTCATAAAAGGCGACTAAGGTAAGTCGACCCGCCGTGTGGTATCCGGCTGAGTAGAATAGACCACCCTCATTTCTTACCGAGGTGTCGTAAAAGGCGACTAATGTAAGCCGACCCGCCGTGTGGTATCCGGCTGAGTAGAATAGACCACCCTCATTTCTTACCGAGGTGTCGTAAAAGGCGACTAAGGTAAGTTGACCCACCGTGTTGTATCCGGTTTAGTAGAATAGACCAATGTCTAGTCAATTAGTTGCTAAGCTGATTCCTAGATACCGACTTTTTCACACAGAATTTTAATTTATATAAACTTTTGTAATGTGTTATTTTGATAGTAATAAGTCTACAGAAAGGTTTAAATTAACTATAAGAGATATGTTTATATTCAATTCAATTCAAAATATTCTTTATTCAAATAAACTTGTAAAGAAGTGCTTTTGAATCGTCAACTCTACTGCTGGTTCGGAAAGCTGTTCCTACCGAGAAGAGCCAGCAAGAAACTCGGCGGTTGCTCTTTTTAAAAATACAATTCTTAATGCTTGTTACATTTAATGTTTCTATCTTGTACAGGGTCGAACAATATTTATATCCACGCATTTTTATCGTCTAAATAATCCTCAACAGTATAGTAGGCTTTCTGTATCAGCCTCTCCTTAATAGTTTTTTTAAACTGCTGTAATGGCAAAGTTAAAATTGATTGTGGAATTTTATTATAGAATCTTATACCCAAACCCACAAACGACTTACGTACTTTTGCAAGGCGCAAAGCAGGGGCCGCAAGCTTATGTCGGTTCCTACATTGTCTATTATATACATCGCCTATTGTTTTATAATTCTTTATATTTTTATATACAAAAATTAAATTACTTAAAATATACTGTGAAGCAAATGTAAGAATACCTATTTCCTTAAACTTCTCTCGCAGCGAATCCCGCGGACTTAAATTGTAAATGTATACGTAAAGCATATCTCTTATACTTAATTTAAACCTTTGCAAACACAAAATTTTAACACAAACTTAACATTTTCAACTTTCAACTCAAAACTTTCAAAACAAAATTTAAGATTATTCGGTTGATAAAAATGTCTGGATTTGAAAATCCTTTCAGCTTCATACAAGACTGCGGTTTAATAATGTAAAATTGAAAATGTTTAAAAGATTGACCACAAAGTTTCTTTCTGGTTCTTCTCGGTAAGAGCAACATTCCGAACCAGTTGTAGCTTCATTATTATTGATCCTTGTTGATTCAAAAGTGTTTTAAAGAGCTTATTTGAATAAAGATTTATTGATTTATTTTGAATGATAATTAATTTGTATTGTAAATGTTTCTTTTATGTTTCTTAATGTATATATCCTGTACTAGCTTCGCCCGCTTGAAAATCACTGCGTCACAATTTTTTCCCCGAATTGAAATTTTGAAGAGATTTTTGAATAACTTTCACCGTTTTCTTAGCGCACGCAAGGAAAGCTTTAAATTTTGCCTTTTTTATTTTTTATTATACACGCGGTTGTCTTTCCCTGAAGTAAGTACTTAATACTTGTGTTATGTAATTTATAGAATTAGGCGTTACTTTGCGGAGATCCATAATACAAAAGTAATAATAAAATTATTTTGCTATAATCCGCGAAGAAGTAAAATAGAAAATATATATAATGCTACATGTAAGTGGACAATCGGTTATCATACCTGATACATGCATACATGCTTTGCGATTTTGGTCGTGGAGTCTATCTCCTGATGATGCTTCGGTTGCGGGGCGAAACGATTGTTGAGTTTGTGATAGTGAACGTATATAGTGCTTGTGTATTGTGGTGGCGGTGGTGGAGGTTTGTGCATGTGATTTTACGAATCCTGCATGTATCAGATATGATAACCGATTGTCCCCTTACATTTAGCATTATATATATTTTTTATTTTACTTCTTCGCGGATTATAGCAAAATAATTTTATTATTACTTTTGTACTTGTTTTATGGGTAACAGACAACTGGTAAATATGTACTTATATAATTTTAAATACATACTTAAAAACAATCGTATATTTCGCCATATTTTTCATTGCTGCTTCTCTCCTATTCATCTTAACGTGATGTCTACAACCTTCCTCAATAAATGGACACTCAAAGAATGTTTCAAATGAGTTTAATAGTTCCTGAGATTAACGCGTTCAAACAAACTTAACTTCAGCTTATGTATTAATATGAATGCTTTTTGGGTAGATCTGTAAGTGTACATGTTAGTTTGATTATAAATAAATTACTTTTATACTATGTTAGTATTTAGCGTACATCTTCTATACTAATATATAAAGCTGAAGAGTTTGTATATTTGATTGTTTGAACGCGCTTATCTCAAGAACCACTTGACCGATTTGAAAAATTCTTTCAATGTAAGATAGTATATTTATCGAGGATGACTATAAACTATATAACATCACGCTAAGATGAATAAGAGAGGAGCAGCAATAAAAAATATTACGAAAACAGCAAAATTGAAAGCTTTCCTTGCTGGGGCTGAGTAAACGGTGATAGTTATCCAAAAATCATGTATGACAAAATTGTTCCCCTTTAAAAGTTCTTAATAAAAGTCCGGGACAGCATATGTCTAGCTTTTAAGGTTAACTCACTTTAACCATTTTTATGGTAGTTAGTATCCGGCGTGTAATAGAATAGTACCACCCTCATTTCTTACCGAGGTGTCGTAAAAGGTGACTAAGGTAAATCGACCCACCGTGTGGTATCCGGCTGAATAGAATAGACCAACCTCATTTCTTAACGTGGTATCGTAAAAAGCGACTAAGGTAAGTTGACCCGCCGTGTGGTATCCGGTTTAGTAGAATAGACTACCCTCTTTCTTAGCGAGTTAAATTACGACTAAGGTAAGTTGACGTCAGGCAGGCGGCTGGTCGTAAAATTATCAAAGCCAATTCGCTTTAATATACAGAACGACGATTTTTGCTTGAAACAAAAACACATTTTATTGCCTGAGATGCAATACAGACGTATAGTTTATGGCTTGGCTTTTTTGAAATGGCTAAATTCCAGAATTTATTTAATTATGAAGTGCCCAGTATAGAAGCCCAGTAAGCTGTGGTAGCCCGGCGGTAACACCGTGTGCCTCTTTCGAGGAGGTCTAGGGTTTAAACCCCGGGCAGGCACCAATGAGTTTTCTAGTAAAACTTATGTGTCTAATTGATAATTGCAATTTATCACATGCTTTTCGGTGAAGGAAAACATCGTGAGGAAACCTGCATATCTCTAGAGAATTCTGGGGATATGTGTAACCTACCAATCCGCATTGGAGCAGCGTGGTAGGTCTCAGCTCCAATCCTTCTCTCCAAAAACGGAGAGAAGAGGCCTATGCCCAGAAGTGGGATAGTAACAGGCCGTTACTTACTTACTTACTTACAGTATAGAAAAGATGAGCAGTTTCTGATTAAGTTTGTATGGTACAGCCATATGGCTTTAAGGTCTCCCCTTAAAAAAGTTGATTGGATTGTATGAAGTCGACTCACCTTACTCGCATTTTACGACACCTCGGTAAGAAATTAGGGTGGTCTATTCTACTCAGCCAGATATATTTTAGACATGTCTTTACAAGTTCAAAAAAGCAATTAATCATACACTCTCGTCGATTATAATTATTAATAATAATAAAATAATAAATATATGGGACACTTACACACACGGTCGTCCGTCCCCAAAGTAAGTGACTAAATACTTGTGTTATGGACAGACAACTGGTGAATATATTTTTTAAATACATACTTAAATACAAATATACACCCATGTTGGAAATATTATTACAACTATCGCCTGCTTCTAATAATTGCGATCTATTTAAGTAACAAATAACTAATTTAATGCCACAGCCGTGTGGTATCCGACCGAGCAGAATAGACCGCCCATATTTCTTGCCGAGGTGTCGTTAAAGGCAACTAATTTAAAGTAAGTTGATCCGCCATGTGGAATCCCGCTGAATAGAATAGAACACCTTCATTTCTTAACGAGGTGTCGTAAAATACGACTAAGGTAAGTTGACATCAGGAAGGCGGCTGGTCGTAAAAGACCTAGCTACATCAAGTAACAACATGTTTATTACATGCACCAGCTAAACTAAATGCTCGTGTTAAAGGTACCTTCAGAATAGGGAAAATAGACACAATCTGTTTAAATTGACTTTGGATGATCAACCATCTCTGAATACTGAGTGAAAAGGGCTATTTTATCTCGCAAAATATAGTGCTAAATATACGAAGCGAAGTGATACCTCAAAGGAATTATTCTTGCTGTAGCTTCACAAAATATCTCCAATATTATTCTGTTTTCGTGACATGTTTGTTATAACATAGCAATTTACATAATAAGGATAGTAAGTTGTGATAATTTACAAGGAAGTGCGAAAATAGGATCACAAAGCAATTTTAGAATTAATATTTAAACCATGTCAATATCTTTTTTTAATATTTAATCATGTAGTTTCCTGGGTGATTTTTAAAATGATGTAAAAAAAATTTTTTTAAAAATTGAAAAGAAAAATTTCAAAATATTAGGGCAGGTGGGGGCTCGATCCTAGGTATTTTCACCTCTCTAGACCGCCCGTTCGCCAAATGAACCAACATGACTTTACGTTTGACAGCGAAAAGTTATGATTGTATTCAACGTAAATTTCTAAAATAATTTAGACCTCGAAAACAGGGATAAAACGACATTTTTTTTAAATAAAACTTATCGTTTTTCTCCCCCGAAACCCTCTACATGCTGAATTTCAGGAATATCGTTGGATTTTTAAAATATATAATATATAATCTTGTCCGCCGTGTGGTATCCGGCAGAATAGAATAGTACCACCCTCTTTTCTTACCGAGGTGTCGTAAAAGGCGACTAAGGTAAGTCGACCCGCCGTGTGGTATCCGGCTGAGTAGAATAGACCACCCTCATTTCTTACCGAGGTGTCGTACAAGGCGACTAAGGTAAGTTGACCCACCGTGTGGTATCCGGTTTAGTAGAATAGACCACCCTCCTTACCGAGGTGTCGTAAAATACGACTGAGGTAAGTTGACGTCAGGCAGGCGGCCGGTCGTAAAAACGCAGCCAAATCATGTTACAACATGTTTATAACATGTTGAGCCGACCCCACTTAGAGTGGGATAAGGGCAGGAGGATATATATATATATAATATATAATCTTGTATGTATATATATATATTACATATATGTATATATATATATATACAAGATTAAGTCATTTAAATATTAAATAAAAGATATTCGGAATCTCGGAAGCGGCTCAAACGATTTTCCTGAAATTCAGCATGTAGAAAGTTTTGGAGGAGAAAAATTGATAGGATTATTTAAAAAAAAATCGTTTTATCCCTGTTTTTTGCCATTAAAAAATACCAAAATTTAAATTGAATATAAAACACTATTTTGCCATAAATTTGTAAGTCACCGTAGCTGAAGTTTTTTTGAAGTTCCTTTTTTTAATTTGTATAAAATCACCGAGTAAAGTCTGACAACCAGGTTCTATAATTTTAAATAAATTGACCCAGAGTCTAAGAATCAAAAATTAAAAAAAAAAATGTTTGCGCACGGCGGGAATCAAACCTACGGAAGTGAATCCCAAGACCCGTGTAGCTTTGAAGACTCAGTGGCAACTGCGCCAACGGGCCAGTCAAATTTTAATAACAATAATATGGGACTTTTACACACATGTTTGTTCGTCCCCAAATTAACATAATACTAGTATTTTAAGTGAGACATAACTGGTAATATAGACATATATAATTTTATATTATTTATTTATTTCTTTTTATACATATAGTTAGAAAAGAGAAAGAAAAAGTAAAAGAAGCATATATAAAGGCGGACTAATCCCTAAAAGGGATCTCTTCCAGTCAACCTTTAAGTAACAGAAGGAATAGAACAAGAATTGAAGAAGAAAGAGAATACGGGAAATATAGAGAAAAAGGAGAAGTTTATATAAATTTAACCATTTAATGTATTAATTAATTTTGGTAAAATAAATAGATGAAAAGATGCTACTAATATATAATTACTTAAGATAAATATTTTCTAGTCTGTAACTTAAATACCGGAAGGGAAAGAGATTTGCGGATTGATACTGGTAAATCATTTCACAGCTTAACACCTTGAAAGCTAAATGATCTCGAGTAAGTCAGTGAGGAGCATTTAGGGAAGGCAAGATCTAAGGAATTTATAGATCTTAGCCGGCCACATCCTACATCCGACAAGAATGTGAATCGCTCTTTAAGATATATTGGGATTAAAGGATTAAAGAGTACTTTATAAAGTGATAGAATATGTAAATCTCTTCTGAATCCGATAGGAAGCTAATTTAGTTTGTGACGGGATTCAGTAATGTTCCTTACAGATTATTTAGAAGATAAGAATGTGTGGATATAGCTCTCTTTGAACCTGTACAAGGCAGTAACGACTTAATGTAAATAATATTAAGAATTATATTTTTAAAAGAGCAACTGCCGAGTTTCTTGCTGCCTCTTCTCGGTAGGAACAGCTTTCCAAACCAGCAGTAGAGTTGACGATTCAAAAGCACTTGTTTACAAGTTTATTTGAATAAAGAATAATTTGAATTTGAATTTGTGGTCAAATTTACGATTTTAAATATATAAATCCATCGAAAGTCGAATAACCAACAATTTTTTGTTAGAATATGTTGACACCGCGAGCCGCGGCGTTGAAAGCAGGTTCACTCCAACGAGTCAGTCAAATATATATTAATTTACATTAAATTCATTCTAATCGACTCAACTGTTTCAGTATCAGTTACATAACTCGCCCCATGTGACTATCATGCCTTGAGGACCAAACATGTGAAGACGCGTCAGTTTCTATATCCGACGGGTCAAGGGGCTGAGGGGCGGGGGCCGCACGCAAATGATAAGGCGGCCGACGCTGGCATCGATCGGAGCAAGCATCCCACCCCTACCACCCTACCACCCCAAACCACCCGCGTGTACGCACACCACCACCTAATGTGTTCTGCCAAATGAGCCGACCCGAATATTAAAGGCTCAACCAAAACCGACAGTCACATCAAAGCTACGCAATACCAAAAACCAAAATCCAAATCATGAAAAAAAATCAAACCAATATATACAATTAAAAGCTGACATATAGGATTAATTACCACAAATCACGTGACAATTATTTACCTTAACAAAACCACGTGTAAATCATTATATAAATATAAGCGAAGCACTGCAGAGAAGCGAAATTTTACATTCAGGCTATATATATGATAGTGCGTTATTGAAAATCAACTCTAACACTAGTATATACAGTTCAAAATGACAACTTTGTGACAAAACATATAGATTTTTAGGTTAACAAATGTCATGATTGAATGGCAATCAATAGCAAAAAGATGGTATTAAACATGAAAATTCGCATGCAATTAATACATAATACATATAAAATATCTATCTACTTTATATATACGAATAAGCGTTAATAGGAATATGACAGCGATATAGGACACGTGATCTGCGAACGCACGTTGCAAAATTCGACTCACATAAATCACGAACTGGAATAATCCTAGGAAGTTCTGTTAGTTTTATTGTTGGTTGTTTATTAACACTGGTTAGCAGTAACTTGGGGGTTTGGTTTCACGATTGTACTGCGGTCGCGGTTCACACCACGCACTCATTTACACTGGACCATGGGTGCGTTCGACGCGAGGCTCACGGCTACACTGAGCCGACGCGCGTCTACTACCCCCTCACCCCATAACCCCACCCTAGCTGCATCCTTCAAAAACTCCCTGATAATCGGGAGAAAATACAACACAGAGTTGCAATTGGGACGCCGCATAGTCTTTTTTGGCCATGATTCAGGCGGCAATTGCATCCCTTCTTATTGGCCAGTTCTTTGAACTCGCCGGATGCGTTCGAGTTGCAGTGTCCTTATCCGTTATATTAATTGGACTTGCCTTTACATAATTTCAAAAAAGCAATTAAATAAACACTAATAATACATAACAACATAGTCCTCAACAGTATAGTAATCATAAAGTTTACTATACTGTTGAGGACTATGTTAATGATCCACAATCAATTTGAACCCGCCGGATGAGAAGAAAGAGGGTGGTAAATTCAACTAAACCGGATACCACTTGGTGGGTCAACTTACCTTAGTAGCCTTTTACGACACCTCGGTAATAAATGAGGGTGGTCTATTCTACTCAGCCGGATGCAACACGGCGGGTAGACTTACTTTAGTCGGTACCACCATACCACACGGTGGGTCAACTTACCTTAGTCGCCTTTTACGACACCTCGGTAATAAATGAAGGTGGTACTAATCTATTCAGCCGGATACCACACGGCGTTTGCAGTGTGCTTAGGATCTGCTATATTAATTGGACTTGCCTTTACATAATTTCAAAAAAGCAATTAAAAATACATTAATTCATAAAGCTTACTATACTGTTGAGGATTATGTCGATTATCCAATCGATTTTAGTTTCCACAATCAATTTTAGCTTTGCCATTACAGCAGTTTAAATACACTTTTCAGGAGAGGCTGATACAGTAAGCCCACTATAATATTGAGGATTATTTAGGCAATAAGAATGCGTGGATATGATATTGTTTGACCCTGTACAAGTTAGAAACGATTAAATGTAACTAGTTTTAAGAATTGTATTTTTAAAACAGCAACCGCCGAGTTACTTGCTGGCCCTTCCGGTAGGAACAGCTTTCCGAACCAGCAGTAGAGTTGACGATTCAAAAGCACTTGTTTACAAGTTTATTTGAATAAAGAATATTGAATTTGATTAAGAAAAATAGTCTCAGTGGGTTAGAAAAGACCTCTAGTCTAAGGCAATGCATGCAAATTTTTGCGTGATTTGTTTAAATGTCTGTTTCTATTTAACACTATTTACATGACATTAGGCATAAGGCGGGTATTGTGCCAGTTTCTCCGACTTATAAAACGTTCTAACAGTAAATTAGGGAAATAAGATGACTTAGACAGACTGGATTTAGAATTAGAATATAATTCAAAAACTTCAACTCGAACAGATGATTAACGGATGGGATATCTACTTTATTGAATTTATAAAGCTTTATTTATTCAAATAACCGCGAGTTAGTTCCCAACTTAAATGTTAAAATATCCTACATTATGGACTAGATATTTTTTTCTCTTTCCGATAAATTATTTATTATAAATGCGAATGTCTGTCTTTACGAGTATATCTATCTGTTATTTTGAGTTTTTTTTTTCTTTTTTCAAATCGTTGAGACCAATATAGTATGATGAGTTAATATAGGAGTTAAAAAAATTAAAGTCAAAACATCAGTAAACCGTTATTTAATTTAATCGGCAATACTTATGGGCTCGCCCGATTATTAAATTTATGATATATAAGCCTTATATATATGTATATAATAATATATTAGCCTTGATATATATGCACCTTAAGCCGGTTTGTGGTATCCGGCTGAGTAAAATAGACCAACCTCATTTCTTAACGAGGTGTCGTATAAGGCGACTAAAGTAAGTTGACGTCAGACAGGCGGCCGATCGTAAAATACGTAGCAAAATCATATGACAACATGTTTGTAACATGTTGTCACGACCCCACTTAGATTGGGATAAGGGCAGGAGGATGATGATGACTTCTGCGTTCGCCTGATTATTAAAATTATGATATAAAAAAATAAATAGTAAGTAGCGGCCTGTTACTATCCCACTGCTGGTAATAGGCCTCTTTTCTCTGTTTTATGAGAGAAGGTTTGGCTTGCTCCAGTGCGGATAGGTTACACATATCTCCAGAATTATCTAAAGATATGCAGGTTTCCTCACGATGTTTTTCTTCAGCGAAAAGCGTGTGATAAATTGCAATTATCAATTAGACACATGAGTTTTAACAGAAAAACTCATTGATGTCTGCCCGGGTTTGAAACCGTGACCTCCTCGAAAGAGTCGCACGGTGTTACCGCTGGGATACCACAGCTTATAAATTATGATATGTGATGATGATGATGATGATATAATGATATATTAATCCTAAAAAAATGAAATAAAAAAATTCATATAATATTTTCTGTCCATACTTTGCTACGAGTCTCGTAGCTCGGTTACGGCGTAGCTACACGCTACGGTGTAACTTAGCTACACATTTCTATACGACTTAGGAAGATATTTTGAGACTTTTGTGCTTTATTATGCCTTCTTTTAAAAGCTACGATAGAACGATTTACTTTTGACAATTACAAAATAATTTCAAGTTTACAGCAAAAATGTACAAGTTATATATATCTTAAATTACTTACACGCTAGGACTATACAAATCATGCCCATGTGGAATGGTCCCAAGAATGCTGGCAGTGTTTCCGCGCTGAATCGCTAAGCTGATTCTTTGTGCGAAAAAGGAGCCAGCCCTCTTGTCACCTGAAGAGGCAATCAACCGAGGTGTTAAAACGGATAAAAATTTGACTTCATGGCCCTAGGGTCTCGACTGCAAACGGCACAAATATATAACTCTCGATGAGAGATGCATACTCGGATTCGGCTATTTCCGTCGCAGCTCCAGGCCTTGACGCCGTTTCCATGATATGGGACGAGGCTAACGTATCAACGCATGTTGAGTCCAACATTAGGGCCCGTCCTCGTTCCCAAGGAACCAGCGTCAAGCCGTCTGGTCTCTTGCCATCATCCCGACATATCCCGGAAGGCTCGAGAAGAGCAGAAATGTCGATGGTGGCAAGAGCTCTTTTGATGGTATCATTAAGAGAACCATGACGGAAAAGCCTACCAGAGCTCCTATGGCATGAAAGCCCGTGTATGCCAAAAGTGTCTACCTCTTTTCCACATTTCAAGTTATTAAATTACACGTTACACTATAAAAATACAAATACACCAATAGTACAAGTATTGAATTACTTACTTCGGGAATGGATAACCGTGTGTGTAAGTGTCCCATATATTTATTGATTTCTTATATACATTTCTTACCGAGGTGTCCTAAAAGGAAATATACAACTACCGCCTATATCCACCCGAGTAATTTTGACCACCCTCATTTCTTATTGAGGTGTTGTAGAAGGCGACTAAGATAATTTGACCCGCCGTGTGGTATCCGGTTGAGTAGAATAGACCACCCTCTTTCTTAACGAACTGTCGTAAAAGGTGACGTAGGTAAATTTACGTCAGGCAGGCGGCCGGTCGTAAAATACGTAGCCAAATCATGTGACGGCATGTTTATAACATGTTGTGCCAACCCCACTTAGAGTGGGATAAGGGCAGGAAGATGATGATGACACAAATTATTATTATTTATCTCTGTTTATTAGGGTAGACGGTGTCTATCTGTCTTTATATAATGCACGCCACTGGCTAGTGATATTAAATGAAAAATGTATATTTGTTAATAGGTTATTGTACATCGTTAAAAAGGTCAATGAACTCCAGTTACTTTATAATGGCTCTATCGTAATCTGACCGCTCGAATAGCCCAAACGTCCAGAAACAACTGGTTATTAATAAAAAAATATTGCAGTATTGTAATTTCTTCTGCAGTTTTGGTCCATTTGTTTTATCTGATTTAAACTAATTTGCTAGAGCTGATGCAATATGGACCTTCCGCTTCGGTAATAGAGTCGTAAATGCGTGGATTTCTTTTTATAAAAACATAATTAATAATAAGAAACACAAACATAATAAGAACATAACACACACACAAACATAATAAGAAATGAGGGTGTTCCATTCTACTCAACCGGATACCACATGGTGAGTCAACTTACCTTAGTCGCCTTTTACGACACCTCATTAAGAAAGAAGGTGGTCTATTCTACTCAACTGGATAGCACACGGCGTAAATTGCAATTAATTTTGATGTATTAACGCAAGTTAACCTAATGGGATATAGAATTAAAAATATGTTTGTAAATAGGTTATTGTACATCGTTAAAAAGGTCAATGAACTCCAGTTACTTTATAACGGCCCCATCGTTAGCTGACTGGTCGAATAGCCCAAACGTCCAGAAACAACTGGTTATTAATAAAAAAATATTGCAGTATTGTAATTTCTTCTGCAGTTTTGGTCCATTTGTTTTATCTGATTTAATCTAATTTGCTACAGCTGATGCAATTATGGACCTTCCACTTAGGTAATAGAGTCGTAAATGCGAGGATTTGTTTTTATAAAAACATAATTCATTTGAAGGGAGAGTCGTTACATTTTGTGCTTTTGTGCATCCACTCTGGTTGTGACCCGACACGTACAAGCAGCTAGACAAGTGCTTCGTTTTATTTATTTCTTTTAAAATTAATAAAAACATTTAAACTTATCCAAGTTTATGAAAAGAAAAGCAAAACTAATGTAAATATTATTTTGCGATAATCCGCGATAAAAGAAAATATATGTAATACTAGAGTGTACTATTCGTTCTTATACCTGTTACATGCAGAATTTGTAAAAACTCATACACAAAATCGCAAAGCGTTTCGTGAAGTCTATCTCCTGACGATGCTTCGGGTATGGAGCGAAACTATTGTTGTGAATTACTTAAATTTAATTGTCCTAGACTCAGTTAAAGACACAAATCAACATTTGGCATACCTTTATCTAAAAGTAAATACGCAGGAAATAGGTTTATTGATAGAAGTTGCAATTTAATAACTTGAGCTCTGATATTGACATTTTTCATGTCTCCCTCTTAGAATTTCAATTAAATATTAGAAATTTTATAAACAAACAATTATTTAGGTAATTTTTTGTATAATTAACATTTTTTCCGTATAACTAATTCCATGTTTGTAATCACACTGTTTAATTGCTATACTCTCATTTATATGTATTTTTAATCGTAGGAAACTGTTAATGGTTTAAGTTACTTTTTATTGTATTTAACTTATAAAAGCTCAAATATACTGTATGTTTACAAAATATTTAAATAAATAAACTTAAATCTGCCATAATGCTCCAATACGCATTGGTAGGTTAAACATATCCCCAGAATTCTCTAGAGATATGAAGGTTTCCTTGCGATATTTTTATATTTTCATCTATTTATTAATAACGAAAAGCGTGTGTTACGCATATAAGATACGGGGATGTTGCTAATTTCTGACTGTGTGGAAGATAATGATGTCGCAGCTTGTAGTTTTTTATTAAAGAAGGGTATCGAACGCCTATCTGAAAAGGTTCTCAAGGCTAATCGATGCATCTGGTGCTCCCGATGCATCGTCTAGCGAAGGGAGGGACCAGAGAGAGGCCCCGACCCAGAGGTGGCGCTCTCCGGGGTACAGAGTTGCTGCTGGCGGTGATGGGGGCAATGTGTACAACGGTACCCTGTCCCCGCCACCAGCAGCGTGGTGGAGCACTGTCAGGTTTTTAGTCGGTGAGAGTCCAACATTCGTCCCCGTCGGGCGGTGATGATCATAATGGGTTTTCCTGACATAAAAAAAGAGTAAGGCTGATGCGACATTGCATCAGCCGAGGAAACCTTATCGATTGAGTAGAGATGGTACATCGTCATTAGATTTATCTTAAATTGAGTTCAAGTATGTAGTCAAAGTTTTAATTGTAATTTTTTTTTTTAAATAACTTAATAGTAACAAAAAAAAAATTTATAAACTCTTGCTGCTGCTTACGTTATTCATGTGATAATTTATAACTATATTTTTTTTAAAATTCAATTCAAATTCTAAATATTCTTTATCCACTTGTCGCTGTAACAGTAGTTATAGTTGCAAAAGAATCCAACCGCAGTTCCGGAAAAATGCGCCTCGAGATCGGCTAATATCTTGTTTTACACAGCACCATGATAGCTTGTATGGTTTTACATGAAAATAAAACTATAGAATTAGGCGTTACATTACGGGGGTCCATAATAAAAAAGTAATGAAAATATTATTTTGCTATAATCCACGATAAAAGAATAAATAGTACAGCATAGTATTAGCATAACATATAATTTATTTTATCGCGGCTTTGTAGCAAAGTAATGTTAAATTATTTTTGTTTCTATTTTTATTTAAGTTTTATATGTAGCAAATGTTCAAATAAATTAATTAATTAACTAATTAAAAAAATACATCATCCTCCTTCCCTTATCCCACTTTAAGTGGGGTCGGCAAAACATGAAGCTAATTCATGTGACAACATTATAAAATGTTTTTACATGAATTAGCTACGTGTTTCACGACCGGCCGCCTACCTGACGTCAACTTACCTTACGTATTTTATTCGTATTTTACGACACCTCGTTAAGAATTGAGGGTGGTATATTTTACCCAGCCGGATACCTAAAATTGCCATGGTTAAAAAAAATCATAAATTCAAATAATTCTTTATTAAAATTGGCTTTACAAGCACTTTCGTATCGTCAAAATATTACAATGAAGCAAATACTGGTTCGGAAAGGTGCTCTTACCGAGAAGAACCAGCAAGAAACACAGCGGTCACTTTTTTCAAAATTAAGTATTACAATAATGGCTTAATTAATTAAGCTATTATTGAAAATTATAGTACCACTGTGAAAATACAATATATATTTTTTTTTAATTAATTTTGAGTCGTTCATAGACCACTTAACCGGATACCACACGGCGGGTCAAATTAACTTAGTCGCCTTTTACGTCACCTCGGTAAGAAATGAGGTTGGTCTATTTTACTCAGCCGGATACCACGCGGCGGGTCGACTTACCTTAGTCGCCTTTTACGACACCTCAGTAAGAAATGAGGGTGGTACTATTCTATTCAGCCGGATACCACACGGCGTCTCACCATAACCTTAATGTGAAGTGAAATAATGGTGATTTCATATCACATAACTCTACTCACGTGTGCGCCGTCGAAGGTCAGATGCCAGTACATGAAGTTGGAAACTTATCAAAAACTATGTCGGCCAATATGGAGAAATGTTGCCAGAAAAAAAAGCACATCATTAAATTCTAATCGGTGATATATCGATATTTTACAATTGGCCATAATTCTAGAATTTGACAGAATTGGATTAACTATTTTTGTGTTCTTTTTATACAAAAGTAATACAATTATTTTGCTATAATCTGAGATGGAGTAAAATAGAAAATATAAAAAAGTAAAAAAAAAGTAAGTAACGGCCTGTTACTATCCCACTGCTGGGCATAGGCCTCCTCTCTCCATTTTTGGAGAGAAGGGTTGGAGCTAAGACCTACCACGCTGCTCCAATGCGGATTGGTAGGTTACACATATCCCCGGAATTCTCTAGAGATATGCAGGTTTCCTCACGATGTTTTCCTTCACCGAAAAGCGTGTGATAAATTGCAATTATCAGTTAGACACATAAGTTTTAATAGAAAAACTCATTGGTGTCTGCCCGGGTTTGAACCCATGATCGTCTCTAGAGATTCACACGGTCGCACCGCTAGGCTATCACAGCTTATTATATATATAAATAGAAAATATATATAATGCTAAATGTAGAGTGGACAATCAGTTTCTCGGCAAAGTAACGCCGACTTTTATAAATTAAAGTTCTTTTTATAGTATACCAGTTCAAAGGTTTGATGAAAAATATTTGTTAAATACTTTTTAAAGCGAGTACAGCGTTACGGCAAAACGCAACACTCCACACAAGCACTATACACACTCACTACCACAATCTCTACGATCGTTCCGCCTCAAAATCGAAGCATCAACAGAAGGATAAGTTCCACGACAAAATCGTAATGTATAAGAATTTTGTCATTTTTGTCTTGTACAGGGTCGATGAGTAACTATATCCACAAATTCTTATCATTTAACTAATGATTCCTCAACAGTATAGTAAGCTTTCTCCGCCGTGTGGTATCCGGCTAAATAGAATAGTACCACCCTCTTTTCTTACCGAGGTGTCGTAAAAGGCGACTAAGGTAAGTCAACCCGCCGTGTGGTATCCGGCTGAGTAGAATAGACCAACCTCATTTCTTACCGAGGTGTCGTAAAAGGCGACTAAGGTAGGTTGACCCACCGTGTGGTATCCGGTTAAGTAGAATAGACCACCCTCTTTCTTACCGAGGTGTCGTAAAATACGACAGAGGTAAGTTGACGTCAGGCAGGCGGCCGGTCGTAAAAATACAACCAAATCATGTGGCAGCATGTTTATGCCAACCCCTCTTAGGGTGGGATAAGGGCCGGAAGATGATGAGTATAGTAAGCTTTCTGTATCAGCCTCAGTGTTTTTAAACTGCTGTAATTGCGAAGCTAAAATTGATTGCGGAATTTTATTATAGAATCTTATACCCAAACCCACAAACGACTTACGTACTTTTGCAAGGCGCAAAGCAGGAGCCGCAAGCTTATATTGGCTCCTACTTTGTCTATAATATACATAGCACTTTTTTATTATATAATTATTTATACTTTTATGTACATAAATTAAATTACTTAAAATATACAATGAAGCCAATTTAAATACCTATTTCCTGAAACTTCTGAATCACGCGGACTTAAATTGTAAATACTCTTTTTTGTAATACCAAAGTTTCTTCGTTGTCCGATATAACATGTTTTATGTAACGTTTAGGGCAATGTATGGGAGAATGTTTGAAAAAAACATTTTAAACTTAATATACTGCATCATCTATTATCCGATAACGGTTAACTGGACGAGTTAAGTATGTCAGAGTAATAAAAAACAACGAATTACAATGATGCAGTTTGAACTAATTTGGTAAAAAAACTACTTGGAGCGATGTCAAACTATAAGGAGCTACTTTAAACAAAAATTTTTGTGAAAGCCAGACGTGAAGATGTGTGCCTACCTCTACAAGATCATGGGTTCAAATCGGATGAGTTTTCTTTTTAAAACTTTTCGGTCAAAACATTGTGAGATAAACTGTACCATATTTCTGGAGAGTTCTATGGATATGTGTACCCTGCCAATCCGCATTGGAACCGCGTGGTAAGCCTTAAATCCAATACTTCTACCCAAAAACGGAGAGAGTATTGTGATGATGCCCATACGCTTTTCGGTGAAGGAAAATATCGTGAGCAAACCTGCCTATCTCTAGAGAATTCTGGGGATATGTGTAACCTACCAATCCGCATTGAAGCAGCGTGGTAGGTCTCAGCTCCAATCCTTCTCTCCAAAAACAGAGAGAGGAGGACTGTGTCCAACAGTGGGATAGTAACATACCGTTACTTTCCTTTAAAATAACATTTTTAAATAACTTTTGTCCTGCTAAAGTCAAATATATTAATGGTTTTGTAACAGCAGTGGATTTGTAACAGACCGTTGCTTAACTTTCTTTTACTCGATTGGAAAATACTGAAATTCACGTCTTTTTTCATTTATATAATCATCGATAAATAATTTATCATCATTGACCTGTCTCTGTCCACTGTTGGACATAGGTCTATCCGTTAGTATGCCTCTGAGCTCTGCCTTTAGCTCTTTGTTTCCAACCGATATCAGTCACTCTGCGGATATATAACAAATTGCTGGACCTTTTTAGATAAGTAGCAATTTTGACGGCTCCGACCGCGTGGAAAGATTAAAACAGTAATATAGTATTTTGATAACCATAAAAATGGTTTAAGTAGGTTAACCTTAAAAGCTAGACATATACTGTTGTGGACTTTTATTTAGAACTATTAGAGGGGAACAATTTTGTAGTACATGATTTTTGAATAACTATCGCCGTTTACTCAGCGCACGCAAGGAAAGCTTTTAATTTTGCGGTTTTCGTAATATTTTTGATTGCCGCTCCTCTCCTATTCATCTTAGCGTGATGGTATATAGCCAATAGGTTTCCTCGATAAATGGACTATCTTACACTGAATTTTTCAAATCGGTCCATCGTAGCGTGATGTTGCCTATAGCCTTCTTCAATAAATGGACTATCCTTAAGTCAAAGAATTTTTCAAATCGGTCCAGTAGTTCCTGAGATCAGTGCGTTCAAAAACAAACTCTTCAGCTTTATATATTAGTATAGATTGCCGTATATAGTCCAAGTTATACATTTCATATTACGCCTATAGCCTTCTTCAATAAATGGACTATCTTACACTTAAAGAATTTTTCTAATTAGCCTAGTAGTTCCTGAGATAAGCGCGTTCAAAAACAAAGCTTTTCTTCAAAGCGTTCTTCAGCTTTATATATTAGTATAGATTGCCGTATATAGTCCAAGTCATACATTTCATATTACGGAAATCCGCTATACGAGTCTATAATGTGGCCAATCTTCGCTCTGGTCCAAGCTGAACCTGTCAAAACTTCAACCGGCTGCGGTTTGACCTTGAATATACCAAGAAACCGGGTGAATAATATCTCAGCCTCAAATTAAGAGTTTCGTTCAACTACCCGCGCCGTCGCGTCTCGGCGGACTATGTTATATATCGACGTAAGTGCAAACAACGGGTGTAACAAATTTGATATCTATTAATAAGACTTAAGATCGGTTTTTGAAAGGTCGTGGTGTAGTCCGAGGGGTGTGTGGCGGGCTCGGTCGAAACGTCCTCTAAGAAAATGGAGACAATACGATTATAGTAGGGTAGTATGTGGAAAATGTTTAGATGCAACTTACGCCTATATTTTATTAATTTTTAATAAATAAATTATTTTTTTTTCTATTTATTTATTTATTTATTTATATATTACAATATTACAGTTACATAAATAGATGTAAACTAAAGTAATTCAAGTTTTAACGCACACCAGAGTCAGTCGACAGATAGCAAAATAAAAACACAATATATATATTTCTTATACAGTATACATGCTATTTAAGATTATAATACTACTAATGATACTACTATTAAAGATTATGAAGTTAATAAGGTAGGCTTAAATAAATATTGTTGATAAAAGTGACGAGTTTTTATAAGTCCTTGTTACAAATAAAATTATTACATGCTAATACAGGATGATTTGCGCCGCAAATTACGTAGAGTTGAAGGCAATTTTACTTCATTGCGGATTATAGTTAAACAAGTATATTATTACTTTTGTAGCTAATAACACATAATTTACCACAAAATTCGTTCCAGAATATTGTTGGTACGACTGTTTTATTTTCGACGTGATTTTGGTGTTCAAATAAATTTAAATAAACAATAAATATATGGGACACTTACACACACAGTCATCCGTCCCCAAAGTAACTTAATACTTGTGTTATGGTAGTCAGGCAACCGGTGAATATATACTTATATATTTTTAAATACATACTTAAATATAAATAAACCACGAATTCCAAACTACAAACCAAATGCTTGATTGTTTAAAAAATTGATTGTCCTAATAGATTAATTTTTTTACTCAGTGATTTATCTAAAAATTTTGCATATACTAAAATCCCACCCGAATATTATAATGTATAATATCTAGTATAATACAATAATTCAGACAATCATCTTATTTCTCTTTCTCTCCAGTCCATTTTCTATTTTACATCTCTGTCTGGCCAGTCTGCGCGGCTACCGCGAGCTTTTTCAGGGTTCAGTAATGAAATTATAAAACCGTTCGACACCCAGTTAAAATGGCCTAAAAGTTAAAGTAATGTTAGCAATATGTTAACTATTCTGAATTTGCTTTAAAAATTGCGTTTAAAGTACACAATTTTACAAGGAATTTAATTTTTTTATTCTAAAAAAACCTGTGAAACACATTGTTTTAAATTTTTTTTTTAATTTTTATAAAATGTCAACATCCGTATATTAATCATATTCTGAAATAGAAAAACCAGGAAATTCTCCTGATCTTATCCCACTCTAAGTGGGATCGGCACATGTTATAAACATGTTGTCACATGATTTGGGTACGTACTTTACCGGCCACCTGTCTGACGTGAACTTACGTTAGTCACCTTTTGGGATTCCTCGTTAGGAAATGAGTGTGGTCTATTCCAAGCAGCCGGATAGCACACGGAGGTTCAATTTAGCTTAGTCGTCTATTACGACACCTTGGTACTAATGATGGTGGTCTATTCTACTCAGCCGGATTCCACATGGCGTGTCAACTTACCTTAATCGCCTTTTACGACAACTCGGTAAGAAATGAGGGTAGTCTATTCTATTTACCCGGTCACCACGCGGAGGTTCAACTTAACTTACTTGCCTTTTACCACACCTCGGTAATAATGATGATGGTCTATTCTACTTATCCGGATACCACATTATTATTATTAAATCGGAGCAACATATTAGCAATAGTTTAATTCCCTGACTTTTCGACTAACAGCAGTGTTAAACCTAGCAAACATTAAACATATTAAAACGCCTTATGAAAATCTTTATGAATTCACATATTATTAATATTGCTATTTAAATATATTATTAATACAAAAGTAATAAATTACTTATTTTGCTATAATCCTCGATGAAGTAAAATAGAAAACATACATAACGCTAACTCTAATATCATAATAAATAATTAAAACTAGAGAGCCGTAAGAAGCTCTGTTCTTTCTAGAGAATTCTGGAGATATGTGTAACCTACCAATCCGCATTGGAGCAGCGTGGTAGGCCTTAGCTCCAATCCTTCTCTCCAAAAAACGGAGAGAAGAGGCCTATTCTCAGCAGTGGGATAGTAACAGGCCGTTATTTACTTTTCTACTTACAAAAAAGCCTTATTTGCCAGCCAGCTTATTTGGGTATTGCTTCGCTTTGCGATTTTGGTCGTGGAGTCTATCTCCTGATGATGCTTCGGTTGCGGGGCGAAACGATTGTTGAGTTTGTGATAGTGAATGTAGTGGTTGTGTATTGTGGTAGCGGTGGTGGAGGTTTGTGCATGTGTTTTTACGAATCCTGCATGTATCAGGTATGATAACCGAATCCACTCTACATTTAGCATTATATATATTTTCTATTTTACTTCATCGCGGATTATAGCAAAATAATTTTATTATTACTTTTGTATTACAAAAAGCCGTCAGCGAGTAGATATAAAACTACGGAACCATTGCGCTTTAATCGGGCTCAGCGTTATTTTTTTTTTTTCACATTTGCGCCACACTGATTGATAGTGGGGTGGTGGGCGCGGCTGCAACTTCCCACTAGATGTCGTTTGTGGTTTAAAGGAACCGGACTTAGGGCGAGACAAGCTCTTTTTGGGTCCATTATTTAGTGGGTTAATGAGTTTACTGTGACTTTTGAAATGTAGAGGATAATTTTAAATAGAACTATAAAGTTTTTTTTTCTGGTATCCGACTGAGTAGAATAGACCACACTCGTTTTTTACCGAGGTGTCGTAATAGGCGACTAAAGTCATGACACGGCTTGTGGTATCCGGTTGAGTAGAATAGAGCACCCACATGTCGTAAAAGGCAAGTAAGGTAAGTTGACCCGCCTTGTGGTATCCGGCTGAGTAGAATAGACCACCCTCATTTCTTACCGAGATGTCGTAAAAGGCGGCTAACGTAAGTTGACACACCATGTTGTATCCAGCTGATTAGAATAGACCACCCTCATTTCTTACCGAGGTGTTATAAAAGATGACTAAGGTAAGTTGTTACCCGCCGTGTGGTATCCGACTGAGTTAGAATAGACCACCCTCATTTCTTACTTAGGTGTAAAAGGCTAGTGAGGTAAGTTGAACCTCCGTGTGGTATCCGGCTGATTAGAATAGATCACCCTCATGGCTTTCCGAGTCAAGGAGGTGGCCGGTCGCAAAATAATGTGACAGCATGTTTATAACATATGCCGATCCCACTTTGAATAGGATAAGGGCAGAAGAATTTTTTGATTTTTCTAGTTTCCGAAATAAAATAGGAAATTTTTAGTTTTTTTTTTTGGTCGTCCGATCCTAAAGTAAGTAATTTAATACTTGTGTTAGGGTTGACAGACAACTGGTGAATATATACATATATAATTTTTAAATACATACTTAAATACAAATATACACCCAGGCTTGAAGAACCAACAAATTCTTGGTAAATGTTGGCCCTCGGCGGGAATCAAACTAGCGACCCGCGGAGCTCAAGGCAGGATCACTACCCTCTGCGCCAACGGGCCAGTCTTATTTTTTAACCCAGTATAAAGGCTTAAATTGACCCCAACTTAATAATTTATTTATACAGAGGATCAGCTGTTAACAGTTGCTGTGGATTGCTTTTAATAAGGAATCATAATTACTGATTTACTTAACATGTTACTTTATAGCACATGACCATAGGTCTTTTCTGTATATTACATGCCTTAATTTCCATAAACTGAGCCATAAAGATATAAACAAGACATCCTTAGACATAATTAAGGGTGGCATAAATTGAAAACTATATTACTTGTGACAGTTTACATTGTTGCCTGCTTCTTAGTCCGAGAGGCGATAGAAACATATCATTTATAATCGGAGCAGAAATATTGAAATACTTTATTTTTCTTAAGTTAACAATTTCAAAGAAAGGAAAAAAATGGTATGTAATATCTTTTATACTTAAATGAGTTAATCTTGTATGTATATATATTGTAGACAGCGACATTTTTAATCAGTGTTTTAATTTATTGTTGCTAGCAACACTTCATAAATACCTCTCATCTAGAGTATAAAAACGGTCAGGTCAAGAACAGAGGTCTCTTTTGCGATCGGTACTTGCGTGCGAAGGCTCTGTTATTCAATGTGTTCACGTCAGCCATCTTGTTTGTTTGGTTACAAATGTATTAATTTAGTTCTCTTTTTTATAAATCCTACTTTGGATCCTAACAATATAAATATATTTTCCGAATCTCGGAAACGGTTCTAACGATTTCCATGAAATTCGACATGTAAGGAGGGGTTTTTGGGGAAAAAATTCGATGTAGTTAGATTTAATTTAAACAAAATATCTTTTATCCCTGTATTCGGGAAAATGCTAAAATTTACGTTGAATTCATACAATTTTCACTGTGACGTGAAAAGTCATGGTAGCTCATTTGGGAAATGGGCGGTCTAGAGAGATGAAAGTACCTAAGTTCAAGCCCCACTTTCCCAATTATTTTTTCATTTATTTTCAATTCTCATTTTTTTATATGTTTTGAAAAATTACCAAGCAAGGCTCGATCACCCAAGTAAGTTTAATACGTGTTCTTGAATTATATAAATATTGGAGCAAGAAGAATATTTACCGCCATCTCTCAGACTATAGTTTGTCGCTCGCAAAGATGCATTAGCGAGTCGCCCAGTTAATTAACTCCGATGTTTTAAAACATGAAATATGGTGACATTATTACAACAATAAAACAGCTTTTGTGACTTTATTATTTTTAGGGATGGATTTATTTAGTGTTTATTTAAGAGGAGGGGAAAGTAATAGTCATGGAAGCTGATATCAACCTCATATGAAATTATATAGCTTTGGGCCAAACTTTTAAAAATTCTTCTCACCAGATTAAATTGCCGATCAAAAATTAAGTTCCATTGTTTTTTAACATTTTAAAGCCGTAAAGGATCTGGTGGATACTCGATGGTAGCTTTAAGTAGAATAGACCACCTTCATGTCTTATTAAGGTGTCGTAAAAGCTGACTAAGGTAAGACCACCGTTTGATATCCGGCTGAGTAGAATAAACCACCCTCTTTCTTATCCAGGTGTACAATAAAATAGGACTAAGGTTCTTCTTCAGTCGTTCACTCTTGACAGAGTGGTGGTTGAGGATGCTTTGCATCCGTTATTGTAGCCATTGCAATTCGTCTCCATCTGTCGCGGTCTTCAGCGTCTCTCGCACCTTGGGCTACGGATTTTTGTTTTTTTTTTATCGTATCAGGTCCGTCCAACGCGTGGGTGATCGACCGCGTGACAACTTGCCTTCAACTTGCCCCTGGACAACGAGTCTTTCTATAGAATGTTCGTTTCGAACGATATGGCCAAAGTATTTGAGGATTCTCATTTGCACCGTCACAGATAGTCTCGTTTTAATTTTGAGATCCTCCAATATCCATGTGTAAGTCCGAAACGTTGTCCAAAGTATTCGCAATAGTCGCCGCCAGCACCACATTTCGAGTCCATTTTTCGTAGATTTTCAGACGAACCGTCCACGTTTCTGCATCATGTAGAAAAATTGGGAAAACTAAACATCTCATAAGGCAGACTTTAGTGGCTTTAGTGATATTGCGGTTGTGTCAGACTCTTTTAAGACTATCGACAGCAGATCTCGTAATAGCGCGTCTCCTTCGAATTTCGTCCTCACACCCACCAGTGTTCGTGATCACGGAGCCCAGGTATATGTAACTTTGGACTACCTCACATACCTCACGACTAAGGTAAGTTGCCTTTGTTGACGTTGCGCTTTGCAAACATAAGTCATTTATGGGTTCGAGTATTAGATTCTATAATAAAATTCCGCAATCAATTTTAGCTTTGTGATTACAGCAGCTTAAAACACTGTTAAAAAAGGCTGATACAGAAAGCCTACTATATTGTTGGGGATGACTTAGATGATAAGAACAAATATAAAAAAAAATATATGGGACACTTAGCTTAATATGTGGCTAGTGATAGTTTACCAAGAGCAACCACCGAGTTTCTTGCTGGCTGTTCTCGGTAGGAACAGCTTTCCGAACCACCAGTAGAATTGACGATTCAAAAGCACTTGTTTAAAAGTTTACTTGAAAGAATATTTTCAATTTGTACGTCTAGTAAACATTTAGTGATGACGTAAGTGTGGTATCCGGCTAAATAGAATAGTACCACCCTCTTTTCTTACCGCGGTGTCGTAAAAGGCGACTAAGGTAAGTCGACCCGCCGTGTGGTATCCGGCTGAGTAGAATAGACCACCCTCATTTCTTACCGAGGTGTCGTAAAATACGACTAAGGTAAGTTGACTCACCGTGTGGTATCCGGTTAAGTAGAATAGACCACCCTCTGTCTTATCGAGGTGTCGTAAAATATGATTATGATAAGTTGACGTCAGGCAGGCGGCCGGTCGTAAAACACGTAGCCAAATCATATGACAACATGTTTATAACATGTTGTGCCGACCCCACTTAGAGTGGGATAAGGGCAGGAAGATGATGATGTAATAACATAATAACAAAACCATTACATTAATCACTCGAACAACCGTGAAATCATGTTTTTAATTACCAAATGCAGTTGAAAATGCAGCACGCTATATTTAATAGCCTTGCATTGTAGGTGTGAACAAGGGTTTTGTCATGCAACAATTTGCATATTGTACTCAAAATTAACTATAATTGGAGTCTGAATCAGCTGTTAACTAGATCGCAATCTTAACACGTTTATCGTGTAGAAACAAGGCTAGATAAAGCAAAAGATATAATGAAATTATATTGTTATAATCCGCGATAAGTAAAAAAAAAGTAGCGGCCTGTTACTATCCCACTGCTGAGACTTCTTCTCTCCGTTTTTGGAGAGAAGGATTGGAGCTAAGACCTACCACGCTGCTCCAATGCGAATTGGCAGGTTACACATATGTCCAGAATTCTCTAGAGATATGCAGGTTTCCTCACGATGTTTTTCCTCACCGAAAAGCGTTGATAAATCGCAATTATCAATTAGACACATAAGTTTTAACAGACAAACTCATTGGTGACTGCCAACTGGTTTGAACCCGTGACCTCCTCGAAAGTGTTACCGCTGGGTTACCACAGCTCCGCGATAAAGTAAATAGAAAATCAATAAATATAATAAAATCGTAGAGATGCTAAATCTGTACATTTGATATTTTTTTTAATAGTGTAATCGTCTCAAAACACGCATCTAAACATGAAACAATGGTTTTTTTATTTTTTGTCTGTTTATCTGTTTGAGTGTGTGTTTGATTGTATGTATGTTTGTGCGTTTGTTTCCACTATTCTCAGAATCCGCTGGTCCGATTTGGAAGCGGTTTACACTAATATGTAGTAGACAGCCTCACTTAACATAAAGGGTACGTCTTATTTCAGTATATAATATATAATGCTAAATGTAGACCATCCGTTTGTATACCCTGGATGCAGGTTCGTAAAAACACAAATGAAGTCACGGGTAAAAGATAGTTATAAACAAGGATATCAAAATGAAAAACAACCCCGTGTGGTATCCGTCTGAATAGAATAGTACCACCCTCATTTCTTACAGAGGTATCGTAAAAGGTGACTAAGGTAAGTTGACCCACCGTGTGGTATCCGGCTGAGTAGAATAGCCCATCACATTTCTTACCGAGGTGTCGTAAAAAGCGACTAAGGTAAGTTGTTAAGTAATGTGGTAATAGGTTAAGTAAAATAGACCACCGTCTTTCTTACCAAGGTGTCGTAAAATACGACTAAAATAAATTGGCGTCAGGTAGGCGGCCGGTCGTAAAGTACGTAGCTTAATCATGTGACAACATGTTTGCCGACCCAACTTAGAATAAGGGCAGGGGGATGGACGACGTATCAAAATAAAAGACATTATTTTTACATTATTTTATTATACACGACTTATAATATAACTATTAATTATTGCTTCCATAATTATTGTACTTAGAAATAGTGAAGTTAAAGTAAACTGAAATAGGAATAATGGAAAATAAATTTAGCGCTAGGTAAAATTTAACATACATAAAATGCTGTTAAAATACAGGCTTTTATTACTTACTAAAACCGAACAAAAGAAGTCTGAATCAGTCGACAATGAACCTTTAGAATTGGTTTTAAACTATCACATCAAAATATTTTTTGAACTCTTGCATCTAATAATCTGTTTTGGAAATAGTATTGTTTATTTTACGATACATTATATAACATAAACCTTTCTACACATACCTATATGTATATATTTTTATATTGGTACTTTAGTATAGGATTGCAAAATACTTCAAGCATATTAGTAATGATATGAATTTTTATTTTTTTTACGTTATTTTATAAAGCAATTAATGGTGATTAAGTACGAGAATGCTGTTAGAAGCTGTGATAGCCCAACGGTTTAACACCGTGCGACTCTTTCAAGGAATTCGCAGGTTAAAACTATACTAAAAAAACTTATTTGTCTAATTGGTAATTGCAATTTATCATACGCTTTTCGATGAAGGAAAACATCGTGAGGAAACCTACATATGTCTAGAAAACTTTGGGGATATGTGAAACCTACCAAACCGCATTGGAGCAGCGTGTCTTAACTCCAATCCTTCTCTCCAAAAACGGAAAGAGGATGCCTATGCCCAGCAGTGGGATAGCACCAGGCCTTTACTTTATGCTGTAAAAACTAGCACTAGTTAATTCCATAATAATGCACCAAAAATATATGCTCGGTATCGGAAATCAGCTTTCTTTACTTTAAAAGAAAATTAAAAAAAATCATGGTATTCACCACTCTTAAAAAAGGAGAACAAAGTATAAGAATGTGCAGGTGTGGTGACAGTATAGGTGGACAGTTGTTTAGCAGATTTTTCTTTATTGAAATTGGAACCGTTCTAAACGGTGACTCAATACAAGTATTAGATATTTCAGCGTCTTGGACAGTGGTTTTGATGTTTATCTTATTTTATTTGTTGATTGTTAAAGTGTAAACGGTGTACTATAACGGATTAAAAAAGGTATATGCAAATAAGATGAGAATGTTAAGGTGGATGTGTGGAGTGACAAGACTGGATATATAAGGGGAAGTCCGAAAGTTGCGCCCATTATAGAAAAAACGAGAATTGCAAGATTAAGTTGGTATGGACATGTAATGAGGAGGAATGGAAATCATGTGATCAAACGACTGTTAAATATGAATGTGGATGGATATGTAACTGGAGGAGGCCTAAAAAGAAATGGTTGATATGATATGTATATAAAAGGAGTGGCAACAGAGTTGACGAATGATAGAAGAGAATCGAAGAGAAAAACATATTGTGCCGACGACACTTAGGATTTCACAAGTTACTGATAAAGTATCGGATAGTTAACCGACAAATAACTAAGCAGATAAATGTATCTAAAATGAGACTCTAAAAAGTAAAATAAAAAAAAATAGGTATTTTCTATCCAGCAGATAAACAAAACAACAGCCACATGATCTACCTGTTAACTTATTAGGGACTTTAAGTGCTGAAAAAGACTATCAGAAACCTGAGAAACGCAAAATTCCAAGATATGTGTCAGATATAAGCTAACTGACAGTTTATTGGTAACTTGTGAAACAGGCCCTTAGAGTGAGAAATCTTCGCAGATTATTATCATCAAGTGTTGTGAACAGTGTTGTGCCTATAAAGTGTTTAGTGTAGTCATCTCTTAGTACACCATGTATCGTTCTAAGTTATTTTTGTTTGAATGTGTGTGTATTCAGTTAAATTTCCACTGATTTGTCACACTTTAATACAGCTTGAAAAGTTTACAGTCCTATACCAAACACCTTACATTACGCACTAAAATCATATCCTATACCTGCACATCACACAAAACCTTAAAATATTCACTTAACTATTACACTTAAGAGGAATTATCCTATTACATAAAAGTCAACAAGTCGAATATAGAAGATATTAAGTTAGCGTTTAAAATATCTATTATTCGAATAACAATATCACATACATAGTGTTATTTTAAAATTACCAGCATAACCTTTTGTTGATATCATTGTAACTATATTAATGATGTGAACGACATTTATTGTTGACGCTGTTATAGCTAATAATTTATGAAGGAAGAGTGAAAATTATGTGAAAGTTGTTAATAATAACAACACTTTAGTAGGCACTAAAGTTCTTAATAATGTTATTATAGATCTTATGAATTTTGTTACTATTTATGATAAAGGTGATGATTTTAAAAATTTAATGTAAGATATTGTATTCATCTTAGAAATTTACGAGATAAAAAAGCTAAATATGTATTCAAAAATATAATAAACGCAGAATTAAAAAAAGATGTTTATTGTAGTGGTAGATTTATTTGTAAAATCGCCGATAAGAGCATGCCGGTATTTCTAAAATAAGCATATAACTAGACAATAATTTATATTATTACTATAACAATCAACAATCATCTAAGTACGTTCGATGATACGACAGCTTAATTAGATAATAGCTTAATTCGTAATAAAAATGTGCGTAATGAATATGATCACGATATTGCTAGAGAATATTGTTGAAGACATTTCGGTACTATAGATCTTGACTGTGATGAATATAATAGAAAAAACACAGGCATCAAATTCGCACATTGAAATAAAACTAAAAATGAAGATGCAGCAATAATTTAAGTTAAAATTATTAATGAATTTAAAGACCATATATATGTTACCGGCTTAAAAGAGTTACTGAATAAATATTTCAGAAAACTCAAAAAATAAACTAAAGAAACAACACAATAAACAAATAGATGCTTAGACGAGAAAGAGAAATTAAAAAGAAAATAACTGTTTGTAGAAATAGGTCAAAAACCAGGTTTAATAAGGTAACAAAAATAGATAATGAAAAGAATTGATAGTAGAAAATGAAATGCGAACTATAAAAGAAAGTAATGTAACATAAAATGTTTGGCCAAATATAACGTTGCTTGGAAAGGAAATGTTAAGATTGTAATTAAAAAAATTTCTTAATCGTGTCGAATTGAAAACGAAAATGAAAAAAATGAAAGTTATTTTAATTATTGCTGCACGTTCTGAAGATTTAGCTTTGATTTCTCTCTAGTTGAATCGTATAAGGATGAAGTACATTATCAATCTTTGCATCTCAGTGTTTAGTATCAGCAATGCATTTGTCTCGCTTGACATTCCCACGATATAAGCGAAACAACCAACAATATGCAGCTACTAGACTGAGAAACTTTAATTTAGAAATATTTCTCGTTGTGTCACTTTTAAAGGAAGTTAATATTTGATTTAACACAAAAGTGATCCGATTGTGCATATGTGATTTCACCTCTGATTCTAATTTAAAAGTTTAAAATATTCCGACTAAAACCACATTTATGCTTACTACTACTTTATCTATAATATAGTTAATAGATTAATACACACAGACAAATATTTTGGAATATATTCTCTTATCCTCACTAATTCTCATAGATTCTAAAACACGTACATATTTTCACTAATAGGAGAAAGTTTACGTATATAACTTAGAATTTACCACACAATAATATATGTTTCTTAATTTTGTGAAGGATAATAAAGCCGACATAAGCGGAATTATAAATACTTTATCAATATCAACGATTTCCATCGAGATAAATTTATGGCGTTTCGATATTTGAAACACCGCAATAAATAAGTTATACTGATGTGAATCTTATTTATATATAACAATAACAACTTGTGGTATACAAAATATTCGTATATATCTGTCACTCAGATGTATTTTAAAATATGTGCTCTTAAACCACTTAAAAACATTATATGCCTACTTAATTTAGGTAATCACCTAAATCCATTTGATTTTATTGAACAACGTTTAGTCTTTAGCGTTTCTGAAGTTGAATGTTTAACTTTTAATAACAATTGACAGAAGCATTAGTTAATTCAGTAAAGTAGATGACTAAGATGCCAAAATTTTAATTTTCGACGTTGCTGTACAACCTTTAACTATGATATATTATAAAGAATTAATAACTGAGAAGTGAATTCTCAAATGTAAAATATAAACTTCAATGTTGACACATTTGTACATAAAGTTAAATAATACTTGTCACTTAATTTCAGTGAAATAGGTTTTGAGTGTTTTGAAACTATTCATGAAATTGCGTTTAAGGAAACAGCGTCAAGAGCAGAAGTTACAGTGAGCTGCATAGCAGCTCATAACATTTTTTTTCCTTGGACTGTAATTTTATTATGTTTGCAACTCAAAATTTTTATGCAAAAGTCCTCTTAAGCGCAAAAAATATTTCCTGTTCCAGATAAAAAGGATATTTGCTACAAAGTTGTGCAAATCAATGCCAAAACGCATTCAGCGTTGTTGGTTTTACTCCATTTGGACGTTATTTTTAACTTAAATGCTTGTTATTTAATTGAAAGTAATTGTTATCAAGCTTTTAACTTGATCAATACCTTATTTCACAAATTTAGCCTACATACTAAATTTGAGGAAGAATAGATAAAAGACGCTGCGTGTTTATACACAAACATTCACACTCCGGTCCTTACACCAGAATTATAGGAGCTTTAAGAAATCTTAAAAGTAGTCAACATTTAAAGGAGTAAAAGGGATATACATCTACAACAACAGAATAACTTGCGTTACAAATACAACATCTAAAAGGATAAAGACAATGGATTCGGAATATAAATATGTAAAGTTATCAAAAACGTCACTAACTTACTGGAAAGTAGGTCAACTAACAAGCCTTTTAAGAAGTATTTATGAAAATTCATCATTCAAATGTTCAAACGTTATGACTGTTTTAACTTTGTTTTATTCTACTTTTAATTTTATACTATATATATCATGGTCTTAAAAATCAGGTTATGGCAGTTTTGGTAAACAGTTATTAAAGACACGATAGTTATTAAAGAATTAAATATATACCAACCTCTAAGCATCATTAGTATAAAAAGCTGATAAATCAATATATGTAACGGAAAAACAGAAATTTTATGCCTTTATAAAAGGGAGAAAAGCACATTGTCCAGTTTCTTTAACAATCTACAGAACGTTCACTAACTTGACGATATTGTCTTAGTCCCTGTACATTATATTTTCTGATTTCGACGGATATTTAACGTCGTATTTAATGCATCCCATTGTTTCAACGATTTCATGCAAATAAAGGACGGCACCTATCCCATTTTATACTGTTATTTTGCATAACATTTAATATAATTGTATTCACTTAACTTCATATTTTGTCTTTTTCTCTATAGGTTCTATTTCGTCTTTCACTTTTATTACATTCTATTCTAAATTCTAGGTTGGAAATATATTACTTGCATGTTTGCCAACGAGTTAAATATAAACATATTAACAAATAACCTGGGAAAAAATTTAATGTTTTGAAGTATAGTTTCATAATATGCAAATGTAGGAAACTACTAATAAGTTTGGTATTTGATTTGCATTATAGCCTTCAACAAATCCTATCTGACCTAATAACAAAATTTTGGGTCAAATGATTAAGTTATGTTATATTTATTGTTTATAATATTACTGAAATAATATCAATAGATGATAAAACATTACCAGTATAATTTTACGATAATGGAATCAAAATTTTAATATTTATTTTTATAGATCTTTATTCAGAAGAATGGAAGTTTTATAAAGAAAAAATAACTTAATTTGATTGGAATCAAACAAATGATTACACGTTAAGCACGATACACATGAAAATATATCTTCATACTTAATACTTAAACTTTATACTACGTTTAAGGTAATATTGTCTTAATTACATCGTTTAATACTCACAAATACGCCTAGCGAGATACAAGTTACGAAAAATAATTAGAGCGTCCTAATCTTCATTTTATCCGATATGTCAGGCAGTAAAGTTTCTAGGCCACATAATGATGATGGATTACATTGCGATAAATATTTGAGACTCATTGATAACGCTAAGAAGAATACTATGGCAATAATTAACACGATATATGGTAAGAAAGCGGTAATTATAGACGTAATTGGAACAAAAAATTGCAATTCTCTCAAGATTAGTTTGCTTAAGTTTCCAAAAGCATTGACCTTCAACAGATGAATTTAATATCGCTGAGTCCCTAATATGTACGATAACAATTTTATGAGCAATGATATAGTTCTATACTTAGATTTTAAATAAAAATTGCATAGGAAATTACTCCTTCATTGGTAACTTCATTTTAAAATAAAGAATATATAGAAGCCTTTGATCAAATGGCAAACTAGGCTTTGCATAATATTCTTCGATACATGAGGAACATAAATTTAGCTTAACATAATTAGGATTCCAAAATAATATTTTTGAGCAAATAAGCAAAATCTGGGCGTCTCACCTACCTTCTAATACAATAGTCATATATAATTTAAGATAATAAATTGACAGCGTTTTCACATTAAAAGTTAGTGTACACACAACAATTCCTCAACGTATCAAAAATGTAAGTCATTATTGAAATTAAGATACCTTAATATCATTGATACCGTTTAACCTAATAACATTTTTACCTATTTAAGTATATTTATGTCATTTGCAGTAATCAAAGCATTAACTGTATTTTTTTAAAGTATTTTTCTAATGGGTAAATATATTTCAGAAATGTAGAATCAGTAAATAACATAATCATAATTTCGTATGATTATTAAAGCTTCAAATAACAGAATAACTCATTTATATTTTATTAATAAACTGTGTTAACGCTCATTCTGATACCAGAGAAAGCCCAAATTGATGCTTTATTGAAGTTATTTATTTCATTGTAATTACTTTTAGAATATGAATGTTCGCGTTGTATTATATAGTATATTGTCTTATTACTGAAATTGTATGTTTCAACAGACATCATTGTCTATGTATTAACAAGTCACTTATTTAATCCCTTTCTTCTTTGACTCATTCTTTTCATTTCTTCTCTTTACTGTTGATTCATGCTTCTCTTTCTCATAGTTAAATCTAACCATTAGTTCTAAGAAACCACACATTTTATCTACCGCGTTATTATTCTCAGTATGACTTGACAAGTCCTCAGAAATGGAATGACGAATGATTGTATAATTTGTAATATATCTCTAGATTTCAGACCAAAGTTAGTTCATCCTTGTCTTTATGAGACAATCTGATTTACATTACACGATGTTAAACCAAGCAATATCTTTTGTGTTTACTGCACAAGGTAAACATAGGTATTATTGAAAACTTAATTATATATGACATACACATTGGACTTTCTTTAATAAATTATTAATAATGATCAAGTAATTATTAAACTGAAGGGTACTCATACTGATTTCTAAGGTATAAATAAATAAATAAATAAATAAATATATGGGACACTTACACACACGGTCGTCCGTCCCCAAAGTAAGTAACTTAATACTTGTGTTATGGTAGACAGACAACTGGTGAATATATACATATATAATTTTTAAATACATACTTAAATACAAATATACACCCAGGCTCGAAGGGCCAACAAATTCTTTTTTTTTTATAGAAAATGTTCGCCCCCGGCGGGAATCGAACCCGCGACCCGTGGCGCTTAAGGCAGGATCACTACCCACTGCGCCAACAGTATCAATGATGATTATGAGTAAAATATTGAATTAATGACATACTAATTTTGACAGGCATCAGAAAATGTTGTTAAAGTTATAGTAGTTGAGATCAAGCTAATACATTCAGAGTCATAGAATTTTAAAAGTATTACGACATTTATTGTTATATTTCACACTAAAATTACTAATTCATGTAGATATATCGCAACATCAATACAACAGGAATTATCCGAGACGTTAATAGTAGATTTTGCGTGAAGCTACACATAAGAAGTATTAGAGCAAGCGAAATATTCTAAATCAAGATAATTTAACTTAAGTCCACTGTTAGCGTCATCGGATAATAAATATATTTAAAAATTGATTTTAGAATAAAAATGTATTCTATAACAATTATCAATTTCTCGAAAGGACGTGAATTAATTATATTTTCTAACGTATTGTTCTTATTATTAATAATGAATACCGTCTGTCCGAGACAAATACTCGGGAATTCAATAAAATCTATATAATAATCTACCTTTTTATTATTATTTTTTTAATACACTATGTTAATTTTTTTAAGAAATAGTGAAATATTTAGTCTTTTATAGTTTATAGCTTTTAATAGTTACACGTTTAGCAGGCTTTACACTTTATTAGCACACGGAAGAGTTACAACAATTAATTACACTAAGAATATAATATCTTATGCAAAAAACGATATAAAATATACTGCTATAGTATGCCCTAAATTAATGATTCGAAATGTGTCACGAATTTGATTTTAACAAAATATTAACAACCTCGAACAGGGCAATCTATGTAATTGCATTTCTTATTGGTCCTATTTTATTGTAATTATGATTTTCAATGGCGTACCTATTATATTTTTAAAATAAATCTATATCTAGATTTAAAAAAACTATAACAATCATATCCTATCACATTCTTGACAACTAGGTATTTCATGTTTCATTGCATTAAAATTCTCTCTAAGTTTAAAATAAACAACAGGTTTGTTAGATTGATGGAAAACCTAAAAGGGATTCTACGAAAACAAAAATCAATGCTTAATACGAAAACTTGGTTCACTTCATGAAACTCGCTTCACATGAAACGATCGTGCGTTTAAAATCGTCTGAGGTGATGATATTATTTACTATAATTCTCTGCCAAGAAACAGTTTATAACGATTATGGACACTTCAATGTTGTAATCTTCTCACAACACTCCAGAATGTTCTTGGGTGTGTGAGAAACTTTCAAATTTCAAGTGCCTTATCACATCTTGGACCCCAGATATTATTATATCGTCAATAGCAATCATAACTAAACTTTTTAAAAAATAGATTATCTTCTCTGATCTAAATCTTAGGGCAACAAAGTAACCTTACTCTATGGATGAACAAAACTCCTTTTCAAGGATAACAAGCGATATCAACAAATGTCTTTTTTGAGGTAATAATATGTTCTAACGACTAGCAACTTATCAGTTTTGTGCTATAATTCGTTGCGTGTCAGCACACTGTTTTATGTATATTTATAATAAATTATATGTATATCACAACGCGTTATGTTTAGAATTTTCTTTGATATCAGTTGTCTTGGTTAAAATTAAGTTGACCACTTCACATCCAGAGAATATGTTGTCTTTTTAAATAATTTTATGGAAAGCTCTAACAATCTCTACCGATGATACACTAAAAACATAACACGTTCTGATAAATCCAATACAGGTACTTAATTTAATGATAGCACGTGAATTCTAAATTATATTCCTTATACGTAATATTTTGAAGCTTATAACAGTATATTATATTTATCTAAGATATAGGTACAACCAGATATAGACAAAATTGTCAAAAACACACCCAAATAGACGAAAGTCTAATAACTTGAACACTTCTTTTGCATCACTTTATGAGCCTCGACCTACGCCTTTTCTGACATTCCAATAGACATGAAAATTATGGAGTTAACAGAGAAATCGATTGAGCAGAATAAATATTGGAAGACACGAGCAAAAGGAATGGTTTTACAAGGAAAATATATATTAAAAGCAAATCATTATACAAATATTAATATTACCAATCAATATCTACTGGAAGAATTTGATACAAATGTGATTTCTGCAACGGTGAAATTTAATGACCACGACGAGAGTGAAAAATATCACTTGAATTGATTCACTCAATAAATTTTATACTTATAATCGTTGCTTACGAAAATCTTAAAGTAATACACACTTAATAGTAATAAGTTAAATCGAAGCTATCATATATGATTGTGACCAAACTAAAAATCTTAACCTAATTGAAGTAGATCTTGATATTTTTTGTATCGTCAAGACAGCTGGGGTTAATAAATAAAAGCTGGATGAAGTGGCGCCGCTGGGATACGAGGTTGCTTGTCCAGAGGCGCGCAGCAAGATGGCTCACAACAAGCTGTGCTGTAGGGCGCAGGTAACAGCGCATACTGCGTCGGTGGAGCGTATATTGCCGGTGCAGCTAAAATACATAAAAAAGAATAACGATTAAATCATCAAAAATATTAAGTAACAATTAAACTTCATTATGAAGTTAAAAACTTTCTATCTATTGCAAAAATAAAGATAAGATTTATAAAACCAATGAAACAAGAATTTAGCTTCAGTCGGCAGTTGGAAAATGTACGGTGATTTAAAAAAGTACGGTGAGTTAATAAAGTCAAAGATTACTTCAGTTAATAAATCTTTTACTTTAAAATTGAATTTAGACATTTCTTATTGTTGCTGAATTAAAAAGAGCTTGTCTAAAAGACGCCTTTTGACTTTTGGTTCAAAGGTATCCATTTAATAATTTGTGGGAAAAGCAAATGTTGGAAGAACTTCGTACATATACTTAAGAGAAACGTCTACACGAAGTGCTTTGGCTGCCTTCGTTGGATGTGGATTACAAAAGGGTATAATTTATCTCGGTCCTAACGGCAATAAAATCGCAATAGAGGAATAAGTTTATAGTGTATCTGGGCATTCTCTCCAAAATAAATGATGCTGTGGAAGACTGATAGACTGGCCAGATGTTATAGTTGCAGGAGGCGAACCAATGGCACGCCATACATTGATTTGGCCAATTATACATGTAATAAACTACGCTTGTCATTGATTACTTTTTGGTATTGAACAAAAAATTTAAAGATTTCACATTAATCACAGAGTCAAAATTTTTGATTGCAACCTAAATTAAATATTTGTTTAAAGAATGGGACACAGTTTCATCTACCCTGTTATGGTGTCTTTTTAAGTTCAAAGTTTAGTTATAGGGATACTTACTGTCAAATGGCAATTGGTACACGGCATATGGTGGTGGCGGTGGTATCTCACAAGGCGCGCACGTCAATGGTGGCGCCAGTGGAGGGCAGATCAGCTGGTAGCAGAGCGGTGCTTGGAGTGGGGCAGCTTCCGATGTCAGAACTGGGATTTGGCTTATCTGAAATTGTAGTTAGATGTCTTTAACATTTATATATGAATGTGGATAAATATGTGACTAGAGGCCAAATTAGAGTTGGATTGTGTGAAGACATGCATAAGCGCTAGAGCTGACGTTAAGTTATCTTGAAGGTAAGGGAAACATTTATACATCCGTCATAAGACCTATCGTATTGTATGGATTAAAATGCTGGACAATGAAAAACAGGGATTAAAAAATAGTGCGAGCAAATGAGATGAGAATGTTAAGGCGGATGTGTGTTGTGACAAGAATGGATAAAATACGAAATGAATGACGAATGATAGGAAGAGAATGGAAGAGAAAAACATGTTGTGTTGACCACACAGAGAGAGATAAGGGCAGGAGAATGATGAAGCTGTTAACTTTTATCACCAATATTTATAGCTGCCCATCAATAAGATCAATGAGTTGTTAACAAACGGTGACACAGCGCGACCCAATCCTGTTAGGAAACCTTTTCAAGCCCCTGTGATGTTTCAGTTTATATTCTTTGTATACTGTGTAAGTATATGCTAAGATAATGTTATAATACCTGCTTCCTCACAGCTTGAGCGACTCGCAGACGTCCCAGCGGCGAAAACATCACACCACCACTCTGGAAACAAATATATCAAAGATATTTTACAAAATTACTTAATGTTCGTATCCTATTCTATTCTGAGTAGAATAGACCACCCTTATTTATGTGGCATCGCAAAAGTCAATTAAGGTAAGTTTATGTCAGGCAAATTACGTAATTAAATCATATTACAACATATTTATAATATGTTGTGTTAACCCAGCTTAGAGTGGGATAAAGGCAGGAAAATGATCTGCCGCCTTACTAGGGACCTTCGGTTGTCCCGAATGGGGTATATCGGATGCCTGGCTTACAGGTCCTCGAGGCGGTCGATGCATCTGGTGCTCCCGATGCATTGGTTAGCGGAGGGGGACATCTCTTTTAAGAGGTCCCTCCTTGGAGGTGGAGTCTCTGCGATCAGAGCGGCTGTTGGCAGGGATGGGGGCAATGTGTACAACGATACCCTGTTTTTGCCAACAGCAGCGTTGTGGAGCACACAGGTCGTTTTAGTCTGTGCGAGGCCGGCATAATTTATTATGTCGGGGATTTTTCCTGTATAAAAAAAGGAGGATTATGATTCAAATTCAAAATATTCTTTATTCAAATAAACTTGTAAACTTTTGAATCGTCAACTCTACTACTGGTTCGGAAAGCTGTTCCTACCGAGAAGAGCTATCAAAAAAATTGGCAGTTGCTCTTTTAAAAATATAATTCTTAATACTATTTACATTAAGTCGTTACTGTCTAGTACAGGTTTAAAGAGAGCTATATCCACACATTCTTATCTTCTAAATAATCTGCAAGAGTATAGTAGGCTTTCTGTATCAGCCTCTTTTTAACAGTGTTTTTAAACTGCTGTAATGCAAAGCTGGAATTTTATTATAGAATCTTATACCCAAACCCACAAACGACTTAATAAGTAACAAACAAATATGCTATTTCCTAAAAAATACATTTCCAGTAAATATAAAAGAAAGGTTTAAAAATAGGAAAGATTAGTGAAACAATGGTCGCTCTCAAAGGCGTGGAAAGGAAGGCGCTCACAAAGGGGCTGAGAGCGGCTTCTTGGCTTTTGGGCTTTGTTGTGTGAAGTGCGACTGAGCACACATTCACTTGTTGTAAGATGCGTTAGACTGTTTTAGTGACGATACTAGACGCACCACCGGGTTTTATTCGAAAAAATTAAAACGTAATGGTTTTTTAACTTGTTTCTAAGGAATTAAGCTTTTGAATCTATACTTATTTATATAACGGAAGAGTTTGTATGTTTGAACGCCCTAATATCGGAAACTACTGGACCGATTTGAAGAATTATTTCAGTTTAAGATAGTCCATTTATTGAGGAAGGCAATAGGCTATAGCTTTCTTCAATAAATGGACTATCACGCTAATATGAATAGAAGAGGAGCAGAAATACATAATATTTCGGCAAAATTGAAAGCATCTGCATGCGCTAAGTAAAACATGTATTACAAAATCGTTTCCCTCTCAAAGTTCTAAATAAAAGTGCGACAGCATATGTCTAGCTTTTAAAGTTAACCCACTTTAACCATTTTTCATCATCTTCCTGCCCTTATCCCACTCTAAGTGAGGTCGGCACAACATGTTATAAACATGCTGTCACATGATTTGGCTGCGTTTTTATGACCGGCCGCCTGCCTGACGTCAACTTACCTCTGTTATATTTTACGACACCTCGGTAAGAAAGAGGGTGGTCTATTCTACTAAACCGGATACCACACGGTGGGTCAACTTACCTTAGTCGCCTTTTACGACATTTCGGTAAGAAATGAGGTTGGTCAATTCTAATCAGCCGGATATCATACGGTGGGTCGACTTACCTTAGTCGCCTTTTACTGATTCTGATCCCCTCATATAAAGCTGAAGAGTTTGTTTGTTTGAACGCGCTAATCTCGGGAACTACTAAACCGATTCGAAAAATTCTTTCGAGTGTCAGATAGTCCGTTTATTGAGGAGGGCTATAGGCTATATAACATCACGCTAAGATGGATAGGAGAGGAGCAGCAATCAAAAATATTTCGAAAAAGGCAAAATTGAAAGCTTTTCTTGCGTGTGCTAAAAGTTCTAAATAAAAGCCCGCGACAGCATATGTCTAGCTTTTAAGCTTAACCTATTTAAAAAATAGTAGAATTGTAATAACTGATACAAATAAGGCGGATCAACTTATCTTAATCGTCTTTTACGACACCTTGATAAGAAATGAGAATAGTCTATTCTACTCAGCCGGATACCACACGGCAGGTCGACTAAAAGGCGTCTAAGGTAAGTCGACACATCTGTAAGAAATGAGGGTGGTTTATTCTCACCCGTATACCACACGGAATATTTATAATAATTAGTATGGACCAGTTATTCGCTTCAACTTAAGTCTTAAAATATCCTCAACTAATGTGTCTTTTCCTTTTCTTGAAGAAATAACAATTTCATCAATATTGCTACAGCCGATAAGTCGTGAGAGAGAAACCTACTAAATAGATTTTTACTATAATAATAACATAAATCCCTCCAGTCCATTGCGAATAAAAGGGATGATATAAATTATGTGGATTTAAGTAAGTGATTTGGACTTTATCGCCAATGTAGGAACACTTTACCCAACATTGATCCCAAAAATCTTCCCATTTACAAGCGCTATTTGTCCCTTCCCCTTATTTGGTAGCTTCGGAAGTGTTTTTTCTAAGTCTGCTTATGATTTTATTAAGTATTACATTTGTTTGCTTCAAATTTGCAACTCTTTGTCCAAAGTAATATTATAAATGCGAAATTCTGCCTGCCTGTTTGTCAAGGCTTATCCGCTGGACAAAAATTGATGAAATTTTCGATAATTGAATAATTATCGTTAAAATAATTTTAACTCTTAAGTTAGGACGAAACAAAGACATAAGTATAGTTTATCTTAATATAAAAAAATGAATGTTTTTCTGTATGTTCTTTTTAGACTCCGAAACTTTCGGATAATCTTCAGAATGACCAACGGATGTTTCTATATAGTTTGGTAGCGATCGGGAATTCGAAACCAGACTCGAGCCACAGCAAAGCATAGCCGGACCACTATAATATATGAAAATGAATGTTTGTATGTATGTCTCTTATAGACTCCGAAACGGCTGGGCTGATTTTAATAAAAAAATTAGATAATCATTAGAATGACTTTGAGTTGGGTTTTGAGGGGATTTCGAAACCAGATTAAGCCACAGCAACGCTTGGCGGGACAATTTATTTGTAAATGAAAGCAAAAAAAACAGTACGCACTAACATTAATCCCACTAATATTATAAATGCGAAAGGTTTTGAGTATGGATGTATGTTTATTCTTTCACGGCGAATCCGCTGAACCAATACCGATAAAATTTGGCACAATTATTCCTTATACACCGGGATGATATATACGCTATAGAAATCCTGTTCATTCTACAGGAATAGGATGATATTGCGAAACGCCATCTTTTAACAACCTACCACGCGACAACAGTCCACGCGGACGAACTTGCAAGTTAAAGCTAGTATTTTATATTACAACAATAGTAAAAAAAAACAGTCTTTAAAACGGTAAAATATACACACGAAATGTTGCCTCTACAATAAAAATTTTCCCAGAGATATTTATATTTGTTCGAGATAAAAATAAATCCAACTTGAGATTAACCAGGATATTGACGAGTCAGCATTCCTCAGACATGGTGGTACCGATTTCTCAATCCCCATTGTAATGTCACAAGTAGGGCACAACACGATGATATATGGTTTGCTGTATGGTTACTCAGCAGTTTTAATATATAATATCCTAGGAAAATACAAAATTACATTCATGCAAAAATTATCCTTACAAGCTTTTTACATAGAGTTCATATTTACACGCTACAACTCAAAGTTGAGGAATAGAACGTTCGGGCTCGATCGGTCAGCTATATAAACTGTATCCGTCGCCTCGGACGTTCAGTCTTCGAAAAGCGATCACTGAGCTCGGATGTGAAATAAACCATACTTAAGTCAACAGGAATATCTTTCCATACATATTATAAAACAAACCGCCGTGTGGTATTCGGCTGAATAGAATAGTACCACCCTCATTTCTTACCAACGTGTCGTAAAAGGCGACTAAGGTAAGTCGACCCGCTGTGTGGTATCCGGCTGAGTAGAATAGTACCACCCTCATTTCTTACCGAGGTGTCGTAAAAGGCGACTAAGGTAAGTTGACCCATCGTGTGGCATCCGGTTTAGTAGAATAGACCACCCTCTTTCTTAGCGTGGTGTCGTAAAATATGACAGGGGTAAGTTGACGTCAGGCAGGCGGCCGGTCGAAAAAAGGAGCCAAATCATGTGACAGCATGTTTGTAACATGTTGTGCCGACCCCACTTAGAGTGGGATAAGGGTAGGAAGATGATGATGATGATGACATATTATAAAACAAAGTCCACAAAAGCTGTCTGTCTGTTTGTGATAGATTTTCACAAAAACTACTAAAGGGATTATTTTTAAAGTTTTTACTAAAAAATAGTATAATTCTTCCGGAAGGTTTAGGTTAATAACACATTACCAATGTATGTAAAATTTTTAAAAAGTAGCACGTTGTAAAAAAATTCCTGCTGGGAGCTTTACTCGCGTGCCACGCGTAAACCAGCGGCGATACCCTAATATAATGTATTAGAGAATTGTAGATCTACAAAAATGCATAAAAAAAGTTTGCGATAGCGTGTCTCTATCTCTTATGGTTAAGTCAGGATAAAGGTTAAAAATTTAATTAATTTAGTTAATTTGGGAAATATTGTGATACACCAATAACCAAGCGGGCAAAGGCGCCGGCTCAGCTAGTCCTATATATAATATTCTTATGTCATATTAGTTACCATACTCCTACGATACACCTTGAGCGATTTTATGAAATTTTATATGCATATTCTAGTTCTGAGAATCAGCTACTATCAGCTACTATTTTTCAAAGCCCTAAGTGATAAGGGTTGTCCACCCCTAACATTTTTTTTTGTTTCATTGAAATTTTTTTTTTGTATTATGAACACTACAAAATCCCTAGAAATAATTTATATGGCAAAAGAACAACCGTTCTTTTCCGGTTTTTCTTTAGTAATGTGTAGAATTATGACTTTACGAAATTCAATAACACAAAATGATATTATTTTGCCATAATTCGCGATTAGGAAATATATATGTATTGCTTAATGTTATGTTTTGATACCTTTACAAGCAGGATATGATATTTTGTTAAAAAATTTATTAAAAGCATTTGTAACATAACTTCTTATGATTAAAAACCTTAAAATATATATTTTATAAACACAGAAGACAAATTAGTAACTTTTAATTGAGTTAAGTGTCATCGGAAACTTGTTTGAGTTGAGATTTAGTTACATAGGATATTTGAGATTGTTCTGCGAAGAGAAATAACAGCAGTTCAAAACAGTTCAAAACTTTTAACTACGAAGAGACTTTATCAAACGGTATATTTCTATTATCTCAATCGATAATAATCTTTATATTATTACATTTCTGTCTGTGAGTTAGTTACGCTTTCTCGACTAATCCATGAATTCAAATTCAAAATATTCTTTATTCAAATAAACTTGTAAACAAGTGCTTTTGAATAGTCAACTCTACTGCTGGTTCGGAAAGCTGTTCCTACCGAGAAGAGCCAGCGAGAAACTCGTCGGTTGCTCTTTAAAAAATATATTTCTTAATACTATTAACATTTAGCCGTGACTGTCTTGTACAGGTTCAAAGAGACCTATATCCACACATTCTTATCTTCTAAGTAATCTTCAAGAGTATAGTAGGCTTTCTGTATCAGCCTCTTTTTAAACGTGTTTTTAAACTGCTGTAATGGCAAAGCTGAAATTGATAGAATTTTATACCCAAACCCACAAACGACTTACGTACTTTTGCGCAGCGCAAAGCAGGAGCCGCAAGCTTATGTCGGTTCCTGCTTTGTCTATTATATACATCACCTGTCGTTTTATAATTCTTTATATTTTTATGTACATAAATTAAATTTCTTAAAATATACTGTGAACCAATTGTAAGAATACCTGTTTCATTAAACTTCTCTCACAGGGAATCACGCGGATTTAAATTATAAATGCCACGAATGCAATTATGTTCAAATATATTAAAAATATTAACAATATTTACTCGTTAGGTCTTTTTGGTAAGAGAACCAGACTTAACTTCATTAATCTTACTAACAGTGGTTAAAACAGTTATTATAATAAAGATTATTTTGAGTTTTGATTTGCCACCGTGTGGCATCCAGATGAGTAGAACAGACCACCCTCATTTCTTACTGGAGCGTCGTAAAAGGAAACTAAAATAAGTTGATGTCAGGCAGGCGGGTGTTTGTAAAATACCTTGCTATATCATGTAACATCATAGTTAATACACGTAGTGCCGACCCCACTTAGGGTGGGATAAAGGAAAAATACCAATCCGCGTTTGAGTTGCGGCCTTTCTCTCAAAACAAAACTTATCTATGCCCAGTTGTGGGATGGTAAATTCCTGGTACTGCTATAAAAATTCCTCTTCTTTTAAAACTTAAAGGTCTCTTAAAGACTTCTGTACATAAGTAGATTATATATATATATATATATATATATATATATATATATATATATATATATATATATATATATATATATATATATATTATTCCAATTAAAATGAAAGTCACATTACTATATAATTCAACCTTAACTAACCTAGGTCATTTGATACTTCGACCTTTACGTATAGAAGCAATAATTGACCTTTACACTATAAATAGTGGTTTAAAAGCTTTTGTCGCGATACTCCAGTTAAAAACAGCGGAGGCGTTGTGCCGTAAAAGGCAAAAAGCGCATAAATTAAAAGCACTTTTTATCTTTTTCACAATTCTCGTATTTAAAATATGAAATTATTTTTATTCACAGTTATGGAAGTGATGGAAATCGAATCAGCTTTTGATTTTGTATGTGCCATTGGTTCAGCTTAAAAATTTGGTACAAAGTCTTTAGAGTGACCGAGAACAAGCTAGACATCTAGTTTTATCGGAAAAAGAATCTGGTTATTGGCTACATGCTCTCCCTTCTAAAATTTTGGTACACTATTAGATAACGATAGCTTCAGAGCTTCAGAGTAGCTTTAGGTCTCATGTATATATCACTAGAAACATGTATTAGTATGTAAGTAAAGTATGTAGTGTAAAGTAGGAACCGACATAAGTTTGCAGGAGCCGCAAACATATGTACATAAAATATAAAGAATTATAAAACGATAGGTGATGTATACAATAGACGAAGCAGGAACCGACATAAGCTTGCAGCTCCTGCTTTGCGCCTTGCAAAAGTACGTAATTCGTTTGTGGGTTTTGGTATAAGATTCTATAATAAAATTCCGCAATCAATTTCAGCTTTGCCATTACAGCAGTTTAAAAACACTGTTAAAAAGAGGCTGATACAGAAAGCCTACTATACTCTTGCAGATTATTTAGAAGATAAGAATGTGTGGATATAGCTCTCTTTGAACCTGTAAAAGACAGTAACGACATAATGTAAATAGTATTAAGAATTATATTTTAAAAAGAGCAACCGCCGAGTTTCTTGCTGGCTCTTCTCGATAGGAACAGCTTTCCGAACCAGCAGTAGAGTTGACGATTCAAAAGCACTTGTTTACAAGTCTATTTGAATAAAGAATATTTTGAATTTGAATTTGAATATGTCGGTTCCTACTTTGTGTATTATATACATCGCTAATTTTTTTATAATTATGTATTGCTAATAATACACGGTTTACATTTAGGTCGATAATACAAAAGTAATGAAAATATTAATTTGTTATAATCCATGATTTTTCTTTGACGTATATCTACCAACTTTCTTTAGTTGACCAGTAAATATCTATATCTCAGGAACTGCTGGACAGATTTGAAAAAATATTATAGTGTAAGATTGTCCATTTATCGGGGAAGGCTATAGGCTATATAACATCACGCTAAGACGAATAGGAAAGGAGCAGCAATAAAAAATATTGCGAAACCGGTAAAATAATCGTAAACAGTGAAATTTATTCAAAAATCTCTTATAATTAACTCACGATAACTACTTTTATGTACAAAATTGCAATTCGGGAAAAAAATTGTGACACATTGATTACTATGCGGGAGAAACTGCGGGCAAAGCAAGTAATATAATAAACTTTAGAACTTGCAAAATTAATTAAACACCTCTGAAATATCTCTTAACCACAAGATTTTACACGAAATTTGATTATTGTAGAGTATGTCGGGATTTGCCGTAAAATGTGTGACACCTTTCACATATTATTAAGTACGACCTGTTTCCACTTCGATCACGTTAATATAAATCTTCAATTACAGTTTTTCATAAGCAAAGAACTGTTTTATATACCCAATATCATCATTCCTGCCCTTATCCCACTCTAAGTGGGGTCGGCACAACATGTTATAAACATGTTGTCACATGATTTGGCTACGTATTTTACGACCAGCCGCCTGTCTGACGTCAAGCAATATATAAGCAAGCAAAAGTTCTTACATAGTTAAGCAACCTGAGAAAGCATATAAGCACGTACCGGCTGTGTAAAATATACTACCCTCATTTGTTACCGAGGTGTCGTAAAGGGCGACTAAGGTAAGTTCACCCGCCGTGTGGTATACGGCTGAGTAGAATAGACTACCCTCTTTTCTCAACGAGGTGTCGTCAAAGGCTAAAGTAAGTTGACGTCACGCAAACGGCAGATCGTAAAATACCTATCCAAGTCGACCCCACTTAGAGTGGGATAAGAGCAAGAGAATGATGATTTAGTAATTAAAAAATATAAAAAAGAAGAATAACGGCCTGCTTGCATCCCACTGTTTAGTATAGGCCACTTAAGCATCTGAAAGCAGGCCGTCTTCTCTCCTGAATACAAACCCCATACATGCTGAATTTCATGGCAATCGTTGGAGCTATTTCTGAGATTCAGAAAATATATCCCTGGAAAGATCACAAGGTCACAATATTTGGCTATCACTGTTTCTAAATATATACGAGTATGCTTATGATTTTTAATAACGACAGAAAGTTTTTTAATTTGCAAAGGATGAAAGGCTTAAATTTTCGATGCTACGTCACCATTTTTTAATATAAAAACTGATTAAAAGTCTACACGCCTCAATGTACTATTAAATTCTATCAATCAATTTGGCTTAAACCGGCCAGTATCACCTTAATATCTATAAATTTCATTAAGTTAATCTTGTATATATTGATGTTTATTTTCTGAATTTCGGAGAGGGTTTCGGGGGTGAAAAATCGATCTACTTGGGTTTCATTTAAAAAAAATGGGTCTGTCCCTATTTCCTTATCTTTATCGGTCGCTCGCTGGAGTGAGGTTTTCGAGGCGGTCGATGCATTGTCTAGCGGAGGGAGTTGCTGCTGGCGGGGATGGGGGCAATGTGTACAACGGTACCCTGTCCCCGCCACCAGCAGCGTGGTGGAGCACTGTTAGGTTTTTAGTCGGTGAGAGTCCGACATACCGAAACGGGCGGACTAAATAAGTTAAAATACCTGGGTTCAAATCCTACAGCGGCCCTTTCCTTCTTTTTTTTTAATTGCATTTGATTATCTTTTAAAAAATTATCAGTCACCCAGGTACTTACTTATAATACTGCCTTAAGTCAAGTTTAGGGCTCATAAGAAAGCTAAGAGTCACTCAGCGGACAATAGAGCTATTTTTGGTGTACGTGATTACATCAGAAATGAGGACATCCATAGAAGAAGCAAAATCACGAGTACTAATATAGCTCAGCGTATCCCGAAGCTGAAGTGGTAATGGGCACATAGTGCAGGGAATCTATGGGCGTTAGGGTCCCAAGGTGTTGGAATGGCGATCTCGCACCGGAAAACGAGGCGCCAGTAGACCCCCTACGAGATGGACTGATGACCTCAAAAAGGTCACAGGGAGCCACTATATCCAAGCAGCACAAGATTGTGTGTTGTGGAGATCCTGTGAAGAGACCTATGTCCAGCAGTGGGCTTCCATCGGTTGACAAAGAAGAAGAAAAATATTTCAGGGTTTAGTAGAATTGATATTTCACCAGCTCCCTAATAAATTAGTGTGGGGATAGCTTATCTTTTTCTCTGTGTTATTATATGGAGCCAAAACTTGGACACACAGAAGCAATAAGCAAAAAATATAAAGAGATACATTTGTGCATAAAAATATGAAGAGTTATAGAACGATAGGTGATGTATATAATAGACAAAGTAGGAACCGACATAAGCTTGCGGCTCCTGCTTTGCGCCTTGCAAAAGTACGTAAGTCGTTTGTGGGTTTGGGTATAAGATTCTATAATAAAATTCCGCAATCAATTATAGCTTTTCCATTACAGTATAAAAAAATTCTATTATTTTATATATAGTTACGTGTAATTACTTTTTAACTATGAAATTAATGGCTGGTCGTAAAATAACAATTTGATACTAATTAAGTAATGTCAAACAAAGGAATTTAATTCAAATACATTTCATAGAAATCTATATTTTAATTTTTAACGCGTTTTTACTCGTTTTATATTAGTTTTACCTGTATGTATGTTTAAATGTCATTATCATTATTCTCCTGCCATTATCCCAGTCTAAGTTGGGTCACAGCATGTTCTGAACATGTTGTTAAATATTTTGGCTAGTTATTTTACGATCTGCCTGACGTCAAGCTTAGCCGCCGTTTACGACACCTCCGTAAGAAATTAGGGCGGTTTATTCTACTCAGCCGGATATTACACGGTGCGTCGACTGACCTTAGTCGCCTTTTACGACACCTCAGAAAGAAATGATGGTGGTCTGTTCTACTCAGCCAGATACCACACGGCATTAAATCTCAAAATACAGTATTAGCAGTGACAAAATTAATTAATGACCAACAAATCTGTAAATGGACAAATAATTAGTAAAATCATCATGTCATTTACTAATTAAACAAAAAAAAGATTAAGGTGATAATATTAAGGTGAGGTAAGATATATGCCCGGCTTTAATTGTACAAATTTTTATCAATATCGCTCCAGCGGATTAGCCAACAGACAGACTTTCGCCTTTATACTCGTTACATTATTGATTTCGTTACGCCCCATATTTACGGAGTCGATTTTGCTTACGTCAAGAGATGACCCTTGTAAATTACATATACATAAATTGGGTCCCATATGTCCGTCACTGAAAATGATATCATTTTATAGACGATTGCGTCTTTTAAAGGCTTTGCAACGATATTTCTTTCTAAGTGAATATTTTTGTTATAGACTAAATGGTGGTATCCGGCTGAGTAGAATAGAGCACCCTCATTTCTAACTGAGTTGTCGTAAAAGGCGACTAAGGTAAGTTAATCCGCCGTGTAGTATCCGGTTTATTAGAATAGATTACCCTCTTTCTTAACCAGGTGTCGTAAAAGGCGACTAAGATAAAGTAAGTTGATCCGCCGTGTGGTATCCGGCTCAGTAGAATAAACCGCCCCCATTTCTTAACCAAGTGTCGTAAAAGGCGACTCAGGTAAGTTGACCCTCCGTATAGTATCCGGCTTAGTAGAATAGACTACCCTCTTTCTTACTGAGATGTCGTAAAATATGACTAAGGTAAGTTGACCCGCCGTGTGGTATCCGTTTGAGTAGAAAAGACCACATTCTTTCCTACCGAGGTGTCGCTAAACGCGTTTAAGGTAAGTTAACGTAGCCAAATCATGTGACATTTTTTTTATTAATATTATTTTTTTCTTAAATTATGTTTATAACATGTTGTGCCGACCCCACTTAGAGTGGGATAAGGGCAGCAAAATAATGATGAACATAGCCTCTCAAAAGCTTTCCGTTATTTGACAAAAATTGTATTCGTTATCCCATCTGGAAAATTACGAAATTATCCAGCTGGAAAAACGTGAAAATTAAACCGTCGTTATCTCCCCTTTGGGGGAGGGATGCGTATGATTTCTTTAGCTTTGATATTAATATCGTTTGTTTCAGTCAAGATGGCGTACATTTTAATTTATTCATGTTTTTTAGTTTAAGTTAAGTTGACGCGCCCTTTGGTATCCGGCTGAGTTGAATATATCAAATTTCTTACGAGGTGTAGCAAGCTCGAAACCTTAACATAATCATGTTTATAACATGATGCGCCAATCCACTTCGAGTGAGATAAGTTCAGGAGAATGATGTTAGCTGTGATGGAGATATTTGCAGGGTTGGTGAGTGACAAAGCTACTGTTTATTCCAGTTATACGGTCAACGCGGTCAAAGTAAAAATCTACTAAACTACAAAGTACTAAAACTAACACAAAAAAAAACTAAATCTACAAAGAACAATTTGAAATAGAAAGACACGGGTGTCTACTAGTTTCGTAATATCTTGTCTTGACGAAGTCAGAAATTCATTTGTTATAACGTGCGGAATGTCACAAATTTAATAAGAACGTGATATTTGCCAGTTTGGGATATTCGTATTTGATTTATTCACGCAAATCTAAATCAACTTGAATAGTATAACTTTGCGAAACTTTGGAAGTATCTGACAAATGTTAGATAAGTTAGGAAGGGTTTGTTCACGTTTACTGTTCGGAGATCCATAATTTTTATAATCAAATAATTTATAGAATTAGTATAGAAGCGGAATATTTTTGACGTGAAAACGTCTTAAATTAGGTTGCGGCTTGGAGTCACTCATGAAAAAGTGTAACGCCCGCTCACGTCTGTTACGATGAGTCACCGAACGAAAGAGAGGCCCGCCGGACTGGCGAATGCCTTGCGTCTCTCTCCCACTCCAATCCATCATATTTAAAAAGACGTTGTCACGTAAAATCTTTGCCCGTAAAACCGACTTTACAGGAAATCGTTTTTTTTTATACAATCTTATACCTAAACCCATTAACGACTTACGTACTTTTGCAAGGTGCAAATCAGGAGCCGCAAGCTTATGTCGGTACCTACTTTGTCTTTGTATATATGTACCGTGTCGTCAGCTAATATCGAATGTCAGCATTACACGCAATTAGTTAGACAATATTCAGTCGCTAATAAATATGTTATCTTGTAGGACGTATCGTAATAAATATATCTCCATCTGTATTACTTTGTATGAAGGAAACATATCTTTGTCAGGTCAGTTGTTTCCACAGTATTCGCTGGTTTGTTGGTTTGAGTCGCTGGAGAGGTCATTTCCGTGTCCATTTTCTTTGTGTTCAGTGGGATCACCAGTGTTCTGTAGATTGCTGATGTTGTTTGGTTGTGGACTTCTCTATTGTGGAGCGAAATCAAAGTAATGCAGGTGGAGATATATTTATTACGATACGTCTTACAAGTTAGCGTATTTATTAGCGACTGAATATTGTCTAACTAATTGCGCCTAATGCTGACATTCTATATTAGCTGACGATGCGGTACATCGCCAATTTTTTTTTATTTGAACAATTTTTTTCGCTTGTTACACTTGTTCGCTTGTTCGCAAATAAAATAAATGGTGGGGTTGAACCGATTAGTATATAATTAAGCTTATTTGGGTATTCCTTTGCTTTGCGATTTTGGTCGTGGAGTCTATCTCCTGATGATGCTTCGGTTGCGGGGCGAAACGACTGTTGAGTTTGTGATAGTGAACGTATATGAATGATGAACGTAAATGCTTGTGTATTGTGGTGGCGGTGGTGGAGTTTTGAGCATGTGTTTTTTACGAATCCTGTATGTATCAGGTATGATAACCGATTGTCCACTCTACATTTAGCATTATATATATTTTCTATTTTACTTCATCGCGGATTATAGCAAAATAATTTTATTATTACTTCTGTATTATGGATCTCAGCAAAGTAACGCCTAAATCTATAAATTAGATCTATAATAATTTATAGAAATAGGCGTTACTTTGCGGAGATCAAGAGATCAATTGATCTATTTGGCTAAGTATTGTAAATCCGGTGAGCTGCCTGACGTCAACTTTGCTTAGTCGTATTTTACGTCACCATGGTAAGAAATAAGGGTAGTCTATTCCACTCGGTTAAGTTTGCTTGAATAATGAATATTTTGAATTTTAATTTAAACTTGAGAGCCCCAGTTTCTCTTAATATAATTAACAATGTGCTATTTCCGATTCCGATATAAATACTATAATGTTCTGTGATCCCAAAAAAAGTATGCTAAAAGTAAAAACGAATCGATAAACCTAAGTTAGTACTTTGACTGTCGGCCAAAAGCCATTTCAGCATTTCTGTCAACTGCTCTTCAACAAGAAATATTGGATTGAAATAGCGATTTGTCCGACGTTAGGTTGATTATGTAATGCAGTTAGTATCAGAATAGCTTTCGTATGCGATGATTATACATAGAACCTGGGTGATCGTGCCCAGTAATTTGTTTTGTAAGATATAAAAAAGATGCAGAAAGCGCCGGTGTTATGTGGGACTCGGATTAAGAAATTTTGGTCCGCCCGTTACCCATTATTAGGCTATCACAGCATTAAGTTTGACAGCTAAAATATATATATTTACAGTACCTGGTTGTAATTTTTTAAAAAATAAAAAAAAAAAAAATATATATTATTGGCCAGGTGGGGCTCCATCCTAGGTATTTTCATTTCTCGAGACCGCGAAATTATTTTCATTTCGCGAAAATAGTGTTTTATATTAAATTAAATGTTAATAAATTTTTATGCCCAAAAATAGGGATAAAACGATTTTTTAAAAAAATAGAACCTAGGTAGATTTATTCTCCCCAAACTCCCTACATTCTGAATTTCAGGAAAATCGTTGGAAACGTTTCCGAAATTCCGAAAAAAAAAATAATATATATATATATAAGATTAACACATTTAAAGATTAAAGATTTTGAATTTGAATTAGCAATAGTATAATTTACAATATAAATACATTAAAGAAACGAGAGAATAATATTTGATTCAAAATGTCTTCTTGAAAATCTGAATGATGGTAGTTAGAGGCATTGAAGGAAATTCAAAACGTTGAAAATCTCAGCGAGATGTTTTCTGGTCCACGAGACACGCCCGCTCGGAGAGGCTCTCATCATTTTGAATGTATCTTATTTATATGCAAACGTTTTAAATGATTAAACGTAACTCGCTCTTAAGATTTCGCCGGAGCGTAGCTTATAAGCCTTAAATGTCATATTCTTCGCTTGATATAACCGCGCGGTTTTTCACGTTTAAATGTTAGTATATTAAATATATATAAATATATATATAAATATAAATATATATGGGACATTTACACACACGGTCGTCCGTCCCCAAAGTAAGTAACTTATTACTTGTGTTATAGACAGACAACTGGTGAATATATAATTATATATTTTTTACATACATACTTAAATACAAATATACACCCAGGCTCAAAGACCAACAAATTCATTTATAGAAAATGTTGGCCTTCGGCGGGAATCGAACCCGCGACCCGCGGAGCTGAAGGCAGGGTCACTACCCACTACTCCAACGGGCCTGTCAACAAAAAAAAATTTAAATTGATCCTAAGTTCCTTAAAAAACTATATTTCTAGACGCTTCCCAACTCATCTCCCCTAATTCTAGTCTAATAATAGCCATAGTCTAATAATCCCATAGCCGTGTGGTATCCGGCTAAGTAGAATAGTACCACCCTCATTTTTTACCGAGGTGTCGTAAAAGGCGACTAAGGTAAGTCTACCCGCCGTGTGGTATCCGGTTTAGTAGAATAGACCACCCTTCTTCTTACCGAGGTGTCGTAAAATACGTCTTAGGTACGTAGACGTTAGGCAGGCGGCCGGTCGTAAAAACGCAGCCAAATCATGTTACGACATGTTTATAACATGTTGTGCTGACCCCACTTAGAGTGGGATAAGGGCAGGAGGATAAATAATAGTCTCCTCCCATTAGATAATAATCCTCCCTGTCCACCATGACACGAACCATGGTGGGCAGCGAGAGATCGTATATAGTATCGTCTCTAAAGTAAGTACTTTTAACCGATGACCGTGTGTGTAATTGAGCCATATCTTTAATATTTAAATGAGTTAATGTTGTATGTATATATATATTCGGAATCTCGGAAACGACTCCAACGATTTTCAGCGTGTAGGGGTTTTGGGGGAGAAATATAGATCTAACAAGGTTTTATTTAAAAAAAAACAATTTTAAATCCGTTTTTTGGCATTTAAAAAATACTAAAATTTATATTGAATTGAAATTTTGTCATTAACTGTCAAGTCAACGTAGGTTATTCGGGGAACGGGTGGTCGCGAGAAATGAAAATACCTAGGATCGAGGTCCACCTACCCTATTATTTTTTCCTTTTTTTTGTAAAAAATCACCGAGCATGGCTCACTCACCCAGATATTATTTATTTATTTGTAACTAGCTTTTACCCGCAAAGGTTGATAATAGATGGCACTCTTCAACTTCATCCTATTCCTGTAGAATTAACAGGATTACTATAGCCTATATGTTACCTCGGTGTATAAGGAATAATTGTGCCAAATTTCGTCGATATGGTCCAGGGGATTCGTCTTGAAAAAGTAACAAATATGCATTCACATTCACAAAACTTTCGCATTTATAATAATAGTAGGAAAGAATGGGATATGGAATTCAGCAAAGTAAAGCCTGCCTTGTATAAATTAGTTGAACTTTGGTTAAAATCGCGCAAATCAATAAATCAGCTATTTTCGGACGCCCTGTTTCTGTTGCAGACGTCTGGATTTAAAGCTTCAATAATTTTAAGGATTTTAGGTCTAATATAAGACAAGCACCTATCAATCCGCATTGGAGCAGCGTGGTAGGTCTTAGCTCCAATCCTTCTCTCCAAAAACGAAGAGAAGAGGCCTACTCCCAGCAGTTGGAGAGTAACAGGCCGCTACTTAATTTTTACTTATAACACAAGCTGTGAAAGCTAACAAGCATTTTTATCCCATATATACTATCCCGGTATATAAGCTTAAATCTGAATGCCGTGTCGTATCAATAGACCACCCTCTTTCTTACCGAGGTGTCGTAAAAGTACTAAGGTACGTTGACCTCAGGCAGGCGGTCGGTGGCAAAATACGTAGCCAAATCATGTGACAACATGTTCATAACATGTTGTGCCGATCCCACTTAGAGTGGGGGTATGGGCAAGAGGATTATCTTAAGCTTAAATCTAAATGACTAGCAATCGCCACCGGATCCGCCTGCGTGGAAAGTTTAAAACGGTAATATAGTATTTTGATAACTATAAATATAGTTAAAGTGGGTTAACCTTAATTTAGAACTTGAGGGGAACAATTCTGTAATACATGATTTTAAATAACTTCCACCGTTCACTTAGCGCTCGCAAGGAAAACTTTAAATTTTGCCGTTTTTGTAATATTTTTTTATTGCTGCTCCTCTCCTGTTTATCTAAGCGTGATGTTATATAAACAATCTTTTCAGCTTTGTATATTAGTATAGTAATATTATAATAATAATATTTAGTAATAGTATAGTAATATTGTTGCTTTAGAGTACCACCTAGGTGGTATCTGGCTGAACAGAATAGCACCACACTCTTTTCTTACCGAGGTGTCGTAAAAGGCGACTAAGGTAAGTCGACCCGCCGTGTGGTATCTGGCTGAGTAGAATAGACCAACCTCTTTTCTTACCGAGGTGTCGTAAAATACGATTAACGTAAGTTGACGTCAGGCAGGCGGCCGGTCGTTAAAACGCAGCCAAATCATGTGACAGCATGTTTATAACATGTTGTGCCGACCCCACTTAGAGTGAGATAAGGGCAGGAAGATGATGATATTAGTATAGATATATAAAGCTGAACAGTTTATTTGTTTGTTTGAACGCGCTAATTTTAGGAACTATTGGACCGATTTGAAGTGTCTTTGAGTGTAAGATAGTCCATTTATCGAAGAAGGCTATACAACATCACGCTAAGATAGGATAGGAGAGGAGCAGCAATGAAAAATACTGCGAAAACGGCAAAATTTAAAGCTTTCCTTTCATGCGCTTAGTAAACGGTGAAAGTTATTCAAAAATCATGTATTACAAAATTGTTCCACTCTAAAAGTCCGCGACAGCTTATGTTTGTATATAAAAATATAAAGAATTATAAAACAATAGGCGATGTATAAAATAGACAAAGTAGGAACCGACATAAGCTTGCGGCCCCTGCTTTGCGCCTTGAAAAAGTACGTACGTCGTTTGTGGGTTTGGGTATAAGATTCTATAATAAAATTCCACAATCAATTTTAACTTTGCCATTACAGCAGTTTAAAACCACTATTAAGGAGAGGCTGATACAGAAAGCCTACTATACTGTTGAGGATTATTTAGACAATAAAAATGCGTGGATATAAATATTGTTCGACCCTGTACAAGATAGAAACATTAAATGTAACTAGCATTAAGAATTTTATTTTTTAAAAAAGAGCAACCGTCGAGTTTCTTGCTGGCTCTTCTCGGTAGGAACAGCTTTCCGAACCAGCGGTAGAGTTGACGATTCAAAAGCACTTGTTTACAAGTTTATTTGAATAAAGAATAATTTGAATTTGAATTTTAGCTTTTAACCCACGGTTAACCCACTTTAACCATGTTTATGGTTATCAAAAGACTATACGGTTTTAATCTTTCCAGGCGGACGGAGCCGGAGGCGATTGCTAGTAAGTATAGATAGATGGAAGTCCATATTAAAAAAGGTAATTAAGAGTGGACAAATAAACAACGGATAAAAACACACCGTTACTTTTTACTATATAACAAAAATGGCCGGAATTGTTCAATAATACCAAGCGAAAGTTTAATAATGGAGTTAAAATTTCGATGTAGTTCAAAAAGCTTTACAAATGTTAATCGACAATTAATTGATGGAAGATTCTATGAAGGTATAGACTGACGCCAGTACATTAGGTTGTACGGGTTATGATTATTAATTTAAATAAAAACTACCCTACCCTTAAATAAGACAAAAATAAAACTACCCAGAAAGTTTTATTGATATCTGTTCAGCAGTTTTGATCTGTTAAGTAGTCGTGTGGTATCCGGCTGAGTAGAATAGACCATTCTCATCCCTTACCGAGGTTGTAAAGGGCGACTAAGGTGAGTTGACCTACCGTGTGGTACCCGGCTGAATAGAGATCACCCACATTCCTTACCGAGGTGTCGTAAAAGGCGACTAAGGTAAGTTGACCCACCGTGCGGTATCCGGTTGAATAGTGTAGACCATCCTCCTTCCTTACCGAGGTGTCGTAAAAGGCGACTAAGGTAAGTTGACCCGCCGTGCGGTATCCGGTTGAATAGTGTAGACCATCCTCCTTCCTTACCGAGGTGTCGTAAAAGGCGACTAAGGTAAGTTGACCCGCCGTGCGGTATCCGGTTGAATAGTGTAGACCATCCTCCTTCCTTACCGAGGTGTCGTAAAAGGCGACTAAGGTAAGTTGACCCGCCGTGCGGTATCCGGTTGAATAGTGTAGACCATCCTCCTTCCTTACCGAGGTGTCGTAAAAGGCGACTAAGGTAAGTTGACCCGCCGTGCGGTATCCGGTTGAATAGTGTAGACCATCCTCCTTCCTTACCGAGGTGTCGTAAAAGGCGACTAAGGTAAGTTGACCCGCCGTGCGGTATCCGGTTGAATAGTGTAGACCATCCTCCTTCCTTACCGAGGTGTCGTAAAAGGCGACTAAGGTAAGTTGACCCGCCGTGCGGTATCCGGTTGAATAGTGTAGACCATCCTCCTTCCTTACCGAGGTGTCGTAAAAGGCGACTAAGGTAAGTTGACCCGCCGTGCGGTATCCGGTTGAATAGTGTAGACCATCCTCCTTCCTTACCGAGGTGTCGTAAAAGGCGACTAAGGTAAGTTGACCTAACGTGTGGTACCCGGCTAAATAGAGATCACCCACATTCCTTACCGAGGTGTCGTAAAAGGCGACTAAGGTAAGTTGACCCACCGTATGGTATCCGGTTGAGTAAAATAGACCACCCTCTTTATTAATGAGGTGTCGTAAAATAAGACTAAGGTAAGTTAATGTCAGGCAGGCGGCCGGTCGTAAAAACGTAACCAAATCATATGATAGCATGTTTATAACATGTTCTGCTGATCCCACTTATAGTGGTATAAGTGCACTTATATACAAAACCGTAAAAAGTTAGTTTATAAGTAAAATGGTTATCACTACTAAGATAGTAAGTAGCATATCGTTGCTGCAGTTATCTCTGATAACGAAATTGTTGATTAGATATAAGGAGATGGAAACGGGACGTTACTATGAAATATTACAAGTTCAATGTTATTCTAAATCAAAATCAAAATTATTCTTTAAAAAAAAATTTGAAAGCTCTTTTGTATAATTAGAAACATAGATTTTAATGAATCTACCAGTATTTTAAACTATAATAATACAGAGGTGACATCGTGCGACTTTTTCGAGGTAACGGGTTCAAACCCCTGGCAAGCACCAATGAGATTTTCTATTAAAACTTATGTGTCTAATTAATAATTGCAATTTATCACACGCTTTTCGGTGAAGGAAAACGTGAAAAACCTGCATATCTCTAAAGAATTCTGGAGATATGTGTAACCTACCAATTCGCATTGGAGCAGCGTGGTAGGTCTTAGCTTCCTTCTCTCCAAAAACGGAGTTTTTTTTCTAGTTCAAGTATAATAAACACATTTTTTTTACATTACGTTTTAGCTCGGTTTATAAAGCTTCAACTGCAACAAAATTCGATCAGTATTTATCAGTGAAAGCGTTACATATATTTACAGACGTTACAGACGGACAGGATTTTGGATTTATAGTATTAAATTTTATATTAAATAATTATAGTAAACAAATGCTTTTGAATCGTCAACTCTACTGCTGGTTCGGAAAGCTGTTCCTACCGAGAAGAGCCAGCGAGAAACTCGGCGGTTGCTCTTTTAAAAATATAATTCTTAATACTATTTACAGTAAGTCCTTCCTGTCTTGTACAGGTTCAGAGAAGCTATATCCACACATTCATATCTTCTAAGCAATCTTCAAGAGTATAGTAAGGCTTTCTGTATTAGCTTCTTTTTAACAGTGTTTTTAAACTGCTGTAATGGCAAAGCTGAAATTGATTTATTATAGAATCTTACACCCAAACCCACAAACGACTTACGTACTTTTGCAAGGCGCAAAGCTAAATGCTTATTTGTCACAAAAAATATATTCTTTAATCCAAAACATAAAAAAAATTCTAAATATTTATTGATTAAACAATAATCATTGTAAAATCAATGATTATTGTTTAAAAATACAAAACTGAAAGTACAGATAAAGAACTGTTCCTAAAGTGATCTCTGTTCCCGAAATAAAACAGGCATTTATATATCATATGTTAGGTCGGTATATAAGCTCTAAATGTACTAAACTTTATCATCATTGCTGCATGTTTTAAGCCCTGAGAGTGTACCAACAGATGGACTGATAGACAGACTTTTACACTATTATATTAGTGGTAATATCTGTGTCTGATAGTACAAATAGTAATACTATTAATTGATCGGCACGCCCTTGATATTTCGGCAAAAGCCTAACAAACAGGTGAGGTTGACCAAAGCTTAGTGACATGGCGTCCATTTTTAATATTATTTATTAATTTAAATTGTTGCGAACTAAATTGCGTAAGTAACAAAGAAAAATACATAAAATACATTACAGTTATAATACAATTGTTTACTTATAATTTAATATTTAAGATCTTTCAATAAGCTTTGTTGAACGCGAACTCGGTTTCAAATAACAAAGGAATTGACAACTATATTTAACATAAAACATTAGGGTACTTTTCATAATACAAATAAATAATTTAAGCACAGATTATTAGGTATGAGGTAATATTGGAGCCAGGTTTTTAGATAAAACAAAGAGTTTGTTTAACTTACCTGTTTGACTATCAACCTCGCAACACGAGGACTAGCGAAGGTGACAAATCCGTAGCACTTGGACACACCGGCTCTATCATAGATGACCCTGGCAGCAGTCACTGTTGCGAAACCGGAGAAGAACTTCCAAAGGTCCTCATCAGTGGTGGTCAGAGAGAAACCACCGACGAATATCCTGTTATGTATCACGGTGCCGAATTTAGGAGCGTCCGACGGTGGTAGGGAATCGTCAGTATCTTCTTCCGGTGAATTCAGAAGCGCCTTCAGCTTCTCGTGCGGATCCGAGCTCTTTTTATTGCTCACCGTAGTTTCTTCGACCATGTGCGCACAGCTGGCCGAATCGCTCCTTATGTATCGCTTAACACTGCCTTCCATGATAAATCTTCAACAGTTTAACTTATAACATGTTCCCTTGTTTACTACACTAAAACAAATGTCTAGCGGCAACTTATTCGGCAGCAATCCTCGCGGAAAATCAACGTGTACTGCCACTGAGCGGTATCGATTCGCCGTCAGAGTTATATCTAGGTTGTGCGTTGCGCGGTACGAACTGTCTGAATTTTTTTACGGGTAATGTTAAGACAACTGCAAGAGATAAGGTTGTGTGGATACTGATATTGGTGATACGCACTAAAAATAGTGTTTGAGCTATTGTCAGCCGCTATTTTTAATAGTCGAGCGAACTAGGTCATCAATCTCTCGGCCTTTGGGTTCTTATCTCGGTGCAATGTTTATCGTTTAGTTGCTCGATTAATTAGCAGATGGCGGTAGATATATGCCTTTTTTTGTAAATACCCTCAATTTCTGATCGAAAGTAAATAATTTTGTTTTTTTTAACACTTTATTCATTAAAAAATATATTTTAAATAAAAAATATATTATTGATTTATAATAACATGAAAATTAAAATTATTCTTGTATTTAATTTTGTTTTAAACGTAGGTAAGTTTTCGACGTCAACAATAATTCAAATTATCCTGATAAAATGTCGTTGACAGAATCAAATATTTTTAAATTTAACACTGAAATTTCAATATAAAAATTATTTAGGCACTTAAATAGTTTTACATTATAATTAAATGATATCTATTTTAAGGATAATCATTGTGAAGAATTTATAATAGCATTAACTAAACGTTTCAATGACAAATTAAAGTTAACAAATCAAAAATATTGTCTATCAAAAACTTTTTATTTTTCTCAAAACTATATAAATTATTACATTTTTAAATATTTATATTTATAAAAGAACAAAAATACATAATAAAACATATAAAAAAGTGTCGTCCACCAGGAGCGAGGCAATATCCCGAGCTACCTGTTGTTAGGGATATACTATATAATACTATACTTTCAATTTCATTTTATAATTGATCATTGATGTGAGATTTAGTGAAACAGACACACACAGATTATAATTTTTGTTTTTTGGTATAATATAACACCCTATCCAAAAATAACGTCACATGTTTCATGTATAAGTATAAGAAATGAGACTTTATTCTTAGAAAAGGGCGATTTATTTTATGTAGGTACTGTAAAATGTATATCTTGTCCATTAATTCCATTATTATTATTGTAATTGTCCGTGGTTACTATGAGCCATATTTTAATTTCTTAGTCGGAGTGTTGTCTATGGTCGGAGTATTATTTACGTAGTATATTTATTATTTACTAATTTAGTTAGTCTGTAATTTAATCAGAAGGAAGAGTGTGTTGATTTTAGTTTTCGGTTATTTTACTGAGAATCTTCAAAACAAAATGAGAATTAGTAATTTAGTGTAACAATAAAACTGTTGAGATACAAATATTGCTACTTATCATGTGAAGTTGTAAAGCGATAGAAAGGAGTGTAACTTTAACAGGACTTCAGTAAGTATTGCATTTGTATTATATATACAATTTTATCACTGCTAAGCGTCAAAGAATATCGTTGCATGCAATACACCTGCTAACATTTTGTGCGTTCTAGAGCGTGTCCTTGTTTTTTATTTTTTTATTTACCGCCCAATGTTGCACAATGCAATTTAAATATTGTTTCGAGGGCTTATTATCTGCTTGTATTCTAATTTTCGATATTTTAAGTTATGTTTTGTTACGGAATTTCGTGTACTTTTTTTAAATTTAAACTATCGTGAGTAGTATTCATAGTTAATGTATAGAACCGGCTATACTCACGTGTTATTCTATCGGGTTAGCCCGACTAGTTTCGAGCACATCCGGGGCACTTATTCATGAGCTCTTTACACGATTTCGTGTACTTTTTTTAATTTTTATTCATGCGATATACGTACGTATTAATATTGTCATCTCTTGCCCTTATCCCACTCTAAGTGGGGTCGGCACAACATGTTAGAAATTATTGTCACATGATTATGCTACGTATTTTACGACCGGCCGCCTGCCTGACGTCTACTTACCTCCGTCATATTTTACTACAACTTTGCAAGACAGAGGGTGGTCTATTATACTTAACTGGACACCACAGTGGGTCAACTTACCTTAGTGGACTTTTACGACACCTCTGTGATCTATTTACGCAGCTGGAAACTAAATATCTAAGAGATTTCATAAAATCATCATCCTCCTACCGTTATCCCACCCTAAGTGGGGTCAGCACAGCATGTTACAAACATGCTGTCACATGATTTGGCTGCGTTTATAAGACCGGCTGCCTGCCTGACGTCAACTTACCTTAGTCGCCTTTTATGACACCTCGGTAAGAAATGAGGTTGGTCAATTCTACTTAGCCGGATACCACACGACGGGCGGACTTATCTTAGTCGCCTTTTATGATACCTCAGTAAGAAATGAGGGTGGTACTATTCTATTTAGCCGGATACCAAACGGTGTAAGATTTTTTATAAAATATTTGACATTAAATTCAAATTCAAATTCAAATTCAAAATATTCTTTATTCAAATAAACTTGTAAACAAGTGCTTTTGAATCGTCAACTCTACTGCTGGTTCGGAAAGCTGTTCCTACTGAGAAGAGCCAGCAAGAAACTCGGCGGTTGCTCTTTTAAAAATATAATTCTTAATATTATTTACATTAAGTCATTACTGTATTGTACAGGTTCAAAGAGAGCTATATCCACACATTCTTATCTTCTAAATAATTTTCAAGAGTATAGTAGGTTTTCTGTATCAGCCTCTTTTTAACAGTGTTTTTAAACTGCTGTAATGGCAGTGCTGAATTATTATCTACATAAAGTGTTTGACTATTGAAATGGTAAATATATAAACTTAAGATTAGATATTATTTTAATAAATGGTTGCCCAGACAACAAGTTTTTTAATCATTTATATTTATTTCTATTATAGTAATATTGACTTTATTAATTATTTAATGTATTTACAATGAAAATATACCTAAGTTATTTCTAAATTACTTATTTACTATCAATGAAGCAACTATGAATATTAATTAATTTTACTCATGAAGATTTATGGAGATGTTTTCTAGAATATGTTTTGTTGTATTTCGGTATATTGTGATGCCATATTTAGGTTATTACAAACAATAATATATATTTTTTAATTTAAACTATTGTGAGTAGTATTCATAGTTAATGTATAGAAACCGGCTATACTAACGTCTTATTCTAATAATATATTTTATTGGTATTCTTATGGTACTAACAGTTTTTTCATATTTTCTTACAACCATAATTGCAAAAGTAATTTATGCAAATTTAATTTACATTAATGAAATTTTTATGACTTGCACCACACTTATTAATGTTCAATCTGAGCTTTACTTATTTAGACTTGGTGAGTATTATAGTACTAAATAGCTTCTATTTGCAGTGTGGTATCCGGCTGAGTAGAATAGACCACCCTCATTTCTTACCGAGGTGTCGTAAAAGGCGACTAAGGTAAGTTGACTCACTGTGTGGTATCCGATTAAGTAGAATAGACCACCCTCTTTCTTACCGAGGTGTCGTAAAATATGACAGACGTAAGTTGGCGTCAGGCAGGCGGCCGGTCGTAAAAACGCAGCCAAATCATGTGACAGCATGTTTATAATATGTTGTGCCGAGCCCACTTAGAGTGGGATAAGGGCAGGAAGATGATGATGATGATTAAACAGCAATTTCGCCAACCAACTCAACTGAGGTTGATAGCTTGTGCTATGGATATGTCCATTGTCTGTCCATTTTGGAATATCTCTGCTGTTGTTTACATTGAATACTACCAAGGTTTACTGTGATGAGAGCAGCCATATAGATGATATGAGATAATATTTTTTTTTAACTCATTGAAACCATGCAATCCGCCTCGTCTAAGCATTATTTTGACTGGCCCGTTGGAGCAGTGGGTAGTGACCCTATCTTCAGCTCTGCAGGTCGCGGGTTCGATTCTCGCCGAGGGCCAACATTTTCTATAAATGAATTTGTTGGTCTTTGAGCCTGGGTGTATATTTGTATTTAAGTATGTATTTAAAAAATATATAAGTATATATTCACCAATTGTCTGTCTACCATAACACAAGTATTAAGTTACTTACTTTGGGGACGGACGACTGTGTGTGTAAGTGTCCCATATATTTATTTATTTATTTATTAAGCTGGTGGTCAAGTTTTGTATATTGGGGTGCATGGTATGCGCCCAGCGGCACATCCATTTAATAATTGCTCTCATAAGAGATTAGATTTTGGGGAGCTTTTAATTCTTTTAAAAGTGCAATTTGCCTTCATTAAATTGCAAGCAAGGTTGATTGGATGGAATTGCGACAAGGGTACGTTGTACTGTTGGCATCTTGAGGTCTTGATGCAACTGTGAATTTGTGATAAACAAAGGAGTGCCAGTAATAATATGCAGCATTTTTGATTGAAAGTGTTGCATAATTTCCAAATTTGAGTGGGCTGCGGTTCTCCAGAGTTTTGCTCCATAAGTCCAAATTGGTTTAATTATGGTTTTGTAGAGGAGTAGTTTGTTGTTCAACAAGAGATTTGATTTCCTGGAAGCCAGTGAAACTTGCGTAGCTGTAGACTGAGAGCTGTAGAATGAGATGATATATGTGATGCAATTAAAGCTGTTAAACCAGTTGAACATATAAAAACATGTTTTTCATTTGGAGACAGGAAAAAGTTACAAAACATTTCTAAAGTTATTTAGTATTGATTGCAAATTGAGTCATAGCACTAATTAGGATTTACATTAATTAATTATAAGTTAATTATAATTAGTGATAGGTATTATAAGAAGCGTGTTGTAATGCATATTGTTAGCCGTGTGGTATCCGGTTGAATAGAATTGTACCACCCTTATTTCTTACCGAGGTGTCGTAAAAGCGACTGAGGTAAGTCGACCCGCCGTGTGGCATCCGCATCCGGCTGAGCTGAGCTACTAATCTATATATTTAAGACCGCGTGATTCCCTGCGAGAGAAGTTTAAGGAAACAGGTATTCTTACATTTGCTTCACAGTATATTTTAAGCAATTTAATTTTTGTACATAAAAATATAAAGAATTATAAAACGATAGGTGATGTATACAATAGACAAAGCAGGAACCGACATAAGCTTGCGGTTCCTGCTTTGCGCCTTGCAAAAGTGCGTAACTCGTTTGTGGGTTTTGGTATAAGATTCTATAATAAAATTCCGCAATCAATTTCAGCACTGCCATTACAGCAGTTTAAAAACACTGTTAATAAGAGGCTGATACAGAAAGCCTACTATACTCTTGAGGATTATTTGGAAGATAAGAATGTGTGGATATAGCTCTCTTTGAACCTGTACAAGACAGTAACGACTTAATGTAAATAATATTAAGAATTATATTTTTTTAAAAGAGCAACCGCCGAGTTTCTTGCTGGCTCTTCTCCGTAGGAACAGCTTTCCGAACCAGCAGTAGAGTTGACGATTCAAAAGCACTTGTTTACAAGTTTATTTGAATAAAGAATATTTTGAATTTGAATTTGAATATACTAAAAAATATATGGATGATGTCATAGCCCTAAATATCGTAGTAATTCATTCGCTTGCTATAGACATTAGAGGGGGATTCCCCGTACCCATTTATTTTACATTATTTCCCATTGTTATCAGTTCATTGTTATTCAGGTAGTAGGAAGTAGTAGTGTATGAGCCAAACTGATATGGAACTTGTTTTCAGTTTTAGAAAAAAAACCGCATTTTTACAACATAGCTTCGTACAATGAGCATTACATTAAACTATACTTCTATTAATATTATAAAGAAGAAAAATTTGTATGTATGTTTGTAATATTTTCACACAAAAACTACTGGACCGATTTCATAAATTCTTTCACCATTGGAAAGCTGCATCTTTACTGAGCAACAAAGGCTATATTACATTAAAAAATGAGGTAATAAAAATGTAATAGGGCCTATTTCTTAATTTTTTCTAGCAGTAGAGTTGACGAAAAATGTGTGACTATTGTTCAACTCTGTACGAGATAATAATGACTAAATGTAACTAGTTATAAGAATTATTTTAAAGAGAGCAACCGCTAAGTTTCTTGCTAGCTCTTGGTAAGAACAGTATTGTGAACCAGCAGTAGAGTTGACTATTCAAAAGCACTTGTTTACAAGTTTATTTTAGTAATGAATATTTTGGATTTGAATTGCCACGAGAAAAAAGAAAGAATGACTAATAAGGATGTATGGCAATGGCAAGGAGTTCTATGGACAAATTAGAAAGAATATGAAAAAGCCGGAAAGTGACCAAAACCACAAAAATTAGACTGGTACGTTAATTCGTATTCCCAATCTATTTATACGCTGCTAAGGCGTGGACATTACGTGAAACAGAAAAGAAGGTAGACATGGAGATGTGATGCTGGCGAAGGATGCTTTGAGTATCTTGGACTGAATTCAGGATCAATATGTCGATATTCGAAGAGCTCGGCATCAGGCAGCGTCCATCGACTACAGTCCAAGCACGTATTTTAAAATACTTTGGCCATGTCTCGCGCGAAAACGAAGAGTCAATAAAACGCCTTGTAGTCCAAGGCAGGGTCGAGGGTACCAGACCTCGCGGTCGATCGCCTATGTAGTGAACTGACCAAATAAAATCTGTTATTGGTGACCCTCTTCATAATTACGCCAGGAAGACGGCAATTATAAGGCTTTTGTGAGCAGCAGTGGTGGAGTTGATGATTCAAAAGCACTTGTTTACTTCACTTCACAAATACTTTCAAACGTTTTGAATTTTTTGGGCGCCATGTTATCGTAGTTCATCTTTATGTTTTAGTCTAAACAAGGATCGCGAGATACATCGTTTAGATAAAATCTAACGTGTTATCGATAAAAGTAAATGTTGACAGTTTACTTGAAGACTTTGCTTTATCACGATATACATTGTATTTCTGTAAACCTTGTCGCTATCAGATGTCTGTAATATTATATACTGACACTTGACCCTTAGAGGGCGATAGCTAAGTTAAAACGAATCCTTAAAAAGATCGTAAGTTCGAATGAAGTCTCAATTATGAAAATTTCATCATCATCTTCCTGCCCTTATCCCACTCTAAGTGGGCTCAGCACATGTTATAAACATGCTGTCACATGATTTGGCTGAGTTGTTACGGCGGCCTGCCTGACGTCAACTTACCTTAGTCGTATTCTGCGACACCTCAGTAAGAAAGAGGGTGGTCTATTCTACTTAATCGGATACCACGCGGTGGGTCAACTTACCTTAGTCGCCTTTTACGAAACCTCGGGAAGAAATGAGGAAATTGCTTGCCGAGGTGCCGTAAAATGCGACTAAGGTAAGTTGATCCGCCGTGTGGTATCCGGCTGAATAGAATAGATCCCACTCATTTCGTACCGAGGTTTCGAAAAAGGCGACTTACGTAAGTTGACGTCAGACAGGCGACCGGTAAAATACCTGCAGAAGTTACAATAGAATTATTTTGCCGTAACTTAATTCTATTGTAACTTCTGAACTTTCGAGTTCCGCAAAGTAACGCTTGCTTCTATAAATCGATAAGACACTTAATAAAGTTCCATCACAACATGGTTAAACATGTTGTGCCCCTCTTAGAATGGGATAAGGGCAGGGGAATGATGAGTTCTTTAATAGAATAGAATAGAAAAAACTTTATTTGTTCTCACACCACAATACAAATTACAAAAAAAAAAAGTAAAGATCAGCAAACAAAATAATCTTAAATCTAACAATTAACCTTACCTAGTTAATTTAGTATATATGTAAAGATTTGTACAGTGGTGTGACACCAAAAAGGATGACCACTCAGCTGTAATTGGAGCAAAGCCCCAAAACTGATTTTCAGTGGCCGCCGAGTACTGGACTCGCAGACGGCACAACAACAAGCACAGCCGCAGTAAAATAAAAAAATAAAAATATGTATAATGTAGTAGTAAATATATAATAAATAAATCAAAATAATGAAATTAAAAAAAAACCCTATTAAAAATAAAACAAATAATAATACAAGGATATTAATGTAGTAACTTGTGATGTATCCCCAATACTCGCTGGTTTACACCTAAGTATAATGCCACCCATCTTTCGGAAGGGAAGGAATAATGCACACCAAGGATAGTAAACAAGGTCGTAAATATAATATTTTATTGTCCCGAGGTTATCATAACGGACCTAAGTTCAATTTGCCCTTAAAGACTACCGCAGATTGTATGCACACGGGACGCTATAGATAAAACTGAATTTTCCTAAACATAAATACGTAAAGTAACGCGGCCGTATTGTATATCTGGCTGAATAGAATAGACCACCTTCCTTCAGACCGAGGTTTCGCAAAATGTGACTAAGGTATGTCGATCCGCTGTGTGGTTTCAATTTGAGTAGAATTGACCACCCTTCTTTTAACCGAGGTGTCGTAAAAAGCGACTAAGGTAACTTGATTCGCCGTGTGGTATCCGGCTGAGTAGAATAGACCACCTTCCTTTTAACCGAGGTGTCGTAAACTACGACAAATGTAAGTTGACGTTAGGCAGGCGGCCGGTCATAAAAAAGCTAGCCAAATCATGTGAAAACGTGTTTATAACATGCAGGAGGATGATGATTTATATTTTAATTATTATGGTTTAGGTTATGTCGCTTTAGTGAAAATTTATTTCATAATTACGGGTGATGGTGGAGGTATAAATTAGCGGAAGCCCCCATGGATTTATTGGTCTAACTCAAGGCATAACATAGCTTGAGTTAAGCTCCTTTCTCTCTAGAAAGCCTATCAATAAATGTCGATTATTTCGCTTTAAAGCGCGTTTAAAAATTTACAAAAAAAAAATAATTCTATCATTACTTTTATACTGTGGAGTTCCGCCTACTTCTATATATTACTACTAGAAGGATTTTTTTTTTCATGATGCTTTACGTAACTGTGCACTTATTTAGCACTCTGGCGAATATAATGAGGTACATTATCGGCGAAATATTTTTTACTTATGATGATGCGGCCAATTAGTATTGACCACCGTGAACGGAGTCAGAGAAGAAAGAAAAAAGTAATATATATAAAATAAATAAATTTTACTTTGGATTAGCATAAGCAGGACTTTTATTAAGACTTGTAGGGGGAATTATTTTGTGATACATAATTGTTTAATAACTACCACCGTTTACTCAGCGCACGCAAGGAATACTTTAAATTTTGCATTTTCCGTACTATTTTATATTGCTGCTCCTCTCCTACTCATCTTAGCGGAATGTTGTATAACCTATAGCCTTGCTCGATAAATGGAATATATAACACTGAAATAATTTTTCAAATCGGTCTAGTAGTTCCTGAGATTAGCGCGTTCAAACAATCAGACAAACTATTCAGCTGAATGTATTAGTGTAGATTGTTAAATAAGATATTGATCTTAACCTATATTAACAAAGTTTTCTTATACTACTTTGAACTGCTTTAAAATTAAAAAAAAACTGGTGATTGATTCGCTGTTTTCTACACTCTAATGTGCGCTTGCCTTTATCTCCACACAACGTCTGTTATAATAATTGACATCCGTTTGAAAAGGGCAGTGCCTTTACTTCTTACAATTCAGTAATCAAACCTTAACATTAATTAGAGGCTAGTGTTAAGGGCGTGTTTCACAATTTACCAATAAACTGTCAGTCAGCTTATTCGGAACATATCTGACACATATCTCGGAATTTTGAATTTCTCAGGTTTCTGATAGGCTTATTCAGCAATTAAAGTTCCTAATAAGTTGACAGGTAGATCATATGGCTGTTATTTTGACTATCTGCTGTATAGAAAATTCCTATTTCAAAATGGCTACGATTTTTTTTTTAATTTTGACTTCGTAGAGTCTCTTTTTAGAGACATTTATCTGCTATTTAGCTTATTTGTCGGTTTAACTTGAACTTGTGAAGCAGGCCCTAAGTGTCGTTGGCACAATATGTTTTTATCTTCGATTCTCTTCTATCATTCTTCAACTCTGGTGCCACTCCTTTTATATACATATAACCTTCACCTTACCTTCACACCAACCATCTCTTTTTAGGCATCCCTCTAGTCACATATCCATCCACATTCATATTTAACACTCGTTTGGTCACATGATCTCCATTCCTCCTCATTACATGTCCATACCAACTTAATCTTCCACTTCTCGTTTTTTCTATGATGAGAGACATTTATCTGCCCATTATTTCCTTTTTCCAGAAGTGGGATAGTACTTTACTTCTATTTTTTTTTAATTTTATAGTCACATGGGAACTCATGGCGAGCGGCGCGTGGCGGCGAGCTGCGACTCGCACGCGATCCCTCAGGAGCCTGTTACGTGACACGGCGAGAGCCCTCCAGGACGTCCAGGATATCCTGCCATTCGGTAAGCCATTATTGGAATTACAATCGGAACGAAACGACGCCGTGTGGTTATCCGGCTGAATAGAATAGTACCACCCTCATTTCTTTCCGAGGTGTCGTAAAATACGACTACGCCAAGTTGATGTCAGGCAGGCGGCCGGTCGCAAAATACGCAGCCAAATCATGTGACAACAAGTTTATAACATGTGCCGAGCACACTGAGAATGGGATAAGGGCAGGAAGATGATGACTTATTTAAAACAGCGTTTTAGGGACCTACCCAGGTAGTATTTTATGCCATCGATGAATTTCAATTACTTGCTTCAAGATCCTGAAGTACCTTCGATCGTGCAAGAGCTGAGTACCGATTCAGCGCGACCCACGGCCTTCGTCATCCTCGGAAGCTCTCCATCCGCCAGGGCCCGCCTGGTCAACTGCTTGCTGGGGATAAAGCTCCTGCCAAAAACCTTGCCCAGAGGATGTAAATGGGTGAGTCAGGTCAAGTGATATATCTCTAGTTATTCAAGTCAGTAGTTAGTAGTGGAGGTGAGAAACATGTCTGAACTTTGCTGAACACAAGAAACCCTTTCAGCTTCGTATCCAATATGGTGCTACAACTCAAGTGCAGCTGACAGTTGGCAACTCGGAGTTCGAGCTGGTTGAGGAGTTGGAGTGCAATCAGGCACCATGGGACACCTTGCCTGTACAGGTATAGTCCATAATTTATACCAATTTTATGAACGCCATGTTTGGTTTAGGGTGTGTTAAGTCATAGTATCAGATCTCGTGGTGTCAAGGATCAGATTTGATTGGTTAATGGCAACCACCGACCATTATCCCTTGTACCCCCTCCTACCCATGATGTGAACTATGGGAACATATGGAATAAACCATGGGACCACCATGATCCTATTCTGTAACATTCTGCCCTTTGCCATTTTACCTTTAAAACATACTAAAATGACTAGGTAATTCTGATTCTTAGGTAGGTCAGTCTAATTCTTCTACAGATCTCCGTTATCTTCCTGCCGTTATCCCACTCCAAGTGGGGTCGGCACGATATGTTGTCATATGATTTGGCTACGTATTTTACTACCGGCCGCCTGCCTGACGTCAATTTATCTCAGTCGTATTTTACGCCACCTCGATAAGAAAGAGGGTGGTCTATTTTACTTAACCGGATACCACACGGTGAGTCAACTCACCTTAGTCGCCTTTTACGACACCTCGGTAAGAAATGAGGTTGGTCTATTCTACTCAACCGGATACCACACGGCGGGTCGTCTTACCTTAGTCGCCTTTTACGACACCTCGGTAAGAAATGAGGGTGGTACTATTCTATTCAGCCGGATACCACACGACTGAGCTGACTCCTCCTCCTCGCGTCGGTGTCCTCAATGTTGAGGGTCATGACCCCCTCCACGGATCAATTTGTCACGGACAATGTTGCGCCATCGGCGCCTGTTCGTACATGATAAATCGCTATCTCTCTGCTGTGTATCTATGATGTGGGGGTTTTATTGTTGTTGTTTGTGTGTGTGGTGGTGGGTTCCCACGTCCCTCCACTCTTAGACTTTTAGAGGTCATTTAAATCCTCACGGCTCCTGTGGCCGCTTCGTATGCTGGTTGGCTACGAAGTTGTCGGGTTACTCGACCGCCGCCCGATGCTCGGCGTTGACAGTTTTACGGTCAGGTATGGTCTCATTTTGACCAACCCTCCTCCATTTTCATCCGAGCTTGGGACCGGCAATGGCGGAGTTAAATGAGATCGATGCCTCGCAGATTAGCATATTAGGTCGTAATTTTATGTTTTTACATTGTATTTGAAAGGCAACATTTCCATTTATAGGACCTTCTCCGTCAGGAAAATGCAGATTTAGGGACAATGCTGGAGGTTGAGTTGAATAATTCCTTCCTGAAGGAGGGATTGCGTATTATCGTGCCTCCAGACATCGATTTTGAGCCAGGATATGGAGATTATAAAACGCTGAAGCAGAAATACTCAAGTCTATACCATAAGAGGCAGTCAGTTTTGAAATCTTACACACCGATATATCTCTACGCTATGGATAAATATGGAAGGAATATGTTTAACGATCAGGTTACAAGTAAAATGACTGCGTCAAGATGCGAGGAAGATTTCTGGTCGACCTTTAACTTATACTATATGACTAGAGGGAATGGGGAGAAGGTACAGGAGAAGTTCCAAGAAAGAGCTGAAGATGTATGGGAACTTGGAGATTCTGTATTCAGTGTGGAGGTAAGATAAGTCCCTTAACTTAAGTTCTAATATTTTGAAGGAGAGTTTTTTTAACTTGGGTGGAATGCTGGTGAAAGAGTGACGAGAGTTTTTTGTGTGATCGGAAGTTGAGAAGGCGAAAAGAAAGGAACGGAAGAAGAGAGACAGAGATAGAAAAAGAGAACTAAACAAGGAAACTCCTTAACGGATTGGGAGATTAAATTTTGTTAAAAGCTTTTTTGACTTATTTTTGTACTATTTTAGAAAATGTTTCCAGAATTTCCTAGATCTCCACCAAATCAAGGAGATGGACGCCAACGCTCAGGCGTTCTTCATTCTCTTCTCGAACAGCAAAGTGGAGGAGAAAAGGAGGAACCCGCTGAGCGACGCGACCGAGTCCACTGAGTCGGCGCTGTACTGCAGCGAGGAGTTGCCGGAGTCAGACCAGGGCATCGACCAGGTGTTCAGGTAGCTAACACAGATGACTCCACAAGTCATCAACTTCCTGCCCTTGTCCCACTCTAAGTGGGGTCGGCACAACATGTTATAAACATGCTGTCACATGACCGGCCGCCTGCCTGACGTCAACTTAGCTCTGTTGTATTTTACGACACCTCGGTAAGAAAGAGGGTGGTCTATTCTATTCAGCCGGATACCACACGGCGTAGATGACTCCATAAGTATTGGGCAAAAATATTAAACAGTGTTTCATAATTGTAAAATTTATGTATAGAAACCGGCTATACTCACGTCTTATTCTTGCTACTGAATTTAAAAATTGTAAAAGTTTCTTATTTCTGTGTTGGTATAAATGGTAGGTGAAATACACCGTTATAAACGAATTTTAATTAAAATCTCGGGTAGGCAGCAGCAGTAATAAGTTTTTCTGTTGGCTTGCCTAATTCATATTTGCTTACTTTACTCATATTATAACTTGCGTGCCTAATTCATATTATAACTTGCGTGCTTAATTCATATTATAACTTGCGTGCCTAATTCATATTATAACTTGCGTGCCTAATTCATATTATAACTTGCGTGCCTAATTCATATTATAACTTGCGTGCCTAATTCATATTATAACTTGCGTGCCTAATTCATATTATAACTTGCGTGCCTAATTCATATTATAACTTCCGTGTTTCATTCATATTATAACTTGCGTGCCTAATTCATATTAGAATTTGCGTTACTATAACTTGCCTACCTTATTCATATCTGCATTTTAACACACGTTTTTCGGTTGATAATAATATCCTAAGGAAACCGGCATACCTTAAGCATATTCTAGGGCTGTGTCACTTAACAATCTCTAAGTTCCAACCCTTCTCTTCAAAAAGGAGAGTAGGCCTATGCCCAGCAGTGGGATTGTATCAGCCTGTTACTTTACAGACAGACGGCGCAGTGTCCGCAGCACAAGCCCAACCGGAGGCTGCAAGAGGAGCAGATCGCGTTCATGAACGAGCTGCTGGACCACTGGGAGATTATATGTATGTTATCACTTATATAACATATAGGTAAAGTAACTGATTTTGTATACCTGCCGCACACGTAAACGTGAATCCACGTACATGCACATCGATGCACTTACAAATACACATGCACTTTTAAACATACACACGCACGTTTATTTGCATACGCACTCACTTACATAAACACAAACACACACGGCGTTACACATCGTCATCTTCCTGCCCTTATCCCACTCTAATTAGGGTCGGCACTACATGTCATCAACATGTTGCCACATGATTTGGTTACGTATTTTACGACCGGCCACCTGCCTGATATCAACTTACCTTTGTCGTATTTTACGACACCTCGGTAAGAAATGAGGGTGGTCTAATTTACTCAGTCGGATACTACACGGCGGATCGACATACCTTAGTCGCCTTTTACGAGACCTCGGTAAGAAATGAGGGTGGTCTATTTTACTCAGTCGGATACTACACGGTGAGTCAACTTACCATAGTCGCCTTTTACGGACACCTCGGTAAGAAATGAGGGTGGTACTATTCTATTTCGCCGGATACCACACGGCGTACGCACTTTTACACATAAAACGCATTTTTACGTGCACGTTTATTTGTATAAACACGCACTTAAACACAAAGACACGAATTTACACACATGAATTTTTACAAGCTTATTTATTACCATACACACGCACTTTTACAGGTTCATAAGTAAGTAGCGGCCTGTTACTATCCCACTGCTGGGCATAGGCCTCTTCTCTCCGTTATTGGAGAGAAGGATTGGAGTTAAGACCTACCACGCTGCTCCAATGATTGGTAGGTTACACATATCCCCAGAATTCTCTACAGATATGCAGGTTTCCTCACGATGTTTTCCTTCACCGAAAAGCGTGTGATAAATTGCAATTATCAATTACACACATAAGTTTTACTAGAAAACTCATTGGTGTCTGCCCGGGTTTGAACCCGTGACCTCCTCGAAAGAGGCGCACGGTGTTACCGCTGGGCTACCACAGCTTATATATTACAGGTTCATACGCACGTTTATTTGCTTACACGCGCATTTTTACACGTACATACATGCAATTACACTCCCATACGCATGCGGGCACGTGAACCCACGAACGCGATAGAGGGGAGCTTTTACCAACTTGCATCTTCTAGAAGCTTCCTTCTGTCATTCCAGCGACCCCGCCACCAAAACACCACGTGAAGAGCCAGTGGGTGATAGTGGATGATGCGGAGGTGCTGAAGAACTCTGCCAAGTCGGAGGAGCACGGCAAGAGGAAGAAGGACGGTGACGGGGACAGGACCCTGAGGAGTCGCAGCGCGCTGCTGAGCGCCGTGCTGAGGTTCGCCACGGACTGCTCGCAGACCTACCTGCTGGGCCAGAGCACCAGGCTCAGCGAGGTCAGTGGCGAATTCATATTCCAAAAAAAAGAGACTGATCCAGAAATACTATACTGTTAGGATTACTTGGAAGATAAGAATGTGTGGATATAGCTCGCTTAGACCCTGTACAAGACTGTAACGACTAAATGTAACTAGTCATAAGAATTATATGTTTAAAAGAGCAACCGCCGAGTTTCTTGCTGACTCTTCTCGGTAGGAACAGCTTTCCGAACCAGCAGTAGAGTTGACGATTCAAAAGCACTTGTTTACAAGTTTATTTGAATAAAGAATATTTTGAATTTGAATTGAAAAAAAAAACTTTAATATTTAATTGAGTTAATCTTGTATGTATATATGTAAAGAATATAAAATCTTTATCATTTCGATATGTGTATATCTTATTTTTTACGCCATGTGGTATCCGGCTGAATAGAATAGTACCCTCATTTCTTACCGAGGTGTCGTAAAAGGCGACTAAGGTAAGTCGACCCGCCGTGTTGTATCCGGCTGAGTAGAATATACCAACCTTATTTCTTACCGAGGTGTCGTAAAATACGACTAAGGTAAGTTGACGTCAGGCAGGCGGCCGGTGGTAAAAACACAGCCAAAACATGTGATAACATGTTTGTAACATGTTGTGCCGACCCCACTCAGAGTGGGATAAGGGCAGTAGGATGAGATTTTTTGTATCTTTAAAAAAAATTACGGTCACCTTGGTACTGGGAAATAAAACAATTCATACTTACAATGGTCCGATTTTTCCAGATCCACGTGAAGCTGCTCCAGCAGTTCGTGCTGTCGTCGTTCGACCTGGCCCGCGAGCTGCAGGTGGTGCCGCTCAAGATACAGTACGTGGCGCGCCAGGAGCAGCAGCTGTACCAGGTGAGCTGGCGGGATGACCTGGAACAGGTCACATACACTCCCTCCCCAACAAGACATACATAGGTCTCTTGATGGGATCTCTGGAACAGGTCATATACACTCCTTTTTGTGTAAGGAAAACCCATTGTGGGTCATCACCACCCGATGGGGACGAGCGTTGTATGTTGGACTCTCACAAACTAAAAACCTGACAGTGCTCCACCACGCTGCTGGTGGCGGGGACAGGATACCGTTGGACACATTGCCCCCATCCCCAGCAGCAACTCTAATCCCCAGAGTGCGCCTCTGGGTCGGGGCCTCTCTAAAAGTGGCCCCTCCCTCCGCTAATCGATGCATCGGGAGCATCGACTGCCTCGGGGACATTTTCATATGGGCGTCCGATTAAACCCGTTCGGAACACCCATAGGTCCTCATTAGGGCGGCATACGACGGGCACCACGTCCTTCAGCGAGATTATGATCACATAAGAAAGCCATCGACCCACTGCCCACGACCTCTCCCTGTCCACCATGGCACGAACCACGGTGGTCAAGGAGAGATCGTGCCCCACCTTTGCCAAATCATATGCACTCTTGCCTCAACTTATAGTTTTCCACTGAAAAGGACATATGTCAAAATTCACCATGCGACACTGAATGCTGATACTAGACTTTATATCTTCTGTTCCTTTGTTGTGTACACCGTTCCATAATGCGACCGTTGAATGGGGCAACTAATGACATTTTATTACTTCGGTTTCCAACAAATTATTTAGTTAATCCTATTTATCTTGCTTCCTATTACACAATCACATAAATCTTTATCTTTAATATTTAAACGTTTTTTGAAAACGGCTCCAACGATTATCCTGAAATTCAGCATGCAGGAGGTTCGCATACGTGCCTCGCCTATGCAGGGCACGTAGTACGTAGAACTGACGAGCGTTGGGGTATTAAAGTGCTGGAGTGGCGACCCCGACCCGATAACGCAGATTCGGTACACCCTCCACGAGGTGGATTGACAACCTGAAAAAGGTTAACAGAGAAACCTAGACCAGTAACAGTCATTTGACACCATTTTCCGTTTACCATACTCCAAGTATTTCTTCCAGACCCTCAACGAGAAGTTCTCAGAAGGCGACAAGAAGCAAGAACTGTTGCAGATAATGCAAGAAGTGTTACAAGAAATGCGCTCTGAGATCAACAACATGGATTGGAGTGTTGATGGTAGGTGATAGAGTTCAAAACTCAAAATAAGCTTAGGAAAAGATTTTACTAGGCTCCTAGAGGGAAGAATTTTAATAGAAAAGAAATGTGACTAAAGATAGAGAAATATTTTAAAAGGATTGATTTTTAATGCAAGATCTACTTGAATTGATTTTTAATGTAAGATCGATTTGAATTGATTTTTAATGTAAGATCGATTTGAATCGATTTTTAATGTAAGGTCGATTTAAATTTATTTTTAATGTAACATCGATTTGAGTTGAATTTTATTTAACATCGATTTGAGTTGATTTTTAATGTACAATTAATTTGAATTGATTTTTCATGTAAGATCGATTTAAATTGATTTTGAATCGAAATCGATTTGAATTGATTTTTAATTTCAGATTGATTTGAATTGATTTTAAAGGAAATCGATTTGAATTGATTTTTAATGTAAAATAAATCGATTATTTAGAAAAGCCAATTGATTAATATAAAGATCGATTGTTTATCACATATCTAATTAATGGTAGAATGATTTCACTGTAACCCCACGGCATTTCCCAGATCTCCCCTGCCACCAAGACAAACGTTACGCGATATCCAACTCCATATTCTATTCATCCCGGAGCAGCCCGTCGGTGTCCATCCGGATGTCCAACAGGACAGGGCTGACGTCCAGCCGGATGGAGAGTCCAGAGATGGACGACGATTTGGACGTCGAGGACGTGGAAGAGGCAGTTTCCTACGACAGCTATAACTTTGAGGACTACGAGATCATCAACTCCAATGATGATAGTATCTGCTTTAGCGACATGTTCGGCAGTATGAGGGTGAGATTGATTATATATCCTGTCTGTATGTTTGTTTGCTGATTTTCTAGTGGTTATATATGTAATCACATTATTGGGGCTCGCTTTGGGTGATAAACTCCAGTGGGGCACCCATATATCTGCCCCTCCCAGGTAGACTTAGTTCTGCCGCTTACATTGTTAGAAAAATAAGTAACTTTAATAGTAGGTATCTGGGGTACCGAGTTCGGTAATTTTTTACAAAATAAAAAGAAAGAAATTTAAATTTAAATAATGATTAGGCAGTTGGGGATTGATCCTAGGTATTTTCATTTCTCGAGTCTGCCAGTTCCCCGGATAAGCTACGCTGATTTGGCAAATTATGCTTATGGCAAAAATAAAATTCAATATAATTTTTTGTACTTTTTAATGCCAAAAAACAGGGATAAAAGGATTTTTTTTGTTCATAAAACCTAGCTAGATCGATTTTTCTCCCCCAAAACCACTTAATCATTATTAAATCTACTTAACAGTGCATGGTTATCTATTTTTCCATTGTAAATTTTATGGAGAAATTTCAGGTCTAGTATAGATCTTTGGATAAGAATATCAACTAAACACGCGACACGCGAACGAAGTTGCGGGTAAAAGTTAGGACTGCTATATTTAAAATATGTTCCGTTCCCATCCACCGATGTTAAGTTGGATAAAGGCAAGGAAGTCAGCGTAGCTTATTCTGGGAACGGGTGGTCTCGAGAAATGAAAATACCTAGAATCAAGCCTCTCCTACCCTATTTTTTGCGGAAGGAGGCGGCGGGTCGGGTCCGGGAAGTCGAGTCCTTGGATCCGATCCGCAGCAGGCGAGTGGGGCGCAGGCGACTCGCCTAAGCCCGTCGTATGCCGCCCTAACGGGGACCTCTGGGCGTTCCGAACGGGGTTTTATTGGACGCCCATCGAAAATGTCCCCAAGGCGGTGGATGCATCGAGGGAGGGGCCACTGTTTAGAGAGGCCCCGACCAGGAGGTGGTGCACTCTGGGGTACAGAGCTACTGCTGGCGGGGATGGGGGCAATGTGTCCAACGGTACCCTGTCCCCGCCACCAGCAGCGCGGTGGAGCACTGTCAGGTTTTAGTCGGTGAGAGTCCGACATACCGCTCATCCCCGTCGGGCGGTGATGACCCATAATGGGTTTTCCTGACTTAAAAAAGAGGTTGCACAAAGCATGGAACACTTCATACCAGGTGTCGTGTGTAGTGTGGGAAAGCGGCAAACGCTCAGCAGCCGTAGCACGTAACTAATACTGTCGCTAACTTGTAACGGTTATGTCCAGTCCAAGCCGGAGTCGCCCACGTCGCTGGGCCCCATCCCCATAGAGAACGAGGGGGAGCTGCAGTCGCTGTCCCACGCGTGGAGTGGTATCACCAGCAGCAGTGCGTGCACCAACACCAACGTGTCCAGCAAACAGGCCTCGCTGGACGTGCAGAGGACAGGTGAGCTATAGCTGAAAAATTTAGCTGCATTTTTATGTGTCTTTCTCATATATCTCTCCCTTCTTTTTTTTTACTCCCTTCATTTCCTTTTTATTACTTTTCATTTAATTTGCCGTGTATGTATGTGAAGGTAGAATCTTGCAAGTTAAATTTCACCCTCTTCCCTCTGTCGTATACCTCTTTCTTTCTTGTTTCTCATTTTCCCTTTCCCTCTTCCCACTTATAATTTGCTTTACTTCTTTTTTATCTTTCTATATTCACTCTTTTTATTTTTTATCCTTATTATTTACGCCAAACTTAAACTTTGTCATTGTCTTTGTGTATTTCTTTCCAGTTCTATCGAAATTAAGCCGTAAAATCAGCCTCAAAATAGTCAAATTCCTGGACTGCTTGAAGGACTCGTACTTTGGGACTTTGCAGAGGTAAGAAATAGTCAATAGTCTTCCAATATCTTTAATCTTGTGTGTGTGTGTGTATATATATATGACACCTCGGTAAGAAATGAGGGTGGTCTATTCAACTCAGCCGGATACCACACGGCGGGTCAACTTACCTTAGTGGCTTTTTATGACACCTCGGTAAGAAATGAGGGTGTTCTATTCTACTAAACCGGATACCACATGGTGCGTTAACTTCCCTTAGTCGCCTTTTACTACACCTCGGTAAGAAATGAAGGTGGTACTGTTCTATTCAGCCGGATACCACACTGTGCTTGGAGACAACAGCTTCTTGCTTATAAATTACTAGCTTTCGCCAGCTTTCGTGAAAAGAGTAAAACCGGAATATAGAATTTTGATAACCATAAAAGTGGTTAAAGTTACGCCTTGTGGTATCCGGCTGAATAGAATAGTACCACCCTACAACGCAGCCAAATCATGTGACAGCATGTTTATAACATGTCGTGCTGACCCCACTTAGAGTGGGATAAGGGCAGGAGGATGATGAATCTGTTGTCTCCAGATGCCTCCAATCCCTGGAGTGCTCCTGCCGCCAGGAGTTGGGAGGAAGGCCAGCCAGCGAGGCCATGCGCCAGCTGCTGTCGGTGGCCAGGCAGGTGGACCTCACCCCCTGCGCCTCCTTCTCCATGCTGAGGGGAGTCATCGATTCCTTTAGAAGACTCTTCTATAGGTATATCTTCTCTTCCATAGACACTATAGGGACATCTAGGACTTTACGGGATCTTCACCACTGGAGCGTGGAAAATCGATAAAATTTGGCACAATTATTCCATATACACCTGGGTAATATATAGGCTATAGAAATACTGTTAATTCCACAGGAATAGGTTGACATACAAAAGCGCCAACTGTTATCAATATCACGAAAAAACAGTCCATGCAAACGAAGTTGCTGGAAAAAGCTAGTAATTTACGGCAAAACAACTGGTTTGTCCGGTCTTATAGTATATCTTTAATATTTAAATGAGTTAATCTTGTATGTATATATTTTCGGAAAACGGCTCCAACGATTTCCCTGAAATTCAGCATGTAGGGGGTTTTGAGGGAGAAAAATTGATCTAGATAAGTTTTATTTAAAAAAATGCCGTTTTATCCCTGTTTTCGGGCTCTAAATTTTTTTTGAAAATTTATGTTGAATGCAATCACAATTTTTCGCTGTCAAACGTAAAGTCATGGTGGTCTATTTGGGGAACGGGCGGTCTAGAGAGGTGAAAATAACTAGAATCGAGCTCCATCTGCTCTGTAATTTTATTTTGTTTATTTTATTAAACACACAAAACAGTTAACAACACGATTAAACTTAAAATGTATACATATTGTTAATATTTAAAATCTAATTGCTCACCAAAATATGCATGTACAAAAGAAGAAAAAGAAGAACATGTTGCAATAATAAACTTATTCTAAAATTAAATGTAAGTTATTTAAGTAAATCTAAGTTATCTAAGTTATTTTTTAAATTTCCTTTTCAATTTTTTGTTACATCATTTTAAAAATTAGCTGTTCGGTCACCCAGGTACTTACTGTATTGTAATAAATACAATCGGTGGAACATTTATTAGTCCACAGATGTTAATGTTCGACGCCGTGGTGTATCCGGCTGAATAGAATAGTACCACCCTCATTTCTTACCGAGGTGTCGCAAAATACGACAGAGGTAAGTTGACGTCAGGCAGGCGGCCGGTCGTAGAAACGCAGCCAAATCATGTGACAGCATGTTTGTAACATGTTGTGCCGACCCCACTTAGAGTGGGATAAGGACAGGAAGATGATGATGATGTTAATGTTCCTATGGTCCAGGTTGCGGATGGTGGGCGGCGAGGAGGAGGACGCGTGCTGCGTGCTGAGCCCCGCGTGGAGGCGCCGCGCCGCGCTGCACACCGCCCACCAGCTCACCCCACAACGGCTGGCTCGACTCATCTCCATGCAGGTAACTCACAGGAAACACACTATCTCACGTAAAATGCAGGATTTTTGGCCCACTCGTTTCCCATTAGCCTGGATGAACATATAATGACCATGTTCCGAAGAAATAGTGTATTAGCATAAACATCTTATTTCTTTTTGGAATGTTTTTTTTTTATTTCAAAGCAACAAGGTCTAACGATGGTTTAACGACACTTTACGAAAATTCAAAAAAAAGACAGTAAGATTGTTAAGAGGCGGTTAATTTGATGCAATCGATAATAATATAATATCTTTATGTGTTTCGTTTACAGAAAATGTTATTGTTTTTTTTTTTACCTATTAACTTTAAACTGTTTGCTTATATCTTTATGTAATGTTTTTATTTAAATTGTTTAAAAAAATTTTTGGTGCATGCCATGACACCTTCATAAGTTGTACATATTAATTTAATTTTTGTGTCTATTTTTATTATACGTAAGTTTTATATGTATACTGCGTCCATCATATTATCAGTCTTTTGACAGCTCACGCTCATTAAGTTTTGTATTGCTTACGTACAAATATCATACAAATAATATTTGTACTTTATGGATGGGTACCGCCCACTTAGTGATGTCACACATAATGGTTACTACGATTATGCCACAGATTAAAAATAATCGGTAGAAATCGATGTTACGAGTATTAAAAGACATTTAATAACATTATATAAAGTTTTACTTTCTTCTTAGTTAATACATGAATACAAATAAAACAATCAGGATATTTTAATTTATTTTATTAGCACGAGTCGTCGGAATGATAATCAACACTAGACTCCTCCGATGAGGAGTCTTCAGTAGCAGTTATTATTAGCTCTTGTGTAGATAATATATTATCAAACGCAATATCACGTTCCCAATCAGAGAATATTACTCTTTTAGTTCTTTCCACCACACTTGCCCAGTTCTCGGCCGTTACGTGGGTGCAAGCATTTTTTAGCAATTGCAACATTTTATTCGCTGTGAATGGGGGGCTTGTATTGCATCTCGCAGCATGCCCTTTTACTTGTGCCCATATAAGTTCTATTGCGTTGTACTGGCAGTGGTATGGAGGAATCCGAAGAACAGTATGGCCATATTCTGCTGCCATTTCATTGATTACATAGCGTTTTGCTCTCTTTTTGGTTTTTAATATTTTTATTAATTCAACTTTTAACATTGAGTCGTCCACATTTTCTCCATTGTCCCGAAGCCAATTAATTATTTCATGCTTTTTATTAGCCTGTGTTGGCATTTTGTCAATTTGACGGGAGTGGTAGGGCGCATTATCAATAAAAATTATTGATGGTTCTTCCAATGAAATGAGCATTTTTTTGAACCACTCTTCATACACATTTGCATTCATCTCTTCGTGGTAGTCATTTGATTTCTTCGATTTAAATGCCAACAGTGCGTCTTGTACAAATCCTTTTGCTGTACCTGCATGGCAAATGATTAGGCGCTCACCTTTTCCCATTGGTACTGAGGAAGTGGAATCAGCAGTATCATCAGTCCAGAAACGAGATAGTGTGTGGTTAGCGTTGAGCCATGTTTCATCCGTGAAAACAATATTTGCCCAATCTTGTATTTTCTTTGCCTCTCTTAAAAAATCACAACGTGCTATAGCTATATCTGTGCGTTCCATTAATAATTTTCTTTTATTTAACTTTTTATATGAAAAGCCAATTGTGTTCAAAACTTTGACCAAAGAAGATTTTTCACCATGAAATAGACCACTTCTTTTCAAAGAAACAATAAGTTTTCTCAAAGTTGGAATTTCTTTTCTCAAGTAGTAATCTAGTTTACGTAGGTTATCATTAATCGAATTACTTAGGTACGTAATTCGATTAATGATAGTAGGTACTATAATCGGAATGGTATCGCATACAAGAATCTTTAGGACATCACTATCGTCAATCTGTCAAAAGATGGTTAATATAATGGACAGTGTATAGCTACTACTGGATGTCCTAATAAATAAGGTCTCATTATGTTAGTGACAGACTTGTAAGTAACTTATTATATAAGAATTAACAAATAAACACAAAAGACATAATAAGCCAAAATTTAATAAAACGATTCAAGTTAGTTCACTGTCGCACCAAGATATTAATGAACCGTGCATATATGGGCGACTCCATCTTACACACTAACGTGTTTAGGATACTGTTAGGGCTCGAACGAAGTCTTGCTAGCAAGGATCCGGTCTTCTTCCTTATAATAGAGTAAAAATCTTATATTCGCGCTTCAGCAAACATGCTAGAAGCGGAGCAAAACCTCGGCTGACCCAACAGTATGCTAAACCCGTTATTATATGGCATTCTTAGTGTATCTATGGCAGCTTTAGAGTATTTGAACCATAGATTGCCTGTGTAGAAGATCTGACAGTACAATTTAAAAAGTGTAAATTTCGCTTCCACACTGCAGCAAGCAAATCTATGGGCCAACGTGTTGCTTCTCGCTGCCAATGCCCGTCTTTCACGCTCGATGTCCACTAGATCATTAATATCCTCCGTAAGATAATGGCCAAGATATTTAAATTGCGGTACGCGTTTTAGCGGTATTCCACGTAGTGCAATTTCGGGCTCAAATTGTACCAGACCTTGTCTATCCACGTTATTAAAGCACATTTCAAGCATCTGTCTAATAGAGATAGCCGTGGGTCCTAACAAGACCGTATCGTCGTCGTACCTTATGTTGTTAATACATGTACCATATATCCAACAGCCGACAGGCTTGCTACTGAGCTCGGCGATATGTTTTTCTTTTCATTTTCAATAAGAAGAAGAGCTCAACTGCCAAAGATTTTAATTACCTTAACTGTATTTTTGAGAGTGTAATTTATAATATTCTTTTTTTTTCTGTTAAAAGTTAAAACATATGTGTCTAATTGATATTTACAATTTATCAGACGCTTTTCGGTAAGGAAAAAACCGTGAGGAAACTTAAATACCTTCAAAGAATTCTAGGGATATGTGTAACCTACCAATCCGCATTGGAGCAGCGTGGTAGGTCTTAGCTTCAATCCTCTCCAAAAACGGCGAGAAGAGGCCTATACTTAACAGTGGGATGACAGCAGGCCGTTGCTTTTCTTTATGTTTTTTAATAACTAATCATAATTCTCCCACCCTTATCCCACTCTAAGTGGGGCGGCACAACATGTCTTGAACATGCTGTCACATATCTTCGGTAGGTATTTTACGATCTGCCTGTTAGCATTTATGCTTTATTTGATACAAAAATCATTACATTTTATTTTATAAACTGGCCACCCTTAATTAATTGTATAAAAGCAGCATCCGCCATGTTTGTCTCCTTACTTCTTAAAACTACGTCATAGTGATCGGACATATTGCCTTCTAGTGTAGCACAGTGAATAAACGTTAATTATTACATTTAATTCAGTTATTCGTTTATATCCCTGGCCTGTTCTCCTACACTGCCTGACGTCAAATGGTAGGTCATAGCTTCAATCCTTCTCTCCAAAAACGGAGAGAGCAGGCCTCTGCTCAGCAGTGGGATAGTAACAGGCCGTTACTACCAAAAGAGGCTTTATCGAATCGTCTAATTATAATGAAGCTACCACTGGTCTGTAAAAGTGTTTTATGATGAGGGTTGTTTAAAGGGAGATATCTCTTCAGATCCTGGAACGGTTGGGTGTGGCCCACGAGAGGTACCAATCAGCGTTGGCGACCCTGGAGGCTGCGTTGGCTAACCGGCTGCATCACACCGAGGACGTCAAACTGGCCATCAGGAAGAAGTGAGTAGGAATTAGTGACAATATTCTTGTTATTCAAGCGAAAGACGTCCAGCAAAGGGTCTATTAAAACTTATGTGCATAAGTGGATTGCACATTGGATCTCTTCCCATCGAGGTACAAATAGGAAATGATGACAGCTGTCCTTCAGTGAGGTTTTCTTTTCTTTAAGTAAGATTGTGTACATTTGGTCTTGTAAAATTATGGGATTTACCTAAATAAAGAAATTATTATTATTAATTTATATTAGCAATTTAACACAAGATTTTCGGTGAAGGAGAACGTTAACCTGTAAGTATGTGAAGAATTCTGAAAATATGCCCGACCAATTGATTGGCATCAACCCTTCTTTCCAAAAAAAAGAGATGAAGACTATGCTCAGTAGTAGAATAGTAACAGACTTTTACTGCTGGATATAGGTCTTTAAGGAATTTCCACACCATACGATCTTGTGCCGCTTGGACCCAACGGCTCCCCGCAACCTTTTTGAGGTCAGTCCACCTAGTAAGGGGTCTATCTATCTTTTTTTCGATACGGGGCCCATCGATTCTCCGCACTACGTGTCCGGGAAACGTTGAGCTATATCTGCAACTTTGCTCCTTCTACAGATCTCCTCATTCTTGATTTGATCTCGTATTTGGTTGAAATACTCTAAGTGTGCGGGACAGTATAGTTTATGTGCGGACAATATAGTTTAAAATAGATATATAGTTTGTATAAGTTTATAGTAATAAGATAATAGGCTAGGAATATTTGTAAATTATATAGAAAAGCATTAATAGTTATAGTATACAGTAAATAGAAAACGTTTAGGAGGTCGCGCAAATAGTTATCATAATATTTAATTGTAATAGATTTTTTACTCGTTAGCGGCGCGGCTCTCCCTACGGTATAGTCCGAGTTTTAAAGACCCGTTAGGGCGCGGCTCTCCCTACGGTATGACCGGAATCATAAAGACCCCCGGAATTATAGGGAGCAAAAGTTGTATAAATACGGGCCATTTTGGCCCGAAATAGTCAGTCTACATTCGGCGGCCGGCAGAAGCAGTAATAAATAGTAAGCTTGAAGAAAATTGTAAGTGTTTAAGTTTTAATTATTTATAATAGACAGTAGTGACTTATTTGTGTATTAGACTATAGTGAAGTGAGTGTAATAAACAGTGTATTATGACTGTGACTCTTTGTGTAACCTCCCCTCGTCCCTCGCACCCCGGGCAAGAATTCCACGAATCTCACGTGTGCAGCTCGCATACGTCAGAGTTTACCGGTGCCGAAGAGTGACCGGCATAGTGTAAATGTGACATAGCGCACACTAAGCATAACTAGGTCCACAGCCCATTGAGTAACTCTAAGCTCTCTCATGAGGCCAATAGTCATGGATCATGGTATGAATATACCATAGGAAAACAAGAAGATATGCGTATTATTAGTAAATAATCATCCTCCTCCCCTTATCCCACTCTAAGTGGTCATAACATGTTAAAAACATGTCACGTGATTACGCTGCATTTTTACGATTGGTCGCCTGCCTGACGTCAACTTAACTTAGTCGCCTTTTACGGCACTTCGGTAAGAAACGAGGTTGGTCGTATTATTAGTAAAAAAGGGACTAAATTTTATACGTTGTTATTGATTGTCTTGGAATTTCTTGGAAAGTATTTTATTTCTTCCCTACTCTGTATCAGATATTTATTCATCCATTCTAAAGTCTACCAACTATAAGACAGGTATATGGTTAGTTTTACAAAAACACGTGCTTGTGAAGTTTCATACCCTTCCTTTGAAATAAATGTGTTGTGAACGCAGCCACAACAAAACTTTTATATCTGTCCATCAATCATAAACTCAAATTTGACAATTAACTACTCTTGTAACGAACTTACTTACTGCCTAACTACTACACGGACTTACTACCTTTTACCTAAACTGACGAATAAAACTGAGAAAAGAAGACTTCATTGTATCATTACCAGCGCCTAAATATCTTCACAACATCTAAGAAGAACAAATGTTTTTTTGACTTTGAATTGAATTGAATTACACGTGAATCCGCGTCTAAACGTTGAGATATTGATTTGCTTTTACCGTGTCCAATATTGTTTCTTTGCAAATTTTGATTTGTAACGCAGATACGCCCCTTCGTTCGCCCGCCTGTGCTTGGAGAGCACGTCGATGTGCGACCTGCTGATGTACGGCACGCCGGAGTTAGGACGAGAAATTGGTAAGAATTGGGCCCACCTAGTTTTATGACGTTATTGCTATAATATACAAAGTGAAATCATTGGCGATAATCGTGCGTGCGCAGGCCGCGGCCAGTACGGCGTGGTGTACGCGGCGCGCGGCGCGTGGGGCGGCCGCTCGCCCGCCTGCGTCAAGTCCGTGCTGCCGGCCGACGAGCGCCACTACCGCGAGCTGGCCATGGAGTTCTTCTACACTAGGTAACAGGGGAGCCTCTGCTGCTTTATCCTCTCGTACGGCAGCTTTACTACTAATTTACCTATTGATATGATTAACCTTTTTTTGCAGCATAATTCTAATATTTACAATTCTATTTCTTACTTTAGTTTATATTATTATTAAGTAAGTAATGGCCTGTTACTATCCCACTGCTGGGCATAGGCCTCTTCTCTTTGTTTTTTTTTTTTTTGAAGAGAAGGATTGGAGCCGAGACCTACCACGCTCCTCCAATGCGGGTTGGTAGGTTACACATATCCCCAGAATTCTCTACAGATATGCAGGTTTCCTCACGATGTTTTCCTTCACCGAAAAGCGTGTGATAAATTGCAATTATCAATTAGACACATAAGTTTTTACTAGAAAACTCATTGATGCCTGCCCGGGGTTTGAACCCTAGACCTCCTCGAAAGAGACGCACGGTGATACCGCTGGGCTACCACAGCTTATTATTATTAACGTAACTAATATTAGCTTAAAACGTACTAGTTTATGGTTTGCAGAAGATAATAATCGTTTGAACAGCTCATGCACTACTTAGATTTTATTTAGATTACATTTTTTTTTTAAATTTATTTTGGATTATATAAATTTAAACAAAACACAATGTTGGCAGCATTGGTACAAGGCTTGGACTGAAAAGCAGCTTTAAGCTGAGTCCCACTACCTTTTCACGATATCATTGTTAGATAAGTAATTTTGAGTGTAAATGAAGTATATTTTTTCGTGAATAAAGTTATTAATATTATTAGCTTCGCCACAGCCAGTAGAATTAAAATTTTGAACATGAAATACTTATCGTGAGATAACTTTCACCGTTTACTTAACGCACAAAAGAAAAGCTATAAATTTTACCGTTTTCGCATATTTTTTTTATTGCTTCTTGTCGCTGCCAAAACGGAACGCAACGCACAGCTGTTGCGTTTGGCCATCCATCTTAGGCTGATTGACAATCAGCTGTCAAACCGTCGGACGCAAAATTCAAACCTGTGAACGGCACACCCATATATCTTATCTTGTAACATTTCTATACTTTGTAATTCGCTAAATTATACACATACGCAAAATTCCCGTCGTTTTCATCGCTGCGCTAAACCCAAAGAGAAGATCACGCAAGCACTTCGTGTCGGCTTCGACACTGCTCCTCTCCCATTCATCTTATGTTATGTAGATGTTATATAGTTTATAGCCTTCCTCGGTAAATGGACTATCTTACATCTTCAATCTTACAATTCAAATCGTCCAGTAGTTTCTAATATTAGCGTTTAAGCAAACAAACTCTTCAGCTTTATATATTAGTATAGATTGGTTGTTTTCCACATTTAGATCATTTATTAGGTATTTTAGCGACGATTTTACTTAAGAGTTAAAGGAGCTGGGTTAATCTAACTAGTCAAGCTCCCTATACAGATTCTTTTACGCTATTTATAACTTCCTCAGTAAGTCAAGTTCGCCTGATTGCAGTATAATGATAGTGTTTCCGATTCCCTCATCCATTCACTGTAAATTGGGGTGTCGGTCACACCTATATGAAAAAAGTGTTTGTTGACCACCAATAACCGGTGCTAATACTTATCATTCTTCGTAGGTTGGGTCTATTTATCCGTAGAAAACTGTTGGACAAGCGAAAGTTCAGGGAAGACATTGCTTCCCTGGATTGCAAACAGTTAGTTCGTTTTGTCCAGAGTGTATTTTGTTTTACTATAGACGAGTCTATGGCTTGGTTTATTTAATGGAAGCACTTGTTTACAAATTTATTTTAATAAAAATATTCTAAATTTGAATTTCGTAATTGTCCAAAACGTTAAGCCGCCTGGAAGCTTTCATCGAAAACACTAAACAACTAATTATTCTGTTTGAGATATAACAAAGCAATGTATGGTGGGATTATTCTCTTTTTATAGGGCTACATAACGGTATAGTTCGAATTTGAATAAGTGGTATTGACAGGAGTATCCCCGCCCACCCCCGTATCGTCCGGCTGCTGGGCTCGCTGGTGCAGCGCAGCGCGGGCGGCGCGGCGCCGGGCGTGCTGCTCATATCGCAGCGGTACAGCCGAGATCTGCACGCCGCGGTGCGGGCCGGCCTCGCCTTCCCGCTGCGGCTGCGCATCGCTTGTGACATCGTCGAAGGTGAGTGTGTATGAGACAATCAGATGCGTGCGTTTGTACGTGATGACTTAGTGCGAGCGTGCGTACGTGACGACTTAGTGCGAGCGTGCGTCAGTGACCACAGAGTGCGAGCGTGCGTCAGTGACCACAGAGTGCGAGCGTGCGTCAGTGACCACAGAGTGCGAGCGTGCGTCAGTGACCACAGAGTGCGAGCGTGCGTCAGTGACCACAGAGTGCGAGCGTGCGTCAGTGACCACAGAGTGCGAGCGTGCGTCAGTGACCACAGAGTGCGAGCGTGCGTCAGTGACGAAGGCGTCAACTACCGTCTTTGCCAACTGAGAGTTGCCAAGATAACAGTGATATCCATAACCACAAATAATTAGCTAAATAATTTGCGGCATAGCAATCGTAAGCTTCTATCCAGCTCTAGTATATTTTAGTTTTTATTTGTCTAAGCTCCAACCCTTGACCCGAAATAAGAGAGGAAGCTAAGCTCAGCGGTGAGATCAACCGATAGTGGTGGAGAGAGAATAAAAAGTCGCCGGTTTTTTTCGGTATTTCGTATAATTTTCGACAACTTTTAACTATGCAACATTGCTTGACAAGATACAGGAAGAGAAGTGAAGTGAAACAGATAAATAAACTTAAGCTAGACTAAAAATTAGCATAGAGTATTTAACAGATGGGTTGGCAAGCGTGTCTTATTTTCGTTATTCCTTGAGTAATGGGCTAATGGGGAGCTAAGGAACCCTCATTTGAACCCTAACAGGTATCCGCTACCTCCACTCGCTGGGGCTGGTCCATCGCGACATCAAGCTGAAGAACGTGCTGCTGGACGAGCGTGGTAGAGCAGCGCTTGCTGACCTGGGTTTCTGCGCTGCCGAGGCCCTCATCTCTGGGTCGGTGGTGGGCACACCAGTTCACATGGCTCCAGAGCTGCTGGCCGGCCACTACCAAGCACCAGTCGACGTGTACGCCTTCGGGATACTGTTCTGGTGAGAGACCCAACGCAATCTGTAGCCCCAGTATGAGTTTGAGTTGAATTCGAAATCCAATTCCTTTTATTTATTTCTTTTTATACGTATAGTTAAAAAACATAAGAAAAAAAATGTATAAAGGCGGACTTATCCAAAAAAAAGAAACCACGCAAATGTAGTCTTATTTAATTATAAAGTGTTATAAAAATGTATGTATATAGTACCAGTAATTTTTAAATAATGTTAAAAAAGTTAAAATACGCCGTGTGCTATCCGGCTAAATAGAATAGTATCACCCTCATTTCTTAATGAGGTGTCGTAAAAGGTGACTAACGTAAGTTGACCCACCGTGTGGTATCCGGCTGAGTAGAATGGACCAACTTCACTTACCGAGGTGTTGTAAAACACGACTAAGGTAAGTTGGCGTCAGGCAGGCCGGTCGTAAAAACGCATCCAAATCATGTGACAACATGTTTATAACATGCCGACCCCACTCAAGGTGGGATAAGGACAGGATGATGATGTTCAATTTGTACTGTGTTTCGCAATAATAAAAAAAAGTTGACCTTCGCAATTGACAAATTGGTAGAGCATTGTCAAAATTAAATTCAAATTCAAATATTCTTTATTTAAATAAACTTGTAAACAAGTGTTTTTGAATCGTCAACTCTACTGCTGGTTCGGAAAGCTGTTCCTACCGAGAAGAGCCAGCAAGAAACTCGGCGGTTGCTCTTTTAAACATATAATTCTTAATACTATTTACATTAAGTCGTTACTGTCTTGTACAGGTTCAAAGAGAGCTATATCCACACATTCTTATCTTCTAAATAATCTTCAAGAGTATAGTAGGCTTTTTTACTTTCTCCCCAGGTACCTGTGTGCCGGGAACATCAAACTGCCTTCCGCCTTCGAAACATTCCAGAATAAAGAACAACTGTGGAGTAAAGTCAAGAGAGGTAATTTAACAACAGACAGACATGTAAAATTGTAAAGTCGATTTATTTGAGCAAGAAGCAGGAATTTCCGATAGATTAATCGATTTAGATGATCATAAAATCAATTTTTGGTACACCAATCTACTGCAATAATCAATAAATCCTACTTCCTACTAATATTACAAACGCGAAAGTTGTGAATATGGATGTATGTTTGTTGCTCTTTCACGGCGAATCCACTGAACTAATATCGACGAAATTTGTCACAATTATTCCTTATACACCGGGGTAACATATAGGCTATTTAAGTCCTGTTAATTCTACAGGAATAGGATGAAATTAAAAAGCGCCATCTATTATCAACCTTGCGACAACAATCCACACAAACGAAGTTGCGGGTAAAAGCTAGTTTATGATAATGACCAGTAAATCGAATTTTGGATCAGTTAATTTCTTGTAGACTAATCTATTTCCGATAGGTCAATCAATTCTATTAGATTAATCAATTTGTGATCAATTTGTTGCCTTCTTTAAAACTAATTGTCCCCATCCAGGTCTCCGTCCAGAACGTCTCCCCAATTTTACCGACGAATGCTGGGACATCATGGAGTCGTGTTGGGCCTCCGAGCCCTCGCAGAGAGCTCTCCTCGGCGACATACAGGCCAGACTGGAGGCCGTACTCCAACAGGCCCTGAAAGATGACCAGGGACCTGTGGCCTACGACCTGAACACCTGCCACTCTGATGACAGCCTGGAGATGACTGGACTCTACAGAGATGCGAAGGGGAATATAAGTTAATATCCATCTACGTCACTTTGGCCTTTATATTCGATTGGCAATATAGCTTTAGAGTCGTAAATCTGATCATATAACAAGAAAATCAGGAAAAATGTACTAGAATAATTCCTATATCATATAGAAATTCTGGAGGTTGGAAATTCAAATTCAAGTTCTGATTCTGACACCACTGATTCAGATTCTGCATCGTTGCATGGACTAACAAGACTGAAAATAAGTACATATATAAAAAATGTGTGAAAAGGATATGAGCGGGGTTTGTTAATGCTAAAAATGAAGATATCTGACAATGTCCAGTTCTCTTAACCTTAATAGTTTAACGAAATAGATATCTGATGGACCACTTGTCTAAGACTTAATGGGACAAAAAATGAAGATAATTTATGGCTGGGAGAAATAAAGATATCTAAAGATGGAACAGTTGTCCAAGACTTAATGGGATAGTGAAATGAAGACATCTGAAGATGAAACAGCCTTAATGATTTAGAGAAACGAAGATATCTGAGAAACGAAGATGGAACAATTGTCTAAGACTGAATGGCTTGTAGAAATGAAGATATCTGAACACGAATTGATTATTATTGATTTAGAGCAAGATCCTACCAGTAAACTGAAGTACTAAAAGTGGACCGGATTTCTGGAAGGTTCTTCCAGAGTTAGTCTGACAGTAGACTGGTTTACTGACAGTAGATAGCAACATAATTGAGGTCAAATTGAGGTTGGAATCCTATAGGCTACTGGGTTTCTGATAGAAGACTAGGGCAGTATACCCAGTAGACTGTTACACTGATAGTAGACCTGAGTTTTATAGGGTTCTGACAAAGAAGCTCGTAATAAGTACTAAGGATTTTGTGCCCTAGTACTTTACCATCTTAAAAGTTTTATGGCAGATATCAGAAAAACTTATGACGTTACTGACGTTATGTATAATTTTAAAGCAGTTTTCAGAATCAATTGCTTTTTTAAAAGACAGTTATAAAGGAGTTATTTGGGAAACAAAATTGAAATTTAAGTATTAAAAGAAATTTATGAAAGAAAGTTTATTTATTCTGGCAAATATAAGAGTAATTATGTAATGTGGTAAATTTATAGTGTTTGTAACATTATCCACAGATATCTGGATCTCATTGGGAAAGCTAAGCGAATATGGGAGATATATTATAGACATATTGTCATGTTATAAAAAAAAATCCATCTAATCAATGCCGTACATATGACACTTAGTATTAAAGTGACCTTATTCAAAATTTGTCTTAATCGGGCTAAATACATTGTAATTATTGTTTCAATATGACATCACGCTACGAATAAAAAAACTAGTTTTTTAAGTTATAGTATTAAAGTGACCTAATTCAAAATTTGTTTTAATCGGGTTAGATATTGTTCGAGTTGTTGGTTAGCGGCGACAGATGGCAGCACTTGTACTTTATTTCGCGCTAATGTTTGTCAATTAAGTTTAAATATAAGAGGATCCGTACAATGTGCTGAGAGGTTATGGTTATCAGTTTAATAGGGTCGTGTTAGGTATTTCGTTGTTGTCGATAGTCTAGTTTAGGTCGTGTAATAGGTTAATGTTGAATGGGTTATAGTACTAAATCGTATTTCGCAATTTAGTGTTAATTAAGCTATCGAACAGATATATTGTAATCCTTATTTCAATATGACATCACGCTACGAATAAAAAAGCTAATTTTTGCTTTTTAAGTTATGTGTCTCTTTAAAACGATTTTAAATGCTACGGTTTATTGCAATTTGCTACACAACTTTTTTGTATTCGGTCATATTAATACTAAGAGTGGGATATATGCGAATAAATAATGTGGTATTACAGTCCCACTGCTGGACCTCCTGGAGCCAGTTTTGAATGAAAACATCGTAAGTGAAATTCATCCTCCTGCCCTTATCCCACTCCAAGTGGGGTCGGCACAACATGTTACAAACATGTCATATGATTTGTCTACGTATTTTACGACCGGCCGCCTGCCTGACGTCAACTTACCTTAGTCGTATTTTACGATACGGTAAGAAATGAGGGTGGTACGTTTCTATTCAGCCGGATACCACACGGCGGGTTAACTTACCTTAGTCGTATTTTACGACACCTCGATAAGAAAAGAGGGTGGTCTATTTTACTTAACCAGATACCACACGGTGGGTCAACTTACCTTAGTCGCCTTTTGCGACACCTCGGTAAGAAAAGAGGGTGGTCTATTTTACTTAACTAGATACCACACGGTGGGTCAACTTACCTTAGTCGTATTTTACGACTACTCGGTAAGAAAGAGGGTGGTCGATTGTACTAAACCGGATACCACACGGTGGGTCAACTTACCTTAGTCGCCTTTTCCGATACCTCGGTAAGAAATGAGGGTGGTACTATTCTATTCAGCCGGATACCACACGGCGTTAAAACGAAATTATATATTTTAGAGATACGTGGATTTCCTCGCATTCTCCTGCCAATTCTGTATTAGAATGGTGGGCATAAACCCCAATCCTTATCAAACTGGGAATTTTTTGCCCAGCTGTGGGATAGCAATAGGTATAATTGGTGTTGGATTTGAAATAAATACTGTGATTAAATAACGTATATGTTATATTAATATAATTTAGTTTTATAAGTGCATATAGTGATTGTGGACTTGTGATTTGTAATGAACGGGAATCGAACTGACGAATATAAAGAAATAAGCTAAAAGTGTATTAAAAAAATAATATTATATAGAAACCGGCTATACTGAAGTCTTATTAGTTTCAAGCTACGGGCTTTTATTCCTGAGTTCTTATGGAATATATACTAATATATAAAGCTGAAGAGTTTGTTTGTTTGAACGCGCTAATCTCAGGAACTACTGGACCGATTTGAAAAATCCTTTCAGTGTAAGATAGTCCATTTACTGAAGACTATAGGCTATATAACATCACGCTTAGATGAATAGGAGAGGAGCAGCATTAAAAATATTACGAAAAACGCAAATTTAAAGCTTTCCTTGCGTGCGCTGAGTAAACGGTAATAGTTATCCAAAAATCATATATTACAAAATTGTTCCCCTCTAAAAGTACTAAGTAAAAGTCCGCGACAGCATATGTCTAGCTTTTAAGGTTAACTCACTTTAACCATTTTATGGTTATCATCATCTTCCTATCCTTATCCCACTCTAAGTGGGGTCGGCACAACATGCTATAAACATGCTGTCACATGATTTGGCTGCGTTTTTACGACCGGCCGCCTGCCTGACGTCAACTTACCTCTGTCGTATTTTACGACACCTCGGTAAGAAATGAGGGTGGTACTATTCTACTAAACCGGATACTACACGGCGGGTCGACTTACCTTAGTCGCCTTTTACGACACCTCGGTAAGAAATGAGGGTGGTACTATTCTATTCAGCCGGATACCACACGGCGTTTATTATTTATGCTATGTAGTGATTATATATATACAAAAGTAATAATAAAATTATTTTGTTATAATCCGCGATAAAAGAAAATATATGTAATGCTAAATGTGGAGTATACTATTCGTTCTCATACCTGATAAATGCAGAATTTGTAACAACCCACGCACTACCCGACACCGATAATTCAATACACAAGCACTGCACACATTCACCACCACAATCTCAACAATTGTTTCGCCCCGTAACCGAAGCATCGTCAGGAGTGTCGTAAGTCGTCTTATCTCCTTCGGTTACAGGGTGAAACAATGGTTGAGATTGTGGTGGTGAATGTGTGCAGTGCTTGTGTATTGTTGTGTTATTGGTAGCGGATAGTGCATGAGTTTCAAATTCTGCATGTATCAAGTATGAGAAAGAATAACTACACTCTACATTTATCTATATATATATTTTATTTTGTCGCAGATTATAGTAAAATAATATTTAAATTACTTTTGTAATTTAAATATTATTTTGTAAGTCTTATTTATTTATTTATTTATTATTATTTAAATAAATAATAATAAATAAATAAGACGTGAGTATAGCCGGTTTCTACATACTAATTATGAATAACACTATAGTTTTAATACAAAAAAATATCTTATATCGCATGTATAAATAAACTGAATATGATTCGGTATAAAAAGATCTTTTATATTAATATATTTTCGTCACAATAAAATAGCGTATTTCTTATATTATATGTATTTTTATTATGAAATGTTGAATAAAATGAAATTTTTTAATTAAATGACTGAATTTATTCTTGGTTTTTGTGATTTTGATAAGTACCTCGGTGATTTTTATAAATAAATAAAAAATACAATCTATACTAATATATAAAGCTGAAGAGTTTGTTTATCTTGTTCGTTTATCACAGGAACTAATGGACCGATTTGAAAAATTCTTTGAGTTTAAGATAGTTCATTTTTATTGAGGAAAGCGATATGCTATAACATCACGCTGAGATGAATAGAAGAGGAGCAGCAATAAAATATTGTTACAGCATGTTTTTAATACAACCTCCTTCATAGAGTTGGACATTAATATGAAAAAGCATTGTGGCTGTCATATTCTTATGTGTCGTTGAGTTGTTGCAAAGGAGTAAATGAGTTGACTTTGGGGAAATTGTTTTTTATTATTGAATAAGTATAAAGGAAGTTGTGGTAGCCCAGCGGTAATACCGTCCGCCTCTTTCGAGGAGGTCTAGGGTTCAAACCCCGGGCAGACACCAATGAGTTTTTCTATTAAAACTTATGTGTCTAATTGATAATTGCAATTTATCACACGCTTTTCGGTGAAGGAAAACATCGTGAGGAAACCTGCATATCTCTAGAGAATTCTGGGGATATGTGTAACCTACCAATCCGCATTGGAGCAACGTGGTAGGTCTTAGCTCCAATCCTTCTCTCCAATAACGGAGAGAAGAAGCCTATGCCCAGCAGTGGGATAGTAACAGGCCGTTGCTTACTACTTTACTTTTAAGTATAAAGGGGAAAAATCGTCGCTTTTTATAATATATTGCGAAAACGACAAAATTTAAAGTGTATGTGCTGAGTAAACGGTGAAAGTTATTCAAAAATCTCTTACAATTAACTCACGATAAATACTATAACAAACGACTATATTTCTCCTATATTCTTATTCAATAAATAAAAAGCAGTTTTCCCAGAGTCAACCCATTTACTCTTTCGCTACAACTCAATGAATGACACATAAAAATATGACAGCCACAATGCTTTTTCATATTAATCGCCAACTCTATGAAGGAGGTCGTATTGAAAACACGTTGTAACAGTCGACCATCCTGACAACATTTGCGACCCCGCAAATCTCATAAGCTGACTTCTGGGAATGAATCTACCACCGATTCGGAATGCTGATTGTACTGAGAAGAATCGGCAAGAAACTCAATACATGCTCTTTTAATCTGTAAAAGAAAACCGCACATGCCATGACATGACAGGACTACGCTCACGCTTTATGCTCAACTCTAAGCTCACGCTTTATGCTTAACTCTTTAAGCTCAACTCCTCAACTCCTTAAGCTTCTCGCACCATAAGCATTTCGCACCTCAAGCTCACCCTCAATCACTGTCATGGCATAACACAGCTCAATTAGTGGCAACCAACTCAGCAGATACACACGTAAACAGACTCGCAAATGATAACGCTCAAAGAACAATCACCACTTCTAGGCAGAGCCTAGCTGACAGTCGTTGCAGATGCCCACAGTCTAGAAAACAATCGTTACAACTGGAAAGATCCAGAGAACAATCGTCATTCTAGCTGACAGTTCCATCGAACAAAAGTCACGGGCGCGTCTAAGGCCTCACATAGCACATCGTCACGTTGATCTCACAGAATTAATTAACCAAATACCAATTACCATCATTGATCTACAATAAAAACTCGCATTTTTTATTCCATAGCATCGCATATCGCAACTATCTCTCAAATTATACGAAATTCGCACTCTCCGTGTTGTCTCAAGATATTGATCGTCATTTGTCTTTTCTTTAAACTCTTTAAATTTCCAGATACTCCTTATGTCCACTCTATTTGTGAGTTTAGGTTACATCCCCTTCTGAATATAATAAACGACGATATGTCTCCTTTATTCTTATTCAATTGTTGTCGCCATTAACTTCCGCTTTGTATTTTATAGCAACAGTCATGAAACAAGAGTATCGCGCCCTTTTTGATTAAAATGGTACCAACACTGTGACGTGTTGTTTCCGGTTGAGTCTTCCTATTGATAAAACGTTTCAGTGACAGTCAGTCTTTGTTCATTATTCAAGAGAAGTACATCTCGGAACGGGAATAGTGGTATTCCTAATATATCGTGTTATTGTATATAGTGTGCGTTAACATCAGAAGTGCTTAAAGAACATACGCCGCAGATCGCCCACAAATTGTCGATATGAGAATAATGACTTATAAGCCGCATGTTGTCTTAGACGAAGGATAGCCGAGTCGATTAAATTGTAACAGTCCAAAGTGAATACTGTTGCAATGGTTGCATGGTGATACATGTTAAGAGTGGCCTCAGGCACCTCAGTTATAAACCATCATACGTTCAAGTTTTGCGACCCTTTGCGGTCTAACGAGCCCAGCCATTCACGTTGTTTACCCGATATTTGGATATATAGTTAGATATAGTCTGAATTCAGTATTCACATTCCGATGAAACATTAACAGCCCAATGATTCATATTCATTTCGTAGATAACTTATGAACAACAAAGTTTCGTTTTCTGATTTGCCTTGTCTAATGTATTCGCTTCAGACAAAGGATACCAGGGTGGATAAAATTGTAACAGAGATCCGAAGTGAACACTGTTGCAATGGTGGCGTGGTGATACACGTTTAGAGTGGCCTCAGGCATCTCTATTCCAAACCATAATACCATCCACGCTGTTTATCTGATGTTTGATAGAGATATTAGTAATCTGAATTCAGCATTCACATTTAGGCTGAACCTTAACGGTCGAGTGACTCAATTTCACATTGTAGATAACTATACTCATGAACATTGTTTGTCCTCAGCTTCTACATTAGACTAGTACGCGTTCGGGACGAACACGTATGCAGGAGGGCCGGATGTTGTCGCCATTAACTTCCGCTTTGTATTTTATAGCAACAGTCATGAAACAAGAGTATCGCGCCCTTTTTGATTAAAATGGTACCAACACTGTGACGTGTTGTTTCCGGTTGAGTCTTCCTATTGATAAAACGTTTCAGTGACAGTCAGTCTTTGTTCATTATTCAAGAGAAGTACATCTCGGAACGGGAATAGTGGTATTCCTAATATATCTTGTTATTGTATATAGTGTGCGCTAGCACAATAAATAAAAAGCAGTTTTCCCAGAGTCAACCCATTTACTCTTTCGCTACAACTCAATGAATGACACATAAAAATATGACAGCCACAATGCTTTTTCATATTAATCGCCAACTCTATGAAGGAGGTCGTATTGAAAACACGTTGTAACAATACTTTTATATTCAAAACTAGCGGCCTACCCTGCTTCGCACGGGTATAAAATATATAGCCTATGTCACTCAGTGAAAAAAAATATTAAAATCGATCCAGTAGTTTTAATTTATTCATTACTGCCCGTGGCCCGCACGCATTAAATTTGAAGAAAAACAATTCCACTCTCCCTATACCAAGAAGATTTCCTGCTATATCTAACATCAAAGTAATTATTAATTATAAAGAAAAAAAATTAATTATTTACGACATCACATTAGAAACATTACAGTATTTCTCTACCCCATATTGAATGTTATTATACATTCCTCTTGAATCACTCTATCTATTAAAAAAAACCGCATCAAAATCTGTTGCGTAGTTTTAAAGATTTAAGCAGTCATAGGGATATAGGGACAAACAAAGAATGTGACTTTGTTTTATACTATGTAGTGATAATCCCTATAGCATGATTCAGTATTCACGCGCGATGGCTTATTATTAGCGTATTTCATGTATAACTTTGGTGTTTCTATACCGATTTCAATTATTCTTTTTTTATACAATGGTTAATACTATTCACTTTTTTATTTAGGGATGATTGAGAGTGATATAAACGTAGGAGTAGACAAATATAACCAGAAAGCTTCGAACTGCTAAGCTATCGGGAGTTACACGTCTTATTGTGAGTCAACCATAAAAGATAGACATATGCTGTCGTGGGATATTTTTTATATAATTTTAAGGAAAACATTTCCGTCATACATGATTTCTGCGTAGCTTTAACCATCAAGGTTGCACACGCGACGGAAGCTTAAAAAATGGAGTAACTTCTCCCGTTTTCCCGACATTTCCCTTCACTGCTCTGCTCCTATTGATTGTAGCGTGATGAAAAGTATACTATAACCAGCCCAGGAGTATGAAAAAAAATTGTACCGAGTTTCGTTAAAATCCGTCGAGTAGTTTTTGTTTCTATAACGGTTATACAGACAGACAGACAGACAGACAGACAGACAGACAGACAGACAGACAGACAGACAGACAGACAGACAAAATTTTTACTGATTGCATTTTTGGCATCAGTATCGATCCCTAATCACCCCCTGATAGTTATTTTGGAAATATATTCCAGTTACAGAATTGACCTCTCTACAGATTTATTATAAGTATAGATTTCATTTAGGCAAAAATTTGCGACACTGATTTTCATGCCAGCGAAGCTGTTGGCACAACTAGTTAGAAAAAAGTTTTATCTGCAACCGATCCTAGTATTCAGAATTCAAGTTCCTTACCGAATTGAGCTCATGACTGCAATTGACAGCGAAATAATCTTTTGCTTTCTTATAAAATTATATCCGTTTTTTCAGTACCCGAAAACTGGGGTAAAGTAACATTTTTTCAAAAACATAGCTAGATCGACTTCCCCCTCCCCCTCCCCAAAACACCCTACACCCTCAATTTCGTAAAAATCTTTGGTGCCGTGTCCAAATTTAGAAATATATATACAAGATTAACTATTTCAATTTTAAAGATATTTAATATCTTTAATTGAGCTAATCCTACAGAATCTGAGTTTCATCCATGTTTTTAAGCACTAAAAACCTGGTATATTATTAGAAAACAAACGTTGATTACGCTGACATTTGCAAGGTTTAAGATATGGTACTATCATTCAAATAATCCTCAATTTTATAGTAAGCTTTATGTAGCAGCATCGTTTTGAGATAATTTCTAATTATTTATTATAAATAAAAAATAAAATAAAATAAAATACATTTATTTCGACCAACATTATTTCTGGTCATATTTTGTTAGTAATACACACATACTTAATCTAATGTTAGTAAACTTAGCCTAACCTTATTCTAAAAGCTTATCTATGATGGGCCCGATTAGTCAGCACGTGAACCATGTGACAGTGGTTCAGGTACTGACAATCAAGCCTGCCGACAAATACCTTCAGGATGCTATTATCACTGGCCCGCACCCTGCGCACCAGGGATGTGCATCTTTTGCGCATCAGCGAACATCCCCGACGCGCTACAGTATCGAGGTAGTCCAATTAGCATCCTGAATGCATTATTGTATTGTACGCGCAAGGCGTTGTACTGTTTTTGCGTATAATCCACCCACAAGCTGCTCGTGTAAAAAGTGGTGCAGTAAGCTCTGAATAGCGTTACTTTAACAGGAACAGAGCAACGAGCGAACCTGCGAACAATCATATTTGCCCTAACAGACAATGCCCTGCGCTCTCTCTCTATCGCATCATCCTTCAGGTCGAAGGCGACCACATGCCCGAGGTATTTAAATTGGAATACCCTCTTCATTGGAGTACCGTATAATTTGATGGGCGGCACAATTGCGGGTTAGGGTTTTCCTTTGGCCTGAAAGACCATACACTCGCTCTTATTGACATTATATGTCAAGCCGTGTTTGTATGCATAGTTTTCGCATATGCTTAACAATTTCACTAGGCCACAAACAGATGCACTCAGCAACACCATATCATCTGCGTAACTAATGTTGTTAAGACACACACCCTCAATGTGACAGCCAACATGAGTTGTGCTAAGCTCCTCTATTAGTGCATTAACATATAGGTTGAAGAGCCTAGGAGAGGTTAAGCCCCCCTGCCGCACCCCACAATCCATCCTATATGGCTGTGAATAGGTTTCAGACCATCGCACGACGTTGATCTGATTACAATACCAATATTTGAAGATCCTGGTAACTTCTTCGGGCAGTGCAATGTTTTTCAGTTTCTGCCAGAGAATATCGTAACTAACCAGATCAAAAGCCTTACTCAGGTCAAGGAAACAAGCATACACGGGTGTTCGCCTAACCGAATAGTACTTTACAGTTTGCTTTAAACATAATATAGCCGACTCTGTTGACAACCCTGGCCTAAAGCCAAACTGATTGTCATGTAAGTGTATATGTTTATCAAGTTGGACGTTAAGCAAACTGTCAAGCACTTTCGCAACAATAGTAGCCAGTGAGATCGGCCTGTAGTTGGATTTATCAGATATATCCCCAGTTTTGTTTTTCACAATGGGCACCACTACAGTTTTCATAAGTGCTGCAGGTAGGTATGAGTGAGTTATACATAGGTTATAAAACATGGCAAGTACCCCGGACAAATGAGAACCCGCATGCTTAAGATGTTCAATACTAAGCCCATCATGGCCCGGAGACTTACCACGGACCATAGAAGTTATAACATTATTAACATCCTTAGCTGTAAATAGGAGTCCAATTTCCTGTCCATGCATACACTCATCTTTTCCAGTCAGTGATGGCCCTAAAGGTGATTTTACTGTGAAGTGGTTTTTAAACATATCTGCAATGAGACTGTGATCATTAATCATCATCATGTCTGTATGTCTGTCATACCTATTACTATTTTTACTACACAAGTGTATATTTTTTCGCACAAATAGTATATTACTGTGGATATATTATGAAGCTCTAAGTCATGACGCCTATTTCTTAGAATATCTAAATTTTTTTAAATGAATTAAAGTAAATTGTAATAATTGTAAATTAGTAAATAAATAGTAATTAAGTATATACATTAGTATGTATACTCCATGACCGCGGAGACCATTTCAAGACAGTAATACTATTAAATCAAGCTATATCTGCATAAAGCTATAAAGTGTGACGTCACATTTCCATAATTATTACTTTCAGGCAGTTACATTTAATACGGACATCCAAAAGCAGTCGACCGTCTATAAACGAGTATTATGCTAATTTACCCTCTAGGGTGTCCCCACCCCAAAATAAACCCTAACTCCATAAAATAAGGCCCCTTTTCCAAGCCCCTAGTTAGATATAAACAGATCTTAAGTCCTGAGGGACTCGCTTAGGGTGGTCCTTTTGCGTTTTGTCACTCATTTTAATAAATAAATTTGATGGTCGATTTATTTACTTGGTCTATACTTACTGATAGAAACTTAATGGAGTCTAATCTCTAATTTAGTATAACAAATTACGATATTTCACTTTATTCCGATTCAATAAATAAAAATCAATTTCCCCAAAGTCAACTCATTTACTCACTCAACAATGCAATCAACTCATTTACTCAACAATGCAATGACACATAATGACAGCCAAATTGCTTTTTCATATTAATGTCCAACTCTTTGAAGGAGGTTGTATTAAAAACATGTTGTAACAAGTGTATAACAAACTCTTTATTATTCTATTCTCCTTTATTCTTATGCAATAATAAAAATCAATTTCCCCAAAGTCAACTCATTTACTCACTCAACAATTCAATGACACATAATGACAGCCAAATTGCTTTTTCATATTAATGACCAACTTTATGAAGGAGGTTGTATTAAAAACATGTTGTAACATTAGAATGGACAGTATTACTTACTACTTATCACTAATTTATTTTTTATACAGATAAAACCCCTTGTGGTATCCGGCTGAATAGAATAGTACCACCCTCATTCCATACCGAGGTGTCGTAATAGGCGACTAAGGTAAGTCGACCCGCTGTGTGGTATCCGGCTGAGTAGAATAGACCAACCTCATTTCTTACCGATTTGTCGTAACAGGCGACTAAGGTAAGTCGACCCGCCGTGTGGTATCCGGCTGAGTAGAATAGACCAACCTTATTTCTTACCGAGGTGTCGTTAAAGGCGACTAAGTTAAGTCGACCCGCCGTATGGTATCCGGCTGAGTAGAATAGACCGTTCTCATTCCTCATATCTTAACAAGGCGTCGTTAAAAGCAACTAAGGTAAGTTGACCCGCCGTATGGTATCCGGCTTTGTATAATAGGCCACTCTCTTAACGAGGTGTCGTAAAAGCAGACTAAGGTAAGTTGAACCGCCGTGTGGTATCCGGCTTAGAAGAAAGACAACCTTCATGTCTTAACGAATGTCGTAAAAGGCGATTAATGTAAGTTGACTTCATACAGGCGGCCCGTCGTAAAATAACAATTACAATAAACATGTAACAGCATCTTTTAAATATGTTGTGCCGACCCCACCTAGAGTGGAATAAGTAGCTTTACGTGTTAGCTTGCAGTCGTTATTTGAACATCAGGGACGTGTAGGACTTTTTTTTTGCTATTTACAACCACTGATTATGTGATTTAGGTGTACTTTAGTGATTTTGTCGTGGAATCTATTTCCTGATGATGCTGCGGTTGCGGTGGCTGTGGTGACGTAACCTGCATGTATCAGATATAAAAACGGATCCACTCTACATTTAGCATTATATATATTTTCTATTTTACTTCATCGCAGATTATAGCAAAATAATTTTATTATTACTTTTGAATAATAAGGTTTGTACACTTAAAGTTTGTATACCACGAGTTACATTTATCAAGAGATTTGCATACGTTATGAAAGCTTACGAGTGAATCCGAATGCAAATATTATGCTAATTGCGCCCTTTCAGAGACACATTCCGGAGAGGCGTCATTTGTCACGGATTACCCTATATAAGCTGGAATAGTCAAACTGGGAGACCGTGTGAATTATACAGGGGTCACGGGTTCTAACCTCGACCAGGCACTAATGACTTTTTCCATCAAAACTTATGTCTACTTGAAAATAGCAATTTATATCACTGTTTCCGGCAAAGTAAAACATCGTGAAGAAACCTGTGTAGACTAATATATAAAGCTGAAGAGTTTGTTAGTTTGTTTGAATGATTGATTGTTTGAACGTGCTTATCTCAAGAACTACCTAGTCGATTTGAAAAGTTCTTTCAGTATAAGATAGTAAATTTATCGAGGAAGGCTATTAGCTATATGACACGGTTGCCGTTTTCGTAATATTTTTTATTGCTCCTCTCCTATTCATCTTAGCGTGATGTTATATAGCCTTCCTCGATAAATGGACTATCTTACAATCAAAGAATTTTTCAAATCGGTCCAGTAGTTCCTGAGATTAGCGCGTTCAATCAAACAAACAAACTCTTCCGCTTTATATATTAGTGTAGATACGAAAGTTTGTGAGTATGGATGCAAGTTTGTTACTCTTTCAAGCGAATCCGCTGAACCAATATCGGTGAAATAATGCGCAATTATTCCTTATACACCTGGATAACATAAAGTGCAAAAAAAAAATATCCATTTTAACACCTCGGTTAATTGCCTCTTCAGGTGACAAGAGGGCTGGCTACTTTTTCGCACAAAGAATCAGCTTAGCGATTCAGCGCGGAAACGCTGCCAGCATTCTTGGGACCATTCCATGTGGGCACGATTTGTATAGTCTTAGCGTGTAAGTAATTTAAGATAGATATAACTTGTACATTTTTCCTGTTAATAAAGAAAAAAAATGTAGACATATAGGCAATAGAAACCCTGTTAATTCTACAGGAATAGGGTGACATTGAAAAGCGCCATCTATTATCAACCTATCACACAACAGTCCGAACGAAGTCGCGGGTAAAAGCTAGTTTTGATATCATAAAAAGGTGACCGGGCACTGTTCCCAGGAGAAAACAGGTAGCTCTGAGGGCCGCTCGCAATTATATCGTGGAGGGCAGCGAAAGGGTTTCATAATTAAAACGAAACGGCGCGTAATCCGAGCTTAGAGTCGGGGAAATATGTGAAAATAATTTTGTGAAAATTTTTAAATTTTGCGGCGTCGAGGTTAAAAAGACTTGTTTGTTAAGGGCTTAAATTTAAAATCTATACTAATGTTGTCGCCAATGAATTTCGCTTTGTACTTTATAGCAACACCGTCATGAAACGAGTAGCGCGCGCTTTTGACTGAAATGGTGGCAACACTGTGTCGCCACCTTGTGACCTTTGTTTGTTTGTTGTGTTAGTCCTTGTTCGTCATTCAAGAGAAGAGCATCTCGGAACGGGAATTTGGTATTCCTATTATATCGTGTTATTGTATATAGTGTGCGTTAACACTAATATACAAAAAGCTGTAGAGTTTGATTGTTTCAACGCGCTAATCTCAGGAACTATTGGATCGATTCGAAAAACTCTTTCAGTGTAAGATAGTCCATTTCTCGAGGCTATAGGCTATATAACATCACGCTAAGATGAATAAGGGAGAAGTAGCAATAAAAAATATTGCGAAAACGGCAAAATTGAAAGCTCTCCTTGCGTGCGCTGAGTAAACAGTAAAAGTTATTTAAAAAAAATTATAATCAACTCACAATATCTACATTTTGTGTTCAAAATTTCTACTCAGAAAAAAAATTGTGACATCACGCTAAATTGAATAGGAGAGGAGCAGCAATATAAAATAGCATGAAAACGGCAAAATTTAAAGCTTTCATTGCGTGCGCTGAGTAAACGGTGAAAGTTATTCAACAATCAAGTATTACAAAATTATTCCTCTCTAAAAGTTCTAAATAAATATCCGTGATAGCTTTTAAGGTTTACCTACTTTAACCATTTTTATGGTTATCAAAAGTCTATATTACAGTTTCCATCTTTCCACGCGGGCGGAGCCGCTGGCGATTGCTAGTGTAGATTAAAGCGACTGTTCATTTTTTTTATGTGGATGCATATATCTATCTCGCTTTTGAATCGTCATCTCTACTGCTGGTTTGGTTTGGTGACGACCTATAATGGGTTTTCCTGAAAAAAAAAACATTGAAAATCGCATAATATCGATTTATTACACGACAATTGTCCACGCAAACGAAATCGCCACGAATTCGACACCCCACCGCTCCGCAGATACCACGCGAAGAGAAAACCATTTCTCCCCGGATTATACCCGGGTTTGCAATGATCTACAGAGGTCCCCCTCATAAATTGATATACCCTAGGATTAAGCCAATGGCGAGAGCTTTGTCCATAAGGACTCAACAAAATCCAGGCGCAAGACTGAGAGGAACAGCCCGGGTAAGGAGGTTTGCCTCGAGGCCCGTACCCCAATTGCCTTCGGGCATTGAGAAGAAGACCCTTCGTCGCACGAAATCGCGGGTTAAAGCTAGTACTCTAATAATGCATTATTGGAAAACCAGACGCCGTATAGATAATATCGCAATGCTGATGATATTTGTTTAACAAAATTTACAATATTTTCCAAACACCTCACAGTTGATGAGAAAGCCTCGGTGTGCTATATCTAGAGTAATTGTACCCTTTGTCTCCCAAGACTAACCCCGAATATAATTGCGAACAACCCAACAAAGGGTAATGGAGTAAGTATCACATTTACAGCTATTAATTTCTTTATCCAGCGTTACGTTACTCTCCTTTATATTTACCTCAACATATATATTTAAATTGAAACATACAATTTGACTTACCTCGCCCATAATAAATAATAAATTCATCATCCTCCTGCCGTTATCCCACCATAAGTGGGGTGGGCATATCACCCATCATTACGTTATCATTACGAGCATCATGTTATCACATGATTTGGCTGCGTATTTTACTACCGGCCGCCTGCCTGATGTCGACTTACTTTAGTATTTTACGATACATCGGTAAGAAAGAGGGTGGTATATTTTACTCAACCGGATACCACACGGTGGGTCAACTTACCTTAGTCATCTTTTACGACACCTCGGTTACAAATGTGGTTGGTACTATTCTATTCCCTTTCTTACCGAGGTATGGTAAAATATGACTAAGGTTAGTTGACGTCAGGCACCGGTCGTAAAATACATAGCCAAATCATGTGACATGTTTATAACATGTTGTGCCACCCCACTTAGAGTGGGATAAGGACAGGAGGATCATGAGTTCTATTATAACTTTGTATTACATATGCATAACGTAGATTTTCTGTAAGCGCGAAATAAGGCAAAATAATATTTACATTACTTTTGTATTATGGATCTCTGCTAAGTAATCTATAATTACTAGCAATCGCCAGCGACTCCGCCCGCGTGTAATGATTAAAACCGTAATATAGTCTTTTGATAACCATAAAAATGGTTAAAGTGGGTTAACCTTAAACGCTAGACATATGCTGTCATAAATTTTAATTTAGAACTTTTAGAGGGGAACAATTTTGTAATACATGATTTTTGAATAACTATCACTAAGCGCACGTAAGGAAAGCTTTCAATTTTGCCGTTATCGTACTACTTTTTATTGCTGCTCCTCTCCTATTCATTTTAGCGTGATGTTATATAGCCTATAGTCTTCAGTAAATGGACTATCATACATTTAAAGAATATTTCAAATCGGTTTAGTAGTTTCTGATATTAGCGCGTTCAAACAAACAAACTCTTCAGCTTTATATATTAGTGTAGATATGCATTACATAGTTTTTCTCTAATCGCAAAATTAAGCAAAATATTTACAAAAGTAATGAGAATATTATTTTGCTATAATCCGCGATAAAAGAAAATATATGTAATACTAAATGTAGAGTGTACTATTCGTTCTCATACCTGATACATGCAGAATTTGTAAGAACTCATGCACTACCCGACACCGATGGCACAACAATACACAAGCACTGCACACATTCACCACCACAATCTCAACAATTGTTTCGCCCCGTAACCGGGGTTATATTTTCTTTTATCGCGGATTATAGCAAAATAATATTCTCATTACTTTTGTATTATGGACCTCCGCAAAGTAACGCCTAATTCTATAAATTATTCAAAATATTTACATTACTTTTGTATTATGGAGCTCTGCTAAGTAATGCATAATTATATCAAATACAAATTGCAACGGTAAATACTGTTGTATGCTAAAGGCCTAATCCCGCGGGAATACGGGATCAGATTGAAATTGTTGAACTGTTTGAATGATGCTCGTAATGAGCGGATACGAAATTGAGTGCCGTTGAAATTTGTACCAGAAAATTTGTATGGAAATTATATTCAGGTTTTAAATAGAAAAACGCTGAATTGAAATGCATTTTAGTTTAAATTGAAATATGAAATTCACTTCAAATAATTTATAGAAGTAGGCACGTTTACTAGTTAATTATTTTTCTAGTATAGAATATATGTTTAGAGCAGAAAAGACCAGCCTTTTACGACACCTGTGTAAGAATTTACAGAGGTGTCGTAAAAGGCGACTAAGGTAAGTTGATCCGCCGGGTGGTATCCGGTTGAGTAGAATAGACCACCCTTGAATTATTTGACTGGCTCGTTGGCGCAGTCGGTAGTGACTGTCTTCGGCTCAGCGGGTCGCCGGTTCGATTCCCGCCGAGGACCAACATTTTCTATAAATGAATTAGTTAGTCTTTGAGTCTGGGTGTATATATGTATTTAAGTATGTATTTATAAAATATATAAGTATATATTCACCAGTTGTCTGTCCATAATACAAGTATTAAGTTACTTTGGGGACGGACGACCGTGTGTGTAAGTGTCCTATATATTTATATTTATATTTTTCTAGTATAGAATATGTTTAGAGCAGTAAAGACCATCTTCTTACCGAGGTGTCGTAAAAGGCGACTAAGGTAAGTTGACCCGCCGCGTGGTATCTGTTTGAGTAGAATAGACCACTCTCTTTCTTACCGAGGTGTCGTTAAATACGACAGAGGTAAGTTGGCGTCAGGCAGGCGGCCGGTCGTAAAAACACAGCCAAATTGTGTGACAGCGTGTTTGTAACAGTAGTGCCGACCCCACTTAGAGTGGGATACGGGATGATATGTTTTTCGGACAGCGTTTCTGAACTAAGTTCACATGTATCATAATATACACTGCTATCCGTGCAAATTCAGGGCTGGTTGCTAGTGAAACATAAATTCTAAACAATTATTTCCGCACGAGATTTGCTCCGATGCCGTAATCGAAATTAGAGACGGTGTAAATTATAATTATAATATAAAATGACGTCTTGTATTACGAAGTTAACATAAAAATAATAAAAGCACGTCATATCGCGTAAATGAACCGATGTAAATTAATTAATTTACACAACTTGTCAATTTACTCGATAAGAAATGAGGGTGTCCGAAAAACATATAATACACATATATTTTTAAACAGCAAAACTTGTTTAAAAAGTAATAATATGCTATATTCTTATCTTACTAATATAATAAATGTGAAAGTTTGTGAGTATGGATGTATGTTTGTTACTCTTATACGGCGAATCCGCTGAACCAATATCGATGAAATTTGGCACAATTATTCCTTATACACCGGGGTACCATGTAGACTATAGAAATCCTGTTAATTCTATAGAAATAGGATAACATTATAAAGCGCCATCTTTTCTCAACCTATCAACAAAAAAAAAATCACGCGACATTAATCCACGCAAACGAAGTTACGGGTAAAAGCTAATACTTGATACTTTATCAAGAAGACAAAATAGAAAAGCTTTGCAGTTTTGTCGTGGAGTCATTCTCCTGATGTTGTGCTGAGTTTGTGATAGTGAACGTATGTAGTGCTTGTGTATTGTGGTGGAGGTGGAGGTTTGTGCATGTTTTTCTACGAATCCTGCATGTATCGGGTATGAAAACGGATAGTCCACTCTACATTTAGCATTATATATATTTTCTATTTAATTGCGGAAAAAGCAGGCAGAAGGTAGATACATTCTGTTGTTGGTGAAAATACTATAATATACTCCGAGGTATATTTATATTTAACTATGTATTTCAAAATTATCTACTATATAAAAATAAGTCGGGTTTTCCTTCCTGACGATATAACTCCAGAACGCACGAACCGATTTCCACGGTTTTGCATTCGTTGGAAAGGTCTCGGGCTCCGTGAGGTTTATAGCAACGAAAATCTAGGAAAAATTTCAATAGAAAAGCGGGAAAATCATTTTTTAAATACAGCGCCATATCAAAACTACTGGATCAATTTTAATCATTTTTTTTACACTGACTGACATGGGATACATATTTTATACCCGTGCGAAGCAGGGGCAGGCCGCTAGTATAAGTATATATTCACCGGTTATCTGTCACCTATAACACAAGTAATTTTTTAACTAAGTCCCCAAAATAAGTAACACAAGTTACTTATTTTGGGGACGAACGACAGTGTGTGTAAGTATCCTAAATATTTATTTATATTTATAGGTCTCACAGAGCAATGACAAAATGATACTAGTATATCTAGTATCATTTTGTCATAATTTTGAAGAGATCTGCTTGCAAGCAGCAATTTTCCGAAGAAGAAGTAAATTTGACGATTCAAAAGCACTTGTTTACTTCAATGAAAAATATACTGGATTTAAATACACTTAAATCTAAAAAAATCATTGAAGTGTGGTAATGGTCTACTATGATAAAGAGCTAAATGTTTTCATTTTTTCAACAAAGCTATGACATTGAGGGAAACAGCGCGATCCGCGGCCCTGAGAGGCGCAACATTTACATAATATTCGCGTTTAGATTTACTTCGGTGGCGCCTTTGTGAATATTACACGCGGAGCGCTCGCAGTTTGATCGAAATCTCTGCTCACATCAGAGACACATACATACTAGAGTAGCAGTACTTTATATTGTAATGAAGTATTGGGAATCTTCTCGAATACCCGCGTTATGAAATAAAAACGCGTAAGTCTGACCGCAGCCGTATACGCGCAATGGGATGGCGGCCTTGAAACGCGCAATGAGATAGTGGCCTTGAAATGCGCAATGGGACCGCGGCCCTGAAACGCGCAAAGGTACGCGGCTTTGAAACTCGCAATGGGACCGCGGCCTTGAAACGCGCAATGAAACAAGCAATGGGACCACGGCGTTGAAACGCGCAATGAAACAAGCAATGGGACCGCGGCCCTGAAACGCGCAAAGGTACGCGGCTTTGAAACGCGCAATGGGATCGCGGCCTTGAAACTTGCAAAGGGACGAGGCCTTGAAACGCGCATATCGTACAGCGGCCTTGAAACACACGTTGATTCGTGTCACGTATGTCGTGGCCGATCGTAAAATATGTGACTACATGTTTATAACATGTGCCGACCCCACCACGGATAAGGGCAGGAGAGTGATGAAATAAATTTTTTTAATTTGAAATATTTAAAAATGTAAAAAAGTTGGTTTTGAAAAAAAATAAAAGATTATATGGATCATAGATATAAAACTGAGAGCATATAAAACCTTTTCCTTCTTATGTTTTCTGATCAGTATTCTCATTAACATGGAAGAGTCTTTTCCCCAAATCTGGTTTATTGACACGTTAAATTCACTCACAATTTTTACAACGTAAAAACTCTCCATACAGAATCCCTCGCCACGCCCTTAGCGCTGATATTACGAGATTTATCAAAGTCAACCCGACCCTCAGCGACTGTCGTGTCGTTAACACCCTTGGGACCTCAAGGAAACTGCGATTGTATTGTTTTAAACCGCCCCTAAAGTTTCTGACAAAACAAAAGCGTAATATAAGCCAACAGTTAAAAAAAGTAATAATGTAATTATAGGTATTAGTAATAATCATAAAATCAATCTAGGTACACCATCATTCTCCTACCCTTATCCCACTCTAAGTGGGGCATAACATGTTATAAACATGTTGTAACATGATTTGTACGTTTTTTACAACTAGCCGCCTACCTGACGTCGACATACCTTAGTTAGATGTTATGACACCTTGGTAAGAAAGAGGGTGGTCTATTCTACTCAACCAGATACCACACGGTAGGTCAACTTACCTTAGTCGCCTTTTACAATACAGTAAGAAATAACGGTGGTCTATTCTACTCAACCAGATATCACACGGCGGGTCAACTTACCTTAGTCGCCTTTTACGACACTTCGGTAAGAAATGAGGGCAGTCTATTCTACTCAGGCGGATACCACACGTCGGGTCGACTTTCCTTAGTCGTATTTTACAACACCGCAATAAGAAATGATGGTGGTCTATTCTATTCAGCCTTCCCACAGGGCTTTATAACAAAATAAAGTAATCCGGTAATTTATAAAAAACAAAGATAATATTGTGTAAAAACACATTTTACACATCCGTAACAAAAGGTTGAAAATCAATACCTTAGAGCAGCTGGAAATAATTAAACTAAACAACACACTAATTAACGAACAGATAAACGTTATAAGTTTGCTACACGTGTTCAAAGACAAAGTAAACTAAATGGTGGGAGATTTAACTCGGTACTATATAACTCTGCTTGCTTGGGTATTGCTTAAATTTGCGATTTTGTCGTGAAGTCTATCTCCTGACGATGCTTCGGTTACGGGGCGAAGCAATTGTTGAGATTGTGGTGGTGTGTGCAGTGCTTGTGCATTGTTGTGTTATCGGTGGCGGGTAGTGAATGAGTTTTAAAAAATTCTGCATGTATCAGAACGAATAGCACACTCTACATTTAGCATTACATATATTTTCTTTTGTGTGCTGTGCTGTGATAGCGATCTTTCCAGGAAGTCACGGGTTCAAACCCGGCAGACACCAATGAGCTTTTATGTTAAAACTTATGTGTCTAATTGATAATTGCAATTTATCACACGGTTTTCGATGAAAACATCGTAAGGAGACCTGCATATCTCTAGAGAATTCTGGAGATATGTGTAACCTACCAATCCGTATTGGAGCAGCGTGGTAGGTCTTAGCTCCAACGATATCTCAAAAAATGGAGATAAGAGGCCTATTCCCATTAGTGGGAGAGTAACAGGCCGCTACTTACTTATATTTTATTTTGTCGCGGATTATAGCAAAATAATATTTTCATTAGTTTTGTATTGTGGACCTCTGCAAAGTAACGCCTAATTCTATAAATTATATTATGGTGTTCTATCGCTTTGTCAGCCTGAAAACAAAACGGTCCAAGTAAAAATATCTTTAGTTTTTTCCATCTAATTCAATTCCATACTTTTAGCTTTCTTTTCACCTTTTAACGGAATTAAGCCCATTTTTCTCGTTAACGAGGCCCCTTTCAAGACTTTCTCGACGAGTATTTCGAGTTTGCATTTAATTTAACGAAAAAGTTAACTCATAAGTTCATCGTATTTATTCTTCGGGTAAACTTTTCTTAGTATTATTCCTTTTACATATTATAATATATTCGAGACTCAGATTTAATTTATAGAATTTATAGAATTAGGCGTTACTTTGCGGAGATCCATAATACAAAAGTAATAATAAAATTATTTTGCTATAATCCGCGATGAAGTAAAATAGAAAATATATATAATGCTAAATGTAGAATGGACAATCGGTTATCATACCTGATACATGCAGGAGTCGTAAAAACACATGCACAAACCTCCACCACCGCCACCACGATACACAAGCACTATATACGTTCACTATCACAAAATCGGTTCAACCCCACCATTTATTTTATTTTGCCTGCGAACAAGTGTAAGAAGCTTGAGCTAGAAACATTTATCTGATCGTTAATGAGGGTGCCATTGTTGTTTTATAATCTCGATTTGTTCGCAGATGTTTACTACTCACATTTACTTTTCTAATGACTGACATAAACTTTTGTAATTACAGTGAAAAACATTTTTAATTTGAATTTGTACTGTTTTGTTTCTTAATAGTTAGAGAATACAGGAATGTTTTTCATTAATTTTTATGTTAGACTTGTAAAAGCTTATTCTGTACCATATTTAATCATTATTGCATTAGCGGCGCAAGAAACTCGGCGGTTGCTCGTTTCAACATTACTTATAACTAGTTACATTAAGTCATTACTATCTTGTACAGGGTCGGACTGTAGCTATATCCACGCATTCTTATCATCTAAATAATCCTCAAAAGTATAGTAGATTTTTTGTATCAGCCTCTCTTTAGTAGTGGCAAATCTAAAATTGATTGCGGAATTTTATTATAGAATCTTATACCCAAACCCACAAACGACTTACGTACTTTTGCAAGGCGCAAAGCAGGAACCGCAAGCTTATGTCGGTTCCTACTTTGTCTATTATATTCATCAACTAACTATAACTCTTTATATTTTTCATCATCATCCTCCTGCCCTTATCCCACTTTAAGTGGGGTCGGCACAACATGTTATAAATATGTGTGTCATGTCATGCTGTCACATGATTTGGCTGCATGTTTACGACCGGCCGACGACACCTCGGTAAGAAAGAGGGTTGTCTATTTTACTAAACCGGATACCACACGTTGGGTCCACTTACCTTAGTCGCCTTTTACGACACCCCGGTAAGAAATGAGGGTGGTACTATTCTACTCATCCGGATACCACACGGTGGGTCAACTTACCTTAGTCGCCTTTTACGACACCTCGGTAAGAAATGAGGTTGGCCAATTCTACTCAGCCGGATACCACACGGCGGGTCGACTTACCTTAGTCGCCTTTTACGACACCTACGTTAAGAAATGAGGGTGATACTATTCTATTTAGCCGGATACCACACGGCCAAACTCTTTATATAATAAAAAATATTAAATTACTTAAAACGATAATAAATAATAATTCGAATTCCTAAAAGTAAGTCATACACGTTATATAAAGCTGAGAAGTAATATTTTGAACTATAGCTAAATTGTAAGATTATAATCTGCAAATATTAAGACAATCGCTTCAATAATCGAGTCGAAACCAATTTACATTAACAAAGATGCCTAATTGCAGATTTGGTTACCCAAAACCGCTGTTAAGTTATTCATTACATCGAAACAGATTCAATGTAATGTGTTACGTAAATAATATAGTCTACTGCTTTCGGTTTACACAGATCTATCGTTAATTTGAAATCGCGCGATAAGCTTGATCTAAAACCCGTACTTTGCTTTCTCGAACGTACTACGTTTTTAATTTAAGGTAACCGTTTATAGAATTAGGCGTTACTTTGCGGAGATCCATAATACAAAAGTAATAATAAAATTTTATTATTACTTTTGTTTTAAGGTAACCGTTTTATATATCCTCCTGCACTTATCCCACTCTAAGTGGGGTCGGCACAACGTGTTATAAACATGCTGCAACATGATTTGACTGCGTTTTTACAACCGGCCGAGAGGGAGGAGAAAAATTGATCTAGATAAGTTTTATTTAAAAAAAAGTTGTTTTATACCTGTTTTCGGGATTTAAAATTTTTTTGAAATTTACGTTCAATACAATCACAATTTTTCGCTGTCAAAAGTAAAGTCATGGTGGTTCATTTGGGGAACGGGCGGTCTAGAGAGGTGAAAATACCTAGGATCGAGCCCCCACCTGCCCTATTATTTTTCCATTTTTCTTTTCAATTTGCCACTTGTCTGTCACCCATAACACAAGTATTAAGTTACTTACTTTGGGGACGGACGACTGTGTGTGTAAGTGTCCTATATACTTTTTATTTATATTTATAGGTATTTCTATTTATTATATTTATAATAATATATAATATTTCTATTTATTTATATTTATAGGTCTCGCAGAGCATATATTTATTATTATTTTTTTTTACATCATTTCAAAAATTACCGAGCAAGGCTCGGTCACCAAGGTGCTACTATAATAAACCTAGCTAATAAAAAGTTTTTACTTAAGTTTAAATAAATATGTCGTACATGAATTTACGTCTAAATTAAAAATAATAATACCTTCCTACACGTGGTAGTGGTCACGAATCACTCTAATCGTAAGATTTTTGTGACATTAAAACGAGTTTTTTGTAAATAAACGAAGGGATTTACGTAAAAGATGTCTCATTTTCGCGACGACAGTGTCAGATTGAGGCCCTTTTATTCTAAAACGCGCCGGGTTTTCGTTTTAATTGACTTTTGCGGCTTAGCTTTATGACGGCTTTTATTTTAAGAGATATTTTTGAGTGCGGTTAATGGATAATACAAGTTCAGCTATGGGGTTCAAGGGGAACATCGCGAATGCTTTACTATTTAGCATTTTGCTCACTTACCAACATTTAATAAAAAAATTAAAGAAAAATATTTAAGTATATATTCACCAGTTGTCTGTCACCCATAACACAAGTATTAAGTTACTTACTTTGGGGACGGACGACCGTGTGTGTAAGTGTCCCATATATTTATTTGTGTATTTATTTTCTTGCGGAATATTTTTCGTATTTAGTCGCAGTTACAATTTATACTAGATCTTTGTTGCTATTACAGCAGTTAAAAAAGCTGTTAAAGAGAGGCTGATACAAAAAGCCTACTATACTGTTGATGATTATTTAGATGATGAGAATGCGTAGATATAGCTACCGTCCGACCCTGTACAAGATAGTAATGACTTAATGCAACTAGTTCATCATCCTCCTGCCCTTATCCCACTTTAAGTGGGGTCGGCACAACATGTTACAAACATGTTGTCATATGATTTGGCTACGTATTTTACGACCGGCAAACTGCTTGACGTCAACTTACCTTAGTCGTATTTTACGACACCTCGGTAAGAAAGAGGGTGTTCTATTTTACACAACCAGATGCCACACGGTGGGTCGACTTACCTTAGTCGCCTTTTACGACACCTCGGTAAGAAATGAGGGTGGTACTATTCTATTCAGCCTGATACCACACGGCGTAGAAAGCTTGCTGTACTGTTAAGGACTATTTAGATGATATAGCTACTATCCGACCCTGTACAAGATAGTAATGACAGAGTAACTAGTTATAAGTATTATTTTGAAAAGAGCAACCGCCGAATTTCTTGTAGGCTCTTCTCGGTAGGAACAGCTTTCCGAAGCAGTAGAGTTGACGATTCAAAACCACTTATTTACAAGTTTAATGAACAAAGAAAATTTTGAATTGAATTTAAAATATAATGTGTAACATATTAGAGTGGTTACGAGAAATTACAGTTACAAAAACGAAACAGATGAAATGTATTAGAAATTAGTATAATTTCGCTATCAAGTATAATCTGTATCACAGTTGCAAACAAAACCACATCGTTATCGGTAACGCACAGTAATTCATTAGTGATTGTGAAGTTCAATAGTTCATTAGTATTAGTTCGATGGCAGAGTCTGTTTCCATTTTAACACAAACACTATAATGCTATCATATAATATTTTGCGACGCAGTATTTAGAATCGTTCAGAATACTTATAAATCTATACCAATATTTAAAGCTGAGGAGTTTATTTGATTGTTTAATTGATTGATTGTTTGGACTTTCGCTAATCTCAGGAAATACTAAACCGATTTGAAAAATTCTTAGATTGTAAGATAGTCCATTTATAGAACTTAACCCTCTTTAATTATTTTTATGGTTATCAAAAGACTATATTATATTACGGTTTTAATCTTTTCACGCGGGTAGAGCCACTGGCGATTGCTAGTGTAGAATAAAGCGACTAGCTTTTGAATCGTCAACTCTTCTGCCGGTTCGGAAAGCTGTCGTACGAAACTGTCTTGTATGAAAATAGCACTTGCTCAAACACGCACTAATTGTCACCGCACGTCCACTCTCGTCAGCGGCTCTGTTGTTACTGACGTGGTGCGCTTGAGACAATGTAAGATTTCGTTTACATTATTACTATTATGTTGGGGACTTCGTTTTATAATGAACTAGTGGCCCACTCCGGCTTCGCACGGGTATAAAATATATAGCCTATGTCACTCGCTAGTGCGTTATAAATAAAGGCAAACTTGGTCTCCAATTTGTGCACACGTTGCGTTCTGACCGCGGCCTTGAACCGCGTGCTCGGTTTGAGACATCAACCGGGTCCGATTTGGGCAGTTTTTATATAAAAAGCGAGGTTTCTACGTGAACTTTCAACAGTCCAATATAGTCCTCCAAAGCGCGTCGCTTTAAACCGAGGTCCGGCCTCACAGGAGGCACCCTCAAGGCGACGTTCCCAGGATCTCAACCCCCGGCGATGCTTCTGCGCTCGCCCATCCTCCTTCGTGGCTAACAGCCTTAGTTAGTGTCCGAGAAAAAAAAGAAAAAAAAAAGTGGACTAGCAATTTGCCATTGATAGTGAAAGCTATACTGAAGAGATGTTAGAATACAGGAAGGTATTCAGAAGATATAGTTGAAGTAACCGACTCTAGCGCGGTTTTTCTTTATACAAAAAGTCTAGTGCTTCGCTACGATTTCGCCTGATGGAAAGCGAAAGGTGTAGCCTAAGGTGGACCGCGCTTTCTTGCTACGTATTTTACGACCGGCCGCCTGCCTGACGTCAACTTACCTTAGTCGTATTTTACGACACCTCAGTAAGAAAGAGCGTGGTCTATTCTACTCAACCGGATACACACGATGGATAAACTTAGTCCTTAGTCGCCTTTTACACATCTGTAAGAAATGAGTGGTCTATTCTACTCAATCCTTATTAATAATAACACCTAAAAATGCGCCACCTTTTAACTAGAGTTTGTAGTTTTGTCTAGCTTTGAAAGCTCGTGTCGTCCCAAACAACGCGAACGGTTAAATATTAGCATATTATGATAGTTTTTCGTCGTTCTATTGAAAACCTTTTCATTTTACGAGGGGTTCAACAAAACGCTCCTTATCAGTATATAAATGATAGAGCCCAGCGAACTGCGTTTATATTGCGACAATAAAATATTGCTAAATAAAATATTATGTATATTAATACACAGATTAAAAATGTAGATCAAGTAACAAAAATATATTATAACAAAAATATTTGTCCTTTATATTTATTCTTTAAATAAGAAAAGATTTTATCAATAGTCTTTCAATTTATTTTTTTAATAAATCTTCAACTCCGCGCATAAATTACGACTACGTCACATCTGACGTAGTATGATTTATGAGAGTGGGAACTATTAGCGTCATTACGCTAATAGTTCCCACTCTCCTCCTCGCACCGCACTTCACCTCTCCGCCCGTCACCACACCTCAACACAGCTATCTTTACGTCTCTATGCTACAACTTCCGACTACCTCCTATTGCTTCCGCTACAATATTTAACTAAAATATGAGACTTAGTATTTCACACGTATCCAGTTTACGAACAAGATAAAAATCTTAGTCTTAAAATCTAAAATTTTAAGTGAACAACTGTCTTAACACATGTTAAGACGAAGATAATGAAGGTTAATTTATTATTTTTCTTAATGTGCATTGATTCTAATTAATGTTTATATAATACATTACCCAGACGTGCGTCTCTATAACTCAGTGTTTTTTTGCTTCTTTTGCGATTGTTTAATTTTAATTTAGTGTTTACTTCTACGATGTTCATTTAAATTACATAATGTAAATGATCAAAATGATGCTGAAAAAATCGAGGTAACTAAAGTATATAATTTGATAAGAATTAGTTCAGTATTCATCTAAGCCGCTTACCAAATACCGTACTATATTGTTTTAGAACTTGGAATAGGTACCTATAGCAGTTACCCTTAGAAGAAATATCGCTCATGAGCTGCGATAGTGGCATAACTTAAAAAACTAGGAATAGGAATGTAAATAATAAAATCCACATCTTTTTAGCAGCAATACTAACAGAACTCATAATTCAATATTAGGGCGTTCGTTTAAGCAAACTCAAGCATTTTTACTCATTTTTCTTAGATATGAAAACTTTTAACCCATTTATCTCTAAAAATGATACTTTGAGTTGTGCCATTATTGTAGCTCATGAGAGATACACCATTGGCATAATTTTCCAAAATTTTCAACATTAATTATTAATAATTAAGTCACATTTAAATGAATTTACACATAACGTTAACAAATTATACACGTAAACCTTCGTCGTGAATTCATTTGATTATTGGCGAAAACCGCATGTTGTATTTGAGTTTATCGCAAACAGACATACAGACACCGCGAAAGACTACATTTTGTTGATTATATTAAATTAAATTGTAATTTTTTTACATATTATTTTTTTAATAATATATAATTTAGTCGTGTTGTAAACGGTATCCTACACGTAATTGATTCTCGCCGTTTTGTACTACACCGAATACGGGCAGGGGGGGGCGGTTATGATTCTGTGGGAGATTTATGGGTTGGGAGCGAGCTGGATGGGTTTATGGGATTATGTCACCAACTGCCATGGGTGTAGTGATTCAGGGAATATTGGTACAAGTGTCTTTAGATATCTCCAGGAATATCTTAGAACAACGTGTTTATAACATGCTGTGCTGACCCCACTCTGGATGGGATAAGGGCAGGAGGATGATGATTCAAATTCAAATTCAATTTTTTTTGTTCAAATAAACTTGTAAGCATTTCAATCGTCAATTCTACTGCTGGTATGGAAAGCTGTTTCTACCGAGAAGAGCCAGTAAGAAATTCGGCAGTTGCTCTTTTCGACATAATGTTTATAACTAGTTATTACATTAAGTCATTACTATCTTGTACAGCGTTGAAGAGTAGCTATATCCACGCATTCTTATCATCTAAATAATCCTCAACAGTATAGTAGGCTTTTTGTATCAGCCTCTCTTTAATAGTGTTTTTAAACTGCTGTAATGGCAAAGCTAAAATTGATTGCGGAATTTTATTATACAATCTTATACCCAAACCCACAAACGAGTTACGTACGCAAGGCGCAAAGCAGGAGCTGCAAGCATTCATAACATGTAAGTAATCCTCAATAAAATAGTACGCTTTCTGTATCAATCTCCTTTAAATAGTTTTCTTTAATCGATGGAACGAGCTATGCTCGGAGTATCTCTACGTGATCAAATCAGAAATGAGGAGATCCGTAGACGAACCAGAGTCACCGACATAGCTCATCGTATCGCGAATCTGAAGTGGCAATGGGCGGGGCACGTAGTACGTAGAACCGATGGGCGTTGGGGTCCTAAGGTGCTGGAATGGCGACCTCGCACTGGAAAGCGCAGCGTTGGTAGGCCGCCAACGAGGTGGACTGACGACCTCAAAAAGGTCGCGGGGAGCCGCTGGATCCAAGCGGCACAAAATCGTGGATTGTGGCGATCCCTTAAGGAGACCTATGTTCAGCAGTGGACGTCCACCGGTTGAGAAAGAAGAAGAAGAAGAAGAATCGCCGTTTATGATGATCTTTAAGCAGTGTTATCAATATGTAATAGAATAAATAATGAATTTTCGCCACGCTTCCACGATGTTTGCATTGTAATCAGCTCGGCTTGTAAATTCAAAATGTGAATTAACAAGAGCGTCTCAAATATTTACGGAAATTAATCACTTAATTTCATTAGCGTCATAAATTTAGCTTAGCAATCTCCTTGCAGATTATAACAAATTTCTGTAACGCTTCAATTAATGATATTTAAATCAAACAACCTTAAGGGTTACCTGGGGTACCTGGGTGACCGAATAAAAAAAATAAAAATGCGTCGTATGACATATGGGAATCGAACCTAGATTTTGAATTTTTGTGGTTCGCGCGTTACCATTGGGCTGTCACAGATTTGCATTTGACAGCTAAAAATTTCATTTACTTTTTTATTCGTATTTTAGCAGTTTTTATAATGCCCAAAAACAGGGATAAAACGAGATTTTTTAATAAAACCTAGCTAGATAAATTTTTCTCCCCCAAAATATGTAGAGGACACATTGAATATCAGGAAAATCGTTGGAGCCGTTTCCGAGATTCCGACAATATATTTATACATACATACAAGATTAACTCATTTAAATATTAAACATTATTCAAGTAAACTTGTAAACAAGTAAGTTTTTTTCTGGTTCTTCTCGGTAAGAGTAACATTCCGAACCAGTTGTAGCTTCATTATATTGATCCTTGACGATTCAAAAGTGCTTGAAAGAACTTATTTGAATAAAGATTAATTTAATTTGATTTGAGTGTATCGATAAAAACAATTTAAAAAACAAAACATAATCGCAATTTGTTTTGTCCCAGTAATCAAATTAGAGAAATTGTAATCAGTACTAATGAATACTGATGTAATACATAGTAGAAACACTGTTAGTACACCCATTAGTCACCCATATTGAAGCCATGAAGATAGGATTAGCCACACTATTTGACGCAACCAACTTAACATACAGTTCTTATCGATTGTTCCGCGGTAAGAGATGTGTAAGGAATTATTTGTGTTTCATATCTTCTTGAGATTATTCTGCTTCGTCTTAAACAACGATGGTATGTAATATATTTAAAATATAAATATAATATATAATAAAAAAATAATCGTAAATTTTACAGCTCTCTTTGAGCCTGTACAAGACAGTAACGTCTGAATGTAAATAGTATTAAGAATTATATGTTTAAAAGAGCAACCGCCGAGTTTCTTGCTGGCTCTTCTCGGTAGGAACAGCTTTCCGAACCAGCAGTAGAGTTGACGATTCAAAAGCACTTGTTTAAAAGTTTATTTGAATAAAGAATATTTTGAATTTGAATTTGAATTTACATATAATTGAAAAATTATACATAAGCAGCTAAGCCGCTGTCATAACTAGTCGATTATAATATCATAAGTACTTGGTTGATCGAGCCTTGCTCGGTAATTTTTTGCAAAATAAAAAAAACTTAAAAAAAAGAAAAAATTATCGGGTAAGTGGGTATGGCTTAAATCTTTAAAACTACGCAACAGATTTATCAAAATAATGTACTAAGTATTTGTACACCTTGAAAAGGTCTACAGAAAACTTCGCGATTGTATATGTCTACCTCTTACCCACAATAGCATTGTCATTTACTTTTTACGAAAAATAATGCCTTATTTTCGAAGCAATTTTTATATAAAACAGCATTTATCCTTATCCAATTAAGTACCTTAAATAAATTGTTGATTTAATATAGATCAATATGGCGTTTACAGCATGTAATTTAAGTGAACATTTTCGGAGATATTACAGATTTAAAATGCCGTGAGGAGGCCGCGCTTCACCCTATAGCACTGCGAATTTAGCAGCTATATGTCGCTCTTTTAAGAGTTTGCTTAATGACAAGAAAGCTGTTGTTTATAAAGGCATTCTGTAATTAATTGTAAAAATAAAATACATAGGGAAAATAAATGTAAAAAGTAAATAAGTAAATATGTAGTATATGAATTTAGATATTCCAAAGATAGCAGGAAATCTTCTAGGTATAGGGAGAGGGGAATTGTTTTTCTCCAAATTTAACGCGTGCGGGCCACGGGCAGTAATGAATAAATCATAAGTACTGGATCGATTTTAATTATTTTTTTCACTGAGTAACATAGGCTATATATTTTATACCCGTGCGAAGCAGTGGCAGGCCGCTAGTATTAAATAAATGATACACCACATTAAATACACCAGCCCTAACATAAACGTTGTACAAACGATGAAATATCGCCTCTCACTGAGTATCCCTCAAATCGCAAAACAACAGCCATCAATAACTGTATTCCCATCAAATAAATATTCCCCTCAAATGGATATTATTTCTAATAACTTCGGGCTTTTTATTGAAACGTTTCACGAACACTTTTTATTAGCTTTTCACTTCACAATCTTTGGAATCAATTTAGTTAACAGATTCTTAGTATGTTTGTTGAACTAGCTTTTGAACGACTTCTGCTGATAAAAAACCTGGCACTTTTAACTATACTTTGACCCAGTAAATGAAGCAATTATTATCGACTAGCTTTTGCCCGCAACATCGTTTGCGTGGACTGTTGTGATAGGTTGATAATAGACGGCGCTTTTTAGTGTCATCCCATTCTTGTAGAATTAACAGGATTTCTAGGCATTATTGGCTTTTTGGCTGTTTTTTATACGCTATATACTAGTATAATTTGTATGTGTTTATGTAACATACTTCTTGGTATAACTTTGACTTATTTTAATTCGTACTTTGTAGACATATGTTACTCAGGTGTATAAGGAATAATTGTGCTAAATATCATCGAAATTGGTTCAGCGAATTCTCCGTGAAAAAGGAACTTTCAACTCATACTCGCAAATTTTCGCATTTTTAATGTTAATAGGATAAAACAATTCGGAAAGTTTTCCTTTTTACCTATTAAAACAATTTAAATTCAAAATATTCCTTACTCAAATAAACTTTTAACAAGTGCTTTTGAATCGTCAACTCTACTGCTGGTTCGGAAAGCTGTTCCTACCGAGAAGAGCCAGCAAGAAACTCGACGGTTGCGCTTTTCAAAACATAATTCATGTATTTTAAAAAGATCTTTTCGGCGGTTGCTCTTTTTAAAATATAATTTTTGTGTATTTTTAAGATCCTGCACGTATCGTATATAAAAATGAATAGTCCACTCTACATTTAGTATTATATAATTTCTATTTACTTAATCACGAATTATAGTACAATAATTTCATTATTACTTTTGATCCAGTTAGCCAAAAACAATATTCGCAGTTATCCTACAAACAGATATATCGATCTAACAATAGACAATTTGTCAAATCTCTCGCACTTACTTTTACAAACAATCGCCTCGTCCCGAGCATCGATCAGCGACCGAACAACAAAGTCATCAATAACATTTCCATCACATAAATATTCGTCAACTGCGAAATTGATATTGCTTGTGATACTTTCAGATTTTTGAGTTTTCATTACGTGTCATCATCCTCTACCATTATCCCACTCTAAGTGGGGGCACAAAATGTTCTTGTTCTTCCATTCTCCTCTATCATTCGTCAACTCTGGTGCCACTCCTTGAACATGCATATCATTTTTCACACTAACCATCCATCTTTTTTTCGCCCATTCACCCATTATTATTATTATGCTTTTTAGTTTTTTTTATTTTGTTTTTATTACGTGTATGGCTTCATTATGAAATCATCATTCTTATCGCCAATGACTTCCGCTTTGTAGCATAGCAACACAGTCATGAAACAAGAGTATCGCGCCCTTTATGATTAAAATGGTGGCAACACTGTGCCGTTGTTGTTTCCGGTGGAGTCTTTTTATTGCTAAAACGTAGTTAGTGGCATTCAGTCTTTGCTTACTCAAGAGAAGTGTATCTCGCAACGGGAATAGTGGTATTCTATTATAACGTGTTATTGTATAGTGTGTGCGTTAACATCATCCTCCTGTCCTTTTTCTACTCTAATTGGGGTCGGCACAACATGTTATAAACATGCTGTCACATGATTTAAATATGATTTGATTGTGTATTTTACGACCGACCCAGGCGGTCGGTCGGTCTGACGTCAACTTACCTTAGTCGTGTTTTTCGACACCTCGGTAAGAAAAGTGGGTGGTCTGTTCTATTCAGTCGGATACCACACCGTGGGTCAACACATCAGTTCGAAATGATGGTGGTTTATTCTACTCAGCCGGATACCACACGGCGGGTTGACTTACCTTAGTCACCTTTTACGACACCTCGGTGCGAAATTAGGATTGTTTATTCTACTCACCCGGATACCACACGGCGGGTCGACTTACCTTAGTCACCTTTTACGACACTTCGCTAAGAAATGAGGGTGGTCTATCCTACTGAGCCGGTTACCACACGGCGGATCAACTTACCTTAGTCACCATTTACGACACCTCGGTAAGAAATGAGGGTGGTTTATTATACTCACCCGGATACCACACGGTGGGTCGACTTACCTTAGTCGAGTTTTACGATACCTCGATAAGAAATTGGGTGGTCTATTCTACTCAACCGGATACCACACGGCGGGTCAACTTACCTTAGTCGCCTTTACGACACCTCGGTAAGAAATGAGGGTAGCCTATTCTACTCAGTCGGATACCACGGCATAGAATTCTCCATTACATATTACTTTGAATAGATTCACAAGATTAACATCAAAATTTCCCTTCCAGTTAAATCTCCCAAAGGTCTTTTGACACCAGGATGTTTGGAAAACTACCACCGGATATTTGTTTTGAAAACCGTACCACCTCGCCACTACCAATACCATCATGAGATTCTTGCTGGCGAGGAGAATTCTTCTACGAAAGAAATTGATGTAAGATTTATCATGCTCTCAAAGATTTTAGCTTAATTTGTTTACCTCTCCTGAAAGAGCGTTTAAATTAAGTTTCAAGAATACATTTTTACGTAAGGCATAACAAACAATTGAAAGTTATATAAATGAATACTTGGATATGAAACCCTTCTAGCTTCCAATAAAAGATTGACCACAGACTTTCTTTCCGATTCTACTCGGTAAGAGCAATATTCTTTGCTAATCAATATTTCACTAATTCCACATTTTTCTTCTTTGAAGAAAATGTTTATGGCTCAACACACTGTTTCAAAGCGGCTTAGTAGGTTACACATATACCATATATTCTCTTTACATTTCCATGTTTCCCATCAATATTTTCCTCTACCAAACAATTTGTTATTAGGCACTCAAGTTGTTATTATATGTTGTCAAGTATTAGACTCTCAGGTCATTACATTAAATGGTCAAATGATCTCTCATCAATAACTTTATGTTTATTTATATCTTCTTGACGATGTTCTACTTTATCCAGTTCCGTTGGAGGATCGTGGGTGGCCAGAAGATCTCCATCGAAGACGCGCCTTACCAGGTCATGTATGGCAAATATTGCGGCGGTTCTCTCATCGCTCCTAACTGGGTCATCACTGCAGCTCACTGTAAGTAAGTAACATTATATAGTTCAAGGTAAATTTAAAAAATAATACCATGGCAAAATGAACTAGGGATTTTTTATAAAAAAATCTTTGACCTAATGAAAGATTCATTTGGTCCCTTATGGATGTTTAAATCAGACGGCAGCCGTAACGTGTTAGGCATCAGTCACTTATGAAGATTTTAGGGTAATGGCTCATAAAATTGTTTGGACACTGTTCACATCCTTATGTAGTTTAGGATCCTAAGTAGATTCTATGTTTGTCACGGACTTTTTAAGTCTTACAAGCTACTGAATGTATGTTCTCGTACATAAAGAGCGTACTTTTGTTGTGTTCACGGACTCCAGACTCCGACAACCTGGCAATAGGAATTCCGGAAACTATTATGCTAAACACATTTGACTGCATTAGTGGTTATGCGGGGAAACTTCTTAATGAAACTTGTATATATTTGGTGAATTTCTGGGATACGTGTAGGTAACATTGTAAGTAAAGAAGCAGCATTGTAGGTAAATCCTTCTCTCTAGAAGAAGATAAGACACTTTTACTCAGTTATTAGTAACACACTATCACTTTGCGTTGCAAATTTTTTTAGTAAGTTAACAATATATTTTCAGAGAAAAGGAGCCATTTGTTTATGCTGGTTCAACACTTCGAAGTGAGACAAAACCCTACACCATCTGTGCCCACTTCACTCATCCTGCTTGGAACACGTCTAAGGCTCATTCCCATGATTTTGACTACCAGCTTTTATTATTGGAAAACCCGATTCCGGTCGGCAGTATCTCAAGACCTATTGCTATTGGAAGCAAAAGTGATATTCAGCCAGGAGTTATGGTGTCTATAAGTGGATGGGGACATCTGGAGTATAAAGTAAAAAATTTGAATACTACTAAGATTAAATACGGAAAAGTGGCTAAAGTCAAAATCATCATCATCTTCCTGCCCTTAATCCCACTCCAAGTGGGGTCGGCACAACATGTCATAAACATGTTGTCACATGATTTGGCTACGTATTTTACGATCGGCCGCTTGCCTGACGTCCTTACCTTAGTCGCCTTTTGCGACACCTCGGTAAGAAAGAGGGTTGTCTTTTCTACTTAACCGGATACCACACGGTGGGTCAACTTACCTTAGTCGCCTTTTACGACACCTCGGTAAGAAATGAGGGTGGTCTATTCTACTCAGCCGGATACCACACGGCGTTGGCTAAAGTCAAAATGTGAAAAGGAAAATGAATCGCACCATAAACTTTTACTTGAAGATTGGTTTCTACAAAAGATCCAAGAGGTCCATAATCCAAAACTACTGAGAATATTATTTTGCTATAATTCGCGATAAAATATATGTAATGCTAAATGTAGTGTACTATTCGTTCTCATACCCGATACAAGCATGAATTTGTAAGAACTCATGCACTACCAGACACCGATAACACAACAATACACAAGCACTGCACACATTCACCACCACAATCTCAAGATTGTTTTAGATTTAACATTATTAAAAGTTAATTTCTTTTTTTAGAAAAGCAGAATGCAAGAGCTTCTAAGTCGCGTATTCGTGCCTATAATGTCAACCAGCGTATGCAAGGAGATGCCAGAAGGGAATTACGACAAGATTACTCCTAGAATGTTCTGCGCTGGATATCTAAATGGGACTAAAGATTCTTGTCAGGTAGTTCTTAAAATTTAAATTATATTTGAGACTTTCAAGATTGCGTCTATCATTTAGACTTTGGCAGATTAAACTTTGGTAATAAGATATATTAATTATGCTTAATTGATCGATGATATTGGATTTCAGATGCCCTAGAGTTTAGTCCATTCAGGCAACATTGTAGCATTCAAACTTTAGTGTTTTTGTGTCTATTTTTCTGTGTTGACCTTACTTTTTATTCTATTGACTATATGTTTTTTGGAAACTATTTTGGAGTTATCTTCTAAATAAACAACAATTTTTAATAACTAAAACCTTAATATCATTATTAATGTTAGTAGTAACCATCTAGTTAAACTAACCATCGACTTGATGGTTAGTTTAACTAGATGGCGCTAGTAGACGTTTAAATAACGCTATTAAAGTTCTTTCAAGATAGTATATAGTCGGTTGCCAATATCAATATGATGAGGTTCGGTTATAGTTCTAAAATAGTCCCGCGTAGTTTTAGGTTGTCAGTCCGTTGTTTGTTGGTTGTTCAGTATTGTTGTAGGGATAATTCTCAATTCTTATGTTTAATTAGTTTTTAAATATTAAGAGTTTTATAGAATTAGGCGTTACTTGGCGGAGATCGATAATGCAAAAGTAATAATAAAATTATTTTGCTATAATCCGCGAAGAAGTAAAGTGAATACTGAATACAGTGATATGACGATAATAAAAAAACTTTGTAAATGTATTTACCTATATTATTTGAACTACCATAATTTTTGCTTTTAGGGTGATTCTGGAGGACCAGTGGTATTCAACGGCAAACTAATAGGTTTGGTATCTTATGGTGTAGGATGTGCTGCACCTAGACGCCCTGGTGTCTACTCTAACGTTCCCATGGTTAGAAATTGGGTTAGAACAGTAACTGGCTTACCTCTCTAACAGAATTTACAAGAAACTAAGTTATATGTGTATATTGTGATGTATCTTTAAGTTATATTAGTAGTAATATACTTGAATTAAATAACGTCAACAACATTTTAGTTCAATTAAATTATTTTATACGTTTTTTTTTATTTTTTAAGCTGTAATGACATCAGGTAATATATAAAAAGAAGAACAGTGAACTAAATATTCTCCTTGTGATAGTCAAGAAGAGAAACAATTTTTTTTAAGTTATACAGTAAAAATCAATTAAAATGTCATCTAGAAATTAAAGGATTAAAAATTACTAATTTAAAACAGCAGTATTTAAGATGATGTCTGGTTTTTCTAATATTTACGAGTTCATATTGTTTATTAGTTAGCATCTACCTTACAAAATCCTTTTTTCAAAATTTCATCCTAACGAAATTTCCATATTTTGGTGCAATATTACAATAAGATAAAAATGTTACTTTTTGATGTTATAATCATATGATCTTTGGTTGAAAAAAACATTCTTGTCAAGAAAATCTAGCAGAAAATGCTGCATAAAATTAAGGAAATATATAAATACAGTATAATTATTACTATGATGATTGCAATTACAAAAGTAATAATAAAATGACTTTGCTATAATCCGCGATGAAGTACCTAATATAAAAAATATATATAATGCTAAATATACAATGGACTATCCGTTTTCTTACTTGATTCATGCAGGATTCGTAAAAACACATGCACAAACCACCACCGCCATCACAATACACAAGCACTACACACGTTCACTATTACAAACTCAACAATCGTTTCCCCCGCAATCGAAGCATCATCAGGAGATAGACTCTACCACAAAATCGCAAAGCATTATAAGCAAAATTATTTTTCCATAAATTATGATTATAATTACAGTTAAAATGCTTATATTGCGTTAAATAATTTTTGGAATTTATAGCAAATCTAATTTATAGACGATGACGATTTTGATTTTAACTGTATAACTTTAAAAAACATTTTGTTTCCCTTCTTGATTATCACAAGGAGAATATTTAGTCCGCTGTTCTTCTTTTTATATATTACTAAGTAATATTTAATACTTTAAATACACCTAATTTCTTTTCGTTTAAACATAGATCGCGATACCATTTCAAGTGAAACGAACCGAGTCCAGAATACAATTTGACTTACCAATGATATCCCCAAACCGATTCCCCCATACATCACACAAAACCCGCTAGCACCTCGCCCGAGGACACCAAACTCTCGGCGTGTTAGCAAAAATCGTTTTTCGACGGGCGATATTTCATTCGTATTGTCGAATCACAATCGTGCAGATAAATAAACGTGCAGAGACGTCAGCCCACTCTCCGCACTGTAAATAAATCATGGTCACGTCCTCGCATACGAAGTGGTGTTCGCGGCGAAAACGCTCGGAAAACACTCGCGCGGGGACGAGGTGAATGCAGATTGAAGAATGACTACACACGGGAAGGATTTGCACTGAAAAACGCTTGTTGTTGGTAATAAAACGCGTGAAGAGCACGTTGGTTTATATATAATCTTTATTATCAGGAACACGTGGTCATCATTGTTTAGCTTGCCATTACAGCTGAATGATATACATTGTGTATATAATAGACAAAGTAGGAACCGACATAAGCTTGCGGCTGCTTTGCGCCTTGCAAAGGTACGTAAGTCGTTTGTGGGTTTGGGTATAAAATTCTATAATTAAATTACGGAATCAATTTCAGCTTTGAACTTACAGCAATTTAAAAATACTATTAAAGAGAGGCTGATACAAAAAGCCCACTATACTGTTGAGGATTTAGACTATAAAAATACGTGGATATAGCTACTGTCCGACTTAATGTAACTAGTTATAAGTATTATGTTGAAAAGAGCAATCGCCGAGTTTCTTGCTGGCTCTTCTCGGTACGAACAGCTTTTCGAATCAGGAGTAGTATTGACGATTCAAAAGCACTTGTTTACAAGTTTATTTGAATTTTAATGAATTGAGCTCAACCACTGTAAAATTTCAGCTCAATCGGACACCGGGAAGTGGGTCAAATTTAACTTGCAAAATTATATCTTTACATACAAAGATACATACATACAAGTCAAGTAATTTTTTGTCCTAAAGCTTTTATTAAAACTTTTTTATTAAAGTTTTTATAAATATATATCACTTAGCTGTCCAGTGCAAAATTTCAACACGTGTGTCAACAATAGAGTGTTGGCAAGGACGCGGCAAGGCCTGAATATGTGAATCAAGGGTATGTAATACGAAAAACCAACTTTTGATCTTCGAATTGAGCGGAAAGCGAAATTGAGTTACTTATCTGTAAATAAACAGGAAACAGTAATATATATTCATGTGAATATTTTTAGCAATTTAATTTTTCTGCATAAGAATATATTTATTTATTTCTTTTTATACATATATTTAGAAAAGAAAAAGTCAAAAAGCACATGTATAAAGGTGGACTTATCCCTAAAAATGATCTCATCCAGTCAACCTTTGAGTAACAGAAGGAAAAGGACAAGAATTGAAGAAGAAAGATAATACGGGTAATATAGAGAAAAAGAAAAAGTTTATATACATAATTATAAAAAGATTGGCGATGTATATAATAGACAAAGCAGGAACTGACATAAGCTTGCGGCTCCTGCTTTGCGCCTTGCAAAAGTATGTAAGTCGTTTGTGGGTTTGGGTAAAAGATTCCATAATAAAATTCACTCAATTTTAGCCTTGCCATTACAGAAATTTAAAAACACTATTAATAAAAGGCTAATACAGAAAGCTTTTTATACTATTGATGATTATTTAGATTATAAGAAAGCGTGGACACAGTACTGTGTAAATGTATAAAGTTATAAGAATTATATTTTGAAAAGAGCAACCGCCGAGTTTTTTGCTGGCTTTTCTCGATTAGGAACAGCTTACCGAACCAGCAGTAGAGTTGACGGTTTAAAAGCACTTGTTTACAAGTTTGAGTAAAGAATATTTCGAATTTTAATTTGAACATAGCTAAAGATTTGCATATTTTTCTCAAAAATGCGATTTTTAAATGGTAACAATTTTTAATGGTAACGATTTTTAATGGTAACGATTTTTAAATTTATGGTATCCGGCTAAGTAGAACTGACCAACGTCATTTCTTACCGAAGTGTCATTAAAAACGGCTAAGGTAAGTTATGCCACTGTGTGGTATCCGGCTGAGTAGAATAGACCACGCGGTGTCGTAAAAAGTGACTGAAGTAAGTTAACCCGCCGTGTGGGTTGAGTAGAATATATCACCCTCATTTCTTACCGAGGTGTCGTAAAAGAAAACTAAGGTAAGTTGACCCGCCGTGGTATACGGCTGAGTAGAACAGACCACCCTCATTACCACGGTGTCGTAAATGCGACTAATGTAAATTGACGTTAGGCAACAATAGACCACCCTCTTTCTTACCGAGGTATCGTAAAAGGCGTCTAAGTCATGTTTACGTCAGGCAGGCGGTCGGTCATAAAATACGTGGTCAAATCATGTGACAACATGTTTATAACATCATGTGCTGACCCCACTTAGAGTGTGATAAGGGCAGGAGGCTCATGATCGGCATTAACTGTAATTTTTTTACCACAGTTGAAGCTTTACTGAGTGTTTAGTTATACCATAAAAAAATAGAAATAAATTACTTTCTATCGCCGTCAAAGGTGAATTTAACTTTATAAAAAGTAAAAACCATTCCCCTTAATAAGATTTTCCCTCAGAAAAAATTAATACATCATCTCGGAAGCGGCCATCTTTATTAACTGTAAAAGCCTATTAGCATTTTTTTAAAATTCCCCGAGAATTGTGTTAAGCTCTTTGGAGGGTATTTCTTAATGTAAACATAGAGTTTCTCTTTTAATTGCGATGATCTTGAAATTATTTTAGCGAAAGTAAACACGATTCGTAATTATAACGGATAGAAAAATTATGAAAATAATATCTTTTTTACTTTTTTTTTATTTACAACAAAAATGTTATAAACAAGTTATATCTATCTTAAACTAGGAGTCCCGCCCCAGCTTCGCACGGGTATAAAGCATATAGCCTATGTCACTCAGTGATAATAACAGTATTTCGCTACTCCATATTAAATTTTATTATACATATACACCTTCCTCTTCGATCACTCTATATATTTAAAAAAAACCGTATCAAAATCTGTTGCGTGGTTTTAAAGATTTAAGCAAACATAGAGATATAAGGACAGGCAGAAAAGCCAGTTTGTTTTATACTATGTAGTAACGTTTATAGCTACTACTATTTTGATAATTGTCAAATTTTTACCATACTTACCTAAAGACTAAATTACGTTTAGCTGTCATTTATGTTTTGTTTTTCCATGTCATAGTCGTTTTTGCTATACCACGTTTTATAGTGACTCGACGGGATAAAATAAATGCGGTCAAACGGGATAAAATATCCTATGTCCGTCTCCTGGTTCTAAACAACCTCTCCACCAATTTTCAGCCAAATTTGTTCATTTGTTCTTGAGTTATAAATAGTGTAACTAAGACCAACTTTCTTTTATATATATAGATTACTTATGTTAGCGCATACTATATACAATAACACGATATAATAGGAATACCACAATTCCGTTCCGAGATGCACTTCTCTTAAATGACGAACAAAGACTGACTGTCACTGAAACGTTTTATCAATAGGAAGACTCGACCGGAAACAACAACGTCACAGTGTTGCCACCATTTTAATCAAAAAGGGCGCGATACCCTTGTTTCATGACTGTGTTGCTATAAAATACAAAGCTGAAATCATTGGCGACATCACTTAAACGCTAGGACTATACAAATCATGCCCACGATATAACTCAAAATAACTGTGCATATAGGTCGCTTAGAAACTTGCCGTGTGGTATCCGGCTGAGTAGAATAGTACCACCCTCTTTTCTTACCGAGGTGTCGTAAAAGGCGACTAAGGTAAGTCGACCCGCCGTGTGGTATCCGGCTGAGTAGAATAGACCAACCTCATTTCTTACCGAGGTGTCGTAAAAGGCGACTAAGGTAAGATGACCCACCGTGTGGTATCCGGTTTAGTAGAATAGACCACCCTTGTTCTTACCGAGGTGTCGTGAAATACGACAGTGGTAAGTTGACGTCAGGCAGGCGGCCGGTCGTAAAAACGCAGCCAAATCATGTTACAGCATGTTTATAACATGTTGTGCCGACCCCACTTAGAGTGGGATAAGGGCAGGAAGATGATGATAGGTCGCTTAGAAACATTAATAATATTGTTGTATATGAGAAAGTTTTCGGGGAATATTTTTATATTGTCTTATTTAATTCGCAAGGGTATTCCCGCAGGCTATTAGAATGTTTGCCAAAAAGACATATCTTTGGATATTTGTACGGTATATAATATTATTTTGTCACGTAATTTTACCTTATATCCTCAGGACTTATATTATTACATCATCATTGTCCTGCCCTTATCGCGTTCGAAGTGGGGTCGGCACAACATGTGATAACATGTTTATATATGTCCTTATTAGTGTGAGTGGTTATCCTATTTCTTTTCCTTCACACCGCCACACAACGTAATATAAAAGTTTTTTAACTCCTTTTTTTGTGTTAATTTCTATTTTTTTTATTTTCTGTTGTATAAACTTTAACTGTAATTTACCTCAGTTGTATTTTACGACTGTTTTACGATTTATGATTTTAATTCTTTTACGGATCCCTCTATTTGTGATTTTATCACGTAAAAATATTCCAAGCATAGCAACGTAACCGTGTATGCAACCCGTACTTTACAAAACTTGCCATATAAAATAAATCTATGGGACACTTACACACACGGTCGTCCGTCCCCAAAGTAAGTAACTTAATACCTGTGTTATGGACAGACAACTGTTGAATATATACTTATATAATTTTTAAATACATACTTAAATACAAATATACACCCAGACTCAAAGACCAACAAATTCATTTATAGAAAATGTCCAACCCGCGACCCGCGGAGCTGAAGGCAGGGTCACTAGCCACTGCGCCAAAGGCCAGTCATACCATACATATCTAATGTCCAATTTCTACATATAAAACTCCATGGTGTTCTAAGTTTACATTCCATGATATTGTTGCTTAATACCATGACTCGCTGCGGCGATGGTCATTATTAAAACGGAGAAGTTTTTAATTTATCCGCATCCAGACCTCTGGGGAAATTTTCGCTTCGTATTACGGGCTTGTATTTATACATTTATGTCGCAGATAGTATTAAAATACTAACATTTTAAATGGAAATCACTTTAAACTTAATCTACTGAAGAAGTATGTATCTTCAAATACTTTTTTCAGATTTTCAGTTTAAAATTTTCCATATATAAACAGTCGTAACCGTGACTTTGTTCGCTTCAACTTAAGTCTTTGAACGTAGAGAAGGGGGAACGAATTTTTGACAACCATTTTCTGTACTGTATAATAATTATACCCATGATTTGTATACCATTTTCTTTGTTATAAAGTTTGCCATTGAAGACAATAAATCATTTTATTAATAAATAAATATATGGGACACTTACACACACGGTCGTCTGTCCCCAAAGTAAGTAACTTAATACTTGTGTCATGGTAGACAGAAAACTGGTGAATATATACTTATCGCGAAAATATACTCATTTTACTTCATCGCGGATTATAGCAAAATAATTTTATTATTAATTTAGTATTATGGATCTCCGCAAAGTAACGCCTACTTCTATAAATTATTTGACAGAAAGTCAGTATTTTTTAGAAAGACCCGGATAATATTAGGACTTGATAATGACTGCAACATTGTTTGAAAGCAAAAAAGCAATATTTCAAGATTGATGATCGCATTCTTTCTATTCAAGTAAAAGGGTCCCTTCACGGCTAGACTTTAGCTTTAAGAACTGATGATGTATTTAACGTCACTTTATCCTTAGTTACACAATGTTTGGGTGGTTTTAACGGCATTAAATAACACACAAATAATATTTGTTCAACATTAGCGATCGCTAACAAGATATATCATTAATATTAAAATGAGTTAATCTACGCCGTGTGGTATCCGGCTGAATAGAATAGTACCACCCTCTTTTCTTACCGAGGTGTCGTAAAAGGCGACTAAGGTAAGTCGACCCGCCGTGTGGTATCCGGCTGAGTAGAATAGACCAACCTCATTTCTTACCGAGGTGTCGTAAAAGGCGACTAAGGTGAGTTGACCCACCGTGTGGTATCCGGTTTAGTGGAATAGACCACCCTCTTTCTTGCCGAGGTGTCGTAAAATACGACAGAGGTGAGTTGATGTCAGGCAGGCGGCCGGTCTTAAAAACGCAGCCAAATCATGTGACAGCATGTTTATAACATGTTGTGCCGACCCCACTTAGAGTGGAATAAGGGCAGGAAGATGATGATTAAAATGAGTTAATCTGGTATCTATAAATAAATATAAATAAATATAAATAAATAAATAAATATATGGGACACTTACACACACGGTCATCCGTCACCAAAGTAAGTAACTTAATACTTGTATTATGGTAGACGGACAACTTGTGAATATATACTTATATATTTTTTAAATATATATTTAAATACAAATATACACCCAGGCTCAAAGACAAACAAATTCATTTTATAGAAAATGTTGGCCCTCGGCGTGAATCGAACCCGCGACCTGCGGAGCTGAAGGCAGGATCACTACCCACTGCGCCAACGGGCCAGTCAAAATGTAATGTAATGTATGTATATATATTTTCGGAATCTCGTAAATAGCTTCAACGTTTTTCTGAAATTCAGTATATAAGGGGTTTTGGGGGGAAAAATAGATCTCTAGGTTTTATTTAAAAAAAAAATCATTTTATCCCTGTTTTTGGGCATTAAAACATAATAAAATTTATATTGAATTGTATTTTTGCCATAAACTGTCAAGTCAGCGTAGCTTATTCGGGGAACGGGTGGTCGCGAGAAATGAAAATACCTAGGACCGAGGCCCACCTACCCCATTATTTTTTTTTTTTTTTTTTGAAGTTTCTTTTTTTTATTTTGTAAAAAATTGCCGAGCTAGGCTTGGTCACCCTGATATTTCTTATGAAAGGTAAATATACCCGCAAATATATAGCCGTTACCGAGATTCCGAAATATACATATATTTACATACAAACGCTGTGTGGTATCCGGCTGAATAGAATAGTACCACCCTCATTTCTTACCGAGGTGTCGTAAAAGGCGACTAAGGTAAGTCGACCCGCCGTGTGGTATCCGGCTGAGTAGAATAGACCATCCTCATTTCTTACCGAGGTGTCGTAAAAGGCGACTTAGGTAAGTTGACCTACCGTGTGGTATCCGGTTGAGTAGAATAGACCATCCTCATTTCTTACCGAGGTGTCGTAAAAGGCGACTTAGGTAAGTTGACCCATCGTGTGGTTTCCGGTTGAGTAAAATAGACCACCCTCTTTCTTACCGAGGAGTCGTAAAATACGACTAAGATAAGTTGACGTCAGGCAGGCGGCCGGTCGTAAAATACGTAGCCAAATCTAATGACAACATGTTGTGCCGACCCCACTTAGAGTGGGATAAGGGCAGGAGAATGATGACATATATTTGCATACAAGACTAACTCATTTAAATATTAAAGATAAATTGTATAGAAGTATAGGTAAAAAAGAAATCTGTGCCGTAAAATATTTCATAACAAGCGAGTTAATGAATTTTATACATTTCAATGGCTTTAGTTTGGCAAAATATAAAAGTATACGTCTTTAAGGCAAGCTTTAAGCTTAGCGGAGTAAGTTTAGAAATAAAAGCATTATTGCAGGTGCAATAAATTAAAAAGTTTCCTAACGGCACTCTTTAAGGCGCCGCGCCATATAAATCAAGTAAATAGCGCACATTGAAGGCTTTACCGCTGTATACTAGAAATATACTTTTCAATTCAATTTGTTAATGTTTTTCTATCCGTTTTAACACCTCGGTTAATTGCCTCTTCAGGTGACAAGAGAGCTGGCTCCTTTTTCGCACAAAGAATCAGCTTAGCGATTCAGCGCGGAAACGCTGGCAGCATTCTTGGGACCATTTCACGTGGGCATGACTTGTATAGTCCTAGCGTGTAAGTAATTTAAGATATAACTTGTACATTTTTGCTGTAAATAAATATCATTTAAGAACAACTTCGCATTACTCAATTTCGACCCGTCATGGTATCCTGTATGGAACCGTGATGGTATTATGATGATCACGTGATTATCACGTTGTCAATATATCCGGTATTAAAAACCAAAGATATGACATTTGACTACCTCCATTCCCGATTCAAAATATTATTTATTCAAGTTAACTTGTAAACAAGGGCTTTTGAATCGTCAACTCTACTGCTAGTTCGGACTCACTCACTTAGTAAAGTAATTTACTTACTTACTTAATTTACTTAAGTAACGGCCTGTTACTATCCCACAGCTGGGCATAGACCTCCTCTCTCCATTTTTGGAGAGAAGGGTTGGAGCTAAGACCTACCACGCTGCTCCAATGCGGATTGGTAGGGTACACATTTCCCTAGGATTCTCTAGAGATATGCAGGTTTCCTCACGATGTTTTCCTTCACCGAAAAGCGTGTGATAAATTGCAATTATAAATTAGACTCATAAGTTTTAATAGAAAAACTCATTGGTGTCTGCCCGGGTTTGAACCCATGATCGTCTCTAGAGATTCACACGGTCGCACCGCTAAGCCATCACAGCTTAATTTACTTAATCTTTTAAAATATAATTCTTATAGGTCTAGGTTACATAGGCCCGTAGAATGTTCGTCGGAAACCCATCAAAAAAGGTCCTCGAATCAAGGTCAATGCATTTTGTCTTGACGCAAACAAAGTCGCGGGTGTAACTTAATATAAAAGGGTCATCACAATACCATGGTTGGCTACATGTATATACATACGGTGCCATGGTCTATCTGGCGATGACAACGGACAGACGACGGTTGGCCTTTAAAAAACAATATACAACACGTTAAATGAATATGACTCTAAGTAGGCCGCTAAATAAGCGGGTTTCTTTATCTTTTATATTTAAATGAGATAATCTTGTATACATATATTTTTCTGAATTTTGGAAACGAATCTTTGGGGAGGAAAATCGATCTTAGCTAGATCTAGGTTTTATTTAAAAATTTTGTTTTAACCCTGTTTTCGGGCACTGAAAAAATCAGCTATAATTTTATGAGAAAGCAAAGAATAATATGCTGTCAATCGCAAAGTTATGATAGCTCAATCAGTAATGGGTGGTCTGGAATTCAGAATATTAGGATCGATCTCAGATAAAATATTTTTTTATATTTTTAATAGCATTTTTTTTTATTTTAGAAGCAATTCATACGAATTGTAATGATATACGGATCCGAAACGTAGCCGCTGATTATGGGCTTTAGAAAGCTCAGAGCCACTCAGCGAACGATGAGCTATTGGGTATTTCTACTTGGGTACTGGATATCAAATCATAAATTAAGCGATCATAAATTAACAGGATTTCTATAGTTTATGTTACCCCGATGTATAAGGAATAATTGTGCCAAATTTTATCAATATTGGTTCTGCAAATATAAATCTTAATACTATTTACATTCAATCGTTACTGTCTTGTACAGGTTCAAAGAGAGCTATAACCACACATTCTTATCTTCTAAATAATCTTCAATAGTATAGTAGGCTTTCTGTATCAGCCTATTTTAAGGTGTTTTAAAACTGCTGTAATGGCAAAGCTGAAATTGATTGCGGAATTTTATTATAGAATCTTATACCAAAAACTAAGGTAAAGTGACCCACACGGTAGGTCACCTTACCTTAGTAAATAGAATAGACTACCCTCTTTCTTATCGAGGTGTCATTGAATACGACTAAGGTAAGTTGATGTCGGGCAGGTGGACGGTCATAAAATACGTAGCCAAATCATGTGGTAACATGTTGTTCCGACTCCACTTAGAGCGTGATAAGCCAGGAAGATGATGTGTCGTCAAATACGACTAGGGTAAGTTGAAGTTAGGCAGGCCGGTCGTAAAATACGTAGCCAAATCATGTGACATGTTTATAACATGTTATGCCGACTCCACTTAGAGTGGGATAAGGGCAGGAGGATAAGGAGAATCATGTTGATGATGATGATGAGACGATAATGATGATGATGGGACGATAATGATGATGATGAATACGATGTGGATGATGACGACGATGATGATGATGAAGATGTTGATGATTATTCATCGACTGATATAAATCAATTATAACAGAGTGCTTAACAAAGTGCACACAATACAATCTTGTTATTTGCCCGGGCAAAACGGATATCCGGGATATTTCAATCAGTTAAAAACAAAACGAACGTGCAATGATCTTAATGTCCCACCTCCCTGGGGTGGGGGGGCGTTTGTTTTAGGATTCCGCGGGGAAATATTGTAATTGGCGCTCCTTCATACGGAAATGTTGTTACACAAGTTTGCATTGTATCGTGATAAAGTGAAATTTGTGAAGAGAATTTTGATATTGTAATGTTACTAGAGTGTGCAGTTTCGCTGTATCTTTTTTTAAATATTTAAATGATCTTCTTGAATCTAAATCTTGAATCTTATATATATATGCATATTTACTGAATCTTGAAAATGGATTAACAATTTTCATGAAATTTAGCATATTTCATTTAATAAAAATAAAAAATATATTTTTAGGGGTTTTGGGAGGAAAAGGATGGCCGCTTACAGCATGTAATGTAAATGAACATTTTGGAAGATATTACGAATTTAAAGTGCAGGGGCATAGCGGTTTTTATTTTACTTCAAATTTAACGCGTGCAGGCCACGGGCAGTAATGAATAAATCAAAACTACTGGATCGATTTTAATCAATTTTTTTTCACTGAGTGATGCTATGATATTTTATACCCGTGCGAAGCCGGAGGGGGCCGCTAGTATATAATAAAACAAATTACCCAGAAGCTGTCTGTATGTGATCGACTTTCTCAAAATTTAATGAACGTATTTTTGTATGGTTTTTGACGTATAAATCTTAATCTTAAATTAGGTTGCGGCTTGGAGTCACTTATGAAAAAGTGTAACGCCCGCTGACGTCTGTTACGATGAGTCACCGAAAGAAAGAGAGGCCCGCCGGAGTGGCGAATGCCTTGCGTCTCTCTCTCCATATTCATATCAATAAATATTCTACTGAGAAAAAGACGTTGTCAAGTAAAATCTTTGCCCGTAAAATCGACTTTGCAGGCAACCGTTTTTATTAAAAGATTTAGTTTAGGGTAGTACATACCGGTTTTATGTAAATTGACTGAAAAAAATTGTGTTAGCGCACACTATATACAATAACACGATATAATAGGAATACCACAATTCCCGTTCCGAGATGCACTTCTCTTGAATGACGAACAAAGACTGACTGTCACTGAAACGTTTTATCAATAAGAAGACTAAACCGGTAACAACAACGGCACAGTGCTGCCACTGTTTTAATCAAAAAGGGCGCAATACTCTTGTTTCATGACCGTGTTGCTATAAAATACAAAGCGGAAGTCAATGGCGATAACAATTGTAACACACTGATTTGCGAGCGAAGCCGCAAACACAACAAACTTTAAATATAAGAGAAAAGTCTCCAAATTCACTGCAAATTCAAACCTATACAAAGCAAAAGTCCATACTAAAGTAGTCTTCAATTAACGAAACAACAGTAATCTTTAACCAATTAAAGCTCCGCGCTGATTACACGGGGTTCAATCCAACGCGGAAACAATTCGCAATACGCTAATGAATTCGCAGATTTCCATCAATTCTGCAAATCCTTCATTTGAGAGGTCGCTGATTGAGAGCGTTTATCGTTTTATTAATTCACTTTTGTTATTTCGATTATGGACCAAAGTGAACCTTTAATTTCCTTGTCAAGGACTTGTGAAAAAACGGTACATTTTGTCAAATATTCATCATTCTCTTACCCTTATCCCACTCTAAGTGGGGTCGGCACAATATGTCTTCTTCTTCCATTCTCCTCTATCATTCGTCAACTCTGGTGCCACTCCTTTAACATGCATATCATTTTTCACACAATCCATCCATCTTTTCTTCGGCCTCTTCCTAACCATACATCAATTCACATTCATATTCAAAACTCTTTTGGTCACATGATTTTCATTTTTTGTCAAATATTACTAATTATTTATTTATTTATTTATTTCTTGTGCGTTCATATTGTTAGAAAAGAGATGGTATAAGTAAAATAATATGTACAAAGGCGGACTTATCCCCAAAAGGGATCTCTTCCAGTCAACCTTTGAGTAACAGAAGGAAAGCACAAGAATTGAAATGAGGGCAATACAGAAGAAAAAGAAAAATAACGAAAAACTATATACCTAGATTTATAATCCTATCCTACTAATATTATAAATGCGAAAGTTTGTGAGTATGGACGTGTTTGTTAGGTACTCTTTCCTTACCCGCTGAACCAATATTGATGATATTTAGCACAATTATTCCTTATACATGTTAAACTCTAAACATATGTGTACAAATTTTGAATTAATATAAGCCAAAATTGTTCCCAGAAGTCTGTTACATAAAAACAAACAGAAAATACTAGTATATAGCGTATAAAAAACCGCCAAAAAAGCCAATAATGCCAGTCTGATGTCATTTAGAGCCCCCGAGGCTGTGCTCCCACGTTAATTAGATGAGAACGTATCTACCTACATCACTGGCCGAGTTCCTTCGCTGACACCTGTCGATTAAGGCTAGAATATTGAGTTTTTAATATATCGGTCAAAGGTTATATACTGGTTTTACCAGTAATCACCACGCTTGGCATGCGGGTTGGAAATAGCAATCCTGACCATATTGTACCTACAGCGTTATCCAATATAGGTAAGTAGGATTTTGGTCAGCTATACAATGGTTATACCACCATTAGCTGGTCGCCAGAGCCAAGTTGATTGTCTGCAGGGTGGCACCGAGTGCAGCTGACAGTTGAGGAGACTGACTTGCATAAGTTTCCTCCTTACACAAAGTTTAGATATACCTACAAAACAAACTCAAGAGGTCGAAATTACTGAATTCAGGCAATGCGAAACGTTGTCACATGTCTCACTAACTTAGATCCCTGGGCGTTTCGAATATAGAATCGAAGGTCCAGTTGGATTAGGTCCTCGAAGCGGTTGATGTATTTGGTGGAGGACGGAGGGGCTACTATTTAGAGATGCTCCAACCCAGAGGTATCGCTCTGTAGGGTTTAAAGCCGCTGATGGCAGGGTTGAAGGCAATGAACAACGTTTTCCTGTCCTTGCTATCTGGAGCGTGGTGGGAGACTGTCAGGTAATAGTCAGTGCGAATCGAATACCCTCAGTTATATCAGTCAGATAGCAGAATCCATTAGGGGTTTTCTTGATAAAAAACAGAGCGACATAATGTGATATTTACATTATATCACGCAATTATCAATTAGACACATAAGTTTTAACAGAATAACTCATTGGTGCCCGCGCGGGTTTGAACCCGTGACCTCCTCGAAAGAGTCGCACGGTGTTACCACTGGGCTAAAACAGCTTAACTTAAGAAACCTGAGTATCTCAAGAGTATACTTGGACAATTTGTACCGATAAACATTGGAACAACGTCTAGGCATGTTTTGGCTAGTTATTTCACGGCTGGCCTGACCTGACGTCATTATACTCGTAACACCTTAGTAAGAATGAGGGAGGTCTTTATTCAGCCGGATACCACACGGCGAGTCAACTTACCTTAGTCGCCTTTTACGACACTTCGTTAAGAAATCAGAGTAGACTATTCTACTCATCCGGATACCACGGCGTATCATTCTTATATGCCTTACCTTTTGCCTTTATAGCTGGTATATATATGCTGGTATATCGATCTGGTATCATTATTCCAAGTATCTATCACCCACTAAGCGTCTTTTAACCCATAGTTATAGTTTCTGTTACCCACCCACTAGGTTTCTGTTACTCACCCATAGTTTCTATTCATATCTCATCATTGACGGCACGCACTGTTTGAAGACTTCTCAATTTCTTGTTTCTTCTTAATTTATTTGATATCTTATTAAGATATCAAATAAATACAAGTTGCTGGCATTTAGCCAACTCCTTTGTTTACCAGATACCCGGTATTGAGCGGGCGAGAAAAGGTTATCTTAAGGCCCATATTTGTACTGATATCATTTCCTTATTTAATATAGCTCCCGATAATAAAACGGTAACATTTCCTATATGCCTTACAAAAGACACAAAAGTAGTTAGTTACATATGGCTTTAGTAATATAACTATAGTTAATAATAAAACACTAGTTCTATATTACTTTAGATGAAATGAAATATTACAAGGTTCGTAGATTTCGAGTAAAATCCTGGTGACTCGTTCCAAACATTTATTTACATGTTACAAAACTTAAAGTATTGTGACATGTGTCGATACATCGCGTATAAATAAACCTTAATTACTTATATTTAAGTGTAATAAGTATTCTCAACTCATGGTCATAAAATATCTGACGACAATTGTTTCCAAATTTTGCACATCTGTCCCAAAAGCTTAAAACTAAATACCTTAGAGCAGCTGGAAATAATAAAACATAACAACGGCACACTAAATAACAGATAAACAATTTTCAATGACAAAATAAACTAAATGGTGGAGGGTTTAACTCGGAACTATATAAGCCTGCTTGCTTGAGTAAAGCTTCGCTTTGCGATTTTGTCGTGGACAATTTGTACCGATATATTGTACTTATATATTTGTATATTGTATTTTGTTTCCTGACGAAGCTTCGGTTACGGGGCGAAACAATTGTTGAGATTGCGGTGGTAAATGTGTATTATCGGTGGCGGGCAGTGCATGAGTTTTTACAAATTCTGCATATATCAGGTATGAGAACAAATAATACACTCTATATTTAGCATTACATATATTTTCTTTTATCGCGGATTATAGCAAAATAATTCATTAGTTTTGTATACTCAATCTTCAAATGAAATTATCTCATTTAAATATCAAACATTAAGATTGTCAGCTTGTCTGTTCGCTCAAACAATATTAAATATATTCATTAAAATTTAGGCTTATATACCCGAACAATATATAGGATAATATATTGGAACAAAACGCGTAGTAGGTACATAGTACGTTTTAATATTAAAGCTAGAAAAGCGAATAAAGTCGCGACTAAAGCTTGTAAAATTTGGACGTCCTCAGAATTCATTAAAGTGGAAAGCCTTATACTTACAGATTAAAAGAGGATATAGTGGGTGGTAAATATAAACATACACACTTTGTCAGCATCCCACTAAGCTCTCTGGCATCTCGCCAGCCACATACAGACATATCGGGAGCTGTTTATTTATTAGATGGCCTCCAACATTACGCCTACATGATATTTGGGTTGATTAAATTTTTCCCGACAACCGATTTGTAAATATCGTTGTTCTTGGTTAAAGTATTGAGGTCAGACATATTTATTGTCTGACTGGCTTGTTTCCTTTGCTTGAATTTCAGTATTAGGATGTATAAAAGTATTATTTTCCAGGCCTTAAAAATACCTCTGAATATCTCCATTATATTTTCTCTCTTGTTGATAGTCAACAAATTTTGCAGGAGATACGGATGATGATCTGGTCAGCTGAAGAAGATATAATAATGCATACTGGTCACCAGCTAGTAAGGGACGTGGCATTATTGAAACAAATGCCCCGTGCTCTGCTGTTGCAGATTGTTATAAATTTGCGTATCGTGATATTCATCGCCGGTGATATTATAATGAAGATCAACACGATTGGTAGGCACATAAATTTTAAGGATACAGAACAATGGCAAAAACCCAACAATACAAAGCCAAATGAATTCATCGATCATTAGGAAAGGAACTTCACTTATAATCAACATATCTTTAGTAATTCAATGTACAGATTTTATAAATTTGAAAGTCTTTCTATCTGTCATTTTGCCTATGCTTCCACAGCTAAACTCCTAAAGGAATATTGATGAAATTTAATATAATTCAAGCTCATATACCAGGCTTATAAACAGAAAAAGTCCCGGTTTTCTTTGAAGTAAAAAAAACCTTAATCATTATTGAGTGTACTTCAAAATTTAAATTGACTCGAATGATTTATAGAATTAGGCGATACTTTGCGGAGATCCATAACACAAAAGTAATAATAAAATTATTTTGCTATAACCCGCGATGAAGTAAAATAGAAAATATATATAATGCTAAATGTAGAGTGGATAATCCGTTTTCATACCTGATAAAATATAGCATCTCTATAAACCACCACCACTACAGCACTACTAGCACTGCAAACATTCACTACCACAATCTCACCAATAGCTTTTCACCGTAACTGAAGCATCATTAGGAGACAAATAAAAACCCCTTCTCTCATCTCAAAATTAACCTTGAAACATGTCAATATTATGGAATTTTTTTCAGCATATAACTTTCTACAATAAAATAACACTGGAAAATAACAATGGAATGACCAAAAAATCTTTAATTTGCTGTTAGAAAAGTAGAGTTTGTCCAAGTTTGGATAGAAAATTGATTGAGTGACCAGATAAGCTCAGTGGCTTACAAAATTCCGGCAGCTTTGGTGCTGTATCAGATTAGCTTTAGGACCATCACGAAATTTTGGCTCTTCGCCAGTTTCCTTCATAGCTTTAGGATTTATATGCTGCATACGCTTGGTTATGTGGATAATTAAATATTACCCACTTTGTCACTTCAATTATCACAATGGAGGTGCCAACGAATTTTCCACCAGTGCATACTGCCACTGTTATGGACTTTATTTTATTTATTTCTTTTTATACATACATTTAGAAAAGAGAAAGAAAAAGTAAAAAGCACATATTTAATCCCTAAAAGGAATCTCTTCGTGTCAACATTTGAGTAACAAAAGGAAAAAGATAAGAATTGAAGAAGAAAGAGAATACGGGTCATATAGAGAAAAAGAAAAGTTTATATAAATTGAACTATTTAATCTATTAAATAATTTTTAGATATTTAATAATAGCAGATTTGCTATGAATGAGTAAAAAATACATCCATTCTCACAAACTTTCGCATTTACAATATTAGTAGGATAACATTGACGAGATTTTAAAGTGTGATAGTTAAGTATAAATCATCTCACAAAATCCTTGTAAATTATGTAACAGATCTTGCCTCTAATGTCTAAGGAAACATTGAAATAGATACTGGTACATTCACTGGATTATTTAAATAGATTCTTTACAGACCATATGAGTCATTGGCTATTCGCCAGACTATTTGTGGGTGTTTGCCATCGAATATTGGATTGACCGAAGGAAGTCGTAGCGGAATTATTTGTTTCCTATTTCCTTATACGTTTAATATGTCCTGAACGAGGCATGAAAAGTGAGACATATCTTTTATCCTAATAGACGTAATGTGTTGACGAAAGATTGAGATTTTGATACACAAGCTATGATTGGACTGGAAGCTTTATTGATTTGTAGACATATATATATAATTTAAATAATGGAATAAATAAATGAATAATGTTGTGAAGAGGCCTATGATCAGCAATTGATGTCCATTAGTTGAGGATAATGATTAGTCTCCCGGACGCTTTGTCTATGCATCTTGTAAAACACTAAGTAATTTCATGATGTTAAGAATTAGTGTGATAAAATGTTTAGAACAGATGGTGATTAGAGATGGTGATGTGAGTGGAAGCAGTGAAAGCAGGAATAGTAAGACATCATGAGTTTAATTAATCCAAAGAATGTATATTGGAGTTTGAGGAACATGTGTATACGATGAATTTTCTTAATACTGAGGTAATATTTAAATCTTCTTGAAATGGTCTATATTTGTTTCAAATTAAGCAATTACTTTGGAGGAGCGTGGTGGGTCTAAGCTCCAACCGCTCTCTCTAAATGAGAAGAGCGGATGTTTATATCCAGAAGTGGGATACTAACAGCCGTTACTTTACTTAACCAATTACTGTTTCATATGATCTAGAAAAATTATTAAGCTAGAAACCGTGTTGTATCTGGTAGAATAAAATTACCCTCATTTCTTACCGAGGCGTCGTAAAAGGCGACTAAGGTGAGTTGACCTGCCGTATGGTATTCGGTTGAGTAGAATAGCTACCTCTAACCTACCTCTTTATTACCGAGGTGTCTTAAAATACGATTAAGATAAGTTGACGCCATGCAGGCGGCCGGTCGTGAAAGAAGCCAAATCATGTGACAGCACGTTTATAACATGTGACGACCCCACTTAAAGTGGGATAATGGCAAACACATAAAAAGTATCAACCGAGATTCTAAAGCGAGCTTAAGTAACTTATAGTCCCCCCGTTCAAAGTCAGGAATTATATATTTTCATTAATTCAATCCACTCACTTGATACAACCCAGAAGGTCCCATGATAGCCTAACTGTCTGCGCCATTGGCCGCCTGCCAGACGCCCTGAGGGTATTTGATGGCAAATATTGGATTGACCGGCGAGCACCGGAAGCCTTGGCTGAATTATTTGTGTACTATTTCCTTATACGTTTAATGGGGTTTGAATGGGGCATAAAAAGGCTTGACGTTTATATGCCTTCGAAACGACGAAATAAATGTAATGTAAATCTTTGGCAATGTTTCGAGAAAATGTGTTAAGTTTGTTTATTATTCGCAATTCGTTAATTTAAATTTTGGAAACGGATCTGATTTTCATGAAATGCAATGTAAGAGGTTTTGGGTGCGATATACTCGTAACGATCTAGATAGATAGATAGATAAAAACAAACACATAAAATACATACGGACTTAAAGTAAACTTATGTATACGTACAAAGGGCGGCCTTATCACTGAGTAGTGATCTCTTCCAGGCAACCCTTCTTACAGGATTATCAGGTGTGCAAAAGGAAAACTCGCATATTTATAATAATATAAATATACTTAGATAAAACTATTAATCATAATATACATACATGTATATTTAATACATATATTCTATAGAATATATATAGAGATTCTATAGAATATATTCTAGCTGGGTGATATTTAAAAAAAAATCGTTTTATCCCACGTTGTCAGGCATTGGAAACTGCTAAAGTATAAATAAAATGTAAAGGTTAATTTTTTCTGACATTTGGAAAGTTGTATTAGCTTAGTTGGAAATTTGCAAACTACAGAAGCTGTGATGAAATCCCAGATATCATCAGCCTTTTGATTCTCTTAAAATATTTTTTATTGCATTAATTAAAATCAAGTAATAATAAAATTATTTTGCTATAATCCGCGATGATTTCATTTTTTCTTTTGTATTATAGATCTCGGCAAAGTAACGCCTAATAATATAAATAAGTTTTTAAATCTTCTAATAAAATTACCGATAAAGGCTTGGTAATTCACATACTAAATTATTAAATACATCACTTCTATTATTAGATAATACAAATTATAATATTATTAAGATCTGTAAGCTAAGACCTACCACGCTGCTCCAATGTGGATTGGTAGGTTACAGATATCCCAACAATTCTCTAGAGATATGCAGATTTCCTCGCGATGTTTTCCTTCCTGACGATCTCGACCTTACATGCATATATTGGTAGAGTTATGTACTGAAGTGATGTTAAGGAAGGTATATAAATAGAAAATATTTGTTTGTCATTTAACATGGTTTTTCGTAATGATTATTTGATACTCGTACATTTTTTTACATTTTTTGTACATTTTTCATTAAAATATTTTTATCAAAATTTTTCCCATATATTTTGAATTTTTCATACTTAGCGCCGAACGTCACAATGTCTAATATGACTTCAACATTTTCTTGTTAGTTATATTGAAGACCATCACCAGGTCAAATTTTTGCTAAATAAAGCTCAATGTAAGTTTATGTTCAAAAAAGAATTGCCGATTATAACCCAGTAGTCAAACTAAATGATTGCAGTCCGCACTTGGCTTCTGTAAAAATATACCGTCATGCATTATGCAGGACGCCTGCGCGGCATGACGCCGTGCTCCGCCGCTCACACCGACATAAGGATCAGCGTTTTCGTAATTTTCGAATTCAAATTCTAAATCTAAATATGTATAAACTTTTTCAAGTGTCTGCTTCGGTTGCTGGCCAAAACGATTGTTGAGTTGGTGATAGTGAACGTGTGTAGTGATTGTGTATTGTGGTAGCGGTTTGTGCGTGTGTTTTTACAAATTCTGCATTTATAAAGTATGAAAACTGATAGTCCACTCTACATTCAACATTATGGTGTGTTGATTTATAGAAACAGGCGTTACTTTCCGGAACTTCATAGTAGAGAAGTTACAATAAAATTATTTTGCTGTAATCCGCGTTTGTTAAGAGAATACATACAATGCTAAATGTATGAAGTAAGGTTTAATCAAGTTAAGAATTTTGTACACCCTTGTGTGGTAGCTTACAGTACTGTCCGCTTATATAAGATCTATTTAACACTGTAATGCACAAATAAAATGTTTGATTTGATTTAATTTTGAAGCAGGAAAAAATCACATACCTCATACATGCAGGACAAGCCGCCACACGTATCACAAGACGCCGCCAACACCAACACTCTATACAAGCCGTATAGAGTGCCGTATGTGTGTAGTGACTGGTTCGTTGGCGCAGTTGGAAGTGACCCTGCCTTCAGCTCTGCGGGTCGTGGGTTCGATTCCTACCGAGGGCCATTTTATTATTCTTTTCTAACAAAAATATGTATATATTCGCCAGTTGTCTGTCGCCCATGACACAAGTATTAAGTTACTTTGGGGACAGACGACCGAGTGTGTAAAAGTAAACTAATTAAATAAAGTATAACGCTAGTTTTATTTTAGGTATAATCGTATTACGGTGTGAGGGCCGGCCAACTACAGTCCTCTAATGAAATTGTCCATAAATCTGGCATATTGGACTGGCGACATGCCTAACTACGGTGTTTTCCTTCCCTCTCGTTACGCCATAGGAACGTTTCGCGCGTTTGCATGAAAATATTCCAAGCGGCATATTATATGTCCTATATTTTATAAGGAACGATTCGGAGGAATTGTGTCGTGTAATAATATTAAGGAATCTGGATTGCGGATAAATATTTTGTTTTTGTATCTCAAATGCTCTGTGTACGTGTTCTATTTGTGTGTGTATTTTGTGGTTGACTTTTATCTACATTTATTAAATTTGTCTTTCTATCTCTTTCTTCTTATGCCGTGTAGTATATGAGTAGAATAGACTTACCTCATTTCTTACCGAGATGTAAAATGTGATTAATGAAAGTTAACCCGCCGTTTGGTATCCGGTTGAGTAGAATGCACCATCTCGTTCTTACCAAGGTGTAGTAAAATACGACTAAGGTACGTTGATGTCAGACATTCTGACGACCCCTCTTAAGAGTGGGATAGGGGCAGGAGAATTATGATCTCTTTCTTCTTCTTGTCATAGAATAAACTTAGAGAATACAAATAATAAAATTAGATTTATAAATGAGGTTCAAATAACTTCACGATCAAGATTCTGATCTTTCAAAATCAAAATAATCTTTATTCAAATAAGCTCTTTCAAAAAAATTTGAATCGTCAAGGATCACTATGATTAATGAAGCTACAACTAGTTCGGAATGTTGCCCTTACTGACAAGAATCAGAAAAAAACTCGGTGGTCAATCTTTTAAACATTTTTAATTTTTACATTATTAAACTGCAGTTAAAGGGATTTTCAAATTCAGGCATTTTTAGTATTCAAATTATCTTCAATTTTCTGATATGCTTTACGTATAAGCGTATCTCTCTTAAAAAAAATTTGTAAAAGTAACGATATAATTATTTCCTTAAAAAACATAGGGGAAAGTAGGTATAGATTAAAACTACGTAATACAAAATATATAATGTCTGCTTGTATCTTAATAAAAGAACAAAAATGTTTTCAAAACTCCACTCCACTGAGCTTTAAGAGACGCCGCTGAACCCGGAGCAAATGCAGCGTGAAGGAATTATCTTCTGAGCTTGCAAAAATGTGCACAGGGCTGCGGGAAACTGCATCAAATTATTCTGCATCGAACATTTGAATATAAGCCGGCTGTATTACAAAGTGGAGATTTTCATCAGGATTTCATTTCGTCTGTTTCTAAGATTTAGACGCTTATAAAATCTTTTCTACTACGCCGTGTGGTATCCAGCTAAATAGAATAATACCACCTTCTTTCCTTATCGAGGTGTCGTAAAAGGCGACTAAGATAAGTCGACCCACCGTGTAGTATCCGGTTAAGTAGAATAGACCACCCCCTTTTCTTATCAAGGTGTCGTAAAATACGACTCAGATAAGTTGACGTCAGGCAGGCGGCCGGTCGTAAAATACGAAGCCAAATCATGTGACAACATGTTTATAACATGCCGTGCCGACCTCACTCAGGGTGGGATAGGGGCAGGAAGATGATGAAAATCTTTTCTACTACTAGAGACGTAACATTTGCTTTGACCATCGAATGATTCTTTGCGTTTAACATACCATACCATCGATGGTAGCACAGCAAAGAGATATCTGAATTTATTGCAAGTAACTTATTTAAATTTTTGGATAACACAAAGAATGCAACTACTGTGTTGCAGATGAGATAAATGTTAAGTATTTGTTGTAGAAGAGGTTGTAGATTATTGACGTTGTAGACCTCCCAAGAGATGGACGACCTCAAAAAGGTCGCGAGAGCTGCTCAATCCAAGCAGCACAAAATGGTGTGGAGATCCCATGAAAAGACCTATATCCAGCAATGGACATCCATTGGTTGACAAAAAAGAAGATGTAGAAGATGATGGTAAAGAATTATCGTAGATGCAAGTCTGAAGGGAAAACACTAGTTCTGATGGAGGTATCTATCTATCTATTTTATTTCGGGGACGCTTGTCGGTGCAGGCCGGGTGGTCAGCTCCTATTTTGGACTATTCCCATGTTGGGACAAGGGTTTCACTGCTGTCCCAACAGTGTTACCTGCTCTAATCTACCCGTAGCTCTTACGAACCTGATAATATTCGTGAAGTCGATATTTGTTAGATCCTCAACTTTCATTTCATACTTACCTAGTATCTTCCATCTTACCAGCGAGTACATAAGGCACTCCGGACTGGTTTTATATCTCTCGATCCCAGACAGATATAGGAAATTACTAGACAAATTAAAAGGAACCGTAACAGAGAGTTACTTTTAAGAAATAATAAGACAATTTAAGAAGTTACTTAATACCTTAACTTAGATTTTGGCAAGGCCATAGAATGTGGGTTACTTAAAATTAATACAGGGTGTCGTAGCAGAGTGAATATATAAATTCACAATAAGTCGGTAAGAAATTCCCGTATTTCTAAATCATTGTGTGAAAATCACCAATATGGCAATATTTCATTGAAACTTCTCCATCCATGGTTTAAAGCTATGGTGTCAGTATTGCCAAGTTCCAGCAACGAGCAGCATTGACACTTTGACAGCACTATTGGGTACACGATAGGTAAATTTTTGGATGTGGCAATAATAATAAAAGTTTGTTTTCTCTCTCTGTTAATGGAAAACTGCAAATTAGTCTCCATTAGTAACTTTGAGATTCAACGCATATTGTTTTTCAGAACAGTACGTTAATTGCTGGTTTTTATGAAATATTGCCTATAAATCTAAGGCCGAAATAATAGATAGGCTTCTTTTAGTAAAATCCATGAACTTAGACATTTTTTGTTTCGTCTTATAACTAGGTACTCAAATCCTAGATTTAATAATTGAAATAAAAATTTCTATGTTACACTTCAAAAAATCATTTTCAAATCTTTTAATATGATCACAAGATAACCCAGGATCGACGGAATTGGTAGTTCTGATCTTTCCTCGTGGGCGGAGCCGCTGGCTAGTAAGCTTTAAAGCGGTACGAATATTCGCGAACTCTTGCCTTTATAATTCTGGTAGGGTGTTTCCCACTCCATTGTTTTGTACGTCCGTGTCGTTTGTACGGTTGCTCGCTTCATCTCTGGAGGTGTCGCCTGGCATGAGGTGTCCGTGCTCATGTGCTCAGTCGGTAATGATTGCTCGTCGGATTACAAGCGGACACCTCTATCATATGGTGCACGGTCTCGCAATAATATCTCCTGGCAAAAATGACTTACTAGTAAACTTACTTGTGACCTAAATTGAATCTTGGGATGAATATATGTTTTACTAAGTTCTGTTGTTTTATTCCAGGACCGAACCATTGATGCTATTGGTTTGTTAGTGAACGTGTGCAGTACTAGTGTAGTGTAGTTCAGTTTAATAATCCTGCATGCATAAGATATGAAAACAGAATATAAAATACTCTACATGTGGATCAATATTTATCAATCGCTGATAACATATTATTACTATCACTCTTCTTATGGAATTATCTTATGGAATACTAGCTTTTACCCGCGACGTCGTTTCTACGTGATCAAATTATAAATTAAGAAAATTAAGAAAAATTTGAATTTGAATATAGAATATATAGGTAAATGTTGATTAATCGCTGATAATAGTAAAATAATATTACATCACTCTTTTGTTATGGAATAGTACTAAATTACAGCTAATTTTATACATTGTTAGCGATACCAGTTTGAATGCACTTTCATTGAAAATTGTTGTAACACGTCCACAATTTACATAAAACCGTAGTACTAACGTAAACCTTCTATAAGAATTGCACATATTTTAGTAAAAACCGTACAAAAATCCATTGTGTAGATGTTTAGAAAATCGATCACACACAGCTTTTAAACTATGTTCTATAATAGGTATAGATTGATACTGATTTTGAAAAAACTGACACCAATATTCACCAATTATTCACCTGAAAATAATTTTAAAGCCATCAAAATTCTAAAGGTAATTAATAATATGGAAATGGATCTCAAAAATCGCCAGACAGATTTCGCACTTAATATTAACATGGATAAATGCTGATTAGTTACAAAAAACTGTCGAAGTAGCAGAGATAATGAGGATCCTGTTAGGAAAACCGTAAACCTTGGAGTCCCGAAGCCTGATTGTCTATGTCAGCTCTTCTAATCAGGGCAACGCATGAATTATTTATAACCCACTAGTAGGGTGCGCACATGCCCTAAGACAAAATACGAGAAACGTCTTCGCGCATGCTCCCCGGGTGGGGTGTAAGCGGGGTACGGGCCTCGAAAATTTCCACACTGTCCGGGCTTGTCCTCCACTTAAGCCCAGTATGTGTTTCGGACGTAAGCCGAGGTCACCTAGGTGACCTAAAGATGTCGATATTTGGGTCGTAAGCCCAGGCCACCTAGGTGACCTTAGGGATGTCTGGTTCGGTGGGGAGGTCTGGGAATGGTAGCTCCCAGATCTCAAGGTCGTCTTCCGGTAGTCCTCGTTTGGGTGGTGTCATATCTGGTGTTTACACCCTTTCGCCCGTCGTCCTCGTCGTCACCGTCGTCATCCGCATTACACTGTCTGTCTGTCTGAGACAAAATACGAGATGCAAAATAAATTGAACAAGCTGCCACTAGATGGCGTTGTTCAATGTGTAGCTGTTGTGTGTGTTAAAACCATGTCACTTTCTTAAATCCAAATTAATTTTTTTTTTAATTCAAATAAACTAGTAAACAAGTTGAACAACTTGTAAACAACTTTTGAATCGTCAATTCTACTGCTGGTTCGGAAAGCTGTTCCTACCGCGAAGAGCCAGCAAGAAACTCGACGGTTGCTCTTTTCAACATAATACTTATAACTAGTTACATAAAGTCATTACTATCTTGTACAGTAGCTATATCCTCGTATTTTTATCGTCCAAATAATCCTCAACAGTATAGTAGGTTTTGTATCAGCCTCTCTTTAACAGTGTCTTTAAACTGCTGTAATGGCAAAGCTAAAATTGATTGCGGAATTTTATTCTAGAATCTTATACCCAAAACCCACAAACGAATTTTGTACCTTTGCAAGGCGCAAAGCAGTAGCCGCAAGCTTATGTCGATTCCTACTTTGTCTATTATATACATCACCTATCTTTCTATAACTTTTTATATTTTTATGTACAAAAATTAAATTTTTTAAAATGTACTGTGAAGCAAATGTAAGAATACCTATTTCCTTAAACTTCTCTCGCAGGGAATCACGCGGACTTAAATTGTAAATGCCACGTATGGCTCTTTTTTGTAAAACAATATTTTTTTTAAATATTATTTTCTCATTATTATCATTATATTTTCTTCTTATATTCCTATCTAGGTAAATATATAAATATAAATAAATATATGGGACATTTACACACACGGCAATATAAGGCTGTCATGGTTTTATTTATGGTAATAGGTAGAAGGTGCGAAGGTACTTCTTTTATTGTATACTCCGAGTGGTATCCGACTGAATAGAATAGTACCACCTTCATTTCTTACCGAGGTGTCGTAAAAGGCGACTAAGGTAAGTTGACCCGTCGTATGGTATCCGGTTACAAGTAAACTCATTTAAATATTAAAGATAATATTTGTATTAGTTCCTCCACTCTCTTGCAGTATGGCCACACTACTCGCCGAGGGAGATCGTTGTTTGCGTTTTTTAACTTTTTCAAAGGCTTAATTGGTGCGGGAGATTTCCGCCTCATTCCAGAATGCTAACGAGAAAAATTAGGGTTATCCCGGTTGGTTTTTTCCATGTCTTTTTGTTCACAGATTCATCTGTATGCCGTATGCAGATTTCGTGATTTTGTCCGGGGAATAAACATCTATATTGGATTTATGCATATTATGAGATTGAAAATACGGTTGCGTGTCGAAATCTCTCTTCATATGCTTATGTTAGGAATCCAGATTTCTACGCTCTGACAGCCTATATAAGGCAAGACTGACGTCATTCGTGTTCCTCCATAGAGATCTCGACCTACCCCCTCCATAGAGATCTCGACCTACCCACGATAGCCGATCTTTTCAGACGATTCTCGACGACTTACTTCGAGAAAGCGTCCATCCACCCAAACCCCCTTATAGTGGCCGCGTCCAACTATAAGGTGTTCAGGCACCCCAATAAGATTCACAGGCGCCCGAAGAGCGTCCTTAACGACCCCGACGATGCTATCACAGCATCCAACAAGATACTCACACAACACTCACACAAACAGCGTCTTCGCCGGCGAAGACGAGGTCCCCGCTTGCTTGTGTCAAGCGGCCGCAGCCCTCTGCCGCGGCCGCCGTGACGCAGACTTCTTCCAAGTCATTTATTAGATGCAGCCCTCCAAAAACATTCGTGCTCTTTTGGCGTGCGGCATTCGTAGGAGATAGACGTGTTTGGGAGACCTCTTTTGTATTTCGTGTTATTAGAATCTAACCTCTAATAATCGCTATTCGTGTGGGAGCGACCACTGAGTTTCTTGCCAGTTCTTCTCAAGTGGATTAGTGTTCTGAACTGGTGGTAGAATCATTCTGTCGTTGGGTTTTGTAGTGAAAAGTGTCGATGCACAGTAAGGTGCTCGGCTTGATTCTCTAAACGCATTCGTTTATTTTTTTATATATCATGTTGAATTTAGTCCTAATTTCTAACACATTTGTTGCCTGTGTATATAAAAGGCGGGAAAAGGTTTTGGCAACTGAAAGTTGACTCTGGCACTGATTATCCTTTTTACAGGGTCAAATTTCTCTGCGTATCTTTTTGTCATATTTGTTTTTGTTAAAACTGAGATATCTATGCTTTATGTACGTGATTTCTTTGTGAATATAAGCATTTTGATTAGATTTGATTAATATGTAATAGGTGTGACTGGGTCAATTAAAAAAAATGCTGTGTTGTATCCGGCTGAGTAGAGTAGTCCACCCTCAATTCTAACCCATGTGTCTTAGGCGACTAAGGTAAGTTGGCCCACCATGTGGTATTCGGCTGAGTGGAATAGACCATCTTTCTTTCCGAGTTGTCGTAAAATATGAATAAGGTAAGTTGACGTCAGACAGGCGGGCGATCGTAAAATACTTAGCCTAATAATTTATAGAATTAGGCGTTACTTTGCGGAGATTCATAATACAAAATTAGTAAAATAGAATGGACACTCAGTTTTCATACCTGATACATGCAGGATTCGTAAAAACACATCCACAAACTAAAGAATATAGTAGGCTTTTTGTATCAGCCTCTTTTATAACAGTGTTTTTAAACTGCTGTAATGGGCAAAGCTGAAATTGATTGCGGAGAATGGTATATGGGCAGGAGGATGAATATAGTTAATATGTGCATGGAATATATAAAGATTTTCAATCATGCACCAACTATTTGTAACGTCAAATGTAATTTGATAGTATTCCGCCTAACGTGAGTCCACCATATCCCAGCGAAGCATAAAATGAAGTTGCTTCAACATTAATAAGATCTCAGCTCCCGAAAATCTCTCGAAGCGCACACAAAGGGTATAAAAAGCTAACAAAGGCGAACGGTCTCCAAATATTCAACGATGTTTCTTTGTGAGCCATCAATTATTCCTGCGGCCTAAAGCCCGGGACGATCCGGGTAAAGTTAATGTCTCGGTCATATTGTCTGATGGGATGAATAGGAAAGTTTGACGGTACACTGAGATAATTTAACGTATCGCCCTTGGAAGGTAATGGTATAGGTTTCCTTGGCGGTAGTTTACAATCCTTTAATAGGCTGTCAACCTCAACGAAGTGTATAGCGTCTCTGGACGAGATGAGTGATTGCACAATACAATCTATAGCAACTAGAGACGCTGAAAATGTCATATAACGTTAATATATATGACATTTTTTGGCTGGCCCGTTGGCGCAGTGGGTAGTGACCCTGCCTTCGACTCCGCGGGTCGCGGGTTCGATTCCCGCCGAGGGCCAACATTTCCTATAATGAATTTGTTGGTCTTTGAGCCTGGGTGTATATTTGTGTTTAAGTATGTATTTAAAAAATATATAAGTATATATTCACCAGTTGTCTGTCTACCATAATACAAGTATTAAGTTACTTACTTTGGGGACGGACGACCGTGTCTGTAAGTGTCCCATATATTTGTTTATTTATTTATTTATATTTAAATTAGTTAATCTTGTATTGTATTTCATATTTTTGGAATCTCTGAAACGGCTCCTACAATTTTCGATTTTTCTTCGATCTACGTAAGTTTTATTTAAAAAAATCATTTTATCCCTGTTTTGGGAGTTAAAAAATACTAAAATTTATATTGAATTGAATTTTCTACCATTAACTATCAAGTAGTTTATTCGAGGAACGGGTGGTCGCGAGAAATGAAAATACCTAGGATCGAGCCCAACCTACCCTGTAATTTTTTTTTGAAGTTTCCTTTTTTATTTTGAAATAAATTACCGAGCAAGGATCGGTGAACTAGGTAGTTTAAACAAAGGACGTATAAAACAAAAGAATGGATAATAGTAAAAAAATCAATAGTGATAAAAGTTTTTTAACAATGATTTCTTATTATATTTGTCAGTTATCATCCTTTTGCCCTTATCCCACTCCAAGTGGGGTCGGCACAACATGTTGTCATATGATTTGACTACGTTTTATACCGGCCGCCTGCATGACGTCAACTTACCTTAGTCGTATTTACGATATCTCGATAAGAACGAGGGAACGGTTGAGTAGAATAGACCGGGTGGTCTATTCTACTCAACCGGATACCACACGGCGGGTAGACTTACGTTAGTCTCCTTTTACGATACCTCGGTAAGAAATGACAGTGGTCTATTCTATTCAGCCAGATACCACACGAAAAAAAACGAGTTAAGATATACTAAAAAAATCCCACTTTTCTATGACAATGGAAAATAAGAGTTAAAAAATTTATGGTATTTTAACAGTAATAATAAACTAAACAGTTAACCGTTGAAGTCTTTTTTAAATAAGTCAGTTTAGTAAGCAAAACCTTATTATACCTAAACCTAAACTCGTGAAAGGTGACTAAGGTAAGTTGACCTGACGTGTAGTATCCGGCTGAGTAGAATAGACAACCCTCTTACTTACCGAGGTATCGTAAAATACGACAGGTAAATTAAACGTCAGGCAGGTCCTAAAAACGCAGCCAAATCATGTGACATGTTTATAACATGTTGTGCCGACCCCACTTATAGTGGGATAAGGGCAGAAGGATGACGAGTTTAGTAAGCAAAAAAATAACCTCTGCCAACACAATTTACAGAATGAACTACGTTTTGCATTTTCGGCAGCCACACGTGGTGAATTATTTACAAACCGCCCTCCAACCCCCCATCCCCCCTTTTATGCCGCTGTAGTGTAAAGCAATTGACTTAAATAAACTGTGGAATGTAAAAAACGGGAATGGAAATCAATTTTCCAATCCGCTTGCATTTTTCATTATCCCGTCTGGTTTGATTTTGATCATGACGGACACAATATGTTTTAGTATATGGTTGTTCTTGCGACTTTGTTCGTGTCAGCTTTAGGGTTAAATTACCCTCAAAAATGTTTCCAGATTGCGACACAGTAACAGATAAATATCTGTTCTATTTTACAGCCGTGTGGTATCAGGCTGAGTAGAATAGACCACTGTTTTTCTGACCGCGTTGTCGTAAAAGGTGACTAAGGTAAGTGCCTTGTGATATCCGGTTTAGTAGAATAGACCACTGTTTTTCTTAACAATTTGTCTTAAAAGGTGACTAAGCCAATGCCGTGTGGTATCTGGTTTAGTATAATAAGACCACCCTTATTTTTTACCAAGGTGTTGTAAAAAGCGACTACGGTAAGTCGACCCGCCATGTGGTATCCAGCTGAGTGGAATAGGATACCCTCATTTTTTACCAAGGTGTTGAAAAAAGTGACTAAGGTAAGTTGACCCGCCATGTGATATTCGGTTGAGTAGAATAGACCACCCTTATTTTTTACCGAGGTGTCGTAAAAGGCGACTAAGGTAAGTTGACCCACCGTGTGGTATCCGGTTGAGTAGAATAGAACACCCTCATTTCTTACCGAGGTGTCGTAAAAGTCGACTAAGGTAAGTTGACCCGCCGCGTGGTATTCGGTTGAGTAGAATAAAACACCCTTATTTTTTACCAAGGTGTTGTAAAAGGCGACTAAGGTAAGTTGACCCTCCGTATGGTATCCGGTTGAGTAGAATAGAACACCCTTGTTCTTACCGAGGTGACGTAGAATAAATGTACCAACCCTATGCTAAATCTCGCAACTTGTTAAATCTATACTTAAAATTATCAATGTAAAAGCCTGTCTGTCTGTATGTTCCGCTTTCACAGCTTATGCAAAATATTTTGAATTTGAATTTGTATTTAGAGAGAATCCCCCATTTTCTTTTGATTTGAGATTCACAGAAGGATGTCCAAAGCTTGTCAAATATTCAAGTGCGTGTTTTTTTGTCTCATCAATTATTCTAGGGGAACTTTTATAAGCTCGCTACAACGTGAATTTTTAAACTATCATTCTGTGGCAGCGAGAGTTTACAAAGGATATATTATATTTTGGTAAATCACATCATTTAATGGCGTTATTCATAGTGTCTGTCTTTCATCATGTTTCATTCTGTTCCGTAGAAATAGCACAAACTACTTTTTCCCTTTGTTTTCTTATCATTTTTAAATATATAAAGTGTAGTAATGGGCCTCATAAAAAAAGCTTAGAGTCGCTCAGCGGGCGATGGAGCGAGCTATGCTCGGAGTTTCTCTACGTGATCAAATCAGAAATGAGGAGATCCGAAGAAGAACCAGAGTCACCGACATAGCTCAGCGGGTCGCGAAGCTGAAGTGGCGATGGGCGGCACATAGTGCGGAGAACCGATGGACGTTGGGGTCTCAAAGTGTTGGAATGGCGACCCCGCACCGGAAAGCGCAGTGTCGGAAGACCCCCTGCTAGATGGACAGACGACCTCAAAAGGGTCGCGGGGAGCCGCTGGATACAAGCGGCACAAAAGCGTGTGTTCTGGAGATCCCATGAAGAGACCTATGTCCAGCAGTGGACGTCCATCGGTTGAAGAAGAAGAAGAAGAAAGTGTAGTGTCTCAGTTGTCTCTGATCTCTCGGGTGAAGTGCTTCTTGGCGGACGCGCACGCATTTTACATAAAACAATATTCAATAATTCAACACAGCACAAAGCTTAAAATCACCAAAAGCCTATGGATATAAACATATAATAAAGGGGATCCCCAAGGAAGATAATTCTGGAATAAAGGTGAGTTACACTTTATCTTCCTTCAATATATTCATTATTCGATTTCCCATACACATTGTGTCATGTTATAAACATGTTGTCACATTTATATAATGACACCTCGGTATTTTACTACACCTTGATAAAAAATGAGGGTGGTCTATTCTATTCAGTCGGATACCACACGGCGGATCAACTTACCTTAGTCGCCTTTTCCAATACCTAAGTAAGAAATGAGGGCGGTCTAATCTACTCAACCGGATATCTCGCGGCGTCTCGACTTACCTTAGTTGCTTTTACGACAGCCCGGAAAGAAAGAGGGCGGTCTATTCTACTCAGCCGGATACCACACGTTGAGTCAACTTACCTTAGTCGTATTTTACTACACCTCGGTAGGAAAGAGGGTGGTCTATTCTACTCAGCCTTATACCACACGTTGAGTCAAATTACCTTAGTCACCTTTAACGACATCTCGGTAAGAAAGAGGGTGGTCTATTCTACTCAGTCGGATACCACACGGCGGGTCGACTTACCTTAGTTACTTTTACGACACCTTGGTAAGAAAGAGGGTGGTCTATTGTAATCAACCGGATACCACACGGCGGGTCAACTTACCTTAGTCACCTTTTATGAGACCTGGGTAAGAAGTGAGGGTCTATTCTACTCAACCGGATATCACACGGCGGGTCGACTGACCTTGGTTGCTTTTACGACACCTCGGTATCAAAGAGGATGGTCTATTCTACTCAACCGGATATCACACGGTGAGTCGACTTACCTTAGTCACCTTTTATGACACCTGAGTAAGAAAGAGGGTGATCTATTGTAATCAGCCGGATACCACACGTTGAGTCAACTTACCTTAGTCGCCTTATACGACACCCCGGTAAGAAAGAGGGTGGTCTAATCTACTCAGCTGAATACCACACGTTGAGTTAACTTACCTTAGTCGCCTTTAACGACACCTCGGTAGGAAATTTATTTATTTGTTTTATTTATTTAAATTAATTAGAACTGTTAACCAATAACACTAATTAACATTAAAAATCACACATAAAAAATAAAAAATAAAAAAATTATAGTGGTCTATTCTACTGAGCCGGATACCACACGGCGTATCTGAGTTACGACACATGTATAATTATTAAGTAAGTAAGTAAGTAACGGCCTGTTACTATCTCACTGCTGGGCATAGGCCTCCTCTCTCCATTTTGGAGAGAAAGATTGGAGCTAAAACCTACCACGCTGCTCCAATGCGGATTGGTAGGTTACACATATCCCCAGAATCCTCTAGAGATATGCAGGTTTCCTCACGATGTTTTCCTTCACCGAAAATCGTGTGATAAATTGCAATTATCAATTAGACACATAAGTTTTACTGGAAAACTCATTGGTGCCTGCCCGGGGTTTGAACCCTAGACCTCCTCGAATGAGACGCACGGTGTTACCGCTGGGCTACCACAGCTTATAATATGTATAATTATTATATAATTAAAATTGCTGTAAATAATTGTCTAGACGTCTGTAAAGCAAATTCCTCCGTGAATATGTCCCTTTATTTGGCGGCCACATAAAAGGGAGCGTACATTTTTCACAATATTCCCTTTAATAACGCCGAAAGTGACATATTTTGGCGGCGAAGATGTTTTTAACAAAACACAATAACGTATGTGGAGGCAATATCTCTTAATCCCGTGAATACAACATGACAGCGCAAATTCACGACTTATAAGGGTTGATGTATATAGTGACGTTATTTGGTTTTTTTTGAAAACTAATTTTACACACGATTTTTGCTAACACGCCGAGAGTTTGGTGTCCTCGGGCGAGGTGCTAGCGGTTTATGTGATGTATGGGGGAATCGGTTTGTGGATATCATTGATAAGTCAAATTGTATTCTGGACTCGGTTCGTTTCACTTGAAATGATATCACAATCTATCTTATTTTGCTTATTTTCACAACATTATGTCATATGGAATAATGCTGTGGGGCAAAGCGGCCGATATAGAAAAGATTTTTGTTGCTCAAAAAAGAGCCATACGGGCTATAATATGAAGCAAAATGGGTCCCTTCGCGAAAAGTTCAAAGAAATAGGCATACTTACTGTAGCATCACAATGTAGTATATTAGGTCCTTACATATGAAATTGGCGTTTTCTATGGGAGGAACATAAAGTCGTTTTTTTTTAAATGAAATATATTTAATTAATCAAAGTATGTACCATTGCTATGTATGCACTTTTGCCATCTCATAGGTAGTTCATTGATCCCCTTACTAAAAAAACCATTCGGGCGGGAATAAATAAAATCTTTGAAGGCGGTTTGGACTGCCCCATCGGAGTTGGATTTTTTTCCTTGCAAGTAGTTATCCAAATTGCGAAAAAAATGGTAATCTGTTAGAGCAAGGTCCGGAGAGTACGGTGGATATCTAAGACATTCTAATTGAAGCTCCTCTGATTTGGTAGCCGTCTGTTGTGCAGTGTGTGGTCTAGCGTTGTCCTGAAGCAGCAGTGGCCTAGAGCGATTGACCAGCCTCGGTTGTTTAACAGCTAGCTTTTCCATCATGGTTTGCAGTTGCTGACAATAGATATCTGCCGTAATCGTCTGGCCAGATTTAAGAAAGCTGTAGTGAACGACACCGGCACTAGTCCACCAAACACTTACAAGCAACTTTTTTTTAGTCAATTTTCGCTTAGGGCAGGATTTGGCTGGTTCGCCAGGGTTCAGCCATTGCGATGAGCGCTTCCGATTATCGTAGAGGATCCACTTTTCATCACAGGTAATGATTCGATTTAAAATTCCTTCATTATTGTGCCGGTTGAGTGACGTAACGCAGCAGTCGACGCGCATTTGTCGGTTTGCTTCACTCAATTCATGAGGTACCCACCTTTCAAGCTTTTTCACCTTCCTAATTTGCTTCAAGTGGATTAGAATAGTTTTATCACTAACACCGGAGCCTGCAGCTAACTCGGACGTGGTTTGCGATGGATCCGCTTCCACAATAGCCTTCAATTCTTCATTATCAACTTTGGTCTCGGGCCGTCCACGAGGCTCGTTCTGCAGGTCGAAATTTCCAGAACGAAAACGTTGGAACCAAAAACGCACTGTGTTTTCTTTTGCGACATCGTCACCATACACATCATTAATCCTTCGAGCCGTTTCTGCAGCACTGGTGCCACGGTGGAACTCATACTCGTAAATAACGCGATATTTCATGTTTTCCATTTTGTAATCAGAGTGACACAAAGAAAAAAACAAAAGAAAAAAACAAATGAATTAGGGGGTTTGAAACACAAACGCATGAGTAAATAGCTGTATGAATTTGAATTTGAAATTCCTAACCATAAAGGTAATATTTGAGATCAAAGTGGCCAGTACGACAAAACGCCAATTTCATATGTAAGGACCTAATATATAGTAATATTTTATTCGGACGGAAAAATATCCATATGTATATCATAGACATACGAGAGGTCACAAAAAGCTTGTGATACCTGTGTCGCGACTCAGCAGAGTTAGCAACTCATTCGATGATCTCGGTATTCGCTTCTACAATAAAATTCCGCAATCCATAAAAATTTAAATTTTATAATAGAATCTTATTTTTTTAAAAAATTAGAGCCCGAAAACAGGGATGAAACGACTTTTTTTAAAATAAAACTTATCTAGATCGATTTTTGTCCCCCAAAACCCCCTAAATGCTGAGTTTCAGGAAAATCATTGAAGCCGTTTCCGAGATTCTGAAAATATATATATACATACAAGATTAACTCATTTAAATATTAAAGATAGAGAACTCAATGGTGTCTGCCGGGGTTTTGAACCAGTGACCGTTCAAAACCGTCACACGGTTTCGCCGTTGCGCTATTAGTAGCTTAGTTCATGTATCTACATTTAATTCAAGCTTACATTATGTCGAGTGTATACGGAATAGAGATTTCAGTGCACTGCGAAATACAAAGGGCGCTCGGAGCGTGCGAATCCGTATATATAAATTGTATTCATGACAGGAAGTTACAATTTCCGGGCGCTTTCAACGCAAATACGTTCCAATTCTCTTTTATATATATATATTTGTTGTAGGAAGAAAATGTCATTCATATTTTCGTAAACAAGTAGAGTTAGTGCAGGAGAAAGCTAGTGTTAACGCACACTATATACAATAACACGATATAATAGGAATACCACAATTCCCGTTCTGAGATGCACTTCTCTTGAATGACGAACAAAGACTGAATGTCACTGAAACGTTTTATCAATAGGGAGACTCCATCGGAAACAATAACGGCACAGTGTTGCCACCATTTTAATCAAAAAGGGCGCGATACTCTTGTTTCATGACTGTGTTGCTATAAAATACAAAGCGGAAGTCAATGGCGACAACACTAGAAATGTTTGACCACTGATTTTCTTGCTGGTTCTTCTCGGTAAGAGCAACTTGTAGCTTCATTAATCATATTGATCCTTGATCATTCACAGTCTGGTATTTGGTTGAGTAAAATAGACCACCCTCATTTCTTACTGAGGCGTTATAAAAGGCGACTAAGGTAAATAGACGTCAGTCAGACGGCTGAGGGTAAAATACCTAATCAAATCATGTGACAACATGTTGTGCCGGACCCACTTAGAGTGGGATAAGAGCAGGAAAATGATGTTGATTGACAATTCAAATGTACTTGAAAAACTTATTTGAATAAGTTTTGATTTGTATGCCTGTATGAAATAGTTCCTTTGCCTTTATTTCAGTGCACTGGCTGAGAGACAGAACAAGCGGGGTTCGTGTTCAAACATGTTTCGCAGTCACGTGTGCAGAGCCAACAGTGCAGACGGACTTACGGCGTATCGTGCGATTGAAATCTAATTCGCCATCGGCATCGCTGCGCCAATAAAGGCGGAAAAATCAAATGCAGACCTAACAATATCATAGACCTACCTAATGATTAAAAAAACTGCTCAGTAAATTTCTCACTGAGATCAAAAAAGGCAGGTCAACTACAACTCATTTTGTATCAATAGTTATGATACAATTATTTGCTATAATCCATCTTTGTTAGGACGCCGTGTGGTATTGGGCTGAATAGAATAGTACCACTCTCAATTCTTACCGAGGTGTCGTAAAAGGCGACTAAGGTAAATGGACCTGCCATATGGTATCCGGCTGAGTAGAACAGACCAACCTTATTTCTTACCGAGGTGTCGTAAAAGGCGACTAAGGTAAATGGACCTGCCATATGGTATCCGGCTGAGTAGAACAGACCAACCTTATTTCTTACCGAGGTGTCGTGAAAGGCGACTAAGGTAAGTTGACGTCAGGCAGGCGGCCGGTCGTAAAAACGCAGCAAAATCAAGTGACAGCATGTTTATAACATGTTGTACCGACCCCACTTAGAGTGGGATAAGGGCAGGGGGATGAATCCATTTTTGTTACGAAAATCTATGTAATGCTATGTATTGTGCTAGGTATTTTATTTACCGGCCTCGGTAAGAAAGAGGGTGGTCTTTTCTACATAACCGGACACCACACATTAGGTCGACTTACTTTAGTCGCCTTTTACGACACCTCGGTAAGAAATTAGAGTGTTCTATTCTACTCAGCCGAATACCACACGGTGGGTCAACTCACCTTAGTCGCTTTTACGACCTCAGTAAGAAATTAGGGTGGTATATTCTACTCAGCCGGATACCACACGGCTCTCTTCCATTCTATTCATATTTTATTTTATCTCTTAACATGTGACATTTATGGAAATTATATGGCGTAGAAAATCTTTCCAAAAACATGCCACGAGATATTTGAAAAAGAAAAAGAAGTTTATTATATTATACCTATGCAGAGAGAAAAAAGTCCATGTATAGAAACCGGCTATACTCACGTCCTATTCTATCGGGTTAGCCCGACTAGTTTAGCCGGTTTATATATAATATGAACTATGAATACTACTCACGATCGTTTAAATCTTAAAAAGGGAAAAGGTTTTTAAAAAAAATTGGATTTTTTACTACATTTAATGTTTAAAGTGATCCAATATTCCTACATGGTAATTTCGTGTATCACTAATGAACATCCACCAAGTTAGTAATTCCGTGTATCACTAATGAACTTCCACCAAGTTAGTAATTTCGTGTATCACTAATGAACATCCACCAAGTTAGTAATTTCGTGTATCACTAATGAACTTCCACCAAGTTAGTAATTTCGTGTATCACTAATGAACTTCCACCAAGTTAGTAATTTCGTGTATCACTAATGAACTTCCACCAAGTTAGTAATTTCGTGTATCACTAATGAACTTCCACCAAGTTAGTAATTTCGTGTATCACTAATGAACTTCCACCAAGTTAGTAATTTCGTGTATCACTAATGAACATCCACCAAGTTAGTAATTACGTGTATCACTAATGAACATCCACCAAGTTAGTAATTACGTGTATCACTAATGAACATCCACCAAGTTAGTAATTACGTGTATCACTAATGAACATCCACCAAGTTAGTAATTTCGTGTATCACTAATAAACATCCACCAAGTTAGTAATTTCGTGTATCATGGGTAACCTAATAAAGCTCTACCATAGTTCATAAAGCTGATATAATTATTGTGTGCGCTGTGTGCATGGGTGTATCCTTAAGGCCCGAATATCCGGCAGCTAGTATTTATTAAGTTATGGCAACTTGCGAGGTACAATGGAATCGAAACCCCGATCGACTACCAGCTTTTGTGAAAAATACGGGACCAAAATCGTAATTCAACAGAACACAAACATCAAATCTGTAATATAATTTTGTCCTTCATTTATAACGTAATCGACAGCGGCTCCGCCCGCGTGGAAAGATTGAAACCGTAATATAGTATTTTGTAACCATAAAAATGGTTAAAGTGGGATAACCTTAAAAGCTAGATATATGCTGTCGCGGACTTTTATTTAGAACACTTAGAGTGGAGCAATTTTTGAATAACTATCTCCGTTTTCTTAGCGCACGTAAGTAAAGCTTTAAATTTTGCCATATTCGCAATATTTTTTATTTCTGCTCCTCTCCTATACATCTCATATGATTTTATATACCCTATAGTCTTCTTCGATAAATGGAGTATCTTACACTCATAGAATTTTTAAATCGGTCCAGTACTTCCTTACTGCGTTCAAACAAACAAACAAACAAACTCTTCAGCTTTATATATTAGTATCGATTGTCCATATTTTATATAGATGTAGAACTTTTATAAAATATTAAGCCATGTGGTATACGCTTGAATAGAATGGAATAAATCACTCTCATTTCTTACCGAGGTGTCGTGAAAGGTGACTCAGGTAAGTAAACCCGCCGTGTAGTATCCGGCTGAATAGAATAGATCACCCTTATTTCTTACCGAGGTGTCATAAAAGGGAACTAAGGTAAGTTAACGTCAGGCGGCCGGTCTTAAAATACTCAGCCAAATTATATAAGTACATGTTTATAACATGTTGAGCCGACCCTACTTTGAGTTGGATAAGGGCAGGAGAATGATGGTGATCTATTATCCTACTAATATTATAAATGCGAAAGTTTGTGAGTATGGATGTATGTTTGTTACTCTTTCACAGCGAATCCACTGAACCAATATAGATAAAATTTGGCACAACTATTCCTTATATAACGGAATAACATCGAGACTATAGAAATTCTGTTAATTTCATTAAAAAATCCCACCTATTATCAATCTATCAAGCAACAACAGTTCACACGAACGAAGTCGCGGTTAAAAGCTAGTATTAAAATAATATTTTCATTACTTTTATATTATGGACCTCCGCAAAATAAGGCTATTTTATTCAGTAACTCTGTTGTTTGATCAATTTTTGTCCTTTTTATAAATTAAAACACGCAACGTTTCAAAATATTGCATCTACCCTTATGTTTCCATGTATTTCACTTTGTTCCCGTTGCTATAATATCAGACCGCGCCCCGGCACGCGAAACTTCCTGATCTATATAATCAACTTCATCTTGAGAGCTTGTAGCTTTCAACAATTTTTGCTTTTAATTGCTTTACATCACTAAGCTATAAGCTTAAACTCAGCATTTTGTATTCTGCTAAAAAAGTTTATTTCTTCAAATTCAAAATATTCTTTATTCAAATAAACTTGTAACCAAGCGCTTTTGAATCGTCAACTCTACTGCTGGTTCGGAAAGCTGTTCCTACCGAGAAGAGCCAGCAAGAAACTCGGCGGTTGCTCTTTTAAAAATATAATTCTTAATACTATTTACATTATGTCGTTACTGTCTTGTACAGGTTCAAAGAGAGCTATATCCACACATTCTTATCTTCCAAATAATCTTCAAGAGTATAGTAGGCTTTCTGTATCAGCCTCTTTTTAACAGTGTTTTTAAACTGCTGTAATATGTAATAAAGCTTAATAATTAGACCACCATTTGAAAATTTTAAATATTCTTTATTCATTAGACTTTTTCTAGTTTTTGACTCGGCAAAGTTATTAAAGAAGCTATCACTGATTCGGAAGTTTGCTGTTTCTGAAGAACCAGCAAAAAAAAGGAAATTTTGACTGTCAATTGGTGATTTAAATTTGCCTAACTCATCCGCGATGAAACATCTGAACAACACGGTTCTTTTGATTGACTAATACTGTTACAATTTAGTCTCAGCTGATACCAAAGTATTACTTAACCTACTAACTAAAGAGACACAGTAGTAAACTATTATGGTAAGGTATTATGGTACCTTTAACATAATTTTTGGCATTTTTCATTTTAAATGTCAAAAACAATGAGCGATTCTTAACTATAAATATCTAGCAATAAACTTCATCCACTTGAAATGAATTATTCAAAACAAATTACTTACGAATACTCTTCATTCTTATTCAAGTATGCTTTAACCACTTTAAAACGTCAAAGGTTTTTAAAGCAGCTTCTATCGTGAACCGGTAAGAAACTCTGCGGCATTCTTTTCAAAATTTATACATTACAAATGAAATTTACAAAAGAAATGAAAAAAGAATGTAAATTACAAAAGATTTATTACGAGAGTCGAACAAACATTTTCTTAATACTATGGACTGCCCGCACTATTCTCCGCACTAAAAAGCGGACCCCTGACCTTAAAGGTCGAAGAAATTACCCGGGCGATAGTGATCGCCCGAGAGGACAAGCCCGGGTAAAGAGGTTCAACCTCGAGGCGCAAAGCCCCCCGGCAGCCTAAACAAGGCTGAGGAGAAGACCCACAATATTGTTCTTTGCAGAAGTAGCACTAACATTAACACTTGTACTTTAGTATTCCCAAACGACCTTCTGTAAATGTTTACTGAAATAACAAATATTTAATCTTCATGCCGCTTCTAAAACATTCAGTGTGCCTGCTATCGCTTCGCTATCGCAGTCGGCATTAGCATACGTGTATCGTATTGGAGGCAGTCGCTTACACGGATCGCGCGGGCGGCGGCGCGAGTTGGAAGCGATAGCGGGAAATATAAACTTGTTTATATCTATATAAAGTATTTAATACTTTATCAGCTTCTAAAAACTTGACATATACTGCCGCATTGACTATTACATCTGTGCAAGCGACGGTCGGCGGTCGGCAACTGTTATTTTCTTACTTACCCACCCACATAAAAAAAATAACTTAGAAATTAAATTTATTTAGGTTCGGTCGAAAGTCTGGCTTCCCATAGCACAGATCTCCTAGTTTGGGGGCCAGGATTTCGCTATATGTTTTAAGTTGTATATTATTGATAAAAAGTTATTTAAGCGTGTAACAAGTTATTGTAAATTCTTGGGACCATTCCACGTGGGCATGATTTGTATAGTCCTAGCGTGTAAGTAATTTAAGATAGATACATATAACTTGTACATTTTTGCTGTAAATAAAAAAAAAATGTAAAGTTGAATAAATAAATAAACTCTATCTCCAAGATCATGTATTACACAAGTAGTTATCGTGAGTTAATTATAAGAGATTTTGAATAACTTTCGCCGTTTACTTAGCGCACGCATGGAAAGCTTTAAATCCTGCCGTTTTCGTGATATTTTTTATTGCTGCTCCTCTCCTATTCATCTTAGCGTGATATTAAAAAGTCTATAGCCTTTCTCGATAAATGGACTATCTTTCACTGAAATAATTTTTCAAATCGGTCCAGTAGTTCCTGAGATTAGCGCGTTCAGACAAACAAACATTTTTTCAGAGCCCAAAAACAGAGATATAACGACATTTTTTACTTACCTAGATCGGTTTTTCTCCCCCTGTCATGCTTAATTTTATGAAAATCGTTGGAGCCGTTTCTGAAATTCGGAATATATTTACTAGTAGACAAGGTTAAGTCATTGAAATATTAAAGTTTTTCTGTTTGAGGGTACAGAAGCTTTTTTTTATTTTTTATTTGCAACAAAAATGTACAAGTTATATCAAAGAATCAGCTTAGCGATTCAGCGCGGAAACGCTGCCAGCATTCTTGGGACCATTCCACGTGGGCATGATTTGTATAGTCCTAGCGTGTAAGTAATTTATGATATATATAACTTGTACATTTTTGCTGTAAATAAAAAAAAAAAAAAAAAGTTATATCTATCTTTAATTACTTACACGCTAGGACTATACAAATCATGCCCACGTGGAATGGTCCCAAGAATGCTGGCAGCGTTTCCGTGAATCGCTAAGCTGATAAAAATGTCTGAAAATATTGAATGGATATTAAAATATCTTTTCCCGCTCGTCTCCAATGACTTGCACCATAAAAATGCATCTATTCATCATGTTACGCCCGCACAGAGCAACGCGATGCAGAGGGCGCTAATGTGTTTTAATAAAAAAAAGTGCTTCGCTATTCAGGAACAGTTCAAAAGGCATCTGTGAGTTTATCTAAGCGTAACTATTTGGGATGAACATTGCATTTACTTTAATTCAGTGACAGCTTAGTATATTACTAAAGCTGTAATTTACACTAACATTTGTTATCCTCCTTTTATCCCACTCTAAATGGGGTCGGCACAACATGTTAAAAACATGTCACATGATTTGGCTTCGTATTTTCGCCTACCTGACTTCATCATACCTTACAACACCTCGATAAGAAACAGGGGTGGTCTTTAAGCTAGATAACACACGGCGAGTCAACTTACCTTAGTCGCCTTTTACGACACCTCGGTAAGAAATAAGGGTGGTCTATTCGTCTATTCTATACCACACGACTCATCATCTTCCTGCCCTTATCCCACTCTAAGTGGGGTTGGCACAACATGTTATAAACATGCTGTCACATGATTTGGCTGCGTTTTTACGACCGGCCGCCAGCCTGACGTCAACTTACCTCAGTCGTACTTTACAACACCTCGGTAAGAAAGAGGGTGGTCTATTCTACTAAACCGGATACCACACGGTGGGTCAACTTACCTTAGTCGCCTTTTACGACACCTCGGTAAGAAATGAGGTTGGTCTATTCTACTCAGCCGGATACCACACGGCGGGTCGACTTACCTTAGTCGCCTTTTACGACACCTCGGTAAGAAATGAGGGTGGTACTATTCTATTCAGCCGGATACCACACGGCGTTCTATACCACACGACTATTACACTAATATTTATGTTAATTTTGACATTACTGTATAATTACTTCTCTTTCAACCGATGGTTGTGCTGGATAGAGGTATCTTTAAGAATTCTGAATACTACATGATCTTGTATGTGATGCAGCAGATCCCCATTACCTTTTTGAGGTCATCAGTTCAAATCGTTGGGGTTTACCAACGCTGCGTTTTCCGGTGCGGTGTCACGTTTGAAACACCGTGGGACTCTAATGCCTATCGGTTCTTCTTACTGCGTGAAGTAATCACCGCCAATATAACTTCGCGACAACTTGAATCATATCAGTAACTTTGGTGCCTTTAGGTATTTCGTGACTCTTGATTCAGTCGCGTAAAGTCGCATATAATTACTGCATAATATTGAAATTAAACTTAACAAAACTGTTATAACTACTGTTATTTTTAAAATCTTTTATTCAACTTGCCTAGTATGTATGTGAAAGTGGTATCTTGCAAGTTAAATTTGACCCACTTCCCGGTGTCCGATTGAGATGAAACTTTATATACTGATCCAGTCTGGATAACAATACAATTTTATGCATGAGATGATGCTAATTTTATGACCTATTTTTAATAATTATTTAAACTCATTTATAAGTTTGAATCTGTGGTAGCCCAGCGGTATCACCGTGCAACTCTTTCGAGAAGGTCTAGGGTTCAAACCCTGGGCAGGCACCAATAAGTTCTCTAGTAAAACTTAAGTGTCTAATTGATAATTGCAATTTATCACACGCTTTTCGGTGAAGGAAAACATTGCGAGGAAACCTGAATATCTCTAGAGAATTCTGGGGATATGTGTAACCTACCAATTCGCACTAGAGCAGCGTGGTAGGTCTTAGCTCCAATCCTTCTCTCCAAAAAAAAAATGGAGAGAAGAGGCCTATGCCCAGTAGTGGGATAGTAACAGGCCGTTACTTACTTACTTATAAGTTTGAATTATGAATCTTTAATCTATTTGTCTATCTACCCATAATTTACAACTTAAACTTCTTTTAGTTAACGATTGAATACAGTACTAAACGGAATAAATAGTCCGCTCCAGCAGTACTTTGTTCCGACCTATTTAACTGATAGTTATTCGACGGAAGACATTCGATTGTTCCGTTGAAACTGCAATTGTTTGGATTAAATAATGTTTGCTTGTATTAGGGACGAAACATACATAATCGCAAGTATTCGTGCCAGTGTATATTTGTATTTAAGTATGTATTTAAAAATATATAAGTATATATTCACCAGTTGTCTGTCCATAATACAAGTATTAAGTTACTTACTTTGGGGACGGACGACCGTGTGTGTAAGTGTCCCATATATTTATTTATTTTTGTCAGATGTGAGTTATACCGAAATAAAGAAATATGAGTTTCAATTACGCTGCTTTCTAGCAATTCCTATTTCCTATATGTATCGAAAGGAAATTCAAATTCAAAATATTCTTTATTCAAATAAACTTGTAAAGTGTTTTTGAATCGTCAACTCTACCGCTGGTTCGGAAAGCTGTTCCTACCGAGAAGAGCCAGCAAGAAACTTGGCGGTTGCTCTTTTAAAAATATAATTCTTATTAGAAGTTACATTTAGTTATTATTGTTTTGCCAGAGTCGAAGAGTAGCTACGTCCAGACATTTTTATTATCTAAATATTGCTCAATATTATAGTACGCTTAAAGGAGGAGACCTGATATTGTAGCATAGAGACGCGAAAATATATAGATAGGTTTGGTGACGGGTGGAGAGGTGTGATGCGGTGGGGAGTCGTACATTTGACGTAGTCTTAATTACTGCGCTGAGTTGACAAGTTGTTAAGTAAGAATAAAATGATTGACTTTTGAGAATATCGTTATTTGTTAATTAAATGTAAAATACTTCATAATACTTCATTAAATTTTTATTATTACCAACCAAATAGAAGCTGACAATTGTAAAAACACTGTACACTGTAAAATAGAAAATATATATAATGCTAAATGTAGAGTGGGCAATCGGTTATCATACCTGATACATGCAGGAGTCGTACATGCACGAACCCCCACCACCGCCACCACGATACACAAGCACTACATACGTTCACCACCACAATCTCAACAATTGTTTCGCCCTGTGACCGAAGCATCGTCAGGAGATAGACTCCACGACAAAATAGCAAAGCTTTGCGATTTTGTCTCATGTAGTACACTCTACATTTTGCATTACATATATTTTCTTTTTTCACGGATTATAGAAAAATAATATTCTCATTAGTTTTGTTACAGATATTATAAAAATCCGACACGTATATCTGTATTTGTTCCCTTAAAATACCAGAAATGTCCATTCCCATCTACACCCCAGTATTTAACCACTAACTAAGAGCAAACCGAACGGTTTATTGTTAACGCAAATGGAATCATTTTATTGAGAGGTTCACTTTAAAAGTTAACTTTGAAAAGTTGGTGTCCGTTATTGAAGTATAGAAATGAAATACAATTTCCAACACGAGGTTTTTTATTTATGCCTTGAGAATTTTGTCACACAAACAATTTTGTAAGAACAAAATCTTTTAATGGACTGCATTTTAATATAAATACTAGAATTTTGTCGTTGCCATAAGAAACGTCTAGAAGAATTGTTGATTTATTATCATCATCTACCTGCCCTTATCCCACTCTAAGTGGGGTTGGCACAACATGTTATAAACATGCTGTCACATGATTTGCGTTTTTACGACCGACCGCCTGCCTGACGTCAACTTACCTTAGCCGTACCTATTTTACGACAGGGTGGTCTATTCTACTTAACCGGATACCACACGGTGGGTCAACTTACCTTAGTCGACTTTTACGACACCTCGGTAAGAAATGAGAGTGGTACTATTCTACTCAGCCGGATACAACACGGTGGGTCGACTTACCTTAGTCGCCTTTTACGACACCTCGGTAAGAAATCAGGGTGGTACTATTCTATTCAGCCGGATACCACACGGTGGAATTGTTGATTTATTAATGTAAACTTAAACTCTATAAACTTCTTCCCTTTCTATCGGTCACGTGATTATCGCGTTGTCAGTGCTTCCGGTATAAAAAACTAGAGAGATGATTTTGACTGATTTGACTAATACCGCAACAAGCGTTGATACGTTAGCCTCGTCCCATATCAGGGAAACGGCGTCAAGACCTGGAGCTGCGGCGGAAATGGCGGAGTCTGGCAAACGGCGGAAGTATGCATGTCTCATCGAGAGTTATATATTTGTGCCGTTTGCAGTTGAGACCCTAGGACCATGGAGTTAAAGTGCAATAAAATTTCTATCCGTTTAACACCTCGGTTAATTGCCTCTTCAGGTGACAAGAGGGCTGTCTCCTTTTTCGCACAAAGAATCAGCTTAGCAATTCAGCGCGGAAACGCTGCCAGCATTCTTGGGACCATTCCACGTGGGCATGATTTGTATAGTCCTAGCGTGTAAGTAATTTAAGATAGATATAACTTGTACATTTTGTTGTAAATAAATTATCTTACATGTTAAATCAATTTACGATACCGATACGATACACTATATGTTAATTTTTTTTGCTTGTAATTTATATTAATGTTGACCATTTGCTTCCTAAAAAGCCAGTTTAAAATAATCTCTAATATTTATACGGATTATCTTATAAACAATCGCTAAACGTTGTCCAGGTAAAACTTTATAGCTACTTAACTGCAATGTTCACAAACTTATCTACGCAATATTATATCCTGTACCACGAAATTACCTTAATCTTCCTCACTGTGGACTTAATTGCTTATGTATATACATCGCTGGTTTTATACACAAAATTGTTAGAACATTCTCTATAAAGCATCAATGTATATCGTTAATTGTGAATAAATTTAATATTAACATCATATGCCTACCGTTGTTTGTATTATGTTGTTGTTTAGAGTTGTCTTAAATTATACTACAATGTTTTTGTTATACATTGCCGGTTTGCTATCAGTATTATTAAAGTATGTTATACAGTACGCAATGTATGGTAAGTTTGTGAAATAGACGTATGTTAGAGGTTATGTTATGAAGGTAAGACGGTACCAGGTTCAAATCCGATTTAATCCAAGCATAATAGTTTCGTGTGCAACACGAGAGGCTTTGTTAGATCGCACGGGCTAAGGTGTTATAATTAATTTCCTAAACAGAATTTGATATACAAATGAGATCGTGCGCCATTTTGAATTTTGACGAGGAAATGCAATAAACTTTTAATTCACCCCCTGCCTTTATCCCACTCTAAGTGGGGTCGGCACAATGTGTTATAAACATGACACATGATTTGGCTATGCATTTGACGACCGGCCGCTTGCTTGACGTCAACTTACCTTAGTCGCCTTTTGCGACACCTCGATAAGAAATGAGGGTGGTATATTCTACTCAGCTGAATACCATACGGCAGGTCAACTTACATTAGCCATTATTTACGAAACCTCGGCAAGAAATGTAGGTGGTCTATTCTACTCAGCCGTATACCGACGGCGAATCAATTTACCTCAGTCGATTTTCGACACCTCGGTAAGAAATGAGGGTGGTTTATTCTAATCAGCCGTTTACCGCTTGGCGATTCAACTTATCTTAGTCGCCTTTTACGAAACCTCGGCAAGAAATGAGTGTGGTCTATTCTACTCAGCCGTTTACCACACGTCGGTCCAATTTACCTTAGCCACCTTTACGACACCTCTAAGAAATGAGGGTGGTCTATTCTACTCAGCCGGATCCCACACGGCGTATATTTCCAGTTAATTGCGAGTTCAGTATTAAAACTCTTTCAATGTGTATGTAAGCATGTCACAATCTTTCCAAAATCAAAATCGATAGGGGAATAATAATAGTTATTTTGCTATAATCCTATAATAAAAATAATTATATTACTTTTGTTTTATGGATCTAAGTAACGCCTACTTCTATAAATTATTTATCGATAGGAGAGCTTTCCCATATAACTTTAAAAGCACTTCAAACGATTTATAAGCGAGACACTAACCTTTTTTAAATCAAAGCTCACACTAAATCTTTCAAAAAAACTCACAAACAGACCTCAACTCTCTATAATGCCATTATTTCCCGAAAAGAGCCGTAACATTATTATCCCACGTCCAAAAAACAGCAAAATAAGGGCCACTAAGCTAAATAACAGGAAAAACGACGTACTATGAAGTATTCTCCGATAGTTCGCGAAATGTTGGTACACGGATAATTAGGGTTGCCAATTATTTGTAATTAATATACATCAGTTACTACATAAGTAAGAAAAAATCAAATTAAAAATAAATATATAAATAAAATAAATTCAAATGAAAAATACAAAATATCCTTTACTCAAATAAACTTGTTAACAAGTCCTTTTGAATCGTCAACTCTACTGCTGTTTCGGAAAGCAAGAAAGAAACTCGGCGGTTGCTCTTCACATAATATTAATTCTGATTGTGTGATTCCCTGCGAGAGAAGTTTAAGGAAATAGGTATTCTTATATACGCTTCACAGTATATTTTTAGCAATTTAATTTTTGTGCATAAGAATATATATAAGTATAAAAAGATTGGCGATGTATATAATAGACAAAGTAGGAACCGACATAAGCTTGCGGCTCCTGCTTTGCGCTTTGCAAAAGTACGTAATTCGTTTGTGGGTTTGGGTATAAGATTCTATAATAAAATGCCGCAATCAATTTTAGCTTTGCCATTACAGCAGTTTAAAAATACTATTAATAAAAGGCTAATACAGAAAGCCTACTATACTATAGAGGAATACTTGGATGATAAAAATGCGTGGATGTAGCTACTCTTCGACCCTGTAAGTAAGTAAGTAAGTAGCGGCCTGTTACTAATCCCACTGCTGAGAATAGGCCTCTTCTCTCCGTTTTTGGAGAGAAGGATTAGAGCTAAGACCTACCACGCTGCTCCAATGCGGATTGGTAGGTTACACATATCTCCAGAATTCTCTAGAGATATGCAGGTTTCCTCGCGATGTTTTCCTTCACCGAAAAGCGTGTGATAAATTGAAATTATCAATTAGGCACATAAGTTTTAACAGAAAAACTCATTGGTGTCTGCCCGGGTTTGAACCCGCGACCTTTTCGAAAGAGTCGAACGGTGCTACCGCTGGGCCATCACAGCTTCGACCCTGTACAAGACAGTAATAACTAATGAGCACCAATAACCAATAACGAATATGCACCCATACTCACAAATTTTCGTATTTATTATATTAGTATTAAAGTGGCAACATTAGGATAAAAGTGGCAACCCTACAGATAATCTTATCGGACTCAAATTGTATTTTTGTGAAATGATTCGGTAAATTATTTAATTACTACTTGACCCAGCTAACTTGGTACCGCCTTTTTTTGTAATATCAATTGAGTAAATGGCATTTATAATTTACTAGTAATATCCCGCGGTTTCACCCGCGTACATAACGATCTCATAACAGTGCAAAGTCAAAACAAGTCGGACTATTTTATTTTTGTTAACATATGTTCACGCACACACTATACATTATCATCTTCCTGTCCTTATCCCACTCTAAGTGGGGTCGGCACAACATGTTACAAACATGCTGTCATATGATTTGACTGCGTTTTTACGATCGGCTGCTTGCCTGACGTCAACTCTCTCTCTGTCGTATTTTACGACACCTCAGTAAGAAAGAAGGCGGTCTATTCTACTAAACCGGATACCACACGGTGAGTCAACTTACCTCAGTCGCCTTTTACGACACCTCAGTAAGAAAGAAGGCGGTCTATTCTACTAAACCGGATACCACACGGTGGGTCAACTTACCTCAGTCGCCTTTTACGACACCTCGGTAAGAAAGAAGGCGGTCTATTCTACTAAACCGGATACCACACGGTGGGTCAACTTACCTCAGTCGCCTTTTACGACACCTCGGTAAGAAATGAAGTTGATCTATTCTACTCAGTCGGATACCACGCGGCGGATCGACATACCCTAGTCGCCTTTTACAACACCTCCGAAAGAAATGAGGGTGGTGCTATTCTATTCAGCCGGATACCACACGACGTAACGCACACACTATACAATAACACGATATAATAGAATACCACTATTCCCTCTGCGAGATACACTTTTCTTGAATGACGAACAAAGACTGAATGCAACTGAAACGTTTTATCAATATATAGGAAGACTCCACCGGAAACAACACGACACAGTGTTGCCAACATTTCAGTCAAAAGTGCACGATACTCGTTTCATGACGGTGTTGCTATAAACTACAAAGCGAAAGTCATTGGCGACAACAAAATACTCATTATTTAAACTCAATTTAACCCTTTATTTAACTTTTTTTAGCTAGTTAAAGAAATATTTCCCAACTTGGAATTGGCGAGTACAAAACATTAATACAGTCTGCAATTAGCGTGTGTCTGCAAATGAACTCCGAGACAGCGAACTTGTTAGTGCAAGTCGAAACAAGTTCTTTGATACAAACGTTTGTTTGTTGAAAGTTAAATAACTTCTTAATGCTACAGCTGAGTTGGAGTTTTGTTATACTTTTTGGCTTGTTTTTTAGTTTCTGGAATAAGGAAGCAATACATGCAAAGTTTCTATTGCTCTTAATAGCACAGACGAAACTTTTTCAAGTTTTATTACTTCATTGAAACCACTTTTTTATACCAGGAAAAACGTGGAATACCCAGGAATTCAAATCAGAAAAGGACGGGAATTATACTTACGAGAGAAATTACAATATCACTAGCAATCGCCAGCGACTATATAAAGTGGACAACTACTAAAAGAAATAATCGATTATTAAAAATCGATTATATTGAAAAATTAGACTATTTTTAAAATTAGATATTAAAATTAGATTTATAATTTATTAGACGATTTTTAAAATTAGATATGGATTGTTCGATGAAACCAATTTAGCCAAACACAACATTTTAATCCAATTTCAATAACAGCGAATCTGATATTAATTTTCGGTATTTGTCAACTTTAATTAGCCTTTATTGTAATTGTTTATTAATACTAAAAAGACAACTTTTGAAATAGAAAAAAAAGATTTTTAAAAAATCGATTATTTTTAAGGTATAAATATCGATTATTTATTAATCGATTTTTTCTACTCCATCCATCAAGTCACATCACAGTCACATCATCCAAGTCACATCCCTAGTTTGAACCCATGATGGCCTCTAGAGAGTCGCAAGTACTCACGACGGTCTATCACAGATTATTGGAAAAAAAAATTAATATTTAATTTGGTATTTACTCAATTAAGTCTGCAAAAACAATGTTGCGGTTGAAGCTTGCATTAAATTAAATTTTGAATACAAAATGTGAATTTATTTAATGGTCAGAACAAATTGATCGCAATAACACAGCAATTAACATATTCATTGTATTGAGTAATTATGGACGTAAGCATCATTAAAATTATTTATAATTTAAATGAGTTAATCTTGTTTGTATAAGTACTCGAGCTTTGCTCGGTAATTTTTAAAACGATGTAAAAAAAAAATAAAAAAAAATGAAAACAAAAATTAAAAAGAGAGAGCGTAAAGAGCTCATGAATAAGAGTCCCGTATGGGCTTGAAAGTAGTCGGGCTCATCCGATAAAATAACACGTGAGTATAGCCGGTTTCTATACATTAATTAAAAATTAAAAAATAATAGGGCAGGTGGGGCTCGATCCAAGGTATTTTCACCTCTCTAGACCGCCCGTTCCCCAAATGAACTACCATGACTACGTTTGACCGCGAAAAATTGTGATTGTATGCAACGTAAATTTAAAAAAAAAACAGGGATAAAACGACATTTTTTAAATAAAACTTATCTATATTGATTTTTCTCCCCCAAAACCCCTACATGCTGAATTTCAGGAAAATCGTTCGAGCCGTTTCCGAGATTCTAAATATATATATATATATATATATATATATATATATATATATATATATATATACATACGAGATTTACTCATTTAAGTATTAAAGAATAAGGTAAGTGCACAAGTCATTGACCGTGTATTAGTAGTTAACCGTTTTGTATGAAATATAAAATAATAAGCGTTTTGTTTGTTGTAGCTAATAAAAAATAAATGTGTAATTACCTGTTGCCATCTATTAACAACTGGCCAAAACCTCAGAACTGTAGTCCATTGTTTAATATTTAAAATTTAATATTATTAATGATATTTTTATTAGCTACAAACAAAACGCTTAATATTTAAAATTTCATACAATTTCATACAAGAATTTCATCAATTATTAGTGCCCATACCTTAAATATATTTTCTGAATCTCGGTCACTGCTCCAACGATTTTCCTGAAATTCAGCATGTAGGTATTGTAGTTTTTAGAATAACGGTAATAGCTGTTGTAATTATTCTACATTTTTGTTCGTGCCGTTGTAATTATATTAAAAATAGGGTTATTATAAAGGCTATTGTCATAACGCATTTGTTAGCCAGCAGTGCAAAAACTAGGTCGTATTACGCATTCAACATGTAAATAACAATGGTGTTATTATATTTTCCATTGTAATATGCTGACTTATGTAAAATTTAAATTATATTAGTAGTGGTTAGGACTAAGCCGTGTGGTATCCGGCCGAGTAGAATGTACCACCCTCTTTCTAACTGAGGTGTAAAAGGCGGCTAAGGTAAGTTAACCCGCTGTGTGGTATCCGACTGAGTAGAATAACCCACTTTCTTTCTTTTTAAGGTATCGTAAAATAAGACGAAGGTAAGTTGATATTGGGCAGGCGGTTAATCGTAAAATACGTATCTAAATCATGTGACAACATGTTTATAATGTTGTGCCAACCCCACTTAGAGTGGGATAAGAGCAGGAGGATGATGATGTTAAACATTAGTCTCTATGTGTGTACGAGATGACAATAACCAACTCAATATAAATCTGCCTCTTCTTTCTAGAAATGTTTCATATTCAAATACAAATTCAAAATATTCTTTATTCAAATAAACTTGTAAACAAGTGCTTTTAATTGTCAACTCTAATGTTTCGGAAAGCTGTTCCTACCGAGAAGAGCCAGCAAGAAACTCGGCTCTTTTAAAAATATAATTCCAAATACTAGTTACATTTCGACTTTCCTTTCTTGTACAGGTTTGAAGAGAGCTATATCCACACATTCTTATCTTCTAAATAATCCTCGACAGTATAGTGGGCTTTCTGTGTCAGCCTCCTTTTGACGGTGTTTTTAAACTGCTGTAATGGCAAAGCTAAAATTGATTGTAGAGTTTTATTATAGAATCTTATACCCAAACCCACAAACGACTTACGCACTGTTGCAAGGCGCAAAGCAGGAGCCGCAAGCTTATGTTGGTTCTTGCTTTGTCTTTTATATACTTCACATATGGTTTGTATCGCAACATGTACCAACTTGCGCTAACAAGTGCGCCGTTTCGGAGCACATTTGTACTTGCTAATTGCAAACTTTGTGTCATTGCAATTATGTCAGTTTATTGTGACGCGGTATACAATGACGCGATTGTTTCAGCCTTTTGTGCCGTGGCCTGGATGTATTGTTAAGAAATGTAATTTTAAAAGTGCTGTTTGTTGTGTAAATGTTTGTCGAACATTCGCGAACAAGGAAAGTCTTAAGATCTCGACAGAAGGCAGGTCAAATTTTAAACACTTTGCCAAAGAAACTCCATCTAAAATAGCACTTTATTTTTAGCCTTTAACTCATTTTTATATAAATGTTTTATTACTAAACTAGCTAATGAAAAGTAGTTTTTGTGAGTTAAGCATAAGAGATAGAGACATGCTGTCGCGGACTTTTATGTAGTAATTTTGTAGATCTACAACTCTTTAGTACGTTGCTTTAGTGTATCTCGCTGTTTACGCGACGCACACGACTAAAGTTGCCAGCAGGCGTTTTTTTTTATAACCACGCAACACTTTACATAAAACTAAACTTAAAACTTCCAGAAGTATTGCACTATGTTTTAGTGTAAACCGTTCAAAAATCCGATTAGTAAATTTTGAGAAAATCAATTACATACAGACAGAGAGCTTTAAGTGACTTTGTAATATTACTAGCTTTTACCCACAACTTCGTTTGCGTGGACTGTTGTCACATGATAGGTTGATTAATACACGGCATTTTTCAATGTCATCCTATTGCTGTAGAATTAACAGGATTTCTATAACCTATATGTTACCTCGGTGTATAAGGCATAAATGCGCCAAATTTCATCGATATTGGTTCAGCGGATTCGTCGTGAAAGAGTAACAAACATACATCTCTACTCACAAATTTTCGCATTTATAATATGAGTAGGATAGTATAGGAGGGCTATCCCTCCTATACTATTTTATTATTATACATTTGATTATTATCCGTCCATCGTACTCAAATTAGATTTATTACGCATAATTAAATTCTCATAAACAAGTGGTTTTATATACTTTAAACACGGAATTTTAGGAGGAAAGAAGAAAATTTACGTTCAGTTGATTTTTATTTGGGAATGATTTCTGCTTGGAAATATTTTCAAATGAGCTTCTTATCAAAAGTTTAATTGAGGAAAAACGCTTGTTAATTTAATTAGTACGTCTGAAAGCAGCAGAATTGTTCGTCCATTGTGACGAGATCAAAAGAGATTGCAAAAACGAAAACAATTTTATTCTCATTTTAATATTAAACTGTTATTAGTATTGATTACTCGTTAAATGACCAAAATCTGACCAGAATTCTGCTCTTACCAAGGACCACATCTGGTGGTGAATTCAAAATTTAAAAAAATCCAGAATATTCTTTATTTAAATAAACTTGTAAACAAGTGCTTTTGAATCGTCAACTTTACTGCTGTTTCAGAAAGCTGTTCCTACCGAGAAGAGCCAGTAAGAATAGGTCTTTTTAAAAATATAATTCTTAATACTAATCGCATTTCGTCATTCCTGTCTTGTACAGATTCGAAGAAAGCTATATCCACACGTTCTTATTTTCCAAATAATCCTCAACAGGAGGCTTTTTGTATCAGCCTCTTTTTAACAGTGTTTTTAAACTGCTGTAATGGCAAAGCTAAATTGATTGCGGAATATAATATTTTATTATAGAATTTTATACCCAAACCTACAAACGATTTATGTACTTTTCCAAGGCGCAAAGAATTTAATATCGATAAGGAACTTCTGTTACTTTTGTAAGGACATTACTATAAAAGATGTGCTGATTCAAATAAATTGGATAAGAGATTGAGAATAATAAGAATGTGTCCACTGCTGCGCAGAATAGGCCTCCTCTCTACAATTTTACTGCTCCAATGTAGATTAGTAGGTAGGACTTATCCCAAGAATTCCGCAGAGATATGCAAGTTTCCTTAACCTGTGGTGGCCCAGCGGTAACACCGTGCGACTCTTTCGAGGAGGTCACGGCTTCAAACCCGGCAGAGACCAATGAGTTTTTCTGTTAAAACTTATGTGACATGTGAAGGAAAACAACGTGAGTAAACCTGCATATCTCTAAAGAATTCTGGAGATATGTGTAATCTATCAATCCACATTGGACCAGGGTGATAGGTCTTAGCTCCAATCCTTCTCTCCAAATACGGAGAGAAGATGCCTTTTCCCAGCAGTGGGAGAGTAACAGGCCGCTACTTACGACTTACTTGACCTTTTCGGGAGAGGCACACTAACTCACAGATTTGACGTGTATTAACTGTATTCATCAAATTTCCATAAAATTAAAATGCCACCGTCATATTTTCAAAGATATTTCTGTTCATAAATATGCTTTAGGTATTTCTTGAATAAAGATAGCATCGCAGATGGAAATAGGTAAATATCTCAGATTTCACAGGCTACATATCGCAGATGAGAATATTCATCTGCGTGCCATTTATACCGTACTACATTCTTACTTAGAACATATTCAAATTCAAAATATTCTTTGTTAAAATAAACTTGTAAACAAGTGCTTTTGAATCGTCAACTCTACTGCTGGTGCGGAAAGCTGTTACTACCGAGAAGGGCCAGCAAGTAACACGGCGGTTGCGTTTTTAAAAATATAATTCTTATACAAGTTACATTTAGTAATTACTATCTTGTACATGGTCGAAGAGAAACTATATCCACGCATTCTTATCAATTCGCCGTGTGATATCCGACTGAGAAGAATAGACCACTCTCATTTCCGACGTGCTGTAAAAGGCGACTAAGGTAAGTTGCCCCACCGTGTGATATTCGGCTGAGTAGAATAGACCACCCTCATTTCTTACCGATGTGTCGTAAAAGGCGACTAAGGTAAGTTAACCCGCCGTGTGATATTTAGCTGAGTAGAATGGACCACCCTCATTTCTTACCGATGTGTCTTAAAAGGCGATTAAGGTAAGTTGACCCGCCGTGTGGTATCCGGCAGAGTAGAATAGACCACCCCCATTTCTTATCAAGGTTTCGTAAAAAGCAACTAAGGTAAGTTAGCAGGTGGTTAGTCGTAAATTAACCACCTAGAACATGTACGTAGAGCTTTTAAAGCTTATGACGCAGTTTAAAATCACTGTTAAAAGGAGGCTAATACAGAAAGCCTACTATACTATTGATTATATTGATGATAAGATCATCATCATGCTCCTGCTTATCCCACTTAGTACGTGGGGTCGGCACAACATGTTATAAACATGTTGTCACATGATTTGGCTACGTATTTTACGACCGGCCGCCTTCCTGACGTCAACTTAGTCATATTTTACTACTCCTCAGTAAGGTGGTCTATTCTACTCAATCGGATACCACACGGGGGTCAATTTACCTAAGTCGCCTTTAATGACTCCTCGATAAGAAAGAGCGTGGTCTATCCTACTCAACTTGATGCCACACGGGGGGTCAAATTACTTTACTCGCCGTTTACAACACTTTGGTAAGGAATGAGGACGGTCTATTCTATTCAGCTGGATACCACACGGCTTATCCGTTTGCAGTAGATATGAAACAAATATCGTGTCGTTGGTTGTAAGGGGTCACATCAGTCCCTTCTAGACGGCTTGATGTTGTCATTCTCGTGTATATTTATCATTTCCCACATTCTTCGGTGTTGCCATAAATAGAACGCGGTTTGTAGGAATGTACTTTATTATGCTAATGCTCAGAAACTTTGTACGTTCAATCGAGTTTTGGATGAGGTTATTCAGAATGTTGTACTGAATGTGTATATCGTAGACCATAGACTAGAAGAAACGCGTACTGATGAAAATTCAACTTTAGTTTTCTTTGCGCAATTTTAGGATGACTGATAATTTTTTTACATAGCGTAGAATTTTAGGATGGCAGATAAATTTTGATATAGTGCTTAATTTTAGGGTGATTGATAAATTTTTGACACAGCGTAGAATTATAGGATAACTGAAATTTTTTGACATAGCGTTGAATTTTAGGATTAATTTTTGATATAGTGTAGTATTTTATGATTACTGTTAAATTTTTGACATAGCGTAGTATTTTAGGATGACTGATGAATTTTTGACATAGCGTTGAATTTTAGGATGAATGATAAATTTTTGACCAAGCGTTCAATTTTAGGATGATTGATAAATTTTTGACACAGCGTAGAATTTTAGGATGACTGATAATTTTTGACATAGCGTAAAATTTTAGGATGACTGATTAATTTTTTGACTTAGTGTAGTATTTTAGGAATACTGATATTGCTTGACAGCGTAGAATTTAAGAAGCACTGATTAATTTTTGACATAGTGTAGTATTTTAGGATGACTGATAAATATTTGACAGCGCAGAATTTTAGGATGACTGATAAATTGTTGACAGCGTAGAATTTTCTGCATAGAGTCATTGGCAGTCTTGTAAATTTAGTGTCACAATAAGTAATGAGAGGGAAGATGAAACTCGTATATTATTTATTTTTATTTTGTTTTAATACTATACTATACTATACTATAGGCTTTAGAAAAATACATTCACAAGAAAAATAAAGAAGTACTTTCTTTCCATTTGTTAACCGATGGACGTCCACTGCTGGACATAAGTCTCTTCATGGGATTTCCACAACACATGATCTTGTGCCACTTGGACCCAGCTACTCCCCGTGATCTTTTTGAGGTCTTCAGTCCATCTCGTTAAGGGTCTACCGATACTATATTTTCCTGTGTGGTGTCGTCATTCCAACACCTAAAGACCCCAACGCCCATCGGTTCTGCGTACTATGTGCCCCGCTCATCACCACTATAGCCCGACACTCTGATCTATATCGGTAACTGTGGTTCGCTCCATCGCCCATTGAGCTTCTCTGAGCTTTCTTATGAGGCCCATAGTCAGCGATTACGATTCATATCCTTATGTCATTACTGGCAACACGCACTGTTCGAAGATCTTGGTCTTTAGGCACTGAGATATTTTGGAAGAAAAGATCTCGCTTAGCTTCCGATTTATATTAAGTTTTAAAAGTTTATTTTAAGAACGAAAAATGGTAGTATTGTTTGGTTTCCTTCTAAAAACGGACAGAACTTTCCATACGCTTATACAAGTATTAGAATTCAAACACAAAGCAGCTTTATGTGCAACGTCTTCTATAAATCATTAAGGGTTAAATATTTCTCGTTTCAATCATCCCCCAACCGACAAGTTGAGTTAATTTGGAAGTTTCCTCCGCAGGGAGACGCTTCGATATGCAAGGTAACCCTATTAAGCATTTATTTAAACTTGCTTCAGTGTTCCGGTGAGTTCGCAACACTGGCTCAAACTTGCATGGAAATGTCGTCAAACTAAGTGCCTATTGATCTACATTAACTATTAGTTAAAGTTTCATGATATTGTGTAGATTATATGGTACTAGCTGTAACGTTGGATATTTTTCATCGAGAGTTATAGTAGTTAGTTGAAACCCGTTTTAAAGAACATATGGTCACTTTCAGAAATAATAAACCACAAAATCCACATTTCGCCAAACATTTGTTAGAAAGCGGTCATAAAGTTCGTTATGTCCATAGTTTCAAAGTCTTGCGCACCTGTAACGAAGGCCTTGAATTGAACATCTGGGAGCAGCTTGGGCAGCAAACATAACAATGGCACCCTCATTAACGATCAAATAAATGTTTCTAGTTCAAGCTTGTTATACGTGTTTGCAGGCAAAATAATATGAATAGTGGGCCTGAACCGATTAGTATATAACTAAGCTTGCTTGGGTATTGCTTCACTTTGCGATTTTTTCGTGGAGTCTATCTCCTGATTATGCTTCGATTGCGGGGCGAAACGATTGTTGAGTTTGTGATAGTGAACGTGTGTAGTGCTTGTGTATTGTGGTGGAGGTTTGTGCATGTGTTTCTACGAATGTAACATGTATTAATACGGACTGTCCACTCTACATTTAGCATTATATATATATTTTGTATTTGATTTACTTTATCGCGGATTATAGCAAAATAATTTTATTAATTCTTTTATATCATGGATATCCGCAAAGTAACGCCTAATTCTATTAATTATTTGAAATACCTGCACTTTAAAAATGAAAGAATATGTTTTTGATTTACACACTCTAACACATTCCCTATAACAATGCCGGTTCATAATAAATAATGAAGTTTTAATCTCGCTCGTGAACTACCCAGCTTCCGCTGCATAATAACTGAGCCAACTGTAAAACTGTACATGACTCAAATCTTTGCTTCCGTCAGAGTTGGTTGAATTATTCAGCTGCGACCCGTTTATACTCGACGATATTAGGCCTTTAAAAAGTAAGTAAAGTAACGGCCTGTTACTATCCTAATGCTGAGGATATATAATTCAACTGCGCAAAATTTTGCGTTATTTTACTTACTTTTTTATAGTTATTATATTATTACTTGTTATTTTACTTACTAGTAAGTAAGTAGCGGCCTGTTACTATCCCACTGCTGAGATTAGGCTTCCTCTCTCCGTTTTTTGTAGAGAAGTATTGGAACTAAGATCTACCACGCTGCTCCAATACGGATTAGTAGGTTACACATATCACTGAGTTTTTTTATTAAAATTCTGATTCTAATTTATTATTGTAATTTATTACACACAAAACATCGCGAGGAAACCTGCATATCTCTAGAGAATCCTAGGGACATGTGAAACCTACCAATTCGCATTGGAGCAGTGTGGTAGGTGTTAACTCCAATCCTTCTTTCCAAAAACGGAGAGAAGAGGCCTATTCTCAGCAGTGGGATAGTAACAGGCCTTTTCTTTCTTACTTATAGTAAGTAAAATAACAAGTAATAATATAATAAGTATAAAATAAAAAAAGCTGTGATGGCCTAGCGGTGCGACCGTGTGAATCTCTAGAGACGATCATGGGTTCAAACCCGGGCAGACACCAATGAGTTTTTCTATTAAAACTTATGTGTCTAATTGATAATTGCAATTTATCACACGCTTTTCGGTGAAGGAAAACATCGTGAGGAAACCTGCATATCTCTAGAGAATTCTGGAGATATGTGTAACCTACCAATCCGCATTGGAGCAGCGTGGTAGGTCTTAGCTCCAATCCTTCTCTCCAATAACGGAGAGAAGAGGCCTATGCCCAGCAGTGGGATAGTAACAGGCCGATACTTTACTTAAGTATAAAATAGTAAGTAAAATAACGCAAAATTTTGCGCAGTTGAATTATATAAAATAATGAAACTATAATTCACAATAAGAGAAAAATTATATTATCACTATTCTAATTAGTTAAATGGCGTCATCAAAGCGTCAAGCTATCATCACTCTCCTATCCTTGATCGTGATGTAAAAAAAACATTAATTTACTATAATCCGCAATAAGGTGGTATAAATATATAATAAAGAGGGATGAAAATCATGTGGATGGATATGTGAATAGCGAGGCAGAAAAAGAAATGATCGGATTGTGTAAAGGATGACTTGCAAATAAGAGAAGCACCAGAGTTGACGAATAATATTAAAGAATAGAAAATGAAGACATATTGTGCCGATCACAGAGTGGGGTCGCGGCATAAACGATGATAAATATTAAAGAAGTTACATGCTTTTATTTCTCCATTAGTTTTCAAACCTAATCCTCAAATTTAATGGCACTGAGTATTGTAATCTGTAGGTGTAAAGGGGCCTCACGACTTGCTCAATAGACTTCCAAATACATTTCCTTTTCATCTCCGCGAGGAGTTGGATGACTAATTAGGCTCGGAGCGCGAACTAACATTATATTCCTTTTGAATTTAAACACAACATGTCCATTGTTGTGGTGCTTTTTATAATTAGCGACTGTTGCATTGGTTCTTTGACATGCTATAGGCCCAACTATTCTTTTTTAACATCAATCAATGGACATTTACACCTGAACCTAAGTCACTTTAAGTGATCTCCACACCACATGATTCTATGCTACTTGGAAACAGCGGCTCTCTGCGCACTTGAGGTCATCACTCCATCTCATAAGGGCCTTCCAATGCTGTATTATTTGGTTTACTTGGACGTTATCTTCATTACTAAAAATCGTGTCTTTAAGATTAAGATTAACTTTAAGATTAAGTTTAACCTTTTCATTCTATCTAGTCCGGCATTCAGCGTCCTTCAGGGCGGTTGTAATAGACAAATCAGTAAGGACATATTTTTGGTCACACCAACGGGTAAGTGATCGCCTGCGAGGTCTTTTTCCCTCCACCTTACCAACAACAATTAACTTGTTATGGCTTGTTAAGGTAGCCAACGGGCAATTTGCCCAAAGTAACCTAGGATCCTTTGGTAGAAGATGGTAAATAGCTGAGTTCATTTGCGCAGTATTATACGGTATTGGGTCGCCATTCCAACACCTCAGTACCCCAATGTGCATCATCGTTCTCCTGCCCTTATCCCACTATAAGTGAGATCGGCACAACATGTTACAAACATGCTGTCACATTTGGCTACGTATTTTACGAGCGGCTGCCTGCCTGACGTCACCTTACTTGTTACGACACCTCTATAAGAAAGAGGGTGGTCTATTCTACTCAACCGGATACCACACAGCGAGTCGACTTACCTTAGTTGCCTTTTACGACACCACGGAAGAAATGAGGGTGGTCTGTTCTATTCAACCGGATACCACACAGCGAGTCGACTTATCTTAGTTGCCTTTTACGACACCTCAGTAAAAAAGAGGGTGGTCTATTCTACTCAACCGGATACCACACGGCGGGTCGACTTACCTTAGTCGCCTTTAACGACACCTCGGTAAGAATGAGGGTGGTCTATTCTACTCAACCGGATACTCATGACTTAATTATTTTCCTTAAATTATATGGTATTGCATTTCAATTTCATAGGCAGATAAATTTGCAATCAAAACCGCCTGTTTTACAGTGTTTTTTAAGGTCCATAAGTTGTATATTTTAGTGAGTCGCCAAGTCTCGCGGAGTTGTTATTTGTTTGGGGATTACGCGGCTTTGTGCACGGTTATTAGCGACGGGGGCTGCCGAGACGTCTGTGTTCTACGGTCTGGAGAATTAAATTTGGTCCAATCGTTTTTGAAATGAGAAATATGTCTTGTGCAGTGAAAAACTGTATTGTACGAAAACTTTATGAAAAGAACTCATTACCAAGGCGTAACAATTTCAAAATTTACTCTTGAGAAACTTACGTCCTGATAGTGATGATTATGGGATCGTGGTGAGAATGAATGTGTTAAAACCAAGAAGCTAAGGTAGGTACTTATATCATCTACTGAATGATCTACCAGTAATACATTTTCCAATTAAATTAATTTTCCAGTCCGGTGACTCCGGATTGGAAAAATAATTTCGGCAATTAAAGTAAATTAATATCGGCAATTATAGTTTTTCTACGAATCTTCTCAATTCTTAATTTAATTATCTATTAAATACCGTGCCGTGTGGTATCCGGCTGAGTAGAATAGAGACCCTTATTCCTTACCGAGGTGTCGTAAAATTACGAGTAAAATAAGATGACCCACCGTGTGGTATCCGGTTCAGTATATTAGACTACCCTCATTTCTTACTGAAGTGTTTTAAAATACGACTAAGGTAAGTTGACGTCAGATATGCGGCCGGTCGTAAAAAATGCTGGCGACATCGCCCATTGAGCGCTTTTGAGCTTTTTTTTAAGAAGCCCATAATCACCTAATGTCAGCAAAGCCAACGATATAGCCATGCAACTACATTGTCATTTCCGCACTACCAAAATATGACGGAAATGACATCATCCATGCCGCCATATTGCCGCTTGCCTCCCACTACGAGATGTTTCAATACACATTTTGTCCCGACATCGTCTTTCGAAAATTATCTGTTAAGTGACTCGAGTATCGAAATATTGTGTTACGATATCTCCAATAGCTGCAAGTATCGCGATCTCTTGGAAAGAAAGTCTAAGTTGGCCTCCAAAAAATTGGGTGTTTTCAATAGACGTACTGTCTATCTACTGTCTACTACTGTCTACTGTCTATCAGGTTCAAGCTGGTCCATAGATTAGCGCTGTATAAAGCACAAGTCCGGCCTCACATGGAATTCTGTTCTCATTTCTGGACTGGTGCACCCCGGTATCAACTTAAGCTATTCGATCGCATACAGCGCATAGCAGTTCGAATTATTGGAGATAAGGTGATAAACAAATAGCTGGACTCTTTGGCGATGCCTAGAAACGTGTCATCACTGTGCGTTTTCTACCGCATCTTTCATGGAGAGTTTTCCATACTACATGACCATGAACTTCGTAAGCATTGAGTCGATTCAGACACATTTCGACTTTCATAGTACTTATCAGGTAAGCGAGTTACGGCTCTGTTAAATTTGCGAAGTGACAGTACGAAATAAAATGTTTACTAATGCTTTTAAAGTGCAGCTTTCCCAGTAAAGACTCGTTATAAATCTCCGGCCAAGCGCTCGGTAACAAATAGGAGCTATCAGCGGAGTGGGGCGCGCAAGCCGCCAACTCGCGAACGAACCTGTTATTTGTTTGGGGATTAGGCGCTCTTGTACACGGCTACTGGGGACATCTTTGTAAGCGGGACATTTCTCTTTTGAACTTAAATCGCCTCAATAACGGGGATAAAAGGATTTAGGTTTAATGTTAATTAAAAAGGATCAAGGATAAGTTGTTTAATCGGACGCCCACCCTATAAGGTCATTGATGCATCTGGTGCTCCCGATGCATCGTCCAGCGGAGGGAGGGGCCACTTTTAGAGAGGCCCCGACCCAGAGGTGGCGCACTCTGGGGTACAGAGTTGCTGCTGGCGGGGATGGGGGGCAATATCTTCATAGGTACCCTATCCCCGCCACCAGCACACAGGTTATTTTAGTCGGTGCGAGTCCGACATAACCGTCGTCTGTCCCCGTCTGGCGGCGGTACCCATAAGGGGTTTTTTGCTGTTTAAAAAAAAAGGTTATAAATTGAGATTTATTAAGCCAAAATTCGTGTTCTCTTCAGTCATTTACTGTCATAGACTGATAGTCTTCAGTCATAGACTGGCTCGTTGGCGCAGTAGGTAGTGATCCTTTCTTTAGCTCCGCTGGTCGCGGGTTCGATTCCATGAAAATTTTCGATTCGAATATGTTGGTCTTCGAGTCTGGCTGTATATTTGTATTAAAAAAATATATATAAGTATATATTCACCAGTTGTCCGTCTACCATAACACTAGTATTAAGTTACTTATTTGGGGACGGACAACCGTGTGTGTAAGTCTTCCATATATTTATATTTATATATTTATTAAAGAGGGTGGTCTATTCTATTCAGGCGGATACCACATGGCGACTTGATTCGACTCAGAATATGATGTTGATATAGTTCAGGTAAAATCTTTTTAATACAGATAATAAAGTAAGAAAGAGCTTGTGGGTCAGATTGCGTTATAAAATATACACGGGTCTCCTTTACGAGCGCCTCCAAATTTGTAAATTATACCCGCGCTTTGTCCTTTTTTTTTCAAGAAAACGTAAAAAATTCTTGCCACGTCGCATTGTTCTTACGTGCGTCGCCAAAACTTGTTTATACACTTTGATGGTTCAAAAGAAAAATATGTTTTGGTTTAGCTGAAAAACAACGTTTCAAAGACAATATTTTTTTTGGTTTTGTAGCCTAAAGGTTGGATGTACCAATAAATAAACATTTGAAGAAATTAAAACAACTGACTTCAAAGAATTTACTAAACATTTAAGAATCTAACTACTTAGTCGTGTGGTATCCTAAGTAGAATAGTACCACCCTCTTTTCTTACCGAGGTGTCGTAAAAGGCGACTAAGGTAAGTTGACCCGCCGTGTGGTATCCGGCTGAATAGAATAGTACCACCCTCTTTTCTTACCGAGGTGTCGTAAAAGGCGACTAAGGTAAGTTGACCCACCGTGTGGTATCCGGCTGAGTAGAATAGATCACCCTCTTTCTTATCGAGGTGTCGTAAAATACGACTAAAATAAGTTGACGTCAGGCAGGCGGCCGGTCGTAAAATACGTAGCCAAATCATGTGACAACATGTTTATAACATGTTGTGCCGACCCCTACTTAGAGTGGGATAAGGGCAGGAAGATAATAATAAGGGTATTTATAGATACGTCTTATATTATTGCTAAGTTATGTTAATTCCTGTGTGTAAGTAAGTAAGTAACGGCCTGTTACTATCCCACTGCTGGGCATAGGCCTCCTCTCTCCATTTTTGGAGAGAAGGGTTGGAGCTAAGACCTACCACGCTGCTCCAATGCGGATTGGTAGGTTACACATATCCCCGGAATTCTCTAGAGATATGCAGGTTTCCTCACGATGTTTTCCTTCACCGAAAAGCGTGTGATAAATTGCAATTATCAATAAGACACATAAGTTTTAATAGAAAAACTCATTGGTGTCTGCCCGGGTTTGAACCCATGATCGTCTCTAGAGATTCACACGGTCGCACCGCTAGGCCATCACAGCTTATCCTGTGTGTATGAAGTAAAAATAAAGACTTAAGTAATATGAGATTTTTGGCGAGCACTTTAACTTTTTTATACAGTAGGAATCTGTCATATAATAAAATATTACCTCCAAAGTATGAAAAATGATCCCCATATCATTTACTATATTTTCGCAATCATTTCCTTACGACACAAACGGGACAATGTCGCACAAAGAAAGCGCTCAGTCAGTACACGCTTTCATATTTGCCGAAATGCGAATTAATATACTCCTTTACAATGTAGTCTGAGAGCCAGCCGCAATCGCGACGAAAACGAAGAAACTGGGAAAAAATCATTATAATATAACTTCAGGTATTTTTTATCTGAAAAAAATTAATCCAATAATAACTCATCATTGTCCTGCCCTTATCCCACTCTCAGTGGGATTGGCTATTTATTTTACGACCGGCCGCCTTGTAACTAACTCCACTTCATCTCGTCTAAATATTCATTTAGAATATTTAACCACCGCTAGAGCGCTCGCACTCCAACGGCATAATTCATAAAATACACCCGAAGGCGCTAGCACTCTTAATATATATTGGCACATGATTCGTCTAGGACCCATACTACGTTGTGATTTGTAATAACTCAAATTCTTTTAGAGCGTCAGAGGCTATGTGTCCATCAACCCAAAGGAGTCAAATAAAACCTTAAATAGAATAAATATAGGGATGAGACCGTTACAGCCTGCCTGATGTCAATTTACCTTAGTTGCCTTTTACGACACCTCGGTTAGAAATAAGGGTGGTTTATTCTATTCAGCTGCATGCCAGACGGCGGGTCAACTTACCTTGGTTACCTTTTACGACACCTCGGTAAGAAAGGAGGTTGGTCTATTCTACTCAGCCAGATACCACACGGCGGGTCGACTAAGCTTAGTCGCCTTTTACGACACCTCGGTAAGAAATGAGGGTGGTACTATTCTATTCAGCCGGATACTACACGGCGGAACTTCAGGATTTTTTTATGTGCAACGAAATACACCTAATAAACACCAACGTCAAAAATATTACAGTTCTTAATTTTAAGAAAATGCTGTTTAATTACTTATTGGATAATCTTTATTATAACATTAATGAATTTCCGGCAGATTGTAATTTATGACATCTACACGCCTGCAAGGCAGAATATGTAAGGCACGTTATATTTTAATTCTTAAGAACTTTGTACTCATATTTCGCAAATAAAGAAAGAAATAAATAAAGACTGATTCTCCTGCCCTTATCCTACTCTAAGTGGGGTCGCCACAACATGTTGTTACATGTTTTTGCTAGTTATTTTACGACCGGGCGTTTGATTGGACCGACCGATCGGTTGGATTGACCGGGAGTTTAATACTCGTAGATGGCTTTTCAATGTCCTCTTATTCCTGTAGAAACAGGCTTTCTATAGCCTATATATTACTCCGGGGTATAAGGAATAATTGTGCCAAATTTCATCGATATTTCGATCGATTCGTCGTGAAAGAGTAACAAACATACATCCGTACTCACAAACTTTCGCATTTATAATATTAGTATGAAGTAAGATAGGATATTTTTCAACCGGCTCTCTGGCTAACTGTAAGTATGGAAGGAATCAAAGAAAATTGTACTTTATTTTGAATGTAATAAGCTTCTGAATTCCTTCACGATGGACCAAGTATAAGAAAGATAGAGACAATTTGAATAACAAAGGCAACGGTAGGACAAGACACGATATTTGATATCGCTTATAGCGATATTGGTACTAGATACTACTTAGATATTGTTGTATTTGCTTAAGCCTGCTATTTGATCGATTCACTGTATGTAAGAGCCTTTTAAGCATTCATAATAATGCTATACAGAGTGGTACATTAAATGGTACCAGGTAAATTCATCCAGTGCTCACTTGGAAGTATTACATTACTTTGGTATAATTCAATGTATTTAAATATAGAATTTAAGAAAAATATACTTTCTAACAAACTAAATACGTTTAAATTGCGATTAACAACGAAACACGCTCATTCATTAGGGTTCACTCACCTTGTAGTGCGCGCGTGCGGCGCTCGGTGTAGATATGACGATCGCCGCGAAGATCAAACGGAGCGGTGAAATGCAAAGGTCACGGCGCGTAAGTCGCGCGGTCGTTGACCGCAAGGCCATTTTTACATTTTTGTATTTCCAATGATTCTTAGTCAGTATATTCGTATTTATCAAATGATAAAAGGCATTAAGTCCTACAGCCACTAATTTCGTGGATGTAAAATTATAAATTACATAGTCGTTTGATCACATAGTATTGTTTACTATTTTTAATCAATAAAACTACATAAAATGTTAAACGACACTATGTTGGACTTACGGTTCTTTACCTTTCACCTACAGATTTATAAATACAGAGGAGTATAATATTGTTTATAGGGTTTATTTTTGTATGGCATGCTGCCATCGGTCATTGATCCATATACATCTTGAAGTTTAATTTCAAAATGAAAAATAATATCCTGTGGCTAAAGTACTTCAATGAATTAACTGAATTTTTTTATGTAGGCTGCTAAGGTGCGTAGCTATCTAGGATTAAAATTAATGTCGTATCGTCGGTACCACTCTGTATAAAGTAAGTAAGTAAGTAGCGGCCTGTTAATATCCCACTGCTGGGCATAGGCCTCTTCTCTCCGATATTGGAGAGAAGGATTGGAGCTAAGACCTACCACGCTGCTCCAATGCGGATTGGTAGGTTACACATATCTCCAGAATTCTCTAGAGATATGCAAGTTTCCTCACGATGTTTTCCTTCACCGAAAAGCGTGTGATAAATTGCAATTATCAATTAGACACATAAGTTTTAATAGAAAAACTCATTGATGTCTGCCCGGGTTTGAACCCATGATCGTCTCTAGAGATTCACACGGTCGCACCGCTAGGCCATCACAGCTTCACAGCATCACAGCTGCCACTCTATATATATTAGGCTAAAAAGTAGCCTATATGTTGCTCTATAACGTCCTTATACAGTAAAAGTCCCAACAAAATTAGTTTAGCAGTTCCGTACACTAACTTAAACATTCCACAAGAAATGAACTATATTTTAGTGAAAACCGTAGAAAAATTAGTTCAAGACAAGGACTTTGTTCCATAATTCTTGTATTAAAAAATTGATACCATAACCTTTTTTGAAAACCACTGGCTGATGCTTTAAAAAGTATTATCGTCATAACGTTCTTAAGGTTTGCTTTGTAAAAAAGGTCAACAATAATTTGAAGGAAATCACATAAAAACCACGTCGGTAATATGTGAAAATAATAAAATATACTTTTCTATAACGCTGATACATTGGAGTGTCACGTACACTTGTTCGGACAAGTTTATATTTGGACGGTTTGATGCAAAGACGAGACAAGTTATAACAATGTTTACTTAAGATGGGTGAAATTAAAATAAGCTATTACAACATTAAGAATATGAAACAGTATTAGGTAGTTTATATTAATAATTTACAAATTTCATAATCTTCCTGCCCTTATCCCACTCTAAGTGGGGTGGGCACAACATGTTATAAACATGCTGTTACATGATTTGGCTGCGTTTTTACGAGCGGCCGCCTGCCTGACGTCAACTTACCTCTGTCGTATTTTACGACACCTCGGTAAGCAAGAGGGTGGTCTATTCTACTAAACCGCATACCACACGGTGGGTCAATTTACCTTAGTCGCCTTTTACGACACCTCGGTAAGAAATGAGGGTGATACTATTCTGTGACACATTCCTTAGTCTCCTATTAATCGTGCGGTAACACACTGCTGTAAACAATGTTTAAAAAAAATATTTGTTGTCGCCAATGACTTCCGCTCAATATTTCATGGCAACACCGTCATGAACAAGAGTATCGCGCCCATTTGATTTAAAATGGTGGCAGCACTGTGCAGCTGTTGTTTTCCGGTGGAAGTCTTCGTGTGGCGAAAACGTTCAGTGTCATTCATTCTGTTCTCACTATTCAAAGGAGAAGCATCTCGGAGTGATTTTATTGTATCGTTCTATTAATCATTAATAAAGTAAAATTATATTATTATTATAATATATTTTTACCTGCTTCAGTGTTACATGACACCGACGCAAATTCTCACCGGACCCTCGTCACTGTGAACATTTCTATACAGCAAATTAAATTTAACTTTAAACGTAACCACATAAAGTGCAAATTATTTTAAACCGTGTTCGTAATGAAAGCTACAAGCGAGGGTAGTCCCAGAAATGTCCGGGCTGACGTTTTAGATGGAAACAGTTGTTAGTTCGTCCGTCACGGAGTTAATATCATTTTCATTTCTACTCTTTATTCTGGATTTAATAAAGTTACATTTACAGAGATAAATATAAAGATTTTTGGAGGATGTAGTGTTTGTAAGTTAAGATATGTGATTCTTAACTTGTATTTGTTAGCGCACACTATATACAATAACACGATATAATAGGAATACCACAATTCCCGTTCCGAGATGCACTTCTCTTGAATGACGAACAAAGACTGACTGTCACTGAAACGTTTTATCAATAGGAAGACTCAATCGGAAACAACACGTCACAGTGTTGCCACCATTTTAATCAAAAGGGCGCGATACTCTTGTTTCATGACTGTCTTGCTATACAAAACAAAGCGGAAGTTAATGGCGACAACATATTAGCGATGTAACTTGGAGTAGAAAAAATCGATTTATAAATAATCGATTTTTTCCTGACTATTTGATAAGTTGCCTTTTTTAATATTAGTAATTAATTAGAATATAGGGTTATTAAAAAAACTACCAGGAAATTATAACAGATGCGGTGTTTGTGAAATATTACTAAAATGTGTAGTTTGGCTACATTGGTTTCATACAACAATGCATATGTAATCTTAAGAAACAAGAAAAAGGACTGAAAAATAAAAAGAGGATGAAAAAATTAATCGATTTTTTAAAAATCTATTTTTCATGAAAAAAAATAGATTGTTAAAAAACTTTTATTTAAAAATAATCGATTATTCTTTTACATCTCTTCCTTGTATATTTTTTCGTACATTAATCATTCATCCTTCTACCTCTTATCCCTCTTTAAAGGGGGGTTGACCCACCTCGTGGTATCCGGTGGAGTAGAATAGACCACCCTGATTTCTTACTGAGGTGTTGTAAAGTACGACTAAGGTAAGTTGATGTCAGGCAGGTGACCAGTCGCAAAATACGTAGCCAAATCATGTGACATCATGTTTATAACATGTTGTGCCGACCCCACTTAGAGTGGGATTAGGGCGAGTAGATAATCGAATTAAAAAAGAGGTGATGTGGAGAGACTGGGACGTCCCCTCCACCCCCACCATTATATATGGAAGACATAACAAAAGTCATAAAGCGCTTACCGAACGCCATAACGTTCAATGGTTTAGCAAAGCCGTAAAACTGCCATGAATCCACATAACCCGTGACGTCATGGGTTTTACTGTCTAACTGTATTTACAACTAAATATTCGTAAAAATTGAGTGGGTTATTTAGAGAATTAGTATAATATAATTATAAATAAATATAATCGGTATAAGATTCTATAATAAAATTCCGCGATCAATTTCAGCTTTGCCATTACAGCAGTTCAAAAACACTGTTAAAAAGAGGCTGATACAGAAAGCCTACTATACTCTTGAAGATTATTTAGAAGATAAGAATGTGTGGATATAGCTCTCTTTGAACCTGTACAAGACAGTAACGACATAATGTAAATAGTATTAAGAATTATATTTTTAAAAGAGCAACCGCCGAGTTTCTTGCTGGCTCTTCTCGGTAAGAACAGCTTTCCGAACCAGCAGTAGAGTTGACGATTCAAAAGCACTCGTTTACAAGTATATTTGAATAAAGAATATTTTGAATTTGAATTTGAAAAATAGAAATTATAGAATTACTATAATTCACTTTTTTAGCAAAATCTATGTTATGCTGAATAAGCCTTGTATCCAGCTGAGTAGAATAGACTACCCTCATTTCTTACCGAGGTTTCGTAAAATGCGAATAAGGTAAGTTGACCCACCGTGTGGTATCCGGTTTAGTAGAATAGACCACCCACATTTCTTACAGAGGTGTCGTAAAAGGCGACTTAGGTAAGTTGACCCACAAAGTGGTATCCGATTGAGTAGGATCGACCACCCTTTTTCTTACCGAGGTGTCGTAGAATACGACTAAGGTAAGTTGACCTACCGTGTGGTATCCGGTTTAGTAGAATAGATCACCCTCTTTCTTAACGATGTGACGTAAATTGCAACTAAGGAAAGTTAAGCCACCATGTGGTATCCGGTTTAAAAGAATAGACCACCGTCTTTTTTACAGAGGTGTCGTAAAAGATGCCTAAGGTAAGTTGACCCTCAGTGTGGAAATCGGCTGAGTAGAATAGACCACCCTCATTTCTTACCAAGGTGTCGTAAATGGCGAATAAGGTAAGCTGACCTACCGTGTGGTATCCGTTTTATTAGAATAGAACACCCTCTTTCTTACCGAGGTATCGTAAAAGGCAACTAAGGTAAGTTGACTTACCGTGTGGTACCCGGTTTAGTAGAATAGATCGCCCTTTTTCTTCCTGGGATGTCGTAAAAGGCGACTAAGGTACTCGTAAGTTGATCCGCCGTGTTGTATCCGGCTGAGTAGAATAGACCACCCTCTTTCTTAACGATGTGTTGTAAATGGCGACTAAGGTAAGTTGACCCACAGTATGGTATCCGGTTGAGTAGAATCAACCATCCTCTTTCTTAGCGAGCTGTCTTAAAATACGACTACGGTAAATCAACGGCAAGCAGGCGGCCAGTCGTAAAATACATAGCCAAATCATGTGACATGTTATAACATGAAGTGCCGACCCCACTTAGAGTGGGATAAGGGCAGGAGAATGATAAATGATGTTATGCTGAATGCGAAATGTAGAAATATTACTATGTATTTTAAATCTCTAATCTAAGAGAATTCCAATACAAATAGTATTCAGTGGAAATAAATAGCAAATTACCAAACCACATCTAACCCAAAATTGAGTTTCAACCCCTATCCTAATTCATTTTCTTTTCACAAACACCCTCATCCCTCAGCCGGTTAATGTTCCGATGAAGATTATCACGCTACAAAAATCAGATTAAAATGCAGTTGTTGCGAAAATACAATTTGTTACTGTAGTTTAAGAAATCCATATTTATTCGGAACTACTGTTTTCCATTTTATAGCTCGACTATTGTCTAGTTAAAAAATTTATTATTAACTTACTTTATATGTTCTTTTCAAGTATTTCCCTCATTCATTCCCTTGACTTTATCCCACTCTAAGTGGGGTCAGCACTACACGTTCTTTATATGTTGTCACATGAATTGGTAGGTATTTTACAACCAGCCGCCTGCTTGACATCAACTTATCTTAGTCGTCTTTTAGGACACCTCGGTTAGTAATAAGGGCGTCCTATTCTACTCAGCCGGATACCACACGTCGGTTTTTTTCGGTTCGAGGTTTTCAAGTATTTATTTATGTGAAATGAATCATTTCACATTTTAAATTTTATTCCCATGGAGACGTGGAGGATCTCACTCTAAGTGGGGCCGGCACGATATGTCTTCCTTTCCCATTTTCCTGTATCATTCGTCAACTCTGGTGCTATTTCTTTATAATGCATATCATTCTTCACAAAATCCATTTATTTTTTTCGGCTTCCCTCTAGTCTATCCACATTCATATTTAAAAATCTTTTGGTCACATGATATTCTTCTCTTCTCATTACATGACCATACCAACTTAGTCTCGCACTTCTCATCTTTTCTATAATAAGTGCAACTTCCCCTAATATACAAATTTCATATTCTATCAAATTTGGTCACACCACACATGAAGGATCTTATCTCTTTAAATATAATTTGACACAGAGCCCATTTCATACTTGCGACAATCTTTGGCTCTTACCCAAGCAACACATAATGTTTTACTTGTATGTCCAAAATTCGACTAAAATCCGAGCAGCATGGGCTTCAACTAACAGAAATTAATTTGATTAAGACACCATAGTATATATTTTTTATTCACAACAAAAATGTGCAAGTTAAATCTATCTTAAATTACTAACACGCTAGGACTATACAAATCATGCCCACGTGGAATGGTCCCAAGAATGCTGGCAGCGTTTCCGCACTGAATCGCTAAGCTGATTCTTTGTTCGAAAAAGGAGCCAACCTGAAGAGGCAATTACTTAAATAAAATTAAGGTGTTAAAACGGATAAAAAAAATGTCACTTTGACTCCATGGCCCAAACTCAACTGCAAACGGCACAAATATATAACTCTCGATGAGAGATGCATACTTCCGTATGCTGGACCCAAAATTTTTTGACGATGTCAGCCAAGGAGATTTATGTTCTTACTTCAGAAAGTGATTTACAAATTGTATAAAAACAGTCACCATTCATGAGTACTATTAGTCTCATGTTCTTAGCTGCACAAAACGTGAGGAAATCTGGAATCCAATCCATATATGGAGCAGCGAGGTGTCTCTAATTCTTCTTTCCAAGGACAAAGGAGGCCTTGGTAGTAGAATAGATGGAACAGGTCGTTCTCCTCTTTAATAATCATGCATACGTGTTCAGTACTTCAACATTGCACATTGCGGTCGGTAGTAAATTCTGCCACTGGTCCAATGGGATCGCTGGGTGGTATCGTATTGGTGGGTTACTGCCGAGGGCGCCACTAGCGCAACCGACATGCGACCTTTAGTAGTCTTCTAACCGCTGAACTTTCCCACCTCCATGGAGTTTTCCTGCCTATTCTTTAAAAACTTTGTGGTACCATGTGCCCGTTCAGCGAACTTAATCCATCAGTGACTTGTGATATTTCCGCTAATTTCGGTAGCTGGACGTTCCAGAGGAACGGTGAGCAGTTTTTACCTTTCAATTGTGTAGTTTGGGGTTCCCTGGAAATCTATTCAGAACTCGCAAAATATCTTTAAGGTCCTTCAACAGAACTAGACGAAGTTGTAATAAAGCTGATTGTAATCGAAATACGATGCTGTGACCTATCGCTAGCGAGGCAGTCGTTCGCACCACTGCACCGTATTACACAACATCCTTAAATGTAAATGAGTGCCGGGTGCGTCTCCAGAGAGCACATCCCGCCGCTTCCGACATCCGCGACCTCGCTTGAATCTGAATTGTCTCCTGCGAGTATCCATTGCGCTATAATACCGGAAATACTGACATTTTGTTTGGAGCAATATCAAATAGGGGAGAAAGCATCAATAACTTCTAGCTGGCCCCAACGACTTCAACTTCTCCTGCACTTGACGACGCCTGATAAACGAGAAGTTGATCCTTTTTTCATCGGGTCGTCCTTTACACCATGAACGAGTTAATTGGATGAGCACAGAAGCATAAGGCAAGTTGAGTTAGAGCGCAATTTTATTTTTTTTGACATCTCTTAGTATCTTCTATATAAAAATGATTTTTGGCTGCATGTCCTTTATGAACACCGAAACGGCCGAATTGATTTTAATGAAATTTTCAGACAATATTCAAAAATATTCTGTGGATAATTCGGTAAACTTTGGTGATGATCGGAGCACTTTTTTACATTGTTGATTACTGTTTTTTATTGAATTTGAAACCAGACTGAGCCACAATAACGCGCACCCGGTCAGCTAGTGTAAAATATACTCAATCGGATACCACATGGTGGGTCAACTTACATTAGTCGCCTTTTACGAAACCACTGCAAAAAATTGAGGGTGGGATAGTCTACTCAACTGGATACCATACGGTGGGTCAACTTACCTTAGTCCTCATTTACGACACCTCGCTAAAGAATGAGGGTGGTCTATTCTACTCAGCCGGATACCATACGATGGGTCAACTTCCCTTAGTCGCCTTTTACAACACCTTAGTAAGAAAGAGGGTGGTATATTCTATGGCATCATGTGAAGTACAAATGTTTTAAATAAATTCAATAAGATAGTGCGATCCAAAATAATTTCTGCAGTATATTGGAAACAAGCTTCTGTCGCATTATTCATCGAAGTGCGACAGAATTGCACTTGAATAGTACACCCCTCCACTAACCGAAACAAATCTAAACTATAATATCATCCTTATGTCTCTAGTTATAACGGCTACAGGTCTATAACAGGTCGTGTGTACAGATTTTCACTCGCGCCAAACTATCAAATGAAGTGAGGGGTTTTGTTTTGAGAATACAGACTTTATCTCAGGCGTTTGGCACCCTGCTCAGTGCAGTGGTAATTTTATTGTTTGCTGGAGAATTTTTGGAGTTTTCCCGGACGTGACAGAGTTTAAGCGGCAACTGTGCCATGAATTGAAGATACAGTTCCCATTGGGAAATAGGCGAATTGAATTTATTTTATATTACTGTTATTAAAAGAATTTCCTTGCAAAGAATACCCCAACGATATTAAAACATCTAGTCAAATGCTATAGCCAATTTGAGCTGATCTTAAGAGATATATCGCACGCTTTATTGACTTATATGACATAACATCACGTTACGAAAAGGTTTATGTACAAAAATGTCTGCGTTCTTAAACTTAGATTTAAATAGTTTGGTGTAAGAATTTAATGCATTTAAGTCTCTCATCCAGAAAACCATTTTGAATTCAAACAGTCAAATTGACCTTGTATTCAAATGTTTGGATAAGTACGTAATTAAGTTGTCATTCCATGAATTTCTATTGACGGTATAAAGATTCTCTCAACTCTTATATAACTTTACTTTGTTTTCTTATCGAAGTGTCGTAAAAGGCAAATAAGGTAAGGTTGACGTCAGGCATGCACGACCTTTCGTAAAATACGTAGCCAAATCATGTGACAGCATGTTTATAATGTGCCGACCCCACTAAGAGTGGGATAAGGGCAGGAAGATGAGTGCTACTTCTTTTATATGCATCATCGTTCTTTACAAATCCATCTTTTATTCAGCCTCCCTCTAGTTATATCATCCACATTTATATTTAAGACCCTGCAAACTCTTATTTAAAACTCCGTCATATACAAACTAAGGTTTTTTTATTATTTCCCCTAATAGGTAAGCTGTGGTAGCCCAGCGGTAGCACCGTGCGACTCTTTCGAGGAGGTCACGGTTCAGACCCGGGCAGACACCAATGAGTTTTTCTGTTAAAACTTATGTGTCTAATTGATAATTGCAATTTATCACACGCTTTTCGGTGAAGGAAAACATCGTGAGGAAACCTGCATATCTCTAGAGAATTCTGGAGATATGTGTAACCTACTAATTCGCACTGGAGCAGCGTGGTAGGTCTTAGCTCCAAACCTTCTCTCCAAAAACGGAGAGAAGAGGCCTATTCTCAGCAGTGGGATAGTAACAGGCCGCTACTTACTTACTTACATATAAACACTGAAGTAGACATCAACGCAATCGAAATAACAGTAAGCAAATTGTTTATGTTGATGAGGGTATCTTTCACATCTTAAATTGCTCTCGCCATTGCTACGACCCTTCGTAAGCGGCACTTAATAGATTGTAGGGTGTTATTTACAAACAGGCTCCTTGAAATGGTGCTATTACAATTTTATGGTATTGTCCATGGGGTGTAGGACGATTGTGAACCTTTTTACTGCTATTCTCACCTGCATTATCATCGTTCTGATAAAGTAAGTAGTAAGTAGCGGCCTGTTACTATCACACTGCTGAGAATGGGCCTTTTCTCTCCGTTATTGGAGAGAAGGATTGGAGCTGAGACCTACCACGCTGCTCCAATGCGGATTGGTAGGTTACAAGTATCTCCAGAATTCTCTAGAGATATGCAGGTTTCCTCACGATGTTTCCCTTGACTGAAAAGTGTGTGATAAATTGCAATTATCAATTAGACACAGAAGTTTTAACAGTAAAAATCATTGGTGTCTGTCCGGGTTTGAACCCGTGACCTCCTCGAAAGAGTCGCACGGTGCTACCGCTGGGCTACCACAGCTTCGTCGTATTTATAAACCTAGGGATATTGTTCTTCTTAATACGATAGATGCCCATTTTTGGACATACACGTATGTTTCTTAAAGAGATTCTCATAATATAAAATTTTGGGCCTCTTGAATCTAGTGATTTCCTTTCTTCTGCTGTTAAAGGCTATGATTGTGGTCTATTAATACTCCGTTTTTTAGTACAGCTTCATTAAGACCTTGAGGTCACAAAATCAGTTGAGTCTTCGACAAATAAGCCCCGCCTCACCCACAATTTCAGCTTTGTGTAACGAAGTGCTATGCCAGTTATTTTAGTTCTTCGACTTCTTCTTATTTCTGATTTGATCACATGTAAATACATTGATCACAGCTCTTTCTATTATATTAATTTCGTAACAGACTTAATTTGCGCCAAAGTGTCAGATTCATACTTCGTCAATCGGTTTTCTAAATTATTGTCATATTATTATTCCTGCTTGAAATATCATATTATTCATGTTATTATTATTGCTATTATTTTGTGTATTGCTGTTAATAGCTTTCCAGCTTTAACCTATCCAGTCTTGAACCTGATAAACATTCAAAATCCAAGATAAACCTTAATAAGCGTACGCAACCCTTAGTAAAGTTTGACCCTGATATCTCTTATACGACCTTAGTATCCGAGGAATTCCTTGCTGGTTTCTTGGTAGGAGCAAACTTCCGAATTAACTTTTACTTTAAAAACGTTTAACGGCTTAAAAGTCTTCTTGAATAAATAATAGTTTCAATTTGAATTTGATCTCATCTCTTATATATAAGTACCTGATTGACGAAGCCTTGCTCGGTGATTTTTTACAAAATAAATAACGGAAACTATAAAAAAAAATGAAAAAAAAAATTATGTAGTTGGGATCGATCCTAAGTATATCATTTCACGAAACAGCCCGTTCCCCGAATAAGCTACGCTGACTTGACAGTTTCTGGCAAAAATAGTGTTATAATATAAATTTTAGTATGTTTTAATACCCTAAAATAGGGATAAAACAATTTTTTTTACATAAAACCTAGCTGGATCGATCGGATATATATATACATACATTAACACATTTAAATATTAAAGATAAATGTCTGGAAATCCCAAATATTTAAATTAGCACAGGCACATCATTGATGTCGATAAGGGCTTTTTTGTCGATAACTGCTTTATACCGCCCCGACCCTTGACTGTTAATGGATTTTAGGGTCTTTCAGAATATCAAATTTGGAGATGTTTTTATATCATTATTGGTATTTAAACCAGTTATTGTGGCCTGCATTTATAAAATTATTCAAATTTATTTTATTCTTTCTTTACGCCGTGTGGTAGCTGGGTGAATAGTACTTATTTCTTACCGAGGTGTCGCAACGACTAAGATAAGTTAATGTCAGGCAGGTTGCTGGTCGTAAAATACGTAGCCAAATCTTGTGACATATTTATAACACAATGTGCCGATCCCACTTAGAGTGGGATAGGGGCAGGAAGATAATGATTATTCTTCCGCTGTATATAACTCGCGATATTGGATCGGTATAATATCGCGAGAGAAATAAATAAATAAATAAAACACTAACTGTGCCAGCAGCATGGAAATCAGTGTGTCACAGTATTTTTATTGCTGCTCCTCTCCAATTCATCTTATCGTGATGTTATATAGCCTGTAGCCTTCCTCGATATATGGACTATCTTACACTGAAAGAATTTTTCAAATCGATCCAGAAGTTCCTGAGATTAGCGCGTTCAAACAAACAAACAAACAATCAAACAAACTCTTCAGCTTTATATATATGTATAGATAAAGCTTCCAACATTAAACGATAGCACAATGTTATTGCAAATTTCTCATTAAAGTTAGCAAGTTCCAAAGGTTTCCAAGTTTTGCAAAGTATCGTTTACTTTATCGTTAATGAGAGGAATCTGCGAGGAGCAATCAAATTACATGTTTCTTTAACATATTTCGAACCCCATCGTTTCTGTAAATTGATATGAAGTAATGAAGCTGAAGACAAAAAGGTAGGAATATGCAGCCGAATAATAGTCGCTAGTAAAAAGCATAGCTATCAGCCTCCTGCGTTTATCCCACTCTAAGTGGGGTTGGTAAAACATTTTATAAACATATTGTCACATGATTTGGCTAGGTATATTACGACCGGCCGCCTCCCTGCCTTCAACTTACTTCAGCCGCCTTTTACGACAGCTCGGTAAGGAAGAGGGTGGTCTTTTTTATTCAGCCGGATACCACAAGGCGGTTCCACACATAAGTAGAATAAACCATCCTCGTTTCTTATCGAGGTGTCGTAAATGGCGACTAAGGTATGTTGACTCGCCGTGTGGTATCGGGTTGAGTAGATAAGACTACCCTCATTTCACTGTTGTGTCGTAATAGGCGACCAAGGTAAGCTGACCTATCGTGTGGTATCCGGTTGTGTAGAATAGACCACCCTCTTACTTGCCAAGGTGTCGTAAAAGGCGAATTAGGTAAGTTGACGTACCGTGTGGTATTGTAAGAGGTTATTTCAATAAAGATTATTTTGATTTGATTTGATTTGATCAGGCAGGCGGCCGGTCGTAATATACGTAGCCAAATCATGCGACAACATGTTTGTAACATGTTGTGCCGACCCCACTCAGAGTGGGATAAGGGCAGGATGATGATGATGAAACGAGGGTCTATTCTACTCAGCCGAGTAGTAACACGACGGGTCAACTTGCAGCTTGCAACCGTTTATAATAGTTAAAAATTTAGATCTTACTATAAAAGTTGCAGTTCCAATGACGTTATAGACTCCGAAGATTGGCGAAAGTCGCGGGTTGAGCTTACAATAAATAATATTAATGCCTCAAGTTTCGCGCACGGAATATACGCAATAACTCACAATATAAATAATGGACCATTTACGTTACTCTAGAGCAAATTAAGCTAACCCTCTTAAGAAACTACTTCGTAATCGTTATATTGATAACTAGATGATCGCCGTTTTGTTCGCCTCCATTTGAGCGTTAAAATCCCCTTAATTATGTAACATTGTCTAATATGTAACACTATCTAATTGATAATTGCAATTTATCACACGCTTTTTGGTGAAAGAAAACATCGTGAGGAGTCCTGCATATCTCTAGAGAATTCTGGGGATATGTGTAACCTACCAATTCGCATTGGTAGGTTACATAATTGGTAGGTCTTAGCTCCAATCCTTCTCTACAAAAACGGAGGACCTATTAGGAAAAATAATAAATATATGGGACACTTACACACACGGTCGTCCGTCCCCAAAGTAAGTAACTTAATACTTGTGTTATGGACAGACAACTGGTGAATATATACTTGTGTAATTTTTAAATACAAATATACACCCAGACTCGAAGATCACACTACACACTCACTACACACTGCACCAACAGGCCAGTCAAATTAAAAAGTTATATAGTAAACATAACCATAAAAATGGTTAAAGTCGGTTAGCTTTAAAAGCTAAACAAAGTTGGTTAACCTCAAAAGCTAGACATATGCTGTCGCGGACTTTTATTTAGAACTTTTAGAGGGGAACATTTTTGTAATACATGATTTTGGAATAAATTTCACCGTTTACTTAGCGCAAGGGAAGCTTTATATTTTGCCTTTTTCGCATTTTTTTTCCATTGCTGCTTCATTCCTATTCATCTTAGCGTGATGTTACATTTATAGTCTTCCTTGATAATGTATGTCGGCGGGTAGCCGTACTTTGAATATCAACATCACGCCATTTGATTTAGATTGTTACTATGATGTTTAATTTGTCGATAAATACCTTCATTACTAAAATAAAAACACGTGGTTAATATTTTTACCACGTGTTCAGACTTCAGAATTAATATTTACAAGTTACATTGTAATAAATTTAAACATTTCATTTTAAAATTGAGAACATTTCTTTGTATGTAAAGAATAGTTTTAGTTGAAAAGGTGGGTAGTTTGTTCAATCGAAGGACACACCCGGTTTTTCTATAAAAGCCGAGCGCGCGCCAGCTCGCGAGATTATTCTGTCTCGGACCGCCGTAGCGAACAGAGCTCTTGAAAAATAAAAGTTTATAAAAATTATCTATTCAGTTTATATTTATCACCAATTATGGGGGATAACCCTGCCCGTGACGTCGGCGATGCTGACGTCACACTTTTTAAAAACTAATCGCGCCGAGTCTCTTCCGTAATGTACTATCTAAATGTATGTAATAAAGAATTTTTCAAATGGGTTTAGTAGTTCCTGAGATTAGATCTTTCAAACAATCAAACAAACTCAGATATTAGATCAAATTTCAATTGACTTAATGCTGCTCATTTTATCCTACCTGAGCAAGATGTCTCTAATTTCATATCGCAATATCCCTAATATATTTTGATGGCGAGGCCAAAGTGTTTTCGTGTGATAAAATCCAGTTGCGATGTTTATGTGTTTGTTTTTCGCGCACTTGCTATCTGATTTGCCCGTCGTCTTTTGTTTTATGCGTTTTATGAATTAGATGGGAACCTGTCACTTTTATGTTTTACTTTATACGGATGTTTTTTATAAGTATGGAAAGACGGATGTTTGAATACACGATTAGATAAGGGAAAATTATATTTTACTAACATACCAAGCTCGCTGCGATGGGCTTATTTTAAAGATATATTAATGATTATGTAATACATTACTGTTTACTCAGCGCACGTAAGCTGTGGCAGCCCAGCGGTAACACCGTGCGCCTCTTTCGAGGAGGTCTAGGGTTCAAACCCCGGGCAGACACTAATGAGTTTTCTAGTAAAACTTATGTGTCTAATTGATAATTGCAATTTATCACATTGCTTTTCGGTGAAGGAAAACATCGTGAGGAAACCTACATATCTCTAGAGAATTCTGGGGATATGTGTAACCTACCAATCCGCATTGGAGCAGCGTGGTAAGTCTTAGCTCCAATCCATCTCTTAAAAAAAAAATGGAGAGAAGAGGCCTATGCCCAGCAGTGGGATAGTAACAGGCCGTTACTTACTTTACTTTACTTACAGCGCACGTAAGGAAAGCTTTACTGCTACTATTTTTTATTGCTGCTCCTCTCCTATTAATTTTAGCGTGATGTTATATAGCATATAGTCTTCCTCAATAAAGGGACTATCTTACACTGAAAGAATTTTTCAAATCGGTTCAGTAGTTCCTGAGATTAGTTCAAACAAACAAATGAAACAAATTCTTCAGCTTTACATATTAGTATATATAGGAAATCTCTATTATCTGGTGTTTCCGATGATTAAATTGAGTAACATCTACATACAAATACTAATATGCTAATAACATAATATGTTGTGAAAAAACATGTGCCGACCCCACTTAGAGTAGGATAAGGGAAGATGATGTTTTAGTGAATGTGTGCAGTGCTTGTGTAGTGTGGAGGCGGTGGCAGAGGTCAAATCTAAATTCAGCATACTTTATCGTGGATTATAGAAAAATCATATTATTGAATGATTTTCTCTCAACTTTACGATATACCCAAATAATTCCACAAAAGGTCATAAATACTTGCCCTTCGAACCCTTACAATAACAAAGAGTACCTTGCCGATAAAAATAAGTAATACTATCTACACTAATAAAACTTTTTCTCGCTGTCCGAATTTACGACAGGTGGGGGTAAGTTGGAGGGGTGGAACTGATATAAACGTTGAGATATTTACTCCCATCGAAAATATATCCTACAAGTGTTCTATACGAACCTGATAATCAAGTCACGATTTTTAAAACACAAACATTATTACGATAAAACATGATTATATTACGGTAAATATATTTTGTTACAACAATTTTTAATTAGAACATAAACTCTGGAAAGAAAAGGTTAACTTATCTAAAGAATATTATAAATGCGAAAGTTTGTGAGTATAGATGTATGTTTGTTACTCTTTCACAGTGAATAAGCTGAACCAATATCGATGAATTTTGGCACAATTATTCCTTATACACCGGGGTAACATATAAGCTATAGAAATCCTGTTAAGTCAGTAATAGGATGACATTGAAAAGCGCCATCTATTATCAACCTATCAAAGTTTGTTTACAATTTGCAGGGTTGGAGAATGACAGTAGCTATTGGTTTATTCCAAGACTACACAGTCCACGCGAACAAAGTTGCGGCTGAAAGCTAGTATTATAAATGCGAAAGTTTGTGAGCATGGATGTATGTTTGTTACTCTTTCGCGGCGAATCCGCTGAACCAATATTGATGGAATTTGGCACAATTATTCCTTATACACCGGGGTAGCATATAGGCTATATAAATCCTGTTAATTCTACAGGAATAAGATGACATTGAAAAGCGCAATCTATTCTAGATTCTAGATTAGAATCTAATTAATAAAATTCCGCAATCAATTTCAATTTCAGCTTTGCCATTACAGCAGTTTAAAAACACTGTTAAAAAGAGGCTGATACAGAAAGCCTACTATACTCTTAAAGATTATTTAGAGGATAAGAATGTGTGGATATAGCTCTCTTTGAACCTGTACAAGACAGGTACGACTAAATGTACATAGTATTAAGAATTATATTTTCAAAAGAGCAACCGCCGAGTTTCTTGCAGGCTCTTCTCGGTAGGAGCAGCTTTCCGAACCAGCAGTAGAGTTGACGATTCAAAAGCACTTGTTTACAAGTTTATTTAAATAAAGAATATTTTGAATTTGAATTTGAATATTATCGACCTTTCACGCGACAAAAATCCACGCGCAAGAATTCGCGGGTGAAATATAATGAATCATAAAACTAAATACAGCATAGTCCCAAAATGGCTGAATTCGGCTTTTTCAGAAGAAAAGCATTTGATGCTGATTTCCAGATATCACCAACGATAGCTACCTTTTCGCTTTATAATCTCGCCAGTCCACAGTCGAACGTTCGCCCCATTTGTTCGCTAATTTCGTTTTTCGCTCGATCGCAGCGATTGATGGTAGATAAAACCGCCCTTCGTGATGCGTTTAAATCGTTTCATTCCGATTTTATTGTATCGAATCTGGTGTTCAGTCGATTGTTTGATAGCTTTTGTTTTCATTGTCGTGTTTATCTAATTTATATAAGTATCTGAGAATTCGTGATTTTTCACAAATATTGTTAAGAATATTTAACTGGCCCGTTGGCGCAGTGATCCTGCTTTCAGTTTCGCGGGTCGCGGGTTCGATTCCCGCCGAGGGCCAACATTTTCTATAAATGAATTTGTTGGCCTTTGAGCCTGGGTGTATATTTGTATTTAAGTATGTATTTAAAAAATATATAAGTATATATTCACCAGTTGTCTGTCCATAACACAAGTATTAAGTTACTTACTTTGGGGACGGACGACCGTGTGTGTAAGTGTCCTATATAGTTATATTTATTTATTTATTTAAGTAGATTTTAATCAATTTTTACGGTGGAAAAATACATATAAATATATAATATATGAAAGCTTTGATTATTTTTTAATGTGTAATTTAGTAGAGAATAAAATGTGAGAACTCCGATTGGTCTATCTTTTGATGATGCTTCTGTTGCAAGGTGAAACGATTGTTGAGTTTTGTGACAGCGAAAGTGTGCTATGCCTGTGTATTATGGTGGTAGTGGTGGAAGTTTGTAGTGCATGTGTTTTTGGGAACACTGCATGTATCAAAACGGATAGTCCACTCTACATTAAGCATTATATATTTTGTCTGTGCTTTGAAATTATTTTTTAATAATATTTATCTATTGTCAATGCCGCCGTGTGGTATTCAGCTGAATAGAATAGTACCACCCTCATCTCTTATCGAGGTGTCGTAAAAGGCGACTAAGGTAAGTCGACCCGCCGTGTGGTATCCGGCTGAGTAGAATAGATCAACGTCATTTCTTATTGAGATGTCGTAAAAGGCGACTAAGGTAAGTCGACCCGCCGTGTGGTATCCGGCTGAGTAGAATAGATCAACGTCATTTCTTATTGAGATGTCGTAAAAGGCGACTAAGGTAAGTTGACCCACCGTGTGGTATCCGGTTTAGTAGAATAGATCACCCTCTTTCATACCGAGGTGTCGTAAACTAAGAGTGAGGCAAGTTGATGTCAGGTAGGCGGTCGGTTGTAAAAACGCATCCGAATATGACAGCATGTTTATAACATGTTGTGCCGACTCCACTTAGAGTGGGATAAGGGCAGGAAAATGATGATGATCTATTACCAACACAACCCTTGGCAGTTGAGAAATAAATATAAAGCAAGATAGAAACCTGCATATCCCTAGAGTATTCTGGAGATATGTGTAACCTAACAATCCGCACTGGAGCAGTGTGGTAGGTCTTAGCTCCAATCCTTCTCTCCAAAACCGGAGAGAAGAGGCCTATTCCCAGCAGTGGGTTAGTAACAGGCCGCTACTTACTTTATCAACACAACCCTTCGCAGTTGAAAAATAAATATAAAGCGAGATAGAAATTGTATATAGACGAAAATAGATCCGTTTATAAAGGAAGTTTTAAGAGACCCTCTTATGATATGTGTTGGGAACCGATCGCAATTTTATTAGGTATTTCAATGAATATATTTCTTGGGATTTTGGGAAGGTTCTTTTCAAATACTCGATACAGCTTTCGGCGCTTTCGGGCCTTTGTGCAGAGACTAGTGGACCGTTTTTGATTTATTTGAATGTTTACATTGAGATCTACGAGTATATTTTAAGTTAACGCAATGTTTGGCCCTAAATAAATTCAAAATATCCTATAGAATTAGGCGTTACTTTGCGGAGGTCCATAATACAAAACTAATAAGAATATTATTTTGCGATAATCCGTGATAAAAGAAATTATATGAAATGCTAAATGTAGAATGTATTATTCGTTCTCATACCTGATACATGCAGAATTTGTAAGAACAAAAGTACTGCACACATTCACCAATACAATCTCAACAATTGTTTCGCCCCGTAACCGAAGCATCCTCAGGAGATAGATTCCACGACGTCACACATACACTCTACATTTAGCATTATTTTTGTATTATGGAACTCCGCAAAGTAACGCCTAATTCTATAAATTATCAATAGTTTCCACATTTCCATATTTTATTTTATCGCGGTTTATAGCAAAATAATATTCTCATTACTTTTGAAACTATTGATGATACAAATATAAATCTATAGTCCGTCTTAGTAGACTTTCCACTGCCATGAGATCGATATGTGCGCGGATGAAACCGCGGGATATTACTAGTATTTGCATATATTTATTATACACATCACATAAGACTAACTAAGGAGATCAGACTATATCACCTTATCAGTGTAACAAGCACGGCTCACTGACTAGTGCACTTACTCCTGGCTTCGCTCCAATTCTCCGCTTTATAGGACCTTTCTCCTACTTCAGAAATAACGACTCGTTACCACCAAAACCAGAGTAAAACTCACCTTATCACATTGCAATAAGTATTATATAATACGCACATAAAGTTGGCAGAGATTGACTTCCAGAAAAATACAGGGACAAATGATTTTCTACCTTAACAGTTAGAGATAAGGTACTTGCGGTCAAATAAGTGTTATGCAAAATTGAATAAGAGAATCGGATCCAAAGTTATCGCGAATTGTATTAGTGCGGTGCAAAGTTTTTTTATTTGAAGGTGTATTTTAAATCACCAAAATCGCCTAGAAAGATCTTTGTTTTTCTTGCTTTATTACTTACTAGCTGTGCCAGCAACTTTGTCCGCGTGGAAATCAGTGTGTCACTAATTTTTTTCCGAAAGTAAAAGTAGTTATCGTGAGTTAATTTTAAGAGATTTTTGAATAACTTTCACCGTTTATTCAGCGCACGCAAGGAAACCTTTAAATTTTGCCGTTTACGCTATATTTTTTTACTGCTGCTCCTCTCTTATTCATCTTAGCGTGATGTTATATAGTCTATAGCCTTCTTCGATAAGTGTACTATCTTACACTCCAAAAATTTTTCAAATCGGTCCAGCAGTTCCTGAAATTAGCATATCTCTTATATATCTTGCATATCTCTAGAGAATCTTAGGGATATGTGTAACCTACCAATCCGCATTGGAGCAGCGTGGTAGGTCTTAGCTCCAATCCTTCTCTCCAAAAAATGGAGAGAGGAGGCCTATGCCCAGCAGTAGGATAGTAACAGGCCGTTACTTACTTACTTTACAAAATATTAAGAAAGGCTTTAGAATCTTCTAGAATCTTACTGAGAAGAACCAGCAAAAACCCGTCTCAATCTTTTAAACATTTTCAATTTACTTAATGAAGCAGCCTTGTACGTAAAGATTTTCAAATCCAAATACTTAAATAGCTTTAAGGCCTGCATGCAATCCTTTTTTCTTTAACATTCAGTGCTTTAATAAACCGTACTTTTACATAAGTATTCGTTTCATATCCCCAGGTTAGCGAAGACAGCTCAGCGAGAAAATCTGGATTTCGCTTTACATTTTTATGAAACGAGCAAAGTTTTAGTAATTTTACACTCCTATTACTTGGTTTAGAATGGTTTCATATTTAATTCAAAATACTTTCTATGGAAAAACCATCAAGTTTATAACTGATTCTAATTTGTTATTTCCGTTTTATTCTGTTTTTATTTTTGGTGGTTCCATAAAAATAAACAAGTTAAAAAGCATTAAACAAAAATTCACGCCCCTACTGTTAACTGTTGAGGAGTTCCTTCATCTGTTGTTCTTTTTAGTTCGAAATATAACTACCATCAAGTTTATAACTGGTTGTAATTTTCTTTATTCCGTTTTATTCTGTTTTTTATTTTTGTTGATTCCATAAATATAAACAAGTTAAAAAGCATTAAATTCATGTCCCTAGTGTTAACTATTCAGGAGTTCCTTCATCTGGGGCCAATCCTGGTAGCAGCAATAGATCGTACTTATCATAAACATGCGTTGAAATCGATTCTGGACAGGTATGTAAAATTTCAGCTCAATCAGACCACGGGACTAGTCTCCCACACTTGTATTTTATTTCAAACTTTAATAACATAAACCTGATGAACCACTTAGTAGAGCATACTTGATATTGAATTTCAACATCCAGACTACATATGATTAAGAAAGAGGAACTTTTGATTTCACCGTAAACAAATACTCAAACAGAAAAAAAGAGCTTTTAAAATTTAGTCATATCAGAAGAGACCTTATCAAGAGATGTTAATTGGAATATTACCAGACACCAAGGCAAAAACAAATTTTGCTGGTCACTGCTCTTTAGGTACTGAAAAATATTCTTTGATAAAGAAGTAATTTAAGAAAGAGCAATATAAGAAGGTATAACCCGATCAACTACCGTGCTGTTACATGTAGCTAAAAAAATATGTATACTAATATAATATAATAGTTGTTTACACAACACGTATCACCGGAGTGTTATTAGTACCGAAACAGCTATGAGTATTGTTACAACTAACTAACGAAGTGATTCTTATCAATAGGTCTTTAAACAATATTATCACATTGGAATGATAAATTATTACTACGACTTCGACATCGTTGCGTTGAAAAATATGGTTGTTTAGTTGAAATAACTTTACTCCAGTGCCACACCGCAATCGATCATTGAAACTTAAACCACTATAAATCAACCACTTCACACATGAACAATATTAAACCAAAAATGTGTCGATGAAATCAGTAAATTATAATCAAATAAAGGACAGAAGATTTGATTATGAATCTCTTTGTACTAAATGCGCACAAATCGAAACGAGAATAAAAAAACTAGCATACCAATATACACGTCATACGTGTCACTCATGGCAATAGTCAGTGTTACAAACCATACTTCCAACTTAATATATGTAACAGTGTTTTCACAGTTCAAATCACAGTTAACTGAAAACAGTAAAATATTATTAAGTAGCTAAAGAAAAGAAAACAAGATCCAAAAGAAATCTCTGTGATCAATGCACGCAAACTGAATCGAGGATTGAAATACTAAGAGAGTAATGAACTCATTGAACAGTAAGTAGTAAGTACAAATTTGAAAATATTTTTACACAAATTAACGCCAACGAACTCACTTTGATAACTTTGATTGATTTGTAACTAAAACCGCCACTAAATTATTTATAGTGATGTATGTTATTACTAGTAAATTGTTTTTTTTTTTTTACTGAATTTAGGGATTACCAAAAAGTGTTATCTTAAATATATTTATGAGTAAAAGTATACTTATTACTGATGAAAAACCACTCACATTAGAACTGGTGTTGACTATATATGTTCTATATTCAGGAACAAATTGTCAAAATAATCCTACCATCATCCCTCCTGCCCTTATCCTAGTCTAAGTGGAGTCGGCACAACATGTTACAAACATGTTATTTGATTTGGCTACATATTCTACTCAGCCGGATACCACACGGCGGGTCGACTTACCTTAGTCGCCTTTTATGACATCTCGGTAAGAAATGAGGGTGGTACTATTCTATTCAGCCGGATGCCACACGGCGTTGTCAAAATAATCCTACTTGGATGAAAAGGACTTTCACATTATGCTTCAAGTGGCCACTTGTTTTGATACTTTCAGTTGTATATATTTTAAATTGGCTTGTAATGAAGAGTTTGAGTTTAGACTTACCACATTGCTCAAAAGCGGATTACGAGATCACACATATCCCAAGACGTCTCCTTAGATATATAAGTTTCTTCAACGCATAAAATATTATATGAATAAGGCGTATGCGTTATAATAGAATTAATTAATCTATTTGAGATTTGAACGGGATCTCCAGATGAGGATCACATTTTACCCCAATAGCTACCACGACTCTGTTTAAAAAAAATTAAAAACAGAGATAAAATCCACTAACTTAGCTTCTCAGGTAAACAAAAATAGTTTCCCCAAAATGGTAACCGAATTTCAAACTTATTTCCTCAATTTCATGATTAAAGTTTTCATCAGGAAAAGATTTTTCCTCCGTCACTTTTATTCAGTACCATACCGTATATTTTACATAAAGATTCGGTTCATATCCCAAGTTAGCGGAGACAGCTCAGCGGAAAACCATAGACGATTCTACTTTACATTTTTATGAGTTGACTCAGACCAATATTTCACTCCTGCATTAAGCTACCGACTCTTTGATATACGGTTCATTACTAAAGATGTAGTCGAATCAAAGGGTTTCTAGCTTTGTACGATACTAGTTATAACTGCGACTTAATACGCTTTAACTTAGGGGTCAAATGTGTTTTTTCTTCTTCCCGAAATAATATGGCAAATTATTTGTTTCAAGTCTGGTATAATCATTAATTTTGCCAATATCATCATTGGTCCAGCGGATTAGCTTTGCAATCAACAGACAAACGATAACATTTATAATTTTTGTATGGATTGTTCATCAGCTGTTCTTTATTACAATTATATGTTTATTATTATTACCTAACGCTGCTTTGGTACATCTCTCAAGTTTCTAGGTCTTGTTGAGCATAGACTTAACTTTCACTTGGGACTAGTTAATCTTATCAACTTGCGAAGGCAAGATTTTAAAGAGCCTTCATAGAATTTTACTTATTTATTAAGTGTTACAGGCAAGCATCGTTGAGCACAATAAAACTCATTGCAAGTTTAAAATAAAATAATTTTTTCAGTAACTAATAAATTTATTTACATATTCACATGTAGTTTTTAACATTGAAATAAGTATCATATATCTTATATCTAGTACACTCGGCAATACAGCTCAAAACAACAGTATCAATTAAATTGACGCTAACGTCATTTATTTACATGACATTAAATAAAATCGCAATTCCTTACGTATAAACATTGGTTGCCGACTGTACACATTAACTATTATTAATTTAGCGAGACCAATGAGCGTTAAGCTACAAATATTTGCCAAACATGTGACCAATATTACAAATTACAATTTTGCTACTTGTAATTCTAACACGGTTCGGCTAGATAATGCGAATAAAGTATAAATTGAGCAAGACATCGGCGATTAATTTGACACAAATTTCTCACAGAAAGAGGTTAAATCTAACAACGATTCACTTTACTTTTTATGGAATTATTAACTTTAACAAAAATTCTAATACAATTGACGTGCATAATGAAATTTTGCAATTTCGTACTATTAAAGCGTATGTTTTTTGACAGCTTTACAACGATGATTAGTATTTATGACATATACATGTACATTAACATTCGAAAAATTTGTTAGTGCATACGAACTTTTTTAGACTGCCATTGTAAAAAGCTGCTCTAGGGGGATTGTTGAAATGATATCTACAAACTGACAGATGTCTATAACATCGATATTCGTGACCACAGTTGATAGTTATATCTTTGATAATATTGTTGTTGTAATCCGTTAGAGATTATCTAAATAATTAACCATAGAAGGCTCGTAGACCGACTGAATTCAAATTATAATGCGATCGATATTCAATAATTGCCTCAAACAGAATTAATATTTGACTACAACATGTTCATATTCCAACTTCTTGAAATAATTAGGTCACTAATATATAAAAACATTGTGGCCGTCAATATGTGACATTGTATTGTTGAGAAGGAATAAACGAGTAGACTTTTGAGAAAATTGCTTCTTATTGAATAAGTGGAAAAATATCAGTGTTTATAATATTGATTATTACTTCTTTGATTTGCAATCGCAAAGGCGTCTTCGATAACAGATATACTAAAATTGAATTATAGCTTGAAATGGCCAAGTTTATTCTACTTACGTAATTATTGGCTAACACTGCGATCTTCACAGTGATAGCAACATTCAATTAAAATTTACTCTCTAAGGGTAAAATCGAAATTGTTAATTTTCGCTGACAAAGTAATAATATCGGTGGATAAATGAAAAACAATATTTTATAAGTTTTTTACTTTTATTTCTGATGACAGGAGAAAAGTGTTATTTCAAGTCAAGTTTTTTTTTTAACAAATACATCTATTTTTTATAGAGTAGGTTTATTCATTGAGTGTTTTCTTTTTTATTGGAATAATGAACAAGTATATATATGAATGACTTTATTTGTAAAATTTCATTTCTTTCGTTTTAGTTTTCGTGTATCATCATGTAATGAATTGTATCTTTTGTGACAACAATATCGTTAGTATTTCTTAACGGATTTGTTTTCCAAATGTTTTTTTCTATTCTATCCGTAATCTATACCATGTATTTTGTACTTCTCCAATGATTTCTATTTAGCTTTATTATTGGTAAGAATTAAGTATCTTTTAAGGAACCTTATAATATATCTAGGTTGCTACCTTTGTGAATAATTTTTATTTAATTTCTACTTCTTTGTTTGAATGTGTCGGTTTCCCAATTAGCATAGAGACGTTTTTAATGGACGTTAGCAACTCCAATTTTTATTATCTTTTGTACACAAATTGCTTGCATCTTTTTGTAACTCAGATATGCTGGATATGCTCTGAAATCACATATCATGACTTTTGTATGGTCATAAAAGACACCAAGAACTTATTTTTGTGGAATAATGGACTTAAATGCACCAGTACAATAACAAGGTAACAATTTCGATCGCCATTATGAAACTAAGCAAAATAATAGCTACAGAGTTCGTCAATGCAATTTATTTACATATATGTGTAAAGCGTTAACCGAGTTTAAGTTCTGCGATAAGTATAACCATCCCACAGATTATTTTATATATTAAAATGATATCAAGTGTCTATAATTTGAATAAAATCTTTCCAATTCGATGCAGTGTAAAAGAACTAATTTACAGCCAAGCTTCAGACTTGTTTTAAGACTTTCGTTTAAATCATATACCCTTTTGAAGTATTTGAAGTGATTTAATATTTTAATATAAACAATATCTTATAATAGTTTAGTAATTTGGACATATCTATAGAATTATAGAAACATATAGATGTTTGGCAAATAAATGTAGCTCAATCCGATGATCCTTAATGTCTATCACAACATTCAGTTTCCTTAAGATGTTACGATGCTTTGGTATTGTAATCATAATGTGTTGATTACACATCCCACGATGGTTAACACGATGCTGTAGCGGAGCGTTATACCTGGAAGTTAAAATTTAACTGTAAATTGCAATTCCTTCTAACGCTTTTTCTTAGCTTATAATTTCTGAGCTCTTTATATCGTTAAATCAAATCAACTCAAATCAAAATTATCTTTGTTCACATAAGCCTGTTCATTCACTTTTGACTCTTTAAGGATCAATATGATAAATGAAGTTATATCTGGTTCGGAATGTTGCTCTTACCGAGACCAACCAGCAAGAAACTCGGCGGTTAATCTTTTAAATATTTTCAATTTTCATACAAAAGCATTATTGTATGAAGCTAAAAGGATTTTCAAATCCAGCCATTTTTAACATACAAATAATTTTCTTTTGTAATATACCTTACGAATAACTATATTTTTTACGGTTAATTTAAGTGTTTGTGTAGAAATGTTAAACTTAACAATTTAGTATAAAACCTTTAAAATCTCGTCATCGTTTATAATTTCATTATTATCCCCAAATACTTTCTTATTGAGCAATTCATTTGGACGTAAAACCAACAATATTTCATTCAAAATTAAAATTGTTTTATCTGTGCTAGACTGATTTCCAAATACGATGATTTATTCAGCATAAATATTAACAAACAAAACTATGATGTTTATGTTATGTTTATGTTGGGAGAAATTAAATCTTTCAGACTTTAATAGCACTGGAAAATATTCATCTTAACTTTGAGCTTCAATATTTTAAAAGTTCTTTACTTGTGTAAGCGAATTCTGCTTGAGAACGCTCATTTCTAAGTTTTTTGTTAGGAAAAACTTTAGAAAATTGAGTAATGAAATGTAAATTTCAGAACGTAGACTGACGCATTCAGTATCACTATTTAAACTGAAATAGCTTTATGTACTGTTTCTCTTTATGCAATAAGTATAACCTAATGCAATAAGTAATCCAGTATTGCCTTTTTTCATTTTAAATGTTACCTAAATTGGAATACGAAAATTGTGAAAAAGAACTGTCGTGTTTTGTAAATATAACTCTCGGTTTATATGAAGATGTGGAGTTCGCATTATTTCTCTAAATCTATTTCCAATAATATAAGTTTTTTAATTTTATCTTTTCAATAGCTATTGTAATTCAAATTCAAAATATTCTTTATACAAGTGGACTGTTTACACTACTTTTGAATCGTCAAATGTTTTAAAGAAGCTGCCGCTGATTCGCTAGTTTGCTCCTACCGAGAAGAACCAGCCAGAAACTCGATGGCTAATTTTTTCTTTTTATTGATACTTATTAATTAAAATATATGATGTTATATTGTAAAGTGATCACATTATTACTTGGCCAATATTTAAGTAATACCTGACGAGTCCTCCCCTGTTACAGAGGCAGGATGCGGTGCATCTTCCCTGATGTATATAGGTTCACTTTTGCGCGCGTAGATATCATAAATGGTTGCAACGCAACCTAGCGCGAATTGACTGCTCTGGGGCGGCACCATTGTATACCTGTTTAAGAAATTACTAGATAAAACAATAGCTATATTTGAGAGGTATATATACGACGCCTTAAGGATCCTAAGCGGCAGGTATGTCAGACTCGCACCGACTAAAAACCTTGCAGTGCTCCACCACGCTGCTGGTGGCGGGGAACGTTGGACACATTTCCCCCATCCCCGCCAGCAGCAGTTAGCGATGTGAAAAAACAAGCGATTATTTTTCTAAATTGTTATTGTTTATTTATTGTAATTAATACTTAATATTATGAAAGGCAACCTCTGAAATAGAAAAAAAACGATTATTTCGTAACAAAATAAGCGATTTTTAAAAATGCGATTTATTTTAAAGGGGAAAAATCGATTATTTTAATCGATTTTTTCTACTCCATGACACATCCCTATGTCGATTTTTATTATCATAAAAAATCGATTATTTTCATCTTCCTCTTTTCTTGTTTTTTAAATCATATATGCATTGTTGAATGAAATCAATATAATCAAACTACACATTTTCTATTTTTTGTATTTGTATTTATTATTTATTTGTAGTTGTCCATTTTAATTAGCCTTTAATTATTAATATTAAAAAGGCATTTTTACGAATAGTCAGAAAAAATCGACTATTATTAATCGATTATTTGATACGAAATATTTGATTTTTAAATCGATTATTTTTAAAGGTATTTATTCTACTCAAAGAATCGCAAGTGAAATATTAGTTATTTGATTCAATGTATTTACTATTTGACATTTGTTTATGAATCCAAACTAACAGTAACAAACTAACAATGGCATAAAATGTTTATCTATCGAGCCTGACAGAGTAAACTATTAAGTGACCAACGTGCACCAACGACCAATTAACCGACACATATATGTAATAATATCAAACACCACGTATGTAAATATGCACTGGCTTCTTATAGTTTTGTAAAATAACTTCTATAGCGCGGCTCAATTCGATACAGCGCCATCTAGTACTAAATAGCGAAACGGCGCCGAGTAAGTTATTTATCATTAATTGCGGATGACGACGGCGACGAAGAGGACGACGCGACGGGCGAAAGGGCGAATACACCGGACATGACACACCTACCTGATCAGGACACTACCGGACGTGACACCACCGAAATTGACCCCGAGATCTGGGAGCTACCATTCCCAGACCTCCCCACCGAACAAGACATCCATTAGGTCACCTAGGTGACCTGGGCTTACGGCCCAAATACCGACACCTTTAGGTCACCTAGGTGACCTCGGCCTACGGCCGGAACACATACCGGGCTTAAGTGCCCGCGAGGAGATGCCCGGGTAAAGAGGAATTCCTCGAGGCCCGCACCCCCTTTACCCCCACTCGGGGAGTAAACGAGAAGACCCTGCTGCTTATCATTAATTTCTTTTTTCATCAATTAAAATAACACCTGTTCTTATAAAATAATATATATATATATTCTTTCTTTTCTCGGTCTTTCCATCATGTAATTAAACTATTTTTTTTCACTTTCTACTTCGTATAAAATAATTGAACCATTCTTTCTGAACTAAAAAAGCGTATGGAATAAAAAACCAATACTCTTTATTGCATAAAAATATAAAAGATAAAATAACGGATTTATTTTAAGGCTATATATTTATAAATATACTCGATATTATAAAAAAAGACAAGTAGATGGAACCGAAAAGTCAAGAACTAAATTGTAATTATTTCTGTCGTTTTACAACAAAATCGCAATGCAGAAGCCTATCATTATCCATTCATATCTATATAAAAAGTTTGTCTGCTTGCCCATTTCGCGCCTTCTCAGCTGATCCGGAAAATATATTAATGGAAATAGTGTGGTGCGGTTGATGCTTAGATATTGGTCTAATATACGAGATTAAAAATTATGCCATGTGGTATTCGGCTGAGTAGAATAGACCACCACATTTCTTACCGAGGTGTCGTAAAAGGCGACTGAGGTAAATCTACCCACCTTGTGGTATCTGGCAGAGTAGAATAAATCACCTTTATTTTTACCAGGGTGTCGTAATAGACGACTAAGGTAAGTCGCCCCACCGTGTGGTATCCGGCAGAGTAGACTAGACCAACCTCTTTCTTATCAAGGTGCCGTAAAATACGACTATGGTAACTTTTTGCGGCCGGTCGTAAAATAACAAGCCAACACATGTAACAACATGTTGTGCCCCCACTTAGAATAGGACAAAGGCAGGAGAATGATGAGTATATACATTCATTTGGCGATATGATAGTCGTTATATAGGATATAGGCCTTATCCACAAAAAAAAATTTTCCTTATTACCGATTATCACAACGTATGTAGTTCTTGTCTATATGTTCTTCAAATGAAATCAAAATAATCTCTGTTCAAATAAGCTCTTTCAAGCACTTTTGAATCGTCAATGATTAATATGATTAATGAAGCTACAACTGGTTCGGAATGTTGCTCTTACCTAGAAGAACCAGAAAGAAACTAGGCGGTCAATCTTTTAAACATTTTCAATTTTACATTATTAAACCGCAGTCTTGTTTGAAGCTGAAAGGATTTGTAAATCCAGGTTTTTTATTATCTAAATAATCTTCCATTTTGTAATATGCTTTACATATAAGAATATTTCTTATACTTAATTTAAACATTTCTGTAGTCTGGTCTAGTATGGATTGCGGAATTTTATTGTAGAAGCGAATACCGAGACCATCGAATGAGTTGCTAACTCTGCTGAGTCGCGACACAGGTATCACAAGCTTTCTGTGACCTCTCGTATGTCTATGATATACATCGAATTTCGTCTTATACATATGGAAAACTTCGACCTTCTTACCTAACGATGTCGCGATCGTCTTCCAAGTCACGGTCGTAGATGTAATGATCCTGGTAGACCCGGTTCAGGCTGGCGCTGGTGTATGTCAGGCCGACCTTATAGTGCTCAGCTTCCAGAATCAACAGCTCCATTTGACTGAAAGCGCCGCGTTCTTTGAAGTCCGTATCTGATGTCCGCCAGGATATAGTCTCTGCTATCTGTTGATAAGAAAAGAGACAAATAGTAGATGCTATTTAATATGCTCTAAAACAAAAAAGGCGGAGGGCTAGAGATGTGACTTGGAGTAGAAAAAATCGATTAATAAATAATCGATTTTTATTCGGGTTTACTTACGTTAGTTGCCTTTTAAGGCACCTTGATAAGAAATAAGAGTGGTACTCTACTTAGCCGGATACCACACGGCGGTTCAATTTACCGCAGTCGCCTTTTATAACACCTCGGTAAGAAATAAGGGTGGTCTATTCTACTCAGCCGGATACAACACTGCAGATCAACTTACCTTAGTTGCCTTTTACAACACCTCGGTAAGAAATGAGGGTGGTTTATTCTAATCAGCCGGATACTATTTCCAGATTCTTCACGGCGGTCTTACGATAGCGTTATATGAGTCACAATATCTTGTCTTTAGGGTGATTTGTAACACAATATAATAACTCAATACCAATGACATTAATAAATAAAGAAAGTACTGCAGCATAATATTTAAGATCACTATATAATCAAGATGCAGTAACAAAGTATTAAAAATACAAAAATCTTGAAACATATAGACTTTATTTATACTTTTTCAACAAACAACGTTATTCAATATAACACAATTTATATCTAAAAGAATATATCATAGAAAACTTACTTAAAACGGACATTGTAAGAAAGCACAAGTTACAAGGAATAGTAAAAACGGTCTGTTTACCCGCCAAATTGAAGAACAACACAAAACCTTTCATGCTAACGAGAGGACTCGAACCCAAGAATAAAACAAAATATAAGTAAACGATCAAGAGGAATGAAAAATACAAATTGTTTGAGCGCAGAATAATGATATTAAAGCAGTGAGATCTGGTGTTGATGTTTTCTCAAAATAAATGGTTATTTCATTCGATATATTGAGATTAGTAATAGAAGAATTTATTTCTTTATTTATTTGTTTTCAGATCACATACATATATTATCATTGGTAAATTTGATAACCTATAATTTTGATGGCATGTGGTACATGACAGAACAACTAAAGAGTAAACTAAAAAACACATTTAAATAGATGACAAATATGTATAATAAATTGAATATGTGACCAAATTCATTAGATAAAATTGTATGAGAAGAACAAGTTATTTTTTTAGAGCGAGGTACCTTTTTTCTTTGCTTTTTTTTACACATGAAGCCTGGGAATAAAAAAAAAATTACCAATGACATTAACATTAATGTGACTAATTGATTTACGGATGGATTCATTTATTCAACATTTCTAGGTACAACGATATAATACAAAAAATATATATTCATAGTATATATTTTTTGTATTGTATTGTATATTTGTTTTATCAGATTAAAAAAAAGTAGTCTCCGTTTTTATATTCTTTTTTTGAGGTACAAATATCGTCCAAGTCGCGTTTCAATTTATGCCAATCCCTGATCCTATCATAACAGATATCTAGGAAACGAGAACTATTTATTTCAAACCAAATTTTTGGATTTTTGGATGGTTTTTGAATATTCTCTCAAGTTTACCGCTTTGAAAATCCTAAAACCAGTGAGTCGGTAACACAAAGCGAATTGAATTTGAAAAATTTATCATTGAATGTGTGACGATATTTTAGTCATACCGGTAAAGCTTTGCCCGATGATGTTGAAACAATAGTTGCGAATAAGGAAAAAACCGGTCTGTTTATCCACGACAAATTGAAGGAAAAAATAAAACTTTCCCGCTGCTAACGAGCGGACCCAACCCGGATAACAAAGGAAAAAGTAAACATAAGGAAACGATCACCAAGTTAAACAAACTGATCAAGTTTAAAATAATACTGGGAATTGCAAATCCACATTCATGCCTGCCATAATAATCTGACAGCTAAAGTAATTCCTTAGGAAACATATCCTAAAAGTAAAGTACGTTGTGTGTAATTCTAGGTTACGTTAAAGGTACATAACCTTAGCATCAGTACGTGCAAAACTTCAAGATTAAGTAAAATTTCGAGCTACAGACTATTGTAAAAAAAGGCTTAAAAAGAATCAATTTATTAATAGAATTCTTACATCCGTTCTATTCTAAAAATATATCAAAGGCTTTAACCTATTTTGAAACATGTTTAGAACGTATCTATACATATCATAAAACAAGGGCCCCAAAAGCTTTCTGTCTGTATGTGTTCAATTTTCTCAAAATCTACAAAACGGAATTTTATACGGTTTTACTAAAAGATAGCGCAAATTTTCCGAAAGGTTTAGTTTAAAGGTACATTACGGTTTTATGTCAATTTTGTTGAACAGGTCGCGCAGTTGTAATAAAAACTCGTCTGGTGGTAGCTTTAATAGTATGCGCCGCGTAAACCAACAGAGATACACTAGAGAATAGTAGATCTACAAAAGTACTATAAAAAAGTCTACGATAACATATCCCTGTCTTTTATGGTTAACTCACAATAACTACTTTGATGTTCAAAATTTCAAATAAATACACTGATTTCCACGCGAGCAAAGCCGCAGGCTGCTAGTAGCAAATACAAATTTAGCATTTCATAGATTGTTTTGGTTTGGTGTATTACTTTTGTGTTAAGGAAAGTAAAGCCTAATTCTATCAATGATTAAAATAGAAGAAACCAATATAGACGGATAAGCATACCATTTAGCCCATCGTCCATGACTTGTGACTTTCGACAAAAACCTAATGATAATGATTTAATAATAATGAAAATTAAAACACCGTTAAACTTTTCTTACGCAGAAATAAAGAAAACCTATAAATAAGTCCCTTTGTTTTCATCTCGAGGCTTGATTTCTTCAAAATGAGAACTTCTGCTCGCTATGGTAATCAATTCGAATTCATAAGAAGCGATTCCTCGGACTTGTGATTGTTCATGAATTTTAAATACGCCGTGTTTTTGTATAATTCAACAGATGGGACTACTTTGGAATTTATAACTACTGAGGAACCGTTCAAAGAAAAGTTATCCGTCTTTATCATTCAAATTATTCAATAGTTTTTATTTTGCGATAATTGGAAAAGAGCTCCAAGCGAGAGTTGCACAGAAGGAAATTTAATTTGTGATGGTTTTGCATTTAATTTGCCTACTCAACTTAAATATTTTCTTAATTGAACGGGAAAGTGCTTTTGGAAAAATGAAATGGATCCTTTTCAACAAAGATTTAAGGTTCCAATTTGTTTACTCTATTTTCTTTTCAAATCGTATATTTTCTAACTACAAGGTAAAAAAGACTTCGAAATGTTGACGTATAGACAAATTTTGGACTCAAAAAATTACTACTGAGGAAATGTTATAGTGATTCTTTATAGAATTAGGCGTTACTTTGCGGAGATCCATAATACAAAAGTAATAATAAAATTATTTTGCTATAATCCGCGAAGAAGTAAAATAGAAAATATATATAATGCTAAATGTAAGTGGACAATCGGTTATCATACCTGATACATGCAGGATTCGTAAAAACACATGCACAAACCTCCACCACCGCCACCACAATACACAAGCACTATATACGTTCACTATCACAAACTCAACAATCGTTTCGCCCCGCAACCGAAGCATCGTCAGGAGATAGACTCCACGACCAAAATCGCAAAGCCTTGCTTTGCGATTTTGGTCTTTGAATTGGATTTTGGTGGTGGCGGTGGTGGAGGTTTGTGCATGTGTTTTTACGAATCCTGCATGTATCAGGTATGATAACCGATTGTCCACTTACATTTAGCATTATATATATTTTCTATTTTACTTCTTCGCGGATTATAGCAAAATAATTTTATTATTACTTTTGTTATAGTGATTCCTCATCACCGGATAATGTTCTTGATATGAAATCTAACAATGATGTAAAAAAGTTGTAGGTAAGTTAAGACCTATAAGAATAGGAGAGGAGCAGCAATTAAAAATAGTACGAAAACGGCAAAATTTAAAGCTTTCCTTGAGTGCCCTGAGTAAGCGGCTATAGTTATTCAAAAATCATGTATTAAAAAATTGTTCCCGTCTAAAAGTTCTAAATAAAAATCCACAATTCCATATGTCTAGCTTTTAAGGTTAACCCACTTTTACCATTTTTATGGTTATCAAAAGACTGTATTACGGTTTTAATCATTCCACGCGGGCGGAGTCGCTGGCGATTGCTACTATCATATAATCTTTGGAAATATCAACACATGTTTGAATACAAATCGTATAACATTTTGCTAAATTGCTTTTAGCACTTGACCAATCAAAATCTACTTACCAGGGTGGATGTTATGAATTTGTTGCAAGCACAAGACGGCGCCGGTGAAAATATTACACGCTGTTTCGTATTCCGATCACGTACGCCTTTTATTTGATAGTATTTCATCTGTACAGCTATTTTGTTATTTAAATTACAACGTCATTTACTTGCACACTTTCCTGTTTGTGATGAAATTGAACAGGTTATATTTACAAATAACCTTTTGTTATTAATGATATGTCACCGATATGTAACTCTTGATGGTGATTTAATTTACAAATTGAAGTGCTCATTACAGATTGTGGATGCCTAAATTTACGCATTGATAACCTATTCTGAGCGTAGATTAAATTGGAGTTCAAACACCTTAATTCGAGTGGGATGGGTGCGATAATTAATTCCAGGCTGAATCTAAATATTGTTTAGCGTAAGCCGTAATGATTGATCTTGATTAAATATGATTGTAATTTAATGAAATGTTAATGGGCAAAGATAAATATCAGGATATGATGCACAAAAATAGATGCTTAAAACTATAAAATTTTAAAAGCTTTTAAATTACTGTTAACTACTTCTACAAAGCTGTGTGGTATCCGGCTTACCGAGATGTCGTAAAAGGTGGCTAAGGTAAGTTGGTCCGCCGTGTGGTAGCCGGCTGAGTAGTATAGACCACCCTCTTTCTTACCCAGGTGTTGTTAAATACGATTACGCTAAGTTGACGTGAAGCAGGCGGCTGGACGTAAAATGTGTAGCCAAATCATGTGACAACATGTGTGTAAGATGTTTTGCCACTTGGAGTGGGATAAGGGCAGGAGAATATACACTGATAACTACTTCTACAATATTTTTTTTAATGGACAAACATCCTCATTAAAATCAAAATCTGATTTAGTACAAAAATCTTGTATTGTTCTGTGGAGTATGTCTGTCGAAATAAAGAAAATGACTTTGAATATTAGGAAAAAACTAATGGATTCTATGTTGCTTTATGGTTTAAGAATGTCCGGACCATCTGGTACATAATTCAGGCATTACAGACTGCAGTGTGAACGTGCTTGAAATTTTTATAGCATGCAACGCAGTTAGAATTTTCGAGATCATTCTAGATTTCCCGATGGGCTACTTCCTTATTGGAGACACTGGTAGTTTTGGATTCAATGTAAAATGCCACTCGCTTGTGCGGTACTTCGTTAGCACTCGTGAAATGAGTAAGTAGATTTTCGGTTTTGAATGACTATTCTAAGTTGAGAAGGTTATAATTGAAGAAACTTATAAATTAATTTCGCGGTTTAAAAATTGTACTAGGAGTATTGTAGGTATGTTATTAGAGAGAACTATGTCCAACAGTGGACAGAAATTTGTATTGTATTAGTGGACAGAAATTTGGACAACAGGTTGTTGTCGTTGATAATGATGATGCTGAACATGATGATGATGACCAAAAATTGTCACAGAAATTTTTAAAGAACAAGACAAGATGGAAGAAAGAAATATGAATGATAGTTTTGTTGTGGAAGTATTACTCGTGACGGCTTAAAATTTTTGGTTTTATTTAGAGATTATAGAATTGAAATTATCTTCTCTTGAAATCTTGTGGTGATGAAGTCAGTTAACGTTAATAACTAAACTAAAGATAAATCTTGAGAAAATACTGTATCTAATTACTATAATATAACCTAGATATAAAAAAATTATGACACAGAAATTTCTAGGTGGTATAAACTGTAAACCTATTTGCCGATTTATTCTTCTGACTTATGATTAACATAAGTTATAAAAGTTATGGAAAGTAAATATCGTCTTCATCTCAATAAAGGTATACCTGAGTTGATAATACTGAAGCTAGCCAATGAAATTTCTGCAAGCTGTAAGTTTTGTGTTCTGTAATATTTGCAATAAGTATAATAGCTTGATTTGTTATGATAATGTGTTATTAAAAGTATATAAGAAGCTCTCTGGGCACCACAAAAACATGGATTACGTTTTTCCAATATTCAAAAACCCGGTGTGGTCTGGAAGACAATACCAGATTTCCCGCGGGACACGCCTGTGTATATTACGACTGCGACGCGATCCAGAGTCCTGATTGCGGAAACTCCCGGAGTCCATATTAATTAAAAAGCGTCTCTAGGTATAGGACCTAGAGACTCTTTAATTCTGAATTCATCAACTGATTATTGTTACCGCACCTTTAAATATTTGGATCTTTAAATAATTAAATAGAGACTCTTTTGACACAGTTACTTAGACCCTAGTGACTGTAGTACCATCTTTAAGTTGTTAGAAATGGAAATAGTCAAATGTCATCTCTTTAGTTATTTAATACCAAAAACGCGGTAATCACGTGACCAAGCAAGTGAGGGGCTTGATAATTGTCTATAAAATAGCCGAGTTTGCGAATAATAGCGAAAGAGTCTTGCTGTAATATTTATCTAGAACGGTTATTATACTGTTACTTTACTGGATCGTGTCATCAAAGTACGATTATTAAATATCCACGTGTCAAAGTCCTTTTACAACATGTCTGAGGGAGTTCTGTTCCTGAGGTTAAACCGAGCTAGTGTTTAGTATTGGACCTCGCGTTTTCTCTTTTTCTTTTACATTATACAATGGTAAGAAGTGGAATTTGAAAAAGATATAGTTAAAGTACTGAAGTTAACAACTTTAATAAGTTTGTTGAGCCTGTCAAGAAGGAGACAATAATATGATCATGACTCTAATAATAGAAATTACCAAAAGAAGGATTATGCATAAAATACTAATAATTGAACAGAGTAACAATCAAGTTATCGGGTATTTTATCTAAAATATAATAAAACTGAACACTGAAAAATATTTTCAGCTAAAGAAACATTTACAAAAGCTAACCTAACACTTAACATGATTAAAATTTATTTACAAAAAGATAAAGGAATCAACAAAGAGCAATTTTATAATCTCCTGAATATAATAAAATGGTAGTTCCTAATATAAACAAAATAAATAAACTTTATAACTAATAGGTAGCTCCTAGCTAACTATTAGTTATAAAGTTTAAATTAAAAAGCTGGTCCTACACATAGATTTTATCAGATATATCAGAAGCGAACCAGTGCTCGGCTTAAAACTATTCAATTTACACACAACACTTTTTGTGTTAAACCTTATTGTCTTGTCCAATTTACACACAACACTTTTTGTGTTAAACCTTATTGTCTTGTCCAATTTACACACAACACTTTTTGTGTTAAAGCTTATTGTCTTGTCCGAATTTACACACAACACTTTTTGTGTTAAACCTTATTGTATATGTATCAGTATCATTTTTGTTTAATTCATGAAATAAAAGATTAGATTTGATGTGAATATTTTAGAAAACAAAGCAAACTTCTATTAGGAAATAACATTGTAACTTATATTTGTAAAAAATATTTCATATTTCTAACATTACATCAATTGTGATTATTTGTTGAAATAAATTATAAACAATAGTTATATCTAAGTGAATTAATCTATGTTATGATACGTTAACCTCGCACCTTGGTCTAAATCAATATGATAGTCACCATGACTGTGTTACTTAATTCAGTACTAGTTTTTAATTCTTCATAATGTAATGCGGATGAAAAATATGTTCCACATAGCAACGGCTTCACGTACACTCAAATTTGCAGTATAATATCGTTAATTATGCAATTTAAGAAATTGTATTCCATTCGTAACATATGTGGTGAGAATTTTGCAAAATTTAATACACCCTCAATGTTTTTGTATTTTATCCTTTCCTTAAATTGAACGGATACTGATAATTTTACGGAACGAACGCGTAAAAGGCGATGCTTTGTTAAAAGCTTTTATTTAACTTGCCGTGTATGTAAAGGTGGAATCTTGCAAGTTAAATTTGACCCACTTCCCGGTGTCCGATTGAAATTATACATACTGGTCCAGTCTTGATGATAATGTATTGTTATAAAGGTGCCATTGATCAAATAATGATCGATATACCTAGCACCAGGTCCTTTAAGTAAGCTATATGATTAACTTATTTATAGAATTAGGCCTTACTATTTTATTATTTTGCTATAATCCGCGATGAAGTAATATAAAAAATATATATAATGCTAAATGTAGAGTGGACAATCCGTTTTCATACCTGATACATGCAGGATTCGTAAAAACACACGCACAAAACTCCACCGCCGCCATCACAAAACACAAGCACTACACACTATCACAAGCTCAACAATCGTTTCGCCCCACAACCGAAACATCATTAGAAGATAGATTCCACGACAAAGTAGCAAAGCGATCTATTTTACTTCATCGCGGATTATAGCAAAATAATTTTATTATTACTTTTGGATTAACTGATTGTTAGAAAATATAAAAACTCGCGAATACTAATTTTTATTAAACTGAAATTTCATGACAGACATTACAGTAAAAATTATTTAAATAATTCAAATTTAGAAGATGTTACGTTGATTATTTAACGTGAGCAAATAATTTCAAAGTTAAATAAACTTTAAAGCATTTTTTTTTGGTTACAGAATCAAAGCGATATTAATATAATATTTTAGCTAAGTTACAGAAATATATTTTATTATGAAAAATGTAACTCAACAGTTTCACACATCCGATATAAAATTCTTCGCAAGTGCTTTGAAATACTGATTCTCAAGAGGACTACATAGTTCAAACAATTTGCAGTTACTTCGACTGGCTACAGCGAGTCGAGTCTCATGGGAACGACAGTGGATTCCATGGATAAAGGGAAATGTTAGAAGGTACTTTAATAATTATCAGACAGTAGTATTGCAACACTATATCAATAAGAAGGGATGAAAATCAGGAGACGAAGAGTTTTAAATATGAATTCAATTCAAATTCAAAATTTTCTTTATTCAAATAAACTTGTAAACAAGTACTTTTGAATCGTCAACTCTACTGCTGGTTCGGAAAGCTGTTCCTACCGAGAAGAGTCAGCAAGAAACTCGGCGGTTGCTCTTTTAAACATAATACTTGTACTAGCGAGTTAGTTACAATAAGTTATTACTATCCTGTACAGAGTCGGACAGTAGCTATTTTCACGCAATCTTATCGTCCAAATAATCCTTAATTAGTAGGCTTTTCGTATCAGCCTCTCATTAATAGTGTTTTTAAACTGCTGTTATGGCAAAGCTAAAATTGATTGTGGAATTTTAATATAGAATCTTATATCCAAACCCACAAACGAATTTCGTACCTGGATTATCTGTGAAAACGTTACAGACAGACTATCGTATTTATAATATATGAATGACTAAGGAGTTTTATTATGGCACTTCAAAACATTATAAACTAAGAAAGCTTCGTGCCAAATAACTTTCTCCATAAAAAGCAGCAAAACTGTGAGATTTTTCTTAAATTCAGTAAAATGTGTTATATATAGCTGATATTCTTACGCCATTGTGAATTTTTATCTTAATATTGAAGTAAGCATTTTTTATAGTCTTATACAAGTGTACTTACGACCTTCTCGCAAGCACTTCAATTTACACTTGAAGTCCTTTAGACTCAGCCAAGGGAGTAAAATTTGAGATCTTGTTTGCAATATTTTAATAGTCATATTTAAGGACAAGTCTGATATTATATTTTTTTCATGTCATAGCCCAGCGGTGACACTGTGATTCTTTCGAAGAGGCCAAAGGTTCAAACTCCAGATATCTACATAGGTTTTTTTGGAATTTTGAGGGTTTATAGGTCAAACTGACCTGAAACTGATTGAATTTTTATTTGGTGGGTCAAAATATGTACCCATAGGTTAGTCCAGTGCATTTCACTTTCCACTTTTTTATGTACCGGTGTAATTGATAGATTTTTTCTAGAGATGAAATGACCAGATTAAAGAATCTTGGGGTGTAATTTCCTCAAAGTATCAATGTAACTAACCATGGTTGCTATAATCAAACAAGTAAATTTTGATTGATCATTTTTAAATTTAAACTATCATGAGTAGGACCGGCTATACTGAAGTGTTATTCTATCGGGTTAGCCCCACTAGTTTCGGGTTAGCCCCACTATCCGGGGCACTTATTCATGAGCTCTTTACACGACGTTATCGCGGTGGGAACTGCGTACACCAGCTAGCTGTGCACGACTCGTTGTCGGCAGTTCACGGCAGTGGCGGTGGTCGCGCCTTTTTAACGTGTTCTCTGTCGCTCTGATCTTCGTCTTCAGGTGCACGGATGAAGTTTGTGCATGCGACGCTTACGTTGTCTATACATTAACTTGAATCATATTAATTCTTACCTTATGATCATCCAGGATCCAGGTAATGTTGGGTGCGGGGTAGGCCTCGTCAACAGAGCAGTTGGCTCGGATAGCGTCTCCTCTGGCGTAACTCCGCTGAGACACCGACAGATGAGGTGCCCGGAACGGTGGGTCTGCGGAAATAATATACTGTAATCCAGGGACCCCTTCTCCACCGTTTGGTATCCGGTTGAGTAGAAGTGTAGCGAGCGATGGGCTCGGTATTCGCTTCTACAATAAAATTCCGCAATCCATACTAGACCAGTCTACAGAAAGTTTTAAGTTAAGTATAAGAGACGTACTTATACGTAAAGCATATTACAAAATAGAGGATTATTTGGATGATAAAAAAGCCTGGATTTTAAAATCCTTTCAGCTTCATACAGGACTACGGTTTAATGAAAATGTTTATAAGATTGACTTCCGAGTTTCTTTCTAGTTCTTCTCGGTAAGAGCCACATTCCGAATCAGTTGTAGCTTCATTAATCATATTGATCCTTGACGATTCAAAAGTGCTTGAAAGAGCTTATATGAACAAAGATTATTTTGATTTGATTTGATTAGACCTCCCTATTTGTTACCGAGATGTCATAAAAGTCGACTTAGGTAAGTTGATGTCAGGCGTAGAATACCTAGCCGTATTATGTGACAATTCCACTCTTACATATGGAGCCGAGACGTTGACACTGACAATGCGACTGGTCCACCAATTTAAGGTCGTTCAGCGAGCTATGGATAGGGCTATGCTCGGAGTTTCTCTGAAGGATCGAATCTGAAACGAAGTGATCCGACAGAGAACCAATGTAATCGTCGTAGCCCAAAGGATTAGCAAGCTCAAGTGGCAGTGTCACACATTTGTCACAGAAAAGATAACCGGGGTAGACGTTTTCTCGAGCTAGGTGAGTGAAGATATCCGCAGTGTGGCATCGGTTGGAAGCGAAGAGCTAAAGACCGAGCTCAGTGGCGCGATATTGGAGAGACTTATGTCCTACAGTGAACAAGGACAGGCTGATTATGATGAAGATTATACCACTGCTGGGCATAGACCTTCTTTTTCTGTTACTGTAGAGAATGGAGCTGAGAACTACCATGCTCCAATGCGGATTGGTAGGTTACACACAATACGAGAATTCTGTAGAGATATGCTCTAGAGGTTACCTCACGATGTTTTCCTTCACCGAAAAGCGTGTGATAAATTGCAATTATCAATTAGACACAAGTTTTAACAGACAAAGGACATTGGTGCCTGCACGGGTTTTAAACCTGGTTTTGTTTCCTATCAAAAGAGCCGCACGGTCTCACTGCTGGGCTATCACACCTATCACATGATACTGAGAAAGTTATTAATTATTTATGCCAAGATTATGAATATTATCTTTAGGCTAATTAGAAGCGATTATACTAAATAGTCAAGCTTTGCTATCGCAATGCCAAATGGGAATTATACTGTTGAATAATTTATAAAGCATCCTCAGAGATCCTGCCGTCAAAATACCATTCGCTTTAACCTATTTAATTAAGTTGTACTTCACAATTACCTATGAAAAAGCTTTTACCGAAAGCAATAAATGTATGTGTTTTTCCGAATCGGAATTAAAGTTTTAAATTTTACTTAAAACAGGGTATATTTAAGGCAACGATTGTTCAATTTGAAATTTACAATAAATTTAACTATTTTCTTGATTCGCGAGATGTGAAAATTCAAACAATGGATAGCGATGTAATGTAGAATTAATAAACACACAATTTTGCGCCATCGGTGTTGTTCTTTGCGACGTGGATCTCCATTGATTAATTTGTCTCGAACAATGTTGCGTCATCGGTGTTTGTTCTTTGCGACGTGGATCTCCACGAATTAGTTTGTCTCGAACAATGTTGCGCCATCGGTGTTTGTTCTTTGCGACGTGGATCTCCACGGATTAATTTGTCTCGAACAATGTTGCGCCATCGGTGTTTGTTCCTTGCGACGTGGATCTCCACGGATTAATTTGTCTCGAACAATATTGCGCCATCGGTGTTCGTTCTTTGCGACGTGGATCTCCATGGATCAATTTGTTACGAACAATGTCCGATGGCGCAACATTGTCTGTTCTTTTCGACGCGGGTCACTTCATCCATCCTGCTGTTGTTGTATTGATGTTACTTACCAACAACAGTGAGTGGTGCTACACGGATCTCGGTGTGGAAAAGGGGGGCGTCCGCCGACACCTCGCACTGGTAGTCCCCACTGAGGCGTCTGTTTAGATTAACTATTCTCACTTGCTGATGGTCCGATTGTGCTAACTGTAGAATAGATCACAAAATTAATCATAACCGAATTCACAGTACACTATTTTCCATCATACATTCTCCTGCCCTTATCACGCTAAGTGAAATCAGCACAACAAGTTATAAACATGTTGTGCACATAATTTGGCCTTGATTTTTTATCGACCGCCTCCCTGACGTCAACTTAATTTAGTTGTATTTGACGATACTTCAGTAAGAAAAGGGGTAGTCTGTGCTACTCAGCCGGATACCACACGGTGGGTCACCTTACCTTAGTCGCCTTTTGACATCTCAGAAAGAGGGTATTCTATTCTACTTAGCCAGATATCAAACAGCGAGTCAACTTACCTTCGTCGCCTTTTACAACACCTCAGTAAGAAATGAGAGTGGTCTATAATATTCAACCGGATACAATATGGCGGATAGAACACTATTTTCCAAAAGTAATAATAAAATTATTTTGCTATAATCCGCGTTTAAGTAAATAGAAAATATATTGCTAAATGTACAGTGTCATAGTTATTTACTATATCATAATACCTATGATTTGTACTCCTTTGCATTGAATACAATAAATCATAATAACTTAAATTTATTGTTGGTGACGAAAACCATATTAATTTTTCAAAATTGAATTTGTGCACATGGACACTTTATTTGAGGGTTAACTTACATCAACCGAAGCACCAGGTAAAGGGAACACCATCGTAGGCGGCATCTCCCTGGGGACATATCTGTAGAACTCTGTCTCCGCCCGGTACCATCGGATGGAGTACAGGGCTGCACCCTCCAAGTCATACGAGCACCGCAGCATCGCTGACTGACCCTCGCCAGACAGCACTGCTCTTGGGACGGATATGGACAGGTTGCGGAGTGACCACACCCCACCTGAAACAAGGAGGATTTTGTCACGTAAATCGTGTGTCATATGTCACTATATCAGAAATTGCACTTATGATTGTAGTAATCTCATGTAAAAAAGGCATCAAGACAAAACAAGTAATTAAAGGTTAAGTTAACAATAATTTGGAATTATTAGCCCAGACGATTCTACCACCAGTTCGGAACTGAACCAAAGGGCGTTAAAATCAAATCAAAATAATCTATATTTAAATAAACTCTTACAAGCACTTTTGAATCGTCAAGGATCAATACGATTAATGAAGCTACAACTGGTTCGGAATGTTGCTCTTACCGAGAAGAACCAAAAAGAAACTCGGCGGTCAATCTTTTAAACATTGTCAATTTTACATAATGAAACCGCAGTCCTGTATGATGCTGAAAAGATTTTCAAATCCAGGCTTTTTTATCATCCAAATAATCTTCAATTTTGTAATATGCTTTACGCACAAGTACATCTCTTATACTTAACTTAAACCTTTCTGTAGACTGGTCTAGTATGGATTGCGGAATTTTATTGTAGAAGCGAATACCGAGACCATCGAATGAGTTGCTAACTCTGCTGAGTCGCGACACAGGTATCACAAGCTTTTTGTGACCTCTCGTATGTCTATGATATACATCGAATTTGGTCGTGTACATATGGATATTTATGCGTACGAATAGAATATTACTATATATATTGTAATGCTACAGTAAGTATGCCTATTTTTTTGTACTTTTCGCGAAGGGACTCACGTTGAAGTCTTAAGGTGTTGGAATGGCGAACCAGTAATGACAGTGATGATCCTGATGGCAGTGGACGTCCATCGGTTGAAGATGATAATGATGATATCATAATTAACAAAATTTTCAACATTAACAATATATTTAGTAATATCTAAGAGTATTGTAGACTAGAAATCTTTATCATGAATTTAATGATATATAGCCATGATATATGAAACCTTTGAAATGCTTTGTGTTATCCGGCTGAGAAGAAGACCACCCTCATTTCTTACCGAGGTGTCGTAAACGGCGACTAAGGTAAGTTGAGCAGTCGTGTAGTAAAATAAACAACCCTCATTTCTTACCGCGGTGTCGCAAAAGGCAACTAAGGTAAATTGTCGTTATGCAGGCGGCCGGTTGTAAAAAACGTAGCCAAATGTGACAACATGTTTATAATATGTTGTGTCGACCCCACTTAAATTGGAATAAGGCAGCAAGGACTAAACATCTTCATTAGGTGAGACGATAGAGTGAAATCTTTGAAGTTGTATACATAAGGACATCGGATATTAATAATAGGTTGTTCAAGATTTGAAAATTTCACAATAATTGTAAATCTTTTTTTTTATTTATCTTAAATTACTTACACGCTAGGACTATACAAATCATGCCCACGTGCCCACAATGGTCTCAAGAATGCTGGCAGCGCTGAATCGCTAAGCCGATTTTTGTATCTGTTTGTAAATTGTTTTTAAAATTTGTATTGTTATAAAATATCAGATATTTAGAAATAAATATGATAACATTCACAAAGCAGGTTTTTAATTATAATAATTTTAGTTATTTTTTAAAAAAAAATTACGAATAAAAAAAAATCCTCTAAATATTTCCAAGTACGTCGCATTAAGTTCGGGAATATTCATTTAGTCATTCTTATTATCAGGTATAGGAAGAATCTAGTCTTACTAATCTATCAACTTTCTTCAATGATTAAAGGATATTTTCGCGTGAGAAAATATCCATCAATCTTGATAGAAAGTTCTCTGACTCGAGAAAAACTATCGCTTACCGCTAGGGGGTCCTATGAAATTGTTAAAGTAACAAACAATCTGTCCTTATCCCGGGGGAGGTATAAAAAAGTTTTGCATCACCGAGCCAAAAAGCATCCGTAAAATTATCTACTAAAGTTTCCTCCTGACAAAAATACGTAAGAATTTTTTCTCCTGAGATATCCAAGATGAATGTTCGTATGAGAATCTATAATCTATACTAATATAAAGCTGAAGAGTTTGTTTGTTTGAACGCGCTAATCGCAGGAACTACTAAACCGATTTGAAATTTTTTTAATTGTTAAATAGTCCATTTATCTAGGAAGTAAATGGAGTTTTGACGAAAGATCAGGGCCTACTACTACAATCCAGACTGGTAAGTTACACATATTCAAGGAAATCTCAAGAGGCATGCAGATTTCTGAAGAATCTGTCTTTCAAAAGTAATAATAAAATTATTTTGCTATATATTATTATTACTTTTGTATGATGGATCTCCGCAAAGTAACGCCTAATTCTATAAATCTTTCTTTCGTCAAACAGCAGATGACTAATTGTAAATATACATTAGTCATGTTCACCTATCATAATCGTAACATATAACCCCACACTTTTCAGTTTTTTATCAGACACAAGTGTCCTTTCTGACCGCTCATTTCAATGGTGGTTCATTATCCAACCGGAATTTGTAAAATGCGGTTGTTATCGAACGTGCACTTTACATTTTTGAAATTCCTGTTAATTCTATAATATAATTCAGACTATACATATTTTGCATAATCTCCAAAATATCTAGATTTAACGAATCCTATTTTCATCAAAAAGTAGATGACTAATGTTGTATAATTGTTCCGTATAATCGTTGTAAGTAATAACCTCAAGTATTTTTTCTTACTTCAAGTTGGTCTACCATCTATCACACAATCTCACTTCATTGACCAATCAGTGCATGTAAAATGCAGTTGTTGTCAATCGTGCACTTTACATACTATATAATTCATATTTTAAACATTACTCAACAAAAAAGGAGGCTGCACTAAATCTTAGAATCACCAAACGCAAATAAGAGATGTTTCCTAGTGTAGAATATAATCTGCCAATAAGTGACTCTTTTTAAGTCATATGTTATAAAAAATATGGTAGATGTCAAGGGTTTAAACTTGGTCAAGACGCTGCATAAATATAACAACACTCGAGTATTCTACTTTGAAACTACAATCGCAAACCGAAATTTCAAACAAGCCAAATTGTTTTAACTACAGATAATTATTAACTGACAGACGCTTGACATCTGAGTCAGCTGTGGCTTCCAGCTGTCTAACAATTTTGAAATGGCTAAAGCGCAGAGATATTTACTTGTTACAAAACAGTCCTGTTCTACAAAAGTAATAATAAAATGATTTTGCTATAAATGAAGTAAAATAGAAAATATATATAATGCTAAATGTAGAGTGGACAATCCGTTTTATACCTGATACATGCAGGATCGTAAAAACAGATGCACAAACCTCCACCACTGCCACCACAATACACAAGCATTACACACGCAAATTCGCAAAGCTTTGCGATTTTGTCGTGGAGTCTATCACCTGATGATGCTTCGGTTGCGGGACGAAACGATTGTTATGTTTGTGATAGTGAACGTATGTAGTGTATTGTGTATTGTGGTTGCGGTGTTGGAAGTTTGTGCATGTGTTTTTACGAATCCTGCATGTATCAGGTATGTAAACTGATTGTCCACTCTACATTAAGCATTATATATATTTTCTATTTTACTTCATGGCGGATTATAGCATAATAATTTTATTATTACTTTTGTATTATGGATCTCTGCAAAGTAACGCCTAATTCTATAAATTACATCATCAGCACTTGACCTCTTAGTTATGTCTACGATTTGCTGTATACCAATTTGATGTGACACAATATCTCTGTATTCCCATCTATATGGTAATCCCGTATCACCATTGTCATTATTAGCATCATCCGACAAGCTACAACGTCTTACAAAGGACCTAATACCGCCGCAGATGACCGCATGTAAATTGTTCCACGCTCGCAGATTATGCACGCCTTTCAACACATGGCGAACCCTTGTGTTGTCTACCCGCATTCCATTATCATCTTTAACTGAATGGAACAAGACTTGTATTAGTCTGATTACATTTCTCTTACGTACTGATTGATTGGGTCAGATATGTAAATTTGGGGGTATGTTCTTAAGGCTTCGATTAAGGGCGTTAAACTAATAATTTGATCTTCAGCCCAAGGGTTTTACGAAATGGGAAATGACGTACACTTTTCATATATAATGGGGTGTTCTAATTATCGAAAACTAGTTAAGTTTAGTGGTAAAACGCTTTTAATTCTGTACTGTATCATTCCTATTTCCCAAGAAGTGTGATATAGTTGAAACTCGTTTAGTCCTGTTCATTCCCGTTTCCAAAGAAGAGTGATTTCACGATAATTGCTGGGTTTAATATAGAAAGACTAATAAAAGCTAGAGCTTCTTGTAATAATTGATTTTCTTGATAAAAAGGTATTTCTATTTCTGTACAAAGAATAAGTTTATGTTTTAAAAGAAGATATAGTATATATAAAATAGTGAAACGTTTACTTAGTAAAAGATATGCGCTTAATTAACATTTATAAATCATCACTTAAAAATAACGTAATGAAATCTTGGGTATAGAAGCCTTTATTTACATTTACAACAGGCTACTTTAATTTACTTTTCCATATGAAAATAACATAATATATAAACATATGTAAACATATGTAAACAGCTTTTATAATCAACCTGCCTTTATCCCACACTAAGTCGGCATGTTATAAACATGTTGCAACATGATTTGGCTACGTATTTTACGACCGGCCGCCTGCCAGACATCAATTTACCTTAGTCGTATTTTACAACACCTCAGTAAGAAACAGGGTCTATTTTACTCAACCGGATACCACACGGCGAGTCAACTTATCTTAATCGTCTTTTATTCCACTTCGGTAAGAAATGAGTGTGGTCTATTCTCCTCAGTCTACTCAGTTGGAACATGGCTACTATATTAAATTTACATAATACTTGTATGTTCGGGTAATTTTTTCAACCGAGGGTGACTAATTAATGTCACACAAAAAGAAGATCGGTCGGCCGCGCAACACGGTGCACCTCTGAGTGAATTGCAATAAATATCGGTGTTCGGTGGATTATCGTATTAATATATAAGAAATATAAAGGATAATTCGGTGTTTGTGTGCATAAACTATATAAAAGAACAATTAAAGTTGTGATTCCACGAATATAGGTGGATTAAGTTTGGGGTTATACTCCGGCCGGAGTGGCGTGGCCGCCATAACTCAAGAAGCCTCTTAAGTCAAAGGTCAGTATCCTTGATTATTCGGGGTGGAGATATTGCCGGTTGTCTGCCTATCCTACCTATGCTCACCAACTGCAGCTATCGAAGGCACGCAGTAAGCGCGAACATGTAAATTGATTGTAATCTGTAAAATCTGAGATTATTGAGACACATTGGCCATGTTATTGGGACTATAAACTATTGAAGCATCTTATTTACCCTAATCATCTCAGACAATTACAGTCAGTTAGTAACCTATCAGAGTACTATCAGCTTTGTAGTTTTGTGATAAAGGTGGCATTGGTTTGAAGGTTAGTAGTGATTTATCTCTACATCTGTTGACAGAGGCGTGCATATAGAATACCAGGATAGCTTAGTTGCGGTCGTCCTCAGTTATATTGGTGCCTTTGAAGATCTAGATTGGTAAATGCATGATTTGATTGAGAAATGTCTAACAATAGATAGAGATGCAGATATATTCAGTTAAGTATTAATTCAAATTCAAAATATTGTTAAATCATAATGATTTTACGAGGAATTTTGAATTGGAAATTATAATGAACTATTAGCTCGGAAGGTCGTGGTACGCCCTTTTGAAAAAATGATATTTATAAGCTTATATATTTATACTAATATATAATAATATATACTTTTTTTCTTTAACCGCTACATATTTTGTCATACCTTCTTTTTTATGTATTATTTTATGTTTATTGTTATCCATTTATTTATTTCTTACTTGCCTAGCCACGTCGCTACAGTTAATTGATTTTCATTTCTTAATTATTTATGCCTATTACTACTTTTCTTCTGTTTGTTTGCTTGCTGCACCTATTTAAATTTTCTGTTAGACCCTAAGGTTGGCTGGTGGAGAACGCTTAATTTAGTTATAAGTCCGCCTTTTGTAGTTTTATATCTTAATAGTGCAATAAAGATTTAAAAAAAGCTGAAGAGTTTGTTCGTTTTATTGATTGATTGATTGTTTGTTTGTTTGTTTGTTGGATCGATTTGACTACTGGATCGATTTGAAAAATTCTTTCAGTGTAAGATAGTCCATTTATTGAGGAAAGCTATAGGCTATATAACATCACGCTAAGATGAATAGGAGAGGAGCATCAATAAAAAATATTGTGAAAACGGCAAAATTTAAAGCTTTCCTTGCGTGCGCTGAGTAAACGGTAATAGTTATTCAAAAATCATGCATTACCAAATTGTTCCCCTCTAGAAGTTCTAAATAGAAGTCCGCGATAGCATATGTCTAACCTTTATGGTTGACTCATTTAAGCCATTTTTATGTATATAAAAAGACTATATTACAGTTTTATTCTTTCCATGCGGGCGGCGCTGGCGATTCCTAGTAACATATAATAGCATGCTCCAAGTGTGCTTTTTAATGCTATTTTGAACTTGTAAAAGCAACTCTAAAATAGATTATTAAATGAATTTCCTTTCAACTCTAAAGTGATGTTATTAATGCGGAAGTTACAGGCAAGAGGAAGTTACTCTTGTTTTATAACAGCATACTGCAAAATATCAAGCAAAATTTCGCTAACATTCGAGCATTAAATAAATGCGATTCTCTTTCATCACATACATATCTTCTTCTTCTTCTTCTTCAACCGATGGACGTCCACTGCTGGACATAGATCTCTTCATGGGATCTCCAGAACACACGATTTTGTGCCGCTTGTATCCAGCGGCTCCCCGCGACCCTTTTGAGGTCGTCTGTCCATCTAGCAGGGGGTCTTCCGACACTGCGCTTTCCGGTGCGGGGTCGCCATTCCAACACTTTGAGACCCCAACGTCCATCGGTTCTCCGCACTATGTGCCCCGCCCATCGCCACTTCAGCTTCGCGACCCGCTGAGCTATGTCGGTGACTCTGGTTCTTCTACGGATCTCCTCATTTCTGATTTGATCACGTAGAGAAACTCCGAGCATAGCTCGCTCCATCACCCGCTGAGCGACTCTGAGCTTTCTTATGAGGCCCATAGTCAGCGACCAAGATTCAGAGCCGTAGGTCATCACTAGGCCATCACACATCACAACATACATATCATCAGACGTTATTTAAATACCTACAAAGAGATGATCAAAAGAATCTTTTACATCAACAATACACAAATGGAGTAAAGAACTCCATGTATAATGACACGCATTTGGCAATATTTCGCATCTGCGTTTATTCGCAAATTGATTCAGGCGTGTCTGATTTCTTTGATGTCCGTAATTTCCTGTAGATATACCCTCTTGCGTTCGCATGCTGCTAATGTCAGCGATAAATGGGCGCGGTTGTTCGAGTGAACAGCGATGTATGTCATTGAAATAATGATGGTTATAACGGTGTTATGGGTATGTGATGTCGTCTAAGGTATGGAGGAAGGTATTTTGCCAAAATGGAGGAAATGCAGATTGAAAGTATAAGAAATGAATCTACATTACATAAAATATATATAAGATACAATTAAGGATTACATCTATATCTATACTTATTACGCCGTGTGGTATCCGGCGGAATAGAATAGTACCACCCTCATTTCTTACCGAGGTGTCGTAAAAGGCGACTAAGGTAAGTCGACCCGCCGTGTGGTATCCGGCTGAGTAGAATAGACCAACCTCATTTCTTACCGAGGTGTCGTAAAAGGCGACTAAGGTAAGTCGACCCGCCGTGTGGTATCCGGCTGAGTAGAATAGACCAACCTCATTTCTTACCGAGGTGTCGTAAAAGGCGACTAAGGTAAGTCGACCCGCCGTGTGGTATCCGGCTGAATAGAATAGTACCACCCTCTATTCTTACCGAGGTGTCGTAAAAGGCGACTAAGGTAAGTCGACCCGCCGTGTGGTATCCTGTTGAGTAGAATAGACCACCCTCATTTCTTACCGAGGTGTCGTAAAGAGCGACTAAGGTAAGTCGACCCGCCGTGTGGTATCCGGCTGAGTAGAATAGACCATCCTCATTTCTTACCGAGGTGTCGTAAAAGGCGACTAAGGTAAGTTGACCCACCGTGTGGTATCCGGTTTAGTAGAATAGACCATCCTCTTTCTTGCCGAGGTGTCGTAAAATACGACAGAGGTAAGTTGACATCCGGCAGGCGGCCGGTCGTAAAAACGCAGCCAAATCATATGATGACATGTTTGTAACATGTTGTGCCGACTCCACTTAGAGTGGGATAAGGGCAGGAAGATGATGATGTATAGTAAGTAAGTAACGGCCTGTTACTATCCCACTGCAGGGCATAGGCCTCCTCTCTCCATTTTTGGAGAGATGGGTTGGAGCTAAGACCTACCATGCTGCTCCAATGCGGATTGGTAGGTTACACATATCCCTAGGATTCTCTAGAGATATGCAGGTTTCACGATGTTTTCCTTCACCGAAAAGCGTGTGATAAATTGCAATTATCAATTAGACACATAAGTTTTAATAGAAAAACTCATTGGTGTCTGCCCGGGTTTGAACCCATGATCGTCTCTAGAGATTCACACGGTCGCACTGCTGGGCCATCACAGCTCTGATGTTTAGTGGACTTAGATTAATATATTATGTTGACACAGTAGCGTCATTTAGCACTAATTGGCCACAGCGGTTTACTATCAAAGACGTGACACAGAGCAAACACGCTCGTGTGTACACATAACCCAACGACAAATGATTACGGTAAATGATTATGGTAAACGTGGTTTCAGGTATAATATTGACAGCTTTAAAATTGGATGTTTTATTTTTTTTTTAATTTCTTTATTTAAAAAGGCCATCAACAATATAAACACCATACATAGATACAACTACACAATGTACAACAATTATTATAATTAAGTGCTATATTAATTATAGATGGCAACAGCATGCGCAGATTGACAACTATATAAAGTGACAATGAACATAAACTACGTAATAAATTTGAGAAAAAAGAAGATCTAAATATAAATACAATAAAGCGGCAAAAAAGAACAATTGAGAACTTTAAATATATATATAGGAGCTATGACTGGAATTTTAAAATAGTATTTCAAGTTCTCTCCTCCTTGTCTAGGAGGAAATACTGAATAATTTTGTTTCAAAAAAAGTGTTTGCTTTTTACTGTAGATCGATGTAGATCGGGTTTTCTTCTTTGTCAACGTAAATCCAAATATGTAGAGAAGCAACGAGAGATATAAGAAAAAGTAGACATGATAAAGGCAAACCGAGAGTTTTTTTTGTTATTTTTGACTTCAATTAGAACTATTTGTCTTAATAAATTCAAATTGAAATTCAAAATATACTTTATTCAAGTAAACTTGTAAACAAGTGCTTTTGAATCGTCAACTCTACTGCTGGTTCGGAAAGCTGTACAGAGAAGAGCCAGCAAGAAATACTGGACTTGACTGGCCCGTTGGCGTAGTGATCCTGGCTTCGGCACCGCGGGTCGCGAGCTCGATTCTCGCTGAGGGCCAACATTTTCTATAAATCAATTTGTTCGCTCTTCGAGCCAGGGTGTATATTTGTACTAAAATATGTATTTAAAAAATTATATATATCTACATTCACCAGTTGTCTCTTACCCTTAACACAAGTATTAAGTTACTTTTGGGACGTAACGTGTGTGTAAGTATATATATTTATAAAAAAATATTTTGCTATAATCCGCGATGAAGTAAAATAGAAAATATATATAATGCTAAATGTAGAGTGGACAATCGGTTAGCATACCTGATACATGCAGGAGTCGTAAAAAACACATGCACAAACCTCCACCACCATCGATTGTCGAATTTGTGATAGTGAACGTATATAGTGCTTGTGTATTGTGGTGGCTGTGGTGGAGGTTTGAGCATGTGTTTTTACGAATCCTGCATGTATCAGGTATGATAACCGATTGTCCACTCTACATTTAGCATTATATATATTTTCTATTTTACTTCATCGCGGATTATAGCAAAATAATTGTATTATTACTTTTGAGAATTTATCAGTCAGTCAGTACATATACAAGATACCATGTCCTGTTATTACACGCCGCCAATGAATATCTGCGGTTAATTAATTATATGCAATGCAATATGTGATATAGACAATATGATTGCCTCCTGTTGCATAGCTTATATTCAAATGACGAAAACCCCTATAGCACAGTGTTGCGGCCTATAATCATCTGTGGCCATACGGATGATATGGGCCAATCATGGACGTGTGGGTGACACGTCTTTGCTGCACGCATACGTCACATACGACGTTATATATTCAAACCAATTGTCAATTGTCATTATACATTCAAATTTTGTAACGCAACTCATGTACTCCTTTTTAACTTGCAATCAATTATAATAAGTTCACAGTATTGTCCAGTGTTTTAATTTACCAAACGAAGCCTCCTATAAAGGCTTAACGCAAGCGCAAACATATTCTGGACCTTCAAAGCCAAATTGGATATATACGCTAAAATTCCACGCCTTGGAGTTTAAAAAACGCAACCGCCAACAAGGGTCAAGACATTGTTCTGGAACTGGAAGACACTATAAATCGATTAATACGCGCATTTTCGATACGGTCAACCAATCATCCACGAACCTATCCTGCCCTAATTTCCCTGTGCAATACTGTGCTCAATTTCAGATTTCAGTTACATTTACTATACTGTAAAACCTTCGCAAGATATTGAGGTTTGTTTATCAGTTACGTAAGTAATTTAAATATTTATAATTCATCTAAAATGACATCTCGCGATAAGTCTCCCCTTTTACTCAATGTTGATACTCAATTATTATTAATACGCGAATTGACTAAAAAACGTGCTATTCTTAAAGGTAGATTAACGAAATTCATTAATTTCCTTAACAGTTTAAATACTAAAGCTGCTATAACCGCCCAAAGCCGTTTAGATTTGAAATTACGCATTCAGGGTGCGACGAGCCTGTTTAACGAATTTAATTCTCTTCAAACTAAAATCGAAGAAAGTGTAAGCGATGATGATCTCGAAGATCAGTTATTACAACGAGAACAGTTTGAGGATACTTATTACAGCACGCTTTCTCAGGCTGAATTATTTTTAAGTAGCAGTAGTGGCACTAATAGTGAGATCACATCATGTCCTACAGGTTTTAATAATCAATTACAATCCGTTAGATTACCTACGATTTCATTGCCTACCTTTGATGGATCATATGAGCACTGGCTGGAGTTCCGAGATACCTTTTTATCGCTAATTCATAATTCAGTCGAAATAAGTAGTATTCAAAAATTTCACTACCTAAAATCATCGCTAAAGGGCAGCGCACAGCTAGTAATTGATGCACTAGAATTTACATCCGACAATTACGAAATTGCTTGGGAACTTTTACTCAATCGCTATAATAATAGCAGATTATTAATTCATAATCACGTCCAATCATTATTTAATCTACAGGCGTTAAGTAAAGAGTCTCCATCGTTGATTCGAAAACTTATCGACACTATTTTAAAAAATTTACGCGCTTTAAAAATCCTCGGTGAGCCAACGGACTCCTGGGATACTCTAATTATTTTTATTATTGTGTCAAAGTTGGATAACACGTCAGAACGCGAGTGGGAGCAGCATAAGGGAACTTTATTAACGAATAATAATTCAAAATTAAATTTGAAGGTTGATGATCTGCTTAACTTCCTAAAAAATCGAGCGGACATGTTGGAAACATTGCAAGTCACACACAATAATAACGCCACAAAGGTTAACATCGCGAAACCATCCACTAGTTATAATCACAAGTGCAATGTTTCCACCACTTGTCCGCCCGAACGTCACTCGCGATTTAGGAAGTTATGCACTATGTGTAACGCCGATCATAAGCTATACGCTTGCTCAAAGTTTATTAACACTGACTTGGAATCGAAATTACAATTTATTCGCGATAATAAGCTATGCGAAAACTGTTTACGCGCAGGTCATACTATTCACGCATGTAAGTTCGGTTCTTGTAGGCTATGTAACCAAAAACATAACTCGCTAATTCACAGGGATGATTCTAATAATATTACTACTACACCTAGCAATTCCCTTACTATGCACTCGTCATACGTAAACAATCAACTAATGAACAGCGCCCGCGCAGGCCCTGCATCGGCCCCCGCTGCACTCCCTCGCCCCGCGGACACCGATGACCAGATCGCCGCGATTGGTGTGAACAAAGTGCAATTGCATTCACACCGCATAAATAATTCTTGTTTACAGCCGGTCTTATTGTCAACCGCGTTAATCGAAGTACGGGATAAATATAACATCTATCACCTTGCGCGCGCACTCCTAGATAACGGTAGTCAGCGATGTTTTATAACAGAATCGTTCTGTAAGTTATTAGGAGTAAATTTAATACAGTCCACTCACGAAATTAGCGGTGTAGGTGACTCAGTAACGCAATGCACACAAACTTGTGTTATTGAAATTAGATCGCGCATTACCACTTACACTACTAAACTTCAATGTTTTTTATTACCGCAGATTTCATCTACGTTGCCCGCTGTACAATGCGAACGCGCTAAGTTTAATATTCCGGAGTATGTACAGCTCGCAGATACGCAATTTCTCGATTCCCGAAACATCGATATTTTAATAGGCGCAGATAAGTTTTGGGAATTATTAAACGATGGCAATATAAGGTTACCTAACGGGCCTTATTTGCAGAACACGCATTTAGGCTGGATAATATCAGGTTCTATCGATTTTATTACGCGAAAAGATAGCCGTATCCAGTGTAATTTTACGCAAGTTATAGATACGCAAATACAAAAGTCTTGGGAGCTCGCAGAGCTGCCTAGGGATCGGGATACGCGCACAGATGAGGAACGTGCTTGCGAAGACCTTTTTTCTCGTACTACTACGCGCAATAGTGAGGGAAGGTTCATCGTTAGTATTCCGTTAAAATCATCACCCGAGCTCTTAGGCGAATCGTACTCTCAAGCTGAAAAACGATTTTTTGCGCTAGAAAAGCGATTACAGCGATCGCCTTCATATAAAATATTACACGCAGATTTCATACACAAGTATGAGAGTTTAGGTTATACGATCCGTGTTTCGTTGTATGGAACACCGCATTACTTTATGCCGCATCACAGCGTCTTTCGGGAGCACAGCACTAGCATTAAGTTATGTGTAGTGTTTAACGCTAGTGCAGCTTTCAGCTCGAGAGTCTCATTCAATGACCTCCAGCTGGTCGGCCCGCCTATTCAAAACGATTTAATTTATTTTCTTCTACTTTTACATCTCGCAACCGATTGTAAAAATTCTGACGGCCGCAGAACTATAAATGAAGACTTTTACGTCGATGATATGATCACGGGTTCCAATGATAAACAACGACTAATTAAATTATGTGAAGAAACCGCAATTACTTTGCTTTCGGCTTGTTTTCAACTGCGAAAATGGATATTTAATTTCACTTGCGATGAGTCATCCCAGTCACCTGTGAATGATTCGTCCTGGACTAGCAAGAATAGCAGTCTCAAAACGCTAGTCATAGATTGGTTTTATTACAGGGACGAATTTTATTTTAATACGGAAATAAAACCTGACAGTATTAAGCCAATTACTAACCGCGTAATTCCGTCATACGCATTTCAAGTTTTAGACTCTTTGAGTATTCAAAGTCCATTCATAATTACAGCAAAGATTTTATTACAACGTCTAGAGAAATTAGGTTGGGATGACACGGTGCCGATTGACGCGCGCTTATGGAACCGGTTTCTTGCGTCTTTGTCAATCTTGCAATCTCCTCGTTTGTCTCACTGTGTTATGGATACTGACTGTATAGATAAAGAAATGCAGATTTTTATCGATACCTCGCAGACTGCATTCGGCGCCTGTGTTTATATTCGCTTAATCAATAGTCATGATTGCGCCGTAACCGTTTGTTTACTTTGTTCTAAAAGAGATCGCACTCTTACTTCTCTTTTAGGAAGTCGTCCTAAAGAGAGGATAACGCCAGCCTTGCCTTTTATGCGTTGGGATTTCGACTTTTCCGGACCAGTGCTCATATTAGACAGAAAAGGTATTAGAACTATTGAATTATACATTTGCCTACTTATTTGTTTTATTATGCGTGCCGTGTCCTTACAGTTGGTTTGTAATCTCTTCAGAGATACATACTTACTTGCTCTTAAACGCATTGTTTCAAGTCGCGGTACACCTGCTGAGATTTTCTCAGACAATGGCAATAATTTTGTAGACTTGATGAACGATTTCGCTAAATTTTTATCTCGTTGAAGTTCTGATGCTATTAAATACGTTAAAATTAAACATTTTAAATTTAAATTTATTGTTCCGTACCAATTACGGCGCGTGGTGCGTAACACGCAGCTCACTCACGAAGAGTTCATTACGGTATTGACACAAATTAAAGCCGTCCTGAACTCCCTTCCAATCACTCCTATTATGTTACCTGATCCAAATTACCTTCCGCTAAATCCCGCTCATTTCCTAGTTGGCCGTACGTTTACAGCGCCTGCAAGCGACGATTTGATCGACATTTCAGCACATCGAATAAATCGACAACACTTTTGGACTCGATGGGCAAAAGAGTACGTCCCCGAGCTACAGACGCGAATGAAATGGAGAAAAAATACACCTGAACTCGCACCAAAGATACTTGTTGTCATTAAGGAAGATAGCTTTCGTCCATTTAACTGGCATCGCAGACGCATTTTCAGGAATATTCCAGGAACGGACGGGATCCCACCAGTCCGAAATCCGATTTGCACCTGGAGTCATAAAGCGTGCATACCAAAAATCTTTATTTTGGTTACCCCCAGTTGTCACGGAATCCAGGGAAGCATAAACTTTTGGAAGCCGAAGTTTCCAAGTCCGGGGGCATGTTGCGGCCTATAATCATCTGTGGCCATACGGATGATATGGGCCAATCATGGACGTGTGGGTGACACGTCTTTGCTGCACGCATACGTCACATACGACGTTATATATTCAAACCAATTGTCAATTGTCATTATACATTCAAATTTTGTAACGCAACTCATGTACTCCTTTTTAACTTGCAATCAATTATAATAAGTTCACAGTATTGTCCAGTGTTTTAATTTACCAAACGAAGCCTCCTATAAAGGCTTAACGCAAGCGCAAACACACAGTGATAATATCCATTTACTATTTTATTATAAGTAGTTGTAAGTAATAGCCTGTTACTATCACACTGCTGCGCATAAGCCTCCTCTCTCCGTTTTTGGAGAGAAGGATTGCAGCTAAGACCTACCACGCTGCTCCAATGCGGATTGGTAGGTTACACATATCCCTAGTATTCTCTAGAGATATGGAGGTTTCCTCACAATGTTTTCCTTCAACCAAAATTGTGTGATAAATTGCTATTATCAATAAGACACTTTTTAATAGCAAAACTCATTGGTGTCTGCCCAGGTTTGAACCCGTGATCCACCGCTGGACTATCACGGCTTATTATAATTTCAATATAATTTTAAATTTCCGAGTTTCTTGCTGGCTCTTCTCAGTAGGTACAGCTTTCCGAACCAGCAGTAGATTTGACGATTCAAAAGTACTTGTTTACAAGTTTATTTGAATAAAGTATATTTTGAATTCGAATTCGAATAACTATCACAGCCTCTCATCATTAGTAGCATGACGCCAACTAATGACTGCGTCCCGCGAGTTAACTAACTGCGATGTAGTTAACAGCTAATAAGTGTGAAATTGAACGCCAATTGTGAACAATGAACCGACTCTGTTTACTGCATCGTGTGCTTGTCGTCACGTACAAATATCAATTGTTATTTCCACAGAAGCTGGAAATCATAATCCATCCATCCATCAGCCTTTTGCAGTCCACTGCTGGACATAGGCCTCCCCATGTCTGCGCCAGACATCCCGGTTCTCCGCAATGCGCATCCACCTGGCCCCGACAACCTTCCGGATATCGTCGGTCCAGCGAGACGGTGGGCGCCCTACACTGCGTTTGCCAAGACGCGGTCTCCACTCCAGGACTCTTTTGCTCCAACGGCCATCAGTCCTGCGACAGACGTGACCGGCCCACTGCCACTTCAGCTTGCATATTCTGCTAGCTATGTCGGTTACTCTGGTTCTCTCGCGGATAATCTCATTCCTGATTTTATCCTTGAGAGACACTCCGAGCATAGCTCGCTCCATGGCACGCTGAGCGACTTTAAACTTGTGGACTAGTCCTTGTGGACTAGGAAATCATAAATCAAAATCAAAATAATCTTTATTCAGATAAGCTCTTTCAAGCACTTTTGAATAGTCAAGGATCAATATGATTAATGAAGCTACAACTGGTTCGGAATGTTGCTCTTACCGAGAAGAACCAGAAAGAAACTCGGCGGTCAATCTTTTAAACATTTTCAATAGTTGATTTCATAGAACAAAAATCTTTATACTTAGAAAATAATCTATGCTGGCCATGTTCATTTTACATTTGAAGATTTGAAGATTATTTAGTAGATAAGAATGTGTGGATATAGCTCTCTTTGAACCTGTACAAGACAGTAACGACTTAATGTTAATAATATTAAGAATTATATTTTTAAAAGAGCAACCGCCGAGTTTCTTGCTGGCTCTTCTCGGTAGGAACAGCTTTCCGAACCAGCAGTAGAGTTGACGATTCAAAAGCACTTGTTTACAAGTTTATTTGAATAAAGAATATTTTGAATTTGAATTTTAAAATCCACTTTTGGTTTTCTCATCTGCCTGGCCTTATCCCACTCTAAGTGGGGAAGGCACAACATGTTATAAAGAAGTGTGTTACGTATTTTACGACCAGTCACCTGCCTGATATCAAGCTACCTTAGTCGTATAGTAAAGTGTATTGATAGTAATCAATATATATAACAATGATATAAATAAATATATAAATGATATATATGATATGAATAAATGATAAATAGCACCTTTCACAATGAAGTTGCTATATTTCATTCTAATAATCTCGTTTATAACTAAAAAGTTATAAAAAAATAAAACTTTAATGTTAAATTTCCGGTTTAAGTAAAAAAAAAAATATAGTATAAGAGAAAGTAAAGACAAGCCAAATTACTCCCAGATTGTAACGAAACTAAGTTCAAAATTATATAAATATGATAAGATTCTTTCTGAGGCTTTTTTAGACGCGTAACGGAAATGAAGCTCAAAGCTGTATATTCTCTTTGATAAGACATTTTTAATATACCACAAGGATAATGAAAGATGTTAACATTGAAAGATATGGAAGTAGATTGTGGTAGATTTTAGGAGATTTATGAATTAAATATAGTTACAATAATGCATGAATATTTTCATCATCATCATTCTGCCCTTATCCCACTCTAAGTGGGGTCGGCACAACATGTTATAAAGATGCTGTCACATGATTTGGTTGTGTTTTTACGACCGGCCGCCTGCCTGACGTCAACCTTAGTCGTATTTTACGATACCTTTGTAAGAAAGAGGGTGGTCTATTTTACTAAACCGGATACCACACAACTTACCTTAGTCACCTTTTACGACACCTCGGTAAAAAATGAGGTTGGTTAATGCTACTCAGCCGGAAACCACACGGTGGGTCGACTTACCTTTTTCGCCTTTTACGACACCTCAGTAAGAAATGAGGGTGGTACTCTATTCCGGATACCACACGGCGTGTATTGTTAATTTAAACCATTTGGAATTTTACTAACTTTTAGTGAAAACCGTACAAAAATGCGTTGAGTAGATTTTGAGAAAATCGATTTCATACAGACAGCTTTTCCGGACTTTGTTTCATAATAATAGATTCCTAAACGTTGGACTAGATTTGCAGTATCCACCACGTATGATACTGTCGCACTTATCTCCTATTTTCAAAATGCATTTTCCCCATAAACAAGCAATCTAGGTGACACGACCAACGTTACATTATCATCTCATCCCATTATCGCCGTCATTATTCCAATGGCAGCCATACATCGCTGCTCACTCGAACACTAGCTCCCATTTATCGCTGCCATTAGCAACAAGCGAACGCGTAACGACTGAGAAGATCGATCTGAGGAGAGGAAATTGCGTACATCAAAGAAATCAGACATGCCTGAATCAATTTGCGGCGAAGATAATCATATAGAGATTCCGAGTACAGAAATACTTTTGTATTTTTTACGTCTTTGAGTCATCATCATCATAGCAGCCTGTTACTCTCCCACTGCTGGGAATAGGCCTCTTCTCTCCGTTTTTGGAGGGAAGGTTTTGAGCTAAGACCTACCACGCTGCTCCAATGATTGGTAGGTTACACATATCTCCAGAATATAGAGATATGCAGGTTTCCTCACGATGTTTTCCTTCACCGAAGAGCGTGTGATAAATTGCAATTATCAATTAGACACATAAATTTTAACAGAAAAACTCATGGGTGTCTGCCCGGGTTTGAACCCGTGACCTCCTCGAAAGAGTCGCACGGTGTTATCGCTGGGCTACCACAGCTTCTTTGAGTATATCAGATTTATGTAGAAGTATATATTCAAATAGAAATAATCTATATCCAAATAAGCTCTATTAACCTTTGAATTGTCAAGAATCAATACGATTAATGAAGCTACAACTGGTCCAGAATGTTGCTCTTACCGAGAAGAACCAGAAAGAAACTCGGCTGTCAATCTTTTAAACATTTTCGATTTTACATTATTAAACCGCAGTCTTGTATGAAGCTGAAAGGATTTTCAAATCCTTTTACCATGGGACTTTTATCATCCAAATAATCTTCAATTTTGTAATATACTTTACGTATAAGCATATCTCTTATACTTAATTTAAACCTTTCTGTATATTAGTCAAGTATGGATTTTGGTGTTGTATATAAACTCTTCCACCGTTCAACCTATCGTTTTGATTTAATGGTTTCGGTTAACCTTTTTAATTCATCCGTCTATTTTTTACGGTTTATAATATATATTTTATAATATACTGAAGCTGTGATAGCCCAGTGGTAACACCGTGTGACTCTTTCGAAGAAGTCCTGGGTAACCCGGGCAGACACCAATGAGTTTTTCGGTTCGAATTTATGTATCTAATTGATAATTGCAATTTATCACACGCTCTTCGGTGAAGGTAAAACATCATATACCTGCATATCTCTAGAGAATTCTGGAGATATTATAACCTACCAATCCGCATTGGATCAGCATTGGTCTCCAACCTTTCTCTCCAAAAACGAAGAGAAGAGGCCTATTCCCAGAATAGTAACAGGCCGCTACTTACTTATAAAATACTTTACTTCAAGCAGGAATATATATTAAATGTGAATTTTCTGATATCGTATTTCACATGAATAAGAAATATTGTTCCATAGAAAAGAAGCTTTCCCCTAGCATTAATATTAAAGCTCTTCCTATTAATAGCTATTTACGGCCAACGGGCTTTCCATAAAATGAGATCAGCTGAATTAATTTCGCGTCAATGAGCATAACTCGTGCCTCTAATTAACGGAAACCGGTCATAAATATGATTTTCAGATATATCTGGGTGATATAGACTTATTGAATAGTCGAAAATTGGGTGTTGCCAGACGACTAAACAGAAATTTAACGATTGTTGAGTTTGTGATAGTGAACGTGTTTACTTGGGATGTAACATGAAGTAGAAAAAATCGATTAATAAATAATCGTTTTTTTCCCTTTCAAATATCGATTTTAAAAAACGATTATTTTGATAAGAAATAATCGATTTTTTCGGACTATCTGAAATTATCTCACTTATCCCACTCTAAGTGGGGTCGGTACAACATGTTATAAACATCCTGTCACATGATTTGGCTGCGTTTTTACGACCGGCCGCTTGCTTGACGTCAACTTACCTTAGTCATATTTTACGACACCTCGGTAAGAAAGAGCGTGGCCTATTCTTTTCAAACGGATACGACACAGTGGGTCAACTTACCTTAGTCGCCTTCTACGACACCTCAGTAAGAAAGAGGGCGGTCTATTCTACTCAAATGGGTACCACGCTGTGGGTCAACTTACCTTAGTCACCTTCTACAACAAATCGGTAAGAAAGAGGGTGATCTATTCTACTGATTCGGATACTATACCGTGGTCCAACTTACCTTAGTCGCCTTCTACGACACCTGAGTAAGAAAGAGGGCAGTCTGTTCTAGTCAAACGGATACCACACAGCGGGTCAACTTACCTTAGTCGCCTTCTTCGAGACCTCAATAAGAAAAAGGGCGGTCTATTCTACGCAAATGGATACAGCGGGTCAACTTACCTTTATACATATATATAGAAAAGAGAAAGAAAAAGTAAAAAAGCACATGTATAAAGGCGGACTTATCCCTAAAAGGGATTTCTTCCAGTCAACCTTTGAGTAACAGGAGGAAAAGGACAAGAATTGAAAAAAAAAAGAGATTAGGTCATATAGAGAAAAAGAAAACGACACTTAGGTAAGAAATGAGGTCTATTCTACTCAACCGGATACCATACAGCGGCTCAACTTACCTTAGTCACTTTTTACGACACTTGGATAAGAAATGAGTGTGGTCTATTCTAGTCAGCCTGATACCACACGATGGGTCAACTTACCTTAGTCACTTTTACGACACTTGGGCAAGAAATGAGGTCCATTCTACTCAATCGGATACCACACGGCGGGTCAACTTACCTCAGTCACTTTTACGACACTTGGGCAAGAAATGAGGTCTATTCTACTCAACCGGATACCACACGGCGTGACCAGTTAAACTGTATGGTATAATGCCGAGATACCGTCCATAATTCTTAATTAATACGGATCCCAGTAATCAATCATCCGCTAAGCCGCCGTAAGCCGATAGACACACTGAGTTATTACGCACTGGACAATTTCAATCAAGCTTTGATATTAAATCTGAACGGACTTAATATGCCTTTGGACATTAAACCTACGGTATCCTGTAGAATTCACTAGCAATTCCGTTTTACCTTTCTGGTAAGTAATTTGCAAGTAAAATCTGGACTAATTTTAATTATTCATTAATCAGTCGTTGGAGTAACAAGCCGTGTGGTATCCGGCTGAGTGGAATAGACCACATTTATTTCGTACCGAGGTGTAGTAAAAGGCATTTAAGGTAACGGTTCCGGGAACTTTTGTTCTGGATCCAATCTGCTGCTGGCGAGTCCAGGTGGTAGCGATTTGCCTAAGCCCATCGTCTGCCGCCCTGTCAGGGGACCTTCGGACGTTCTGGACGGGGTATATCGGACGTCTGGCTTACAGGTCCCCGAGGCGGTCAATGCATCTGGTGCTCCCGATGCACCGGTTGGCGGAGGGGGGCTTCTCTTTCGAGGGTACCCTACTCGAAGGAGTTGTTCCCTGGGTTCAGAGCTGGGGATGGGGGCAATGTGTACAACGACTGTCCTTGCCATCGGCAGCGTGGTGGAGCACACAGGTTGTTTTAGTAGGTGCGAGTCCGACATAACCGCCACCTGTCCCCGTCGGGCGGCGGTACCCATAAGGGGATTTTCCTGTATAAAAAAAAGTTGACCTTCCGTGTGTTATCTGGTTGAGTAGAATAGACCACCCTCTTACTTAACGATGTATCGTTATATAGTCAGCCAGGCGGCTGGTCGTTAAATACCTAGCCTGTAAACTATAACAAGTATATACCTTGGGAAAGGATGACCATATATGTAATTGTCCCATTAAAAAAGTTAAAATTCTATTAAGCGTAAAGTAAATAAATAAATCCATATTACTTTACACAACTTTATTGCATAAATTTTCTGTCCATAAATATTTTCATATTTTATTTTGATTTTCATAAGTTTTAATTTTAATTTTTTCCCCGCACTGTGGTATCCGGCTGAGAATAATAGAGATAAGATAGAGATAAGAGTATATAGATAAGAAATGAGGATGTCATTTCTTACCTAGGTGTCGTCAAATACGAATAAGTTGATGTAAGATAATATTAGTAGGTATGTATTTTATGTCATCTAGCAATCTTTAGTATCCATTATTATTAGAGTAACTTTCTAACGGCGGGTCCGCTAAATTTTATGATCGACTCCGGGTCATGACCGTTAGGGAAACATGATTTAGGGGCCCATTTGGCCCCACGTTAATACATCCAGTCTACAGTTTATTGAAGATTAACGCGGGTCTGAATTGAATTTCTAGGCCCTTAATAGTTCAGAAAATATCTTAAAATTATGCTACTATACACAAAATTTCAAATATCGCTTAGACATATAAGTTTAGTTGTGAAAAGCGTAACACAAAAACATACCTGTTACGATTTCATGGCTAATCAAAGATTTTGTACAGTTGATAATTATTTAGTTAATAAATAGAACTAAAAAAAACTATGATACATTTCGACGCTTTCGACTAAAAATTTAAAAATACATGTCCACTTTTTAGTTCGAAAGCGGTTTTTTCGCCTAAGCGTCTTTGCTGGCAAAGACGTTGTATGACTTTAGTTTTCTGACGTCACGCAGCCGCGGCTTCTGACGAATCAATCATAATAATAAGAATAAGATAGAAGAAGAATACCAAATTCTTAACAACCCTTATGGCGTGATGACTAGATACAGTCATACCATCAGCCCTCCATCACACGTCGCCTTAAGCCGTGGTCGGCCTCACAGGAGGCAACCCTTAGGCCAGGTTCCAACTAAATCTGATTTGCCGGGTTCAGACAACAATACCGTACAAGTATCGGGGCAAACTTGTTCACATTACTCCAGTCCGGTTGTTTTACCGGTGTTTCTAAGTGGTAAAATATCCAGTTAAAATGCCAAGCTCGGGGTTTTGCTGGATCCGACATCATGTAAACAGCTTCATATATATTTTTTAGCCAGTGACATTTTCGCCGGCTTTGCCGCTCAGGTAAATCTGTTGGATAAGGCTTTAGAGCTAACAGCTTATAGTCAGTTGGAGAAAACTAATATAAGAGGGGAAAAAATAGGCTATAATTCTAGGTTTAGACCTACAGATAAATTGCGCACCTCTCCATCGGTGAAGTTACACACGCAAACTTTAGCAAACTTTAGCATTTATAATACACGAGTACGTAGTCCGTGCGCGCAATAACGGAGCGGAAAGTGCTGGCTTAATTAAACTTTAGATTGACTACCGCAAGCAATTTCGTGAAACCTATTAATTATTACGTTACTCAATCCAAACATTTACTAAAGTATGATCTAACTTTACTTTGCTTATTAGATAAAGAAGATGCCATCAGAGAAGTATTCAATGTGGTGTCACATTTTGATGGAATGTGTGCAGAACGCGGACCTTGTTAGGGGATTGAGGTTAAAATTAAAATTAATTTTTGATTTACCTTCTTGTTATGATCTTAAATGATCCTGTATCTTAGCTTGGTATATAACCTTCAATTGTACTAAAATTACATCAATATTACTTCAACGGATAACCTGTGAAAGCATTACAAAAAAAAGACTTTGTTATTTGTAATATTTGTATGTATTTATCAATCACATCATCGCCATACAATAGTATCACGTTTGGATTATATATTTGGCTTGGTATTTGGGTTAGAAAGTATTCTTACCCAAAGTCGAGCGACGATTGTATCATCAACATTGTACCATCAACGATGATTTTATAAATTAAGATAGTGTATTGACTACAAGCAATGGAAGATGGCGCCATATGTTATATGGTTGGAGATAAGACTGCGTGAGTCTGGGGAAAACAGAGACCGCCCAATTGATTTGTTGTCGTCGAGTGAGAAACAGTAGTTGTAGAGAGTAAAGTGAAAGAATATAAAGGAACTGAAAAAATAAGTACTTCTGACTTTAAAGTACCTTTAAGTGTAACAGAAGCCAAATGCTAAAATCGGAAATTTAATACATAAATATGCTCGAATCCCGCAGTTGTTTGCAATCATTCGTCTGATAATCTCGCAATTATGCTGACTGGAAAATCGTATTCCGGTCACCTGATTTGCATATTCGCATTGCGTTAGTAAAGTGTCACAACAGATATAGATCTGGATGTATCGAAATATATTCTAGTTTGGCTAAACAGTTTATTGACCTCGTAGCCACTAAGTGCAATATGTTTTAACTGTTGTATAGATGTTTCAAGTGACAGTGACAAATGATTTAACTGATCCTGTATGTATATAGTATTGTTAAGAATCCAGATATCTTAAGCTATAACAGCCTATATAAGACAACGGCTTACGTCAATCGCTCTCTTTTAGCGTGTGGCATTCGTAGGAGCTATACGTGTTTGTGCGACCTCTTTTATATTTTGTGTTATAAGAATCTAACCTCAAATAACCGCTATCAGTGATAAGAGCGACAACTGAGTTTCTTGCCAGTTCTTCTCAAGTGGATTAGTGTTCCGAACTGGTGGTAGAATTATTCTGTCATTGGATTTTGTAGTGAAATGCGTTGGTGCACAATAAAGTGCCCAGCGTGATTCCGTAAACGTATTCGTTTATTATTCATTTTAAATTGAATTAAGACTTAATTTCTAACAGAACGAATTTTTAAAATAGTATTTCAAAAGAGGACGAGCTAGATTATATGTATAAAGTGGAAGAAGTTTTTATAAAAGAAGACTCTAGTGTGAAACTGGATAAACACTAGGAAGAATAACAACATTACAATAACAAATACAATACAATATTTATTGTATTTAACAAGTTTTATTAAACTATCGCTAACTTGAAATATCCTTTATTACAAACTGTAAACAAACAATGTCCTAAGTTGTTCTAAGCCCTAATAGCCCAATAAAGGGTTCATTGCACGGACTTTACATTCAAATAACTAGAGATTACTGTAGCCGCTAATAAATTTGTGAGCTAGAACTTAATTGGACTGCTTCAGGGATCGCTTTCGGTACTTATATTTTTAACTTAATATATTTTTGTTAATAATGTTTTATATGAAAAAAATAGGTGAATATTTGGGTAAATACGAACTTACACAATCACCAAATTAAAATGAAAAAATATCAGATACACAGAACCATAGTTTAAAATACTTGTTATAATCTATGATAATAAACCAAAAAATAAATCTAACAATCGTTACAAATCAAACCTCACATAGGCACAGGAGATGTGTATATAGTAAAATATCTCTTAATTTATCAAAATAATGTTTTTGATTCAGATAATTAATCTGAATCAATGAAATTAATAGATATTATAAATAAAATGTGTGTCAGTATGCCTCTTGTGACTCCGAAACGTTTGGATCAATACACTCGAATAAAAATGATTAAATATTACCATACCACTTAAGCACAATTTAAAATGGTAATATACTATTAACCATAACCTTCCGAGAAAATTGCACTATCTTTAAGTAAAAATCGTACCAAAATCTGTCTAATAGATTTTGAGAAAATCGATCAAATACAGACAGACTTTGTTTTATAATAAGTCTCACAAAAACTCTTCAAATCATACTTTTATTTAACCTAATAATAAAAGGTGTGGATGATATAACTATCTCTCCAACGTATTAATTTAATTATGAAATAGAAACTCAAGATACTAATCAATTTGTATAAAGCAATTTTGTCAACAATAACAATGATCTCTATTCGATTCTAAATACAACGGTCCGTTCCATTAAAGTTATCATAATCCAGAACTCTCCCGCTAATACTGATACGGTTCATTAGAGACGATCCGAACCGCCCAGTCCGAACCTGTTAAGCTCTAACAATCCCAATAAAGGTCCCATTTCTCGGTCTTTACACGGAATTAACTCACGCCGTTTAATTGTACGCAACCGCTAATAAATCTGTGAACTCCACTGGGAATATCTAATAGGTCGCAGGGAATAAGCTCTCAAGCTGTTTTTAGGTTTGCTATAAATTAGATAACCTTTAGTATTTAGTGTTAGATAATTTATACTGCTTGAGTTAACAGTGTTCTTTAATACAATACATTTGAACTAAATTTTAGCACATCATCTTCCTGCCATTATCTAACTCTAAGTAGGGTACAACATGTTTTAAAAATGTAGCATGTTTTGGCTAGTTTGTTACGTTCGAAATACAAGCTATTATATGTTGGTCGATATTATAAAAAAAGTTGTCACCGTCATTATGTGTCATTGAGTTGGTGAGAAAGATTAAATGGGCTCACTTTAGAGAAATTGCTTATTTTATTTATGTATTATTGCATATGAAGAAGAAATATCGTTGTTTTTATAAGTTATTTAACCGGCCTACTACTTGACGTCAACTTACCTTAGTCGCTTTTTACAACCACTCATCTCTTAAGATGAGGGTGGTTTATTCTATTTAGTCTGATATTACACGGACACAAAATATGTACGTTTTATTTGCCTCTTCTTTTTGCCGTGTGGTATCTGGCTGAGTAGAATAGACCACCCTCATTTCTTACCGACGTGTCGTAAAATATGACTGACGTGATTGACTGAGTTGACGTCAGGTAGACGGCCGATCGTAAAATACGTAGCCAAATCATGCGATAACATATTTATAACATGTTCTGTCGACCCCACCTAGCGTGGTATAATGGCAGGAGAATAATTTACTTCTTCTATCGCCTTACTTACTATGAGGAAAGACAGCCGCAATTTTGTGTTGTCTAATGACAAGAAAGCTGTGAATGTCATATATAAAGACATTCTGTAATTATTTGTAAAAATAAAATACAAAGGGAAAAATGTTAAAAGTAAATAAGTAAAAATGTAGTATATGAATTTAGATATTCCAAAGATAGCAGGAAACTTTCGTGGTATAGAGAAAGGGTGTTTTACTCCAAATTTAACGCGTGCAGGCCAGGGCAGTAATAAATAAATCAAAACTACTGGATAGATTTTTATCATTTTTTTTCACTGAGTGACAAAGGCTATATATTTTATACCCGTGCGAAGCCGGAGGGAGGCCGCTAGTTTTATATTTACAAAAGCTCCAGTCAAGAGGTTACACTGTACTAATTTAAAGACGCCTGAAAGTGTGAAGCAGCTACATTTCTTTTTGTAACTAATACAGCTTCAACGTTACTTGTAAAGAGTTTGGAGTCTTAACGACTCGAGGAGCTCGTTTAATTCTCGCATTTCTCGTGAGAGCTGGAAATTCAAAAGATTGCGATGGAATTTCATAATTTGTACGTTAGGAGAATTTAACGTTTAAATCTCAATTCAAATTATGTACATCATCATCCCACTCTAAGTGAAGTTGGCACAACATGTTACAAATATGTTGTCATATGATTGGGCTACGTATTTTACGACCGGCCGCCTGCCTGACGTCAACTTACCTCAGTCGTATTTTACGACTCCTCCGTAAGAAATGAGATTTGTCTATTCTACTCAGCCGGATAGCCAACGGCGGGTCAATTTACCTTAGTCGCCTTTTACGACACCTCGGTAAGAAATGAGGTTGGTCTATTGTACTCAGCCGGATACCACACAGCGGGTCGACTTACCTACGAAGATGTTTTTTTACTTTGAAATTGACGGCAATTAAGTCGATCAGCTTTTCTGCTTTATAATGTGGTTTTGGTATAAGATTCTATAATAAAATTCCGCAATCAATTTCAGCACTGCCATTACAGCAGTTTAAAAACACTGTTAAAAAGACGCTGATACAGAAGGCCTACTATACTCTTGATGATTATTTAGAAGATAAGAATGTATGGATATAGCTCTCTTTGAACCTGTACAAGACAGTAACGACATAATGTTAATAGTATTAAGAATTATATTTTTAAAAGAGCAACCGCCGAGTTTCTTGCTGGCTCTTCTCGGTAGGAACAGCTTTCCGAACCAGCAGTAGAGTTGACGGTACAAAAGCACTTGTTTACAAGTTTATTTGAATAAAAAAACATAAAATTGATGTTGTCCATGATAGTTTATTTAAATTAAACAAATAATATTAAAACAATCTTATTTAATGAGTTATTAGATCTAGCAATTATCGTTTTTTTTTGGGTTTTTTGGCAAGTATTCATAAATATTTCTATTTAATTTGTATTGTTTTTTCAAATTTGATTTACCTACTGTTTGATATTTTCTCCAACAACTTCTTTTGCATACTTGGAATTAATTTGTTGTTTTTATTTGCTAGCTATTGTTTTTGTGAAACAGTGGGTTTGAATTTTGATTTTAGTAACATTAAAAATTATATTGTTACCTTGTAATAATTGTATTGATTAATCTTTTTACATGTATAGAGACATATTTTTAATGCTGTATATACCTGTAATAAGTGATTGTAACGGTCCCTGTCCAATTGTTTATCTAAATTAGTAATTTATTGTTATGATTGCTGTTGGTATATCTTAAAAAGAAGATAACGTTATGTTTGACACTTTTTGAACTTTATCCAGGTTGAGTTTCCAGAAAGCTCCTTGAAATCATCTAATTACGGGCAGTCCACTCGCCACGTCATCACAAGCCCATTGTTCTCCTCTCGACACAGCCCACTCCGTTCTCAAACAGTTCTCAATACACGAACACAGTTATTACTGAACAACACAACAAGTGTCCTCATAACTTTAATACTACAAAAACTTTTGTATGCCGTCAAGTTTCTTTGTTTACTTTTATCAATATTTTGAATAAGATATGTATTTTTATGAAAATATGAAAGAATTAAATCGTCCTTTTATAGATGACCCAATTTTATTGATATTACTAGCCGATATTCGTTGGGATATATTTCTTCTTCTCAGTCGTAACAGACCACCGTCATTTCTTACCGAGGTGTCCTAAAAGGCAACTAGGTAAGTTGATTCACCATGTGGTATCCGTTTGAGTAGAATAGACCACCCTCATTTCTTAGCGAGTTGTCGTAAAGGGTGACTAAAGTAAGTTGACCCGCCGTGTGGTATCCGGCTGAGTAAAATAGACCACCCTCATTTCTAAACGAGGTATCGTAGAAGGAGACTAAGGTAAGTTGACCCGCCTCTTGGTATCCGGTTGAGTAGAATAGACCACTCTCTTTCTTACCGATGTGTCATTAAAGGCGACTAAGGTAAGTTGACCCGCCGTGTGGTGTCCGGCTTAGTAGAATAGACCACCCTCATTTACGAAAGAGGGTGGTCTATTCTACTAAACCGGATACCACACGGTGGGTCAACTTACCTTAGTCGCCTTTTACGACACCTCGGTAAGAAATGAGGGTGGTACTATTCTATTTCACCGGATACCGATCGACGAACCGGATGACGGTGCCATTGTTAAGTTTTATAATCTCAAGTTGTTCCCATATGTTCAGCTTAAGCCCTTTGCATGTATCAGGTATGATAACCGATTGTCCACACTACATTTAGCATTATATATATTTTTTATTCTACTTCATCGTGGAATATAGCAAAATAATTTCATTATTACTTTTTAAAAGTTGCATAAAGTTGTTATAAAACAATATCCGTTTAAAATTCTATCAATGAAGTATCAACATTAGATTGTATAATGCTTTAGTACAAAGTTTTATCATCTTCGGAAACTTCCAGATGAATTTCAATTCTATTAAACGAGATATCGATAAAGCTGGCAACACTATCGCACGCCGGCTGTTTACAGACATTAATTGAAATTGCGACTGTTCAAATTCAATTTTTCTAGTTGATATTATTGGATTTGTTTTGCTTATTGGATACTATATTGAAATGCAGCCTGTTTGAGCAATAAAAAGTAATTAAAATATTATTTTGCTATATAATCCTGTCCTTATCCCACTTTAAGTGGGGCGGAAATAAATAAATATATGGGACACTTACACACACGGTCGTCCGTCCCCAAAGTAAGTAACTTAATACTTGTGTTATGGACAGACAACTGGTGAATATATACTTATATATTTTTATGCAACAAAATGTTTATAACGACTGGCCCGTTGGCGCAGTGGGTAGTGACCCTGCCTTCAGCTTCGCGGTTCGCGGGTTCGATTCCCGTCGAGTTCCAACATTTTTTTAAATGAATTTGTTGGTCTTTGAGCCTGGGTGTATATTTGTATTTAAGAATGTATTTAAAAATATATAAGTATATATTCACTAGTTGTCTGTCCATAACACAAGTATTAAGTTACTTTGGGGACGACCGTGTGTGTAAATGTCCCATATATTTATTTATTAATGTCTAAAAACTTTTCGCTTTATTCAAATCATTAAACTGAAGCTTTCATACATCGTGCTGTGTGCTTTCTTTCGACATTTTTATTCATTTAGACTGCGAACATAATGGATTCGTTGCGGCCAAAGTTTCCTTTAGCATAATGTATTATGAAGAGAGATGACGGAGATTCTTAAGTCGGGAAGTTTCCAAACTTCGGGGCTTCATGTGAGATTTGCTAACATAAAAAAAGTAATGCGGTAATAAGGGAAAGTTAAAGAGAAACTTCTCTGCAGATACACATAAAAACGGAGCATTCTGACGTAATCTTACCTGAAACATATATGTGCGAAGAATTAAATCTTAAATATTTAAATGAGTTAATCTTGTATGTATATATATTTTTGGAATCTCGGAAACTGAAATTCAGCATGTAGGAGGTTTTGATATTACAGATTTAAAATGCAGGGGCACAGCGATTGCGGCAGCGCGCTTCGTGCCTATACTCGTAAATAGCACGTTTGAGGCCGCGCTTCGCCCTATAGCAGGAAAACTTCATGGTATAGGGAAAGGGGAATTGTTTTACTCCAAATTTAACGCGTGCGGGCCAGAGGCAATGATGAATAAATTAAACTACTGGATAGCTTTTAATCGTTTTTTTCACTGAGTGAAATAGGCTATATACTTTATACCGATAATAGACTGTATTTCAATGACGATAAAGTTTAAATTTCAGCATAAAACATTCGCTTGTCAAGGAAAATACAGCTCGGGGAAAATCGCATTTGTTAGTATGATTATATTGCTAACGAGTGTTTGTTTTTACCTGTGATTATGGAACTTTCCGTTTACTCTAAATGTGTTTTCCTGTTTGTTTATTCCTTAAGGAATCCCGTATTCTTATATCAAATTTCCTTTTTAAATGGCTTCCTTTGTATTTTATTCTATTTCAGCTTCATAAGTTTTAATTTTGTACCTTTCTCTAAACAGCTTTCATAAGTCATTTGCAAAAGGCTTGCAATCTTATAGGTATATGTGGGAAGAAAATACGTATGGTATCCGGTTGAGAAGATTAGACCACCCTCATTTTTTACCGGGGTGTCGTAAAATACGATTAAGGTAAGTTGAAGTCAGGCAGGCGGTCGTAAAATACCTAACCAAATCATGTGAAAACAATGTTATAGGAGCAAGGGCAAAAGATGTTTTGTTGGAAAAAATAGTATGCTTTTACTTTTTAAGCCTTCTAAATTATTTTTTACTCTTGTAAGAAAGAAGACCACCCTTATTTCTTACCGAATAAGCTACGCTAACTTGACAGTTTATGCCAAAAACAAACACATGGATAAAATGATTTTTTTTTTAAATGAAACCTAGCTAGATTGATTTTCTCCTCCACAACCCCCCTACATGGTGAATTTCAAGAAAATCGTTGGATTCGTTTCCGAGATTCTTTAAAAATACATACAAGATTAACTAATTTAGATATTGAAAATGTATTGCCCTCGTATTTGCCAATTTTCATTAATATTCCTTCTACTGTAAATATCAACTTAAATCTCTCACATAAGTAGAATCGTTGAATAATAACTTAAATAATTCATCACGCGATGTAATCTTCAATGTAAATATAATTTCAGTCTACAGTAATGTATTCAGTTAGATAATTACGTAGATATCGCTAATGTATGTCGGACGGACGGACAGACAGTGACTGACGGCTATTCATAATGTATGTATATTGTTAGCCTTATAGCTGGCTGGAGGGTAAATTTAACTCTTTGATTGTGGTAGACTGTTTGTTTATTGATGTGAGGCGAAAAATAGGAATTTGCTCGACTTTAACAACTTTAGATGATTCCAAGAGAAGAATCATTTTTAAACGCTTTTCTAGTGTTACTTTAAAGTATTTTCCAGTGACACCAATATATTACTTTAAAGTATTTTCCAGTGACACCAGTACATTACTTTAAAGTATTTTCCAGTGACACCAGTACATTACTTTAAAGTATTTTCCAGTGACACTAGTATATTACTTTAGAGTATTTTCCAGTGACACCAACCGGATATCACCGGAACTCATATTCTACTCAACCGGATATCACACGGTGGGTCAACTTACTTTAGACGCCTTTTACGTCACCTCGGTAAGAAAGAGCGTGGTCTATTCTACTCAGTTGGATACCACACATTGGGTCAACTTAAGTTACCTTTTAAACACCTCGGTAAGAAAGAGGGTGATCTATTCTACTCAGCCGGATACCACACAGTGCTTCAACTTTCTTTAGTCGCATTTTACATCTCGGTAAGAAATATGCGTGGTCTATCCTCAGCCGGATACCACACGGCGATTAAACTCAATAGGTAAGTTACAACAGTTAAATTGTTTTTTTATTTAACGATAAAGATAAATTTTTAAAAGTTAAATTCTTAAAAGACGATATAACGATAAAGTGACATTGAAAAATCACAAAAAAATGAGAAAAAAATCATCAAAAAGTCATGTTGTTTTATCAAAGTGGTTTTAAAAGTTATTTTTATGCCTTGATTAAATTACCCGACAGTAAAAAAGGCAGTGCTCGTAAAATACTGGTAATAAAGATGGCTGGTACGGTTCATTTTATCGGTTATTATAAGTCGGAGTGTGTCAAATTGCATTTTTGCCGGTTACGTTGGGTGGGGAGGATGACATTTTAGAATAATTTATAGAATTAGGCCTTACCGTATTGTAGTTTCCAGCTGAGTAGAATAGACCACCCTGATTTCTTACCGAGGTATCGTTAAAGGCGACTAAGGTAAGTCGACCCGCTGTGTGGTATCCGGCTGAGTACAATAGATCACTCTCGTTTCTTACAGAGGTATCGTAGAAGGCGACTAAGGTGAGTCGGTCCGCCGTGTGGTATCCGGCTGAGTACAATAGACCACTCTCATTTCTTACCAAGGTGTCGTAAAAGGCGACTAAGGTAAGTTGATCCGCCGTGTGATATCCGGCTGAGTATAATAGATCACTCTCGTTTCTTACAGAGGTGTCGTAAAAGACGACTAAGATGAGTCGACGCGCCGTGTGGTATCCAGCTGAGTAGAATAGACCACCCTCATTTATAAACGGGGTGTCGTAGAAGGCGACTAAGGTGAGTTGACGCGCCGTGTGGTATCCAGCTGAGTAGAATAGACCACCCACATTTCTTACAGAGGTGTCGTAAAAGGCGACTAAGGTAATTTGACCCGCCGTGTGGTATCCAGCTGAGTAGAATAGACCACCCTCATTTATAAACGAGGTGTCGTAGGAGGCGACTAAGGTAGTCGCCCCCCGTGTGGTATCCAGCTGAGTAGAACAGAGCACACTCATTTCTTACAGAGGTCTCATAAAAGGCCGCTAAGATAAGTTGACCCGCTGTGTAGTATCCGGCTGAGGAGAATAGACCACCCTTATTTCTTACCGAGGTGTCGTGACTAATGTAAGTTGACGTCACGCAGGCGGCTGTTCCTAAAATACCTAGCCAAAACATGTGACAACATGTTGTACCGACCACACTTAGAGTGGGATAAGGGCATGAAAATGATGAAAGTATAAGACGTTACTTTACGGAGATAAATAATATGCGAATACAGAAAATAAATGTCATGTTAAATGTAGAGTGTATCTATTTTCAACACGCATACGCTATACCTCCACCACACCACACTGCACACAATCAATACCACAATCTCAACAATCGTTTGTCGGGTAACCGAAGCATTCAAGAGATAGACTCGACGAATTGAATATATACATAGTTATGGTGGTGGCTTTTGGTACTCTAGAAATATCCCTAGAAATTATTAATTATGACTAGATAACTTCTTATTACTTCTTATTCTTCTTCTTCTCCAACCGATGAACGTCCTCTGCTGGATATAGGTCTCCTCATGGGATCTCCACAACACACGATCTTGTGCCGCTTGTATCCAGCGGCTCGCCGCGACCTTTTTGACGTTGTCAGTCCATCTAGTAGGGGGTCTACATTACTTACCTTAAGGGGGCTTACCTTACTTATCTAGTAAGGGGTCTTCGGTGCGGGGTGACTATTCCAACACTTTGAGACCCCAACGCCCATCGGTTCTCTGCACTATGTGCCCATCGCCACTTCAGCGATATTCTGAGCTATATCGGTAACTCTGGTTCTTCTACAGATTTCTTCATTTCTGATTTGATCACTAGAGAATCCAAGCATAGCTCGCTCCATCGCTCGCTGAGCTCTGAGTCATCTTATGAGGCCCATAGTCAGCGACCGTCAGCAACTTATTACTTTGAACTTAAAGTTAGTTTTGAACATCATATTTCAACATCAAGCGCCCCCTTAATTAGGCTACTTCAACACAAAGCCGCAGGCTTGTTAAAGACAGTAGCTGCTCGCCGCGACTTGCACGAGATAAACTAGCTACTGAAAATTTAAACTTGTACATGAATATTTAATGGAGTACGGCGAAAACTTGTGAAATTAGTCGTTGTACGCACAATACTGTGGTTACACTGTGTCTACATTTTATTCGCTAATTCTGTCTATAGTCGGTCCCCTCGTTTCTGAGGATTGCGATCACCGTCAGGTTATCGGTAACGAAGACGAGTGGAACGATTCTTGGTGCAAGGGAAAGTTGAAGGTAAAAGATCTAGCAGGCGCTCTGTAACACCACGGACCGACCTCATCAAATTGTGACACATTTAAGTATAAAATATTGTTCCTACTCCAGCATAGATTGCAATGGCATGGCGACGCATCTATACAAAATCATTTGTGATAGAATCTACCAATACATGAACACGATCACTATCGAGAGAGTACGAAGAAGACGAACAAGTTTTGCATTGTGAGAAAATAGAGAAGATTATAATCGAAAGAAACAATATTCATTAACCATTCAACAAAGAGTAAGTTTTGCGCCAGAAACGTTAACAATGCATACGTAATCATGCCACGGATGAATTTGTAGAAAGAAGTTCATTAATAACTATGACTCTGAATACTGGTGGTGGTGAAAGAGTATTGCAAAATGTATACTTGGAGAATCTATTAAGTAATCGTAAAACTGGGTCATTTTCTTAGTGAAATAGAAATTCTTGGTTACCTATGACACCTGTGTCGCGAATCAGTAGAGTTAGCAACTCATTCGACGGTCTCGCTATTCGCTTCTACAATAAAATTCCGCAATTCATACTAGGCCAGTCTACAGAAATCTTTAAATAAGTGTAAGAGATATGCTTATACGTAAAGCATATTACAAAATTGAAGATGATAAAAATGCCTGGATTTGAAAATCATTTTAGCTTCATACGAGACTGCGGTTTAATAATGTAAAATTGAAAACGTTTAAAAGAGTGAGTTTCTTTCTGGTTCTTCTCGGTAAGAGCAACGTTCCGAACCAGTTGTAGCTTCATTAATCAAATTGATCCTTGACGATTCAAAAGTACTTGAAAGAGCTTATTTAAATAAAGATTATTTTGATTTGATTTAACTTATCACTTGGTTACGTATTGGTTAATATAAAAATTGATATTTTATTTTAATCCCTAGAACATATTCTAGGAAGGAGAAGTAAAAGAGGATATTCAAATTGATGATGATGATGAGCCAGTGTAACAAAATTTTGTTATTATGGAATATAGACTTTCTTAAGCATTGATTTATCAATTGTTTTCAACAAAATAAGGAGTCAAAATTGTAATAAGTGAAGTACACTTCAAGTTTGTGATTTATGTCCCGTAAGATAAGGGGGAACGGCTCAAGCACCATTAAACTCTATCCCGGAAAACTTTCCGACTTCCGTGATTCACTTTGCAGTTTACTAGGAAGTCAACGCTCATAAATTAACCCTGAGAACTTGTGAACATTATTTTTTTGCGATGAAAATAAAGTTCTAGATCTTTTTAACCTATCACACGATCTACTTGTAATGTTTTTGGGTGTAAAAACTGACCTCAATTTCTACCCCATAAGAAACTTTTAATTCTTCTGATGCGCCAAAATGATAAACCAATTTGATGATGGTCTATTCTATTCGCCCAGATATCATACGGCATATTACATTAGTCGCCTTTTACGATACTTGGGAAATAAATGAAGGGGGTCTGTTCTACTCAGCTGGATGCCACAAATACGCGTCAAATTACCTTAGTTGGCTTTTACAACACCTCGGTAAGAAAATAGGGTGGTCTTAAAAAAAAAAACAGAAGGTCAGTTGCTTTTTTGATAGACATATTTTAAACTAGCTGGACTATAATAATTTGGCTAAAGGACAATTAAAATGACAAATAGACCGATCAGATTTTTTTAGAGGACATCACCATCCTTCTGTCTTTAAGCCACTTTAAGTGGGGTCAGCACAACATAGTAAGAAAGAGGGTGGTCTATTCCACTCAGGTGGATACCACCAGATCTCTTTACAGAACATAATAATTAAAGACATAAATTAATGTAAGTCATCATTTAGTAATGAACAGATTGTGAGATGAAACTATCCCGTAAAAAATAAGGAAATCTTTAAAGAAATAATAGTTTGTAAAGAAGCTGGGAAATTGTTAAGAACCCACCGTTTAAGTTCCGTGCAAAATTAGAACATCTCATTATTCTTTGTGAACGTTTCATGGCACTTTCTAAAGAAATACTTTTCTTTTATTGTATATTCAAGGAGGAACGAGAAATATAATGCCAACTTTATACATTTAAAACGGAACCAAGTTAATTATCTTAATTAATTAAAACAAACCACAAATGATAATCATCGTATTTCAATAGATTAATAACAATGCCGTGTGATATCCGGCTGAGTAGAATAGACCACCCCAATTTCTTACTGAAGTGCCGTAAAAGGCGAATAAGGTAAGTCGACCAACCGGTTGATATCCGGCTGAGTAGAATAGACCACCCTAATTCTTACCGAGGTATCGTAAAAGGCGAATAAGGTAAGTCGACCCACCGTGTGGTATCCGGCTGAGTTGAATAGACGACCCAAATTTCTTAACGAGATGTCGCAAAAGGCGAATAAGGTAAGTCGACGTCAGGCAGACGGTGGGTCGTAAAATAAGTAGCCAAGTCATGTGACAGCATTATAACATGTTGTGCCGATCCACTTAGAGTGGGATAAAGGCAAGAGAATGAATGATTTCAATAAATTAACAACAAACTTTAACAAGCTATACACTTCAAAATTTGCTATTAGAATTTGGGATGAGATGAATTGGCCCTGTATTGTATGTAACTTGAGATATATATTTAAATAAAGACAAAAAATAATACTAATACATAAACACACTAGTGTACAAAGGAAACCTTACTCTGTCCCAAGCGCAACACGTCAGTAACAACAGAGCCGCGGGCGAAAGTGGACGTCTAGTGACATACTTTTAGTGCGCATTTGAGCCTGTACTACATTCTTACTATAATGACTTATTTATACAATCAATGATAGAGGTAGAATTGTTAATTAACAATGCTTTTATCCCGAAATGGGTAAATAATTTGTATATTTTACCTTATCTCGTAAAGTGTTGAACGTTCTTATTCAATATTTCCCGGCGCGAGGGATTAATAGATGTAATTATAAGAGGGAGGGATGCTGAGCTCCACGGAGACTTTGTAATTATTACGATTGAATTTAACATTGTACTTGCGAGTAATTTTTGATTGACTACGAAGTGATTGGTTTACATATGGATATACAAACTAAGAAAGTTATATGTATGTAGGAATTGTGTAGGTTTTGTTTAAATTACAGCATTTTAAAATTGCTAATAATAAACGGCTGATACAGAAATCTTACTATATTGAGAATTACTTAGATGCTAAGAATACGTGGACATAGCTACTCTTCGAGCCTGTACAAATACTGACTAAATATAACTAATGATAAGAATTATATTTTGAAAAGAGCAACCGCCGAGTTTCGTGCTGGCTCTTCTCGGTAGGAACAGCTTTCCGAACCAGCAGTAAAATTGACGATTCAAAAGCACTTGTTTACAAGTTTACTTGAATAAAGAATATCTAGAATTTGATACTAGGCCATGCTATGCCAATCCATAATAATAAGTGCGCATATCTGTTAGGCCGTCTATTTGATGATATTTGCAACAATTAAATTTTATATCGACCTGAAGAATAGGATACAAAATTTCTCATTTCTCTTTCAGGAACAGGTAAATACAATAAAATATAAATTGAACGAAGTGTGAGCTACAACTAGTTTTAGAATAAACAGTTTACCAGATGCAATGTATAAAAATTTTGAGATAAATTTCTAAGTTAAAACCCGATTCAATTCTAACATCATCTAAGGATCATCGACGGTCACAGATTTTCAATAAACAGGACGAGGGGAGTGAATTCCCGGTGCGAGTGCCGGTTTCAATGGCGACTTCGACTGTGGAATAACAATGGGCTAACTGTATTAGAAATTATATTCGATATTCTGGGTTTCCCAGGGGGGTCATAATTGACCGCTACTTTACAGTGTACATACTTACGATGTACTAAATAAGTTCTGGTCAAGCTGACTCAAGTAAGAAATTTGATTGTGACAATTACATTTAATTTCGTTTATCTAGTTTTCAAGCTCAATTTGCAGCTATCGTCGACGAAATGATAAGACTGTAGCGAAGAACCGAAGATAACAAAATTGTCTATGTTATGACGAATGATGCCATGGTAAAATATGGCAAAGATATACAAAACATTTTGCGAGAAAATAAAAAAGTGCTTTAATGTCGTTTCGTATCCGACTGAGTAGAATAGACCAGCCTCTTTCTTACAGAGGTGTCGTAAAATACGATTAAAGTAAGCTGACGTCAGGCTAGCAGCCGGTCGTAAGACTTAGCCAAATCATGAGACAGCTTGTTTTGCCGACACCACTTAGAGTGGGATAAGGGCAGGATGACTAAAATAGTGCTTTAATATTAAATAGAACCGCCGGTGACCTCATTGCAAATCTTGACAAAGCAAATTAATTCAGGAAATAAATTACTAGCAAGTATGACTTTAAGCTCAAAATATTACCCGTGTTCCAACATCAAACAAAGCTTGCTTATAATAAGGGCAGCTAATCTCGGGATTGAAATTGTTTCTGGCATACTATAAACTTAAACACAATATGCTTCAAAGGGGGCTTAATATAAAATTCAAAATATTCTTTATTCATTAAACAAGTGCTTTTGTATCGTCAACTCTACTGCTGCTTCGGAAACCTGTTCCTACCGAGAAGAGCCAGCAAGAAACTCGGGTGTTGTTCTTTTTAAAATAATACTTATAACTGGTTACATTAAGTCATTACTATCTTGTACAGGGTCGACCAGTAGTTTTATCCACGCATTCTTATCATCTAAATAATTCTCAACCGTATGTAGACTTTCTTTATCAGCCAAAATTTAAACCAAAATAATCCTAATAGTTAAATTATAAGTCAGCTTTAAGATGCAATTTGCTACATGTGAAGGACCCTTGCAATATTTATTACGTCTCATATGAAAGCTAATGATGCGAATCCGAGCCTCCTCCAGGCTACGCGACCTAATTCCAAGGGTCATCACATAAAGACATCAGTTGCAATAAATTTGGAGCTTTCCAGTTATATAACCGTGTCTAACACTGGGTTTTTTTCTACTAATATTATAAATGCGAAAGTTTGTGAGGATGGAATCCGCTGAACCAATATCGATGAAATTTGGCACAATTATTCCTTATACATCTGGGTATATATATAGGGCATATAGGCTATGGAAATCCTGTTAATGGTACAGGGTTAGGATGACATTGAAAAGCGCCATCTATTATCAACCGATGGGGATATCTGCAGGGTTGGAGAGTAACAGAAGACGGAGATATAAGACGGTAAACTAGTAGTTATTCCAAGACTTCAGTCTACGCGAAAGCAGTTGCGGGTAGAAACTAGTTTAACATAAATCTCCATCGTGTCTTCTCCATCCTATGCGATATTAGTGGAATATATTGTGCCCTAAAAGCACAGATGAGGTCATAAACATAATAAGTCGAAGAGATGGTTGGATTGTGTGCGCGTGATATGTTAATAATAATTGGTCCTTTTCTATGTGATCCTATTCTTGTAGAATTAACAGGACTACTGTAGCCTATATATTCTACAGTTATTCCGGTGTATAAGGAATAATTGTGCCAAATTTCATTGATCTTGGTTCAATGGATTTGCATTGAAAGAGTAACAAACATACACCCATACTCAAACTTTCGCATTGATAATATTAGTAGGAAGTGGCACTATAGTTGGCCAGTAATTATTGCATGTACTTGTTAATCTACAACAATAAAAATAACGTCACATTAATAAATATAAAAACCTCCTTATCGGCCTCTCTCTAGTACCATATCAACGTACATTCTTGCTATAAAATACTGTAGTCCAATGATACCTATACAAAGTGCGCTCTCAATTCCGTAGGTAATGAGATAATATTTGAGTACAGTCCACTTGTAACATTCGCATCTGATTGTTCTGCCCGCTCCGTATAACTCGGCTGACATTATTCATTCCGACATCAAACACTACATAATGAGGCTAGGCCCCTCGTATACTTTCCGAGCTCTGCACTAGAGAATAACGTTGGAATTGTGAACTTTGTGAATTTATAATGATATGAGCGGAGGACGGTTGCCACTCGGGCGAATTATTGCACTTCTGTGACAATTACAGTTAGTGTTTGGAATCAGGGTAAAAGATTAGTTATGCCTTTGTATGGATGAGTTAGTCGATCATTAGATTAAACGCGAAAAGGTTTAAATTAAGTATTATCTCTCTCTAGTCGTGACTTCATTACTGAAGGTGGTCCTGGCTAGATTTTATCGTCGAGTGGATAATTTGTTGGCTCCTGTAGGTGGCCATTGTTGCTACCTCATAAAGTTTGGCGGACGTGCAGAATTGGCGCAGTTGGTTTGACCACCTAGTTGGTGAGCGGCCGCTAGATCTTTTTCCTTCTGTATTTAATTTTCCTTCTTTAAATTAATTATTTAAATTCATTAATTATGTATTAAAGATATGTAAAGCATATTACAAAATTGAAGATTATTTGGATGATAAAAATGCCTATTTTAAAATGCTTTCAGCTTCACACAAGACTGCGGTTTAATAATGTTAATTAAAAATGTTTAAAAGATTGACCGCCGAGTTTCTTTCTGGTTTTTCTCGATAAGAGCAACATTCCGAACCAGTTGTAGCTTCATTAGTCATATTGATCCTTGAAGATTCAAAAGTGCTGGAAAGAGATTATTTGAATAAAGATTATTTTGTCTTGAATATTTCAAATAGAATAGTTCTTCTCAGCAAGTGCGTTCGCGTCAATTTCAATATTAAAATACTCTAAATTATGTACTTGTATAATACGCAAACCCGACGGATGGGGGGAAAGAATACGTGCAGGTGACAGGTACAAGAGTTTAATCGTCACTTTAACATAGATTATCGCGGACGGGTCCTTCGCAGCATTCCTTATATGGATGTACCGGAAGATGCACCGTTTACAGTTGCGCTAGGCGTAGTGTTCCAGTAGGATGCACTGTGTAAGCTTTAGCTTAGGAACTGATAGGCGATGTTGATCTAATAACATAATGTATGGGGACTTCTTATATTACTATGAAAGCACTTCGATAGCGCGGAGCAAACGATCAGTGGCGCCATCTAGTTCTGAGTGCGGAATCACGTGTTGCTAGTACGTTGTGTTACAAACTCCCCCTCTGTCCACGAAGGCGTCCCGACGAGTAGGACAGGATAAAAATTGTTTCCTCGGATGCCTCGGCCACTTCGTATCGATGGTATTGAGTAGTTTCATTCTGGCTTGGTCTGGTAGTGATCCGTTGGATATTCATTCCGTCCCTTCTTCTGTACAAAACTGCAGAAGCCGCCATGGTGACATAAGGTTGAATGATGCCTCTCAACCATTTCGTTAAGCGATGCAGTGGAACAGATATAGGCGTATGTATTGTCTTTCGTAACAGTATATCGCTGAAGTTGATATGTTTGCCAATGTGTTCTGTTGATTTAGGTTTCTCCACAATACTCGGCATTTCTTCGGTTCATAAAATTTTCTTTGAGCCACTCTTCGAATGCGCGTTGGTAATACGACGAAGTGCGAAACACTTTCGTACAGATGTAGTGTTATTCTTGTTTCTAATAGAAACAGTGTCCCGGATGAGTCCTTCACGATATTCCTGGTAAGTGGTAAGGATGTATTAGAAGACGCTCCGTTTGTAGTTCGCTGAACTGTTGTGTTCCAGTTTGGATGCACTATTACTGCGATGCTTGGGATCGATAGCTAACTCCAGCGGATGTTTCTCTTCTCCCTCCCCCTGGACAAGAACTGCATTCAGGGTCACTCTTCGACGTCGAGTTGTGCGTCAGATTGTATGATGTAGTCAGGGCCTCTCTTCAGCTGCGAGTAGGTCGTCGGATAAACCGATTTACTCAAGGTCGCTTTTCGGGCCACTAGTTGGGCGCCATTATAATACGATAACCCGACGGATGGAGGGAAAGAATACGTACAGGTGACAGGTACAAGAGTTTAATCGTCACTTTTACATAGAGTATCGCGGACGGGGTCCTTCACGGCATTCATTAATTTGATGTACCGGAAGATGCACCGTTTACAGTTGCGCTAGGCGTAGTGTTCCAGTAGGATGCACTGTGTAAGCTTAGGAACTGATAGGCGATGATGATCTAATCTCATAATGTATGGGGACTTCTTATATTACTATGAAAGCACTTCGATAGCGCGGAGCAAACGATCAGTGGCGCCATCTAGTTCTGAGTGCGGAATCACGTGTTGCTAGTACGTTGTGTTACACTTGTGTTTTTTCCAATTCCTGAAGGACAAAATGGGATTTTTTATATCCTAGTTATTAACCTGGCATATAAGCTTCAATTGTACTAAATTTCATCAATTTTATTACAAATTCAACATGAAACCTAAACAGAAAGTTAGACGGACAGATTTTTAATAATATTATTACACATGGAGTTGTGTATCAAATTTCAGATCAATATTTCTGCATTCGTAAAACTCAAAAATATATGATTTATGTCAGATTTATTTAACATTTTTAAACAACTTTGTATATCTATAGAAAATTGTTTTGTGTAGAACTGAAAATTCCAGACACAAAGTAATGACTTAAAATATAGTAATAAAAAATGTAAAACTTCGGTGAAAGCTTCAATAATTATATACAAAAAGCTTTGCCGGCAATCTATTGATGAAAACCGCTTAAAAATTTATACAGTACTTTATAAGTTACTTAACTTTAATATAAATAATAGTTTAACTTTTTTGTAATTAGAAATGAGTAAAGTTATTTATTTTTTCATAACAAATTTTTCGAATATTAAACTTTTGATATTTACCAATAAAAAATCATCGCCCGAAACTGTTAAAAGTTTATGTCGCCATGAAATAAGCAAATTATTCATTGTAGCCCCATTCAATGCCGAAATTAAATTTCGGAACAACAAAGGGGCGGCCACTCTCATAAAATGGTCGCCGAGATAAATATGCCGCGACGGTTTGTTGGGAACAATAAAAAAACAGTATTATAAGGAAACAAAGTCGAAAAACATTTTTCTAATAAACTTTGATAAACACGTGATGAAATATTAAGTAATCCATACAAGGAAGTTTATCTATTGAAATAAATATTATGCCCATACCATAATTAAACTTAGATCTATGGAACGGTGTAGTTTTATTTTAAATTTCTTTCTCGCAATCATTCGATCCATTTAGTTTGATACTGCCTTTTGTAATATTTATTACTTATACTGCGTCCATCATATTATCAGTCTTTTGACAGCTCACGCTCATTAAGTTTTGTATTGCTTACGTACAAATATCATACAAATAATATTTGTACTTTATGGATGGGTACCGCCCACTTAGTGATGTCACACATAATGGTTTCTACGATTATGCCACAGTTTAACAATAATCGGTAGAAATCGATGTTACGAGTATTAAAAGACATTTAATAACATTATATAAAGTTTTACTTTCTTCTTAGTTAATACATGAATACAAATAAAACAATCAGGATATTTTAATTTATTTTATTAGCACGAGTCGTCGGAATGATAATCAACACTAGACTCCTCCGATGAGGAGTCTTCAGTAGCAGTTATTATTAGCTCTTGTGTAGATAATATATTATCAAACGCAATATCACGTTCCCAATCAGAGAATATTACTCTTTTAGTTCTTTCCACCACACTTGCCCAGTTCTCGGCCGTTACGTGGGTGCAAGCATTTTTTAGCAATTGCAACATTTTATTCGCTGTGAATGGGGGGCTTGTATTGCATCTCGCAGCATGCCCTTTTACTTGTGCCCATATAAGTTCTATTGCGTTGTACTGGCAGTGGTATGGAGGAATCCGAAGAACAGTATGGCCATATTCTGCTGCCATTTCATTGATTACATAGCGTTTTGCTCTCTTTTTGGTTTTTAATATTTTTATTAATTCAACTTTTAACATTGAGTCGTCCACATTTTCTCCATTGTCCCGAAGCCAATTAATTATTTCATGCTTTTTATTAGCCTGTGTTGGCATTTTGTCAATTTGACGGGAGTGGTAGGGCGCATTATCAATAAAAATTATTGATGGTTCTTCCAATGAAATGAGCATTTTTTTGAACCACTCTTCGTGGTAGTCATTTGATTTCTTCGATTTAAATGCCAACAGTGCGTCTTGTACAAATCCTTTTGCTGTACCTGCATGGCAAATGATTAGGCGCTCACCTTTTCCCATTGGTACTGAGGAAGTGGAATCAGCAGTATCATCAGTCCAGAAACGAGATAGTGTGTGGTTAGCGTTGAGCCATGTTTCATCCGTGAAAACAATATTTGCCCAATCTTTTATTTTCTTTGCCTCTCTTAAAAAACCACAACGTGCTATAGCTATATCTGTGCGTTCCATTAATAATTTTCTTTTATTTAACTTTTTATATGAAAAGCCAATTGTGTTCAAAACTTTGACCAAAGAAGATTTTTCACCATGAAATAGACCACTTCTTTTCAAAGAAACAATAAGTTTTCTCAAAGTTGGAATTTCTTTTCTCAAGTAGTAATCTAGTTTACGTAGGTTATCATTAATCGAATTACTTAGGTACGTAATTCGATTAATGATAGTAGGTACTATAATCGGAATGGTATCGCATACGAGAATCTTTAGGACATCACTATCGTCAATCTGTCAAAAGATGGTTAATATAATGGACAGTGTATATATATAAATCACGATATGTAGTTTATTACATAAAAGTATAAGGCTTTTGTATGTTTAAAGCTCATTTAAATATTAAAGATAATATTAGAATTTTGTATTATTCATCTCCGCAAATTACGCTTAAATAGATCTATAAATATAATTCTATAAATCTTAGAGTTATTAAGAAATCTTTATGATGAATATTATTGAAAAAATCCCTACTATAAAAATCCCTTTCGTGAAAGTTACACGTAACGCGTTCGCAATAGCTTACATATTTCATATTTAAGCTGCTATACGAGCGGAATTTTTATTTCTTGAAGCTATCCCGCTACAGATAAGGGTGGAGCCAGTTCAAGGACCATTAAACTTTATCTCGGATGACTTTTAGGGAGTTCCGTGATTCAGTTTACCGTTTAACCGGTGAAATACATTTCACTAACTTGGGTAGCTTCGTTACGGCGTCGTTTGTTAGTGTTTGCAAGTTGTGTAGTGGCTAACAGGACTCTCAATGCAAATCAATTTTATAACTGGAGATAAGGTATGTTTTATCTTAGGTTAGATTAATTGAATTTAATTAGATGTTAGTAATAATCCTAGCCATGATAAACGAATTCTGTGAGACCTTCTAAAATAACCCAATAAAGCAATGACAATAAGTTTTAATTAATCATCCTCGTCATCCTCCTGCTCTTATCCCACTCTAAGTGGAGTCGGCGCAACATGTGATAAACATATTGTCATATGTTTTGGCTACGTATTATACGTACGGCCGCCTGTCTGACTTATCTTAGTCATATTTGTCTAAGGTAAAGTCAGTTCGGTCTATTCTACTCGGCCGGATACCACACGGCAGGTCAACTTACCTTAGTCATTTTTAATGAATGAGGATGGTCTATTCTACTCAGCCGGATACCACACGGCTAATAAGTTTTATATGTTATACAATTTAAATATAAGTTCAAAACTTGATAGTCAAATGTGACAATATAGATAAAAACATTCAAATTCAAAATATTCTTTATTCAAATAAACTTGTACAAGTGATTTTGAATTGTCAACCCTACTGCTGGTTCGGGAAGCTGTTTCTACAGAGAAAAGCCAGCAAGAAACTCGGCGGTTGCTCTTTTAAAAATATAATTCTAATGACTAGTTACATTTAGTCATTACTGTCTTGTACAGTTTCAAAGAGAGCTATATCCATACATTCTTATCTTCTAAGTAATCCTCAACAGTATAGTAGGCTTTCTGTATCAGCCTCTTTTTAACAGTGTTTTAAAACTGCTGTAATATAAAATCAAATCACATATCTATCTTCGCATCCTCACAATTTCACATTCACAGTTAGTTCGAGCGCACGAATCGCAAACCGTTTACCGGGAAAATAAACAAAGACGAACGAAATCGGATTCCGAACACATTCGGATTCAAGCCGACCCTCATGTCTGACCGCGACCCAAAAAGGGACGCGGAAATAAAATCTTTTTATCACACCACGTCACGGGATTTCCTCTTAATACCAATTTATAGGCGGACTTTTTTTACCATTGTAATGGATTTACAATTTTAAACTACAGAGATTACAAATACATTATATTTATTGTGAAATTGTGTGTAATAAAATCTATAATAAAACATTTTTTCTTTTATTAATCTTGTAGAAACTGTGTGACCAAGCTTTGCTCGGCAATTTTAAAAAAGATATAACAAAATAAAAATAAAAAGAAACCGCTAGTGACATGAAGGACTCGAACCCTCTTTTTTCCCCTCCCTCTTTCGAACTATTTCGGTGCGCCCGTTACCATTAGGGTATCATAGCATTGCGTTTGACAGACAAAAATTTCATTTGCTTTCTATGCCTATTTTAGCAGTTTTTTTAGTGCACAAAAACAGGAATGTTTTTTTTAATAAAAGATTTTTTTAATAAAACCTGGCTATACCGATTTTTCTCCCCCAAAAACCCGTCCTATTTGCTGAATTTCACAAAAATCATTGGAGCCGTTTCCGAGATTCAGAAAATATATCTTAATGTTTAAATGAGTTAGCTTTAATGTATTTATATAAATATATATTCTGAATCTTGGAAACGGCTCCAAAGATTTTCCTGAAATTCAGCATGTAGGGGGTTTTAGGGGAGAAAAATCGATCTAGCTAGGTTTTATTTAAAAAAAATCTAATTTGATCTCTGTTTTTGGGCTTTAAAAAATATATATTAAAAATTTTAAAATGTACATGATGAAATATTGTAGAAGCAAAGGCTTATTTTAGCTGTCAAACATAATGTTGCGATAGCCGATGAGTGCATATATATAACTAATTTAAAGATTATTGATCTCAGCAAAATAACGTCTAATTCTATGAATTATTTAAATATTTGATTATTTTATTATACGAAAGGATCCTTAAAATGTAAATTGATGTGCGAATAAGGAAGACATGATATATAGCCGCTTTATATATAATTTTCTTTTATGTTTTCCAAGTGGCTATCCGCCACCGGCCCGATTTCAAACAATACACTTTGATAAGAAAAGAATATCCCCTTTAGATGTTGCTTCTTTGTTTAACAGATAAACCGAACACTTTAAACTTAAGTTCGGCTTTGGAGCGAAAGAACGCGATTTCTGAGATAAAAATGAGAAATTTTACGATCAAAAAATGTACATATGCATATTTTATACTTAAAAATCAAGCTCGACTTATCGGAAAGTCTTTTAAAAGTTGATAATAATATTTGTTCTCAAAATAATGTCTTAAAATCAGGCATGTATCCTCCTGCCATTATCCCACTCTAAGTGGGGTCGGCATATGTTATAAACATGCTGTCACATGATTTGGCTGCGTTTTTAGGACCGGCCGCCTGCCTAACATCAACTCACCTTAGTCGTATTTTACGACGCCTCGGTAAGCAAGAGAGTGGTCGATTTTACTTAACCGAATACCACATGGTGAGTCAACTTACTTTAGTCGCCTTTTACGACACCTAGGTAAGAAATGAGGCTGGTCTATTCTAATCAGCCGGATACAACACGGCGGGTCGTCTAACCTTAGTCTTTTACGATAACTCGGTAAGAAATGAGGATGGTACTATTCTATTCAGCCGGATATGTCTTAAAATCAGGTTTGGTATAGGATTAAACTTCGACTTAGCCGTTGGTACAAGTAGCAGAACCTTTGCCTCCACGGATCACGGGTTCGAATCTTTTTTTACAAATAATTTTTTGGTTGGTCAAGTTTAGGAAACGGCTCCAACGATTTTGATAAAATTCAACATGTAGCATGTAAGAAAATTACGTTTTATATCTGTTTTCGTACATTGAAAAAATGCTTAAATGTATAATTTAATGTAAATGCTTGTTTAGCTGTGATACGTAATGCTGTGATAGCCCAATGACTAAAAAGCGGACCAAAAAAGACTTAAACCTGGGGTTGAGTCACATATCAGTGGCGCTTTCTTTCTTTTTCATTTTCTTTTATATCTCAAAAAAAAATATCGAGTAAGGCTCGGTCATCCAGAAACTAAACGTAGTATGAGTAAAATAAAGTATCCTTAAAATATAAATATATTCGATTAAGAACTTTTTTGTAGACTTATAAGAGAGAAATAATCGCACCAAACAATGTTTTGTATATCTCAAAAGGATAAGGCAGTCGTTTCGATGAAAGCTCCCTGTGGACTTTTATCAACATTTCCGATAATCATTTTATTAAATGTGCACAAAATATTAACAATTTAAACATATCAACCTACCTTTTAAATCATTTTGTCTATTGATGAAAACTGCATTAAAACCGGTTAAATATTTTTGGGTTTACGCGGACACAGACGCGGCAGGGGCGGAATATGTATTTAAATTAAAATATTCTTTACTCAAGTAAACTTGTAAACAAGTGCTTTTGAATCGTCAACTCTACTGCTGGTTCGGAGAGCTTTTCCTACCGAAGAGCCAGCAAGAAACTCCGCGATTGCTCTTTTCAAAATGTAATTCTTCTTACTAGTTACATTTGGTTATGACTGTCTTGTACAGGTTCAAAGAGAGCTATATCCACGAATTATTATTATCTAAGTAATCCTGAATAGCATAGTAGGCTTTCTGTATTAGGCTTTTTAATACTTTTTAAGTTGCTGTAATAATGTAGTAATAAATGACGCATTTTTTTTGGTACTTAAAATTTGTTTATATATTTATCACACAAAAATGACCCCGGATAAGCATCACAAATACTTAGTTTCCGAGCCATAACGGCAAACCTAAATGTTTCTTAAATATACAACCAAAATCATCCAACTAGGAACTTTACCTTAAACTATACAGAAACAAAATAAACACACTCCTAAATTACAGAACTCGTCCAGAACTAGACAAATTATTTCTAGTTCTATCCGATGCAAGTTAAATTTGACTTTAGGGTTTCACTAATGCATATAACCATGTTTGTATCTAAACTGAAATTAATTTATTAGAAACGGAGTCCAAATTTTAACACTCACAATTTTTTTGACAAGGTTTTGGTGACGTAAGTAGGTAGAAGAATAGAGTATTAGTTATTTATATTGACGTATGATATGATGACGTGTAGAAACAAAGAAAGACAGCATTGGTAGAGAAAGGGGAAAAAAATTGGAGGAAATATGGTTGCTATTGTCATGTTTAAATTACTTAATAATATAATACGTACAGATAAAGACGTTGGGTTTATGTTGTAACATTATTATTATCAGAAACTATACTACAATGAATATTAAAAGATAATCTATTATATTGACTGACTTTTTATTTGTGTGTAACTATATGTTCTACTGTGACTAACTACTGTGTAAATTAGTATAGTTAAGATATAGTTAAATATTAATCTTCAATTGGATTTAATTGATTAAAGTCAGTAGTAGGCAAGAAATCTTAAACAGTTCAGCAAAATTCTGAAAGTACAAGTTTGTATTACAATTTACTCTGAAATTTTTATGTGATATCTCAAGACTAACAAAGATTTTATAATATACTAGCAATTGCCAGCGGCTCCGCCCGCGTGGAAAGATTAAAACCGTAATATAGTCTTTAGATAACCACAAAAATGGTTATAGTGGGCTAACTTTAAAAGCTAGACATATGCTGTCGTGGACTTTTATTTAGAACTTTTAGCGGGGAACAATTTTATAAAATCTTTTTTTTTGTAAAAAATATTTTTGAGTAACTGTCACCGTTTACTCAGTGCACGCAAGGAAAGCTAAATATTTTTCCCTTTTTGAAATAATTTAAATTGCTGCTCCTATTAATCTTTGCCTAATATTATATAGTCTGTAGCCTTCCTCGATAAATGGACTATCTTACACTAAAAGGATTTTTCAAATAGATCCAGAATTTCCCGAGATTAGCGCCTTCAAACAAACTCTTCAGCTTTATATATTAGTATAATAAATATTAGTATATAAACTTTTTTATTCATTACACTATTGTTATAATTATAATTGAAATCGAAATCTGAAAATTATTGGCCGGAATTGTTATTATAAACTGCAGTAATGGCAAAGCAAAATTGATATAATTTTATTTCAGAATCAAATACCAAAACCCACAAACGATTTACGTACAAGTGTACACCAATTTGTATGTTTACATAGTGGAACGTTGGGAATGGGTTTGGGCTTTTGGAAATGAAAATTAGAGCTTAAAAGGCTTAAAGTCTTGCAAAATATGCTTCGTAACACCTCAAACCCAAAATTTTATTGGATGTTTAAACTATAGTTCCCGCTAATGTACACTTCAGCTTTTCAATTGAAATTAAATTTGTAATTCACAAGAAGCATCGCAAAACTCATTAGACAAAGAACTATTTTAATTGAACCTCTGTAAATAACACGGTAGTTAATCATAACTCTGAATCTAAAGTCCTTTGAGCATTTTCAATTCAATCTGGAGCTCCCAACTTAATATACGTCGACAATTTGAGATATTACTTCGCATTTGTAGTTGATGCAATCTACGCGAAGTCGCATAACATATTCATTCCGCAATTTGGTAACGTAACGTAATTATATATTATGTTGGAGTAAATGGAAAGAGGGATATAGAAGAGAAAATGTAAGTATAGTTATCATTAAACCTACTTGTTAACCAAGACAATATGTAACACGGTCTAAACACGTGGGTATTTATTAGTCGTACATGTCCAGATTTAGTCCAAAAGATGAATTCAAATTCAAATTCAAATAATTCTTTATTCAAATTGGCCTTTACAAGCACTTTCGAATCGTCAAATTACAATGAAGCTACCACTGGTTCGGAATGGTGCACTTACCGAGAAGAACCAGCAAGAAACTCGGCGGTCACTCTTTTCAAAATTGAGTTTTACAATAATGGCTTAATTAAGAACAAATTAAAAATTTTACAATATAATCTAGTGCGTAGCTGGTCGCAATTTAAAACCAAGCTTTCTTATCATCAATATAGTCCTCAACAGTATAATAAGCTTTATGAATCAGTGTCTTTTTAATTGCTATTTTGAACTTGTGTAAAGGCAAGTCCAAAATAGATTGTGGAATTTTATTATAAAAATGTATACCGAGGCCCACAAACGATCTACGAACTTTCTGAAGCCGTATCCTGGGTATTATTAATTTATTTCGGTTCCTGGTTTGCCTATTACTAATATCACTTTTTTTATTAAAAAGATGTATATTTTGTCTCACAAACACTATATTATTATAAATGTATTGCGAAGCTACGGTGAGAATACCTATTTCTTTAAATTTATCACGGAGCGAGTCACGTGGTTTCATATTATAAATCGCACGTACAGCTCGCTTTTGCAAAACGAATATTTTTTGTATATCAGCTGCCTTACCCCACAACAAGATACCGTATGCCATAATGCTATGGAAATAAGAAAAATAGACAAGTCTTGCTGTTTCAATATCAGCTAATTGCCTAATCTTCCTAACGGCATAGGCAGCGGAACTAAGTTTACTACAAAGATTAGTAATGTGGGGTCCCCATTGCAGCTTTGCATCCAAGGTTACTCCCAGAAAAACAGCTAAGTCTTCTGTTTTTACTATTTCATTATTAATTTTTACTGTATTTACCAATTTTTCAACATTAGGCAATGTGAATTCTAAGCACTTAGTCTTATTTGTATTTAAAAGCAGATTATTTACTGTAAACCAATGCGATACCTGTGACAAAGCACTGTTCACATCGTCAACTTTTGTTTTGGTTTTGTCAATCTTAAATAATAATGATGTATCATCTGCGAAAAGTACTACGTCACAAATATTGTTTACATAAAATGGCAAATCATTTATATATATTAAAAATAGGAAGGGACCCAGAATAGAGCCTTGTGGCACACCCATTTTCGTGATTGAACCGGATGACTTTATATTATTTACACACACTCTTTGAATTCTATTACTGAGATATGAGGCAATAAGCTTCAGTGCAGTACCTTTTACCCCATAGTGGCTTAGTTTTCGCAGGAGAGTCTCATGCTGAACACAATCGAATGCCTTTGACAAGTCACAGAAAACACCTAAGGTATTCTGGAACTTCTCCCAAGCACTAAATACATGTTTCATCAATCTTGCACCCGCATCTGTTGTGGACCTACCCTTTGTAAAACCATACTGCTCCGAATGAAGTAATTTGTTAGAATTGAAATGATGGAGCAGTTGATTAAGCATAATTTTTTCAAAGATTTTACTAAAAGCGGGTAGTATTGAAATTGGTCTATAATTATTTGGATCTTTTTTATCTCCAGATTTAAACAGAGGTATTAATTTACTGTGTTTCATAAGATCTGGAAATATACCTAAATCTACAGTTTTATTAAAAATTGGAGCTAAATGAGACGCAAGAACATCAATGATATTCTGTATTGTGCGCACTGACATTCCCCATAAATCTTCCGTTTTTTTCATTTGGATTGTTTGGAAGCTTTTTAGAACGTCACACGGGGTAATGTGTTTAAAATTAAAGACAACGTTACATTCAGTGACGCACCCCTCTAAAAGATTAAGTGCTAATGTTGGCGAGGAATTTATGGATTTAGTAGTGGTAATTGGTATGTCTCGAAAAAAACTTTCAAATGTGCGAGCTACTTCTAAATTGGAAGTAATAATTTTGTTATTGATGCTAAGTTCAAGATTGTTATTATTATTACCTTGAATTTTATTTTTACCAATTTCATCATTTAAAATATTCCACGTTGCTTTTATTTTATTTTCAGAAGTAGCGATCTTCCTTTTTATATATAATGACTTAGCTTGTACGCAAACAATTTTAAATAATTTAGAATATTTTTTTACATAATCGGCGAATGTGGGGGTTTGATTGAACTGCTTTTGTGCATACAAGTCAAACAAGTTATTCCGGCTTTTGTAAATGCCAACTGTTGCCCAATCACTAAACTTTAGATTTGGTGATAGTTTTTTTTCCACAATCTTAAAGACACGGTTAAATTCCAGGTTGATTAAGCTAAAGAGAGAATTATAAAGTTCATCCGGATCATTCTGAGCTGTATTAATTTTAGGTATCTTAGCTAAGATGTTATCTCTAAAGGTATTAATTTTTTTAGTAGTAACAGGTCTAAATTGGATTATTTTCTTGAACTTTTGTTCTAAACCAGGAACTGATATTGTCTGTCCACTATGATCTGATTTTAAGCTATTTATAATTGATTTATGTAAGATTTTACAATTACAAAATATGTTATCGAGGCAAGTAGCTGAGGTTGCAGTTATTCTAGTAGGTTCATTAAAAACATTATCAAGGTTAAAACATTTGAATAGGTTAAGTAATTTTTCTCTTTTAGAAGTCTTTACTAAAATGTCTACATTGAAATCACCGCAAATTAATAACTTTTTAGGTGATTTACTTAACCTCTTAAGTACTTCCTCCATAACTTCTTCAAATACAATAAAATCGCCTGGGGGTGGCCGATACACGCAAACTACTAAATATTGCTCCAGCTCAACACTAGACAGCTCAACAGTGTGTTCTACAGAAAGACCCATAATGTCATTCCTTTTTTTATATTGTATATTGTCCCGTACTAATATAAGGGAACCCCCACGATTTGAGCCACGATTTGCGGTCTTTCTTGAAAAAGCACTGGATACTGTATAATCCTTAATATTTAACATTAATTGCGAACTATTAAGCCAGTGCTCAGTTATGCACAAAACATCAATATTATATTTTTTTAAAAACAATTCTAATTCGAATTCTTTGCCAGATAAGCCTTGTAAATTCTGGTGCACTAAATTTATTTGACAAGGCTTATCTGTTGTCCTTATTTCTAGTTTAAACTAGTATTATCACTACAAAGATTAATACTAGGAATAATAGAAGTACTACTACTAGTACAATAGTCAAAAACAGAAATATTAGTACTATTGGTACAGTTAATATATGTGTCAAAAGAATTAGTTACACATGTAACTTTATTGTTTAAATTGTATGCTAACAATGTAGCTATCTGTCTTTTAATTCTAAAAGGTAGATACATAGTATCCCTTGTCATCTTAAATGATGTAATAAATTTATTACTATCAAAGTAATTAATTGCCTGACCATGACGGAGTGTCAAATTATAAATTAATAAATTTAACTTATAAATATGTTCATTTTGTTTTTTTGTTAGTGTGTTTGAGTAAGGAAATGCACACATCATAAATTTACATTTTGTATTGTCATGTAGGAATAGCAATTTATCTACACATTTCATAATGTCTTGTTTGCTTATATTCAAGCTATCTCCACACATTAAAATTACATTAGTATTATAATCTAAAGAATTTGCTGTAAGGTTGGCAACTAAATAACTGAAAGTAGCACCTGGTGAACATCTATTAATAACTGGATGTGATAAACAATTGTCGGGGATAGTTCCAAGAACAGGATCTGTGTGTTTATCCAATTATATATTTATTATCCAAGATTATCTAAGATTATATAAGTTCCAACATTGACAGCCTTGTTACTCTCATTTTTCTTATTATTTTCGTTATTATTCTTGTTGCCGTAGTAACGAGGCCGTCCGGTGTTACCGGCCAGGCGTATTAGAATTCCCAACATCCTCCCCCCCCTTGGGAACTTGCTTCCCAAAGAGCTCTTGGGAATCTGACGTGCCTTCCAATGCACAAAGTTTCGAGATGGATCTCTTAATGATACCACCTGCAGTTTGAACGTCGACGACTCTGCATAGTCCGTCGGCGCCAAGGTATAGTCGATGGATGCGGCCCAGAAGCCACTTCATCGGCGTTAAGTGATCATCCAGTACAAAGACAAGATCACCGATCTTGACATCTCGCTGTCTTGTCCTCCATTTCACACGTTCCTGTAGAGTCGACAAGTAATCCCTTTTCCAGCGTGACCAAAAGTGATGTCTCAGGCGTTCGATCAGCTCGTATCTGTTGAGGCTGATACGTTCGATATTAGGCGAAGGCAGTGAAGTCAACGGTCGACCCACTAAGAAGTGCCCAGGTGTTAAGGGTAGTAGATCAGAAGGATCAGATGACATTGACGTAAGTGGACGTGAGTTCATGATCGCTTCAACCTGAGCAAACAGTGTATACAATTCTTCGAAAGTTAGACTAGAGTTACCTGCTATTCGTTTTAAATGATATTTGGCCGATTTAACCCCTGCCTCCCAGACCCCACCAAAACTAGGTGCATAGACGGGAGAAAATTTAAAATTAATACCTTCATTGCACGCAAAGTCGCTGACTGGTGCTTGACATTTCTTTAGAAGTCTGTTTAGTTCATTACTAGCTCCTACAAAGTTTTTCCCATTATCGCAAAAAATAGTATGAGGTTTACCACGTCTTGCGATAAACCTACGCAAGCATAGAATAAACGCATTGCTACTTAGGTCGCTAACTACTTCCAAGTGTACAGCCTTTGTAGCAAAACAGATGAAAATACATAAATAGCACTTGGAAGTCTTTGCGCCTCTACCTTTACGATTAAGAATAAGAAAAGGTCCAGCGAAGTCGGTGCCACAAGTCTCAAAAGGAGAAGCAGGAGTAACACGAGGTTCAGGTAAGTCACCCATTAATTGTTGCATAGGCTTAGCCCTAAATCTTTGACAACGTACGCATAATCGTACAGTAGCAGTTGCTAACACTTTGCCACCTAATGGCCAAAAAAGTTCTCTAATGGAACTCAACAACTGTTGAGGACCACAATGTAAAAGCCGTAAGTGTTCTTTTTCAAATAACATTCTCGTAAATACATGTTTAGGGTCTAGTAAAATAGGATGCCTTTTATTATAAGGGCAATATGAAGCGTTGTCGATACGACCACCGACACGTAATATGCCTTGGTCGTCCAAAAACGGATTTAAAGAAAGAATAGAAGATTTACGATTTAGGATTTTATCAGTTTCTAGCGAGTGTATATCTTTAATGAAACTTTCTCTTTGTGAAGCTTTCGCTAGCAAGGTAAGTGAAGTGTGCAATTCAGAACAGGTGAGATTACCAGTTATTTTGGTATTATTTTTTCTAATATTATTTATAAATCTCAGTACATAACCAAAAATTCTTTGCAATTTATAGAGTTTAGAGTATTTATTAAACGGTATTACATCATTAGGTAAAATATTAGTATTTAAGCTTATTCTTGTTTCAGGTAACACAGCAGGAGCATGTGGAGAAGAAGGCCATTCTTTTTCAGGTTTAGCCAGAAAGGACGGGCCGTGCCACCAAAGGACATTCCCAGGAAGAAGACGAGGCTGAATCCCTCTGGAAGCCATGTCAGCAGGATTCAATTCGGTAGGTACATGACGCCAGCAGTTTTCATTAGTTAAGTCCCTAATTTGTTCAATACGATTACTAACAAACGTTTTAAGTGTTTTAGGTGGAGTGTGCAGCCATCCCAGAACAATAGTAGAATCTGTCCAGAATACAGAACGAGTAATAGGAATTTTAAGTGACAGTATAACCTTAGCATATAATTTAGCGCCAAGCAAAGCGCCTAGGAGCTCTAAGCGTGGAATAGTTTCAGATTTCAACGGACTGACCTTGGCCTTAGCACAGAGTAAATTAACAGATTGATCACCCTTATCATTGGTAGATTTTAGATAAATGCAAGTCCCATAAGCGTCTTGTGACGCATCTGTAAAGCAGTGCGCTTCTACAGACGTAGGAGATTCACAAAGTACATATCTAGAAACATTTATGTCTTCAAACAATTTCGTCTCATTATAGAAGCTTAGCCAAGATTTTTTTGTATCTTCTGGGAGGCTATCATCCCAGTCAAGTTTACTAAGCCATAATTTTTGAAGAGTAATTTTATGGAATATGGTACAAGCTGATAACAAACCCAATGGGTCAAAGATTTTACAAGAGTTCGACAGTATAGAACGTTTAGTTACTTTAGCTATACTTTCGACATTAACCGAAAAATGCAAAGTATCAGAGTCAGGTGTCCATCTTAGTCCCAATACAGAAGACTGTTTACAGAAATCCTGAAATTCATTACAAGTAGGAATATCGTCAAATATATCAGGAGCATTAGTACGGAATTTCCTCAAAGGAAAACAACCTTCGTTAAGTTTATCAATAACCCCTTTCACAGTGGAAGCTAAGACAGTTTTAGAATCAGAACCAGTATTCAAATCATCGACATAGAAATCGTGCCTGATGGTATTAGCAATCATATCATCAGAACACTCATCAGCGAGTTGAACTAAACACCTCGTGCTAAGATATGGAGCGGAGGCGGTTCCGTATGTGACTGTATTAAGTTTTAATATTCTTAGCGGGAGTGTTTCTTTCTCCCTCCACAGAATTAGCTGCAGGTGACGTTGAGAACTGTCCACCTCTATTTGGCGATACATTTTCTCAACGTCACCTGTCACTACATACGCATATTGACGAAAACGTAGTAGTATAGCCATTAAGTCATCCTGGACCACAGGTCCAACATATTGAATATCATTTAGTGATTTATTACTAGTAGTTTTACAAGAAGCATCAAAGACTACTCTGAGGCGAGTAGTTTCACTAGCTTCACGAATTACAGCATGGTGAGGAATGTAGTAACCAAAGGTAAGTCGGTCCATGACTTCTCTCACGGTACCCAAGTTAGTAAGATGTCCTAGTCTTTCATACTCATTAATAAAGTTAGCATAGTCTGCTTTCAAGTTACATTTAGACAATTTCTTTTCCAGATTATAGAAACGCCTCTTGGCTAGATGATAAGAGTCGCCAAGAGCCACCTCGGGAACCTCGCGAAAAGGAATTTTAACAGAGAACCTACCATTCTCCAAGCGCACAGTATTAGAAGTAAAATGATTTTCACAATACTCCTTATCTTTAGAAGGAGATATATTAGTAGCTAGAGGAATATCTTCGATTTCCCAGAATTTAGCAATAGAATCTTTAATCTCTTGACAAAAGTTAGAATGAGTAGTAGAAGCAGGACTCTGAGTAGTAGTAGGTCCTGTCACGAGCCAACCTAGTTTAGATTTTTGGAGCGTGGGCTTATTTTTGCCTAACTTGATTTGTTTGGAATCCATTATGTCCCAAAAAATATCGGCACCAAGTAGTATATCAATATCAGAAGGATGATGGAAATGTGGGTCAGCAAGTTCAATAGAATCAGGAAGAGAAAGTCGCGAAATATCTACCTCGACACCAGGTAGTTTACCACTAATCGCAGGTATGACATAGCAAGAAACATTACACTTGAAAGTATTCACCCGTGACTTCAATGTTACCTTACATTTCTTAGTAGTAGTAGTGACTCTATTGTTTATACCAGCAATAGACAGATTAGTATTCGAGCAAGGAATTTGTAATTTATTTTGCAAATTTTCAGTAATAAAAGAAGACTGAGATCCATTGTCTAGAAGAGCTCTAACAACATGACAGTTATTAGTATTAGTATCAACAAGCTCCACTTCAGCAGTACACAACAAGACCTGACCGAGAGTTACAGCGGACAATGATACAGGATCTATCATAGCAACAGTGGAAATCTGAGCAGAAGCTTCTTCAGACGAAGAGGACGCAGGAGCGGACGCTGCGACAGAAGCGCCAGAAGTATTTCTATGTAATAATAGATTATGTTTTTTGTTACAGAATTTGCATGGAGTATGTTTGCAGCTAGAAGAAAAATGTCCAGGACGCAAACAATTTTGACACAAGCGGTGTTTTAAAACCTCACTGTATCTGGAGTCTATTGACATAGATTTAAACTTATCACATTTATACACTAAATGTTGTTCTGAGCAAATAACACAATTAGCATTTTTCAAAGTAGGAGAAGCTACAAAAGATCTAGAAAGTTTATTTTCCTTTGAAAACGACTGTCTTTGTTTTTCAGATTTAGTGACATTATTATACTGCAAAGTTTCTAAAATATCAGCGCGATTGCGCAAAAATTCATTAAATTCAGCTAAAGTAGGCGAAGTATTCGTGTTAGTCCTACTTTCTTCCCATTTGCGACTAGTGGCGCCATCTAGTTTCGACACCATCACATAAACAATCAATGTGTCCCAATGAGAAGTAGGTTCATTTAAATTATTTAAGGAACTCAAATTTTTAGAATAGTAATCAATCATATAACGCAGAGACTTGAAGCTTTCCTTAGAAATCGGTTCGAAATTAAAAAGAGAGTTTAAGTGGTTGTTTACAAGTATTCTATTATTATTATAACGTTTAACAAGCAAATCCCAAGCAGATTTATAGTTAGCAGCAGTAAACTCTACCGATTTTATAACTTGAGACGCTCCACCTTCAAGTGAAGAGCGTAAATAATGAAATTTATTGATGTCAGGGATATTATTACTATTTATCAAAGACTCAAACGTATCCCTAAACTCCATCCATTTAAGGTAGTTACCGTCAAACCGCGGAAGTTGGATGGTGGGAAGCTTTATACTATCAATATTATGGTTACGAACGTTTTCAGTAGAGTGCGAAGGCACTTTTGAGCCAGCTATCGAGCCATAATTTGAGGACACATGTAGAGCAGTTACACTTTGAATTATACTTTCGGCACGAGAAATATTCAAACAAAAATCATTTTCGATTTTCTCATGTTCCTCTAACTGATCGAAATCTAACATCTCAATATTATCCTTTAAAGAATCAAACTGAGTAAATAAGTCTCTATGTCGCGATAGTTTTAATTCAAGTTCCGCAACTAATGCCTTTGTAAGTTCCTTAGGATCAATTAATGAAGTAGTTTGTAAGTATTTCGCAAACGTCGTAATTCGACTCTTTATACTAGCACGTTTCCGAACAAGCTCTTTCAAATCTTCCGCCATAGTAAATAACAATTTAATGCCTTATTACAATAATCAACTAAACAGACTGTTCGGGGTAAGTAATGACAATATAGGTATCAAAGAACCGCAACGTTAGTTACAGCGTCAAAAAATGACGACGCCGGCCCCAGTCAGGTGCTCGCGGTCAGTGGAGGTCACACGCAGTCGACGCGATGTAACAGCACCGAACACCAACTTTACGCGGGGTCGGAGAAGCAGTGGCCACAAAGAACCTAGAATGATTTAGATTGTTAGTTAGAAAGATGCAAACAAGAATGAAATTATAGACAGTTTATTTAATGTCAATATTTATAAGAAATAAAGATAAGTAAGTAACTCTAATTGTTTCAATTCAGTATTTAGAACTTCAATAATCTTGTAAGAGAGTAACATTCGTTCTTATATAAGTAGATAGGTAAGTAGGTAGCTAATTTTAATATAAGTAGTTTAGAGTAACACAGTCGTATTCATAGTAAAGTAAATAGTTTTATAGTTTTACCTAGTTCAATCTAGGGCTAGTTTTAAGTACTATAGTAATAGTATAGAATAGTATTCAGTTGAGTTTAATCAAGCGGATGTGAACACTGTTTGCAGATGCAAAACAACCATGAACACAACGTTCTTCCGTCTGCACACACAAAGTATAAGACCAAAATTGGGCGTACTTCCCTGTGAGTAGAACAAAAGACAACACAGATCCTTCGCGCAATAGTATCACGTAGATCACGTCGGGGTCACCAAAATATGTCGGGGATAGTTCCAAGAACAGGATCTGTGTGTTTATCCAATTATATATTTATTATCCAAGATTATCTAAGATTATATAAGTTCCAACATTGACAGCCTTGTTACTCTCATTTTTCTTATTATTTTCGTTATTATTCTTGTTGCCGTAGTAACGAGGCCGTCCGGTGTTACCGGCCAGGCGTATTAGAATTCCCAACAACAATGATTCATTAAAGATCCAAAGCCTTTACCTAATTCATCTGATACAATTATTGTTTTTTTTCTTTCAAAATTAATTGAATTATTTATATCTGTCTTTTTCAACATATTAATATTTGTAGTAACTGAGTTATTTGTATCTAAGTTATTGGATTTACATATGACAGAAGGTGAAGAAACTTGTGTAACACTTCCACTTCCTGATTTCAGCATGCACAAACAGTCTCTTTTATATACTTCTTTGCTATTGCTTGACAGAGATTCAATACGTTCTAAGTTGTCATTACAAATACCTAATAAGTTATCAAAAGATGATATGTGCTCGTCAATTTGCACTTGAGACTTTCTATAAAGATCTGTAATATGATTTAAGGATTTTTCTAAAGAATGTATTTTATTTTGCTGTTGCCGGGTTTCAGTGTCATACAAGTGTCTTCTGCAATGAAGTTTATCATTTATAGATTTCATTTTATCAATTAAACGCAAACGTTCCTTTTTAGCTTTCCCTAATTGTTGAATGCAGTTTTTGTTTTTAATCACTCGCTTGGATTTTTTAATAAATTTATTGATTTTAATATATTTTTTTAATTTATTGTGACTACTGAAGCATACTAACTTTGCTGCTTCATTTTCAATAATTTTTTTATCCAAATTATTACTTGAACTACATTCAACAAGTTCACTAAAAAGACACTGGGTCACATCAGATTCACGAGAACTTTTTGCTTGTTCCAGCTGACAAACATTCTGTTGTGTCTCGTGGAGGCTAATTTCCAACTCTGTTATGCGACCCAGAGCCTTCTCATGTTCGTAAGCACATTGATCAAATGATTCAATGATATCCTTCAGCTGATCTCGTTGTTGTAAAATGTCCGTATACTCAACATGGAGTTTAGCAAGTTGATCTTTATATTCACTGTTTTTTTTAATAATTTTTGTGATTTCAATCTCACTGTCTTCCCTTTCTTTAAGAAGTTGAGCATTAAGCTCCTTTGAGATTTTTAAATCTTGCAAAGCCAATCTAAGTTTTGACTCCATGTCTTTTAATGATGCTTGACGGGTCATCATTTTTGTTTTAAGATTATGCTGATTATGCTGATGAAACTGCCTTGAATAACCGTATGAGTCAACTCTTACAACAAGACTGGCTTTGGTATATCAAGCTCAGCCATTTATAACAGTCACAAACGAATCCTTACTTTTCTGTTGGCCATGTGATTATCGCGTTGTCAGTATATCCGGCATTAAAAATCTAAGGAGATGAGATTTGACTACTTACGTTCCTGACATATACAATTCCAGCGTTCGTGGTTACGAATTGTCCGAATTTCTTAATCATTATTATTCTATCCTTATCCCATTCTAAGTGAGGTCGACACAATATGCCTTCATCTTCCATTATTTTCCATCTTTCGTCAACCCTGGCGCTACTCCTTTAATATGGATATCAAACTTCACTCAATCCTACCTATCTTTTTTTTAACTTCTTTTTAGTTACACATCCATCCACATTCATATTTAACACTCTCTTAATCACTTGGTTTTCATCCCTCGTTATTACCAACTAAATCTCCTAAAAACTTCAATTAAACTTCTCTTACATATCTTTAATATACTAGCTCTCACTTACGCAACTTATTTTGCGTGGACTGACTTGAAATTAACAGTAGCTTCTGTCACTCCCCAACCTTGCAAATATCTCCATCACAAAAATGAAATCGATATAATCCTATATATTTTTGGGGGAGGTTTTGGAGGACGAAAATCTATAATGTTTTATTTTAGAAAAACGATTTATCTCTGTTTTTGAGCATTAAAAAATGCTAAAATTTACTTTTAATTTATAGAATATATATAACACTATTTAAACCGTTAAATGTCAAGTTACCGTAGATTATACGGGGAACGGGTAGTCTCTAGAAATAAAAATACCTAGGATCAAGCCCCACCAATTATTATTATTATTTTGGAGTTATTTTTTTTATTTTGTAAAATATTACCGAGCAATGCTCTGTTAATAAGACTGGCTCGTTGGCGCAGTGGCTAGTGACCCTGCCTTCAGCTCCACGGGTCGCGGGTTCGATTCTCGCCGAGGGCCAACATTTTCTATAAATGAATTTGTTGGCCTTTAAGCCTGGGTGTATATTTGTATTTAAGTATGTATTTAAAAATATGTAAGTATATATTCACCAGTTGTCTGTCCATAACACAAGTATTAACTTACTTTGGGGACGACCGTGTGTGTAAGTGTCCCATATATTTATTTATGTCTTAAAATCTTTTCGCTTTATCCAAATCATTAAACTGCACCTTTCATACATCGTGCTTTGTGCTTTCTTTTGACATTTTTATTCATTTAGACTGCGAACTTATTGGATTCGTTGCGGCCAAAGTTTCCTTTATACAGCATAATAATAATATTAATATACATAATAAAAATATATAAGTATATATTCACCAGTTGTCTGTCCATAACACAAGTATTAAGTTACTTACTTTGGGGACGGACGATCGTGTGTGTAAGTGTCCCATATATTTATTTATGTCTTAAAATCTTTTCGCTTTATCCAAATCATTAAACTGCACCTTTCATACATCGTGCTTTGTGCTTTCTTTTGACATTTTTATTCATTTAGACTGCGAACTTATTGGATTCGTTGCGGCCAAAGTTTCCTTTATACAGCATAATAATAATATTAATATACATAATAAAAATATATAAGTATATATTCACCAGTTGTCTGTCCATAACACAAGTATTAAGTTACTTACTTTGGGGACGGACGACCGTGTGTGTAAGTGTCCCATATATTTATAAAAAAAAATGCTCTGTTAATCAGGTATTAAAAGCGTAACAATAAAAATTCGCTTGTCATCCGTAGGCTTAAAATCTTGAAGTGTAGAAAATACCTGAATTTGAAAGCAAGAAAAATAAGATAATAACGAGAAAAGAGAGCTCTCACGATCGCTTCGAGGGCAGAATTCACAAGTGGCTTATTTTTCCTACCCCCCTCCCCCTTGTATTCAAGCTTTCCTCTCAATGTTTAGTTATTTGATCTCGCTTTCTTTTGTTTAATGGTATATTTTATACTCCGCTATTTTAAATTGACCGGCGAAATCTCTTCAACTCAGTTTTTGTTTGTGTTAAATTTTGCACGATTTCAAAGTGAAAATTTTTGATTTATTTTTATTTTGACCTATTTATATTTCTTGTTTATACCGTGTGGTTGAATAGAATAGTACCACCCTCATTTCTTACCGAGGTGTCTTAAAAGATGACTAAGGTAAGTTGACCCACCGTGTGGTATCCGGTTGAGTAGAATAGACCACCCTCATTTCTTACCTATGTGTCGTAAAAGATTACTAAGGTAAGTTGACCCACCGTGTGGTATCCGGCTGAGTAGAATAGACCACCCTCATTTCTTACCGAGGTGTCGTAAAAGACTCAGGTTAGTCGACCCGCCTTGTGGTATCCGGCTAAGTAGAATGACCACCCTCATTTCTTACCGAGGTGTCGTAAAAGACTAAGGTTAGTCGACCCGCAGTGTGGTATCCGGCTGAGTAGAATAGATCACCCCCATTTCTTACCGAGGTGTCGTAAAAGGCGACTAAGGTAAGTTGACCCACCGTGTGGTATCCGGTTGAGTAAAATAGACCACCCGCTTTCGTACCGAGGTGTCGTAAAATACGGCTAAGGTAACTGCACACATTCACTACCACAATCTTAATAATCGTTACACCCTGTAACCAAACTATTATCAGGAAACAGACTCCACTACAAAACCACTAGGTACTAAGTATTTACTTTTAGGATACAAAGTTTCAGCTCCAATCTATATATATAAAAGAAAGTTGGTCTAAGTTACACTATTTATAACTCAAGAACGGATGAACCAATTCGGCTGAAAATTGGTGGAGAGGTTGCTTAGAACCAGGAGACGGACATAGGATACTTTTTATCCCGTTCGACCGCATTTATTTTATCCCGTCAAGTCGCTATAAAACGTTGTATAACAAAAACGACTATGACAGTAAAATAATAAAACGCAAATTTCAGTGGAATAACAAAACATAAATGACAGCTAAACGTAATTTTGTCTTTGATTTAGTATGGAAAAAAATTTGACAGTTATCAAAATAATAGTGTTATAACATGTTTTTAATACAACCTCCTTCTTAGAGTTGGTCATTAATATGAAAAAGCACTGTGGCTGTCATAAAGTTGTTGAGAAAGAGTAAATGGGTTGATTCTGGGAAAATGTTTTTATTTATTGAATAAATATAATAATATAATAAGTATAAAGGAGAAATATCGTCGTTTATTATATTCAGAAGGGGATGTAACCTAAACTCACAAATAGAGCGGACAAAAGGAATATCTGGAAATTTAAAGAGTTTAAAGAAAAGACAAATGACGATCAATATCTTGAGACAACACGGAGACTGCGAATTTCGTATAATTTGAGAGATAGTTGCGATATGCGATGCTATGGAATAAAAAATGGAGTTTTTATTAGAGAGGTTAATGATGGTAATTGGTATTCGGTTTATTAACTCTGTAAGATCAACGTGACGATGTGCCATGTGAGGCCATAGACGCGCCCGTGACTATTGTTCGATAGAACTGTCAGCTAGAATGACGATTGTTCTCTGGATTTGTTCCAGTTGTAACGATTATTTTCTAGACTGTGGCCATCTGCAACGACTGTCAGCTAGACTCTGCCTAGATGTGGTGATTGTTGTTTGAGCGTTATCATTTGCGAGTCTGTTTACGTGTGTATCTGCTGAGTTGGTTGCCACTTATTGAGCTGTGTAATGCCATGACAGTGGTTGAGGGTGAGCTTTAGGTGCGAAATGCTTATGGTGCGAAAAGTGGTATCCGATTCAGTGGTAGAATCATTCCCAGAAGTCAGCTTATGAGATTTGCGGGGTCGCAAATGTTGTCAGGATGGTCGACTGTTACAACATGTTTTTAATACAACCTCCTTCATAGTTGGTCATTAATATGAAAAAGCATTGCGGCTGTCATATGTGTCATTGAGTAGTTTTTGAGAAAGAGTAAATGAGTTGACTTTGGGAAAATTGATTTTTATTATTGCATAAGAATAAAGGAGAAATATCGTCGTTACTTATAATACTTTTACGTACGATACGTTACTTATAATAGCTAAACGTTACTACATAGTATAAAACAAAGTCGCTTTCTCTGTCTGTCCCTATGTCCGTATATCCCTTTGTATGCTTAAATCTTTAAAACTACGCAACAGATTTTGATGCGGGTTTTTAATAGATAGAGTGATTGAAGAGAAAGGTTTATATGTATAATCTAACATATTATAAATATTCAATATGGAATAAAGAAATACTATCATTTTTGAGGTTTCCAATGTGATGTCGTAAATAATTACATTTTTTTCCGTTTACATTGCAAACGCAGGCTGAACCCTACAATATTTGTCAAAATAATGTACTAAGTATTTGTACACCTTGAAAAGGTCTATAGAAAACTCCGCGATGGTATACATATTATGTCTATCTTTTATGGATAACCCACAATAGCATTTTATTGACATTTTCTTCTTCATTTGTAATTTAAATGAACATTTAACATACGAAGATATTACAGATTTAAAATGCAGGGTATAGCGATTGCGCGCTTTGTCTTATAGCACTTCGAATTTAGCTGCGATTGGACGGGTTTTTTTCACATGGCCAACTATATGTCGCTTTATCAAGAGTAACCTCTAAAGAAAACATGTTTGTATTGTGTAATGAAGATTCTTTCTTTATGACAAGAAAGCTGTGAATGTTGTATATAAAGACATTCTGTAATTAATTGTAAAAATAAAATACTTTGGGAAAATGTAAAAGTAAATAAGTTAAAATGTAGTATATAAATTTAGATATTCCAAAGATAGCAAGCAGGGAATCTTCATGCTATAGGGAAAGGGGAATTGTTTTTTTATTCAGAAAAAAACTCATGGGTACCGCCGCCCGACGGGGACAGGCGGTGGTTATGTCGGACTCGCACCGACTAAAACGACCTGTGTGCTCCACCACGCTGCCGATGGCAAGGACAGGGTATCATTGTGCATATTGCCCCCATCCCGCCGACAGCTCTGATCCCAGAGAACAAACACCTTCTTCGGGTAGGGGCCCCTCGAAAGAGAAGCCCCCCTCCGCTAACCGGTGCATCGGGAGCATCAGATGCACCGACCGCCTCGGGGACCTGTAAGCCAGGCGTTTGATATACCCCGTTCGAAACACCCGAAGGTCCCCAGTTAGGGCGGCAGACGATGGGCTTGGGCGAGTCACTAACACCTGGACTCACCAGCAGCAGATTGGATCCAAAACAACAGTTCGTGGAACCGCTCCGCCGCCTCCCTCCGCCCCCCTCCGCAGAGCTAAGGGAGGCCATCGCTGCCCACGATCGCTCCCTGCCCACCGTGTTTGTTATGTCACGGTCGACAGGGGGAGACCGCGTCCCAAGTAGGGGCCCCAACACCTTGGTGGGCGTTTCCGCCCCCACCGGGTAATTTTTTATAGAGGTTTTCTTCCTCGCAACCCGAAGGTCCCCGTTCCCATTGCTGGGTTTCCGGGTTTCGCCGACGGTGGCCGAACCTTGTCCAGCCAGACTTAAAGTAAGCCAAACCGGACCCGTCGCTCATTAGGGATAACACCCCAACCCCCCCGGAGTCCCCGGCCAGATTGCCCTCTGCTAATCAGAGGGACAACTGGATTGGCCACCTCAAAGTGGTCCGTTCGCCAAGACTAAGCTTGCCCAGGGTGCGCCACGAGGAGGCCGACCACTTTGGCACCCCAGGGGAATAGTTTTATTCCAAATTTGACGCGTGTGGGCCACGGGCAGTAATGAATAAAACAAAACTACTGGATAGATTTTAATCATTTTTACTGAGTGACATAGGCTATATATTTTATACCCGTGCGAAGCCGGAGCGGGCCACTAGTTACTAATATATTAAACTGCCGTAGAAATAATCAACGTAATTTAACTTAAAGCTCTCATTCAAATAACTCAGTTAATGCTCAGTAAATTGAAAAGGGAAAATAAAAGAAAGCGTGAGCATGCAGTAGCGAGAGTTAGCCACTCGTGAAACTCGCCGCTAATATTATTTTAACCTTCCTCTATAACATGACGTTCGACGTCGAATAAACGATGTTTTTCATCTATAATTCTTCACGTTTTAACTTCTTAATTTTGCACTAAAACATTGGGACTAATAATTAGACTATGTTAATGATAAGAAAGCATGGATTTAAATTGGAACCAGCTACGCACTAGATTATATTGTAAAAATTTTAATTTGTTCGTAATTAACTAAGACATTGTAATACTTAATTTTGAAAAGAGTGACCGGTGTTTCTTGCTGTTTCTTCTCGGTAAAAGCACCTTTCCGAAACAGTCGTAGTCAATGTAATTTGACGATTCGAAAGTGCTTGTAAAAGCCAATTTGAATAATGAATTATTTGAGTTTGAATAAGACAGGACGAAAGAATAAGTGTTTATGTCGTCTAGTATACGGCTGAGTGGAATAGACCATCCTCATTTCTAACCGAGGTGTCGTGAATGGCGACTAAGGTAAGTCGAAGCGCTGTGAGGTATCCAACTATGTAGAATAGAACATCGTCATATCTTGCCGAGATGTCTTAAAGGTTTGTTGACCCAACGTGTGGTATCCGTTTGAGTAGAATAGACCACCCTCTTTCTTACCGAGGTGTCGTAAAAGGCGACTAAGGTAAGTCGACCCGCCATGTGGTATCCGACATAGAAGAAAAGAACTGTCCTCATTTCTTACCGAGATGTAGTAAAATGCGACTAAGGTTGTTGACTCACCGTGTGGTATCAGGTCAAGTAGAATAGACCACCCTCTTTCTTACCGAGGTGTCGTTAAATACGACTTATGTTAGTAAGGTAGGCGGCAACATAAAATACGTAGCCAAATCTGTGACACATTGTTAATAACATGTTGTGCCGACCCCACTTAGAGTGGGATAAGGGCAGGAGGGTTATAAGAGTAAGGTGTTTGTTTTGCGACCGAGTACCGGCGAGTAGTATTTTAAATATCGGAACTATTAAATAGACTAGTTCTACGAGAATATTTAAATGAGGGTACATAATATAGAAACAAACTGTTGTCGCTTCCTTAAATATAAATAGTATTTCCTAACAAAATCCATAAATAACCTGACAAGATCAACAATTATTATAGCTTGAATAATTAAGTGATGTATATGAGGAGTCAATGCAACAGTCAATAACTTTTATGAAAGAATTAATAGATTTAATAGTTAAATTTATATAAACTTTTTCTTTTTCTACTTCTCTATATTACCGGTATTCTTTCTTTTTTATTTCTTATCCGTTTCCTTCTGTTACTCAAAAGTTGACCGGATCTCTTTTAGGGATATGTCCGCCTTTATGCATGTGCTTTTTTACTTTTTCTTTCTCTTTTCTAACTATATGTATAAAAAGAAATAAATAAATAATATTTTCATTAGTTTTTATTATGGCAAAGTAACGCCTAATTCTATAAATTAGAATAATTTTGATTTAATCGCGGCTTATAGCAAAATTAATTGTTTTTTGTAGCTTGTAGTTCTGCGATTTTGTCGTAGTCTATCTCATGTTGATGCTTCGGTTGCGGGGCGAAACGATTGTTGAGTTTGTAATAGTGAACGTGTGTAGTGCTTATGTATTGTGGTGGTGGTGGTGGAGGTTTATGCATGTGTTATTACGATCCTGCGTCCTGGGTATGTAAACGAATAGTCTACTCTACATTTAGCATTATATATAATTTCTATTTACTTTATCGCAGATTATAGCAATGTAATTTAATTATTTATTTTGCTTACATCAAATTAAATTACATTACAGTACAAAATACAATAAAAATTATAAAAAATAACGTCATTCCTCTCGCCATACAATTTAATGCAAGGTTAATAATATGGGACTAAACAACCGACCCTGTGGGAGCCCAAAACAGAAAACAACTCTTTACAACCACAATCTCATTGTAATTCCACAGCCATTGAAACCGTTACCTCTAAAAGAAACGAAATTCACTCGCCTCCCGCATTTTATTGTGAATCTGTGACCGCAATGTTGACAAGCCTTTAAATTGCGGAATCGAAAACGGGTTCAGCGGACTCGCCGTGAAAGTGACAATTTAATGCTCTAAGCTTTATGTTCGCGGGAAACTTTTGTATCGCAGATGGAGTTGCTAAATTGAAAGTTTGTTGGCGTCTTACAAAATATACATTTTATTTTATTTTGTAAGAGCAGATATGGTCATGCATTGATACATATATGTTTGCTTCCCTCTTTCTAATTCTTCAATATTTTGTCTAGCGTTAGATTTAATTTAACTTCCAAGATTTTTATTTTAATTAAATAGTCTACAGAATCAAAATTTTAAAAAGAAATGCTGCAGTTAAATAATATATTTAACATATAGGGCTTTATACATGACGTGTAGTATCAGACTGAATAGAAAATACCACTCTCATTTCTTACCGAGGTGTCGTAAAATACGACTGTAAAATACGTTGCCAAATCATGTGACAACATGTTTAAAACATTTTTAGTGAGATAAGGGCAGGACTATGATAAACATATAAGGCTTTATCTATTAATTGTTCTCCACTCCAAATACCGCATTGTATAGTAAGTAACGGCCTGTTACTATCCCACTGCTGGGCATAGGCCTCCTCTCTCCATTTTTGGAGAAAAGGGTTAGAGCTAAGACCTACCACGCTGCTCCAATGCGGATAGGTAGGTTACACATATCCCCGGAATACTCTAGAGATATGCAGGTTTCCTCACGATGTTTTCCTTCACCGAAAAGCGTGTGATAAATTGCAATTATCAATTAGACACATAAGTTTTAATAGAAAAACTCATTGGAGTCTGCCCGGGTTTGAACCCATGATCGTCTCTAGAGATTCACACGGTCGCACCGCTAGGCCATCACAGCTTCCGCTGTATACGGACGGATTTTTACGGCGGACTTTTTCGAAATGTTACAACACTTATCGTCATGTTTCAAGTAATTGGCATAAAAAATTTGCAAATTATACATTTAAACATCGGTGAAAAACTGCCCAAATGCATCTAGTCATCCCAAAAATGGGAGGCAATTGGGACATAAGAATTTATTCTTCTTCTTTAGAGAGAAAGACAGATAAGAGTAAGAGATTATTGAAAGCTTAGGTCAGTGACAGAGTATTTCAATACTGAAGTTCGAAAGAAGTAATTTTATAAAATAGTATCAAGTCCTTACTTTCCCAAAATTTCGCTTTAAAGCTGGAATATTTTCGTTTGTTTATATATACTGGGAGCAGAAAGCGTCGAGAGCGGAATAAGTGATAATGTGAAAGGGTTATTTGCATTTGAAGAGGAATCCATCATAATGCTCTGGACGGGAATACATGTATACTTAAGCGTGCGAATATTTTACTGACTACATTCATACTAATGTTATATGTAATTGTAGCAGAAAGAATAAGAACAGTGTGGAAGTTGTAGCATGGAGATATAAGGATAGTTGTGGAAAGGTGAGGAGAGGAGAAGAGAGTAACGATGTGAAAAAAATAATCGATTTTTAAAAATCGATTATCTTTTATTCAAAAATCGATTTTTAAAAATCGATTATTTTAGGTATCCTCTTTTCTTTTTTAACTCTTTATCTTGTTTTTTAAGATTAGATATGCATTTTTGGATGAAACCAATTTAGCCAAACTACACATTTTAATCCAATTTCACAAACAGTGCATCTGCTATTATTTCTTGGTAGTTTTTCACTTTAATTAGCCTGTATTGTAATTAATTATAAATATTAAAAAAGACAACTTTTTGAATTTGGAATGGAAAAGACAAATTTTCTTAGTAGTTAATCTGTTAGAACAACATTGATGAAATATGGTACAATTAAAGTTTAAGCCAGGTTAACAATTAATATATTTAGACACATACAGTATTAGTAAGTAGAAGTAAGTAACGGCCTGTTACTATTCCACTGCTGGCCTCCTCTCTCCGTTTTTTGGAGAGAAGAATTGAAGTTAAGACCTACCACGCTGCTCCAACGCGGATTGGTAGGTTATACATATCTCTAGAATTCTCTAGAGATATGCAGTTTTCCTCACGATGTTTTCCATCACCGAAAAGCGTGTAATAAATTGCAATTATCAATTAGATACATAAGTTTTAACAGAAAAACTCATTCTAGATCAATTTCTTCCTCCAAAAACCGCTACATGTTGAATTTCACGACAATCGTTAGAGCCGTTTCAGAGATTCGGAAAATATATTTATATATATGCATACAAGATTAACTCATTTAAATATTAAATTAACTCCTTTAAATATTAAAGATATTGAGTACCATATTTTGATGTATTTTATCAAATGACATATAATTTATTTTATTAAGAAATGTAATTTCTTCAATGTAGTGCTTTACATCAATTTTTATCCCGATGGCATCTCTTTAGCAATCCTCGGGGAAATTATACATGTTGGTTGTAGTGACATGCGTCGGATGCAAGCGTTCCGTTCCAATTACTTTTAAATATTCATATTGAATGTAAAATCTCTACAGATTAACGTTATTACTTTTAGTATACATTTCTGTTTCATCCTGCTTTTATCCCACTCTAAGTGGGGTCCACACAACATTATAAACATGTTTGGCTACATATTTTCTTATGCCTGTCTGACGTCAACATATCTTAGTCGTATTTTACGACACCTCGGTAAGAAACGAGGGTGGTCTATTCTAAATTCAAATTCAAGATATTCTTTATTAAAATAAATGTGTAAACAAGTGCTTTTGAATCATCAACTCTACTGCTGGTTCGAAAAGCTGTTCCTATCGAGAAGAGCCAGCAAGAAACTCGGCGGTTGCTCTTTTTAAAATATAATTCATATTACGTTACATTTAGTCATTACAGTCTTGTACAGTCTAATCAGCTAAATATCTCAAATGCGTTTATTTTCTTCCGGTCTTTTGTCCTAATCGTCCACATAAAGGTATATATATACCTAGGTATATACCTAGGTATTAAGCTTCGATAATTCATTAAGCGTATTTACATTTCCCCATACATCCAAAATATATGCAACATTATTTTGCTAGAGCTATGTAATTTATAAATCTTTAATATATAAATGAGTTAATCTCCCTATTATTTTTTATTTTTCAATTCAATTTTTTGACGTGACAACGTCTTAAATTAGGTTGCGGCTTAGAGTCACTCATGAAAAAGTGTAACGCCCGCTCACGTCTGTTACGATGAGTCACCGAACGAAAGAGAGGCCCGCCGGACTGGCGAATGCCTCGCGTCTCTCTCCCACTCAAACATGATTGGTCCGCCGCGCGCGCAGCACTAGTGAATTGATTAGTGCATTCAATTCCTTGTTCCTATTGTGCAATTTAATAATATTCATATCAATAAATATTCTACTGAGAAAAAGACGTTGTCATGTAAAATCTTTGCCCGTAAAACAAACAAAAAAATATATTTAAAAAAAACCGACTTTACAGGAAACCGTTTTTTATTGTTTTAAATACCCTACTCGATCATCCAGGTACTATTAAATCGCATGTTCTTTGGGTATTTAAAATTTCAATTACTTTAAGTTTTTATTCCAGATGTTTCAGCTTAATAAAATATTTCCCAACGTCGTATTCATCAAAAGACTTTACCATTAAATTAAACAAAGGAATTAAATGGAAATTTGCAACGAAATCAATTACAGGGGCTTGTCGCAATTAATTGTGATTATGTATTCTTTTTGAGATGAAAAAGCTTGTTTGAGTATTGATTCCTTTTTGTAATGGCAGAATGCTGTTGCGTTAACGGCTTTGACAACATCATAGGTTAGGACGGACGAGTGCATAAGCATTGTGTAAACCAGACCACGAAGCAGAATTTAGGGGAAGCTTCAAACTTAAGGTAGGAGATTCAAACGTAACCACTTGGGTGAAACGTATTAGATAATTTATGAGAAACAAAATTAAGAAATCAACGAATTTTTTGGCTTATTAATTATTCATTTTAATATTTTTTGACTTTATCACGAATTAAATTAAATAAATTAAATTGAAAATAGACGCATTTGGGATGTTTAGCTGTATAAGACAGTAATGAATAAATGTAACTAGTCATAAGAATTATATTTTGAAAAGAGCAACCGCCGAGTTTCTTGCTGGCTCTTCTCGGTAGGTACAGCCTTCCGAACCAGCAGTGGAGTTGACGATACAAAAGCACTTGTTCACAAGTTTATTTCAATAAAGAATATTTTGAATTTGAATTTGATAGGCTGAAAATATCTAAACTCAGTTTATTTTAGACAAATATGTACGATCTAGTTGGAACATTAATGACCCCCATTGTGCTTTAGATCTGTATTGTCTTAATTTATGTGATTTATTTCGTAACTACCCGCATTAATTTTTGCGTTCGCTACTCAGCGCGAAAGCCGATTTTGGAATCACCCATGGACATTGTTTTTCTAATACCGTATAAATATTTTAGGGTAGATAGATATATATTTTATATACATATTAAGATGAAAGAATTAAAGAAAAGCGAATGGATTGAGATGAGAGTGTTAAGTTAGATGTATGGTGTAACAAGACAGGATAAAATACGAAATTAGTATATATGGGGAAATTTTAAACTTGCGCCTATTATAGGAAAGGCTAGAAGTGCAAGATTGAGATGGTATGAATATATAATGAGGTAGGAATGAAAATCTTGTGACCAAACGAGTGTTAAATATGAATGTGGATGGATATGTGACTAGAGGGAGGTCGAAAAGAGATGGATTGTGTGAAGACATGCATATAAAAAGAGTAGCGCCAGAGTTGACTAAATAGGAGAGTTAAAGTAAAGTTAGACTTAAAGTGGGATAAGGGCAGAAGAATGATAATTTTCTACATATATAAAAACTCATTTATATCATCGCTCAACTATATATACGAAAACTCATTTACTGCTAAAGCAGTTTGTGGAATGCTCTCCCGCCTGACCTGCGCCAACCTTCATCAATTGCCATTTTTAAACGCCGTGCCAAAGAATTTTACTTGATGCAGTGAGATTTCACGCTAATATTGTGTGTTTGATTTCTTTAGACTATTATTACTATTATTTTTGTATATTTTTTTTATGGAACACTAACCTGTACTATGTTTTTTTTAATGTGATTCCTTCGCTTAAAAGGGTTGTCTGGAAGAGATCACTGCTTTTGATAAGACCGCCCTTTCCACGCTTTACATTATTATTATTATAGATTTAAATTTTCTGTTATTTGTTTTAATGTTTTTATTTATAGTGGTAATTTTGTGCAATAAAGATGTTTATCCATCTATCTATCTATCTATAAAATTTGTAATCAACACAAACCGTCCGTGTGGAAACAAACAAACCTAAAACAAATTTAGCATGGTTCACTGAACAATCCGGTTGCAATCTGAATTGAATATGCGAGCGATTTAACATTTGAATTAATCCGCGAACAAATAATAGCTGTCTGGTGTTAAGTTTTGTTGGCACATTTTAATTGAGGAAACTCATAGGGAACAATTTTTTTAAAACGTCCCAGACACTTAGGTGATTGTTCCATATCTTTAATATTTAAATGAGTTAATCTTTGATGTATGTACTTATTTATTCTCTTTATTTTTAACACCACTTAATTTCTAATACAAAGAAGTAGAAAAAAACAAATACAATACAAATAAAAATCATTAATATTACAAAAATTTATTAGTCCATAGATATACATATGTATAGATTTATGGCCTAATATAACTAACAACATAACTTAAAGTAATTAATAAGGATGTAATAATTAAAAAATTAATTAATTAAAAGGATATAATATATATTTTCGGGATCTCGGAAACGGCTCCAACGATTTTCCTAAAATTCAGCATGTAGGGGGTTTTGGGGGAGAAAAATCGATCTAGGTAGGTTTTTAAAAAAAAAAACGTTTTATCCCTATTTTTGGGTCATTAAAAAATACTTAAATATATATTGAATTGAATTTTTGCCATAAACTGTCAAGTCAGCGTAGCTTATTCGGGGAACGGGTGGTCGCGGGAAATGAAAATACCTAGGATCGAGCCTCACCTACCCCATTATTTTTTTCTTTTTTTTAAGCTTCCTTTTTTAATTTTATTACCGAGCAAGGCTCGGTCAACCTGGTACTCTACCTGCATATCTCTAGAGAATTCTGGAGATATGTGTAACCAACCAAACCGCAAGCAGCGTGGTAGCTCCAATCCTTCTCCAAAAACGGAGAGAAGAGGCCTATTCCCAGCAGTGGGATAGTAACAGGCCGCTACTTACTTACTTTTTAATGTGCTAGAAAATTGTAGATCTACGAAAATACTACAAAAGTCCGCGATAACGTGTCTCTATCTCTTATGGTTAAATCACAATTACTTTTATGTTCAAAACTTCAAATAAATACAATGATTCCCAGCACACAGCCTGTTTATTTATATTTTAAATACTTTACACTCAACCTACAGAAAGTTTTCCAAAAATATATGCTTTGATTTCAGTCAGCTAAATTCTCTTTTTAATAAAAATATTTATAGTCACGTCAAAAACTTTAGTTCCATTTAACTTTTCAAAAATACATTCAACTCTCAGCCAAACAAATATTGAGTGTATTTAGTTTTTATTGGGATATTTTAACCGGTACGAAATAAACTGTTTGACTCAGTATTTCCGAATTCAATTTATAAAACTTTTCAAACATTGACAAAATTTAGGTGCTTCTATGAAGTAGTTTTTTGGGGGTTAGTTAATATTTTTGGGGTAAGTGCTTATCAAATACTAAGCCCTCTAAATGTTAGAAAATAGTTTGCTTGCCGTATTAGCATTTATTTTAGTGACAATGTAATTCACAATCATCATTTCCCTGCCCTTATCCCACTCTAAGTGGGGTCGGCCCAACATCTTATAAACATGTTGTCACACGATTTGGCTACGTATGGCCGCCTGCCTGACGCCAATATACCTTAGTCGTATTTTAAAACACCTCGGTAAGAAAGAGGGTCGTCTATTCAGCCGGATATCACACGGGGTAGTGACAATACAATTTACAATAATCATAATAATATTTTATTATAGTCGGCAATACAAGAAAATATATATTCTAGCGGCCTGCCCCTGCTTCGCACGGGTATAAAATATATATCCCATGTGTAAAAAAAATGATTAAAATCGATCCAGTAGTTTTGATTTATTCATTACTGCCCGTGGCCCGCAAGCGTTAAATTTAGAGAAAAACAATTTCCTTTCCCTATACCAAGAAGATTTCCTGCTATCTTTGGAATATCTAAATTCATATAGTACATTTTTATTTATTTACTTTTACATTTTCCCTATGTATTTTATTTTTACAATTAATTACAGAATGTATTTAAACAAACTCTTGAAAGAGCGACATAGCTGCTAAAGTCGAAGTGTTATAGGGCGAAGCGCGGCGTCCTCACGGCATTTTAAATCTGTAATATCTCCGAAAATGTTCACTTAAACTACATGCTGTAAAGGGCCATATTGATCTATATTAAATCAACTATTTATTTAAGGTACTCAATTGGATAAGGATTAATGCTGTATTGAATAAAAATTGCTTCAAAAATATGGCATTATTTTTCGTAAAAAGTAAATGACAAAAAATGCTATTGTGGGTTATTCATAAGAGATAGACATATACCATCGCAGACTTTTCTGTAGACCTTTTCAATGTGTACAAATACTTAGTACATTATTTTGATAAATCTCGTAGGGTTTAGCCTGCGTTTGCAATGTAAGCGGAAAAAATGTAATTATTTACAGAAACCTCAAAAATTACAGTATTTCTTTACTCCGTATTGAATGTTATTATACGTACAAACCTTCCTCTGAAATCACTCTATCTATTAAAAAAAACCGCATCAAAATCTGTTGCGTAGTTTTAAAGTTTTATGCGTACATAGGGAAATATGGACTTTGTTTTATAATATGTAGTGATGAATAGCACCGCCCACAATCACTACCACAACTAGAAATAAAGTGATGCAACATTAGAAAATATATTCTACGATATCGCAAAGCAATTCCGAATATAATTTTATAAAAATAAATTTCTTAACATCAGCTACATCCGCAAGTTTGCAAAAAAATTAAGTTAACTAACCCAAATATTAAATTGACTATTATATTAACCAACCCAATTAAATAATATATTAGTTATTATATTTATCATATGCCAACGCGTTCCAAAGTTATTTCAGATGACATTTGACATATTCATTAATCAAAATGGCGCAGTTGCCGCCATTTTGCCGGCTACAGACAAATAGCATTTAGATGACGCGAACGTGATATTATTAAATATGCAAATATCAAGTGTGATCAATAAACGTTGAATTTATACTCTTATCTTCATTATTACTACATAGTATAAAACAAAGTCGCATTCTCTGTCTGTCCCTATGTCCCTATATCCCTATGTATGCTTAAATCTTTAAACTACGCAACAGATTTTGATGAGGTTTTTTTAATAGATAGAGTGATTCAAGAGGAAGGTTTATATGTATAATAACATTCAATACCAAGTAGAGAAATACTGTTATAATAATATTGAAGTTTCTAATGTGATGTCGTAAATAATTACATTTTTTTCCGCTTACATTGCAAACGCAGGCTGAACCCTACGAGATTTATCAAAATAATGTACTAAGTATTTGTACACCTTGAAAAGTTCTAGTATTTGTACACCGTGAAAAGGTCTAAAGAAAACTCTGCGATGGTATATATCTATTCCTTATGGATAACCCACAATAATATTTTTTGTCATTTACTTTTTACGAAAAATAATACCTTATTTTCGAAGCAATTTTTATACAATACAGCATTAATCCTTATCCAATTAAGTACCTTGATTGTTGATTTAATATAGATCAATATGGCCGTTTACAGCATGCAATTTAAATGAACATTTTCGAACATATTACAGATTGTAAAAGCTGCGAGGAGGCCGCGCTTCGCCCTAAAGCACTGAATTTAGCAGCGATCAGACGCTTTTCACATGGCCAACTATATGTCGCTCTTTCAAGAGTAACCTCTAAAGAAAACATGTTTGTATTGTCTAATGACAAGAAAGCTGTGAATGTTGTGAATGACATTCTGTAATTGATTGTAAAATAAAATAAATAGGGAAAAATGTAAAAAGTAAATAGGTAAAAATGTAGTATATGAATTTAGATATTCCAAAGATAGCAGGAAATCTTCATGGCATAGGGAAAGGAGATTTGTTTTACTCCAAATTTAACGCGTGCGGGCCACGGGTAGTAATGAGTGAATCAAAACTACTGGATCGATTTTAATCATTTTTTTCACTGTGTGACATGGGCTATATATTTTATACCCGTGCGAAGCCGGAGCGGGCCGCTAGTATATAAATAATTTATACAAAATATTCGCTCCAAACTCATTCATACGGAATACAAACACAACTTTGTGTTTACAACTTTTGGTTCGAAAAACATAAAAAATAATGCCGACTTTTTAAAAGGCTAATAAGCGAGGCAACTTTAGACCCTCTCGGAGTTCGCAGTAGCCCGCTGTTCAAAATTTATGGCCTCGTCGGATTTTTTAATAAAACCCGACAAATGTACGGAATTTCGGGCGAATCGATTCCCACTGCCCTTTATTAATCTCCCACGCTCGCCGGCTTACGGGCGAATGAATATTTTTAAGTAATAGCCGTTTGAAGAAAAACAATATCTTACAAGGGAACTATGATATATATCGCTGTTTCTCAAATAGTACTCTGGATTCGAATCGAAAATCATTATTTTCACACAGAAAAGAAGTGTCAAAGGTTGGCAGTAAAAACACTGCGAATGTTACATCATCCTCCTGCCCTTATCCCACTTAAGTGGGGTCGGAACATGTTAGAAACATGTCACACTATTTGGCTTCATATTTCACGAACGGCGGCTTGTCTGACGTCAACTTACTTTAATCGTATTTTACGACAGCTCGGTAAGAAAGAAGGTGGTCTAGTTTACTCAGCCGAATACCACACGGTGGGTCAACTTACCTCAGTCGCCTTTTACAACACTTCGGTAAGAAATAAGTGGTGGTACTATTCTGTTCAGTCGGATACCACACGGCGTACCTATTATAATATAATTAATACCTTGTTTAGTTATACACGCCGAGTGGTATCCGGCTGAATAGAATAGTACCACCCTCATTTTTTAACGAGGTGTCGTAAAAGGCGACTAAGATAAGTTGACCCACCGTGTGGTATCCGGCTAAATGAAATAGACCACTCTCTTTCTTACCGAGAAGACGTAAAATACGACTAAAGTAAGTCGTAAAATACGTAGCCAAATCATGTGACAACATGTTTGTAACATGTTGTGCCGACCCCACTTAGAGTGGGATAAGGGCAGGAGGATGATGACCTTGTTTAGTTATACAATACAGCAGTATCCAAAAATGAATCCAAATATCTTTCCTCACCTATGACCAAGGAGAAAAAACGCAATCAACCTACCCCCGCTAACCGCAAAATTAATAATACAACGACATAGACAATTACGTCGAGTCACCGATTTCTACCGCACACACAATTTGGGAGCGCCATTTCCACCCACATTGTTCATCGGTGTAAATCGGTGTTTGCTAATTACATCGCAAAGCGTTCAAACTGTGTTCCCGTGTGTGCCTGCGTCCAGAACATCTCCCAACATATATACATGTACACATTTCCCGTTTCTTCCCTTTAAATTTACTTACTAACAATCGCCAGCGTCTCCGCCCGCGTGAAAAGATTAAAACCGTGATATAGTATTTTGATAACTATAAAAATGGTTAAAGTGGATTAACCTTAAAAGCTAGACATATGCTGTCGTGGTCTTTTATTTAGAACTATTAAAGGGGAACAATTTTGTAATACATGATTTTTGAATAACTATCACCGTTTATTCAGCGCATGCTAGGAAAGCTTTAAATTTTGCCGTTTTCGTAACATTTTTTTTACTGCCCATCTCCTATTCATCTGAACGTGTATGAGCTTTATTTATTTATTTTTAGAAAAGATATATATAGAATATTTAGAAAAGAGAAAAGAAAGTAAAACACATGTATAAAGGCAGATTTATCCATAATTTATAGAATTAGGCGTTACTTTGCGGAGATCCATAATACAAAAGTAATAATAAAATTATTTTGCTATAATCCGCGATGAAGTAAAATAGAAAATATATATAATGCTAAATGTAAGTGGACAATCGGTTATCATACCTGATACATGCATCATCGAACCGAATCACCGAAGCATCATCAGGGGATAGACTCCACGACAAAATCGCAAAGGCTTCGCGATTTTGGTCGTGGAGTCTATCTCCTGAAGATGCTTCGGTTGCGGGGCGAAACGATTGTTGAGTTTGTGATAGTGAACGTATGTAGTGCTTGTGTATTGTGGTGGCGGTGGTGGGGGTCTGTGCATGTGTTTTTACGAATCCTGCATGTATCAGGTATGATAACCGATTGTCCACTTACATTTAGCATTATATATATTTCTATTTTACTTCTTCGCGGATTATAGCAAATAATTTTATTATTACTTTTGCAGATTTATCCCTAAAAGGGATCTCGTCCAATCAACCTTTGAGTAACAGAAGGAAAATGACAAGAATTAAAGAAGAAATAGAATACGGGTAATATAGAGAAAAAGAAAAAGTTTATATCAATTTAAATATTTCATCCATTAAATTATTTTGGTAAAATAAATAGATGAAAAGATGCTACTAATATATGAATATTAAGATAAATATTTTCTAGTCTGTAACTTAAATAGCGAAAGGGAAAGAGATTTGTGGATTGATACTGGTAAATCATTCCACAGCTTAACACCTTAGCTTTAATTAGTGTTTATTATTTGAAATGGTATGCTCAAATTTCGGACCCTGAAAATCATTGTGAAGTAAATTTTTTTACCAAGCTCCATGAGCAATTGAAGGAATTAATAATAATGAATTGAAGCCGTGTGGTAGCCGGCTGAATAGAATAGACCGTAAAATAGTACCACCCTCATTTCTTACCGAAGTGTCGTAAAAGGCGACTAAGGTAAATTGACGCGCCGTGTGGTATCCGGCTGAGCAGAATAGTACCACCCTCATTTCTTACCGAGGTGTCGTAAAAGGCGAATAAGGTAAGTTGGCCCATCGTGTGGTATCCGGTTTAGTAGAATAGTACCACCCTCATTTCTTACCGAGGTGTCGTAAAAGGCGACGTAGGTAAATCGACCCGCCGTGTGGTATCCGGCTGAGTAGAATAGACCACCCTCTTTCTTACCGAGGTGTCGTAAAAGGCGACTAAGTTAAGTTGACCCACCGTGTGGTATCCGGTTTAGTAGAATAGACCACCCTCTTTCTTACCGAGGTGTCGTAAAATGCGACTAAGGTAAGTTGGCCCATCGTGTGGTATCCGGTTTAGTAGAATAGATCACCCTCTTTCTTACCGAGGTGTCTTAAAACACGACAGAGGTAAGTTGACGTCAGGCAGGCGGCTGATCGTAAAAACGCAGCCAAATCATGTGACAGCATGTTTATAACATGTTGTGCCGACCCCGCTTAAGAGTGGGATAAAGGCAGGCAGATGATGCTCAGATTTCGAATAGTGGACCTGATAATCGTTGTTAAGTAGTTTTTTTTAACAGAATTTAATAAACAAGAAATCGATGAAGAAAATTATATGAATGAATGAATAATATTGGATAGAGAATGCGATGAAGACACCATAAAGTGTCCAGAAACACAACTCACCTACACTAATGATACAAATCGATTTAAAATAGCTGACATTAGAGCCCGGCCCTACCCTCTCGAGTCCACTGAGCCCCACTTCGTTACAGAATAAATTGGCCTGTCTCCAAACTCCTCCCGTATTTCTGTCCCGAATAACAATTTTTGTTGCCACCAGCCAAGTGGAATAGAAATCCAAACGGCGCGGATTTATTTGTGATTGTGGTATTATGGAAGATGTGCTGACTTTGGAACGGTTATTTTGGTCTTGGCTTATATAGTTGAATTAACTAGTTTTGAGTTAACTTATTGTGGATCGAACTTATTTTGAATCAATTTTTTTTATAAAGTATATTTTGGGAGACTCAAAAATGGTTATGAAAGACAACTTGAATAATAAATAAGTATTTGGGTGATCGAGCATTGTCGGTAATTTTTAAAATGATAAAAATTAGATTAAATTAAAAAGTAAAATAAAATAAAAAATTGATAAGAATTTTTTTTTAAATAATAGGGCAGGTGGAGCTCGATCCTAGGTATTTTCACCTCTCTAGACCGCCCGTGCCCCAAATGAACTACCATGACTTTACCTTTGACAGCGAATAATTGTGGTTGTATTCAACGTCAATTTCAAAAAACTAAATAAAACTTATCTAGATCGATATTTCTCCCCCAAAAACCCACTACATTTCCAGGAAAATCCGCAATATCTAGCAGAAGCAAAAAATTCTATAAATTATGAAACACTCAGTTTCTTATACCCAATATTTTTCATGCCACAGTTATAATGTATCAAACATTCCACTAAGTAACCGACGTTTGTATAATTTGAGTTATATATCATAAAGTTATCGAGAAATATCTCAACATCTTCGCTGAAAAGATCTGTGGTGATTAAAGCATCCGTTATAACATTAGGAAAATCATCAAATTAATTTGAATCACTGCTCAGAAAAAGAATGCAAACTTTATCATATTCTTAAAACTATATGTAACAGACACTATAGATAAGATAGTGAAAAATCAAACAATAGTCATCACTTATTAGTTCAAAATAGCAGTTAAAAAAATACTTATTCATAAAGCTTATTATACTGTTGAAGACTATGGTAATGATAAGAAAGCTTGGATTGACATTGTGAACAGCTACACACTATATTATATTGTAAATTTTAATTTGTGAACACTTACAAATACATTATTGAAATATTTATTATTGATATGAGTGATAATTAATGCCCGAAAACACTGATATTTTTTTTTTTTTTATAAAACCTCGCTAGATCGATTTTTCACCCTCAAAACCTGCATCCTGAATTTCAGTAAAATCGTTGGAGCCGTTCCCGGGATTCCTAAAATATATATACATACAAGAAAACTCATTTAAATGTTAATGATAAATGAATGTTTACATTATTTACTAACGAATGAAGACGACATTGCTCTTAACGCTAGAGATGTTTCAGTCAATCCTATATTTATATCCACTATGAGGGTAAAAAATGAAATGTCCAAAAATATATAACCGTTACAAGGGACGTAAGCTGGGGCCGAGATTTGTTGAGGGATTATGTATTACAAAGGCGTGAACAGAATTCGGAGATGGGAGTTAATATACCAATATTGCTGACATAGATATAATTTACACAATGAACGTCTAAAGTAGGGGCATAAGGGGTGTAGGGGGGTTACTGGGGGGGGGGCTGATGACTAACCCACTACTGGGACCTCTTTTCTTCTATTGAAGCTTATTGTAAAATCCACGTTTCAAAGCACCGCGCCACTGCAATTCATATTGGAATTTTACATTCCAGCAATTCTCAAGAAATAAGTCGTTTTGAGATACGTGGAAACTAATCCCCGAGTAAAAGGTATGAGAACGGTTTTTGCTTCCTACACTTAGCATTCAAATTCAAATTTGCGGCGGTACCCATAAGGGATTTATCCTGTATAAAAAAAGGGTGGGGCAGTAGCTATAAATTACATAGATTAACAAACGCGAATTATAGAAAAATAATTCAATCATAACTTTTGTTTCTCTCAAATGACGGTTGAGTTTATTTTTATTTGGAACACAATAATTTCAGGTGAAACTGGTAAGTTGATATTTCGTGGCGGCTACACTCTAATTAAGAAGATCAAGACGCGCACTTGAGAAATGATCAAAGTCTCTGAAGTGAAGCTCGAGGGGCTCGAGTGAGGATATTATATATCTGATAACTTTACACTTAAATTGACTCATTAAAATCGTGTCGAACTTCAAAGAGTTGATTTTGAACATAAATGGACCAGAGATATGATTTTATTTATGCTTATAGGAGTTTACCTTTAGTAATTTATTACATAAGTATTTTTTTGCTTGTCCTTTTTTTAAATAAAATAGGAAAACTCAATAAAAACGACGGAGCAATAGAAGGCTGTAGAAGTAATCATAATATTATTTGACTCATCGATCCTCCTGCCCTTATCCCCCTCTAAGTGGGGTCGGCACCATTTACGACACCTTGGGAAGAAATGAGGTTGATAGATTCTTCTCGGCCGGATACCAAACGGCAAAATTATTTAACTTTAATCTCAAATTAAAGAAACTATATGTAATACATTACGAAGAATGCACTATCTGGTCTGATACATGCAGAATTCGTAAACTCATGCACTAACCACCGTAATAGTACAACAATACACAATCACTACCACAATCTCAACAATTGTTTCGCCCTGTAACCGAAGCATCATCTGGAGATAAACTCCAAGACAAAGTTTCTTAAAAGTTGTGTTGTTTTGTTGTGGAGTGAAAAAATGTTTTTATTAAATCGTATGTAATGCTTATAATACGTTGGTAAGTGAAATATAAATGCATTCCACTCAATAAATTTAATACTAAACATGGAGTCACATTTGACTGTGTTTAATTTAACTTATTTATTTTCTTTTATTTTAATTTAAAAACAGACATCTTAGTCCATATATAATGTTGGTAATACTTACTTACCAATATTATTACTTTATTTTATTATGTTATTATACTTTCTTAATGTTAGTGACCATTCTTAACAGTATTTTCTTGGACCTATCATATTTCTCATGTTCATTAATAAACTCTGCAATCAATCTATTAAAAACAAATGCTATATTATAACATATAAATACACAGTTTAAAAAACAATGATAAAAAATAAAAACATTCCTAACAGTTGATATAAATAGGTTAAAAAATAATAATAGTGAAATTGATAAAAGTTTTTCATATCGCATGTTCATAAAAGTTTCATCTCACATTCCGAAATCGACTTGCAGCTCGCAACTCACTATATATTATAGGGGAATTCCCGCCACGTGTTACAGTAACTTCTCCCCAATACATTTCACATCGCGATAGAAAATGGAGGGACTTATGCGACTTCGGAATAGAATTTACTGGATATGGCAATCTTTTTCATATTCAATAATAATTGTAGATGGTATTGTTAATTCGGAAATATAAATAAAGGTATAACATACACAAGTTATGAAAGAAATAATTTTTATATTTATAAAACATCTCTTTAAAAACGAAAAGCTGGCAGAAAATTTATTCATCATCTTCTGCCCTTATCCCACTTTAATTTCCACCATCAATTACTATCCTGCCCTTATCCAATTCTCAGTGATTGGGCTATGTATTTTACAATCAGCCGCCTGCCTGACGTCAACTTACCTTACGTTTTATTTTACGACACCTTGGTAAAAAAGAGGGTGGTTTATTCTACTAAACCGGATACCACACGGTGGGTCAATTTACCTTAGTCGCCTTTTACGACACTTCAGTAAGAAAGAGGGTGGTCTATTCTACTAAACCGGATACCACACGGTGGGTCAATTTACCTTAGTCGCCTTTTACGACACCTCGGTAAGAAAGAGGGTGGTCTATTTTACTCAACCGGATACCACACGGTGGGTCAACATATCTTATTCGCCTTTTACGACACCTCGGTATGAAAGAGGGTGGTCTATTTTACTCAGCCTGATACCATACGGCGGGCTGACTTACCTTAGTCGCCTTTTACGATACCTCGGTAAGAAATGAGGTTGGTCAATTCTACTAAACCGGAAACCACACGGCGGGTCGACTTACCTTAGTCACCTTTAATGACAACTCGGTAAGAAATGAGGGTGGTACTATTCTATTCAGCCGGATACCACACGGCGTATGGCAATCTTTTTCTTATTCAACAATAATTGTAGTTGGTATTGTTAATTCAGAAATATAAATAAAGGTATAACATACAGAAGCTATTAAAGAAATAATTTTAAATTATTATAAAACATCTCTTTCAAAACCAAAAAGTGACAGAAAATTTATTCCTGTATTAAAATAAGAAGAAAGAAACCTGTAAACATTTGTGAGTGCTTTACTAGAAATGGATGTCAAATGTTTTGTACAACGCTAATTGATGTCCAAAATAAAAAATTATAATGGAAAGACAAAGGAAAAATTAAACTAAATGATTTATTTTGACTACAGAATGGTAAATTCTAAGGTTATTTATGAATTTTTTAACGTCCTAAACATGTTATAATACGAAGACATATTACCGCTCTGTGGAATTCGGCTGAGTAGAATAGACCGCCTTCGTTTCTTACTGAGGTGTTATAAAAGGCGACTGAAGTAAATTGACGTCAGGCAGGTTGCCGGTCGTGAAATAACCAGCCAAAACATAACATGTTTGTAATGTTGTACCGACCCCACTTAAAGTGGGAGCAGGGGAATCATTATTATTAAGATTCATTATTGCACAACAAAAACCTACAGATAAACTTATAATTACAAGACAATGAGGCGGTCTTATCGCTTAACAACGATTTCTACCAGAAAACCTCGATGAAAGTAATTGTAAAAATAGTCGGGTAATAGTAATCATGATGATTACTTAGTTATTAAAATTAGAAGTTTTCATTAATTCCTAGTTATGACTTGCACAACAAAAAAATGCGATGACGCTTGATAAAGTAAAAAAATATGTTTCTAAGTTATCAGGTTGATTTATTCAGGTAGATCAATCGTCAGCCGGTAACACGGCCCGCATTTGAAAGATAAAAGAAAACAAACCGACACAATTATGGTCTCAATCCAGTTATATCCAGCTGAATCCAGATCAAAGTCGAAGAAACCGCTTCAATTTCCTCCGAGATGCGGAATATTGAAGCAAAATTTACTCAAATATCTATTGTGGCATTGTTTCTAGACAAACATGAACACATTTAGTTATATGTAAGTAAGTATATATAGATACGTGTTGTTCTTTAGAATCATCATACAAATAAATAATTGCGTTATACATTTTCTTGATATTGTCACAGACAGAGCCAGTCTTAGTTCTTTCTTTTTTCGGTCGTCATATTTCTCGTGTGTATAGTATTTTTTAAATGTATGTTAAATATTTTTGGAGCATTTCTTTCTATTTGTACTCGCAATTTCTTTTAGTTTAAATTTTGGTGTGAAAGTACTCTCAATTTAGTACCATTTTTTTATAGTTTGCGAAGGAAAAATGTAAATTTTTTCTACCTTGGATGTTAGTCCGGTATGTAAACTTCAATTTAATTAAATTTCATCAATATTAGTGAAATTGGGCAGACTTTTGCATTTATATTTGCCTGGATTTTAAGATTTTCAGGAGTATGCAAGTTCTAAGCTAAGCTGTAGAAAATATGGCTGAATTTAGCTAGTATGATAATAAAATTATCCTTCTCTACAAAAAGGTGGTCGTAAGTGGGGATTGCAGCCTTGAATACATAACATCTTATTATGCAGAATTTTATTTTCTAAAACTAAAAGAGTTGAATGAAATTCCTTATGAATCAAGAAATAAGTTAAATTTAACTTTTAATAATAAAAATTCATCACTTCTATTACAACATACGGCCCCTGCAACGCATCATCTTCAGTATTCTCTTCAAACCCAAACTTTTACATAATTTCTTTTAAAACATCATGTCTATTCTTAGGTATACAACTAATAGTCGGCTATTATACGAGGTTTTTTAATAAAGTTCAAAATACAATAGCGTTGTATAAAATGATTAGTATAGGACCCAAATTGTCTCTAGTAGTACACCTTTGTAAATTATTTTAAAAAATCCGTTGTTTTTTTGAGTAACCTTTGGAATGGCGATTCCGAACTAGGAAACCCAGCGTTAGTAAACCTCCTACCTCAAAAAAGTCCCAAGGTAAGCGGTAATGAAGTTAACTTGATGATATCTAAACTATTGTGGGTAGTATTCATAGTTAATGTATAGAAACCCGGATGCCTCGGATGGGTTCGAAACTAGTCGGGCTAACCCAATAGAATGACACGTGAGTATAGCCGATTTCTATACATTAACTATGATGATAACTAGTCTAACATAGGTCCTTCTGAAATGGTCCTTGGTAATTAGTTTATTGGTTTTACATAAAACACAAAATTGTAATAAAATATAAATAGTTATAAGATAAAATTGTTAATGTACGAGGCAAAATGTAAAATAGTTAAGTTTATGAATGTAGAAAAAGCTTATTGTAAACATATTAATTGTAAACTAGAAAAAAAATCAATGTCTCTGACCTTTTATATCAGAGGCATAAAAAAAATCAAACGTCCTTCGGTTGAAGAAGGCGAAAACTGTTTATACTGTTACTGTTATATATTTAAACTGTTCCGCTATTTACATCTAACGCCACTTAATATAAAGTTTTCGCTGGATTCCTTACAAATATAAAATTTGCAAATCCCATCCAATACACCTCCATATAGCTGATCGCACGTGCAATTTTTCCGGATTGGGCCCACCGATACCGCCTCGAGCCGGATCGAAGTGGATCATACCGGCTATTATACGGCAGTTGAGTAAAGCGACATCTTTAGATATGCGAAATATTGTAAATAGCTATGGTAAATAGAAAACCTGTACTAAAACTGGAACCGTTTAAGCTTTGGGTGTACAGACGTATAAAAGTAACGGCCTGTGACTATTCCATTGCTGGGCAGTAGGTTGGCTTCTCTCTCCGTTTCAGTTACTATCCCACTGCTGGACATAGACCTCCTCTCTCCGTTTTTAGAGAGAAGGATTGGAGCTAAGACCTTCCACGCTGCTCCAATGCGGATTGGTATGTTACAGAAATCCCTAGAATGCTCTAGAAATATGCAGATTTCTTCAAGAGCTTTCCCTTCACTGAATAATATGAGATAACTTATAATTATCAATTAGACCTATAAGTTTTTGACATGGAAACTCATTGGTACCTGCTCCAGGCTTAAAACCGTGACCGCTCGAAAGAGTCGCACGGTCTCACCGCTAGGCTATCATAGCTTTTACAGACGTATACTTAATATTTTATGGACAGACCAGATCGATCCAAGACTAACACCGCGCTGCAGAAATTGGGAAAGCTTCAAGAGATACTTACCAGCAGCATAGTTTGCTAAAATCCATATTATACGTGTTTATCAGGTTTGTAATATTTTCTAAATAGCCAGATCAATATTTATCGAATTAAATACAGTTAAATCTCATATACGTTTAGGATAATAAAATCAGTTTCTCTTCGGGCACATAAAAGATCACGTAATACAGAATTGAAGTGAATTTAGACTTGATGCTAACGCAGTTTAATTAGTAAAGAGTGTTTTAAATTTGATGATAACGGTCCAGATGTAGCTCAGTTAGGAACCCTAACAAGCCATCCACACCTTTATGCTATGAGTTGTTTAATGTGCCTGAAGCAGCCAACTCGAAACGGCTCTCACCACTCCAGGCTTAAAAGGCGGTGTGGAACAGGTGCGCCCCTGGGTATAAAACCAGCCTAATACAGGTAAAAGTGTTTTTTCACGTTACAAAATAATATAATGTAGTCCCTTTCGAGGATGAGGTACTCAGTGATTTTTCTCGTAAAGAACACCTGCGCGCTCGTTACCCGGCGCGGATGTTATTCCGCTTGTTAGGGTCCCTTTCGCGCGGTATTATAATAAAAATGAAACATTTCGTTTGATATAACATACGGACGTGGGAGAAAACATCTCAAGGCCTTCAAATGGAACGGTAAAAGTATTTTCATGTTTACCATTAGGATAACCTTGGAATTTGCATCGATTACTGTTAGCTATAGCGGTAGCCTAGCAATCTGCATTAAACAGCGTGGTAAGTGCTCTTGGTCGAGGAGTCTATCTCCTGATGATGCTTCGGTTGCGGGGCGAAACGATACCTGATACATATCATACCTGATACATGCAAAGGGCTTAAGCTGAACATATGGGAACAACTTGAGGTTATAAAACTTAACAATGGCACCCTCATTAACGATCAAATAATGTTTCTAGTTCAAGCTTGTTACACTTGTTCGCAAGAAAAATAAAATAAATGGTGGGGTTGAACCAATTAGTATATAACTAAGCTTATTTGGGTATTGCTTCGCTTTGCGATTTTGGTCGTGGAGTCTATCTCCTGATGATGCTTCGGTTGCGGGGCGAAACGATTGTTGAGTTTGTGATAGTGAACGTATGTAGTGCTTGTGTATTGTGGTGGTGGTGGAGGTTTGTGCATGTGTTTTTACGAATCCTGCATGTATCAGGTATGATAACCGATTGTCCACTCTACATTTAGCACTATATATATTTTCTATTTTACTTCATCGCGGATTATAGCAAAATAATTTTATTATTACTTTTGTTTTATGGATTTCCGCAAAGTAACGCCTATATCTATAAATTAGCGTGGTAGGTTATATTCCTAAAGCTTTCTCATTGAGAATACAGAAATTCCTCGCTAAACAGTGTAACGTTTTGAGACTTTTTAGTTAGTTAAGTAGAAATAAATACACAGAAATCACAGGTATATTTCCTAAAAAATCTTTAATATTTAAGTGTCTCGGAAAAGAATCTTAGAAACGGCTCTAATGATTTTCCTGAAATACACCATTTAGGGGGTTCTAGACGAACAAAATCGATCTAGCTAGGTTTTATTTAAAAAAAACTTCGTTTTATCCCTGTTTTTGGCACAAATAATACTAAAGTACTAACATTTGTATATAAAACACTGTGATGATGATGTTATTTTAATGGAGGTTATTTTAACTAAATGATAGTAACGCAAACGAACCGCTGTGTGGTATCCGGCTGAGTAGAATAGACCAACCTCATTTCTTATCGAAGTGTCGTAAAATACGACAGAGGTAAATTGACGTCAGGCAGGCGGCTGGTCCTAAAAACGCAGCCAAATCATGTGACAGCATGTTTATAACATGTTGTGCCGACCCCACTTAGAGTGGGATATGGGCAGAAAGATGATGATAGTAACGCAAACGAAGTAGCAAGAAAAACTAGTTAAAAATAAAATGTTTTATCGAAATATTTTATTTTTAGTAAAATCAACTCAACGCGATGAAAACGTGGCCGGAAAAAGCGTTACGTCACTCGCAAAAAAGGACGCAGCTTCCGACAAAGTGAATTCTGGTGAATAATTTTGCCTCGCGAAAAATAAATACGAAAATATTTTCAGTAGTCGGAAAGGCACTTTAAGAAAACATATCAATGACTCTTGATCGATCGAATCTTGTGAAATAAATTTACTTTGTGAATGGTATTTTTATATTAATATTTAAGCAAGTAATCTATGTTATTATCACATTCTGATACTTGAAAATCTTTCCTGAGGGACTGATTTTCAGTGATGATAAATGGACCGTTTCTCCCAGATCTAAGCTTGTGCGATGATAATCTGTAGCAAAGAAAGAAAGAACGTTTATTTCACCTTCCGCGATACACAATTATTAATTAAAACTAAACTTTAACACTTAACACAATAGAACAAAAATATACCAATAACATAAAACAATATCATATAAATATACTGCATACCACGAGAAGAAGAAAATGGCTCAGCTCAGTATAAATTGAGCGACAAAATTCTATCGCACTTCTTCTTTTTGAGCAGTTTAGCAGAACATGTGTTAGACATGAGTTTCGTCTAGTTAATTTTAAGACCCACTTGTTCAAAAGAGTATACTCTGCTGAGGTCGTCAAGCATTTCTTGCACCATTGGAAAGCTGCATTTTACATTTTCAAAATCAAAATTACCAGCCAAAATTGCCAGCTGAAATTAGACTGAAAGCTTATTTGATTTTTCTTAAAATCATATACCTATAATTTAAATACTTATTTTTGAAAAGAGTGGCAGTCGAATTTCTTGCCGGTTCTTCTCGGTAAGAGCTCCTTTCCAAAGCAGTGGAAGGTCTATTTTATTTTGTCAATTCCTAAAGTGCTTGGGCCATCTTGAATAAAGAAAATTTTGACCTTGACAACTGTGCAATCACCTGAAAATAAGGTTTCAAAAGTAATAACTCTTTAAAAAAGATTTTATGCAATAATAAAGATAAATTACAAAGCGCGAAAAAGTATGGTGTTTATAAAATAAAATATCCTGAATGCAATGATACATATGTGGGTCAGACTGGTCGTAATTTTGAAACCCGTTTTAAAGAAAATATGGCCGCTTTCAGGAATAATAAACCACAAAATTCACATTTCACCAAATATTTGATAGAAAGCGGCCATAAAGTAAAATGACCATAGTTTCGAAGTTTTGCGCACGTGTATTAAAGGGCTTAAACTGAACATCTGGGAACAACTTGAGATTATAAAACATAACAATGGCACCCTCATTAACGATCAAATAAAAGTTTCTAGTTCAAGCTTGTTACACTTGTTGGCAGGGAAAATAGAATAAATGGTGGGGTTGAACCGATTAGTATATAACTAAGCTTATTTGGGTATTGCTTCGCTTTACAATTTTGGTTGTGGTGTCCTGATGATGCTTCGGTTGCCGGGCGAAACTATAATATTTTATAGTGAAAATTTATTTATTCTTACTTTTGAACTATGCAATCATTTGTAACGAATCTTAAAATTCAGCTTTTGGATTCCTGATAAAGTAACGTTACGTCCGTGAAATTAGTAAGCTGAAACCAATTTGAACAATTTCCGATATCCCTTCATCATCTCTAATGAGTCACTGCTATCGGGTAGCATCCGCTTCCTGTAATGAGGTACAAATTTGTTGATGAAACTCAAACTATAATTATATTTAAACTAGTGCCACCCGCGACTTCGTTTATCCAATATATATCTATACTAATATATAAAGCTGAAGAGTTTGTTTGTTTGTTTGTTTGTTTGAACGCGCTAATCACAGAAACTACTAGACAGATTTGAAAAATGCTTTCAGTGTAAGATAGTCCATTTATTGAGGAAGACTACAGACTATATAATATCACGCTAAGATGAATAGGAGAGGAGCGGCAATAAAAAATATTACGCCAACGGCAAAATTAAAAGCTTTCGTTGCGTGCGCTGAGTAAACGGTGATAGTTATTCAAAAATCATGTATTACAAAATTGTTCCCCTCTAAAAGTTCTAAATAAAAGTCCGCAATAGCATATGTCTTTTAAGGTTAACCCACTTTAACCATTTTTATGGTTGTCAAAAGACTATATTACGGTTTTAATCTTTTCACGCGGGCGGAGCCGCCAGTATTGCTAGACACATGTAAAACTAGTAAACCTAAGTAGCATGAATTAAAGACTTTATGCATAAGTCTTTGTCTTTCTTTCTATTACGCTTTCACTGCTCATTCGCTGGACGAATATTGATAAAATTAAGCATCATTAAAGCTCACACAATATGCCGTGTGGTATTCGGCTGAATAGTATAGTACCACCCTCATTTCTTACCGAGGTATCCTAAAAGGCGACTAAGGTAAGGCGACTCGCTGTGGTGTATCCGGCTAAATAGAATAATTCACCCTCATTTCTTACCGAGGTGTTATAAAAGGTGACTAAGGTAAGTTGACCCACCGTGTGGTATCCGATTAAGTAGAATAGACCACCCTCTTTCTTGCCGAGGTGTCGTAAAATACGTCTAAGATAAGTTGATGTCAGGCAAATCATGTGACAACAAGTTTATAACGTGTTGTGCCGACTCCACTTAGAGTGGGATAAGGGCACGAAGATGATGATAAAGCTCACACAATGGGGTTATATATAGCATACAAAACCCCCTTTTTATTCCTGGAAATAGGAAAAATACATTTTACGAAAAGTACTCCAGCAGTGTATAAGAAACAGAATAACAGACTGTTGAATTTACTATATCACTACATAACCGCTCCTACCCACAAACAACACGGCCATAAAACAATTTGCACAACAAACAACCAAAATTCCTTAGCAAACAACAATTACTCGCACAACAATCTCCAAAGAACCTTTAATTAAACTAAACGTAGGAAAATATACGGGGGCTCGCGAGTCGCGTGCACGAAGTTTGCTAGTTCCTTAGTAATATAATTAAGATCATCCCCCCTACCCCCCACCCGGTTCTCTGGCAAACTAGTGTTAACTTGAGTACGTCAACAATTTGATTAACGAATTTTCTTGGAAATTAGGTCTATTCATGTTGTAATATGTTTTCTGAACAGTACGTGATGCTTAAGTAAGATTTTCCATTGTTGAAGGCCAAAAAATGGACACGTTCTGATATTAGTTTGTCTATAATAGTGAAAGTAATTCAAATTCAAATTCAAAATATTCTTTATTCAAATAAACTTGTAAACAAGTGCTTTTGAATCGTCAACTCTACTGCTGGTTCGGAAAGCAGTTCCTACCGAGAAGAGCCAGCAAGAACGGCGGTTGCTCTTTTAAAAATATAATTCTTAATACTATTTACATTATGTCGTTACTGTCTTGTACAGGCTCAAAGAGAGCTATATCCACACATTCTTATCTTCTAAATAATCCTCAAGAGTATAGTAGGCTTTCTGTATCAGCCTCTTTTTAACAGTGTTTTTAAACTGCTGTAATGGTAAAGCTGAAATTGATTGCGGAATTTTATTATAGAATCTTATACCAAAATCCACAAACGAATTACGTACTTTTGCAAGGCGCAAAGCAGGAGCCGCAAGCTTATGTCGGTTCCTGCTTTGTCTATTGTATACATCACCTATCGTTTTATAATTCTAATGGTCTGTTACTATCCCAGTGCTGGGCATAAATTCTCTTCGTTTTAAGTGAAGATTTGGGCTAAGACCTATCGCTGCTTCAATGTAGATTGATGGAAATAAAGATAAATGAATTAACCAAACAAATTAATAAAGCTACTGATTTGAAATGTTGCTCTTACCAACTGTCGATCTTTAAAATATTTTTAATTCATATATAGATAATGCATTTGACTGACCCATTGCCGCAGTGGGTAGTGACCCTGCCTTTAACTCCGCGGGTCGTGGTTTTGATTCCCGCCTAGGACCAACATTTTGTATAAATGAATTTGTTGGTCTTCGGGTCTGGGTGTATATTTGTATTTAAGTATGTATTTAAAAAATATATAAGTATATATTCACCAGTTGTCTGTCCATAACACAAGTAAGTTACTTACTTTGGAGACGACCGTGTGTGTGTTCCATATATTTATTTATTATACCTTGAGTCTGGGTAAAGAGTTTCTACTGCCTATAAATTACTCCTAAGTAGAACTTTCTCAAGTTATTATCGATCGATCCAGTGAGAGCTACGCATCTTTTGTTTGAACGACGGGAGTTTAAGTTTTCCCTGTACTTGGGCTAGGATTGGAAAATTTAATAAGTTATAGGTAGCAGCGATTTTAATATATATTTTTAATTAGCAATCGCCAGCGGCTTCGCGTGGAAGATTTGAACCGTAATATAGTCTTTTGATAACCACAAAAATGATTAAAGTTGGTTAACCTTCAAAGCAAGACCTTAATCGTATTTTACGATACCTCGGTAAGAAATGAGGCTGGTCCATTCTACTTAGCCGGACATCACACAGCGGCTTAACTTACCTTAGTCGCCTTTTACGATACCTCTGTAAGAAATGAGGGTGGTACCTATTCTACTAAGCCGGATACCACACGGCTACATAATGTTAGGTAAATTATTGTTAGTCTGTGCCGGATGTCACTTAGATAAAAAGCTATCCAATCCACGTGACATCCGTCACAGAATTGTAAGACGATAAAACATCAATTTGACGGGGGCTAGCGCCATCTTTTTGAATCGGACATCGGGCTTCGTATTATATCATGTAACCGTGATGTTGTGCTTGCGTGAAGAATATACGGTAAAAAGGTAAATTCAAATTAAAAATATACTTTATTCAAATAAACTTGTAAACAAGTGCATTTGAATCGTCAACTCTACTGCTGGTTCGGAAAGCCGTTCCTACCGAGAAGAGCCAGCAAGAAACTCGGCGGTTGCTCTTTTAAAAAGTATAATTCTTAATATTATTTACATTAAGTCGTTACTGTCTTGTACAGGTTCAAAGAGAGCTATATCCACACATTCTTATCTTCCAAATAATCCTCAAGAGTATAGTAGGCTTTCTGTATCAGCCTCTTTTTAACAGAGTTTTTAAACTGCTGTAACGGCAGTGCTGAAATTGATTGCGGAATTTTATTATAGAATCTTATACCAAAACCCACAAACGAGTTACGCACTTTTGCAAGGCGCAAAGCAGGAACCGCAAGCTTATGTCGGTTCCTGCTTTGTCTATTGTATACATCACCTATCGTTTTATAATTCTTTATATTTTTATGTACAAAAATTAAATTGCTTAAAATATACTGTGAAGCAAATGTAAGAATACCTGTTTCCTTAAACTTCTCTCGCGTTATATTTGTATTGGTATGGTATTCGGCGTTATATTTGTGGCACATCCTGAACAGTTATCTTTACAATAATTTTGATATAGAAATATAGAAAAATCTATTTATTATTTTTTAATTTATCCATATTCTCTTATCACTTGTACCACACGTAAATTTGAAGGGAACATCTCTAACGAATAACGCGTCTCACTTCAAAGTATCGTTACGGGAAAGATGGAAACGATATTCATTACCGTTGTTACTGGTCTGTTTGTTCATCACGGAATTGTTTGAGAACGAAATCCGGAGCTTCTTTTGTTGGTGAATTCATTTATTTCTTTTGTCAATGTTTTGTTTGGGCGAGATTAGTTTACTGCTGAGTCTTGCTGTAATGAACAATTAGATTTGTAATATACTGCTGTAAACAGAGTTTGGTATTTTCTTGAGTTCCTTTAATTATTATATACAATAAATACTGACTAAGTATATGGAAAAACCTGCTGAAAAAAGAAGAAAACATGGCTTTGAATATGTGTATAGAAGTAAGAAATATAAATTGTTTTAAGATCTTCAAAAGTAATGTAAAACTGCCCAGTCATTATTTTAAATAGTTAAGCTTATCCTACAGATGAAGTAATATATTAAAAGACTCCGTCAAATAAAACTCTAAATGACATACTTTTTTATCATGAAAAGGCCTCTTATGGGTCCCGCCGTCCGACAGGGATGAGCGGCGGGTATGTCGGACTCGCACCGACTAAAACAACCTGAGTGCTCCACCATACTGCTGGTGGCGGGGACAGGGTATCTTTGGGCTCATTGCCCCTGCAGATCATTGCCCCCCATCCCCGCCAGCAGCAACTCTGAACCCCAGAGTTGACTACCTCTGGGTCGGGGCCTCTAAAAGTGTCCCCTTCATCCGCTAATCATTGCATCGGGAGCACCAGATCCATCGACCGCCTCAAGGAATTTTCAGATGATTGTCCGATAAATCCCCCTGCACATTGCCCAAAGGTCCCCTTTAGAGCGGCATACGATGGACTTCGGCTTCGAGTTCTCTGCACTCCGCTCGCCTGCAGCGAATCGGAGCTAATGACTTGACTTCCCCAATTTGCCCTACTGTCCCCTTCCGCTAGATTACTTCCTCACAGAAGGAGGACACGACCTCCCCCTGCCCACCATGACACGAACCACATCGGGCAAGGATAGACCTTGTTCCACCTGCCACCAGCTCGCCCCGCTGAACCGTCCAAGCTAGAAAGTCAGCGAGTGTGTGCACAGCCATGTCGAACTCGGCACCACATTCGTGGGACTCACCGGACGTGTCGCGACGGGCCACCTTCCACAGATACCTCTCGAAGTATCCATGCTTGGAAAGCACCTGCGTCAGGTGGAAGGTCAGGAACCCATGCCTCCTGGCGACCCAGTTCTGAAGCCAACTTAATTCTAGCTGAGCTGTATTTGCAGTCATAACATTAGCATTATAATATTTTGTTGTAGGTCATAATGAAAAAAAAAATAGTTGATGGAAATAGTCCTCAAAAATATTACAAGCAGTCTTTAAAATATACATTTCACTTCATTCAAAACTACGAAAAGCTCCACGATTAAAACAACAATTGGTCCCAAAATTTGGACCCAACACCAGCCTCCGTAAACATCGTCCTTTGTCCTATTAATTACCTTGTTAATAAGGTCCGAAGTAATTAGAATCGAAACTCCAACTCAATGTGACATCCATAAACGGGGCCTCCGTGTAAAACTTTGGCAAAATTAAGGGAAATATTATAAAATGAACAGTTTAATACGAGTTAATTGCAGTGGACAGAGGTCGAATGTTGCTGTTAATGTGTTTGGGAAAGGTGAAGGGTCCTATATTGCAATCAAATTAGGCGACCCTCTGCATTGGAAGGTTATTATGGAGCTATTGTGCAAAAGGTAAGCTCATTTCAGTTTGCACCTGTGAAATTGAAACTTGGCCGTATTGCATTTTGCTGACAAATGCCTTCTATTCATAACATAAATTGTAAAGTAATAACATGGTATCACTGTTGGGCATAAATCTCTTTTATTCCATTCAAAGTTGTAATAACTAAAAAATGAAACCTTCTGACTCTTTCAAAACTTTTTAACTCAGACAGGTTTAAAAGGTTTTAACTCAGACAGGTGCCAATGAGTTGAATGATATTTAAAATATATCACACGCTCTGCGACACTAAGGCATGTTCCTGAATTTCTGGGATACGTAACCTACCTATCCACATAGAGCAGCACGATAAACCTAAGTTCCTTCTTTTCAGAAAATATGAATTGATATCTGGCAAAATCGTTATCTATATGAAAAATCCGCATTGGTTTCAATCGTTTACCCTAATAGCGTAATGCTATAAGGTAAATGATTGAAGTCAATGCTGACTTATAGATAACAAACATAAGTACCAGATTATGTTATTTAAATTCGTAATTACCATATCTTACTAACAATAGAACTCATCCATTAACATAGACCATAGATGATAGATGCGACCGATTGGGAAGATTAAAAATCTTAGGTAAATGGCTTCACAAATAAGATAAGAGAGAGATAAGACCTTTGCCAACATTCAGTTTATGGTGATATAGTATAGGTATAGTAGAATAGACCACCCTAATTTCTTATTGAGGTTTCGTATAAAATGATCAATTAAAAGGCTGATCAAAGTACCTTATACATTGACCCGTCATGTGGGATACCACATCAGTCGGATACGACTGAGTAGAACTTCACATACATTGCAAGTTAAAGAAAAGCTTTTAAGTAACGAGGATCAGCAGCATGGTGATGAAAAACGGCAACAGTTAATTTATGATAGAGAATGTTTCACAAGAACAATGGCCGTAAAACTTTCAGATAAGGCCTCCGCTTTGAAATTCTTTTTTATCTTAAGCCCTTGCAGAATAAAATAGAGATCTTAATGGAATATTAAAGTTTGAGAACTCTTATCGCTTTTTGCAGCCACTCGACCTCGTCCGTAACTTATCCCGTCCATAATTAACTCTGAGAACAAAATGTTGAAACTATTTCGTTGTTCAGTTCCGCTTAGTTCCTAATTGTTCAGATGAATTGGGGATTTCGAAACTTTACCTGGAGACTTTTGACTGTCAAACTGGCTATCTCTCCAAATCTAAAATTTATACAATAAACACTCGAATTGAACTTTTGATCATGATTCTCCTGCCTTTATCCCACTTTAAGTGGGGTCTACTACATTCAAACCAACGTATAACGCTGATGTGGACGTCTTCCTTAATTCCGGAAAAGATAACAATAACAAAGTACATTTCAGTACGGCTAATATGAAAACTGATAAGCTCCTCGATAGCAAATAAGTCATAAGCGCCAATAAATAAATAGATATTGTGCAAGTATATAACATCATCATCCTCCAACCCTTATGCCATTCTAAGTGGGGTCGGCACAACAGGTTACAAATACATATAACATGATTTTGACTAAGTATTTCGCCGTTTGTGACACCTCGGTAACAAAGAGTATCTATTCTACTCAGCCGGATACCACGCGGTATCACTTATAAACCGTGAATGATTAATATGATCAATAAAACTACAACTGGTTCGGAATATTGCTCTTACTTAGAAGAACCAGAAAGAAACTCGGCGGTCAATCTTTTGTCTTGTTTCTGTTTTCTTAGCTGTTCTTATAATAAAAACATAATTAAATAACATTATACTATAGCTGTCAAATCAGAAAATCAATTTGGTTAGTCTCCTTCCTTTTTGAAGCTTTGTGTAAATATTATCAGTTACTGATAAACTTATAAGAGAAAAAAAAACTCAAACGCTTCAATTGGTTATTTTAAGTACTAGTAGTTTTCATATATGAGCTTTGATAGCCCAGCACCAGTCAGCCCAGCAGGTAACACTGTGCGACTCTTTCGAGAAGGTCACAGGTTCAAACCCGGGCAGACACCAATGAGTTTTTCCGTTAAAACTTATGTGTCTAATTGGTAATTGCAATTTACCACACTCTCTTCGGTGAAGGAAAACATCATGAGGAAACCTGCATACCTGTAGAGAATTCTGGAGATATGTGTAACCTACCAATCCGCATTGGAGCAGCGTGGTTATTCTTAACTCCAATCCTTCTCTCCAAAAACGGAGAGAAGAGGTCTATTCCCAGCAGCAAGTAACAGGCCGCCATTTTTGTTTTAGTATTGATATACTTTTGACGTTGTAGGCATTAGCAGAAGCCGCAAGCTTCTGTCAATTTATATAAGGTACATCATCAAAAAGACTCTCTTTCGCACTTACTTTAAAGGACAATCTTAAAGTGTGAGAAAGCGCCATTTCGTTAAACCCCCATTATTGTTATCCGTCTTAGAAGTTGTCAACTGAAGTTGTTTGTCGTCTCAACGCGAATAACATTCAATGGAGAGTTGTCACAACTCGTATCCGAGTCGACTTAGCGACAGTTCCCAGAGATTTGCATTGACTTACCAACTTGCGAGAGATTCTGCGAATGTAATAAATTATGGAGTTCACTGTTCTGGAGTTTGAACTATGGTCAGTGATCTCGAACGATTCGTCTGTTATTTATTGTACTACAAGATTGTAGCACTAGCAACTTAATCTGCGCTATTGAATTCTCTTAAAAGGATAAGAGTTTTTAAACTAACAGTAATAAATTTCTGTTATTATCTGCATATAAAAAAGCTTTTTGTCAAAATCGTTAAGCGTTGAAGGGTTTAAATTTAACTTGGAAGATTCCACCCTAACATACGAAGATACAAAGCAAGTTGAATAGCTTTTCAAAATTTTTGATACACCTCCTCCTTGCAGTTGGAGAGAATTGAGAGAAGGGTTGAAGTTTTGACCCACTATGATGTTGCAATGCAATTAGTTGGTAAATATCCCCAGAATTATACAGAAATGTGCAGATTTCATCACGATGTTTTGCTTTAGCGAATGGCGTGTGATAAATTGCAAATATCAGGCACATTCGTTTTCAAAAAAAACCTTATAAATATAAATACTTAGATATATATATATATATATATATATATATATATATATATATATATATATATATATATATGTAGACTCATCAGTATCTTGGACATTATTCTTAGACATTAGTGGGCGTAATTTGGGTATCGTGCATATGGAAAATACAACGCTTATCTTCAACTTTATATTCTTCTTAACAATTTTCACAACTGCGCCATCATAGATAATACGTGCGCCATGACAAGCATCTGTCTTTTTCTCTCACATGCGCCGTCTGCATTCTGTCACCGCTGCGCCTTCTATTTTCAATGTATTTTCGATATATTTTTAATGATGGAATGATGGTTGCCAGGATGCGACACGGCCATCCTGCGAGACACACGTCCCCGTGTGTTGATCTGTAACAAATAAACGAACCCAGAAATTCCGTTCGGCCTATCCTACAACATCTGGGTCATTGGGGTCTAGATCTTTTTAATAAACTAACAAAACAAGGAAAATTATATCTCGTCATAAGTGATAAGTGATAGTGATAAGATCATTGAACTATGAAATCCAACAAATAACATGTAAGGCCATGCCAAACCCATAATGCATACGAAAAGTACTGAGGCAGAGTACCATTGACTGACACTCACCATGACATTACAAAAATAAACAGAAAACCTATCAGAATTTACTTCAAAAACAACCCAGGTATCTTGTTCGTGGTCTACCGCTTCTGTCTCAGCAGAAGGGTCTTCCCTCAGGGATAACGAGTCCACATGACTCACGGCCATCGCTACACAGCTAGACCCGACTATACCACCCAGAGCTATCGCTCCCTGCGTACCCACGGACTACTCAGAGCAGATACCGATTTCTACCGGGCTACAGACGATACCCTGGTGTCATCGACCCCCAGAGCTATCGCTCACTGCGTACCCACGGACCACCCTGAGCAGATGCCGATTTCTACTGGGCTACAGACGATACTCTGGTACAGTCACCGACCCACCGAACCAAGAACCCGTCTGTATACACATCAACACAAATTACGTTACCACAAATCTTGTCATTGTCAATAGGTACTTGACTCTCAGGTATTTTTGTAAGACAATAAGACACATTATGTTTTTGACTAAAAGAGCTGAATTAACAAAAGGTTAACAGTTCACCCCCTTCTTATAATTTCAGTTGTAAAACCGTTTACTTTATTTGACAATCATTTGCAAGGTACTATAAACATTCTTGTTAGCCATCCCTATTAATGACAACATTATTAATTATTACCCAACTAAATTTATAAGCTATATATAGTCTCTTTTATGAGAGAACCTCCAGGCCCAGAAACAAATCAAAGTAATAACACCTACCAAATGATGTGAAAGCTCCTGATGGCGGTTTGACCAGACTTTGGTCTACAGTCTACTCGTCGGTGTACTGGTACCTCAAAGAGCAGGTCCATTGGCCATGCAGCGACTCGCGACGTGACCCAGCCTGCTACACCTGTAGCACACAAATAATTTGTAATCTGCTTGTCATCGTTGTCCAGAGCTTACCACAGTACCACAGACAATAGTCTTTTGGTTCCAAAATCCGTTTGCGTCACTCCATTTTTCTGTGCACTGCTGATCGCAACTAAGACCCTTGAATTAGGATCGCGTTGAATCTGCGATCCTCTATAACTAACTTTCGTTTCAAATAGGAGTATACTTGTAGTTCCTGGTGCAGCTTTTGACGCGAAGATATCTACGGTGTGAATGCAAGCCATTGCAGTCATATATCAATTTTGTACCAAATGCGTAATCATCGTTCATGCTGCTATTTGCACTATATTTAAATTCTTCCAACAATTCAACAAATACGTAACACGAAAACAGGCATATACAGAATGATTTTTAATCATCCATGGATCTATATTGCTTAAATTAATAAGTGCAACTGCAGAAATTTCCAGAAAATGTATCTTCTTTTGTTTTTCCGTCCAAGTATAAGTCAGCTGTAGTACACCACAATTTTACGTAAAATCATCATTTAGCGGGTTTAAACTTCGGCCGATTGATATTATTCGTCTCACTTAGATTTTTTTTTTCTTTTTGTTTTTGGTGTTTGAATTGTTTTATTTCGTAACTCTTATAGTATCCGCCGTTGTGAGTCATCATAGTCCCTTCATACTATCCATCCATTTGCACGATTGAATCCCACTTCTGATGTAGACTCATCAGTATCTTGGACATTATTCTTAGACATTAGTGGGCGTAATTTGGGTATCGTGCATATGGAAAATACAACGCTTATCTTCAACTTTATATTCTTCTTAACAATTTTCACAACTGCGCCATCATAGATAATACGTGCGCCATGACAAGCATCTGTCTTTTTCTCTCACATGCGCCGTCTGCATTCTGTCACCGCTGCGCCTTCTATTTTCAATGTATTTTCGATATATTTTTAATGATGGAATGATGGTTGCCAGGATGCGACATATATATATATATATATATATATATATATATATATATATATGTGTATATTAGAATTTCGGCATGTAGGGGGTTTTGGGGGAGAAAGATCGATGTAGAAAAGTTTTGTTTTAAAAAAATACGTTTTATCCCTGTTTTCGGGCTCTAAATTTTTTTTTAAATTTACGTTGAATACAATCACAATTTTTCGCTGTCAAACGTAAAGTCATGGTGGTTCATTTGGGGAACGCGCGGTCTAGAGAGGTGAAAATACCTAGGATCGGACCCAACCTGCCCTAAATCTTTTTTATTTTTCTTATCAATTTTTTTTCATTTTTTTTAACATCATTTTAAAAATTACCGAGTAACGCCCGGTCAGGTACTAGCAAACTAATTTATTACTAACATCCTAAGTATATCTAATGACAGTCACCTCTTGATAATCTTTTTAAGTACAACTGTTGACTAAAATTTGTGAAAAATACATCACTATTTCCATTACATTAAACATTGTTGTTTCTGTTGTAGCTAAATACACTGCAGCAAGTCTAGAACTTACTGTTGATAGTGTTTGGCCGGAGTTCGTAAGTGGGCGAGAGTTTAAACATTAAATTGTTGTTGAAGTCTTGAGAGGAATTGTAGCTTTCAATTGAACGGTGCGGGGACGGGAAATTTTCACCGCATTTTATAGAGAGGATAAATTAAATAAAGGTGAATTATGTGTTATGAAAAATGATATATTTAATGTATAAACGTGTATTTTTTGAAGCAGGCGTTACTTTGCGGAACTCCATAGTACAGGAGTTACAGTAAAATTATTTTGCTGTAATCTGCCTTCGTTAAGAGAATATATGTAATGCTAAGTGTATGCAGCAGGCAACAATCACATACCACATACATGCAAAACAAGCCGGCACACGTATCACAAAACGCCGCTAACACCAACACTCCATACAAGCACTACACACGCTCATTACCACAACCTCTACGATCGCAAATACGATTTTGTTCGTGGAGCCTATACTCTTGATGATGCTTCAGTTTTAGTTATTGGTGAATGGGGTATTTCACTCCTTTAATACGCCCGTTATCCGCTGAAATATGACAATTTTATAACTGATAGCTAAAATATCATTTCCATTCTATTCTACATTTTAGCATTTTTCAGCCCCCGTAAACAGGTAACGATTTTTTTCAAATTCAAAATTTGTTATTCAAGTAAACTTGTAAACAAGTGCTTTTGAATCGTCAATTTTACTGCTGGTTCGGGAAGCTGTTGCTACCGACAAAAGCCAGCACGGAAATCGGTAGTTGTTCTTTTCAACATAATACTTATGACTAGTTACATTAAGTCATTACTATCTTGTACAGGGTCGGACAGTAGCTATATCCATGCATTCTTCTCGTCTAAATAATCCTCAACAGTATAGTAGGCTTTTTGTATCAGCCTCTCTATAATAGTGTTTTTAAACTGCTGTAATGACAAAGCTAAAATTGATTGCGGAATTTTATTATAGAATCTTATACCCAAACCCACAAACGAATATCGTGCCTTTACAAGGGGCAAAGCGGTAGCCGCAAGCTTATGTCGGTTCCTACTTTGTCTATTATATACATCATCTATCGTTTTATAATTCTTTATATTTTTATGTACAAAAATTAAATTACTTAAAATATACTGTGAAGCAAATGTAATACCTATGTTCTTAAACTTCTCTCGCAGGGAATCACGCGGATTTAAATTGTAAATGCCACGTGTGGCTCTTATTTGTAATTTTTGTTTCCATTATCCGCGCATTTACCCCATAGCGATATTCCATAAGACATAATGCTATCTATGAAAGTAGACAAAATAAATTTTAAAAATAAAATCTAGCTATATCGATTTTAGCTAAGCGAGATAAGCTGTGGTAGCCCAGCGATAACACCGTTCGACTCTTTGGAGGAGGTCACGGGTTCAAACCCGGGCAGACACCAATGAGTTTTTCTGTTAAAACTTATGTGTCTAATTGATAATTGCAATTTATCACACGCTTTTCGGTGAACGAAAACATCGTGAGGAAACCTGCATATCTCTAGAGAATTCTGGAGATATGTGTAACCTACCAATCCGCATTGGAGCAGCGTGGTAGGTCTAAGCTCCAAACCTTCTCTCCAAAAACGGAGAGAAGAGGCCTATTCTCAGCAGTGGGATAGTAACAGGCCGCTACTTACTTACTTTTTTTATATCGATTTTGTAATATAATTTAAGATGATTTCATATTGTTGAGCACAATACCAGCTTCAACAATACATCGGGAGAATGAAGAAACAACCGATGAATTATCTTTTTGTTGGACGAATAAATTCCGCCGTGCGAAAGGTTACGACCGTTTGAAATGTAAATGAAATAGGATTTCGAATGGATTTCAAGGGACTACGCTATGGGGTACTCGATTTGAATATTTATTATTGCTTTTGTATTACTTTTAACTCCAGATTTAAAGACGATTGTTTGGTGTGACGTTTTGTTTGACGTATTTTTGATTTAGAGGAAAAATTAGAATACGATCTTTTTATACTTTTTAGATTTACCAATATCACCATTGTCCTGACCCTATCACATTGGGGTAGGCACAACATGTTTAAAACATCTTGTGACATGACTTGGCTAGATATTTTACGACCAGCCGCCTCCACACTGTATTCTTAAGTCTGTAATATTTACTGATCATTCTTCAGCCCTTATCCCACTTTAAGTGGGGTCAGCACAACATGTTATAAAATGTTGTGATATGACTTGGCTAGGTATTTTATGACCGGCCGTCTGCCTGACATCAACTTACCTTAGTCGCCTTTTACGACACCTCAGTAAAAATATAGGGTGGGTTTCTTCCATATTCTTCCACAATCACATCATCATTTTCTTACCCTTATCCCACTCTAAGTGGGGTCGAAACAGTATGTCTTCATCTTCCATTCTCCTTTATCATTTACTAACTCTGGCGCTACTCCTTTTATTTGCATATCATTCTTCACACAGTCATTTTTGCAAGAGTTAATTGAAATAACTTTCAGGCAACATTCAGTTGATACATTATACACTGTTTTAGTTAAGAAAATATATGTTCAATATGTTTTTGTATATTATTTTAAATCTTTATCTATGCTTATTAGTTTACTAATCTTTTAAATTCAAATTGCAAGTTTCCCTATTCAAGTAAACTATTAAACTTTTGTAAACTTGTAAAACTTTTGAATCGTCAACTCTACTGCTGGTTCGGAAATCTGTTCCTACTGAGAAGAGCCCGCAAGAAACTCGGCGGTTGCTCTTTTTTAAATAATTCTTATTGCTAGTTACATTAGTTATTACTGTCTTGTACAGAGTCGAAGTTAAATCCACGCATTCTGTATCAGCCTCTATTTAACAGTGTTTTTAAACTGCTGTCATGGCAAAGCTAAAATTGATGATTAAACAAAATTGATATTATTAACAATGACTAATCGTTCTCCTTTACTCTGCATATCAACAGAATCCTCAACTACATCAATTGATTCATTGCAGTCAAATTCAAATTCAAATTCAAAATATTCTTTATTCAAATAAACTTGTAAGCAAGTGCTTTTGAATCGTCAACTCTACTGCTGGTTCGGAAAACTGTTCCTACCGAGAAGAGCGAGCAAGAAACTCGGCGGTTGCTCTTTTAAAAATATAACTCTTATTACTAGTTACATTAATTATTACTGTCTTGTAAAGGGTCGAAGAGTTACGTCCACGTTTATCATCCAAGTATTCCTAAATAGTATAGTAGGCTTTCTGTATTAGCCTTTTTATTTTTCTGTATTAGCCTTTTTATTAATAGAGTTTTTAAACTGCTGTAATGGCAAAGCTAAAATTGATTGCGGAGTCTATACCTTTTATAACAGATTCGGATAAACAAAGAAACAATCCAATTGAATCATCTCTTTGTTCACATGGACGGGAGAGTTACGACCGTCGGTATGTAAATGAAGTGGGATCGAGGGACGAGGGAATGGGAGTATTTGATTTGAATGTTTATTATTTTTTTATGTTATTTTTGGCTTTACAACGTCGTTAAAGCTTCGATCGCATGGAGTTCAATTGTGAAACGAACTTATTGAAGTTAACAGAAAAGTAGTTGCAATTTTGTCATAAAAAACTAAGTAGCGGCCTTTTACTTTCCTACTGCTAAGAATAGGCCTCCTCCTTCCGTTTTTGGAGAGAAGGTTTGGAGCTAAGACCTACCACGCTGCTCCAATATGGATTAGGTTACACATATCTCCAGAATCCTCTAGAGATATGCAGGTTTCCGATTTCCGTTTCCGTTCACGATGTTTTCACCGAAAAGCGTGTGATAAATTGCAATTATCAATTAGACATATAAGTTTTAACGCAAATATTGTTTGAACACGTGATCCGTCGAAAGTGTCACACAATGGGCTATCACAGTTTTTTGTTTTATACCGGCTATATGAATATATACGAGCTGTATAACTTTACAAACCTCGACGCACGTTTCGCGCGATGTATATAATAATGGAGTGAATTCACTTCCATCTGCGATCGAGCTGTGAATATGTTTCAGTCGGTTCAGCTGCCGAACCGTGGGATTTGATTAAAATAAACTCGTGCAAACGACGGTTCAATTCGCGCCGTGTTGCTGTAATATGTGAATTTTTCAGTTATCCGAAAACAGGAGTTGAAATCTTGTAGGCTAAGAGACCGCCGTAATATCTAATAGAATATAGGTTTGCAATATCTAATAGAGCAATTAAGTAATAACTTAATAAGTGATTAACCGACCTGTTATATACTGACATAAGCTTGCGGCTCCTGCTTGGCACCTTGCAGAGGTATGAAATTCGTTTGTGGGTTTGGGTATAAGATTCTATAATAAAATTCCACAATCAACTTTAGCTTTGCCATTACAACAGCTTAAAAACATATTAAAGAGAGGCTGATACGAAAAGCCTACTATACTGTTGAGGATTATTTGGACGATAAGATTGCGTGGATATAGCTACTGTCCGACTTTGTACAATATAGTAATGACTGAATGTAACAAGTTATAAGTATTATGTTAAAAAGAGCAACCGCCGAGTTTCTTGCTGGCTCTTCTCGATAGGAACAGCTTTCCGAACCAGCAGTAAAATTGACCATTCAAAATTACTTGTTTACAAGTTTATTTAAATAAAGTAAATTTTGAATTTAAATATCAATAACACTAGAAACGTTAACAATCACTACATTACAGCTCGAATATTTGTCGGAAGTGTTTTTTCCATCATCTCTTATACTACGCTATTGTGCCGGGTGTCATTGTGGGGGTCGAAGTGGCCGATAGGATTCCCTTACCCCGCCTACCCTCAATCCGTCCAAGGATAGATCTAAAAGACCGTCCGTTTAGTGTCCGGGCGGGGTTTTTCGCAATTTAGTCGAGTGCTCTTAATGAAAGTGTAAAGTTTGTAAAGTTATTCTATTCAGCGGAGGCCTGGCATCGTTTGGGAGTCGTAGCTGAGAGGTGCTTCAAAAAGGGTCGCAAACATTTACCGTAATTAAACAGATAAAAGAATTGAACTGAATAACTGAGAAACAAGTCGAATATACTGACGGAATTATCAGCTTCATACAAGACTGCGAAACTAATGTAAAATTGAAAATGTTTAAAAGATTGACCGCCGAGTTTCTTTCTGGTTCTCGGTAAGAGCAACATTCCGAACCAGTTGTAGCTTCATTAATCATATTGATCCTTGACGATTCAAAAGTGCATGAAAGAGCTTATTTGAATAAAGATATTTTGATTTGATTTGATTATCAGTCTATATTTCCGTTTATATAAAGATAAGTGCGAGACTAAGTTGGTATGGTCATGTGAGGAGGGATGAAAATCATGTGACCAAAAGAGTTTTAAATATGAATGTGGATGGATGGTTAGGGGGAGGCAGAAAAAAGATAGATGGATTGTTTGAAAAATGGTATGCATAAAGGAGTGGCCAGAGTTGACGAATGATAGAGGAGAATGAAAGAAGACATATTGTGCCGACCCCACTTAGAGCGGATAAGGGGAAGATAATGATTTCTGGTTAAAACCTTTGATGTGTTTTATTTATTCATTTCAATGTTATTTAAATAAACTTGTAAATAACTGCTCTTGAAATTTGATCTGTTAGATCTTAAAATTATTTTTACAAAGAAAAGCCATCAGAAATTCGGCGTTTTTTATTAAAAAAATGTAATTCTTATTCTTAACGTTTCATCATATTTAGTTTGTGCGAAATCGGATTAAAGTTTACTAAATATTATATAATAAGCATTCTGTATCGGCCTCCTTTTGATACTTTGAGATAAAATGCGCGTCGTCTCGCGTCATATATATTATTTTATTTTTTATTAGTATTTAGGATTTCGTTTACACCAATTAATTGTTTAATTACCTTTAATAATGCAATTTATTTTTTCCGGTTTTCGAAAAAAACATAACTATATCCCATAATTTACATAGGTATAATCTTCAATTGTGTTATCGTTTAATCATTATTGGTCAAGCGGATTTTCCCTGGAACCATACCAGATAGATAATACGCGCTAATAAGGGTTAAGGTAATATTGAATAGATATCTAAGTAAACTCATTTCCTCTTTCTATTTACTATACTTAAAAAACTAACTAATAAACTACATCCACTCTCTCCTACACTACACAGTAGAGTGCAAATTTAAAAATAAGAGAGTGTTACAAGAGCTCTCGACAGCGCCGCGACACTCGGACACTCTCGGCAACTGTTTTTGTGTTGACACTACCGCCTTACCGCGGTTCTGTTTAACCTATTTTCTATATTAACATTTACAATGTTCTAACAATATAAATCCCAAAGTCTGTCTGTTACTTGATATTTGGTAAAATTGAAATTTATATACAGGCTTATTGATAGAATAAAAGAAATACTTTATTCTTTAGGGAACAATAACAAAAATATCTGGTTGACCCAGCCTTGCTCGGTAATTTAAAAAAAAGAAACAAAAAAAAATTCTCGGTATTTTCATTTCTCGTTACCCGTTCTCCGACAAAGCTACGCTGACTTGACACTTAACGGCAAATATAGTGTTTTATATATTCAATGTAAATTTTAAAAAAATTTAAATGCCCAAAATGCAGGCATTAAACGATTGAAATAAAACCTAGCTAGATCGATTTTTCTCGCCTAATACCTTCTGCATGCTGAATTTTAAGGAAAATCGTTAGAGCCATTTCCGAGATTCCGAAAATATTTATATATACATACAAGATTAACTCATTTAAATATTAAAGATGTAGAATCTGGTATTACCTTGCAACTTCTGTTTAGTTACGTACGTAAAAGTAAGTAAGTAAGTAACGGCCTGTTACTATGCCACTGCTGGGCATAGGCCTCCTCTCTCCATTTTTGGAGAGAAGGGTTGGAGCTAAGGCCTACCACGCTGCTCCAATGTGGATTGGTAGGTTACACATATCCCTACAATTTTTTAAAGATATGCAGGTTTCCTCACGATGTTTTCCTTCACCGAAAAGCGTGTGATAAATTGCAATTATCAATTAGACACATAAGTTTTAATAGAAAAACTCATTGGTGTCTGCCCGGGTTTGAACCCATGATCGTTTCTAGAGATTCACACGGTCGCACCGCTAGGCCATCACAGCTTCACGTACGTTAATAACTTGTTACTCTCTAAATACGAATATTAAAAAAGCCTGTACTATTCAGGACATCTATGATAAATATGTGTAGACTATTTTTAGCTTACAGCAACGCTTTATGCTTTCCATATCAATAAATAACGCTGCAATATTAAAAGCACTATGTGCAAGAAAGTTTTGCCTTTTAGCAACCGGCCGTCGCTCGCACACCTAATGCTGACAAATACTGGAAAGTACAAGTTTATTTATCGATGTGCTTCGGAATTTGTTACGCGAGAAGAAAAATCACATACTATATTAAACTTGATGTTCTTTAACAATAGAAGTACAAAATAATGAGTTATTTTACGACAACTTGCGTTAAGTAATGGTCGTATGGTATCCGGCTGAGTAGAATAAACCACCCTTATTTCTTATCGAGGCGTCGTAAAAGGCGATTCATGTAAGTTAACCCGTCATGTGGTATCCCGCTGAGTAGGATAGACCACCCTTATTTCTTACCGAGGTGTCGTAAAAGGCGACTTAAGTAAGTTGACGCACTGTGTGGTATCCCGCTGAAGTAGAATAAACCTCCATTATTACTTACCGAGATGTCGTAAAAGGCGACTAAGGTAAGTCAACCCGCCGTGTGGCATACCGCTGAGTAAAATAGACCACCCTCTTTCTAACTAAGGTGTTGCAAAAGGCGACTAAGGTAAGTTGATCCGCCGGTACCCGGCTGAATTTTATTGAAGATTTAAATTAAAATTCAAAGTAAACTTGTAGAAAAGTGCTTTTGAACCGTGAACTCTACTGCTGGTTCGGAAAGCTGTTTCTACCGAGAAGTAAAACAAGAAACTCGACGGTAGATGTAATAGGATTTTAAATATGGAGAAAAGGGTGCAATTATTATGTCACCAAGATGAAAACAATTAAAGCCTCTAGAAAATAGGAAAATTGAAAACCAAGATTATTCTATAAATATACTTCACATTAAACATATAAGTAGTTAGGTAACTTTTTTTATACAAGACAAAACTTTAACTTTTTTATAGAGGATTTCTTCCTCGCAACCCAAGGTCCCCGTTCCCATTGCTTAGTTTCCCATTGCTGGGCTTAACCGACGGTGGCCGAAATCATGTCCAGCCAGACTTAGAGTAAGCCCAACTGAACCCGTCGCTCATTAGGGACTTCACCCCAACCCCCCCGGAGTCCCCGGCCCGTCCTGATTGCCCTCAGCTAATCAGAGAGACAACTGGATTGGCCACTCCACAGTGGTCCGTTCGCCAAGACTAAGCTTACCCAGGGTGAGACCACGAGAAGGCCGACCACTTTGGCATACATAGCAAGTAACGGCCTGTTACTATCCCACTGCTGGGCATAGGCCTCCTCTCTCCATTTTTGGAGAGAAGGATTGGAGCTAAGACCTACCACGCTGCTCCAATGCGGATTGGTAGGTTACACATATCCCTAGGATTCTCTAGAGATATGCAGGTTTCCTCACGATGTTTTCCTTCACCGAAAAGCGTGTGATAAATTGCAATTATCAATTAGACACATAAGTTTTAATAGAAAAACTCATTGGTGTCTGCCCGGGTTTGAACCCATGATCGTCTCTAGAGATGCACACGGTCGCACCGCTAGGCCATCACAGCTTACATATACATATAGTTGGCATACATATAGTTAGGTAACTTAAGTTAATCCTGATTTACTGAACCATAAACAACTAAACGGATATGCGCATCTTTTAACTAAAAATAATATTATGTATACAGTCCGTTTCAAATACATTTCAACCAAATTACATTTCGAAACCAGCGTTGAACAAATTAACACTCGGCCAATATGCAACAAGGGAGGCTATTATATACATTTCCGGCGACTCGCTGTAATATGAACTAAAATGTCCAAACGGTTCCTTCGCATGCATGCATGGGGACATAATTATTTAGCCAGTTGTGACAATGGGCGCGGTCACTCGCTCGGAGTGAATGCATTTCCATAAAGTTTCACTAATTCGCATTCCAACTTGCTGCTATTACGTTTACCGCGCTGTATACTAGAGTTAGTACAAATTTATTAACAGTAATAGGCTTTTAAGAATTTTTGAACTGTTCCCATGTTGAGAGGGGAAATTTGCGGTGAATTTTTAACATGTCGATACTTTTTACGCGCTTCATGTTAATTTTATGTTTGCGTATATATGTATAACTAATTTAAACTCAAGTTTCTGGTTGAACGAGTCTTGCTAGGTAATTTTTTACAAAATCAAAAATAAAAAAAGCAAAAAATATTAAGGTAGGTGGGGCTCTATACTAGATTTCTCTATTCTAGTCTATTCACTCTATTGTATTTTCATTTCTCGCGACCACCCGTTCCCGCACATGATTTGGCTATGTATTTTACGACCGGCCGCCTGCCTGACGTCAACTTACCTTAGTCGCTTTTTGATACACCTCAGTAAGAAATGAGGTTGTTGTATTCTACTCAGCCGGATACCACACGGCGGGGCAACTTGGATGTCCATTCACGACATTTCGGTAAGAAATGAGGATGGTCATTCTACACAGCCGGATATTACACGGCATAATTGGCATTGTAACATTACTTACAGTATCTTAATTTTAAATGGATGACTTGTACTGCCCAGATAATATTATACTGCTAGGAAATGTCCTGCCGTTTGGACATAAATATTAGAGCTTAATCCAAAAAATATGAATTATTCTCAACTTTAGCCGTGTAATATCCGGCTGAGTAGAATATACCAATCTCATTCCTTACCGAGGTGTCGTAAAAGGCGACTAAGGTAAGTCAACCCGCCGTGTGGTTTCTGGCCGAGTAGAATATACCAATCTCATTTCTTACCGAGGGGTCGTAAAAGGCGACTAAGGTAAGTCGACCCGCCGTGTGGTTTCTGGCCGAGTAGAATATACCAATCTCATTACTTACCGAGGTATCGTAAAAGGCGACTAAGATAAATCGACCCGCCGTGTGGTTTCTGGCTGAATAGAATATACCAATCTCAGTTCTTACCAAAGTGTCGTAAAACGCGACTAAGGTAAGTCGACCCGCCGTGTGGTTTCTGGCTGAGTAGAATATACCAATCTCATTTCTTACCGAGATATCGTAAACGGCGACTAAGGTAAGTTGACCCACCATGTGGTTTCCGGCAGAATAGAATAGACCACTCTCATTCCTTACCGAGGTGTCGTAAAAGGCGACTAAGGTAACTTAAGGGTAAGGTAAGTAAGGCATGTGACAGCATGTTTATCACATGTTGTGCCGACCCCACTTAGAGTGGGATAAGGGCATGAGGATACTGATAAATTAATCTCAACATTATATAGTATCAACAATTTTAGTAGTATCATAATTTTAACTAGAATTCCGCCCATTAAGTATCCAATTATAAACTTGCCGTACGTAACTGGTTACAAGTTGGAACTTCAGTAACTACGTTGTCAAGTTATCTATACTGCGGTTAGCTAGATGTCTGGAAGAGACGGCTCTGCGGAAGGTGTGTTTATTGTTACAACTCTCTATTCTAGAATCTAATAACACAAACAATAATTACAATGATATACCCTTAAAATAAGGTTAAGATCATAGATAACTTACCACTAGATATAGCTGTGATAGCCCAGCGGTAACACCGTGCGACTCTTTCGAGGAGGTCACGGATTCAACCCGGGCAGACACCAATGTGTTTTTCTGTTAAAACTTATATGTCTAATTGATACAATTTATTACACACTTTTCGTTAAAGAAAATCATCGCGAGGAGACCTGCATATCTCTAGAGAATTCTGGAGATATGTGTAACCTACCAATCATTAGAGCAGCGTGGTAAGTCTTAGCTCCAATCCTTCGTGACCTCGTACCTCTAGGCTACCACACAATTTAAGATCACGCAGTGGCAATTTTAACGTCACTCATAGCTGCTCGATTATTTATTGTAAGCTGATTGGTTCAAAACTTGGTCCACGTTCGCCTGACATGACTGTGCGTAGTTATCGCACTGCAGCAAATTACGTTTTGCGATTTTGTATCTGCGAAGCTAATGTAAAGTGAACAATGGTTCATTTTCTTACCCTTATCCCACTCTAAGTGGGGTCGGCACAATATTTCTCCATCTTCCATTCTCCTCTATCATTCCTCAACTGGCACAACTCCTTTTATATGTAAAGTGACAATGATTTTTTGTTGATTACGTATGATCTAAGCTGGAAAAGCACGTAGATAGTGGGTTGACTATTTAAAGAACAACATTAAGTTTCTCTTACGATAGCTACAGCAAAACCTTTCTTAATATTTTCACAATCCACTTTTTGCTTCCACGAATTGAAAGAAAAGTGTAATGGTTTTTTGTGGATATCAGACACGGAATGATTTGTATTAAAATACCATTAAGACGCCGACATGATATAAAAAAGACAATTGACAATTATAGATGACAATAGAACTGGTTTAATCAATTCGACAGGTTTACTGTTATTTATTAGATTATTATATATTGCTTATATAACAGTACGAGATATCAGCATTGTGCAAAGTGCTTTGATTGCGAATCTACACCGGGATGTGATGACAGTTGCATAAATCATGTGACGCCGAAATTCCTTGAGACCTGTGACTATGGGTTGAGATGACAATGACTAAATGTAATTTTGGAAAGGTAAGGTTTCTGCTAGTAATATGAGCATCATCAGAAGATACCTTTTAAAATCACAAATTTGCAGCTTCCAGCGTTATTTTTTCTTCATATGCTTATATGTAGCTTGAATTGATGCTAAAATATTTGAGATTACCTTATTGAATTTGTGCAGTGCTAATAGTGGAGTTTTTTGATGATAACTGATCCTGCAAGATGGGGTGTGCGTTTTGGGAGTTTACTCTGTGTTAATTCATTGTGCATTACAGCAAAATAATTTTAAGAGTACCTTTTATCTACTATTTTATCAAAGATCCAGAGAACCAGTTGTTAATAAGCTAAAGTTCCCTTAGGATTAAGTCTATACAGTATTATGCTGATACAGTATCTAACAATAAAAGATGATGCGATATGTTGCAAGTAGGTCAAACTTCTCCAGAGAATACACCGTCTGTATTTATCTTTATTATTCCTTCTCATCGGGATTTTATAGGATACCGGTATTTGCTAACGTTGGCTATCAAACCTTTGTAGCCCATTAAGTGGACCTATATTAGATTATCTCCCATATGTGATCTCATTTCTTGGTCGACTGAGAATGGACCATCGTCAGAGTGAACAGATAAAACACTTCTTTTTTATTCACTCAATTGTTATTACATGAGATTTTTAATATCTTCTTTAATTCTTTCTCTTTCAGTCTTTGAAATGTCAACTATTTGATCCAAAAACGTAATTTTTTTTAAAGCGAAGATAGTATTAATATTTCAAGGGCTAAAAATCATATGTCTCAATCGAGAAAATGGTTGGCTTTCTAAACTGACAACATCTTCCAGGAAGTGGCCAAAGATATAAAGTTTCTTCAAAATATTTTCTTGAATACAAAGCGTATTATCACTGTGAGACATTCAAATCCGTGAAGGAGTGAACTTTATTTAAAATCCCTAGCCTGTTATCCTGCAAAAATCTGTCCAAAAGATATATCTGAAATTCTTGACCACGTAATTTTCCCTAAAATGGAGTCCCAAATAAATTTTGAAGTGGACGCTCGGACCGCAACGATTCTCGGCCCGTATCGCCAATTTATGCAAGCTCAGCGATATATATTGGATGAATTATGGTCGGGCTGAGTATGTGAGCGCGGCTCCACGTCCGTCGCCGCGGCAGAATTGTACATTCATGTTTTACTTTGTTGTTTTAGGGCTGCGCTATTATTAAATATTCCTTACGTTTATGCAGGAGTTCAGAATGGTTCGAACCCAAGGAATTAGAAAGGTAATTTGTGGCTGACCGAGCGGTTAGAGGTCCTTTTTTTCTTTTTTTTATAAAGGACAAAACTCCTTATGGGTACTACCGCCCGACGGGGACAGGCGGCGGTTATGTCGGACTCGCACCGACTAAAACGACCTGTGTGCTCCACCACGCTGTTGATGGCAAGGACAGGGTACTATTGTACACATTGCACCCATCCCCGCCGACAGCTCTGATCCCAGAGAACACCTCCTCTGGGTAGGGACCCCTCGAAAGAGAAGCCCCCCTCCGTCCCATCCCCTCCCATCGGGAGCACCAGATGCAGCGACTGGCTTGGGGACCTGTAAGCCCCCCTGTAAGACTCTTGTAAGGTCCCCTGACAGAAAGACGATGGGCTTAGGCAAGTCGCTACCACCTGGACTCGCCAGCAGCAGATTGGATCCAGAACGAAAGTTCCAGGATTGCTTTCTCCTGATTTAGTTTTTACTAATGTAAGCACATCGTTTGAGAATTTTAGTTTCTATAATAAAATGAAATATTTTGTACTAAATTCCACCAAGCTGGCCATTACAGCAGTTTCAAATAATTATTCAAAGGCCTCGTTATTTTAACACTTGACATGCACGATCGCGGTTACATCTTTTAATCGTATAGTTTCAATGTCGGTCCCTCGCTTCACTTATACCGTGTACCCTCTTTTATCACCAACCATTGTCTTCCGTAGACATGTTAATATAACACGTTACGGCCGCAATTCCCCTAACGAGCGACACAAGTCACGCTGAATTGTGCCAATTCGCGGCATGCATACGCATCGGGCATGCATATAGAATTACCAACCGAGAATCTACCTTATAGTGTACAGGATTAAGTGGAAATTGGACCAGTGCCATCGTTATTGTGAATTCCTAAGGCAATTTGGCAAACAATGTCAACGGAAAGTTACAAAGGCGTGCGCGTTATAATTTATACGACTCTATGTCTTATTTTCTGTAGGGGCGCTGTGGCTAATTTTAGGCAATTTCTCACTATGAATGGACGCTCGTAACGTGATATTATTATGTGAATTCGCAACACTAGTTTCCATTATGCTGTGTGAACTTACAAGGAGCCTAGAGGGTTTCTAGTACCCTTTTAATTCTCTAATAGGTCCTATTGGTATAACTGTAATAGTAAGTAGCGGCCTGTTACTCTCCCACTGCTGGGAATAGGCCTCTTCTCTCCGTTTTTGGAGAGAAGGATTGGAGCTAAGACCTATCACGCTGCTCCAATGCGGATTGGTAGGTAACACATATCTCCAGAATTCTCTAGAGATATGCAGGTTTCCTCACGATGTTTTCCTTCACCGAAAAGCGTGTGATAAATTGCAATTATCAATTAGACACATAAGTTTTAATAGAAAAACTCATTGGTGTCTGCCCGGGTTTGAACCCGTGAATTCTTCGAAAGAGTTGCACGGTGTTACCGCTGGGCTACCACAGCTTCATCACAGCAACTGTAATAATCGTCTTAAATGATTATATATTACTAGTAATATCCCGAGGTTTCACCCGCTTACATACCGATCTCTTGGCAGTGGAAAGCCTACTAAGTCGGACTTAGCTTACTTTACTAGCTTACTTTAGTCGGATAGATTTTTGTTTGTTAAATATATCATCAAGTTTCCGCATGAGTATATTAGGGGAAATCTGAAAGTTGCGCTCATTACAGAAAAGATGAGAAGTGCGAGACTAAGTTGGTATGGTCATGTGATGAGGAGGGATGATAATCATGTGACCAAAAGAGTTTTAAATATGAATGTGCATGTATGGTTAGGGGGAGGCCGAAAAAAAGAGTTGACGAATGATAGAGGAAAATAGAAGAAGAAGACATTTTGTGCCGACCCCACTTAGATTTGGATAAGGGTAAGAGAATGACGATGATCATCAATAGTTTCCGCAGCGCACACGATGACAGATTTTTATGACTAATTTTTTACACCTTATTACATTTAAATAACGGATCCCTATTTTTTAATGTAATACAGCCTATGTTGCTCAGTAAAGATGCAGCTTTCCAACGGTGAAAGAATTTTTCAAATCGGTCCAGTAGTTTTTGTGTAAAAAGATTACAAACATACACACAAAATTTCCTCTTTATAATATTAGTATAGATTATTATTCTCTTGCCCTTATCCCTCTCTAAGTGGTCAGCACATTTTATAAACATGTTGTCACATGATTTGGCTACATATTTTACGTCCTCTGATGACATCAACTTACCTTAGTCGCGCTTTACGACACTTCTGTTACAAAGGTCTATTCTACTCAACCGGATACCACACGGCATTCAGTATTTATTTTGTTAAATCTGATTTGGGTTCAAATTGATCAAATTAAATCAAAATAATCATCACCTTCATGCCCTTATCCCACTCTAAGTGGGGTCGGCACAACATGTTACAAACATGTTATCACATGATTTGGTCGTATTTTACGACCGGCCGCCTGCCGACGTCAACTTATCTTAGTCGTATTTTACGACACCTCGGTAAGAAAGAGGGTGGTCTATTCTACTCAAACTGATACCATACGGTGGGTCAATTTACCATAGTCGCCTTTTACGACACCGCGGTAAGACATGGGGTTAGTCTATTCTACTCAGCCGGATATCACACAGCGGGTGGACTTACCTTAGTCGCCTTTTACGACACCTCTGTAAGAAAAGAAGGTGGTACTATTCAGCCGGATACTACACGGCGTTAAACCAAACCAAAATAATCATTATTCGAATAAGCTTTTCATTTTTGATTTTGATCAATATGATTAATGAAGCTATAACTGACTGCATCGTCAGGAGAGATCGTCGCTAGGCATTAGTCTTATTTAAAAGAAAATGTTTGTCTTTATTTGTTCAATTACAGTTTAGTTAGCTCACTAGAGGTGTGTGGGGTCGTTTGAAGGACGTAAGTTTTATATCGGTGCATTACGGCCGTACGTGCCCAAGCATCGTAACTAGAGATCTACCCTCAAACTTTTATTGCTGAACTTTGGGAAACTTTGGCCTTCAACGCTGGAATTATAGCGGAGACTTTAAACAGGAGTTATCTATTACTTGGAGCCTCCTCGGCTAGGTTATACGGTGCTACTTTCTACGCGATATTCATAAGAAGCGAATTTTAGCAATTGTGGATTCCATCTTTAAGCTACCTTTTAGTTTTAGTAAAGCTTTTTGGGTTCAATCTCCGAGCTAATAGGTATTGAGTTTTAGTAAGGCTTTTTGTTTTCAACAAGCTAATTATGAGTTTTAGTAAAGCTTTTTAGATTCAATCTCCGAGCTAGCTATTAGTTTCTGTTAAGCTTTTTTGGATTTGATCTGCGAGCTACCTATGAGTTTTAGTAAGGCTTTTTAGATTCAAACTCCGAGCTACCTGTGAGTTTTAAATAAAGCTTTTTGGATTCAATATCCGAGGTACCTATTAGTTTTAGTAAAGCTTTTTAGATTCAATCTCCGAGTTACCTATGACTTTTAGTAAAGCTTTTTGGATTCAATCTCCAAGCTAAGTATTAGTTATTAAGGCTTTTTGTTTTCAACGAGCTACCTATGAGTTTTAGTTAAGCTTTTTGGATTCAATTTCCGAGCTATTACTTTTAGTAAAGCTTTTTGAATTCAATCTTCGATCTAACTATAAGTATTACAGTAGTAAGGCTTTTTCAATTCAATTGCCAACCTAACTATGAGTTTTAGTAAAGCTTTTTGGATTTAACCTCTAAGTTACCTATTACTTTTGGTAAATATTTAATATAAACCTAATCAATTTGTTTTTTTTTTTAAGTTTTTTATAAAATGAATGAATATTTACGTATAAAGTAATGATAAAATTATTTTGCTATAATCCATGATTAGAAATAATGTATGTAATGCAATTTAATCTTATACTCTACGTTATTTGGTAAACTATATTAGTTAAGAGTGTGAATACTGCAAGCCAAGTTCTGGCCTGAATTATTCCCTATTAAAGATGTATTGTTGTCTGTCTGTATGCGATGCGTGTGCAGAGCTAGGTATGGCTCAGTGCAGCGTTATTGTGCAGCTCGTTAAAGGAAATTGCTGTAACGTGTCTAACGCAATCCTTTGACGTGACGTCTTTTGCATATCGCGGCGGAACATCCAATTATGGCTGCGAGAACTATGTCTATTTCAGCTGTGTCTATTTCATAATTATGACGTTAATTGTAATGCAAGGACTTATTAAGGAATTCTATGAAGTCTTCAAATAAATATCAAAATACTGTTTGTTTTTGTTCAAATTCAAAATAAAATAAAAAAATTGGGTCGGTGGGGCTCGATCCAAGGTAGTATGTAGTAATCAAAATCAGTATTCTCCTGCCCTTATCCCACTCTAAGTGGGGTCGGCACAACATGCTGTCACATGATTTGGCTGCGTTTTTACGACCGGGCGCCTGCCTGACGTCAACTTAGCTCAGTCGTATTTTACGACACCTCGGTAAGAAATGAGGGTGGACTATTCTACTAAACCTGATACCACACGGTAGGTCAACTTACCTTAGTCGCCTTTTACGACATCTCGGTAAGAAATGAGGGTGGACTATTCTACTAAACCTGATACCACACGGTAGGTCAACTTACCTTAGTCGCCTTTTACGACACCTCGGTAAGAAAGAGGGTGGTCTATTCTACTGAACTGGATACCACATGGCAGGTCGACTTACCTTAGTCGCCTTTTACGACACCTCGGTAAGAAAGAGGGTGGTTTATTCTACTAAACCCGATACCACACGGTAGGTCAACTTACCTTAGTCGCCTTTTACGACACCTCGGTAAGAAAGAGGGTGGACAATTCTACTAAACCGGATACCACAAGGTGGGTTAACTTACCTTAGTCGCCTTTTACGACACCTCGGTAAGAAAGAGGTCTATTCTACTCAGCCGGATACCACATGGCGGGTCAACTTACCTTAGTCGCCTTTTACGGCACCTCGGTAAGAAATGAGGGTGGTACTATTCTATTTAGCCGGATACCACACGGCGTTGCTGTGTCCATTTCATAATCGTGATATTAATTGTTATTTGCAAAACTCAGTAAAGGATTTTATGTATTCTTCAAATAAATATCAAAATATTGTTTGTTTATGTTCAAACTCAAAATGTATAATATTCTTTGTGCAAATTGGCCTTTACCATTTTAGAGTGTTTAAGTTATAATAAACCTGCTTTTCCGAAAAAAACTTTGTGGTCACTGTTTTAAAAAAAAAGATTTGAATATTTTTAATCCGTCTGTTATGATTTCACGGCTTATCCACTGATATATTGATGACATTTAGTACAACACTGCCCGCCGTGTGGTATCCGGCTGAATGAAATGTGACAGCACGTTTATAAAGTGTTGTGCAGACCCCACTTAGAGTGGGATTAAGGCAAGAGGATGATCAACGTATACACCTATTGTCAGTATTTTTTAAACCCTATTACCTGTTTGTAGTGGACAAGGATGTTAAAATTAAATTAATTTTAATCAAACGTCAAAATTGTTAATTGTTTACGCAACGTTAATTGCAGGAGACGTTAAAAGATAAACATTTTCGGTCCCTAACTCTTAACGTCGCCTCCTATTAACTTTTAACAAAATAATTACATTTCGTGACGTATTCAATAATGGAGTGAAAAATACAATTTATTTCCCGTTAAATTTCACATCAAATGAATCTTGTTTTACTTGAGACTGTTAAATACAATTTTGCTAAAGACGTTATAAAAACATCTGTAAAGATAGAATAATAATTTTTTATTATTTTATCTTTACAGATGTTTAATTGATCATTTAGCGATTTATCATAACTAACTAATAATCTAACTCTAGCATTAGAACCCGATATATACTTTACTCTCTTTTACATATAAACCTTATTATAAATTTGTCCAAACTAGACGCTCCTACTTTGTTCACTCACAAAACTACATCATTCTCTTCATCATCCCAAATTCCTATTATTTCCTTTTTTCGGGTATTTAGTTTTGCGTCTTTATTGCGTCCATCGCGGTCAAATCTATATCTATACTAATATATAAATTTCAAGAGTTTGTTTTGTATGTTTGTTTGTTTGAACGCGCTAATCTCAGGAACTAAATCGATTTGAAAAATTCTTGAAACAGACTTCTTTTTTACAGAAGTTATAATAAAATTATTTTGACGTAATCCGCATTTTTTAAGAGAATATATGTAATGCTAAGTGTATGAAGCAGGCAACAATCACACACATCCAGCAGCACAAGTCGCCACACGTATCACAGAATGCCGCTAACACCAACACTCCACACACTCACCACCACAACCTCTACGATCGTTTCGACCCGAAACCGAAGCATCATTAGGAAGATAGGCTTCACAAACAAAATCCATGCGTATTACAGTAAAATAATTTTATTTTAACTTCTGTACTATTCCGAAAAGTAACGCTTCTATAAATCATTTTTAAACAGACTGAATTCAAACCAAATATAAATAGAACACTAATAAACGTAAATAAACACAAGTAAGTACCAGCAAACATTTCGATTCCGCTACAGAGCGAAATCTACCGGCAGCAGAGAGTTTGCAAATAAATGTGCGCAGTAAGTAAAATACACAGAGCACCAACTTTTGGCAGGGTTTTAATTCGTCTCGCCGGATGAAGCGATGCCCGATCAAACGCAGTTACCAGATATCTGTTCGGTTCTATTTGTACACGTTTATCGCAATTTATTCAGAGCTTTTTTCGTTCTTTTACACTAATAAAAACCCATAGCTTTACTTAGTAAAGTAGGTAAACTTATGAAGCTGTTATTATCCCACTAGTGGCCATAAGTTCTTTTCGTTTTTAGAGAGAACGATTGGAGCTAAAAACCAACCACTCAATAATGTGCAATAAAGAGTTATTCATTCACATATCCCCAAATTTATTTAGAGACATGCAGGTTTCCTCAAGATGTTTTCCTCTACCGAAAAGCGTGTGATAAATTGCAATTATCAATATGACACATAAGTTTTAATAGAAAACTCATTAGCGTTTACCCGGGATTTGAACCCGCCACCCCTAGATAGAGTCGCATTGTCTCACCCCTGGAGTATCACAGCATTTTCACTTAAAAAATCAATTGATTAGAATTCCTCTATCAATTATTTTTTAGCATCTGACTGAGTAGAATAGACCACCCCCTTTCTTACCAAGGTTTCGTAAAATACGTGACTAAATCATGTAAAAACAAGTTGGGCCAACTCCACTTAAAGTGGGATAATGGCAGGGGATGATGATTTTTATCATTGGCACACCCACCGTCAAAAACTTTGATCTTCCGTGTTAAGTATTTTGGATGAACATACATAATTTCTCGTTAGTAAATTTTTGGCTACTCAACTTGAAGACAACAGGCAGACAAGCTTCTTTATAGTCGTTCGTTTTCCGACAATTTTTGAGTGGACCTACGTGTATTCTCGTTGAATAAAAAGCCACAGTAGAATTTCTATGTTCGCGCGTCGAACATTCTTCGACAGCATGAATTACATGATTTATCTGGCGCAATGCGAACTGCAGATTTGTGCATTTTACGTTAACGATATCGCCGGTATCTTCCAGTGAGATATAACGAGGCCGTTACTGTGAGTTCTACGTGACAGATTTAATAACTGGGGTTCTCTCACGTGTAATACTAGAGGTGTAGGTTAAGGCAATAACAGATTTTGTTTACCTAAGTAAATTTTTGAGGTAAGGCAAACAGCCTTATAAAGAAAGGGGTTCTTTGGGTTTTAATTGGTATAGAACAGACACATTGGTACAGACTTTACTTTGATACGTAGTGAATAAAAAAACTTTTTATAGATTGGTAATAGATGGCGTATTTTAATGGTAATTGTGCTAAATTTCATCGATATTTGTTCTGCTGATTGGCCGTGATAACGTGATAGACAAACAGAAAGACAGACAGACTTTCGCATTTATAATATTAGCAAGTATTGTTACAAAAGTTTGAAGCGCTTTGTGCTATCGTATCGAGCATATAGAAGCAATTTTTTGCCTTTAGTCTTTTGTCTGTGTCCAATATTCAAATTCAAATTCAAATTCAAAATATTCTTTATTCAAATAAACTTGTAAACAAGTGCTTTTGAATCGTCAACTCTACTGCTGGTTCGGAAAGCTGTTCCTACCGAGAAGAGTCAGCAAGAAACTCGGCGGTTGCTCTTTTAAAAATATAATTCTTAATACTATTTACATTATGTCGTTACTGTCTTGTACAGGCTCAAAGAGAGCTATATCCACACATTCTTATCTTCCAAATAATCCCCAAGAGTATAGTAGGCTTTCTATATCAGCCTCTTTTTAACAGTGTTTTTAAACTGCTGTAATGGTAAAGCTGAAATTGATTGATTATATATAATTTAATGATATATATATTGATTGATTGATTGATAAAGAGTATACTATCTATGTAAGATTATACCTTTATCCGAAGCCTTAATGAAAGTCGGTTCTCAAGGAGTTAACTCCTATAATAATTATCTTAGCTAATATACTGAGCGGAGTTTATCGTGTAACGAGGTTTGCGTTATGTCTATACCAGCCCTCGCCGCGGGAGCTGGATATTGCTGGGTGTTCGCTCTAATATCCCTATTTGCTCGTAAATAGCTTATGTCTCGCACAAGCTCATTGAGCTCGATGCTATGATGGGACAATTTATGGCGCCCATGGAGCAGTTATAACGATATTAATATACCGTACAAGGTTGCTGACAGCGACAGTGTAATAAGAAGTGTTCCTTGTTATAATTTGCTGTAATTATTTGGTTTTTGTACAATTATTTATACAATTTATTTATAGTAACTCAGTGTAGTAAACAAATAGTAACTTAATTGAAGTAATTTTGTAGAAAGCTCGAGTAAAAGTACCAGTAAGTAAAAAGTAAGTGTTTATAAAAAAGAAAACTGAAAAAGGGCATTAAAATAGTAATTGTTACTTAAAGTAAAAGCAAAGTTGTTTTTTTAACAATAAGAGCATGAGTTTGAAGTATAAAGTATAGTAACGGCCTATTACAATCCCATTGCTTGGCATAGACCTCCTCTCTCCGTTCCTGGAGAGAAGGGTTGGAACTAAGACCTACCACGCTGTTCTAATGTGAATTGGTAGGTTACACATATCCCCAGAATTCTCTAGAGATATGCAGGTTTCCTCACGATGTTTTCTTTCACCGAAGTGTGTGATAAATTGCAATTATCAATTAGACACATAAGTTTTAACAGAAAAACTCATTGATACCTACTGGGGTTTGAACTTGTGACCCTTTCGAAATAGTCGCACGGTCTCACCGCTGGGCTATCACAGTTTTTTTTACACGACAGTTCCCGCCGCGATAACGTCGTGTAAATAGCGCATGAATAAGTGCCCCGGATAGGTTCGAAACTAGTCGGGCTAACCCGATAAAATAGCATGAGTATAGCCGGTTCTATACATTAACTAAGTTTTGCCCAGTTGTGGAATAGTAACCAAAAACCCAAATCCGAATCTTCTACAAACAAATAAGTTTCCAGCACAGTTAATTGCGCAGATAAAGGTATTGTTTCAATTAATACAGACGAGTTTTATGAAATCCGCCACGAGCTATCTCAGCGAGATCGTTAGAGATTACCTCTCATTTACATTTCTGTTATTTTAGTCCGAGTTTTCTTAAACTGTAAGAAAAATATTGAGTCGACTGTTACAGAGCCCGCTGTTTATTTAAGAATAAGGAGACGTCTTGAAATATTAAAGTGTATTTAATATTTCTAAAAGTTTCGATGTTATAAAAATACATTTCAAAAAATTATATGAAATATTATAACATAAATAATAATACATCTGTGATTTATATAATACTCCAGCGGTGAGACCGTACGTCTTTTTCAAGAGGTCACAGGTTCGAACCTTGGGCACCAATGAGTTTTTTGCTAAATCTTAGTGTCTAATTGATAATTGCGAGTACATTGCAAATATAATATATACATATATATATCCTTGTTTTAGGGCATTAAAATTCAAATTGAATATATAAAGCACTATTTTTGCCGACAAGTGTCAAGTCAACGTGGCTTATTCGGAGAACGGGTGGTCGCGAGAAATGAAAATACTAAAATACTAGGATCGTTTTTATATATTTCCTTTTCAATTAAAAAAAAATAATTTACATCATTTAAAAAATTATCAAGCAAAGCTCACCCAGGTACTAATATAATAAGTTCACAGTATTCTGAAGCTTTTTAATTATATAACGAAGCCTCCCATAAAAGCTTGTATTATGGACCTCCGCAAAGTAACGCCTTATTCTATAAATTATTTTAGACATAAAAAATTTACATATTAAATTTTATTGATTTCCAACTATATTGACATAATTTTAATTTAATATTTTAATTTTGTAATTTTTGCATGCCCTATAGTCCTAGGCGAAACATTTCTACTAGAAATATATAACACCTTATTTGTAAAAAATGTTTCAGCAAATAAAGAAATTTGAATTTGATTTTCACGCAAGCGCATACACTTACTGTAATTAGAAAAAATAACACAAAAGTCCTCAAAGCCCCAACACACGTCACGCCCCACAGCTCTATGGGGCGCGAAGTGATCAATGGGGCTTAGTGGAGGCTCAGTTGCTGCGATTAGCGGGGCTTAAGTTCGGTCCCCGAGCGCACATCTCGGGGTACGGAGTTTCATGTGTCATTAACGAGAATTATACCTTTTGAATGCTTTATTTAACATCCATTACATACTAAATTTTGCGTATATTTGTTGCCACAAAACTCGAAAAATATTACATAAATTCGGTTCAATTTTATGCGAAACGGTAAATTATTAAATAATAAATAATAATAATAATAAATATATGGGACACTTACACACACGGTCGCCCATCCCCAAAGTAAGTAACTTAATACTTGTGTTATGGTAGACAGACAACTGGTGAATATATACTTATATATTTTTTAAATACATACTTAAATACAAATATACACCCAGGCTCAAAGACCAACAAATTCATTTATTGAAAATGTTGGGCCTCGGCGGGAATCGAACCCGCGACCCGTGGTTCCGAAGGCAGGGTCACTACCCACTGCGCCAACGAGCCAGTCATCGTTAAATGAACAGAGTTTTTATTTATTTTTTATTCTATTATTTTTCTAAAAAAGGGAAAATTATAGGCTAAATGTACAATGTACAAATGGCTAAATGTAACTAACACATAAAACACATATAACCATTTCACCATCTCCTTACCCATATTAGACCTTTATTGCCATCTTTTTTATTAAAATAGTTTTTACCCGCAACCTCGTTCACGTGGACTTGATTCCTGGAATAAACTTCTGTCACTCACCAACCCTGCAAATATATCCATCACAAAACTCAAATCGATCCATGAAGACAGAAAGATTTATCGTTTAATAATTTTAGTAAATTTCCCGTATTACTTCCATTAATTATAAGTAATAGCTCAGTTAAATTTATCCAAATGACATAAACCAAAATATATAAAAACTTTCTTAAAATAACTTTTTCGACGTAACAAAACAACTTCGTATAAAAACTTCTTTTAATTACAGAATTCACTCCACTCATAGTGAATAAAAAAACTTTTACAGGTTGATAATAGATGGAGTTTGTAAATGCCTATTCCTGTTGAATTAACAGGACTTTTAAAGCCTAAATGTTACACCGGTGCATAAGGAATAATTGTGTCAAATTTCATCTATATTAGTTCAGTGAATTTGCCATGAAAACGTTACAGACAGACTTTCGCATGTATAATATTAGTAAAGACAATAAAATAAGTCCAACGATGTCCAGTTTGAGTGAAATATATTTTCTACATTTATTTAATCTTAGCTAAAACAAAACTGTACATTAATTTCTCTCTCAATGTAACGCGAGTCTTGCGCGTAATTATAAAAAAATTTCATTTTCTAACGCCGGCCTCGAGTTAGAATTAATCTTTTGTATGAACGAGCGTTTAATTTTCTATTTGTTTAACAACTTTTATAATTATTTTCAATGGTACAAATGTTTAGGTAATTGTAAGATTTCTGTCACTTTAAAAACATCATAAACATCTATTTATGATGAGACTTTTGAAATAATAGTAGGAGGAGATAATGGAAGAGGATGGAAGGCCTAATAATTGACTTATGTCAATTCAAATTCAAATTCAAAATATTCTTTTCTTCTAAATAATCTTCAAGAGTATAGTAGGCTTTCTGTATCAGCTCTTTTTAACAGTGTTTTTAAACTGCTGTAATGGCAAAGCTGAAATTGATTGCGGAATTTATTATAGAATCTTATACCAAAACCCAAAAATAGCTTACGCACTTTTGCAAGGCGCAAAGCAGGAGCCGCAAGCTTATGTCGTTCCTGCTTTGTCTATTGTATACATCACGTATCGTTTTATAATTCATAAATTAAATTCAACAAATTAAGTTGCTTAAAATATACTGTGAAGTCAATGTAAGAATACCTATTTCCTTAAACTTCTCTCGCAGGGAATCACGCGGACTTAAATAACGCGCTTTTTTCCACCTTAACATTCATCATCTGTCTTTTTAATTTCCCAACATCACAGAAGTTATTAAACAAAAATATCAAATAAACAAAATCTAAACGTGAGTACAGAGATTTTATTTGACGATAATTGGACCGCCTATATCGCGTAGATGGAAAATGGGAACGTAAAATATATATTGCGAATACGAGATACGACAGAACCTAATATAATTTATCAGATTTTGTATAAAAATACGTTACACGTCTAAAATAGTTACTGTAGACCTTTTGTTATTAATCCACGATGGGTCGATGTTAGAGGCGAAAGCGATTTTAAGAAAAAAAATTTAAAAGATCTAATTTACAATTGAATACCATAAAAGGCCTCTATTGATACGCTTTCTATCTCCTTTTTGAAGCTTAAATCCACCACATTGTTCCTATAATCCACTGGTTTACTATTCTCCAGATACAGGCAACGTTTCATTATAAATTTGTAAAAACCAATTAGGCACATAATTTTTTATATTTAAAATTGTCGGTGCCGAGTCCGAACCTGTTACCCAGGTTAAGGTCACTCGGTTACTCTATTCAGCAATACAATATTAATATATTAATGTTATTTTAAACCTTAACCGTGAAGTATCCGGCTGAATAGAATAGTACCACCCTCATTTCTTACCGAGGTGTCGTAAAAGGCGACTAAGGTAAGTCGATCCGCCGTGTGGCATCCGGCTGAATAGAATTGACCAACCTCATCTCTAACCGAGGTGTAAAAGGCGACTAAGTTAAGTTGACCCACCGCGTGGTATCCGGTTTAGTAGAATAGACCACCCTCTTTCTTACCGAGGTGTCGTAAAATACGATAGAGGTAAGTTGACGTCAGGCAGGCGGCTGGTCTTAAAAACGCAGGCTGTGGAGTAGGTACTATGTGGTTGTTACTTCTTTTGATGTTGCGCGAAATTAAAGAAGGCAGGTGAAGATAGATTTATTATGGATACGTCTAACAAGTTTGCTTATTGATTAGCGACTAATTATACGATGAATCTATTACGGATATATGAGATCCGCTGACTTCGCGCTACACAGGCAAATCATGTGACAGCATGTTTATAACGTTGTGCCGACCCCACTTACAGTGGGATAAGGGCAGGAAGATGATGTTATTTTAAACCTTAGATTATAATTAATTTGGCTTTTATTTGTATTTTTGGAAATAAATCGCATTATATTTCACATACATAGAAAGAAGAAAAAAACAGTAGGAACATGTACAACGATGGACTTATACCTAAAAGGGAACTCTTCCAGTCAATCTTTGAGTGACAGAAGGAAAAGGACAAGAAGTGAAATACGGGTAATATAGTGAGATAAAAAAAGAAAAACAACGAAAAACCCTATACATAGATTAATATTTGCACTCGAGATAACACAAAAGATAAAAAAACATTACAAATTAGGCGTTACTTTGCGGAGATCCATAATACAAAAGTAATAATAAAATTATTTTGCTATAATCTGCGATGAAGTTACTACTACTTCATCGCGGATTATAGCAAAATTATTTTATTATTACTTTTGAACAGAAACTAATTGCAGCTAATTAATATTAAAATTACTTTTCTATAGATAACCGTTTCCGCCTGTGCCTCGCACCAAGCTCTTTCGCGGGAAATGTAATTTGTTTCTATAGTAGGTCTGATTGTTCCGCTGTCAGTCGCAGATACGTCTGTCCGTCCGCTCGTCTCTAGCACGCTCCCCTGGCTTGGATCTAAAAACCCTCCATTAGTAGGTTCGACTTTATTGGATCTCTAATTGCTTGCTGAGCGCTTGTTAAGGAGTAATCGACGATAGTTATTGGAGCTTAATATATTCGTTTACAGATGAATAGGGAGAAATATACCGTTAAAGAAGGTACAGAAGTGAGTATTAATCAAACCCTGAACTATAATTCAACTTGTATTTACGCAATCGTAATAAATACATCGCCCAAAGCAAACGTCACATCACACAAAATGGCTAGTTATTCCGTTGCCATCGCAACCGCCATTTGTTATTGCGTATTACGCCGAGCACTCGGCTGTGTTCGTAGGATTCTCGATGACAGGGAGTCGCGGCGAGTTCGCTGTCCATCAGATACACTGGTAATACGCATGATAGCAGCGACCTCTTGCAAATCAGTGTTAAAATAATTAGAATTAAAAATAGTTATTGTGAGATAACCATAAGAGATAGAGACATACTGTCCTGGACTTTTTTGTAGTATTTTTGTAGATCTACAATTCTTTAATACATAATTTTAGTGTATCTCTGCTGGTTTACGTAACGTACGCGAGTAAAACGTCCTAGGAAGGAAGCAAGTCACAACAATTTACATAGAACCGTAATGTACTTTTAAACTAAACCTATCTTTTAGTAAAAACCGTACAAAAAAATCCGTTCAGTAGATTTCGAGAAAATTGGTCACATACAGACATGGAGTGGGATAAGGGCAGGGAAATATACGATTATTAAAAAAACAGCTTAGTAAATTTCAATTAGTGAGAAAAAATCGATTCTTAATATTCAATTTCTTTGATTTAGGTTTTTACAGAAGGGGAAAATATCGATTTAATAATCGATTTCCTAAACTCCAAATCACGTAAAGATAATGCGAATGAAAATATATGGCGCAATTTTCTATTGACAAACCATAAAACGTCCCATAATAGAAAACGGCGTCGCGCAAAAATCCACGTCTGCGATCAATGAGACGGAGCTCATATATTTAAGGTTGATCGTAATTTGAAAATGGGAAAAATTTATTCCGACGCACGCCGCGACGACACCCGAAATGGAGTAAATATTGTACTAATCGGTTGTAAAGTAATATAAGAAGGAACACAAATGTTTTAGAGAAGACTAGCGGCCTGCCCGTGCTGCACACGGGTATAAAATATATAGCCCATGTCACTCATGTCACAAAAATAATTAAAATCGATCCAGTAGTTTTGATTTATTCATTACTGCCCGTAGCCCGCACGCGTTAAATTTGGAGTAAAACTATTCCTCTTTCCCTATATCATGAAGATCTCCTGCTATCTTTGGAATATCTAAATTCATATACCACATTGTTACTTATTTACTTTTTCCATTTTTCCCTATGTATTTTATTTTTACAATTAATTACAGAATGTCTTTATATATAACATTCACAGCTTTCTTGTCATTAGACAATACAAAAATGTTTTCTTTAGAGGTTACTCCTGAAAGAGCGACATATAGTTGGCCATGTGAAAAACAAACGCGTCCGATCGCTGTTAAATTCAAAGTGCTATAGGGCAAAGCGCTGCCTCCTCACGGCATTTTAAATCTGTAATATCTTTAAAATGTTCATTAAAATTACATGTTTTCAGCAATGGGCTATCACAGCTTATACTATATACTAATACTTTTTCAATTACAAATAGATACACAGACAGACTTTAGCATTTAGTAACATGGGTTAGTTGAAAATAAATGGGTTTTTTTAAATAACATTCCAATAAACTTTATCCCAAAGTGAAAAAGATGAGTAACTGAACAGGGGTAGTCCCCCCTACCCTCACATTAGTTTCCCTCATCCCTCAACTGTTCGAGCGCTTTTTTAAGCGGACACGATACTCGTTCACGAACTCAAATTAAATTCGTGATTTAATACGAAAGTTTTAAAGTATTTTATTACTTTCTTGCGTTCCGCAGTGAGGGAAGCGCGGAGGTTTCCTCAATCAAGCGAAAATTTTAATTAATTCTGCAAGTTTTCAACTCGAGTATCATGGTTGTTCAACATACAAATATTGTGTTTGTAGGGTATCATTGGATACTGGTTTTTAGAATAATGTAACCTTACATAAGTAATGAGAATATTATTTTGCTATAATCCGCGATAAAAGAAAATATATGTAATGCTAAATGTAGAGTGGACTATTCGTTCTCATACCTGATACATGCAGAATTTATAAGAACTCATGCACTACCCGACACCGATGACACAATACACAAACACTGCACACATTCACCACCACAGTCTCAACAATTGTTTCGTCCCGTAACCGAAGCATCGTCAGGAGATAGACTCCACGACAAAATCGCAAAGCGAGTTTTTTTTAGTGCATGAGTTCTTACAAATTCTGCAGTATTCATTATCGTCCTTATATAATACAAAAATTACTAATATAAATTAAAACCTTTGTTCTAAAAGTTTAAAATTATTGAACCTTACAATATGAGCAAATAAAAATCATCTTTTACGGGCTTTGAATGTGAAGGGACCACTTCAGTGCGATGCTAATCTTTTCGCAGTTCGCCAAATCCCTCTCCACCTGATTCCCGGAGCAATTATCGGGAGCGCATAAGTCGAGATTACAGCCCGGGATGAGAGATCAATACGTGCGGCCCGGATTATATCGAATGAATCAAAGATTGATGACTACTTAGCACAGTAGATAGTAAAAGTAAAGTAACGGCCTGTTACTATCGCACTGCTGGAAATAGGTCTCTTCTCTCCGTTTTTGAAGAGAAGATTTGGAGCTAAGACCTACCACGCTGCTCCAAAGCGAATTGGTTACACATATCTCCAGAATCCTCTAGAGCAATGCAGGTTTCCTCACGATGTATTCCTTTAACGGAAAGCGTGTGATAATTTGCAATTATCAATTAGAACCATAAGTTTTAACAGAAAAACTCATTGGTGTCTGCCCGGGTTTCAACCCGTGACATTCTCGAAAGAGTCGCACGGTGTTACCGCTGGGCTACCACAGATTTAGATAGTATTTAGATTTAATAAACGATATTTATTTTCATACTAGCAACCGTAATATAGGATTTTGACAACCATAAAAATGGTTAAAGTGGGTCAACCTTAAGAGCTAGACATATGCTGTCACGGACTTTTATTTAGAATTTTCGAATACACAAGACCGACCTCGCTATGGCAAGCTCAGTCTTTTACAACAAGACTGACCTTGTTATTTTTTTTTCGGACTCTAAATAATGCTGTTAGCCCTAGCCTGTTAGCTTTGACAGCGTCACCGAGAGAGTTGACGAGCACATAAGCATCTCCGGAGTGAAAAGCTGAGAGAGCGAGTCTCAAGCGAGACTCAAGCATCCTGGGAGAGTCGCCTTAAGGGTGCCTCCTGTGAGGCCGGACCTCGGCTTAAGACAACGCGTTGTGGAGGACTGTATCGGACTTATGGAAAAGTCCTAATGTCATAACAAGGTAGACGTGAGGAAGGGAGGACCTCGTCTTCGCCGGCGAAGACGCTGTGTGTTTATGTGTATCACTGACCTCGCTATTATTTTTTTTTTCGAATTTGACTAATGCTGTTAGCCCTAATGGCTTTGAGAGCGTCACCGATAAGACTGACGAGCGCAGAAGCATCGCCGAGAAGAAATGGATGGTACAAGCGAGTGCATTATTCGCACCCGCCTTACAGGGAGCGTCGCCTTAAGGGTGTCTCCTGCGAGACCCAACCTCGGCTTAAGGCGGTTTTTGGAGGGCTGCATCTAATAAATGACTTGGCAGAAGTCTGCGTCACGGCGGCCGCGGCAGAGGGCTGCGGCCGCTTGACACAAGCAAGCGGGGACCTCGTCTTCGCCAGCGAAGACGCTGTTTGTGTGAATGTAGTGTGCATATCTTGTTGGATGCTGTTATAGCATCGTCGGGGTCGTTAAGGACGCTCTTCGGGCGCCTGTGAATCTTGTTGGGGTGCCTGAACACCTTATAGTTGGACGCGGCCACTATAAGGGGGTTTGGGTGGATGGACGCTTTCTCGAAGTAAGTCGTCGAGAATCGTCTGAAAAGATCGGCTATCGTTGGTAGGATGACCTCGCTATTTTTTTTTTTTTTCGAATATGACTAATGCTGTTAGCCCTAATGGCTTTGACAGCGTCACCGATAAGACGGGCGAGCGCTGAAGCATCGCCGAGAAATGGATGATACATGCGGGTGCATTACAAGCACCCGCGCTACAGGGGGCGTCGCCTTAAGGGTGTCTCCTGCGAGACCGAACCTCGGCTTAAGGCGGCGCGTTTTTGGAGGGCTGCATCTAATAAATGACTTGGAAGAAGTCTGCGTCACGGCGGCCGCGGCAGAGGGCTGCGGCCGCTTGACACAAGCAAGCGGGGACCTCGTCTTCGCCGGCGAAGACGCTGTTTGTGTAAATGTAGTGTGTGTATCTTGTTGGATGCTGTGATAGCATCGTCGGGGTCGTTAAGGACGCTCTTCGGGCGCCTGTGAATCTTATTGGGGTGCCTGAACACCTTATAGTTGGACGCGGCCACTATAAGGGGGTTTGGGTGGATGGACGCTTTCTCGAAGTAAGTCGTCGAGAATCGTCTGAAAAGATCGGCTATCGTGGGTAGGTCGAGATCTCTATGGAGGTTCACGTTGCGCACGAACCACGGACAGCCAGTGGCTGTACGCATGAATCGATTTTGAAGTGTCTGCAACGGACACAGTCGTGATTTCGGGACGTGCGCGAACGTGACGCTCGCATACGTCATGATGGGTCTGATGCAAGTTTTGTAAAGTGTCACTTTGTTGCGAAGTGACAGTTTACTTGCCTTGCACAGTATCGGATTGAGGCGTCCCATGGCGAACGCTGCCCGGTTACGGACTACGCGGATGTGTCGGATGAAGGATAGGGTAGGTTCGAGGATGACACCTAAGTATTTGACTTCCTTTTGCCAATCTATATATTTGTTGTAAATAGAGACTCTAGGAGGCGTCCGGATGAAGTCCATGGCTCTCCTAGATCTCGCAAAGAACATTGCTGCGCTTTTATCGGGATTAATTTCGATTCTCCACCGGCGGAACCAGCTTCCGAGCTGGTTGGTTGCTCTTTGGAGCCTATCATTTATAGTAATGGGATCTCTACAAGTGGTATAGATTGCGGTATCGTCCGCGAACATGGCTAAGTGGGTGACTGCACTAGTTTTAGTGGAGAATCGTGGGATGTCACTCGTATAGAGCGAGTAGAGGAACGGTGCGAGTACCGAACCTTGGGGGACTCCGGCGCGTAAGGTACGTCTTGAGGAGAGCGCACCATCAATACGATATCTAAATGAGCGATTAGTAAGGTAATCGCGAATGATAAGAACGAGTCTATCGGGGATTCCTAGGTTCGCGAGTTTGTATATTAAACCCGCATGCCAAACCTTGTCAAAGGCTTTGGCGACATCGAAGAAGACAGTACCGGTGTACCGTTTTTTGGCGAAGCCATTGAGGACGGCTTCGGTAAGTCTGTGTACTTGTTGTACCGCGGTGTGTTTGGCGCGGAAGCCGAATTGCTCATCCGGTATGAGCTTCATCGACTCCATGGACGTTTTGAGTCTAGCGAGGATTACTCGCTCGTAGACTTTCCCTAAGCTGTTGAGCAGACTGATGGGTCGATAGCTGCTCGGGAGATTACTGGGTTTTCCCGGTTTACGAATACCTATTACTATTGCTTCCTTCCATTCGTCGGGGAAGGAGCAACCTAACAGGAGGGCATTGAAAATCAATACTAATAGGTTTATCAGTTGGTCGGGGAGGCACTTGAGTGCTTTGTTGGATATGGAGTCGGGACCTGGGGACTTGCGGGTCTTTAGGTTTTGGATAATGGAACGGACTTCCTCTCCGGTGGTGGGAGTGAGCGGCTCGCTTTCGGGAGCCTTCGCGGATATCCTAGCCGCCGCCATTTCCACTTCCGAGTGGAATTCGGCGTGTTCGGGATGACTGGGATTGTTTGTACATTGTCCCTCAAGACTGTCAGCCAAGCATTCGGCCTTATCGATGTCGTCAAAAGCGACCGGGCGGTTTAATCGTATCAATGGAGGTGTAGCTGCACACTGGTCTCCTCTTAGGGATTTCGCCAGTTTCCAGAAAGCCAGGTGACTCGGCGAGATCTCTGAGAGTTTGTTGTCCCAGGCGGACTGACGGTTGAGGCTGAGTTTTTCTCTAACCTCTCTTTGAAGTCGCCGGAGAGTTCTCCGGTTGTCGTCTGTCGGGTATGCGTCATGGGCCCTAGTGGCGGCACGTTTACGTCTGAGTAGGTCGCGCAGGTCGTCCGGTAGTCTCCCACGACCGCGGTCGTCGGGGACTTCCTTGGAGCAACGCTCGAGTGAGTCTGTTATATGTTTCGTAAGGTGGGTAACAGCGAACTTGGCACTATCCACGGAGTCTATCTTGTCAGGAATTTGATCTAGGTGGTCTGAATTTAGGGACTGGAGTTTCCCGCCTAATTTACTCCAGTCGATTATCGTTTTCGTGGGAGGGGTCGTGGAGGTAGATTGCCCTACCTGAATTAGAACCGGACGGTGGTCCGAGTCTAATTCATGCAGGACTTCTATAGAATGTAACTGGAGAGCTACATTTTTGAAAATGTATATATCTAACACATCTGCTCTGTTTGGATCCCCGTTAGGCGGGTATCTGGTGGGCTCGTTAGGGGCTATCACCTCAAAAGCGAGGTTTGGAAGGCCGTTGAGGCCTTGGAGTATTGTGCCGTTCCGGTTGGTTCGGCGAGAGTTCCATTGGCCATGTTTGGAGTTGAAGTCTCCGGCCAGTATTACAGAGTCGCCTAGTGCGAGAAGGGTGCGGACGTCTCTTTCGAGTACCCGTTTGGTCGGACTGAGGTATACTGATGCTAGTATGATCGACTGATGGCCGGTCATACCCACCTGACAGACTGAAGCCTCCATGTTAGTGAGCTTTGGGGAATCAAGGGGGGAGCATAGGAGGGCTCTTTTGTAGTAAATGAGCGTGCCGCCTTTTTTGGATGACAGACGGTCATTTCTAATCAAACTGTAATTCGCAATATTGGGATTGCGAATTTGGGGTTTTAAGAAGGATTCTTGTATTAGAAGAATATCTATATCGTGTGCAACTACGAAATCGCGGACTTCGTCCATGTGTCTGATAAGCCCGTCTGCGTTGTACGTGACGAGCTTGAGGGAGTGGGGCTTGGCCCTACCCAGTGATGGTTTGAGCTTAAAGCCTAGAGATGGCCTGCACCAAACTAGAGTGTTCGAGCAAGGCCATTAATCTGTTTTGAGGATTACTCCTCAGCTTGTTTGCCAAAATTGACAGCTCCGTAGTGTCAATTTTGGTCACTATATCGCAAACGAGTTTCATGTCGTCAATGAAACTCGTTGCTGGAGGGGCGGCTGTCGCTTTAGGAGCGGCAGCTCTTATAGTGGAGCTCACGATGGCGGCAGCGGGTTTCGCTACCGTCTCTTGAGCCGGTTTTGCTGGCACAGCCGGCTCGGACGCCGGTTTCCTGTGCCAGGGGTTTGAAGTGGGGAGAGGCGCGGGGATGAACCTCTCAGCTGGTTTGGGGGCGGTACGGTCCGCCTTTTTACGGGTGGCCCTTCTGCCCCCTCGTTTTGCCCTAAGCGGGACTTTCGGGCAGCCGCGATAGCTCGCGGGGTGCCCTTGGGTCCTGCAGAGGACACAGCTGGGAGGTTCCTCGGACGGAACCGCTCTGGGGCAATCGGCAGTGCCATGGTCGCCCAGGCACTTGACGCACCTTGGTCGTGCGGTGCAGTTACGCTGCGAATGGCCGTAGAGTTGGCAGCGATGGCACTGCCCCATCACCCCACGCGTACGCGGCGTTTCTATACGCAGACCCGACAGTCTGCATATTGTTTGGACGTTGAAGACACGTTTGCCTTCAGGACTGAGGTCGAGGACCGCGAGGCAAAGTTCATAAGGAACTTTGGTTCTGTGATGGTACATGCGGTGTACCTGTCTTACGGGAAGGCCCTGGCTGAGGAGGTCCTTCTTAATAAGGTCGCAGTCTATCTCTACGGGGAGCCCGCGGATGACGACGCGAAGTTCGCGCTCGTCTTCTAGGGCGTACGTGTGGTAGCCGATCTTTTCGGCATCCAGGAGTGTCGTGAGGCGACGGTGGTCCGTTGAAGACGGACATTGCACCATTATACCCTGGCTTGTGGACCGGGCAGAGGTGAAAGGAATGGACGAGCTGTCCATGCGCGGGATTAAGCGATTCCACGCGTCTTTTTCCCTAACAAATAGGGGCGGCACCTTCTCCTTCCTCTCCGTCATAGGTGAGTCTTGTGGGGAGTCAGTCTGTTTTGTTTTGGCCTGTGAGGCAGGCTGGGGTTTGGGGATGGGGCGCGGGGCAGGTGCACCTGCGTCGTTGGTGGCCCTTTTGGGCGGGACGGTCTTAGGAGCCTTCAGCTTTCGCTTCTGGCTCTTTGATAGGACGGCGGTGAAGCCGTCGTCCTCGTCTGAGGCGGATGACGTCGAGGGGGACGGGGACTGCGAAGCATCGGATGCTTCGGCTTCGTCACCGGACTCTGAGGGAGTCTCGGATTCGGAATCGGATGGTTCCTCCACTTCCATGTCACGAGACACGGAGCGGGAACGAGTTTTGGCCTTCTCCGCAGAGGGGGGAGAAGGTGCTGCCGGGCTGCCATTGCTGGCCTGGGAAGGCGGGAGGGCCTTAGTAAGCTCCTCCAAAATGGCGGGGTGGTGCGCCTGTAGGAACGCGAAAATCGCGTCCAAAATCGGTTGCCCCGTGGGGCGCAGGGTAGGGGCCATGATGGCCCGCTAGTGTGGGGGTGGCCTCCCTGCCGGAGGGCAGGGAGGTGTGTACCTAAGAAAAAATCTAAGTCTTAGTCTCTCTCCCTTCGGGGGAAAGAGGTGAGTACCTAAATTAAAAATTAGTGTACTTACGCACGGACGGAACCACCTACGGCAAGTGTTATGCGTGAAGCACCACACTACCTAATCGAATCACAGTAACACTATCACAACCACTTGCACTGGAACGAGCAAGACACTAACAGTTCAGAGTCCTTTGGCACTTTCACAATCTAACGCGGCAGGGGCGTGAGTCAGGCGGGGGGAGCGGCAACCGGATTGCGCTCGACCGAGACATCCGCACGCTACGGCGGCGATCGATGGAATGGTTGGGTTTTTTTTGACCTCGCTATAGCAAGCTCAATCTTTTATAGGCAATTCTCACTTGCCCCCACTTTATTATTCGTCACGTGATTGGCGCGCTATTTGCGGAATAAAAACTAAAGACATGATATCTCTTTAGTTCTTGACTGACGTCCGTTACCGATAGTCAAATCTTGTTTCAAAATAAAGATCCGGCTACATATTTATACTTTACTCGAATATTATTTTGATTATATACCTCTCGCACACCGGCCAAGGTGCGTCCGTAATCCTGTAATTCATCACGCAGTCAGCCCCGTGATGGATGCGTCGATCAATCGCCTATTACGACGATGGCGGGGCCTGATTTATGTTCAATTATCTTATCTGCCGGCCCGTGACAAGCACTTAGCTTATTGATGTTTTATTGTGGCCCGAGCGGTAATGACTCCATACATCAACGACAGAAAGCTGTATTATTGGACGCTGGTCTACATTCGCTTTTGTTCTTGCCACGAAGAAATAAAGCTTTCTAAATCTAATCTAACTTAACTTATTTAAATTTAAGTTGTAGTGAGTTAAAATATCCTTAATTAAATAAGTATTTTTCCCTGTTTCCTGGAAGAAATACAGTAATTATATTGCTTCAGCGGACTAGCCGGAACAGTCAAACAAACATTTGAATTTGTAATATTAGAATGAATTGTGTTATATATTTTTATGATGGAGATATTTGCAGGGTTTGAGAGTGACAGGAGCTACTGTTTATTCCAAGACTACAGTCTACTAAGTTACACTAAGTTGCGGGTAAATTCAAACTCAAAATATTCTTTATTCAAATAAACTTGTAAACAAGTGCTTTTGAATCGTCAACTCTACTGCTGGTTCGGAAAGCTGTTCCTACCGAGAAGAGCCAGCAAGAAACTCTTTAAAAAATATAATTCTTAATACTATTTACATTTAGTCGTTACTGCCTTGTACAGGTTCAAAGAGAGCTATATCCACACATTCTTATCTTCTAAGTAATCCTCAACAGTATAGTAGGCTTTCTGTATCAGCCTCTTTTTAACAGTGTTTTTAAACTGTAATGGCAAAGCTGAAATAAAAGCTAGTAAACTTAGTAAGTAAAATAAGACAATAAATGGAATCTAATAATAGAAATAGGCGTTACTTTGCGGAATTCTATAGTACAAAAGTATAAATAATTGAAACAAAATAGTTCTATCATTAATTTTATGAACTTAATTAGCAAGCTGCTAAGATAAGCTTTTATTAATTTTGAAAACAAAATTGCTTCAGAATTAGTATTAGATTAATAGAATTTCCAAAGCTGTGATGGCCCAGCGGTAACACAGTTCGACTCTTTCGAAAAAGTCGCGGGTTCAGAACCGGGCAGACACTAATGTGTTTTTCTGTTAAAACTTAGGTGTCTAATTGATAATTTCAGTTTATCACACGCTTTTTGGTGAAGGAAAACATCGTGAGGAAACCTGCATATCTATAGAGAATTCTGGAGATATGTGTAATCTACCAATCCGTATTTCAGCAGCGTGGTAGGTCTTAGCTCCAATCCTTCTCTCCAAAAACGGAGAGAAGAGGCCTATGCCCAGCAGTGGGATAGTAACAGGCCGGTACTTATTTTTTTTTAAAGAATTTCTAATGATTCAACAATTACACTGTTGTTGAATGAGAAAAACTGAACTCTACGACTGTTCTTTAGTTGTTTTTTGGGAATGGGTTATAGTAACGTGCTTTAAATATGCTTTTTATTATAAAATTTTGTACCAGAACCCACAAAAGATTAACGTTCTTTTGTAAGTTTGCGTAAGGGAGTCGCGAGCTTTTCTCGGTTAATATTTGAAGAGGCTGGTAACAAGCTGTGAACAGTCACGTGAGTGCATTGTGCTCTACAGAGGGTAACCCAGTCAAGAAGTGATTGTTAGCAGCCTATTTATGGATAGCAGAGAGGTCAGCATCATTCACATCTGAAATGTGAAATGTAAATCATGGTGAAATGATTTACATCTAAAGCTTGTTATTATATATTGCGTTAATATAGAGGATAACAAAATCCTTTATTTTTCCTTCGGGAAAAAGGAAAAAAATATTACGTAATCTTAGTATAAATAGAATATTCTATCACCTAATTTGGATCTTTAATAAGGATCTTTAACTCTTAATCAATGGAGCCCACGGGTGGGCATTGATGCCTTGGATGGTCCCACGACATTCTTCATAGGAATTTTACAGTCTTCGTTCTGCATAGAATACTTCTTAGAATGTACATTTTTTTTGTATTAGTAAACTCCGTAACGCCTTATTCTATAAATTATCTAAATATTTAACCCCCCCATTCACGGGAGTTGCGGTGATCCTGTTTATTCCCGCTCATTAGGCTGTTCCCGACCAACGCTTTTATATATAAATCGGTTTACGTTATTTCTTTCCATTTTAATCAAAGCGATGGAAGCGGCTTACAGACGTCGAAATGTTTCGGCGCAAAATCCGATTTTGGGTTGAAATTTAAGTAAAAAAATAGAATTTATGTTTTTGCTGATATTTTTATTATGTAAAGCTTTTCCCACTTATTTACGAATGACTATTGAGAGTTAAAATTCACCTCTTAATCGTTTATGCGAATTCATAGCACCATTTGTAAATACCTAAATATTTTCAATGACAGTTTAAGCGTATTCAAGAAAGCTACTTTACTTAGCTATAAGTGATAAGTGCTGATCTTAAATCTCATTTTTTACAGGTTCTATTAATTTTCTTTTTTATTAATTCTTTCTTTTTTTATTTATACATAAAATTACTATATTTTAATTATATCTCTGTTGTCGTAACTTAATTTGAAAGTTGTTACCTTAAATTAAAATACTACTTATTTTAAGTTGTTTAATGTATAATTTTAAAGTGAAGTGTGTATTTTGCTGGTGATCTATAAATAAATAAATGACGCCATAAATGTTATTTAAAGTGATCGGAGTTATTGTTTAACTAAAAATGGCTTACAATAAACTATTGTTTAGTTTACTTCTCAATTTTACCCAGGGAATGGATGGATTTAACTGATACTAACTTTATCATAATCTGTATTTTAAAACATTATTTGTTGGAATATTACGCCGTGTGGTATCCGGCTGAATAGAATAGTACCACCCTCATTACTTACAGAGGTGTCGTAAAAGGCGACTAAGGTAAATTGACCTCAGGCGGGCGGCCGGTTGTAAAATACGTTGCCAAATATGACAATATGTTTATAACATATTGTGCCCCACTTAAAGTGGGATAAAGTCAGGAAGATAATGATGTTTTTGTGTTGATAACTAGAACAATATAGATTAAATATACATTACATCTATTTAATAAGAAATTTGCAAATGGCGAGACCGTTATTAACAAATTGTTTCTAAAATAATCCGAGGCGAATTCAGCACTATACAAAACTACTGAAAAGTTGTTAAATTGTATTAGAACTGAAACTATTCTTTATGGGAATTATTAAAATTTAGATGTTTTATCTATAGGTATTTGCTTTTCTCGCGACCTGCCGTTCCCCGAATAAGCTACGCTGACTTGACAGTCAAGGGCAAAAATATTGTTTTATATTCGATGTAAATTTTAGTTTTTTTTTAATGCCCAAAAACAGGAATAAAACGTTTATTTTTTTAAATAAAACCTAGCTAGGTAGATCTCGCCCAATACTCCTGCATGCTGAATTTCAGGAAAATCGTTGTAGCCGTTTCTGAGATTCAGAAAAAAACATGATTTGGCTGCGTTTTTACGACCGGCCGCCTGCCTGACGCCAACTTACCATAGCCATATTTTACGATACCTCGATAAGAAAGAGGGTGGTCTATTTTACTAAACCGGATACCACACGGTAAGTCAACTTACCTTACTCGCCTTTTACGACACCTCGGTAAGAAATGAGGTTGGTTAATTCTACTCAGTCAGATACCACACGGCGATTACTATTTTACTCATAATATAATTTTAATTATGTATAAACGATCCCAACGTCTTACGGATGGGTGTAAATTTACAAATAACTGGCAGCTCGGATGCTGGAACAAATCTCCACAGTCAACACCGCGTGAGACTAATGGCGGGGAGGGGGTCACAAATTACAGGCGAACGAGTTAACAAGACAATTTACATAGCTAATGGTGGTAATGAGCGCACCTACACCATAAAATTAACATTAATTATGTTTTCTTGACCTACATACACCTTTTTACAACGAAAATATATAAAATGTTCTTTTTATACGACAAAAAATATTTTACAAACAAAATTTGATGTACATTATATTCATAAAAAGAGGTTAAAAAAAGCTAGAATACTTTATCATTATCTTCCTGCCCTTATCCCACTCTAAGTGGGGTCGGCACAACATGTTATAAACATATCACATGATTTGGTTTCGTATTTTACATGGCCGTCTGCCTAACGTCAATTTACCTTAGTCGTATTTTACGACACCTCGGTAAGAAATGAGGGTGTTCTACTACTCAATCGGATACCACACGGCGAGTCAACTTACCTTAGTCGCCCCTTACGACACCTCGGTAAGAAATGAGGATAATCTATTCTACTCCGGATACCAAACAGCACTTATCTAAGTCGCCTTTTATGACACCTCGGTAAAAAATGTGGTACTATTCTATTCAGCCGGTTACCACACGGCGTAAAAAAAAAGCTAATATACTTCAAAAGCAATAAAAATACTATTTTGCTTTAATCCGCGAATATAACCGCTGAAAATATTATTAATATTATTTTCTAATAACTTGTAAAAACTTGTTTTTGCCCGATCTGCGGCTCAGTAGATTTAAATATATTTCAGAGCTAGGGTATTCGCTTTAACAAAATAATTTCGCAAAATAAACTAGACTTGCCTAAATTACTTATACGTAAAGCAAATTATACAACTGAAGACCATATAAATGATAAAAATCCAAATTGATAGCCAAGTTTCTTTCTGATTCTTCTCGGTAAGAGCAACATTCCAAACCAGTTGTAGCTTCATTAATCATATTGATCCTTGACGATTCAAAAGTGTATAGGCTTTTTTGTATAAAGATTATTTTGATTTAATCCGTTATTTATATTATACTAGTCATTTTAAGTCACAGCAAGACTCAAAAATAGCTTTTTTCAAATGTCACATTAACTGATTCGGACATATACGCTAGATTATATTACTTTGGCGTATATTTTCATGATCTTGTAGCTTGTAATAGCTCTTTGCTTGGAAAAATAATTATAAAATTAGCTTAATTATGTCAGGAACTGGCTTCAGAAGATAGGAAAGGTTCCCTTTACCCCTTACAGCAAACAATGGCACTGAAATATGTGCGGCGTGGCGGCGCCCACACGATAATTTCAATTTAACTCGTGTGGGGCTAAAAGCTTCCTAAATTGTTTGAGACGGCCAGCCCCAGGGGGTTAGAGGGGGGAGGGGTCACGGTGTTTAGAGCATAATGCAATTAAACCACTCTTAGCTTACCTCTTGAAGGGGAATTAATGTATTTTGCGCTTAAAACATTTCCGTCAGTATATCGCTGCATTCTCCCCTATACGTAATAGATACCGGGTGGTTGTCAAATTTTGCATAGCACCAAAAATTCTAAGACATCATCGAAGTATCAAATTAGAGTATTACTGCTTTTCAGGTCTTTGTTTGCATCAATATTAGTTTTTTGAAAATTACTTCTATCGCGTATTGTGATTTTCCTTTTCCCAGAGGAAAAATGGAAATTTTTATACGTTATGTTAAAACATAATTTTTATTACAGATAGGTAAGTACTATTTCTTGTCCAGATTTTATCAGCGATAAAAATGTTAAAAGTTAGGTTAACTATTACTTTGTAGTTAGTGAGTCTTTTTCTTATTTTTCAGTATCAATCTTTAATATTTAAATGACTTAATCTTGTATACATATATTTTATGAATCTCGAAACGGCTTCAAAGATTATTATGAAATTAAGCATGTAGCGGGTTTTTTGGGGAATCGATTTATCGCTAGGTTTCATTCAAAAATGTCTTTTATCCCTGTTTTCGGGCACTGAAATAATTCTGAAATGTAGAATAGAAAAGATATTTTAGCTGTCATTTATAAAATTGTTATGGCTGAGCGGAAAGTGGGTGGAATTTTCTCATTTTTTTTTAAGATTTTTCATTTTATATTTTCCCCCATACCCATGTACTTAATTAATAACTAGGCAAGGTTTTTCTACCTTTAAGGTCTTCTTAAGGTCTTAAATCTTTCACCTTAACATCTTTCCGAAATCAGATTCCGTCACCGCAAACCGTCGGCCCGCATTTATCGCTTTAATTAAAACAACAAGACCGTCCAAAATTGTACGTTGGCATAAATCGACCTAATGAATGAAACATTTACAAAGAAAACGCGACAAAACAAAATGGCGACGGCTCGTTGTGGCCTTTTTATTACATTTAAATATTTCGTTCGTTTAATTAAACACGTGTTATATCTCATATATAAGAACGAGTTTGGATATATGCATTATAGAAAAAGATGAAAGGAAAATAGATGTTCAAATAAATCTATACTAATATATAACGCTGCAGAGTTTGTTTGTTTGATTGTTTGAACGCGCTAATCTCAGTAACTACTAGAACAATTTGAAAAATTCTTTCAATGTAAGATAGTTCATTTATTGAGAAAGGCTATAGACTAACATCACGCTAAGATGAATAGGAGAGGAGCAGCAATAAAAAATATTAAAACGGCAAAACTTAAAGCTTTCCTTTCGTGCGCTGAGTAAATGGTAATAGTTATTCAAAAATCATGTATTACAAAATTATTCCCCTCAAAAAGTTCTAAATAAAACAGCATATGTCTAGCTTTTAAGTTTGACCTACTTAAACCATTTTTATGGTTGTCAAAAACTATGCTATACCTATTACGGTTTTAAACTTTACACGCGGGCAGAGCCCCTGGCGATTACTAGTTTTAAATAAATGTGTTTTTATTACTAAGACGTTCTAATTTATTCCTTTTTTCTTTAGTCTAATGTTAAATTCAAGTAAATTACAAATAATATAAATTATAACATTTATATTATACAAGTTTTTAACTTACCCCAAATACACCCCTCCAACTCCAAAGTCGTCATTAGCTTAGCACAAGTTTTATCACGTTCCGTTAATAACTTACCTGTGGAAAAGACAGTGTTTTTAATAAATGCAATATTAGTATAAATTAGTGTTTAGGAATTGCCAAATTCGTTGGAATCCCCGATTTGTACGATTTAAACAAGCTGGTAAAAAGCTGTGGTGAAGCTGGTAACACCGTGCGACTCTTTCGAGGAGGTCATGGGATTAAACCCGGGCAGACACCAATGAATTTTTCTGTTAAAACTTATGTGTCTAATTGATAATTAAAACTTTTCACACGCTTTTCGGTGAAGTAAAACATCGTGAGGAAACCTGCATATCTCTAAAGAATTCTGGAGATATGCGTAACTTACCAATCCGCATTGGAGCAGCGTGGTAGGTCTTAGCTCCAATCCTTCTCTCCAAAAACGGAGAGAAGAGGCCTATTCCCAGCAGTGGAATAATAACCGCTACTTTAAACTAGATGGTATATTACATATCTTTATCAATTTCAAAATATTCTTTATTCAAGTAAACTTGTAAACTAATGTTTTTGAAACGTCAACTCTACTGCTGGTTCGGAAAGCTGTTCCTACTGAGAAGAGCCGGAAAGAAACTCGGTGCTCTTTTTAAAAATATAACTCTTAATACTAGTTACATTTAATAGTTTCTATCTTGTACAGGGTCGAACAATATTTATATCCAGGTATCCTTATCGTCTAAATAATCCTCAACAGTATAGTAGGCTTTCTGTATCAGCCCTTTAACAGTTTGCCGAAGCTAATATTGATTACGGGATTTCAGTATAGAATCTTATACCCAATTTATGACTGTATTCTCATATAAGCTCACAATTTAAGCACATATCTATTCTTATATTATAATATTGTAACAAAGTAATACAATAATGCGTCTTATAAATTATGAATGAGGCATGTTTTGAGCGGCGACCGCAGCGCTGGTGTTTGGTATATTTGCATAAAAACATGGAACAGATGAAAGGCGCCATTTGTTATATCAGATGAAACAATCGGCTTTGTGTTCTACGAAACGTGAGTTCCGTTATTTTAAGTAAGGAACTAATAAGCTTTACTTACTTTTAGCTTTACTTAATAGGTTTTATTTTAATTCGATCATTTATAAAACTACAGTTCAAAAATAGAAGAATAATGCTGATTTGATGATGAATGATGAGGTAGAAGTTAGAAGATATGAAAGTTAGAAGCGAATAATTTTTTTACCCCTTTTTGTTGCAGATTAGCCTTGACAGCTTATTTTAAAAATTAAATTTATATATCTATTCTCTTTCAATCTTACTATTTAATACTTACCGATATAAAAATATGGGAAAGTCATAAAATGGAACATTCCGCTGGACTAATATTGATGACATTTGGTACGTTTCATGCTCATGCATAGGGGTAACATATAGGATAAAAAAACTGTTTTTTTACTGATAATGGGTATGATTTAGATGTTGTATTAATCATCATTCTCATAACCCCACTCTAAGTGGGGTCGGCAGAACATGGTATAAATATGGTGTCACATGATTTGGCTTCGTATTTTAAGGCCGGCCGCTTGCCTGACGTCAACTTACTTTAGTTGTATTTTACAACACTTCGATAAGAAAGAGGGTGGTCTATTCTACTCAACCGAATACCACACGTCGGGTCAACTACTATAGTCGCCTTTTAGGACATTTCTGTAAGAAATGAGGGAGGTTTATATAGATATTGTATTAATACGGACGTTAAAGTCGATAATAAAGTCGAGGGTAATGATTTAAATTTCAATTTAATGAAAGAGCGGCAAGTATGTCCAAAATTTTCAGTTGAATAAACATATATGATAAACAAAATTGTGTTATAAAGTAAAATCAATTAGCGGCCGCAATAATATAGAGGATCAAATGAAACGACACCGAGCGCATTAATCGCACATAGTTTATTTGGTGCTCAGTGCAAATATTTGGTGTAACGTGTTTAATGCGCGATTAACGCCGTTAATATGTACACGTTATTTAATTACGGAAGCAATAATTATTATACATATTTATCTTTATCTCTTTAATATTTAAATGAGTTAACGCTGTGTGGTATCCGGCTGAATAGAATAGACCAACCGCAATTCTTACCGAGGTGTCGTAAAAGGCGACTAAGGTAAATTGACCCGCCGTGTGGTATCCGGCTGAGTAGAATAGACCAAACTCATTTCTTACCGAGGCGTCGTAAAAGGTGACTAAGGTAAGTCGACCCGCCGAGTGGTATCCGGTTTAGTAGAATAGACCACCCTCATTTCTTACCGAGGCGTCGTAAAAGGTGACTAAGGTAAATCGACCCGCCGTGTGGTATCCGGCTGAGTAGAATAGACCAAACTCATTTCTTACCGAGGTGTCGTAAAAGGCGACTAAGGTAAGTCGACCCGCCCTGTGGTATCCGGCTGAGTAGAATAGACCAAACTCATTTCTTACCGAGGCGTCGTAAAAGGCGACTAAGGTAAGTCGACCCGCCGAGTGGTATCCGGTTTAGTAGAATAGACCACCCTCATTTCTTACCGAGGCGTCGTAAAAGGCGACTAAGGTAAGTCGACCCGCCCTGTGGTATCCGGCTGAGTAGAATAGACCAAACTCATTTCTTACCGAGGCGTCGTAAAAGGCGACTAAGGTAAGTCGACCCGCCGAGTGGTATCCGGTTTAGTAGAATAGACCACCCTCATTTCTTACCGAGGCGTCGTAAAAGGCGACTAAGGTAAGTCGACCCGCCCTGTGGTATCCGGCTGAGTAGAATAGACCAAACTCATTTCTTACCGAGGCGTCGTAAAAGGCGACTAAGGTAAGTCGACCCGCCGAGTGGTATCCGTTTAGTAGAATAGACCACCCTCTTTCTTACTGAGGTCAACGTAAAAGGCGACTAGTAGTTCGTAAAATATCCAGTCAAATCATGTGAAAATGTGTTTATAACATGTGCCGATCCCACTTAGAGAGGGATAAGTGCAGGAGAATGAATGATTTGATTTCTAACCTCGTACTAGCTGAATCATAATTGATGGGATTTATTTCAACTGAAGCATACCAGGGAAACATAAAGGACAGAGAAATTCCAGTTACTCCTTCAAGAAACGGAAATGATATGATTAAGGTTAATTTAATAAATTTCAAGTTGCCAGCAGTGTTAGCTTCTTCTTCTTCTTCTTCTTGGAGTGTCTCTCCGACTAGCGAAGGTTGGCAGTCAGCTGTGTAAATTCATCTCTATCCCTCGCTAGCCGGAACAGTTCAGCGGCGCTTGCGATCCCCGTCCATTTGCCGCCTGGGGATTCTTAGCACCCCTGTCCCATCTAAGGGACGCCAGGAACTCGGGGCCTTCGTTTTTTGTGACCTTTCCATATTTTTACATCGCCGACGACTAGGGAACATATAGTGCAGTGGTCTCCCGTTGCCTTCTGCACCAGACATTTTAGAGATTACTTAATCCTCAAGGCCGCTGCCTGCCTCGTCCACTTCAACCGGAGTTTCAGTAGGATACAAATGGTTATACCGCCATAGATCGGTCGCCAGAGCCTCGTCTGTTGTCTAGCAGGGGGCACCACGTGCAGGTGAGGTTGACAGTTGGAGCCAGCTAGATGTTGTTGCTGTTTTCCCCCATACCCCCCAAGTTAGCTACTACTAATTAACTAATGTCCTGGTAAGTACTAACTTACTATCAAAATGTAGTTAGCACTACATCCAGATGACCCAGTTTAAGATAATTCGAAAATTAGGTTCACGAATATAACTCTAAAGTTAATATTTTCGGGATATTTTATAATGTAAACGTCCATTGAATGAACGAATGAAAGCTTAACAGACAGAAAGCAGATAGATGAATAAAATTAATCAATAATTTTGTTAATATCCCTTTACTTAAGCTCGAAATCATCATTCTCCTACCCTTATCCCACTCTAAGTGGGGTCGGCACAATATGTCTTCTTTTTCCATTCTCCTCTATCATTCGTCAACTCTGGTGCCACTCCTCTAACATGCATATCATTTTTCACACAATCCAACCATCTTTTTTTCGGCCTTCCTCTAGCCATACATCTATCCACATTCATTCATTCATCATTCATTCATTCAAAGCTTACTTAAGCTCGACACACTTAAGCTCGAAATATCCCTTAAAATTACAGAAGTGAAAATATATCATCTATGTCCCAAATTCTAAAAATTTGAAGTTTCGTAACCAAACTTTAGTAATATATTCTGGATGAGATAACATTAATTTGGAGATGAAAATATAATAAATCAGCAATGCAGCCGCCGCGGTAATGAATGGCGCTTTATATCCATCAAAGGAAACGTCCCTTTTTCTTTTTAAAGTTCCTTTTCTTGTCGGGATGGCCAGGAAAGTGGCGACAAGTGGATGAGAAAGCTAAAGCAATGACTAATTAATCTGCTATTCAGCCATTTATAAAGAAATATTAATAATATTATTATTTAACGTCTTTAATAATATATAGAATAGAAAATTCTATTGTAAGCACACCATAAATTTTATCTGATCGCGGATGTTCAAATCAAATCAAAATAATCTTTATTCAAATAAGCTCTTTCAAGCACATTTGAATCGTCAAGGATCAATATGATTAATGAAGCTACAACTGGTTCGGAATGTTGTTCTTACCGAGAAGAACCATAAAGAAACTCGGCGGTCAATCTTTTAAACATTTTCTATTTTATAATACATTATTAAACCGTAGTCCTGTATGAAGCTGAAAGGATTTTGAAGTCCAGGCTTTTTTATCATCCAAATAATCTTCAATTGTGTAATATGTTTTACGTATAAGCATATATTTTACACTTAATTTAAACCTTTCTGTGGACTGTTAGCAAAATAATTGTGGATATAGTTCTCTTCGAACTAGTACAAGACAGTAACTCAATGTAACTAGTATTAAGAATTATATGTTTAAAAGAGCAACCGCCGAGTTTCTTGCTGGCTCTTCTCGGTAGGAACAGCTTTCCGAACCAGCAGTAGAGTTGACGATTAAAAAGCATTTTAAAAGTTTATTTGAATAATTCATAGAATGAGGCGTTACTTTGCGGAGATCCATAATACAAAAGTAATAATAAAACTATTTTGCTATAATGAAGATGAAGTAAAATAAAAAAATATATAATGCTAAATGTCGAGTGGACAATCCGTTTTCATACCTGATACATGCAGGATTCGTCAAAACACATGCGCACCTCCACCACCGCCACAACAATACACACGTTCACTATCACAAACTCAGCAACCGAAGCATCATGAGGAAATAGGCTCCACTACAAAATCCCAAAGCTTTGCAATTATTATTACTATTGAATTTGAATAAAGAATATTTTGAATTTGAATTCACCAGTCTTTGGTATATGCAATGACTTCATTGTATTAATTGCCGCTATTCCCATGGCCCCAGTCGCCGCTCTACCCCCGCTCGTTAGCGAGATCTTTTCTATGCAACAATTATGGGAGACGTCCTCGCCGCAGCCTCCTGCCCGTATTTTTTACCGAACACCCCCCACTGGCCCCCTCCAGTCGCCGGTAACTTCTGTTCGATTGATTTAATAACGGCGTCTGATTGTTCTCGATCTCTTGCAATATTTATGTTTCAGTATCTTTAACTAGAAATCGCCAGCCGCTCTACCCGTGTATAAAGATTAAACCGTAATATAAGTCTTTTGACACCATAAAAAAGGTTAAAGTGGATCAACCTTGAAAGCTAGATATATACTGTCGCGGAATTATAATTAAAACTTTTAGAGAGGAACAATTTTGTAATACATGATTTTTGAATACCTATTACCATTTACTCAGCGCACGCAAAGAAAGCTTTAAATTTTGTCGTTTTCATACTATATTTTATTGTTGCTCCTTTCCTATTCATCTTAGCGTGATGTTATATAACTTATAGCCTTCCTCGATAAATGGAGTATCTTACACTGAAAGAATTTTTCAAATCGGTCAAGTAGTTCCTTAGATTAGCGCGTTTAAACAATCAATAAATCAAACAAACAAACAAACAAACAAACTCTTCAGATTTATATATTAGTATTCGTAATGGATAGAAATACCAGCGATTCCACGCCGCCATATCTAAGTGGGGTTGGCACATGTTATAAACATGTTGTCACATGATTTGGCTACGTATTTTACGACATCAACTTAGCTTAGTCGTATTTTGCTACACCTCAGTAAAAACAGGGTGATCTATTCTATTTAACCGGAGAGCATACGGTGGGTCAACTTACCTTAATCGCCCTTTACGACACCTAGGTAAGAAAGAGGTTGGTCTATTCTACTCAGTCGGATACCACACGACAGGTCAACTTACTTTAGTCGCCCTTAACGACACCTCGGTAAGAAAAAGGGTGGTCTAATCTACTCAGCCGGTAACCGCACGGATTGTATATAATTTTGTGTACCATATAAAATGTATATAGGCCTAATGAGAGCGAAAATTTTAAAATCTTTCACGTAACTAGATCACTCTTAAAGTTTTTTCCAACAAAATACTTTTAAGTATAAATTATTGTAGTACAAAATTTCGTACCTGAAGTTGTAAAGTTAATAATAATCATTACACCATAAAGGTTTAAGCTATAACTTTAATCTACACGCAGAAATTGGCAACCTTTCGAAACTTGAGACCGACTATATCGTTAATATTTAAATCTAGACTTTGTATTGATAAACTTTAAGTTGTTTTCGCTTTGAAACTAAGAAAATTAGTATATTTGAGCGTATACGGTATAGCCAGTACGGGCGAAGTTTCAGTTAATCATGGAAGTTATAATTGCGGTAATTTAATATTGTTACCGGTTTATTGCTGGAGTCGTCGATGAGGTCGGAGTCAGCAGTGAGCTCCATATTATGTCTATATGTTTTAACGAGCAGCAGCAGGGTCATCTCGCTGACTCCCCGGGTGGGGGGTAAGCGGGGTACGGGCCTCGAGGCGTACCTCTTTGCCCGGGCAGTTCCTCGCGGGCACTTAAGCCCGGTCTGTGTTTCGGCCGTAGGCCGAGGTCACCTAGGTGACCTAAGGGTGTCGGTATTTGGGCCGTGAGCCCAGGTCACCTAGGTGACCTAAGGGATGTCTGGTTCGGTGGGGAGGTCTGGGAATATTAGCTCCCAGACCTCAAAGTCGTCGTCAGGTGGTGTCATATCCGGTGGTGTCATAATCCGTGGTGTCGCCCTCTCGCCCGTCGCGTCGTTCTCGTCGTCGCCGTCGTCATCCGCATCGGGCCGCGGAGACGGTGATCGCAGGAGCTCGCGAGGCAGGGAACGTCCATCGGGTGGTCGCGCATGGAGTGGCGCGATGCCGTGGAGGTGTACGTGCGCGCTGTGGTCCGCACGCGCGAACATCCGGCGCGCAAGGCGACGGACATACTCCTCCACGGTCGGCATTTTGGTATCCCGATGCACGACGTCGTTCCGCACATACCTCGGGGCTCCTACGATCAGTCGCAGGCAGCGGTTCTGCTGGACTTGCAGTCTTCGCTTCTGGTACGCCGAACATAACGCGTACCAGGCGGGTGCCGCATACGTCAAGCGCGAGCGGACGTAGGCACCGTAGACCCGCAGTTTGGTGTTCATAGGTAGATGGGATGTGAATAGCGCGTAAAGCTTGGACCTAGCAGCGGCAGCTCGACCCACGACGTGATTCACCGTGGGGATCATGCACAGGCTGCGGTCCAACTCACACCCCAAAAACCTTACTGTGGTCTTCCACTCTACGTCCTGGCCTCGTAGAGTCAGCTGACGTAGCGGCTTGGAGCGGCTGGTGAGCAGAGCGGCCGTCTTCCCGACGTTGACGGCCATCCTCCACTTGTCCAGCCATTCCGGCAACAAGTCCAGCATACGCTGCATGCGGTTGGTGGCGACGATCTGATGGTAGGACGACGCGAAATACGCGCTGTCGTCGGCGAACAGCGACAACAGCACGTCCTCCTCCCCTTCCCGCAGATGGTGGCGCAGGGTGGGGATGTCATCCGTATACGCCGCGTATAAGCGCGGCGATATACAACTGCCCTGGGGTACTCCGGCTTGGATGGTGCGTGGCTGGGATTCGGCACCATCCACTGCCACGTAAAAGCTACGGCCGTGTAGAAATGATGCCAGCACTCGCACATAAGCAGGCGGCATGGTGGTGTCCAGTATTTTGACCAGGAGCCCGGCGTGCCACACACGATCGAAGGCCTTCTCGATGTCGAGAAAGACCCCCACGGTGTAGCGCCCGTTGTTCCGCTCACTGGTCAGGTGGTTGATTACCCTCGCCAGCTGGAGCGTCGTCGAGTGGCCGCTGCGGAATCCAAACTGCTCCTCGCGCAGGGGCAGATGGGGCGTGACTCGACGCAGCAGCAGACGCTCAAACAGCTTGGCTATGTGCGAGAGCAGGGTGATCGGCCGGTAGCTTCCAGGCAGGCGGCGGTCCTTCCCCGGCTTGGGAAGAACGATGATCTTCCCGGTCTTCCACGCCTCTGGGAAGTGGCCGGTGCGGAGTACTCCGTTGAACAGTCTCGTGAGCGCTACGAGACCTGTTCGGGGCAGCAGCATCAGCGCGGCGTTAGTGATTCCGTCGGGGCCTGGCGCTTTTCGCTTATCAAGGCGAGCAGCGACCGACCGCAGCTCTGACAGGGAGATGAAGTCCTCTCCCCGGAGCGGCGGTGTAGGGGCCGACAGGAACCTTTCCAGCTTGTCCTGGACAGCCGCGTGATGACGGATGACATGGAGGTTGGAGGTGTTGGGGGCGTTGGGCGTAAATGTCTGTTCCAGGTGTGCCGCCAGAATCTCAGCACGATCCTTGGCGGCATAGGTGCGTTTACCCGCGGCATCGAGCAGCGGGTAAACGGGGGTGTCTTGTCCGGTGAGTTTCTTGCAGAGGGAGTACAGCGCTGTGTCGTGTTCTGTCGCTCGATCGACGGTATCCTCCCATCGCGCCTCGTCGAGAGCGACTACGGCACGCGCGATCCTCTCTGCAAGCCGGTTCAGGTCAGTCTTCACCCTGGGGCAACGAGTGCGGGCCCATAGGCGGCGCAGGGTGCGCTTCCGCTTAAGCATATTGCGGAGCGAGCTCGGCAGGTCCTTCCTTCGATTGGTATCCGGTGAAGTCGACGTGGTGGTGGTGGCTGCTGCCTTGGCGGCGATGATCGCCTCCGCGATGAACGCAGCAGCATCGTCGACTCCCGAAGGTGTAGTGATCGGGCCTGCTAGCTCAAGCCCGGCAAGCTCTGCGGTGTAGCGCTCCCAGTTCGTCCGCGTCCGCGGCGGGCGGGGCACTAAGAAGCCTCCCTGGGTGGCTAGGTTGACCAGAACCGGAAGGTGTTGCGTGTCGAGGTCGTAGAGTACCTCGACATCAAAGGGGTTGTCCAGTCCATGGTGCAGCACTATGTCTATGACGTCTGGCTGGGAGCGGCTGTCGGTGGGTATGTGGGTCGGCGCTCCCGGCCCCACCAAACCGTACCCGCTCCTCACGCTGTCTTCGTGCAGGTGCCTCCCGACCGCAGTGATGATTCGCGATCCCCACGCGTGATGTTTCGCGTTGAGATCGCCCACGATCACTGCAGGTCCCTGCTGCCCGAAGATTGCCTCGACATCAGTGCTGCAGAAAGTCAGTCCGGGTGGTTTGTAGGCGGCATAGATGCGGAGCTCCTGGTTGCCCACGTTGACTCGCACCCCCTGTGTGCGGGTGCTAGTGAACGGGGTGTGCTCCAGCTCTTCGTGTATGATGTCCCTCCGCACCAGAGCGGCCGTACCTCTGTACGGGCGGCCCCGGGGAGAGACTTCATCGCGGCGATACACGAAGTAGTTGGGCACGCGGAGCTCGACGCTGTCCGTGAGTTTAGTTTCGCCCAGGAGGATGACGTGGATATCCTGCGACTGGGCGAGTAGTGTTAACTCACGGACGTGACCTCTGATGCCGCCCGGGTTCCAGTATAGGATTCGTAGGGAGGTCATTGATACGACCTCCCAAACTGGGTAATTGCTGCCGTGATGGCGCCGACTACGTCCCTGTTGCTCAAATAGTGAGTGAGCGCCGCCATAAGCGCCTCGATAAGGACCCGAACAATGTTGTTAATGCCCGAGTCCTGCGCGAGGGGTGGCGGGAGGAACGTAGGATATTGCGGAGCTCGCAGCTCCGCCTCTTCTGTGGCCAGTCGGTGGCCGCGGCTTCTCGGCGCCTCGGCAGTTTCGGGTATCGCCGCCAACGATGTTGATGATGGCGGCCTGGGGTGCGGTGTGGACGCGGCGGCGGGCTCAGCATCTGCTGGCCTCGGCTGCCTGCGCCTGCGCCGGTTTCTTTTCCGTCGCAGGGGCTCCCCCCTGCCTGTCGGGTCGTTTGCCGGCGGTTGCAGAGTCGCCGGCTCTTGGTCTATGGTAACCCCGCCCGCTTCCCCCCGTCGAGTAGCTGGGGCGGTCGGGATATAGGCCGGCGGTTGTTTGGTCGCCGGCTCTTGGACTATGTTAGCCCCTCCCGCTTCCCCCCGTCGAGTAGCTTGAATGGACACGCCGGGCGTCGGCGGGGCGCTACTCAGTGCGGGTCGGGCGGGGGCGGCAAGTACGGCCACTGCGGGCCGCGCCGCGGGGGCAGGGGCGGCGCGTACGGCTACCGCGGGACGTACTGCGGGGATGGCGGGGGCTGCTGCGGCGACTCGTATGGCGGCGGCGGGTGTTGCGGTTGGGGGGGGAACTTGCTCACCCCTCCCTGCCCTCTTCTTCGCCTGCCCGTCCGGGCGCGGCGGCGCGACATCGATTCCGCGCTTCCGCGCCTCGCGGCGAAAGACTGGGCATCGTCGGTCACGCGCCACGTGCGCTTTACCACAATTCGCGCACTTGGGCGCGTCTTCCTGGGGCCTGTCGCAGTCCTGGGCCAGGTGCCCGCCTGCGCAGCGGACACATTTCGGCGGCCGGTGGCAGTTGGCCGATGAATGGCCAAACTGCTGGCACCTGTGACACTGGGGTGGACCACGTCCGCCCTTCCAGGCCTCGATGGTGAGGCCCGGCATCGACAGGAGCTCAGTCTCTCTGTACAGGTGACCGAGCTCTTCGAAGGTCAGGTGCTCCAGCTGCACGTAGTATGTGCAGCCGTGCCGCCCTCTGACCGGTGGTATGGCCCTCGCCTGGGTTGCCGGATACCCAAGGGATCGCAGCGCCGCGATGACCTCCTCTGGTGGGGTGTCCTGTGGTAGCCCTCTGATGGCTACCTTGCTGGGCAGGCTCGACGCTGGGCTATAACAGAACCACGCGATGTTGGGGTCCTGTTTAGCGGCGTCGAGGAGGTACTTCTGTAGCACCCGAAATTCCTCCGCCGACTTTGGGAGGAATCTGACACCCTTCCCCATCGGGCGGGCGTTAGGGGCGTGTCCGAGCTTTTCTCGGATCGCGGTGAAGTGCCTCGTCCAGTTGGGGAGGCACTCCACGGTGATGGGAGGGTATTCGGAGCGCGCTGTCTTCGCTCCGGTAGTGGCCTGCGGTTTTTGCTGGCGCTGCAGCTCTTCCTGGCGCTGCTGGAGCGCCCGGGGTGACGGCGGCGCGGCGGCGGCGGCGGCGTAGCCGGATGGCCCGGCCTGAGGGGTAGGGGGGCGGGACGTCGCCATTGGAGACGGCAACGAGGTGAATCCGGCGTAGCTCGTCGAGTCTCGAGGCCACGAGGCGGATCCCTGCGACGCGCTCTCTGCAAGCGGTCGCACGCCACCGTCGTCCCGAGGCGAGGAGGCCGGCGGTGGAGTGGGCCGAGTCCTTTGCTCGGCTGTTAGCTGAACGTCGAACGATGACGACGTTGTCAGCGAGGTGGTCGGCGACTGGTCCGTCTTCGGACGCTTGTCGTCTCCCTCGAGGGATTCGGGCGAAGAGTCGGCAGCCCGCGGACGCTTCGGTGCTTCGCCGCCCGATGTAAGCCCAGCTACATCGGCGGAGAACAAAGGTGCGGAGTCTGGCGACTTTCGCTCGCCGGATGAAATCCGGAAGCGTGGTAGTGGTTCAGGCGCTGGTGGTGATGGTGGCGCTGCTGCGGGTGCGATCGGCGTAAACGGGGCAGTAGTGCTGTCCCGTATATCGCGCCGCACTACAGCGCGTGGGAACGCGAGGCGCTCCCCCCTAATACGTGGGTCCCTCGGGGGGGGCTCCCCCCGACCGGACATGGTCGCGCAGTTTTGCGACTGCGGGTAATGCTACTCGGATAGTAGCTACAGAGGTACCTTAGTGAGCCGCTCCTGTGCGAGTGCAGCTCCACGCACCCTCGGCGCGTGCAACCCAGCCGGGTGAGACCCCTGGGGGGAGGCCCAGCTAGGCGCCCGCGAGCGGGGGCGGAGACTACAAACACAATGGGATAATGAACGGTGGTTTCACTGAGGGCACGTCTGCATACGTCTTTGCAACGAAAGGCGGTGCAGATCGCTGCGTCCGGGCAGCTTCGGCGGAGCAGGTGCACGCGATGCGCTGCCGACCGCTTCCTCGAGCCGCAACACGGGTCGTGGCGAGTACAACTGGCGCCGGTGGCAGGGGTGCAGGGGCGTTAACCGAAACTGACGAACTTTACGTCTCACACGATACGCGCAGCGATAACGTTCACAATACGCGTCCGTTCACTGCGCGCGTCCGCACGAGACTGTCTGTTTTAACGAATGTAAGATATTATTTTGTAATGTTTGCTAATGATAGATGGCGCTAGTGTTACATTGTAACGCGCTATCGAGTGTTCTTTGTAATTATATATAGTCAAACGTATTTTTTTTACTAGCGCCAATCAACCGCAGTTATTTCGCCCTGATTTAAATATTAACGCTGTGTGGTACCCGGCTGTATAGAATATAACCACCCTCATTTCTTACCAAAGTGTCGTAAAAGGCGACTAAAGTAAGTCGACCCGCCGTGTGGTATCCGGCTGAGTAGAATAGACCAACCTCATTTCTTACCGAGGTGTCGTAAAAGGCGACTAAGGTAAGTTAACCCACCGTGTGGTATCCGGTTTAGTAGAATAGACCACCCTCTTTCTTACCCGAGGTGTCGTAAAATACGACAGAGGTAAGTTGACGTCAGGCAGGCGGCCGGTCGTAAAAACGCAGCCAAATTATGTGACAGCATGTTTATAACTTGTAGTGCTGAGCCTACTTAGAGTGGGATAAGGGCAGGAAGATGACTCCTGTACTCCGATATCATATTTGTATATACAAGCTAAACACGTTATTTTGTTTGCCTACGTCAAGTTATTTTTAAAATACCCTCAACTACGTACTGTTTGTACTCGAAAGAAAAATATCGTTTATTTACCCTATATGCTAGCAAGATAAATAAACTTTATCAATATGACTTCGAATATCAATGAGATACTTATGTTTTATACTAATTGATGCCTCCCCAAGATTTGAAGCAACAACAAGTTGACAGGTAACAACCTGTGAAGAATCATCTTGAACACGCACGTATAATCTCAAAATGGCTTCTTATATGCGACAGGCGGTAAACATTAGGATCCTCCGCTCGCTAACTGTCCGAAGTTTTAACAATTAACGTTAATCTAATGTATTATGTCTTAACATCTGGTGATAATTCAGCCCCAAGCCACCACTCGCAGGTACTAAAACCACCGTTTCTTTGTTGTAAACCCCAGATTCGTTGGGGGTCCCCGTAGAGCCAAGTTTTAATCTCCTAATGTTCCGACAGAGATCTCTCCAGAGGTACATTAAAGTCCTCTCTCAGGTGATTGCAAATTAACGTAATAATCAGGCTTTTAAGGGAATTTTGCAGACTTTTTTACGTATTAAGATGAAGGTATAATTTATAATTTTTGGGTGTTATTATGTTTCTTATCGTGTTAAAATATAATTCATTTCCGACTTTATAGTTAAAAGTAGTAAAGTAGTAAGTAAGTAGCGGCCTGTTACTATCCCATTGCTGGGCATAGGCCTCTTTTCTCCGTTTTTTTTTTTGGAGAGAAGGATTGGAGCTAAGACCTACCACGCTGCTCCAGTGCGGATTGGTAGGTTACACATATCCCCAGAATTCTCTAGAGATATGCAGGTTTCCTCACGATGTTTTCCTTCACCGAAAAGCGTGTGATAAATTGCAATTATCAATTAGACACATAAGTTTTACTAGAAAACTCATTGGTGCCTGCCCGGGGTTTGAACCCTAGACCTCCTCGAAAGAGGCGCACGGTGATACCGCTGGGCTACCACAGCTTCATAGTTAAAAGAATTTGACATAATTTTTGTGAACGTAATTTAAAGTAAAGTACGCCTATTTTCATATTTCTATCAAAGTCGTACTTTGGACTTTGACTTTAAAGACTTTAGACTTTAAATCATGCCGCTTTAATTAAGATTTGAAAGCACAAAGTTCGTTTTATCAAAGGATATGTTGGTTTCATTATGATGTTTAAATAAATGAAGTAAAATAAAATAATTATTTTTATAAATATCATACTTTTATCTATATTGCCTCTTTTTATTATCTTATTCTTGTATGTATATAGTTATTCGTTATTTTTTTCTTTTTTTCTGTATTACCCGTATTTCACTTCTTGTCCTTTTCCTTCTATTACTCAAAGGTTGACTGGAAGAGATCCTTTTTAGGGATAAGTCCATCTTTATACATGTACTTTTTTACTTTTTCTTTCTCTGTATATATATGTATCATAAAGAAATAAATGTTTTCCTTAACCATAAATATCATTAACTGTCGGTCTGTAACGCTTTAACAGCTAAACTATTAAAATATAGATAATATTTGATACAATTGCATCTTACTCGCACATACAAAGTTAGGATATAGGATAAAAAAATCCCACTTTTCCTTAAGGAACCGCAAGTGCTTTTACTACATGCTGAAGGGTATTTTAACTTAACTTGTCGTAACGTAATTCGGGTAAAGCTTGTTTAGATAGCAGCTGTGGTAGCCCAGCGGTAACACCGTGCGCCTCTTTCGAGGAGGTCTAGGGTTCAAACCCCGGGCAGGCACCAATGAGTTTTCTAGTAAAACTTATGTGTCTAATTGATAATTGCAATTTATCACACGCTTTTCGGTGAAGGAAAACATCGAGAGGAAACCTGCATATCTCTAGAGAATTCTGGGGATATGTGTAACCTACCAATCCGCATTGGAGCAGCGTGGTAGGTCATAGCTCCAATCCTTCTCTCCAAAAAAAAAACGGAGAGAAGAGGCCCATGCCCAGCAGTGGGATATCAACAGGCCGTTACATTACATTACATTGTTTAGATAGATTATCGTTTTTTTTTTGTATCGTTTATTTATTTACTAGCTTTTACCCGCGACTTCGTTCGCGTGGATTGTTGTTATGTGATAGGTCGATAATAGATGGAGCTTTTCAATGTCATCCTATTCCTATACAATTAACAGGATTTCTATAGCCTATATGTTATTTCGGTGTATAAGGAATAACTGTGCTGAATTTCATCGATATTGGTTCAGCGGATTCGCCGTGAAAGAGCAACAAACATACAACCAAACTCACAAACTTTCGCATTTATAATATTAGTAGAATAGTAAAGTAAGTAACAAGAAGAAGAGCCAGCAAGAAGCCCGACAGTTGCTCTTTTTAAAACATAATGCTTATTACTGGTTACATTTCGTTATTACTGTTCTGGGCAGGGTCGAAGAGTAGCTATATCAACACATTCCCATCATCTAAGCAATCCTCAACAGTATAGTAGGCCTCTTTGTAACAGTGTTTTTTAACTGCTGTAATGGCAAAGCTAAAAATTGATTGCGGAATTTCATAATAGAATCGTATACCCTAACACACAAACGTCAAATGTACTTTTGCAAGGCGCAATGCAGGACCCGCGAAATTAGATCACTTAAAATATATTGAGGCATCAGCTTAAATTTCTTAAAATCATGTGTTCTATGTTCCAGCTAATTCTGCCATTAGTTACTTGGTGTCTATTTATCTGGACACCACTGAAAATCAGCAGTGAGGCTAAGGCTTCCAGCCTGAGTGGCCATCCTTTTCGACTTTTCACACAGCTGTACTTGGTGTTTACTTCAATTATTAGGTTTATACTCAAATTTACATTTATGTATAATTAATAACTTGTAATGTGTATTTATAAGGTGTATACTTGTAAGGTGAAAGTCGAATAAAGATCTTCTTATTCTTATTCTTATTCTAAGATTTAAATGTCCAATATATTTTCATAGATAAAACCCTTTCATGTACCAAAGTTTCAGGAGCGGAATCTAAAAGTATAACAAACTGAAGTCCCAAAATTGTCTCAAACTATAACACAGACAGTCGCGTTGTCGCCGATATCTCAGCTATAAATTATAAAGCTACTGAGGGAAACGTGTAGCGGGAAAACGGGGAGATCGCGAAAAACAAATAACATCAAGTAAGCAAAACAAACTTTGACAAAGTTCAAAGAAAAACAATGGCTCCTTTGTTTCGTAAACAATCCAATTATCTGCGAAAAGATGTTGGGAGGTGACTGCTGGAGGGGGCTCACAATGAGAGATCAAACTGACTTATGGATGCTGTGGATTATATTGTGTTAGCTTTTATCCAGTTTATTACAATTATGTTAAAAAAATAATACTTTACGCCGTGTGTTATCCGGCGGAATAAAATATTATCACCCTGTTTTCTTACCGAGGTGTCGTAAAAGGCGACTAAGGTAAGTTGACCCACCGTGTGGTATCCGGTTGAGTAGAATAGACCACCCTCTTTCTTAACGAGGTGTCGTAAAGGTAAGTTGTAAAAGGTAAGTTAACTAAGGTAGGTTGACGTCAGGCAGGCGGCCGGTCGTAAAATACATAGCCAAATCATGTGACAACATGTTTATAACATGTACGAAGTATACCAGGCTAACATGTACGAATAATTCCTGTGTTGCCTTGAGAAATACAGAAAAACATGAAAATTCATTCATTCATTCATTCAATACAAATACACACCCAGGCTCAAAGATCAACAAATTGATTTATAGAAAATGTTGGCCCTCGGCGGGAATCGAACCCGCGACCCGCAGAGCTGAAGGCAGTTTCACTACCCACTGCTCCAACGGGCCAGTCATTATTATAACACATAAATAAAAATATATAAATAAAAGTACAATAAAATCAACAAATTACTAAAGTACTAAATAAGTAAACTTGTTAACCCTCCAGCTAAGCTAAATGCTTGTGTTAGTGGTTTCACGTCGGTAGTATAATGGCCGGGATTCGAACCCACGACCTCTCTATCCTAACTATTCCGCTTACTTACTTTCTTTTTCCTTATAAAACTGTTTATATCAGCTAAGATTTATACCAAGATAAACAGTAACTCGTTTGAACGCGGCGTGTCTTGAACTCAAATATTGAGTGGAGTTATAACGAAGTGGAAAGTTTAACTGCTGAATGATGGCACGTGATGCTGGGATCCTGAGACTGCTGTTAACTAAGCTGCTGGTAAAGCACTTGCAAGAGTTGCAAAAGACGACAAAGATCCGATCTTGCAGATATCATTTTTATATCGACAAAGCAATCCCCAAATTGTTCAACTGAACTTGTAAGTGCCTTTTCCACTCGCCTGGGTTGGAAAATTGTCTCCAACTGGTTAACTGACCCTTGGTTAGTATTTTTTTACAAAAAAAAAATATTGGGTGGGGCTCAATGTAGGTATTTTCTATTCTAGAGAGCACCATTCCCCGAATAATCTACGCTGACAGTTTTCAGCATAGTGTTTTATATATTCAATTTAAATTTTGGTATTTTTTAGTGCCCAAAAAAAGGGATGAAATTTTTTTTTTAAAATAAAACATAGCAAGATCGATTTTTTCCATCCAAAACCTCCTGCAAGCTGAATATCAGGAAATTCGGTGGAGCCGTTTCCAAGATTCCGAATATATATATATACAATTTTTTTATCATCTTAAATATTTGTATGCACAAAAATACCTACATCGCCAATTATTTTACAATTACAAATATTTTATGCATAAAAAGTATAGCTTAAGATTGCAGAAAATATAATAATTATATTTTGAAAAGAGCAACCTCCGCGTTTCTTGCTGTCTTTTTTTCGAAAGACGCAATTTGCGGTACCAGCATTAATTGATGATTTAAAACCACTTATATAGAAGTTTAATTGCACAAAGAGTATTTTTTTGATATTTACATCAAAAATTTACAAGTTATATCTATCTTAAATTACTTACACGCTAGGACTATACAAATCATGCCCACGTGGAATGGTCCCAAGAATGCTGGCAGCGTTTCCGCGCTGGATCGCTAAGCTGATTCTTTGTGCGAAAAGGAGTCAGCCCTCTTGTCACCTGAAGAGGGACTTAAGAGTTTTTTTAATTTACATCTGATGCTAGCAGATATGTTTATAACGACAGTAAGTGGAGTATATTCTGCAATCTTTGTCCTTCCATCAAATGTGATTACAGCCCAGTTTGTGACGCAATAAAAAAATTCTTTATCACTCGTCACCTCGTAACAGATGCAAATTGCATTTTTATCTTTCACAGCATAACGGCCGTTTGTCATCTGCATGGGTTTGACTGCGACCCGCGCGGGCAATTCCGGTTTAGTTTTGAAAATTTAATTTAATGGCTTACAGCGAATAGCTTTTACAGATTTCATACATGACACGAAGCGGATTCTGTACTATTTGTGTGGGGAAAAGCTTGAAGCTTAGATCCTTTGAAAAGATTGTTACTTAGATCTACCAAGGTCCGCAAATGCATGATATATACAACACTAGCGGCCTGCCCCTGCCTCGCACGGGTATAAAATATATAGCCCATGTCACTCAGTGAAAAAAATGATTAAAATCAATCCAGTAGTTTTGATTTATTCATTACTGCCCGTGGCCCGCAAGCGTTAAATTTGGGGAAGAACAATTCCCCTCTCCCTATACCAAGAAGATTTCTTGCTATATCTAATATCTAAATTCATATACTACATATTTACTTTTTACATTTTTCCCTATGTATTATACATATAAACCTTCCTCTTGAATCACTCTATCTATTAAAACCGTATCAAAATCTGTTGCGTAGTTTTAAAGATTTAAGCATACATAGGGATATATGGACAAAGTACCTACAAAGTAGTAGTAGTAAAGTAGACAAAGTACCTGCCACTCTAAGTGCCTTATCCCACTCTAAGTGGGGTCTGCACATCATGTTACAAACATGCTTTCACATGATTTGGCTGCGTTTTTACGACCGGCCGCCTGCCTGACGTCAACTTACCTTATTCGTATTTTAGGACACCTCGGCAAGAAAGAGGGTGGTCTATTCTACTGAACCGGATACCAAACGGTGGGTCAACTTACCTTAGTCGGCTTTTAAGACACCTCGGTAAGAAATGAGGGTGGTACTATTCTACTCAGCCGGATACCACACGGCGGGTCGACTTACCTTAGTCGGCTTTTATGGCACCTCGGTAAGAAATGAGGGTGGTCTGTTCTACTCAGCCGGATACCACACGGTGGGTCAACTTACCTTAGTCGGCTTTTACGACACCTCGGTAAGAAATGAGGGTGATACTATTCTATTCAGCCGGACACCACACGGCGTCCTCGATAAATGGACTATCTTACATTTAAATAATTTTTGAAATTAGCCCAGTAGTTCCTGAGATTAGCGCGTTCAAACAAACAAACAAACTCTTCAGCTTTATATATTAGTATAGATTAAAAATGTATTGTAAAATGTATAAATATTTTTAAGTACATAAGTCTCAGGCCAAAATCGAAGTAATTATATGTTGTAGAAACTTATAACGATGTACAAATTCAAATTACACGAAACAATAACGTTAATAATCATTGAAAATAAAGCGAGATCCAAAACTGTGCGTGAATCAAACATTAATATGTATTAAGCTAAAATATGTATTCGCAGTTAACCGTTAACATTTAGCGAATCCAAAGCCTATAGTGAATTAGTGTCGGAACTGATCAGGAGCGACGCGATCGCAATTGGGGAGTGGTGGCACTGGCAGCGGACGATTTAAATTTCTTCTTCTTATTTTCCTATTTTTTTTATACAGGAAAAAACCCCTTATGGGTACTAACCGCCCGACGGGGACAGGCGGTGGTGATGTCGGACTTGCACCGACTAAAACGACCTGTGTGCTCCACCACGCTGCCCATGACAAGGACAGGTTATCGTTGTACACATTTCCCCCATCCTGCCGACATTATTTTATTATTTTCCTCTTATTTTCCTCCTCTTAGTTATAAAAAGATAACTTACTGTGCTTTAGGGTTAAGGGCCTGGTTATTCCAACCAGCCAAGCTACAAGCCGAGAACTCTATCCAAGTTTTTAGAGGCTTTTTAGCGTCATTATCGACCTAAAGATATTTACCTGTTGTTCTGCCTTCTTCGTGCTATGCCACGTGACATGATATAGTGTTTTTTAGTTCTGTCATGCATCATCTGCACATTACATCAGTCGCACTTATAAACAAACCAGTTATAGTCGCAACGGAAATTCTTGGAAATCGATGTATCAAATTTTTTCCCGACACCTTAGAAGTTTGACCGTAATTTACTATTAATCTAAACCTTCCACAAGAATTCACTATCTTTTAATAAAAACCGTACAAATATCAGTCCATTAGGTTATGAAAAAATCCATCTCATACATCCATCCAAAATCCATCTATATCGTTAAATTTTGAAGATTTTGTATTATAATATGTAATCATACTTAATATTGTTGGCAAATGGTGTCTAAAAATAGATTTAAGTTTATATCCCTCCTCTTTTAACCTTTCGTTCACTGTCCCATTGACACGATTTAGTATTTTATCGCAACAAATCTCCGCCACTTCAATTAGTCACAGTGGAAGATATCAGTGTCAATTCTTACAACTTATCAAATCAATTCATTAAGGTTTGTCTTCTTGGTCTCTTGCCTTCTTCTTTCCTTAGTAATTACTAATTTTTCCAAGTAATTTTCAATTTTAGTTGTAATTTTGGTTCATAAATATTATATGGTATTAACACGCTACAACTAAGACCGCGAACAGATTTCAAACTGAAATACTAATCAATTGAAGCTTTCAACGAATTTTGGAAATCATGATCGTAACGCATGTTATAGTACCTACTGTTTGTGCTGACGAGTTTCATACTAATCATAATTAATATATGTACTGTAATTTATAGAAATAGATGTTACTTTTCGAAATTCTATGAAAATATTGGTATTATTTTGCTATAAAATCATCATCTTCCTGCCCTTATCACTCTGAGTGGAGTCAGCACAACATGTTATAAACATGCTGTAACATGATTTGGCTGCGTTTTTACGACCTGCCTGACGTCAACTTGCCTTAAGTCGTATATTACGACACCTCGGTAAGAATCGAGGGTGGTACTATTCAGCCAGACACGGCGTAATATTTTGCTATAAAATGTTTAACGGAAATCCGCAAAGTAACCTCTACTTTTATAAATTTGATTAACTAGTCTGAATTTTAATAAATTTTACTATTGTACTTTGTTAAAAACTTTAAACTTTGTTTTTATCTTTGTTTCTTGCCAAAAATAATACATAAATCTCCTGTATAAATAGCTATTAACTATATCCAGATAAAATAACTAAATTTAAATAACAAATCATAAATAAACTTGTTGCCTAATGGATCTAAATACTTGTTTTGTTCAACAACTAGTTAAAATTCATGGTTAATTGTTAGTGTATTTGAGTTTTAGAACAATATTGGAACAAGCGCTGTATATTTGAAACCTTTTGTTACAGAGTTTGACCATAAAATTTAATTCGCCCGTGTAATATGAGCTACAATCATAATATCTGATGTAAGGTTAAAATTGTTTAACATACAGTTACGAAAATAACCTGAAATAAACGTTTAAATAATTCCACTTTATTATTTCCTAGCTGAACCAGCTAATGTTTTTTCATATAAATTATTGCTGCTCCTCTCCTATTCATCTTAGCGTGATGTTATATAGCTTATAGCCTTCCTCGATAAATGGACTATCTTATAATCAAAGAATGTTTTAAATCGGTCCAGTAGTTTCTGAGATTACCACGTTCAAACAAACAAACTTTCAGCTTTATATATTAGTATAGATAGCCTTCCTCAATAAATAGACTATCTTACACTTAAAGAATTTTTGAAATCGGTCGAGTAGTTTCTGAGATAAGCACGTTCAAACAAACTTTCAGTTTTATGTATTAGTATAGATGCATTATCCCTTGCAAAGATTTAAATTGTGTTTGTTAATTTAACATTCGAACATAAAGAAACTTTGTATAAAATAGCAATAACGAAATGTAACTAAGGTCAAGTATTTAAGGCTTAGACCTTAACCTTGTTAGTTAGCTACATGTACTTTAACTATCCGCTGTGACATTTAACGTAAACTATTTCTAACGTTTAAACAATTTCTTAGCCATTACAAAACCAAATAAATCCTTGATTAATTTCATTATTAAGGGTGCTTAATGTGTATATTATTTTGGTAACTCCAACCTTGTTCAATATATCATGGACGAAATGTTACCCAGTATAAGATTTTTTTTGCACTTTGACTCCATGGCTTTAAGGTCTCAACTGCAAACGGCACAAATATATAACTCTCGATGAGAGATGCATACTTCCGCCGTTTGATGAATTCGGTCATTTCCGCCACAGCTCCAGCTATATGTTATAATTAAAAGTACCTGAATGAACGACCTCTTCACCACTCTAGACCACCCGTTCCACAAATGAGCTATCATGACTTGACATTTGATAGCGAAAATTATCATTTTAATATTAAAGGTAAATTTGAGCATTTCCCAAAAACAGGAATAAAACGAGATTTTTTAAATAAAACCTAGTTAGATCAATTTTTCTCCTCCACAACCCCCTACATGGTGAATTTCAGGAAAATCGTTGGATCCGTTTTCGAGATTCCGAAAATATATACATACATACAAGATTAACTCATTTAAATATTAAAGATATATAAAGTAATTAATAAAGTACTCTGTAATATAAGTAATCCCAAAATTTAAACTCGCTTCAAAATATCAGGAAGGAAAGAATCACTAATTAAACCATAAAAAACATAAACATAACCAACCGCGTGGCTGGCTCTGATAGCTATAGGTAAGAAAGCTATCAAATTTAATATTTTATCAGGGAGTTTCTGAGTTTGGGGAAAGTGCTACCACAAAAATAATTATGCCACTGCCCACAGTGTAATTTACAGCATCAATCAATCCCATACGTTGAACAATCACTGCTGCGTATTTCATCTCTCCCATAATGCAATTCACTTAACGGCCTTTTGTCTCTGATCGCTCCCATTTATTTGATGTTACAGTTCTTATATTTATCTCTAGCAATCAATATATTTGTGTTGAAAACTAAATAAAATCTCGATAACTGGATTCGACCATACTAACATTATAAATGCGAAAGTCTGTCTATAAAGGTTTTATGGATAATCACTAAAGCAATATTGATGAATTTTGGTCCAATAAAGGTTTATACATAGTAGTACCTTTAAATAAATCCACTGATTACATAAACGTATGACTATAACGTTGGCATAATTCAATTTTCTTAAATATTGTTTTAAAATTAAATATATTTTCGAAGAAAATAAATATAATTTGATTAAGATTAATATCTGGCTTTGTTAGTAATGGTTGACTGACCTGACGTGGTGGGCACTTGTTCAAAAGACAGGAGTCAATAACATTTAAGTTTTGTCTCCCTCGTACCGTACCGTTTAGTTGTACCGTATTTAGGTCAAGGTTAGAATGGTGAGTACAGTAATTGATCTCCATAGATCGTTTTTATTAAAAAAACGTAGAATAATACCTATGTCTAAAATACTTCATTGAATTAACTGATTGTTTGTTTTTTATAATGTAGAGTGGTTAGGTGTGTAGGTAACAAAAATTTGAATTGATGATTAAAATGAAATGATTTACGACATTAAAACAAATACGACACTAAATTAGACGATAAGTTGCGGTTACAAATAGTAATCCATAAAAGTACCTTTCCTAAACCACTTCATATTTGTATATGGAAGGACTGATATCTTACTTTCATATCTTTATCAAGAATAAGACAAAATTTTTGCAATTTCATCGTGGAGTTAACTCAAGGTAAAAAAACGGACAGTAAGTACGTTGTATATGTAACACAACATAGATTGTCTGTAATCGCGGATTACAGCGATATAGGTCATTAATTTTTATGCCATAGAACTTTACAAAGCAACGCCTTATTCTATAAATGACTCGAACACCTCTCAATAAATTGTTCATCTAACAAAGATGTTGCAAACATTAATTATTCGAGCGCCGGCAATGATTTAGCGCAGATCCGTTTCACACTCGTCTGTTGAACAATAAGACATTATCAATCTTGTGGCTCACGAGATGCAGCTCGTAAATCATGGACCGCTTCCTTCACGACCAACTGTATCTCGCCGCTCTCAGCGAGATCAACAGCATCCGCTGTCTGTTTGTTGTATTTAATGTCATATTGTTAATATAAATATTTGAATATAATGGAATTTAATAATCCAATATCGAGGTGACCTGGGTAATTTTTTACATAATAAAAAAGAAACTTAAAAAAATAATAATAATAGGGCAAGTGGGGCTCGATCCTAGGTATTTTCATTTCTCGAGATCACCCGTTCCCCGAATAAGCTACGTTGACTTGACAGTTAATAGCAAAAATTCAATTCAATATAAATTTTTTAATGCCTAAAACCAGGGATAAATGGATTTTGTTTTTAAATAAACCCAGCTACATCGATTTTGCTCCCCCAAAACCCCCTACATGCTGAATTTCAGGAAAATCGTTGGAGCCGTTTCCGAGATTCCGAATATATATATATATATATATATATATATATATATATATATATACAAGATTGATTAACTCATTTTAATATTAAAGATACTAATTTCAACAGATATGATGTATTCATTAAAAATGAAATATACCTTAAGTCCCCGCAATTTTATTGTGGTTGACTATAGTTTTTTATAAAATGGCAAAAACGTTGATTTGTGCCATCTTTTTGCTATGTATGCAGGTCCTCCCAAGCTTTTTCATGATAATACTAATGTTCCGCGCAAACGTGCGGACGGATGAAACAACCTCCGGGACCTGGCCACACGCCCCGGCGTTTCAACCTACCTTACGCAGCCGTTAGCTGTATGCGGTCCGGCCTCGTGAGTCACTGCGTGTATATGTGTACGTGTGTGTGTGTGCTTGTATGTACTTGGCCGATTCCCGAAACCGTTGGCTCGCCTCTGCACTCTTCCACGGACACGTAATGTCTGTTTCTCCCTGAGTATACACTTCACTATATCGGCGGAATAACACCCGGTGTGCACACAACCTTCGTAAGGTCACACGTTATTGAGTCGTCCCTATATCGGGGAATAGTACCCAACGCGCACCAAAACCGTGGACGGTCGCGTCTAATTAAACGCTTCAATGGTTAAACGCGTCACTTAATCGGAGAATAACACCCGAAACGCAAAATTACACGTGTGCGTAAGAAAGGAATGCCGTGTTCCAGCGCACGCGGCCGCTCCCTATCGTGTTTCAAGGGTAACTGTCGGCCGGCCGGTCTGGTAGGAATCGAATGCTAAACGAACTGCCCTCGCCGCCCGCGCCGCTCGCCCCCTCCGGCCGGCGAGTCATTCTATTCCAAACAACTAATATTTTAAGTGTGTATGTAATTTTATTTAACTCTATTTATTTATATTTTTCCTTTTAACACTCTAAACGTGGTCGGTACAATATGTTTTTCTCTTCCATTCTCTATTATTTAACTCTAGCTCTACCCCTTTTTATGTATGTCATACTTCACACAATCCATCTCTTTTTAGGCCTCCCTCTAGTCACATGTCCATCCACATTCATATTTAACACTCGTTTGGTTTCATGATTTTCATCCCTCCTCAAAATATATTTTTTTTTAATTACTCATTAAAAAAATACTTATTACTAAAAATACTAATTGCAGGCATTGAAAAACTGTTAAAATATAAATTGAATCCAAAGTTTAGATTTGCTGTTATTTATAAATTTGTAATAGTTGGGAACGGGCGGACTAAAGAAGTGAAAATACCCCGGGATCAAATCCAAATTTTTTTTTGTATATCTTTTAAAAGCAAGGCTCCTTTACCCACTATGTAGGTACTAAGTTGCGTAAATAAATTAACTTTACTTCTAAATTTCCACACGTTACACGGAATTCACACATTTAGTACTGAAATTCTTCCGTAGATAACATGAGCGCTGTGAAGTAACTTCGCGAGATGGGATTATATTTTTTGGTCCAGTGAACCTATTGGAGGGCCCGCGGGCTAACAAAGGGGGACTACCACATACTAGCAGGGGGGGGGGTGTGTTACAGACTTTACCGACATAAAATTTTCTAAATTCCTAGAATATTGAAAGTTCTAGTATAGTTTTCAGACACATTTTGTAGCAAATTTAGCTCAAGGAGAGGTGTGACATTTCACATTTAATGCAGAGATGGTAGACAGATAAATTGAATTTATGTATAGCTTTATCATAACGCTCTTAAATTAATCACGCTAAGATGAATAGGAGAGGAGCAGCAATGAATCATGTATTACGAAATTGTTCCTAAAAGTTCTATATAAAAGTCCGCGACAGCATATGTCTAGCGTCTAAGGTTAACCCACTTTAGTATTACGATAACCATCATCATCATCATCATCATCATCATCTTCCTGCCCTTATCCCACTCTAAGTGGGGTCGGCACAACATGTTATAAACATGCTTTCACATGATTTGGCTGCGTTATTACGACCGGCCGCCTGACTGACGTCAACTTACGTTAGTCGTATTTTAAGACACCTCGGTAAGAAAAGAGGGTGGTACTATTCTATTCAGCCGGATACCACACGGCGGACTTTAGTATTACGATAACCATTTTTAATATATTAGGATTTTAATGTATCCACGCGGGCAGAGCCGCAGGCGATTGCTAGTATTACATTTTTTACCTGTTGGTAGTTAATAAGCTAATCTGTCAGCAATAAAAATGTATTTACGGTTTAATTATTTCACATAAACCTATATTGGATAAACTAATTGTATTTAATGATATTAGAACAACCGTTTAAACGCTTTATGTGGCTTCTTAGTCTGAAGACGATAATCCAAGAAAACCTAACTCGATTAAGATAATTAACGTCAAATCTTGGTTATAAAAACTTGATAACCTTGCTACTCATTATTCTCCTACCCTTACCTAAGTAGGAACAGCATGTGTTATAAACATGTTGTCACATGATTTGGATACGTATTTTACGACCGCCTGCCTGCCTGACACCTCGGTAAGAAATAAGGGTGGCCCTATTCTATTCAGCCGGATACTACACGGCGGGTCAACTTACCATTGTCGCCTTATAATAAAAATAAGGCATAATTAAAGCTTGCACCCCAGGTTAATATACTTATAAACTATAAAAAAATCGATTTTGTCGTGGAGTCTTATCTCCTGACGATGCTTCGGTTACGGGGCGAAACAATTGTTGATATTGTGGTTGTGAATGTGTGCAGTGCTTGTGTATTGTTGTGTTATCGGTGTCGGGTAGTGCATGAGTTCTTACAAATTCTGCATGTATCAGGTACGAGAACGAATAGTACACTCTACATTTAGCATCATCCTCCTGCTCTTATCCCACTCTAAGTGGGGTCGGCACAACATGTTATAAACATGTTGTTACATGATTTGGCTGCGTTTTACGACCGGCCGCCTGCCTGACGTTAACTTCTTCTTCTTGGAGTGCCTTTCCGACCAGCGAAGGTTGGCAGTCAGCTGTTAGCTGACGTCAACCTACCTAAGTCTTATTTTACGACACCTCGGTAAGAAAGAGGGTGGTCTATTCTACTCAGCTGGATATCACACGGCGGATCATCTTACCTTAGTTGCCTTTTACGACACCTCGGTAAGAAATGAGGGTGGTACTATTCTATTCAGCCGGATACCACACGGCGTACACTCTACATTTAGCATAACATATATTTTCTTTTATCGCGGATTATAGCAAAATAATATTCTCATTACTTATTATTTAAATGATACAAAAACCTGGATTTGAAAATCGTTTCAGCTTCGTACAAGACTGCATATTAATAATGTAAAATTGAAATTGTTTAAAAGATTGACCGCCGGGTTTCTCTTTTGAATGATGAAATGATATTATAGTTCCATAGTTTTATAGTCGACTAGCGGCCTGCCCCTGCTTCGCACGGGTATAAAATATATATCCCATGTCAGTCAGTGTAAAAAGTGATAAAAATCGATCCAGTAGTTTGATTTAGTCATTACTGTCCGTGGCCCGCAAGCGTTAAATTTGGAGAAAAACAATTGCCTGTCCCTATACCAAGAAGATTTCCTGCTATCTTTGGAATATCTAAATTCATATAGTACATTTTTACTTATTTACTTTTACATTATCCCTATGTATTTTATTATTACAATTAATCACAGAATGTCTTTAAACAAACTCTTGAAAGAGCGACATAGCTGCTAAAGTCGAAGTGCTATAGGGCGAAGCGCGGCGTCCTCACGGCATTTTAAATCTGTAATATCTCCGAAAATGTTCACTTAAGTTACATACTGTAAACGGCCATATTGATCTATATTAAATCATCTATTTATTTAAGGTACTTAATTGGATAAGGATTAATGCTGTATTGTATAAAAATTGCGTCAATATGGCATTATTTTTCGTAAAAAGTAAATGACAAAAAATGCTATAGTGGGTTATCCATAAGAGATAGACATATACCATTGCGGACTTTTCTATAGACCTTTTCAAGATGTACAAATACTTAGTACATTATTTTGATAAATCTCGTAGGGTTTAGCCTGCGTTTGCAATGTAAGCGGAAAAAAATGTAATTATTTACAGAAACCTCAAAAATTACAGTATTTCTCTACTCCGTATTGAATGTTATTATACGTACAAACCTTCCTCTGTAATCACTCTATCTATTAAAAAAAACCGCATCAAAATCTGTTGCGTAGTTTTAAAGTTTTATGCGTACATACGATATATGTGACATTGTTTTATAATATGTAGTGATGTAAAATTGAAAATGTTTAAAAGATTGACCGCCGAGTTTCTCTTTTGAATAATGAAATGATATTATAGTTTTATAGTCGATTTTCAATACAATCCAAATAATGGCTGACCTACACACCTACACAATCGGGAAAATAAAACGCCTTTCGATACCGCGACCGACAATGCTGATTCACAGTTGACTGAGCTTGAAGAAGTGCGGGATATCGAGTGTTGTTGAGAGCACAGCATCCGCCGACTGCGGTAGATGAGAGTGGAAGGGAACAGTCGGATGTACAGATAATGCCCTTTGTTGGGGTCGAACCGCGCGACCGTTGATTGCGATATACCTACCTTACCCTACAGTTGAATCGCTCTTTCTTTGTTCGTTCCACTTAACTTGAGATCTTCGAACATGTGTATAGGATCGAAGATGTTTATATCGCGAATATTGAAAGTCTAAGTTTAATATATCGATGTTTAGATTGGTTTCTAATATATCTTGCACATGATCTCTAACATAGCATCTTTTTGTTCTAAAGATTAAAGAAAATGTTTTTAACTGTATATGTTTACACAAACAACTACACCGTATAACTTTATGTTAATATAAGGTTAAAATAAATAAAATAAATAAATATATGGGACACTTACACACACGGTCGACCGTCCCCAAACTAAGTAACTTAATACTTGTGTTATGGACAGACAACTGGTGAATATATACTTATATATTTTTTAAATACATACTTAAATACAAATATACACCCAGGCTCAAGGACCACCAAATTCATTTATAGAAAATGTTGGCCCTCGGCGGTAATCAAACCCGCGACCCGCGGAGTTGAAGGCAGGGTCACTACCCACTGCTCCAACGGGCCAGTCAAAAATAGTTTTTTTTTTAATAAAAAAAAGAAAAATATTCAGAATAAAGTATACACTAAAGTTAACGAATAAAAATTTATGGTTTCAAATTTGTACCCCTTGTTTAACTATTTTTCTAATATATTGGTACTATTATTATTATAAGTGCGAAAGTGTCTGTTTGTTACCCTTTACAGCTAATCCGCTTTACCGATGTAAATGAAATATTGGTACATTTAAGCTTGCGTAGCTAACTAACATCTATACTTATTATAAAACAAAAGTAATAATAAAATTATTTTGCTATAATCCGTGATGAAGTAAAATAGAAAATATATATGATGCTAAATGTAGAGTGGACAATCGGTTATCATACCTGATACATGCAGGATTCGTAAAAACACATGCACAAACCTCCACCACCGCCACCACAATACACAAGAACTACATACGTTCACCATCACAAACTCAACAATCAACACATTTTTGCGATTTTGGTCGTGGAGTCTATTTCCTGATGATGCTTCGGTTGCGGGGCGAAACGATTGTTGAGTGAGTTTGAAAGTAGAGTGAGCAAAATAATTTTATTATTACTTTTATATTATGGATCTCCGCAAAGTAACGCCTAATTCTATAAATTACTTATTATAAAACAATGTCCCTAAAAGTCTGTATGTGATCGACTTTCTCAAAATCTACTAAACGGATTTTTGTACGGTTTTTACTAAAAGGTAGTGCAAATTTTCCGAAAAATTTAAATTAATTGTACATAACGGTTGTAAAAAAACTCTCCTGCTTGATTCTTTACTCGCGTGCGCCGCGATAACCAACGTAAAGTAATCTACTATACAAATGTAGATCGACAAAACTACTACAAAAAGTTTGGGATAGCACGTCTCTATCTCTCAAGGTTAACTTACAATAAATACTTTTATATTATTCAAAATTTCAAAAAAATACACTGATTTTCACGTGGGCAAAGCCGCAAGCACATCTAGTGTAAAATAAAGTAGTTCCCGATTTCCTGAGCAGGACAAAAACGTGTCGCAGTTACTTGAGGGCATTTTATCATTTTAGTAGATGCAAACAAAATCACCGGTACAGCTTGTAGTATTATAGCTAAGTGTCCGCGGTCGGCCCCTCTCTGCAAGTGATCAACACAAACTATGCCAAGTGGCCGCAATTGACCCCCCGCAGAGTATTGTGCGAATCTCGACTGGAGAGCGGTTTAGTGTTCAACACCGACCGAGTGGTAGATTGGCGAATATAGGGTTTTTAAAGTTATGGTTTGACGATAAACAAACTTTGAAAACAAGAGTATCACTTTACCTTTAAAAATAAAAGTAATTATTTCAATATAAAAGAAGTAAGTAGCGGCCTGTTACTCTCCCACTGCTGGAAATATCTTCTCTCCGTTTTTGGAGAGAAGGATTGGAGCTAAGACCTACCACGCTGTTCCAATGTGGATTGGTAGGTTAAACATATCTCCAGAGTTCTCTAGAGATATGCAGGTTTCCTCACGATGTTTTCCTTCACCGAAAAGCGTGTGATAAATTGCAATTATCATTTAGATACCTAAGTTTTAACAGAAAACTCATTGGTGCCTGCCCGGGTTTGAACCTGTGACCTCCTCGAAAGAGTCGCACGGTGTTACCGCTGGGCTACCAGAGCGTATAACCACAATACCACAGCTTATATTTTAATATAGTATCTTTAATATTTAAATGAGTTTAATCTTGTATGTATGTATATAAATATATTTTCCGAATCTTGTAAACGGCTCCAACGATTTTCATGAAATTCGGCATGGAGGAGGTTTTGGGGGAGAAAAGTTGATCTAGCTAGGTTTTATTTAGAAAAAAAAACCTTGTTATCCCTGTTTTTTGGTCAGTAAAAAATACTAATATTTATATATAAAACGCTATTTTTGCCGTAAATTATAAAGTCAGCGTAGCTTATTCGGGGAACAGGTGATCTCTAGAAAGGAAAATACCTAGGATCAAGCTCCAACTACCCTATTATTTTTTCTTTTTTTTTTGCTTTTGTAAAAAATTACCGAGAAAGGATCGGTCGCAATATTAATGTATGAATGATTTATTTACTACTACCATCATAAATCATTAAGTTTTCATAATTGACGTATCTTACTTTTTCCCTCACTTTACATGTGACTTCGATGTGAGTTATAATAGAGACAAAATTCAAATCAAAATATTTTTTATTCAACTAAGCTCTTTCAAGGGCTTTTGAACCATCAGGGGTCGATATAATTAATAAGGCTACAACTGGTTCGGAATGTTGCTTTTACCGAGAAGAACCAGAAAGAAACTCGGCGGTCAATCTTACAAAAATATTCAATTTACATTGTTAAAGCTGTCTTGTTTGAAAGGATTTTCCAATCCACCGTGCAAAGTGATGTCCATTTCTGTAAAAATATTCCAAACTTCAATAAAGTATTCTATTTATTTGATGAATCCGCCAACGCTGCGCTGAAACTGTTTAAAATTTTCCGTCGAAATTTTCCATCAAAAATATAAAAACAATTTCATATAAAACTGAAATATTGTGTTAATTTAAAGTTGGTTTATAAAATGATTTTGCAGCTGCGTACATATTCAAACTTTAATTCGAAATATTATATACATTTTTGAGCAAATACTTAAATAACGACGATTTTTAAATAGTCAGCTACTGCTAGTTCAGGAAATTGTTCCAACAAAAAAGACCTTCCATAAAAACTAGGCGATTCTTTTTTTTCAAAATTTGATTCATATATACAGTTACATTTTGTTATTGCTATTGCTGTATATTTTTATGCGTAAACTTATGTAGTTTTAATAATAAATCTGAAAACTTATTTTATTTATTATTTTATTTATTTATTAAGTTTTTTATTTTTATGAGGATTTATTTATGAAACTTCATTCAAAGGGAATCATGAGTCTTAATATATAAAATATAGATTTGTATCTTTTGCAATTCAAACCTTACTTACGTATATAATTTTTAGTTTCTGACTCATTTATTATTTTTATTTAGTAGTTCAAATCAACATTTTTGTTTTGTTTTTATTAGTAAGAGCTTAGAGCCGCTGTTATCCTATAAATCATGTCATAATTACCCATATTAGCGGTCCAATTGTTATAAGAAAATGGAATTATAATATTAAGATTTTAAGTATTGTAATCATTGTTGGTAATTGAAATAAATAAAACCCTTTCTTAACACATAATGTCATAGAAGAGAGCAAAAAATATATGTATCACTGTTTCAATCACAGTAAGTTCTCTAATTTTCTGAACTTTAGACAGACACTTTAATGCGTTTCCTTGCGAGAGTTGATATTTGAGTGCTCTATGAAACTATTGATTCTAAGGTCATTTTTAAAAACATTTCTTTTTGCTATTTAGTGGTTCGTTATTTAATAAATTCTCAACATCATCAAAAATAACATTTTAAAAATAGTCTTCGAATTAAGATAATAGAATGTAACTGTAATAAACCCAACTGAATATTTAGTTGAATCTATTGTGTTGACATTTCTTCTATTCCGATATTAGAAGTGTAATTAATTCCAATTACTAGAGGCAGTGTTTCGAAGTGATCGTCAGCTCATTGTATCGCTAATTATAGAGATCTCTGTTTAGTTCAGCCGTTTGTTGACAGCTCGAGTTATTCAGATAGCCCCGCCCGTTAGTGTCGCGGTGTGTAGGGCGGGCGGATCAGGGGGAGCGACATCACTGGGGCGGTTAGTGTGAGATGTTATATGGATTAATGCAATTGTTATGTTATTTACAACTGTGTAATACTAGTTTTAACTATGACTTTACTCGCGTCAACTTAATCAGCGTCAATTTAATCATTAAGATAAACTTAATGATGTACTAGGTTTTTCGTTTTCCATAGGAAAAAAATCAATGCTTCAATGAGAAATGGTCTTATTTTTCAAACTACGAATATGTCGGCTGGTGAATTACATTCGAAAAATATTTCGCACTAACTTAACTGTTTATGTTAACGCTATAAAAAGTAATAGTTATTTCCATATTTGTGAGAGGTAAACGGTAAATTTTTATCCTATATATTACCCCGGTGTATACGATTTTCATTGTGCATAATTTTATCAAATATTGATTAAAAAACCTCTTTCTTACCGAGGTGTCGTAAAAGACGCAAGGTAAGTTGACGTCAGACACGCGGCTTGTCGTAAAATACCTAGCCAAATCATGTGACAACATGTTTATAACATGTTGTGCCGACCCCACTTAAAGTGGGATAAGGGTAGGAGAATGATGAATTTTATCACCATTGATCTAACGCTTTAACCGTGAAATTGTAACAGACAAATAGACTATCGAATTTATAATTTTTGTATCGACAATTGGTATTAGGTACTCAATAAGTCAGTCTGTCGGTCGGTGTGCTTCTCACAATCTAACAATGAAGTTACAAAGCCTTTTAGCATTATCTGTAGTCCCTATAAATTCAAAAGCAGTCCGTTTTTAAAATTCCGCACCACTTTTGCAGCACAACAAAACGGTATTTTTCGTCGGGCGCCAAAACAAAGTCGAGAATTTCGCTCTGTATTTTATTTTGTTGTTAAATGTGGCTTTAAAAACTGGATATTTGTTTAAACGTGGTCCTCCGAGCTTCTCCGTTTTATATTAACAGTTGATTTAAATATATTAAAGCGGGACTTGATTGCTCGGACGCTTTGAGTATATCCTAATTGTGAAAAAGGAAAGTGCAGTTTTAGTAACTACGATTGTTAGAACTACAAACAGTAATAAGTTCAATTTAATGACGTAGTTTTCTCGGGGATATAGAGGATCAATTATTTACTATGCTATTTGTACGTGTTCCTGGCACAGAACTTTGTCATCCCATATGTTAGCTCATATGCGAGGGAAATGAATGAAGACGCAATACACGCAAACAGCGTCTTCGCCGGCGAAGCATGATATTATGACGACGCTATGATGGCTAATCGTTATACTGTTGGCCCTCCACTACACGTCGCCCTAAGCCGCGGTCCTCACAGGAGGCACCCTTAGCACGACGTTCCCCATAGCTAGTAGAGCTTCTGCACTCTACTCTCTGCATTTCGCTACTTCGGCAATGCTTCTGCGCTCGCCCGTCCCACCAGGTGACACTGTAAAAGCCGTTAGGGCTAACAGCATATAGTCAATTCGAAAAAAAAGAGGGAAATGAATGAGAGGGATTTATTAACCTTTATATCCTAATATGCTCTTAATATCTGCAAGTTTTCTTATGTTTTCCTTTTAAAGAAAAGCGCGTGATATTAATATAAACATCAATGAAGTAAAAAGTATTAATAAAAGAAACATAGTGGTGCTTGAGTGGGGTTGGAATCCGTGACTCCCTTGTAAAGATCACACGTCACCCCAATGAGTTGTCAGGAATATAAACCTCAATTTATCTTTCTGCTGCCTTTATGCCTGAATGGGGTCGGCACAAAATATTTTAAACATGTTGTAACATGATTCGCCTAAGTATTTTACGACCGGCCACCTGCCTAACAGCAACTTACTTTAGTGGCCTTTTACGACACCTTGGTAAGAACTGAGGGTGGTATATTCTACTCAACCTAATATCACACGGCGGATCGACTTACTTTAGTCGCCTTTTACGACAATTCGCAAAGAAATGAGGGCAGTCTATTCTACTGAGTCACACCACACGGCGGCGGATCTAAACCTCAATTTTTTTTTTTAATAAAATTTCAATATTTTCGTGACAGCGGATTAGTTCTGAAACTGTCCCAATCAACAAACAGACTTGCGAATTCATAATATTATGAATATACTGAGACCCGTCCATTCGTGCTTTTATCCGCTATATACAAACATAAATACCTCACGTTAATCCGCGTTTAAAAATACATCAGATATTTTATAGTAGCAGAGCGTGATAGAGCACTTTCGCTTTCGACTGAATAATTTTATTATTTATAGCAAAATGAAAGGTTATAAAGCCTTTGAACCATTTATTACGGATACAAAAGCCTTTTGTTTTGGCTTTTTTTTCGTCTTTGATCCAAAGGACTTCAGAAAGAGAGTCATTATTCCCTCTAGAATATTTTAGTGGTCGCAGTGATTTTACAAAAGTTAATTAGACCTTAAAAATTGACTTCTGACTATGTATACACACGATGCAAAACAGAGTTTTAATACACTAAATCAAAGTAAGTAAGCGAATGAAACAAATAAAAACATTGCAAAACTCTTTTGCGAGCATTTTGGATTTTTACAAAATAATTATACTGACTCATCCTCCTGCCCTTATCTCACTCTAAGTGGGGCACAACATGTTATAAACATGCTGTAACATGATTTGGCTGCGTTTTTACGACCGGCCGCCTGCCTGACGTCAACTTGTCTTAGTCGTAATATTACGATACCTCGGTAAGAAGGAGGGTGGTCTATTCTACTAAACCGGGTTCCACACGGCGGGTCGACTTACCTTAGTCGCCTTTTACGACACCTCGGTAAGAAATGAGAGTGGTAGTATTCTATTCAGGCGTATACCACACAGCTTAAAATTTATAATATTAATATAAATCATATAATTAGAATGAGGTTCGCGCTCTACCACCAAAATTCATAAAATAAGCGCAAGAGCGCTATAACTTTAATATTATTTTTGGCCGTGATCGCCTAGTGGTTAGGACCCTACACTACCTCTACCTACAAGTATCTACCTCTTCTGCTGTATAGACAAATTGTTCCTGCTGAAAGAACCAGACGGATGCTCTTTTCAAAATATACTCGCACTTACTTATTAATTTAGCAAAGCTTAGTAGTTTGTTTTTATTTTGTTTAGCTTCATTAAAACTACAAAAGTAATGAGAATATTATTTTGCTATAACCCGCGATGACAATTATATAAAATATATATTAAAAAAATTAAAATTTATCGCGGATTAAAGTAAAATAATATTCTCATTACTTTTGTATTATGGACCTCCGCAGAGTAACGCCTAATTTTATAAATTATTAATTAAAACTTGTAATGTATACCAAAACAATAAACGTTTGACGTGATTTTGTGAGATGTACGAGCTGAAAACTTATCTGAAATTATACTTTTTCTATTAAATACTAAAAATCAATTTTCTAGTTACACCATCAAACTGTTAGCCAAAAATAGTTTCGCTTCAACAAACGAATTAAAAACACCGCTAGAATTGAAATTAAATGAGTCGGAAGCTGTGAGCTCGTCTCGTGATGCAGAATCAAAGACCAAAACCGTAGTTTTCTGTTTCCAATTTACATTTTATTGGAGGTGTTCGCCAACTTCGGCAGCTTTTAGAAAGTTTATCGTTGTTTTTAGCTCTTTTATAGGTTGTCTATTTATTGTTTAACTTCTTGACGTTTGTGAGCTTCGGTATTCACTTTGTACATACTACTAGTTTAAACCACGATTTTGTTTGCAATAACTTTAATAATACAAATACCATTATGTACTAAGCATATTATTTCGAAGCCACGTAGATTGAGATAAGAGTATGAAAATAATTATTTATTCACTGTTCCCAAAGAAAAAACGGGATTTTTTTGTTCTTTATGTTAGATCGGTATATGAACTTTAATTGTAGCGATTTTTTTTTATAGCATACGCATATATTATGCAAAGATTATGAATTAGAATTAACTTACTAATAATTTTAGAGGACCTTGAAAAATTTAGATTCATTAGGATACTTTGTATAAGCTATAATATGTTTTAATAAACATTGTTATATTTTATTGCATAACACAAACAAAAGATGACTCGGCCGAGTGTCGTGTCTGCGCCGAGAGACCCTGCTCGTCCACCGACCTCCCATTCCCTCTGGACCCCATGATATTATCTCCAACAAAGGGCCGGGCTTTGTTTGTCTCCCGACGGACTGCGGTAAGTATTACGAACAAATATCATTATTTTTTTTATTATATAAGTACTTTGATACCCGTGCCTTTATTGGCATGGATTTCAATGTCAAATAAGCATCATTCTATATAGAGTTTAATCTGGTATGTATGAATATAAATATATTTTCCGAATCTCGGAAGCAGCTCCAACTATTTTACTGAAATTCAGTATGTAGGCGTTTGGGGCAGAAAAATCGATCTAGATAAGTTTTATTTAAAAAAAATGTTGTTTTATCCCTGTTTTAAGGCTCTAAATTTTTTTTAAATTTACGTTGAATACAATCACAATTTTTCGCTGTCAAACGTTATTTTTTAATTTTTCTTTTGTATTTTTTTTATAAATTTTTTTTTACATCATCTTTAAAATTATCGAGCAAAGCTCGGTCACCCAGGCCCTAATATTTAGGAAAGGTTGCTTTTCTTGTTACGTAATATACCCAAACTAATAGTGTTTTTTTAGAGTTTGGATTCTCTTCGTTTTCAAACTGGAATCTCGAAAGTTTATTTTGAAAGCAATATTTAATTGCTGAACTCGCATTTTTTATTTTGCAAATTTTTCTATGTATTTTTGAAAATCATAGGCTCGCCTAAGCTATTATGTATATTTTTGTTTCCTATCCTTATTCTAAGGTCATATAGGACGCTTTTTGTTGAATATATTTTTGGTTACTAAACTACTTTTACTTCTAAACTATTTCATCTTTCGTATTATCTATATCTGTCTTATAATTATCAACTCTATATACCTGTGATAGAACTTAAAATTCGTTGAAACGTAGGTTTTTTGTAAGTTAGCAAAAGGCGGCATCCCGGGCAGGTAGCGCCGCCATTGAGATACCTCCGAGGGCTCCTTATCTCTACCGGAAATGCTTTGAAAGGAAGGACTGGACACTTTGCGGCTACAAACTTCACGTAACACTGATTCACTGAAAACTATACACTGTCCATTATATTAACCATCTTTTGACAGATTGACGATAGTGATGTCCTAAAGATTCTCGTATGCGATACCATTCCGATTATAGTACCTACTATCATTAATCGAATTACGTACCTAAGTAATTCGATTAATGATAACCTACGTAAACTAGATTACTACTTGAGAAAAGAAATTCCAACTTTGAGAAAACTTATTGTTTCTTTGAAAAGAAGTGGTCTATTTCATGGTGAAAAATCTTCTTTGGTCAAAGTTTTGAACACAATTGGCTTTTCATATAAAAAGTTAAATAAAAGAAAATTATTAATGGAACGCACAGATATAGCTATAGCACGTTGTGATTTTTTAAGAGAGGCAAAGAAAATACAAGATTGGGCAAATATTGTTTTCACGGATGAAACATGGCTCAACGCTAACCACACACTATCTCGTTTCTGGACTGATGATACTGCTGATTCCACTTCCTCAGTACCAATGGGAAAAGGTGAGCGCCTAATCATTTGCCATGCAGGTACAGCAAAAGGATTTGTACAAGACGCACTGTTGGCATTTAAATCGAAGAAATCAAATGACTACCACGAAGAGATGAATGCAAATGTGTATGAAGAGTGGTTCAAAAAAATGCTCATTTCATTGGAAGAACCATCAATAATTTTTATTGATAATGCGCCCTACCACTCCCGTCAAATTGACAAAATGCCAACACAGGCTAATAAAAAGCATGAAATAATTAATTGGCTTCGGGACAATGGAGAAAATGTGGACGACTCAATGTTAAAAGTTGAATTAATAAAAATATTAAAAACCAAAAAGAGAGCAAAACGCTATGTAATCAATGAAATGGCAGCAGAATATGGCCATACTGTTCTTCGGATTCCTCCATACCACTGCCAGTACAACGCAATAGAACTTATATGGGCACAAGTAAAAGGGCATGCTGCGAGATGCAATACAAGCCCCCCATTCACAGCGAATAAAATGTTGCAATTGCTAAAAAATGCTTGCACCCACGTAACGGCCGAGAACTGGGCATGTGTGGTGGAAAGAACTAAAAGAGTAATATTCTCTGATTGAGAACGTGATATTGCGTTTGATAATATATTATCTACACAAGAGCTAATAATAACTGCTACTGAAGACTCCTCATCGGAGGAGTCTAGTGTTGATTATCATTCCGACGACTCGTGCTAATAAAATAAATTAAAATATCCTGATTGTTTTATTTGTATTCATGTATTAACTAAGAAGAAAGTAAAACTTTATATAATGTTATTAAATGTCTTTTAATACTCGTAACATCGATTTCTACCGATTATTTTTAATCTGTGGCATAATCGTAGTAACCCATTATGTGTGACATCACTAAGTGGGCGGTACCCATCCATAAAGTACAAATATTATTTGTATGATATTTGTACGTAAGCAATACAAAACTTAATGAGCGTGAGCTGTCAAAAGACTGATAATATGATGGACGCAGTATAGTTGATATTTTCTTTAATCCGTTCACGTATTTCATTTAATTCAACAATACCTGGTGGTTGAAATTTTTTACCGACCAGATACTATCTATCATTGCTTAATTGATAATAGATTAAGGAAATAGGAGCACCAGAGCTATATGTCGAACTATATGGAGTGCCGCAACAAAAGATGCATATTTAACTGTGTAAAAGGAATTCCAAAAGCATCCAGCGCTTGCAGAGATACCGGGACACAGCTTATCAGCCCGGGAACTATCCGTGTGATTTACAAAGTGCGGCTAAACGGCTCTATCTGCGACTGGACTGTGGAATAAATTTACTGTTCGCTAGCCCCTGAAGTGAATTGTAGAAATATTTGAGAAATTCCCGTTAAGGTGGAAGTAAAGTTAAACTATCCCGTGACGAAGTATAGCTGGGTCAGTTAGTTAAACATAAATAGAACAGTAAATAACAGAAATAAGGACAAGCAAATGTTAGCAATACGTTTGTATGCCATAACTAAAGATATGTAATTAAAGTGAAACTCTCTCTGGCTTTGACAAAAACGATTTTTTTTATCCAGTATGAAAGCCAGGTATATTAGCTTCCATTGTTTTTTGTTTTGCAAACTTCATAGTAATTGGTTTAGCGTAACGGGCGAAAAATAACGAAAGACCGGCAAACTTTATCATTTGTAATATTAGTATGCAAATATTAGTGAATATGTAAATATTAGTTTACTATAATCCGCAATAATTTTTTGATACATTTTTATCACAGATTAAAGCAAAATAATATAATTATTACTTTTGTATTGTGGATAATGTAAAATGGTAAAGTAACGCCTAATTCTATTAATTAATATTAGCATGGAGAGTTCCCTATTACGACCAAGTTCACAAATCACAATGACAGTATGTAGATACTCGTATACAAGAGAACAGGTAAACTTTCCACGTGTGACCCCTGACCCCCGACCCCCTACCCCTAACCCCTCCCCTCGCCGGCGCCGAGCTGCCTCATTATCCGTGTTAGGACACAAAAAGTTCCTCCAAACGGCGGCCGCCAGTGAAAAATTACGGCCGAATAAATTTCCCCAACTTTTTTGATGAAGCCAACTACAGCTTCATTATACTGCTCAGCGGGAGATGACATCTCGACACGTTGATTGAAGCTGTGCAACCACTATGTTGTAGACAGCCAGTAAATATATAGATTATGGAACAATTAAAATAATTTATAGAATTAGGCGTTACTTTGCGGAGGTCCATAATACAAAAGTAATGAGAATATTATTTTGATATAATCCGCGATAAAAGGAAATATATGTAATGCTAAATGTAGAGTGTACTATTCGTTCTCATATCTGATACATGCAGAATTTGTAAGAAATAATGCACTACCCGACACCGATGGCACAACAATACACAAGCACCGCACACATTCACCACCACAATCTCAACAATTGTTTCACCCCGTAACCGAAGCATCGTCAGGAGATAGACTCCACGACAAAATCGAGTCTATCTACAAATTCTGCATGTATCAGGTATGAGAACGAATAGTACACTCTACATTTAGCATTACACATATTTTCTTTTATCGCGGATTATAGCAAAATAATATTCTCATTAATTTTGGAACAATTCAAGTTAAAAAAGCTTTTAACCCTACTCTTCACGTACCTACGAACCGTTGAGCAGTTCCTCGTCTGGAGCCAATCCTGGCAGCATCAGGTCATGCTTATCATAAACATTGTCATCGGGACTGGATCAGTATGTAAAATTTCAGCTCAATCGGACACCGGAAAGTTGTAATATCGAAATAGAAAGGGTATCAACACAATAAATACTCGTAGCTTGAACTAAATATTATGCTGGACTTATTACAAATTCGTTTTAGACTCTGTCAACCGGGTACTTATACTTAACTGGGGTTAGTCAATTTTATATTGAATACATACAATTTTAATTTAGTTTACAAGAAGTATACAACGCGAAGGAAATTGCGAAAACAACTAGTAAATAAAAAGGAAAATTTGGCATCAGTAAGAACGTTATATTTCCCTTTCAATTAAAATAATTGTCAATGTAATTAACATCAGCCCGATTTGCTGCGATCATTGTTCACAAACGGCCTCCAGCCAGCCGCTACCGAGTTACAGTCAGCTCTCAAACCTAATTTAATGTTTACTACAAAAGTTTGTCAGTTAATTCGAGTGTTATATTGAAGTTAGCTGATTGTTAATAAAGAAATACTTTTCCATCTCTCTGAGTGGTGTTTAGACCGTTTTCTTGAAAATAAGAATGATAAGCTATTCTGAAAACGTATATAAATTCCATCCCTAACATTTCTATAGACCTAAAAAGATTTATCTTATATAGTAAACAATGTTATGTTAATATTAAAAGAAATCGGCAGCATATTCTTAAATTTTTAAACAGTAATCGCTTTGTGATTTTGGTCGTGTATTCTATTTCCTGATGATGCTTCGGTTGCGGGGCGAAACGATTGTTGAGTTTGTGATAGTGAACGTATATAGTGCTTGTGTATTGTGGTGGCGGTGGTGGTTTGTGCATGTGTTTTTACGAATCCTGCATGTATCAGGTATGATAACAGATTGTCCACTCTACATTTAGCATTATATATATTTTCTATTTTACTTCATCGCGGATTATAAAAATAAGTAATATAAAGCAAAATAATTTTATTATTACTTTTGTTTTACAGTAATCGTCATTTCGAGCTTATTTATTGGAAACTTCTTCTAGTATCTTTTAGTAGTGAAAATTCTCTAAAATGCGTTTAATAGTTTAACGCGATCACACACACATACAGGTCTAGGTTATTCCAACATTATGTTGAAAAAATGTTACACAGTTACTTTTTCGTTACACAGAGAAAACGTTAAACTTCTACGTAACTAACCAAAGATTTAAGCTTCTCCCTAAGGAATAAGAGGGGTAACTTATATAATAAACAGTATATGTCATGAATATGGCAGCCGTCATACCCCTGTTAGCTGCAGTTCGCGCAAACAACGGAACTTGCTGGAATAAATTAATTTTTTTATCGGCGATCATATTTTTAAGTTAGAAGCGATAGCGGTTTACATTAAAACAAAGATATGACTAATTAAATATTATGATTGTTATTAGTTTAAATAATATATTATCCGATATATTATTTTATTAAACCATCTAAAATTTTATTTAACCGTTAACCGTAATAATAAATTACCCGATATCATCCCCTTGCCGGCTGCGTTAGATTGCCTTTGTAAGACAAACACAAAAACCCACTAATGATTTACGGAATTGATGAAGTTGATGATTGATGATTTTTTATTAGTTCAAATATCACGATAAATAGTAAAAAAATCAGAAAAAATAAGAAAACTCTTCGAAAGGACTGTCTAACCATTAAATAAATCTCAGCAAATTTATTTAATGGTTGCCAAATGCTTAAAAATTGCAAAACCAAATGCTTAAAAATTGGCCTATGTTTAAAATATTAAACATAGGCCAATTTTTAAGCATTTGGTAAGGGTACACTAGAACTACATTGTCATCACGATTTTAAACGAATCATTAAAATAATTATTACAAAATTTGCTGACGACCTCTTAATAGTCAAGCACGATCAATTAACGTTATTCATAACAAACGTTTAACAATCCTGTCCTCTAAGTAGACACTAGACAAGACACTATTCCAGAAGTGGGATGTATTCAAATTCAAATTCAAAATATTCTTTATTCAAATAAACTTGTAAACAAGTGCTTTTGAATCGTCAACTCTACTGCTGGTTCGGAAAGCTGTTCCTACCGAGAAGAGCCAGCAAGAAACTCGGCGGTTGCTCTTTTAAAAATATAATTCTTAATATTATTTACATTAAGTCGTTACTGTCTTGTACAGGTTCAAAGAGAGCTATATCCACACATTCTTATCTTCTAAATAATCTTCAAGAGTATAGTAGGCTTTCTGTATCAGCCTCTTTTTAACAGTGTTTTTAAACTGCTGTAATGGCAGTGCTGAAATTGATTGCGGAATTTGATTATAGAAACTTATACCAAAACCCACAAACGAGTTATGCACTTTTGCAACGCGCAAAGCAGGAGCCGCAAGCTTATGTCGGTTCCTGTTTTGTCTATTGTATACATCACCTATCGTTTTATAATTCTTTATATTTTTATGTACATAAATTAAATTGCTTAAAATATATATAATATACAGTATATGTAATATATGTATGTAGTATATATAATATATGTAAATTAACCACTTTCCACGAACGCTAACCCGCTACATGCTATCACTCGCGCACGTCCTTGCAGTCCTGGTGCGCTGCCAAGACCGTCGTGTGAAGCGACACTGTGTCTTCATTGCTAAGAAAAACTCGATTTGTGCGCATAATGGCGGAAACGAATGGCCGCACTTCCGGAACCGACTGCTACAGAATACTGACGACCGCATTCGATACTTGTATGGCTATTTATTTGATAACTACGGCGAGATAACGCGCGCAACGGAAATATTTTAAGGATTTGGTTTACCTTATACCATAGAGGGTAAGTGCGGAAAAAATATCTTTAGTTATTGAATTGCTTAGTTCAACTAAACCAACAAGACATATTTATTTATTTCTTTTTATACATACTATATATAGAAAAGAGAAAGAAAATTTAAAAAAAAAGTACATGTTTAAAGGCGGACTTATCCCTAAAAGGGATCTCTTCCAGTCAACCTTTGAGTAATAGAAGGAAAAGGACAAGAATTGAAGAAGAAAGAGAGTACGGGTCATATAGAGAAAAAAAAGCTTATATAAACTTAACTATTTAATCTATGAAAAACTTAAATTATACCTAGCCGTGAAAGCTTAACAGACAGACACATTTACAGTATTATATATTAAACTAATGAAAACATCATTATTTTTGTATTATGCACCTATGCAAAGTAACGAATAATTCTACAAATTAAAATATTATTTGTTATATATATATAAATATATGGGACACTTACACACACGGTCGTCCGTCCCCAAAGTAAGTAACTTAATACTTGTGTTATGGACAGACAACTGGTGAATATATACTTATATATTTTAAAATACATACTTAAATACATATATAACACTCAGCAAGCTAGAGCAGGCTACTGAGAAATGATTTAAACCATTGTGTGGTCATTGGAAACCAGGCCAGGCAATTATGCATTAACCGTATCTAGGGTTAAAGTATTTATTTATAACTCTATAGTTTAGTTTTCCAACCGAGTTTGATAGCAGCTTTATACAATTGAACCAGAGGTGTTTATCCAATGAAGGCTCAGCAAAGGAAGCTTTTAAGTTTTCTGCAATGTATTTGATAAAAGTTTAGTTATCTTTTGTCGATCACAGCTTTTAAACATTTTCCGATACCGGCTACAACTTCAATAAGGACTCAAATAGACACAAGTTCCAAGTTCCATACGTTTTACGTGTTTGAATGCATTCCGCCATAACCCCATAGACTCTAGGATCAGGACAATAATACTGTAGTAGACTGTTATAGGTCGACTTTGTAACGAGAGCGATCGTAACAAAGTTCTCAGACTGGTTCCAGCTTATACTGTTCTTTTATCTGTTTGTTTAACTTGGTGGAGATTAAAACTTGCATGTATCAGAGCTTGACGGGAGCTTACCTGAAATTAATGTTTCTATAATTGTATATAAACTATGCCGTGTGGTATCCGGCTGAATAGAATAGAACCACCCTCATTTTTTATCGAGCTGTCGTAAAAGGCGACAAAGGTAAGTTGACCCACCGTGTGGTATCCGGCTGAATAGAAAAGTACCACCCTCATTTCTTACCGAGCTGTCGTAAAAGGCGACTAAGGTAAGTTGACACACCGTGTGGTATCCGGCTGAATAGAATAGTACCACCCTCTTCTTACCGAGCTGTCGTAAACGGCGACTAAGGTAAGTTGACCCGCCGTGTGGTATCCGGCTGAGTAGAATAGACCACCCTCTTTCTTACCGAGGTGTCGTAAAATACGACAAAGGTAAGTTGACGTCAGGCAGGCGGCCGGTCGTAAAGACGTAGCCAAATCATGTGACAGCGTGTTTATAACATCTTGTGCCGACCCCACTTAGAGCGAGGAGGATGATGAAATTCTATTGCATCATCGAATTCTTTAACATTATTACCGTATGCACGTAGAGCAACCATAATTGTATCAATATTTTAATTAGATAGATTATAAAAATAAATTCATATGAAGCCGACAAGTTAGATGTTTTTATTGGTACTGATAAGAACCGTGTTGTTTGTCTTCTCCAGATAACCCCAAATAATGCTCCTTAAGCGTTATCTGTTTCTGATGAAATGGTCAGAGATCAGGCCGAGTCAGTAAACATTTACATTTTGTCACAGTTATATGTTAAAATATCTAATCAATTTTCTAAAATACCATCACCAATATGTTGTCAAAGAAACTGTAGTATTTACGTGAACATGTTTTGTTATTTGACAACGATGTCTTTAAACATTTTAAATTGTATTGTATTTTAAAAGTAATGATATAAAAACAGAAATAAATAATTAACGTGTACAAATCGGTAAATGGAATTTATTTACCGATTTTTAAATTTATAACGTTGTTTATGTTCATTGTCACTTTATATAGTTGTTGTCAATCTGCGCATGCTGTTGCCATCTATAATTAATATAGCACTTAATTATAAAAATTCCTTTACCATGTGTATTTGTAGCTATGTAAGGTGTTTATATTGTTGATGGCCTTTTTAAATAAATAAATAAAATAAATAAAAATATTATTAAAAGGTTATTATAAAAAAATTTTAATGGCTTTAAAATAGCCATCATCCTGCTGCCCTTATTTAACTCTAAGTGGGGACGCACAACATGTTATAAACATGTTTTCGCTACGTATTTTATGTCCGATATCAACTTATCTTAGTTGTATTTTACGACACATCAACCAACCAACCTACTTACATTAGTCGCCTTTAACGACACCTCTGTAAGAAATGAAGGTGGTCTATTCTACTCAGCCGGATACCACACTTCGGGTCAATTTACATTATTCACCTTTCACGACATCTCGGTAAAAAATGAGAGTGTTCTATTTTACTCAGCCGGATACCACACGAGAGGTCAACTTATCGTAGTCACCTTTTACGACACCTCGGTAAGAAATGAGGGTGGTCTATCGTGGTATCCTGCTGAGTAGACACTCAACAGGATACCACACAGCATGGCTTTACAGCCATAAGTGTATAAAAAACGTTAATTTTACTAAAGTTTCTACGAAAAACACTTAAAGATCAAAGGAAAAAATTCTCAATTACTTTCTTGAGTAAACAATTGCATTTCAAAGCAAAAGTTTATCGTTGGATCAAGACAAAGAGATAATCAATTATACACTGAGTAGGGGGGAGGGACGAAGGTATCAACAAACCATGCGGGTTATTTTGTGGGGGGTTCAACCAAATGCTGCGGTCTCGCAAAAAGCTCGTCTTTTAAACGAATGGGAGCGACGTCGTTCTTTTTCCATTTTTATCGTGCGAAGGGCACAAAGAGCTTCCAAAAAGCTCAGGATATTTATTCGAGCATAACTCGAGCTTCAGCGGGACGGTTTTTGTTTGTGCGAACTGTGGTGACTAATTAACTCGGTAATGAATACGGGTAATTTACGGGTCAGGGGGATTAATTTGTGACCTAATACAGGGTTGTTTGGCGACTCATCATCATCATCATCATCCTGCCCTTATCCCACTTTAAGTGGGCACAACATGTTACAAATATGTTGTCATATGATTTGGCTACGTATTTTACGACCGGCCGCCTGCCTGACATCAACTTACCTTAGTCGTATTTTACGACTCTTTGGTAAGAAAGAGGTCGGTCTATTTTACTCAACCGGATACCACATGGCAGGTCAACTTACCTCAGTCGCCTTTTACGACACCTCGGTAATAAATGAGGTTAGTTTATTCTACTCAGCCGGATACCACACGGCGGTATTCGCAAAACATATTATGTTCTTAAAGAAGTTATTCTTTAGTGCAAATCTTGTAAAGACATTTTTTTTAACCTTCGTCTTCAAATAATATTTACTTAAAAATATTGAATAATTTATAGAATTAGGCGTTACTTTGCGGAGATCCATAATACAAAAGTAATAATAAAATTATTTTGCTATAATCCGCGATGAAGTAAAATAGAAAATATATATAATGCTAAATGTAGAGCGGACAATCGGCTATCATACCTGATACATGCGTGGTGGAGGTTTGTGCATGTGTTTTTTACGAATCCTGCATGTATCAGGTATGATAACCGATTGTCCACTCTACATTTAGCATTATATATATTTTCTATTTTACTAATTGCTACTAATTACTACTACTAATTTTATTATTACTTTTGTATTAAAGATATTGAATAAATTTTTTATTAAAAATTAATTCAATATTTTTATTATTCGTTGTCATTTTTAACCTAAAAGTTCAAGTTGTTCTAATATTTGTATTGCAGCCCCAGATTTTGTTATATTCCTGTTTGTAAATTCAGTCCATGTTTACATTACGTGCCTTATTTTGTTTGTTTCTCTTAACAGTACTTAAGTTTACTTTGAATGGTGCTTGAAACAAGTCCATTCTCATATTATAAATGCGAAATCTATAAAAGTGTGGTAATCAGAGGTCTATTATTGGCTAAAGGAATAGTCACGAAATTTTATGCCATCGATGCTGTATATAGTGATCTATTATATAGCAGTACCTGGGTGAACGAGCCTTGTATGCTAATTTTTAAAAAGATGTAAAAAAAAAATTTTTTAATTGAAAAGAAAAATTAAAAAATAATAGGGCAGGTGGGGCTCGATCCTAGGTATTTTCACCTCTCTAGACCGCCCGTTCCCCAAATGAACCACTATGACTTTACGTTTGACAGCGAAAAATTGTGATTGTATTCAACGTAAATTTCAAAAAACTTTAGAGCCCTAAAACAGGGATAAAACACTTTTAGACATTTTTTTAAATAAAACTTATTTAGATCGATTTTTCTCCCCCAAAACTCCTCACATGCTGAATTTCAGGAAAATCGTCGCAGCCGTTTCCTACATTCTAAATACATATATATACATACAATATTAACTCATTTCTATATTAAAGATAACGATATATCTTTAACTATGAGAACCTGAATAAATAATCGAAGTTAGTTTAAGTTGATGCGAACGAAGTCACGTTGTACGGTGCTTGTAATAAATACATTTTTTAAATTAGTCCTAAAGTTTGGTAAATGTCGCATACGCAATATAAATCCATTTTAACAGCCCATTAGGCTGGATCCACACGAGCAATAACCAAGATATAATTGATCGCCGTTCGCCCCGGACGGGGTCAATGCTCGAGTCCCGCGGGACCATAATTGGCCAACTTTAACCAACTCGTAGATTGCCAAATATCGTTGAACGGTCGCTCCCCGAAAAGCTATTAACTTAGCCGACATTCATTTGACCGATTGTCACACTGAGATAGTCAAAGGACACTTACCATCCTTCAAGTGTTATTAAACTGTAAATCTCCTTCTGAACGTAGACTTGAAGTAATTATTAGGTGCCCTATCATCTAGATCGTATTTGGTGTTCTTATCTGTCTTCCTTAGACTGATGCAATTCAGTCTGAAAAATCTCATCATTCTCTTACCCTTATCCCACTCTAAAAGGGGTCTTTACGATTTGTCTTCTTCTCCTATTTTGCTCTATTATTCGATAACTCTCCTTTAATATACATATTATTTTTCACACAGTCCGTCCATATTTTTTCGGCCTCCCCTTAGTCATACTGTCATACATCTATCCACAGTAATATTCAAAACTCTTTTGGTCACATGATTATCATCCCTCCTTATTACATGACCATACCAACTTAGTCTCGCACTTCTCATCTTTTCTATAACGGGTGCAACTTTCAAACTTCCCCTAATATACTTTCCATCATCATTACGTATTCCATCAAGTTTTGTCACACCACACATCTACCTTAACATCTCATTCGCATGTACATTTCTTTCATCTTTTTCTTTTATTGCCCAACATTTTGATCAATCCGATTACATATAAAAAATTGTTTTTCAATAAATTCGCACCGTTTTCAGACCTGATACAACTATAAGATGCTCTGTCATCTATATCTTGTTGTGTGTTCATGTTTGTCTTGCTGAGATTGATACAACCTCTTCCGATTAATACTTTATTACTTATGATGGCCTATAAAAGTAATTTAATAAATGAGAGACGCATTGCGCCTCGATTGGTTATTTTGCGCCAGTCCTTATCGCAATTACGAGTAACGTCCGTGTCGATTGTTTTGTAATGGACGTATTAATTAAATTAATTTGAACCCATTAACGTCTTTTGTTATGAATGGGTGCAATCGGAAATTGTGCCATGTTTTTTAATTTTGTATTTCGATTAAACTCCCAAATGAGATATGTCTATAATTATTTCAAAGAAACAATAGACTTGAAGTACAGGATGATCTGAAAAACGCAACGTTAGAAGACGACCAAATAGTAAAGGACCTTTAACTGGATCCAAGTAGTATATAATGACAAGTTAAGTTCTCAAGATCCTATTTGAACTTTTATTCAACGTACGAGTTTCTTGCTGGCTCTTCTCAGCAGGAACAGCTTTCCGAACCAGCAGTAGAGTTTACGATTCAAAAGCGCTTTACAAGTTTATTTAAATAAAGAAGGGCTGGCTCCTTTTTTGCACAAAGAATCAGCTTAGCGATTCAGCGCGGAAACGCTGCCAGCATTCTTGGGACTATTCCATGTGGGCATGATTTGTATAGTCCTAGCGTGTAAGTAATTTAAGATAGATATAACTTGTACATTTTTGCTGTAAATAAATAGTATTACCAATAAAGAATATTTTGAATTTGAATATTATTTTATTTTTATTGTTTTTGACGTTTTGACATAAAGTTAACAATCCAGTTTATCAATGTAGACTATAAATCTATCGCAGACGTCAGCTCGCACATATCTCGACCCATCGCTATCGGCCGTTCTATCAAAAAAATCCAATTTCCTGTGACGTCACGTCGCGGCGACGAAAAGCTCCAACGGATTGTGGCATCGGTTGAGCTTTTGACAGATTTACAAATGGTAAAGCTTTATTTCAACTACTCTCGGTGAATTATAATTTAATATACAAATGAAATTATCACTTTCTTAATATTGAGTTGCTATTTATTCATGTTTTTAGTTAGTAAACATTAAAACGTATAAATACCATTTATCTTTTAAATTTGGTTTTTACAGAATACGTAAATTACAAAATATCGGTGTATACAATCTCAATGCATTAGATATGGGTGTATACAATCTGATATGGGTGTATACAATCTATATGCACATAATATGGGTGTATACAATCTATATGCACATAATATGGGTGTATACAATCTATATGCACATAATATGGGTGTATATAATCTATATGCACATAATATGGGTGTATACAATCAATCTATGCACATAATATGGGTGTATACAATCTATCTATGCACATAATATGGGTGTATACAATCTATCGTTGCACATAATATGGGTGTATACAATCTATCTATGCACATAATATGGGTGTATACAATCTATCTATGCACATAATATGGGTGTATACAATCTATCTATGCACATAATATCGGTGTATACAATCTCAATGCATTAGATATGGGTGTATACAATCTGATATGGGTGTATACAATCTATATGCACATAATATGGGTGTATACAATATCTATGCACATAATATGGGTGTATATAATCTATATACACATAATATGGGTGCATACAATCTATATGCACATAATATGGGTGTACACAATCTATCTATGCACAATTTTGGTGCGTGAAGCAAATCTATCTATGCACATAATGTGTGTGTGAAGCACCAAAATTGTGTACATATGGGTGAAAATAATCTGAGAGTATGTGATATGGACTGATACAATCTGGAGTGAATACAATCTGGGTATTTAAAAAACTATATGTACGTAAAGAAGGTAAACAGTCTGGGTGTATATTAGTAACAGTTAACCGATATATTATATAGATATGAATATTGACCGTCGAGTGTCTTCCTGGTTCTTTTCGGTAAGAATAACATTCCTAACCGGATGTAGCTTCATTAATCATATTGATTCTTAAATATTCGAAAGTGCTTGTAAAAATCTTATTCGAATAAATATTATTTTGATTTGAATTTAAACTGTCGTGAGTGGAATTCATAATTAATGTATAGAAACCGGCTATAGTCACGTGTTATTTTATTGGATGAGCTACTCAGGACTAACTAGTCCGACTAGTAGCTCTAGACTAGAACTAGTCGGGCTCATCCGATAAAATAACACGTGAGTATAGCCGGTTTCTATACATTAATTATTTTGATTTGATTTGTAGATTGCATACCACTGCATAAGTTTGTTAATTAACTTGCTGTTTGAATTGAAATGTATGGAAATGAACCCAACACAAGAGAAATAAATAGCGAAGAATTTGTCGCCGACCACAGCGGTGACGCTGCACATTATGAGTGGAAACGTTTAACCGAACGGCGAACGCGGCGCCCGGGGCGGGAGAAAAGCGGGGAAGGGGGGCAAACATGGGAGGATCGTGTCGTTTTTAATTTATTGTCAATTATTTTCTGGATGTTACAATTCCGATAATGCACACTTGCAATTTATCGAAACTATCTTTCGGTATGCCGCGGAGAAAACAACTTTGTCACTAAAGGACAAAGTCCAGATCGGCGTGCTTCCTGCTCGCATCATTTTGATTTAACAGATAATATCTATATCCATCTTCCTGCCCTTATCCCACTCTAAGTGGGGTCGGTACAACATGTTGTCACATGATTTGGCTACGTATTTTACGACCTGCCTGACGTCAACTTATCTTAGCCATATTTTACGACATCTCGATAAGAAAAAGGGTGGTCTATTCTACTTAACCAGATAACACACGGTGAGTCAACTTACCTTAGTCGCCTTTTACGACACCTCGGTAAGAAATGAGGGTGGTACTATTTTACTCGGCCAGATACCATACGGTGGAATACATAATATCTATACTAATATATAAAGCTGAAGAGTTTGTTTGTTTGAACGCGCTAATCTCAGGAACTATTGGACCGATTTGAAAAATTCTTTCAGTGTAAGATAGTCCATTTATCGAGGAAGGCTATAAGTTATATAACATTACGCTAAGATGTATAGGAAATATTTAAAGATTTCCTTGCGTGCGCTGAGTAAACGGTGAAAGTTATTCAAAAATCATGTATTACAAAGTTGTTTCCCTCTTAAAGTTCTAAATAAAAATCCGCGACAGCATATGTCTTTTAAGGTTGACTCACTTAAACCAGTTTTATGGTTATCAAAAGACTAGAAAAAGAAAAGAGATATCAGTTTTAATCGACTATCGTTTTTATCGTAATTAATCGACTGGCCTGTTGGCGCAGTGGGGAGTGACCCTACCTTCAGCACTGCGGGTCGCGGGTTCTATTCCCACCGAGGGCTAAGATTTACTATGAAATGAATTTGTTGATCTTTGAGCCTGGGTGTATATTTGTATTTAAGTATGTATTCAAATAAATATATAAGTATATATTCACCAGTTGTCTGTCCATAACACAAGTATTAAGTTACTTACTTTGGGGACGGACGACCGTGTGTGTAAGTGTCCCATATATTTAAAAAAAAAACATTCCACGCGGGTGGTGTCGCTGGCGATTGCTAATAAATGATCAAAAGCAACGGACGGTAATACCTCAGTCTGTGAGAATTGAGTCTTATCATTGAAGTAATTTAAAGCACGAGCTTGGTTTGTCTAGTGATTGAAGTTATTGGAAGCAATCTCAGAGCAATTAAGTTCTACCGGACGATAAGAAGCTTTAATATATTATCGGCAACGAAGTCTGAGTTTGCACTGCGAGTTGTAGCGGAAAGCTTAAACGGAAAGTATTAAACTGATTAAGTTGCGGCACGCGAATTGACGACGAGGCTCTGCTGACTGATCGACCCCAAAATAGTATTATAAGTTAATAATGAAACGTAAGCCTTGTGGTATCCGGTACTGGAATAAACCACCCGAGGTGTCGTAAAAGGCGACTAAGGTAAGTTAGCTCGCATTGTGGTATTTGACTAAGTAGAATAGACCACTCTTTTTCTTACCGAGGTGTCGTAAAAGGCGACTAAGGTAAGTTGGCTCGCTATATGGTATCCGGCTGAGGAGAATGGACCACCGTCTTTCTTACCGAGGTGTCATTAAAGGCAATTAAGGTAAGTTGGCTCGCTATATGGTATCCGGCTGAGTAGAATTAGCCACCGTCTTTCTAACCGAGGTGTCGTAAAAGGCGATTAAGTTAAGTTCACCCACCGTGTGCTATGCGGTTGAGTAGAATAGACCACCCTTTTTCTTACCGAGGTATCGTTAAATACGACTAAGGTAAGTTGACGCCAGACTGGCAGACGGTCGTAAAATACCAGCATGTGACAATATGTCTATAACATATTATGCCACCCCACTTAGAGCAGAATAAGGGCAGAAGAATGATGTTAATAACCAAACGTAATACGTATAATTGTGAATTATTAATAATCTGGTCTTTGAAAGTAATCCTATCATACAACCTTGAACATACAAAAACAAAGAGTCCTTGAAACATTTCCCCTCGCTCGTTCCCGGTATTTAGTCGGGATCTGCTTATTATTCCAGCCCGTATGTGGCACCTTTCCAGTTTTGTCGGACTTTGGAATTGATCGAGTGGTGTAAGGGGGGAGGGGGGGGGACTTATACCACCAATAATTTAATTCAGCCTAAAATATGAGTGACTACATCACCCTATTAGTTATGCGGTTATCTACAGGAGCTAGCTTCTCTTTTCTTTTTTCGATATTATACTATTTTTCGCAACATTAAGTCAACTAACATAGTAATATATAAAACTGTGATAGTCCAGCAGTGTGACAGTGCGACTCTTTCGAGAGGGTCACGAGTTCAAACCCCGGCAGGCACCAATAAGTTTTTCTATTAAAACTTATGTGTCTAATTGATAATTGCAATTTATCACACGCTTTTTTGTGAAGGAAAATATCGTGAGGAAACTTGGATATCTCTAGAGAATTCTAGCGATATGTGTAACCTACCAAACCGCATTGGAGCAGCGTGGTAGGTCTTAACTCCAACCCTTCTCTCCAGGAACGGAGAGAGGAGGCCTATGCCCAGCAGTGGGATTGTAACGGGCCGCTTCTTTACTTTTTAGTAATATATTAGTTCTCGTACGTATCACAACTCTTCTATTTAAAATTACAACCCTTATTGACTTATTAGCTTACAAACTAAGTTATCGTGTAGCTGGTTGCAACTCTGATTCAAAACTGTCTTCCTATATTATTCTTTTTCAACAGATACACGTCCACTGGTGGGAACAGTTCTTCTTAAGGTATCTCCACACCACGTGATCTTGCGTTGCTTGGATCCAGCCTCCCCGCGACCTTTTTGAGGCTATCAGTCCATCTCGTAAAGAGTCTAACAACACTGTGTTTTCCAGTGCAGAGTCGCCAATCCAACACCATTCCTCCTTCCATCCTCCATCCATCCTTAAGACGCCAACTCCCCACTCGCATTCTACCCCCAAGGTTCCCCCCCCCATGGTTCTTCGTACTATGTGTTTATATTATTACAATCTTCTTCTTCTTTCTCAACTGATGGCCGTCCACTGCTGGACATAGGTCTCTTCATGGCTCCACCACACACGATCTTGTGCCGCTTGGACCCAGCGGCTCCCTGCGACCTTTTTGAGGTCGTCCTCAGTCCATCTCGTAGGGGTCTATCGACACTGCGCTTTCCGGTGTGGGATCTCCTAATTTCAGATTTGATCACGCAGAGAAACTCCGAGCATAGCTCGCTCCATCACCCGCTGAGCGACTCTGATCTTTTTTATGAGGCCCAGTCAGCGACCACGTTTCTAATCCGTATGTCACTGATTTCTGAATTTAATATTAAGCGATGTGAATTCTCAACACCTAATGTTTTTGTTAATAAAGGCTCACGTAGTATTAAACATCAACACATCAATTAGGCCTAAGTATGTTTTCGTCAAATTTCTATTATCTCCAAGATCACAACAAGTAATTTGATCTCGACGATGTCATTTATCAAAATCACGCTCGTGTAATTGGTCCGGGAGATGGATCTGCTACGGTGAGAGTTAAACTAACGCAGAATCCATTAACTAATAGTGTCTTAATAAAAGACACCAGTAATGCATTAGCCGATGGAAAAGTCTAGTCAGATGTGTCACTGATCTGCGAAGTAATGACTGCGATGTATCAAACTTTTAGCGAAAATCGCGACGTTCCTTCAACGAAAGATGACTTATGAAATCTTACAGATAAAATTTTGTTAATATAGGAAGAGTTGATTTTAAGCATTATTAATAAAAAAATCGATTTCAGTAAAATAAACTAATGTAATAATAATAAATTCAATGAATAAAAATGTATAAGTTATATCTATCTTAAATTACTTACACGCTAGGGCTATACAAATCATGCCCACGTGGAATGGTCCCAAGAATGCTGGCAGCGTTTCCACGCTGAATGGCTAAGCTGATTCTTTGTGCGGAAAAGGAGCCAGCCCTGTTGTCACCTGATTTAGATTTCAGTTACAATTCTAATTAAAATTACAATTTTAGTAAATTGGACGACACGAGCTTTTGAACTTTCATGCATGCAAAAAAACTATACACATCGAAGAGCCAGCAGGAAACTTAACGATTGCTCTTTTCAAGAAAAAAAATCTTATTATTATTTATATTACAATTGCTATCTTTTGCGAGCTCATATATACCAAATAATCCCCCCATTCAGTGACTAATAATATTATTTCAATTTTGAAGTTAGACAGAACAACGTATAACAAAGGAAAGTTTGGTTATAACGGGTTCAAAATTGTTGTAGCCAAAGAAATAGTTTACATTTAAGGTCAAGCGGACCCTTAAATACAAATAACTGAAACTAACAATATGAAAGCTTTTATACCAAAGAAAGGCTATTTTGTGATTTATGTAGAATATCATTGCTGATTTGACAAAGTGATATGTATATTACCAATTATTGTCAAAGCGAGCGGTTATTTCCAAACATTTATAAACCGCCAACAAAAACAGTTTGAATATATCATAACGGACTGATCGCAGTCTCCGGAACAGAACGAGCAAAAGAAGCGGCGACTGCAGGCGGCTCTTAATTTATTGACAATTATTATATGGACGTTGCCATTCCGATAATGCATATTTGCAATTTATTGAAATGCTCCGCGTCCGAGTGCTGCGGGAGAACCGACTTTAATATAAAACTTTTGGATACAAATTCATTCGCTATTAAATGTTGATCGTTTCCAAAGAATCCCGTTCTACGAACGTCTGCTGCAAACTGCTCGTTATTCCTTACAAAGTACACTTTATTTCGCTCCTTTGAATAAACGTGAAAGAATCGTTCCCGAGATAAAAAAGGTAGTTATTGTTTTATGGAACGGTTTGCGTTAAGTATAATTGTCCAATGAGAGCGTTAAACTGTGGTGGAGCATTAAATCTCCCCTCGCTTATATCAGACGCGGCTAGATCTAATATTACTCAATTGACAGCATTCATTGCATGTATTTTATTCGTGTATGTGTGTTTATTTCTTATTAATTTTTAATATTTCTGGAAGGTACAGGGTTCCACAAAGGGAGCCCGGGTAAAAAAGAGAAAGTGGGAGGCCAACCCGATGTCTAATAAAGCGTTAAAGCACACGTATGATGCGAAACTTATGCGAAAAATATTAATTAAGGCGCGTGCGACAATCCTCGTTACAGAGTTCAAAGCGTAATGGCCGCCAAGATGATCGCGGCATGTCGCGTGCTCTTTCCCTCTGGTGAAGGGTTGGCTGGGAGTGAGGGAGAAGAATATATGTATAAGGGAAAATATGTAACTGGACCAACTGGTTTCTATTTTCTATATATTTGTCAGTATAATTTTATAGCATACTAGCTATACCAGTAGCTTCGCCCGCGAGGAAATCGGTGTTCCATATTTTTTTCCAAATTGAAATGTTGACAAGTAGTTATAGTGCTTTAACTATATATATGTTGTAGCGGAATTTGTAGTATTTTTGTAGATCTACAATTATCTAGTAAGTCACTTTAATTTAAATCTGCTGGGTAACGCGGCGCGTACGACTAAATCTCAGCAGAAAGGTGTTACAAAAACGTGTTATAATTCTCATCATAAAACCCTTTTTAACACTTTTCTCAAAATGTACTCATCATCCTCCTGCCCTTATCCAACTCTAAGTGGGGTCGGCACAACATGTTATAAACATGTTGTCACATGATTTGGCTACGTATTTTACGACCGGGCGTCTAACTGATATCAACTTACCATAGTCGTATTTTACCTTAAATCGGTAACAAAAATAGACCACCCTGGTCTATTTTATTTACCTAACCCAATACCACAGCGGGTCAACTTGAAAGGGGTAAGAAAGAGGATGGTCTATTCTACTTAACCCGATACCACAGTGGGTCAACTTACCTTAGTCGCTTTTTACGACACCTCGATAAGAAATGAGGGTGGTACTACTCAGCCGGATACCACACGATTTTCTCAACAGCACTGAATGTATTTCTGTTATTATTGCTGTTATTTTTTTAACTAATTTAGAGTACATCAGTTCACCAGCGAGCTAGAATAACACTGACATATAAACTCCAAATTATCGCAAAATCGTTTACACTACAATATTTTAGTCATACACAGCTAGTGCTCGCACTAACCGCACATTCCTCCGCCAGTTAATTAATAGTTGCGGTTAACGTCTGCGCTAATTAACACACCGACAGACACGTTATTATAGTTTGACGTAGATATAACGAGTGCCGCGGGATTCTCTAATACGGAAAGAGCAATGACATTTGCTGTAATTTCTGCAAGTGAAAATTGCCCACACTGTTCAAACCCGGGCAGACACTAAGGGTTTTTCTATTAAATCTTATGTATCTAATTGATAATTGCAATTTATCACACGCTTTTCGGTGAAGGAAAACATCGTGAGGAAACCTGCATATCTCTAGAGAATTCTGGGGATATGTGTAACCTACCAATCCGCATTGGAGTGTGATAGGTCTTAGCTCCAACCCTTCTCTCCAAAAACGGAGAGAAGAGGCCTATTGCCAGCATTGGGATATTAACAGGCCGCTACTTACTTAATATTATAAATGCAAACGTCTGTCTGTTACCATTTACGACTCATTCGATAGGTTGATATATGTTGTTATAAAATTTGATATAATTAATGCTTACCAGACATATATATGGGGTATAATTCTCGTTTTTCCTTATGGGACGGTGTCGCGGCCAAAACGGAACGCCAGCGGACAGTGGTTGTGATTGGCCATCCATCTTAGGCTGATTGACAATCAGCTGTCAAACTGTCAGACGCAAAATTCAAACTTGTGAACGGCACACCCATAATATCAATCTTGTAACATTTCTATACTTTGTAATCTGCTAAATTATACGCATTCTCAAAATTCCCGTCGTTTTCATCGCTGCGCTAAACCCAAAGAGAAGATCACGCAAGCACTTCGTGTCGGCATCGACAGACGGTAAGAAACAGTTCAAAAATGAAGGTATTTTAATACTCAAATTGATGTAAATGAAGTCGCCAGAACCACTAGCATGTAAGTGTAAAGTAGTACACGCGACAGGACACCATTATCTAATACAATCAGTGTCCTGTAGGTTTGTTCATTTCGGGGCTGTCGCGACGCGTAAACGTCATTTCCCGGACGTTTCCCAAAGTAGATTGGACTTGTTCATGCCCCTTGTCTCCAACTAATACAATGTTATAGGGGTAAAATATAAAGCCGCTATAGTTGAGTTAATAATTTATACAATTAGGAGTTACTTTTCTAAGTTTCAAAATACAAAAAATGATGATTGAATTTTGATAATTTATAGAATTAGACGTTACTCTACAGAGATACCATTATACAAAAGTAATAAAAATATTTTAACAATTTTATTATTACTTTTTAATAATTTTGGAATAATCAACGATTAATAAATTTGTGTAATACTAAAGTGTACTGTCCGTCTTCAAAACCCTATGTACGCAAAATTACGTATTAGTAAACGCACTACAAACAATCACCATCTCACTAAACTATTGCACACATACACTACCACAATAATCGCATAGTGTCGCTCCGAAGATTGTCAAAGTAATAAATTACTCCTTAAACTTTTTAAAAAGAAACTAAAATTTTTTATATTTTAATTTATTCAAATATCCTGACACACTATACTATATACTATCTAACTACCATCAGGTATTGCCTGGTAGGAGCCGAGTTAAGGACTGACTCTTTACGATGGTTCCAGCGACCATCGGGTGAGCAATGCAGGGGTCGCTTATTCCTGAAAACTTATTCAGATGTTCTCATGTTTTATTACTGCTAATCGGAATCGCGGTTATTTAGTAACCACCCTGCATCATCGACATCCATGACTAGATAGAGTCGACGATAAAATCTTTGTTGTTGTGTTTGTCAGTTTAATTTGTAATCACGAACCATTAGTTGTATGGCAGTTAAAGAACACGAACCCGTCAGTGTAAGCTGTAGTCTACATCACCGGACGTGACGTGGGTGTGACAGCGTGTCCGGGACGCTCTAACGAGGGTCACTCTCACATCAGCGCCTGTCCGGGGCCGGCCGGGACGGGCGCAGTCGGCTGAGACAGATATGTTGAGAAAATGTTATAAAAATTAACTACAGTTAATACTGCTGTGATAGCCCATTTTTTTATGTCAGGAAAACCCATTATGGGTCATCACCGCCCGACGGGGACGAGCGACGGGTATGTCAGACTCGCACCGACTAAAAACCTGACAGTGTTCCACCACGCTGCCGATGGCATCGTTGTACATATTGCCACCATCCCCGCCAGCAGCAACTCTGAACCCCAGAATGCGCAACCTCTGAGTCGGGGCCTCTCTAATAGTGGCCCCTCCCTCCGCTAATCGATGTATCGGGAGCACCAGATGCCTCGGGAGGATGCCTTGAGACCTCGGAGACCTAACTCCAGCGAGCGTCCGATAAACCTGATGTGATAGCCCAGCCGTCACACCGTGCAACTCTTTCGAGAAGTTCATGGGTTCAAACCCGGGCAGACATCAATGAGTTTTTCTGTTATAACTTATGTATCTAATTGATAATTGTAATTTATCACATGCTTTTCAGTGAAGGAAAACATCGTGAAAAAACCTGCATATCTCTAGAGGTTCCTATGATGATATATGTAACCTACCAATCCGCATTGGAGCAGCGTGATAAGTCTTAGCTCCAATCCTTCTCTCCATAAATTTGTTTGTGATGATTTTGTTTCGCCTCGGGGCGTCACTGACCGCGTCTGGTTTAGTTTAGTTTTCGCTATACTCGTTTATGTGCCAAAACTAGTTTAAATTTAATAGTGAAAATGAATAAAATTAATTCAGTTGTAACGTTCATTCAATTGCCGAAGTAATGAGCGGTTATCCCAAATCATCGGATTAAATCGAAACCGCCGGAGAGTTAACGTCCGGCGCCGAATAGAATCTGGATTGAAAATAGAACTAGAAATTATTTATCAATCATATCTGCATCTATTTCTGACAGTTGTCTGTCTGTTTGTTGCGCTTTTGCTGCTAAACCGCGTAGTAATATATAAGGAATTTGATTCAAGTAAAGCTTATGCAACGGACTAAAATTTGATGATAAAATAACGCATACTATAAATATACATAATAAAGAGTAGATATAACTTGTACATTTTTGTTGTAAAGAAATTTTTTTAATAAAGAGTATATCAACATTTAACTGAAGTACTTATTAAACCACTCCTAACACAAGCATTTAACTTAGCTGGAGGGTTAACAAGTTTACTAGTAATTTATATCCCAAATTGCTAGTATTTATTTATTTATTAGGACATCCAGTAATTGCTACATATAAAACTTACGTATAATAAAAATAGACACAAACAATAAATTAATATGCACAACTTATGAAGGTGTCACGGCATACACCAAATTTTTTTTAAACAATTTAAGTAACCTTTTCAACCTTTTCAAAGGAAAAAATCCGATACCCGATATAAAACAAGTATAAATTTGACTATATCCTATGGCGACATGCAAGTATAGTCAGGTGGGTCGATAGCTAGCGACCTACATATCAAATTCCGGTACAAATGGTTCTGCAACTCTAAAAATATGTAACAAAGCATAGAGTATGGCGGCGAGCCAGCGGGCCAAGGTCTCGGGGAATGTTGCTGTGGCTCACTCGACGTGGTGACGACTCGCATGCTTGGGTTAAAGTGGCTTTAATTTACAATCTTACTGGTAAAAAAATCTTCAATCTTTAATTAATATATAGTTATAAGGCGGTAAAAGAATTCAAGAATAATTTAGTGAAATTTTTAAACAAATATCAATAAAGACATACATATCAAATTAAAGATATGACAATTGTATTCTCAAAAAATCGGAATAAATGTATAGTGTTTTCTTTCCCGAAGGAAAGACTGGATTTTATAAATGCTTATAATTAATTAATAATATTAGTTAATTTTATAGTCAGCCCGGATATAAGCTTTAATTGTATACATTGAAATATTAGCATATTTTTTTACCTAAAAATTTAATCATCTACGTTAATATCTTATGTTACTTTTTATTTTTCTCTCACATCCATAATGATCTTATTTGCAATAAACATATTCAACGCGAGATGTACTTGGAAAAATTTTATATTTTTAATTTACATTAAATCCGTTCAACAGTAATTGTACTAAATTTCTTGAGTATTATTCTAGTGGATGAACTATAAATAAATTCACTTCGTAGGTTAACTGCCAGAGATCTGTCATAGAGATAAGTTGACCTTTGTACACTTTTGACGTGACAACGTCTTAAATTAGGTTTCGGCTTGGAGTCACTCATGAAAAAGTGTAACGCCCGCTCACGTCTGTTACGATGAGTCACCGAACGAAAGAGAGGTCCGCCGGACTGGCGAATGCCTTGCGTCTCTCTCCCACTCCAATCCATCACATTTAAAAAGACGTTGTCACGTCAAATCTTTGCCCGTAAAACCGACTTTACAGGCAACCGTTTTTTAACCAATGTGCTTTCCAACATTTTTTATGGTACATAAATAAAATAAAAAAATTTGTAGAAATAAACTAGAGTTGATTTAATTAATTTTAACGTTCACAATCAGCTTTACTATTCAGAATTATTAAATTCACTGCCGCGGGGCGCGCGGAGCGATATTGGTGATTTTAATAGCTGCGATGTAAAAAAATAAATTTCGATGACAGCCCGACACGACAAGGGTCTCATTAACTCAGCTGCAGACAGGAGAAGCCGGAAAACACTGCACTATAGCACTGTTAACTTAAAATATTATCACCTGGGATAATTCACAATTATACGGCCTTGTTTCTTTAAAAAAAGTCAAGTAACGAACTATTGCTATCTCACTGATTAATAAATGCTTCTCTGTTTTATGGGAAGAAGATTTTCGACATAGTAATATTATAAAAAACCTGTTACAATCCCACTACTGGGCATAGCCTTCCTCTCTCTGTTTCTAGAGAGAATGGTCGGAGCTAAGACCTACCACGCTGCTTCAATGCGGATTGGTAGGTCATACATATCCCTAGGATTCTCTAAAGATATGCAGGTTTCCTCACGATGTTTGCCTTCACCGTAAAGCGTGTGATAAATTGCAATTATCAATTAGATACATAAGTTTTAACATAAAAACTCATTGGCCGGGGTGTGAACTCGTGACCCTCTCGAAAGAGTAACACCGCTGGGCCATCACAGCTTATATGTAACATTATAATTTAATCTAATTTTGAAATCCGACCTAAAACAAAGACAAACATTACATTTGAGGTAAAACGGAGTTACACATGTTTGAACAGGCCGTGTCAGCTATAATACAGTAAACTAAAAGGATAATTAGGGTATTAATTATAATATTAAACATGTACTTTACATTTATACTTACACTTTGCAGACTAACACTGCGGAAATAATAAAGTATACTTTAAACAACAAGCAACATCAGAAACGTTAGCAGCTGCGATATCGTTCGTTATCTTTGTTATTTTTAACTTAATATAAAATGGTTACACTCGTTCATATCATAGAGCTGTGATGCTAGAGTAAGGAAGCCAGTGTAAGTGTAAAATGCCATCACTACATAGTATAAAACAAAGTCGCTTTCCCTGTCTGTCAGTAGATTTTATTCATAATTTTGCAAAATTACAAAGCACAAATATGATAGAACTAATTCGCTATAAACCGGGTTTTTTAACAATCTGACTATAGAAACCTAATTCTATCATTATCGACATATCGCAACATGCCGGAGATAGCTTATCATAGTGTTAGGATGTCGCGGAGATTAACTTGTAAGTATGGATCAATGTTTACTTTTACGAGGCGTTTATGGAAATTAAGAAAATATTTACGCCTTTGTTTTACATGTCAATAATACCCTCTGTTTTAATTAATATATCTGTTACGAATATATTTTCTCTAATTGCGGATAATACTTATAAACAATATTTGTTCATAATAATGAACCTCCACCAAGTAATGTCTAATTCATTCACATGCTTTACTTTCTCTTCTTAGTCGATCTCTTCATTACTGAAGGTCGTGTCTAGATGAAAGTATTATTGCTGCTGCTTTACTTTCTAAACGTGCGTAAGGAAGAAAACATTAGTTTTTTAATAATGTAGAGTGATATCATAGATGGCATGGAAATATAGGTTACAATGTATACAACTCAATGAGGTGTAATTTTTTGTAACTAGGTCACTTTAATACTAAGCGTGCGATATGTCTTATTACAAAGGAATTTAAACGCTTATGTTGGTTCGAACTAGTACTCAAACTACTAGTAGTAGTAGAACTCGAGAGTTTATAACAGTCTCGCTCTTATAGACAAAGACATAGATATATTTTACCAAAAATTTGACAAATTTAAGAATTCCATACAGTCTGCCTTGCAGCAAACTTCCAATTAAACCACCTTAATTTTAGGACACTAATATATTTTAAAATTATTTACCTATATAATACGTTATAATTAAGATTATTTTTATCATTTTTAGCTTTTTGTTATATTCTTAAAATGTACTCCTAAATTTTATTTTACCTTTTATTCTTAACTTCAAGTATTGTCATTATTTTTGTTGGTTATCTTTTAAATAGGTAACCACTATTTGCAATTGTAATTGTTTAACGTTGTTTATTGCTTTTGAAATGGTGTGTATTACTTACTTACTGTATTAGAAATAACACTAGTATTATTGCTAAGTACATGTACATGCTGTTGACTTTACCTTATAAAAATAAATAAATAAAAACTTAGTCGCGGGTGTTAGTAGCTGTATATTTTGTTTATTTGTGAAATAAATAGAACAAATAGTACTTGTCTGTGGGCAGGGCCTCGAGGGCCTCTTCTCTCGAGGGCCCTCGGCCGCCGCTCTGTTTGTCTGTCTGTGTGAAGCCTCCAAACTGACAATTCGTCCCAAACAGATTGCTCTCCCTCTCGCGGCGTGTTTGTGTTTAATCTGTGATTTGTTTGTGTTTAATTACCCGCTCCGTCGTACAGTCGAGTGCAGTGTAAACTTTCACAATATACAACCGTCAGATTTACTTGTAAATATAAATAACTAGTAATATCCCGCGGTTTCACCCGCGTCGTTTTTATTTAAACATGCATTGTCAACGAGACTGGACCAGTATGTATCATCTCAATCGGACACCGGGAATTGGGTCAAATATGACTTGCAAGATTCGACCTTTACATGCGAACGTTGCAAGTTGAATAAGCGCTTCTAATAATACCTCCAATTATGTACTACTAATAATGCTGTGGCCACGTATTCACCGGCGTGGTAGTAAGTTAAATAGTCATCATTTTTCCAGCTTAAATCCTCCTCTACAGAGGTCTAAGATAAAAAGTAGCCCATATGTCGCGCCACAAACTCTTTCTCTGTCTTCTAGTGAAAGTCACATCAAAATTAGTTTAGTCGTTCCGCAAAATTTACTTTATCCCAAACTTTCCTAAGTATTTTTTTTTGCAAAAACCGTACAGGTTCTCAAGGATCTATTTACCAAATACAGAACAAACGTAAAAATGAAAAAAAACACAAAAAAGTTAGACAACTTTTGGGGAGTTTGTTATATAATAACAATGGATATTGATTTTTTCCATTTCCCGTCGGAAAACTAATTTTTCGTTTCATATTTTAGCCCGGCATTTAAATATATCCATTGCTCAAGCGGATTAGCCGTGAAAGCGAATGAAAGCAAAACAAATAGAATATATAATTTAAATATATATATATGTATATATTTTTTTTCTCATAACATGTTCATTCAATATAATCATACATGCACACTCATAAGCATGCACACACACACACACAGACACACACACACGTATGGATACACACACGGACACGCACACAGTTTTATTTATTAATTTGATTTTGTTAAAAAATTACATGTATAGATAGAGCTATGGAAGGATGGAGGCTCCAAGCACAGGCATTACTTGCTTAAATGGAGCTTCCAATCACTTGTTAAGTTTAAGTAACATGTAAATTGTTTTTGAAAAAATAAATGAATTTGAATTGAATTGAATTGAAATATATAGTATTAATCTATGACATAACTTGTAATATCCTATTATTAGCTTGTTTCTTTTTTGTTCTTGCGAAGACTTAAGTGTTTTCTATTAGTTTTTGTAAAGAAATCATTATGTATTAATGTATTGTATATCTGTATGTCCTCGGTACGGAATCAAAGCAAAACGCACACAAATTTTCAAATTTATAATATTCATAGGAAGTAGAATCAATTAATTCGTTAACGATAAGAATGTTTCCCTAACGATTTAACTGTCACTTATTATAATTAACTTTAAACATTTACATCCACCGTTATACGCTATCCAGCCCTCCCCTCCAAGTGTACCCCCACTGAGTGATGCCCCCCATTCATTCGCTGAAAGCCTCTCTAATTGCCGACTCGTCCGTCGGGACGTTCCTAAACACCCTAAATACAGATTTTGTAAATTAATTTGCCTACATTCATCCCTTAAGAATTCCTTCTTTGGCAGACATTTATACATGAAGCTAGGTTTCGTGCCTGGAATAAGTTATAAGAATTATATTTTGAAAAGAGCAACCGCCGAGTTTCTTGCTGGCTCTTCTCGGTAGGAACAGCTTTCCGAACCAGCAGTAGAGTTGACGATTCAAAAGTACTTGTTTACAAGTTTATTTGAATGAAGATTTTTTTTATTTACAACAAAAATGTACAAGTTATATCTATCTTAAATTACTTACACGCTAGGACTATACAAATCATGCCCACGTGGAATGGTCCCAAGATTGCTGGCAGCGTTTCCGCGCTGAATCGCTAAGCTGATTCTTTGTGCGAAAAAGGAGCCAGCCAGAATATTTTGAATTAAATTGAAAATATTTACATAAATTGCTTCGGTACAACAAAGTCAACTTGTTTCTTTAAACCTGTAGCCTAAGTCACGACATCTCGGTAAGAAATGAGGGTGGTCTGTTCTACTCAGGTGGATACCACAAGGCATGAAATACAAAATACAAATAATAAATTTAAATCACAAAATTGAGTGTAGATGACATTGTTATTTGCTTAAATGAAATACACATTGGTCGCTAACAAAGGTGTCCAAGTGATCCGGAATTCATATTAAACCTATATATTTGACAAATGTTTCCATCAAAAGCAAAGCTCGGCAAGTCGCGACACCGTTTGAAGTTCAACATTGGTTGTATTTTTCGCACAAACCCGTTGAACCCTGACAGATTGGAAGTGGAATTATTTTTATTGTGAGCTTTGGAAGCACAACACAGACGTAACCAGCTTTCTTGGCGATTGTTAGCGTGAGTTCAGACGTTAAGGGAAACGTGCAGTTTGGTAGCGAGCGGATAAAATTCGGTTAATTCTGTTCAGTTAGGTAGTTTAGTTATTACTTTTGTAATAAATTAAAACCATAGTTAACCATATGAGCCTAATGTATTTTAAAGTAAAGCAATGGAATGGCAAAATTACAAATAACTTTCATTGATTTTATTGAGTTACAAGAACGAAGTCAAATCAGTTTTGTTCTATTTTTATATATACTTTTTCACATTTTTTACATTAAGAAAACAAAATTAAATTTAAAGTATTCATTTTTTATCGCGAAATTAATGTTATCGTTATATTGTATCATGGAACTCCGCAAAATTAAGGCATAATTAATCAAATACTACAGATTAAATATTAAGTTAACATATAGATTAAATAAGAACGTTACGAAGCTGTGGTAGTCCAGCGGTAACACCGTGCGACCCTTTCGAGGAGGTCACACGTTCGAACCCGGGCAGACACCAATGAGTTTTTCTCTTAAACTTATGTGTTTCATTGATAATTGCAATTCATCACACGCTTTTCGGTGAAAGAAAACATCGTGAGGAAACCTGCATATCATTAGAGAATTCTGAAGATATGTGTAACCTACCAATTCGCATTGGAGCAGCGTGGTCTTACATCCAATTCTTTTCTCCAAAAACGGAGAGAAGAGGCCTATTCTCAACAGTGGTATAGTAACAGGCCGCTACTTAAACACTTATGTCGTGGCGAAATAAGTAGCTCTATTGATAAATATCTAAACCTCTGACCTGAATAACTCTGCAGGATATTAGCTGTGATATTGGACAGCAGATGTATCCCGCTCTCGGCTGGATCTCATTTTAATATGTCGCCTGATGCTGAGAGGAAGTGGCCGTCGGCGGTCGTCGGCCAGCAATTGACAAATTACGTCCAGTTTAGCATCGTGCGGCCACAGTTGATAGCACGATGGATAGAAATACGGTTTGATAACAACATTCATCGTACAATCACTTACGTTATAATATGATATGAATATAGAGTTAGATTCCTATAGATATTAGACTCCAATGTGACGAGTAAAATCTAAGTGATTGACAATTAATGTATAGTACCTGGGTGCCTAAATCATTTTCGGTAACAATTTTACAAAATAAAAAAAGAAACTTCAAAATAATTGGGTAGGTGGGGCGCGATTCTAGGTATTTACATTTCTAGAGATCACTCGTTCCCCGAATAAGCTGACTTGACAATTTGCGGCAAAAATATTGTTTAATATTGAATATAAATTTTAGTATTCTTTAACATCCAAAAACATGGATAAAAGGATTTTTTTTTAAATAAAATCTAGCTAGATCGATTTTTCTCCTCCTGAACCGCTAAATGTTGCATTTCAGAATAATCGTTGGAGTCGTTTCCGAGTTTAAATATACAAGAAAAATATAAAAAAATATAAAGATACATACAAGATTAACTCATTTAAATATTAAAAATATCACTCCGCAACAAAAGTGACTTTACATTTGCATCAAACTGTACAGGGTTTATTTAAATCAATAAAAATAAATAAATAAATATATGGGATACTTACACACACGGTCGTCCGTCCCCAAAGTAAGTAACTTAATACTTGTGTTATGGGCAGACAACTGGTGAATATATATATTTTTAAATAATACTTGTATACAAATATACACCTAGGCTCAAAGACCAACAAATTATATATCATTTATAGAAAATGTTGGCCCTCGGCGGGAATCAATTCCGTGACCGGCGGAGCTGAAGGCAGGGTCACTACCCACTGCGCCAACGAGCCAGTCAATTTGGTCTTAAACTCTACAGCTTTTATTAATCAGCCACTGCCGTGTGTGCTTTAAGTAAATAGACATATTGTTAAAGATATTATCGTGCAAGTCTCTTGGCCAGTCCAGTGGAAGTGTTCCCTGTATCAACTCCCCGTGTCGTCCCCGTGTTGACATGTGTGGACATGTCCTCTGTCAGCGAGCGAATTACTTGGCGAATGTGTCGGCAACTTTATTTATTCGGTCCCGTATTTTGTTTGATGTCACTGTCGGCTCGGATTAATGAGCGAGCGACTGGCGGGCTGTTCGTAACAAAGGTTCCTGGGTTAACACAATAATAATAACAATTGGAGCATTGTAGCATTGTAACGAGTTTGATGGTCATACAGTAGCAGTAGTAGAATTATTTCTACTAAATAATACAAAAGTAATAGCAAAATAATTTTACTATTACTTTTGTATTATGGATCTCCGCAAAGTAACAACTAATTCTATAAATTATTGCTAAATAATATTTACCGCTATCAATATTGAAAATCTTTTCAATTCATTATTCTGTTCGTACGTTAAAGAATAATAATAAGTCACTTTTGCATTAATAATGGCGTCACTTCAAAAATCGGGATTTTTTAGTTTATAATATATAGAATAGATAAAAATCCCTATATCAGTTCGTTACATAAGATTAAATTGTATTACAATATAAGTGTTTACAATATAAGTGATAAATAAGTGTCGTAAAATACGCCGTGTGGTATCCGGCTGAATAGAATAGTACCACCCTCATTTCTTACCCGAAGTGTAGTAAAAGGCGACTAAGGTAAGTCGACCCGCCGTGTGGTATCCGGCTGAGTAAAATAGACCACCCCCTTTCTACCCGAGGAGTCGTAAAATACGACTAAGGTAAGTTGACGTCAGTTAGGCGGCCGGTCGTAAAAACTCAGCTAAATCATGTGATAGCATGTTAATAACATGTTATCTATCACATGATTTAGTGCCGACCCCACTTAGAGTGGGATAAGGGCAGGAAGATGATGATGATAAGTGTCGTAAAATACGTAGCCAAACCATGTGACAACATGTTCATAACATGTCGTGCCGAACCCACTAAGAGTGGGTTAAAGGGCATGAGAATGATGTTTGTGTTTACATACAACAAATGTAATTGTAATTTGTCAGTTGTTACCTATATAATATTAAAATATATATATATATAAAGTCACTGAAATTAACAACCCTTCACTTTGCATGAATATATTTGATCAATCCCCTTTGATATGATAATTTTATGATTGCGTGTTAATAATCATAGCTTAAAACAATCACTGCCGATGCGATCGCGTTGGAAGTAATGATCGTTTTATTGTGATGTCGAGTACAATAGCGGAGCGACCCCCGAATATTATATTCATGTGCTAACAGTAATGAATGTTATTACAATATACATTTTAATTTGTCGAACAAGTTTATTTTATGCTCATTCTGTGTATTACAATTAAATTGTAATAATAATTGTTGTAACCGTGCCAGTGTCTATTTCGACGGTACAGCCCGGGTAATAGAGAAAGGGTTCATCAAAATCAAATGCAAATTAAAATTCGAGTAATATTGTAAACAAGTACTTTTGAATCGTCAACTCTACTGCTGGTTCGGAAAGCTGTTCCTACCGAGAAGAGCCAGCAAGAAACTCGGCGGTTGCTCTTTTCAAAATATTATTCATAGCTACATTTTTTTGACAATTACATATGCCAAGCTGACATACACGATAAAAAAATAGATTTTCCTTCGAAGAAAGAACCACACACTCATTATAGAGGGTATTTTTATATTAATGTTGAGGTGAACATAGTCGCGGGCTGAGCTTGCACATAATAAATTGTTATAGTGGTACTGAGAGACCACCGTAACAGTTTTAACTTTTAAAGAGGAGACACTTTCAAGTCCCTGACGCTTATTTAATAAGAACTTTGTTAACGACAAAAGTTCCCGCGCACGACGTTCCGGAGTTCCCGCTCACCACTGACGGATCGCTTTCTTTGAATTATTTATTCCTTTAAGATTTAGTTACAGCTTTACATAGAGTTAGTGTAAAATTTGAAAGGACAAGATATGGTTTATTGTTTGTTTAAAGAAGGTAGTGACATAACAAGCGATCACACTTACAGCTTATTTTAAAAAAAGTATATCTAAGCCTTTATTTTTTTATTTACAACAAAAATGTACAAGTTATATCTATCTTAAATTACTTACACGCTAGGACTATATAAATCACGTCCACGTGGAATGGTCCCAAGAATGCTGGCAGAGTTTCCGCGCTGAATCGCGAAGCTGATTCTTTGTGCGAAAAAGGAGCCAGCAATCTTGTCACCAGAACAGGCAATGAACCAATTAACTTGTACATTTTTGTTGCAAATAAAAAATAGTCTTTATCAATGCTGAAATAAACAATTTACAAAATTAATTATAGTATAATTTTGCTATAATCAGCGATAAGAGGGAAGCTATCTAATGCTAAAAGTAGAGTATACTATTCGTGTTCATACCTTACCAGTACCATAACAGCACTACACTAGAACTGCACACATTCACAACTACAATCTCTACAGTTGTTAATACGTACAATCTCTACAAATTAAGGCGCGAAACAATAAATTCACTCTACTTTCAATATTACAATTTTTTTTCAAAAAATGCGATTTATATCAAATTCTATTTTATTACTTTTAAAGAGCTCTAGAGTCAGCTGAAATAGAAGTACTATATGGATTTTAATAACAAACTAAAACACAACAGTTGTCCTCAAAATCTGATTACAAAATCTATTTCAATGATTGCAATAATAACTTAATTTTATGGCCAATAAATAATCATAGCTAAGCACGATCACGAAATATTCGATCGCCGAAGTACCGTAGCGTCTTGCTTTGAGATGGTAATCCGGTAATATCGGTTTCACTCCATCATTTGACTAGAACCTAAAGTCCCCAGTTTTTGAGGGACATTTTAAAGTTATTATCCGTTCGTTTAATACAATTATTTGTTTAACGAGCTAAGTTCCGAGCGTCGGCCGCTCGCCACTCCGCTAATGGCGATCCTTTCTTTGAATAAATTATTTGATGTTTTCATTAATAGAAATAACTTTAAAGTTTTTCTCTGCTTTTTATTAATATCACCTTATAAAAATTACGGTGAGTGATTAAGTGATATGTAATAGACTTGATTAAGGACACAATTCCTGTATATGTAAAGAATATAAATTCTTTTCAATACATACATATCCCAAGTTTGAATTAAGAAAAGAGCACTGATTGACTCTGTCAAAAGGAAAATGGTCTTGCCGAGCAAACATTAACATATTAACGGAAGAGATATATAAGTAAATATTTAAAGGGAATTGGCAAGTAAAATAGAAACTTAATTGTCGTTTCTTTGATTTCAGGTATATTAGTTTTTGTATAGTGTGAATATAGTGATTAAGACCTAATAAAAATATAAAATAAAACTTTGATTTCAGAGCAACACTTTTTATTTGTCACTCCAAAAAAATACTTTTAATTGTCTTATAAATATACTTTCATACTAATATTATAAATGTGAAATACCTCTGTCTGTTGGTTTTATCGTTCGTGTGTCTGTAACGCTTATCAAAATTTAATATGTAAGCTTCATTTGTTCAATTTCACCACAATTTAAAGTAGATTAGCTGTAAAATCGTAATAGACAGACAGATACTCATGTTTTTACGAGGCTATCGTAATATTAATATTATTGATATATATGTAACCACCTATTAATGTATTAATTTGTCGAAATATCTATTCTATTAAACTGTCACCGAACGGGACAAACAAGTGCATAAGCATTATCAACAATGTGAGAATGTAGAATTTAGCACTCTAATAGCCCCTAGTTTTTAGGGGTCCCCTAATGAGCTATTGATAATCATCTCGAATAAAACCCAACAAAATAGAAAGATCCTGGTCAAACAACGACCTCGAGTTAATTCGATACAGTTTAAATAACATCAAACTTTTATCAACAATTTATATTCCTCGGGGATTCAAGCATAATATTAATTATAATAACTTCACAGAAGTTTTGATAAATGGTAAACAATGTACAAGTCAATTCTGTATTCATTGATAACGACCCTAATAACGGCGCTTCCAAAAGTTGGGCCGAAGGTGCTCGAAGGAAATTAAAACATAACAAATGGTGTTCGGCTCATTAGGGCCCGGAGCTATTGTTGGCTATAGGAGGGTCAAACATTTGTTCAGTTAATTCGAAATGTTTCTACTTTCCGTTGTGTTCAGGTTAAATCATAGACAACCTCTAAGTAGACATCAAATGATAAAGAAACCCGGCCACGCGTTGCTTTGTCCTTTTGTAGTTTCCCTGCATCATTTTTTATGCGTCTGTTCTAAAATGTTTAGCGATTTTTAACGAATATTAGTGCTTACAAATGGAGCTGACGAACTGAGGACTTGAGAGGAAGTGAATAATTATAGATTTTAGCTGTCGCAATTAAAACTAGCGTCGGCACAACATGTTACAAACATGTCACAAGTTATGATGACGTTATTATGATGTACGCAATATATTTTAATTATTAACGCTACAATTTTCGAGGTCCGGGAGTAAATATCACACTCTACACTGCACTGCACCTCCCCCTCCCACCTCTTGTCCCGACCACAACAAGCTAGTTAACTACGAAAGGAATTCTCAAAAATTTTATTCCGTGACGATATTTTTCCAATGTTGTGATGTTGGTTTATAAGATACTGTAAAACAGCGCGCGAATATTATGTATTAAAACTATAAAGTTGAGAAGCTCGACTTTGTTGGAATCCATAACAATTCCTTCTCATTGCACGCGTTAACTATTATGTAAGTTGTGTATCTTAGTGAGTGCACAAATATTTTTCTCACAACTCAACTAACTGACGTGTTATTTATGAGCGAAATCAGAAACTTTCCAATATTGCGTTCTTTCTTGTAGTTATTATTAACATAATCTTTATTCAATAAGATTAATACTCTTAACTTTGGACATATTGTGTTTTTCCTTAAACGGATATTTGTATAAGTTTATTTTTATTGTGCAAATATTTGTTCTTTTACTATTTGGATGTAGTTTACTTTACTCTCTGGAAGTCAGTCGCACCAGTGGGCTACGAGAGACCAATGGTCAAATTAAATTAAATAAATTACTATGACTTATAACAAAATTGTCATATTTTTGTATTGTTCCTTATATCAATAGCACAATATATGCACATTAATTTAGAAAATAAAATATATATTTTTCTTCTTTTACGACGCTAAATCTACGAATGCCTTTTTCCTAAATGAGGAAAAATAATTCTGAATCTTATCTCTATTTAAATATATAATATAAATATTAGCATATTGAAATTTTACAGTCGCGAGATATGTAAGTTTAACTCAGAGGAGAAGGCATTTAAGCGTACCAAGAGGGAGATACGAAAGTGTGATATTTTAGTATAATTCAATATTTTTTAAGTGTAAGATTTTGCGTTACAAAATAACAGAATCTGTCCACATCACAGATGCCCTAATAAAAGAAAATTGTCTCTTATAATTTCCTGACGAAACGCCGGCCCTCATTCCATCTAGTTAATTAGAACATAATTCTCGGCAAACTCCTTAATTAAATAGACGGGAAGTTCATAAAAAAACGGTGCGAAGTTCGAATTAAAAATTTCCCTCGCAATAAAACGAGATAAATCGCAACACTCACCGTCGAGGAGAAACAGCAGCCGAAAGATGAGGTGACAAATCCTTTTCATCTTAATCATTTAATTTACTTGCCGTAATTAACTTTTGCGCGTTCCTCTCAGAGGGGGAACATCGAAGGGTTCACTGACACAAACACGCACAGTATTACAATTGTAATACACTCCGGTATTCAGTATCCGGTATTACAGTTAACGAACACGCGCTACCGATGTAATTGTAATCGCCGTGCGGGGCGTAGCGTGCGGTCGCGGCGCGGCCTCGCGGGCTACTGGCGGCCTACGGCGTAGCGCCGCCCGTAGCCCGTAGCCCGTAGCCCGCGGTACGTCATCTGGTTTAATAAAGTTTTCGCCTTACATATAAAACTAAGCCCGCAGTTGTACCTGTCTGTTTGTTCTCAATAAACTATGAAACAACTAAAGAGACTTTCATGCAAATTACACCATTAGTTAGAGTGATTCACGAGAAAGGTTTAAGTGTATAATTAGTTTAGGATTTGTTTAAATTATATAAAATGTGACGATAATTATGATTATATTATATATTAAAAAAATTCCAGCCAACCTTAATCCACCTAAGAGTTGTCATTGAACGTAACTTATCCGTTTGAGATATACCAAAACAATATATAGTTAGATTGTATAGAACTACGAAAAAATTCGTGCCATTATTTTTTATCAATAATTGATATCCTTCATACGCCGTGTGATATCCGGCTGAGTAGAATAGTACCACCCTCTTTTCTTACCGAGGTGTCGTAAAAGGCGACTAAGGTAAGTTGACGTCAGCCGGCGGACGGTTGTAAAATAGTACAACATGTTTGTAACATGTTGTGCCAATCCCACTTAGAGTGGGATAAGGGCAGGTAGATGATGAATTATGATTATATTATAAATGAAAAAACGGTTGCCTGTAAAGTCGGTTTTACGGGCAAAGACTTTACGTGACAACGTCTTTTTAAATGTGATGGATTGGAGTGGGAGAGAGACGCAAGGCATTCGCCAGTCCGGCGGGCCTCTCTTTCGCTCGGTGACTCATCGTAACAGACGTGAACGGGCGTTACACTTTTTCATGAGTGACTCCAAGCCGCAACCTAATTTAAGACGTTGTCACGTCAAAATTCCAGGCAATCTTAATTCGCACGTAGCTTATCCGTTTGTGGTATAACAAAACAATATATAGTTAGATTGTGTAGGGGTAAGGAAAAGTTCGTGGTATTTTTTTTATCAATAATTGATATCTACCTTCATATCGACACAAACACAATGAAATATCTGATCTCATTACCGCGGGCTCGTTAGGGGCCGTGTCTCTGGAACACTATTTATGGTCCAGCTTGTTATCTCAAAAGATGACCGAACCCTCATAGGATTATATGAATTTTATAAATAATATTTAGACGTGGAATTTCTTTTCCGATGACGCTCTACAAACATAAATAGATGTTACAAAAACCTAAAAAATACGTAACATTTAGCATAATTTAGTATACTTTAGTGGTTCACAATTTAGTTTAAAGGTGTCGGTAATATACAAACATACATACAGATGAAATTTATATAAAACGTTTAATGAAATCGTCGTAAAACAGACCTTGACTGCTTTCAATAATGCCCTTTAAACAATAGATTGAACGTATTAATTTAACTGGCGCTTTTGGGCAAAGGAAACATTGTAAGACAAAACCTTAATGTTTTAAGGGAAATGGCGGGATATCTGTAACGTACAAATCCACATTGGTTATAATCCCTTACCTTTCTCACAAATAAGAGAAACTCATTTGCTCATTAGTGGCATAATGAAAGATTAAAAAGAGCATCTTACGTTATATCTTGTAAGTCTTCAAGGTTTTCGGTGTTTGTCGCCAACGTCTCTTTGGTCCATATATCTTCCTTAAAGTTGACATAAATTTGTATCCTAAAAAGGTAAGTAAGTAGCGACCTGTTACTCTCCTACTGCTGGAAATAGACCTCTTCTCTCCGTTTGTGGAGAGAAGGTTTGGAGCTAAGACCTACCACGCTGCTCCAATGCGGATTTATAGGTTACACATATCTCCAGTATTCTCCAGAGATATGCAGGTTTCCTAACGATGTTCAATTGCAATTATCAATTAGACACATAAGTTTTAACAGAAAAACTCATTGGTGTCTGCCGGGTTTAACCCGTGACCTTCTCGAAAGAGTCGCACGGTGTTACTGCTGATCTATCACAGTTTGTATAATAACTTATTTAAAACTTGAAGAGGCTCTCATATTTTCGTTGAAAGTGCAAAGAATGTGTCGGCAGTATACTGTGTCCAACAGTCCACTAAGTGTAGTGTAATAAAGTACAGCAAGTATTATGTTTGCGGTTTCGTTGCACGGAACCCTTCTGTCTTCTGAGCTACATTAATTATCTCGGGCAGCATCCGAAACCGTTAGAAGGAATCAGCAAAAACTGCGAGAGTCGAGCCGAGACGTATCCCTCCGCTAACGACCGTTTTTCCGACCGTTGTTTTTGTCCGACTGTCCCTCCCCACCGCTCCCACCTGGATGAACGGTATGTAGGCATCGACAGAAATTAACATTTACTGATCACCAGTAATATATTTACGCCTTTGACGGAGGAAAATTTATTTATTTTATACCTTATATATTTATTAACTACACCGTGTGGTATCCGACTGAATAGACCAGTACCACCCTCATTTCTGAGCGAGGTGTCGTAAAAGGCGACTAAGGTAAGGACGACCCGTCGTATGGTATCCGGTTTAGTAGATTAGACCATCCTCTTTCTTACCGAGGTGTCGTAAAAAAGGCGGCCGGGCGTAAAACGCAGCTAAATCATGTGACAGCATGTTTATAACATTTGCCGACCCCACTTAGAATGGGATAAGGGCAGGATGATATATAATAATAAGTTAATAATGAACACATTAAGATATTACACAAACAATACAAGTGCTATACCGCGTCCCGCACTCTGACACTGCCGTAAACCGTTCCGTTACATCGTATTATAATATAAAATGGTCGCAATTAAAGTCTCAGAACACGGTCTCCGCGTTATCTGCGAATTAATTAGCGAAACAAAACAAAACCGCGGAAATATTATAGTATGGGAGAGGGTAAGGGCACGTGTACATTCCGACCTAGTTTTATTGATATTTTATATTCCCTGAAAGTCTCTTTATTTGTATTTCTCCAGTCATTAAATAGGTCTCTCGTAATAGAGCATAGACAAGACCAATCCTTTGACCTTTTGATTGAAACTAATATATTTTTATTAAAAACTAGCTTTCGCCAGCGGCTCCGCACGCGTGAAATGATTAAAACCGTAATATAGAATTTTGATAACCATAAAAGTAGTAAAATTGGGTTAACCCTAAAAGCTATACATATGCTGTCGCGGACTTTTATTTAGAACTTTGGGAAGAGAACAATTTTGTACATGATTTTTGAATAACTTTCACCGTTTACTCAGCGCACACAAAGAAAGCTTTAAATTTTGCCGTTTCCGTAATATTTCTTATTGCTTCTCCTCTCCTATTCATCTTAGCGTGATGTTATTTAGCCTATAGCCTTCCTCGATAAACGGACTGAACTGAATCTTATACTCAAATAATTTTTCAAAGCGGTCCAACAGTTCCTGAGATTAGCGCGTTCAAACAATCAATCAAACAAACAAACTCTTCAACTTTATACATTAGTATAGTTATTCGTATTGGGCACAAAATAAAGTTTTTATAATGACAGTGCAATGGATATTAAACTAAATTACTAAATTACTATTACTACTATACTACAAGCTATGGTAGCCCAGCGGTATGACCGTGCGCCTCTTTCGAGGAGGTCTAGGGTTCAAACCCTTGGCAGGCACCAATGAGTTTTCTAGTAAAACTTATGTGTCTAATTGATAATTTCAATTTATCACACGCTTTTCGGTGAAGGAAAAGATCGTGAGGAAACCTGCATATCTCTAGAGAATTCTGGGGATATGTGTAACCTACCAATCCGCACTGGAGCAGCGTGGTAGGTCTTAGCTCCAATCCTTCTCTCCAAAAAAAAAAAAACGGAGAGAAGAGGCCTATGCCCAGCAGTGGGATAGTAACAGGCCGGTACTTACTATACTACATGCTAGTTGACTCGTCGACTACTAGTATTATATACTATAGTACTGTATACTATATGAATTGTTGCTTAATTATTATTTAAATGAACCCATACAAATATGAATGTACTAATAGAACTCAAGAACCAGAAATTTTTCATCTCGGTCGGGGAGACGTTTGATCCATGGAGAGTCACGGATTCGAACTCCGGATCGTTTATTAACGTATAATAAACAAATGTGATAAATTATAAATACTTGCAATCAATTCGCATTGGATCGTTTGGATCTAAGCTCCTTTCCAAAGCGGAGAGAGGTCTCTACCCATTAGTGGGATAGAACTTGATAAAAGAAGATCGTTTCTGGAAAAAATACAAAGCTAACAAGTGTGCACGGAGGCTTATCCTTAGTTTCCGCCTTTAATTATGTTTGCATATGATTTTTAACACTCGGTGTGGAGCTAACACCGACTGCCCCTACCTCGGCCGGTATAAAGTACCCCTCTTTAGAAATTATGTTTTCTTTTGTGACATATTTTTCTAATCGTTACCGTTTTTATGGAGCACATTTTCGCGGCGGCCTCGCATTGGTTCTGTTAATCTTTTGCTATTTATTATTGGTCTATATAAGAATGTATTTTTTTTTATTTGTTGTTTTTCTTACGGGAATATTACAGTATATTATGGATTGGACCATACTATGTGTGTATGTATGATTGAGGCCCACTGTTAGTTTTTACTTTAATAAAACTGCTAAACTAAGCATATGCATTTAAATGATTTAGTTCAAGGTATCATAATGTAATGAAGCTGTGGTAGCCCAGCGGTAACATAGTGCGACTCTTGCGAGGAGGTCACGGGTTCAATCCCGGGCAGAGACCAATGAGTTTTCCTGTTACAACTTATGTGTCTAATTAATAATTGGAATTTATCGCTTTTCGATAAAAGAAAACATCATGAGGAAACCTGCATATCTCTAGAGGATTCTTGGGACAAGTGGAACCTACCAATCCGCATTGAAGCAGCGTGGTAGGTCTTAGCTCCAATCCTTCGAGTTTGAACTCGTGACCCTCTCGAAAGAATGGCCGCTCCGGTTGGCTATCACAGCTTAGATCATTAATTTTTTAAGAATATATAGAATTTATTGATTTATGTTACTCCAGCACTTATGGCTTGAGTGCTCACAGTGTGACAACGAGCTTTGAGTCCCAAAGCTTCCGGGGCGAAGTTGGCAAATTGTGATTAATGGAGACCAGGCCTGTGCGCTGGGCGGGCGTGGTTTAGCAAACACAGACTTGACAAGCGAGACCCGCCACTTCGTTTGTGTGCACTTTTGTTACGTATGCTTTTTTTGTTTCCGAAGGATAAACGGGATCCTTCTTATACTATATTCTGGTGGCCGTATAGAACACAATAGAACTAAATTCCATCTACATAATATATCGGTGCAACGCATGTATTTTCTCGTCATCCTGGCTCATGGCTGGTCATATGTTAGCCTGATACGTATTGGTTCAGCTGCTGCGGCGGGAAAGAGCGACAAACTCTCACATGTTTCAAGTAAAAATAAAGATGCGTATACTTTTTACATATACTTTTACACGTAATTTATCGAAACAATATTGTAACTTGACGCCGCGAAAGAATAAAATTCTCTTTATTTGGGTAGAAACACTTCCCAGAATGTCGCAGAATTCGTTGCCAAACTGCAGAAGCCAGCGCCGCCCGCCACGCCCCCAGACCGCGGAGTGGTGGGTGATAACGTGAAATGGGCTCTGAGAGACATCGAGAGGCCCGCAATATCGTCTTTTATAAATATAGAAACCAAAATGAATTTGTCATATAAATTAGCATGACTTTCCAAATAATCAGAGTCTAATACATGCAACAATTTATAAGGAACGTTTAAGTGTATGTTAGCGCACACAGTATACAATAAGACGATATAATAGAATACCACAATTCCCGTTCCGAGATGCACTTCTCTTGAATGACGAACAAAGACTGACTGTCACTGAGACGTTTTATCAATAGGAAGACTCCACCGGAAACAACAACGACACAGTGTTGCTAATATTTTAATAAAAAGGGCGCGATACTCTTGTTTCATGACTGTGTTGCTATAAAATACAAAGCGGAAATCATTGGCGACAACATGCATAATTTGGTAAATTAACAAATCCATAAAAAAGATTAAGAAAGGGCATTAAATTGTAACTTCCAGACGTCGAAACAGCAAAACTTGTTTATTTTGCCTACTTCCATAGTATTATGTCTTATGGAATATTGCTGTGGGGTAAATGCGCGGATAGTGAAAAAATTTTTGTTTTACAAAAAAGAGCTATACGTGGCATTTATAATTTAAGACCGCGTGATTCCCTGCGAGAGAAGTTTAAGGAAACAGGTATTCTTACATTTGCTTCACAGTATATTTTAAGCAATTTAATTTATGTACATAAAAATATAAAGAATTATAAAACGATAGGTGATGTATACAATAGACAAAGCAGGAACCGACATAAGCTTGCGGTTCCTGCTTTGCGCCTTGCAAAAGTGCGTAACTCGTTTGTGGGTTTCGGTATAAGATTCTATAATAAAATTCCGCAATCAATTTCAGCACTGCCATTACAGCAGTTTAAAAACACTGTTAAAAAGAGGCTGATACAGAAAGCCTACTATACTCTTGAGGATTATTTGGAAGATAAGAATGTGTGGATATAGCTCTCTTTGAACCTGTACAAGACAGTAACGACTTAATGTAAATAATATTTAGAATTATATTTTTTTTAAAAAGAGCAACCGCCGAGTTTCTTGTTGGCTCTTCTCGGTAGGAACAGCTTTCCGAACCAGCAGTAGAGTTGACGATTCAAAAGCACTTGTTTACAAGTTTATTTGAATGAAGAATATTTTGAATTTGAAAAAATAAAAACTTGCTATGGTAACTGTGGTTCAACTTCATCTATCTGTCTGTATGTTCATGATAAACTCAAGAACTATTGAACGGATTTTCATAAGCTTTATTCTAATTCAAATTCAAAATATTCTTTATTCAAGTAAACTTGTAAACAAGTGCTTATGAATCGTCAACTCTACTGCTGGTTCGGAAAGCTGTTCCTACCGAGAAGAGCCGGTAAGAAACTCGGCGGTTGCTCTTTTTACAATTCTTAATACTAGTTAAATTTAATCATTTCTATCTTGTACAGGGCTGAACAATAACTGTATCCACGCACTCTTATCGTCCAAATAATTGTCAACAGTATAGTATGCTATCTGATACATAACGAAGTTTAATTGTATTATTTGTTAAGGTTTTCGGTAAATTAACAGATCGATAAAAGGGAATTAAGTCGTAACTTGATATGGTAACTATAGTTTAAATCTGTTACTGGTAGGGAAGATGGTTTAAAGTAAACTGCAAGTGGAACGAGAAGAGAGTCAATAGAGACATTACAATAGGCTCTCAGTACTGTCTTAATAAACGATATTGGACAAACAGACCAACAATCGCACGTATTCCGTAGCGAAACGCAATAACACAGCGGGCAACGCCGCAGGCGGCAATATACAACATGTCATAACATGTTATGAGTATATCGTCGCTACACGGAATATGAGAGCCAAGTTTTAAACAAACACTTGCCATGCCTCTTTTGTATTTATTTAAAGAATTTATAGTTATAAAAACTTCTTCCGAACTATTTTAGCAAAAATTAGTTCTATCTTGACTCTACTTGATAATAAATCGAATAAAAAAAATGCTAAAACCAAGACACGAATGAACACAATGACACTATCAAAACTGATCCAATCTAATAACTTTAAAATTAAATAAAACATTTGCACTTAATTTCAATGTTTCGGGTGATGGAATGCAGATAACAATAATCCAGACTATATCCAGATATAGATGCGAAATCTGTCTGTCACACTACTGTCTGGATATTCAATGAGTTGTGACTAAACGAAGCACTTTCTTTATCTCGCGGTGCTGTAGGTCAATACCAAAATCCAACATATCAAGACATGTTCTTTGCTAGGCATGATCGCAGTCATGGCCCACTAATTAACGAACAGATAAACGTTACGAGTTCCAGTTTCCTACACGTGTTCAAAGTCAACTAAAAAGTGGGGGTTTAACTCGTTACTATATAACTCTGCTTGCTTGGGTAAAGCTTTTGTCTTGGAGTCTATGTTGACGATGTTTCGGTTACGGGGCAAAACGGTTGTTGAGATTGTGGTGGTGGATGTGCGTAGTGCTTGTGTATTGTTGTGTTATCGGTGGCGGGTAGTGCATGAGTTCTCCCAAATTCTGCATATATCAGGTATGAGAACGAATAGTACACTGTACATTTAGCATTACATATATTTTCCTTTATCGCGGATTAAGGTAAAATAATATTCTCATTAGTTTTGAGTTATGACCGCATTACCACTGCAGCTCCACAACCTGATAAGTTGCCTATTATTATACTTAGTTATTATAGTTGCCTGTTGCCTTTGGTTTGTATTCGCATCTCTCCATCTCCTCAGAGCAGCCGGCGGTCGCCGTCTACACCTCATGATTTCTCCTCAACTGCAATTTCTGTAAAACTAAATAAGATATTCGGTCAAGATTATTTCCATGTAGTCCTTCTATATAACGACCTCTCGTTTGCCCTCTTAGAACACTTCCACCCCTTCCCCTCCCCCCACAACACAGGCCGGCACGAGTTCCGCACGTCAATGATATATTATGGATTAAGACTCTCGTCGGAACGAGCACCCACCATTCCCTGATATGCCTATATCAATATTACATCGTAACACATATATACTAATATTATAAATACGAAAATCAGAAATATGATGGATGGATTGTGTGAAAAATGATATGCATGTTAAAGGAGTGGCACCAGAGTTGACGAATGATAGAGGAGAATGGAAGAAGAAGACATAGTGCCGACCCCACTTAGAGTGGGATAAGGGTAAGGGAATGATGATGATGATTATTATAAATACGATGATTATAAATCTGTCTGCTGCACTGTGATGACTAATGCGCTAAATGTCAATGAAATTAATTCCAACCAAAGACGTTATGTATCGAGTTAATTAAATAAACTCATTTTTCCTTCTAGAACAGAAAAAAATATTATAAATAAGTAAAGATATCTTAACCCTTATGTTGACGCGAATGTAGCTGCAGGAACCACAATTAAACCACGACTTAAATGTGTGAACGCAAATCTTATGGGTCGTGACGTGGTGTCGCTTAATTTCGCTGTTTAATAGTGAAAAGAAAACTATCTGAAATTGTGTTACATAAAGCGTTAATCCAAACCAAGTGAAATATATTCTTAACTAAAATAAATAAAACTCGTTAGTAAAATATCTCGCGTTGCCCTGGATTCTGGGCTCTCCCTAAATATTATGATGATATTAACCAAATCCCAGCGAATGCCAGGGCCGTTAATCATCAGCTAATTTATGCATTGCTTGAGATCGAGCCCCGAAAAGTATAAATCGTTGAGACGGATTTGAGCGCCATTTTTCTTGTAAATCGTTTCCACTCAAATGTTTAGCCCGGGCCGTAATTACATGCCAAGTTGCTACTAGGTGTGAACAGCTGACGATCTACACACTCCAGCAATATCCAATTAGGAACATTATTTTGGAGCGTGGTGTTGTCTGCAGGTATTTCCACTATGTGAGATCTTTTTCTTCTAGCTTGGACTGTTAGCTTTAACAGCTCGTGTCACCAGAGGGAGGGAGGCAGATTTGGCAGGTGGAGAGTGAACACAGAAGTGTTGTCGCCTATGACTTCCGTTTTATATTTTATAGCAACACAGTCATGAAACAAGAGTATCGCGCCCTTTTTGAATAAAATGGTGGCAACACTGTGCCGTTGTTGTTTCCGGTGAAGTCTTCCTATTGATAAAACATTTCAATGTCGTTCAGTCTGTGCTTACTCAAGAGAAGTGTATCTCGCAGTGAGAATAGTGGTATTCTATTATATCGTGTTATTGTATAGTGTGTGCGCTAACAGAATGCAATAGTTTAAACTTTAATTTATTGTACTACACACGTCTGCTCGTTCGTATACTTTATGAACTAAATATGGCATTCAGTCATCGTATTAAAACTATTCCGAAACATTGTACCATTATATCCTAGTTATTCGCCTATATAGTGTGACCCCCAACATTCCCCATTGTGCTCTCGCCGTCAGAGGTCCATCAATCATGCCGATGTCTATTGCTCCAATGAGGTCAACGCCCCCGGCTCGCACTTGGCACGTGCCGATGACTACAATACCGTCTGTCATAAGCGGCACATTAGAATTATTCTAGTTATTTCATAACCTTCGTTTTGTATATCTATAAAAGTGATATTTTTGCAAAAGTCACTGTTTAACATTGTCTATTATCACTGTCTTATATTTATTTATTAAATTCTTAACCCAGAAGACATTACAGTTACCCAATTCATCTTGTGGGGCTACATTGTACAAAAATCACAACAAAACATGCAATAATATATTATATAAAATAAGATATCCAGAAAATAAACATAAAAACATAATATTAGGTTTACTTATTCTGTAACCTAAATGTGATTAATTTAATGAGCTGAAGCGGTGGAGTATGAAACACATCCAAGGCCGATATATATTGTCTATTGTCACTGTCTAATATTGTTCATTGTCACTGTCTAATATTGTCTATTGTCACTGTCTAATATTGTCCATTGTCACTGTCTAATATTGTCTATTGTCACTGTCTAATATTGTCCATTGTCCCTGTCTAATATTGTTCATTGTCACTGTCTAATATTGTCTATTGTCACTGTCTAATATTGTCCATTGTCACTGTCTAATATTGTCTATTGTCACTGTCTAATATTGTCCATTGTCACTGTCTAATATTGTTCATTGTCACTGTCTAATATTGTCTATTGTCACTGTCTAATATTGTTCATTGTCACTGTCTAATATTGTCTATTGTCACTGTCTAATATTGTCCATTGTCACTGTCTAATATTGTCTATTGTCACTGTCTAATATTGTCCATTGTCACTGTCTAATATTGTTCATTGTCACTGTCTAATATTGTCTATTGTCACTGTATAATATTGTCTTAATATTGCTTAAATTTGGTAAAATAGACGTTAATATACCGGCCTAACGTATAGGATGAAAAATGCCCACTTTTCATTCAAGAAAAAAACAATACATAATTAAGAAAGAAATAAACGTTAAAACGTAAAAATTAAATGTATTTCTTAAGCTTGTAGAACCGTTCCCCTTGATTGGGCTCTCACTGTGTAGACAGAACATCTGTTTCACGGCTCTTGAGAAGTAATTCCTGTGAAGTAGTCGGTCCTCACCCTCTCGGGAATTTGCTTTGAACGGTGCGATGTCGGCAAAGATCTGGTGCTGCAATCAGCGGCTGCGGGCGTGTTTGAGGAGCTCAGACAGCTGGCAATGGGATATATTTCACTGTACACTGTATACCGTTCTAATAACATGGTCGTCTAATATTGACACTTGGTACACGGTAATGTTTACAGCATCCTTATATATATTTTATATTTTTCACTTTTTTATCCTATTTTGAGTGGGTCGCTATGAATTTTTATTCGACCCACTGCTGAGAAAAGCCTCACTTGGCCAAACTCATCCAAGTCTAGGATGGTGGCTTCCGCGATTGGATACGTCCACCGTCATCCTTATATATTACTAGCAATTAACAGCAGCTCTGGAAAGATTAAAGCCGTAATATGGTATTTTGATCAAAATGGTTAAAGTGGGTTAACCTTAAAAGCTATACTATGCTGCCGCAGACTTTTATTTAGAACTTTTAAAGGCGAACAATTTTGTAATACATAATTTTTAACTTTCACCGTTTACACACGCAAGGAAAGCTTAATATTTTTGCCGTTTTGGAATATTTTTTATTGTAATTTCTCTCCTATTCATCTTAGCGCGGTGTTATATAGCCTCTTGCCTTCCTCGATTCATGGACTATCTTATATTCAAAGAATATTTCAAATCGGTTTAGTAGTTTCTGTGATTAACGCGTTCAAATAAACAATCAAACAAACAAACTCTTCAGCTTTATATATTAGTATAGATTCTTTCATTCTTATATAAATAAAGTGAAATTCTGTCTGTATGTAGGATAGGTATTTTTTTTCGAAATGACTGTATGCTGCTAACCCTAACGGCTTTAACGGCGTCACCGAGCGGGACGGGCGAGCTCAGAAACATCGTTAAGGTTGCAAAATGCAGGGAGAAGAGGGCAGATGCTCCGCTACTGTCGTCATATTATGTGGGACAGGTACAAAACTTCACTGACCGAATTTAAATGTTTAAATTAACGCGACCGAAGTCGAAGACCGAATACCAGCAAAACTGCTTGTCAGTAAACTAGCACGGCACCTATCCGCTAACACACTGTCAGCAATTATCTGCCACGTAGTCTGGTCTTATAATGACGTCACAAAACCCTCCTATAGTAAATTCTCAAAGTCGCCGCCGTTATGGCTGCATTTGATATGATCTAGTAATAAACAACACAAAATAAACTCTACCTTTATACACATAAAGCTGAAAGTCCGTGATACAATCGAGATTTTGTACACGTGCGACCAGACTTTAACTAATTATATTTCTGTTATTATACAATCGTAAAATACTTTAGCTTTATCATTAGAAACGTTGGAATAAATGAAAAAATAACAATTGTTCTTTTTAATTTTTATTCTTTTGAAGACTGTCGCTAAAATAGCAGGCAATAACTTAAGGAAATTCTAAATTAATCTTTAATATTATACCATTAATAAGTAGACCAAGATTATAATTTATTTTATGTCTGTTTCGCCGTGTCACTTCCAAAACGGCTGTTTCAAGAAGTTTTATTGTTATATATTTGTAACTTAAATGACGTCGTTTCTTATACTAAGGTATGGATTCAGAAGTCAATCGAAGTTTTATAAATTATATGATTATTTGACAACTATATCTTCTGAAAACTACTGATGTATTGATACCATCAAGAAACTTCTAGTTTCTTGATGGTATCAATACATCAAGTATAAGGTAATCTTCTAAGATTTCTAATTAAATTAACGAGTAATTAGATTAAAATACGTTTTATTTATATGATTGCGACTCTTTAGTGGGTTGTTTGCAGCTTCTGACGGTAATCTGTGCGCCGTACTTCTGTAGCAGTAGTAGAAAATACTACTTCCAGCAGCTCTCTACATCTTACAATCAGCAGGTATACAGTATCTCACCCTACAATCTTGCTTAATATTTTCACTAACTTAATCGTTCAATTTTCACTAATTAGTTGTTAACAAGTTGATCTTCTGATTCGTAATTTATTTACGTAACAAACATGACTCAGTGCACTTTGGTTTAGTCTAACTTTCATTAAGCTTTTTTCCCAACTAACTTTGCAATGATTCTTTTTAATTAGCCGTACACAGGAAACCTTTCAGAGCGCGCTCACTGGCGACAAGTTTAAACGAGATAAGGCCGCGAATAGCGCAGCCTCCAGCGGCCTCAGCTTACTGTGGACCAACTCACTGTTGTTGGGAGTGACAGACACACATAGATACGGATGGTGTGATACACAATACACCCCTTTATATAATATATACTCTTGTAATAGTGTCTTAAATACCATTTTTTACGAGCTTCCAACTCTGGTCGATGAAAAATCGTATTCAAATTTCAAAGTTGTTTTGGAAAGTCAATATAATTAGGTCAGTAACGTCTACCATGCAGACAGTTTTGGCATACACGGGCTTTCGTGCCATAGGAGCTCTGGTAGGCAATAGGCTTTTCCGTCATGGTTCTCTTAATGATACCATCAAAAGAGCTCTTGCCACCATCGACATTCCTGCTCTTCTCGAGCCTTCGGGGATATGGCGGGATGATGGCAAGAGACCAGACGGCTTGACGCTGGTTCCTTTGGATTGAGAACGTAAATAAAAAATTAAAAAGGTCAGAAATCATATCAAAATAATCTTTAATCTTGACAATATCAAAGGAAACTTCACTAGTTAGTCGAATACAGAATAGATAGCAGGTTATACTGAGATAGCGAAGGTGGAAACAATTTTTTAAGGAATGCGGCAGCTTCTGCTGGAAACGAGGGTACACGTTTTAACTAAAATATTGAACTTATTGTTTATATAACCTTGAACGATGGAGTTTCACAATGTACTATACATTTAGTATTATATTTTATAAGCTTATCCATAAAATTACTAACTTTTTATATACATCTCCGGAACGTTTACGACGTCGTGTAAAAAGTTTATGTCGCCGTAATATTGATACGGGGAAGTGTATCAACGTATTTCCATATAATTTGTTCCGAGACATAAACCGGCGCAATCAGCGAGATAAATCTTTGTAATTCGGAGCCGAGGAACTGTTCTGGCGAGAAGATAAAGATGCGGGCAGACGGCGCCGCGGGACGATACTAGGCATAGGGTACAGAGATCTCTCTTGAGCTGAGGAATGAGTACATAGTTTGGACCGCGACATTGCCTGCACTGGTCCCGAATGAACCCTGAAACCGCGAAATTTATCTATATAAATCATCTTTCGGTCATCTTTCTCTATAAAATGTATGTTCATTGTGCAACTCTACATGTCTATACGAATATGTTTTCTGTCTGTAACGCTTTCACAGCTAATTCGTCGGAGCAATTGCCATTGATGAAGTTTGGTACAATTTTAGCTCATTTATCAAACTATAAATGTTTTGTGTTTGTTTCGGGTAATGAAAAAACCTTAATTATAATTAATTGGACAAGCTGTTAGCGACCAAACAGAGTTACAACAGTAGTATCAATACAGATATGGTTAAATATAACTATGATTCTATTGCTGAAGGTATATCCCACCTCAGTGTACCAGTAGCCGGCCAACTTCCGCCAATCGTTGCCGAACAAATACCGGATACAATTGAAGCTGAAATATTAAGCAGGAGCGGAGAGCTGCGGTGAAGGTATTTCATTGTGGTGGCTTTGAAAGGAAAACGTCGCCGAGCGCCGCGGTACCGTTGCGGTATTAGTAATTTAAAGATAACCTTCTTGTTACCTCTATTTCTGGTCTAAAACCTAAAGTAAAAATGGATTTTTGAATCAAATCTTATGCCACTTGAAGCCTTAGCTTACTGCCTTTTAGGATCGAATATCTCCTTATGTTATTTAAATTATTATTTATGAAAATTGTCGAGTTTCTTGGTTTCTTTCGAGGAAGAATAAAATAAAACAAATAGGTGTTAGCGCACTCTTTCTACAATAACGCAATATAATAGAATACCACTATTCCTGCTGTGAAATACAGTTCTCTGGAATACCGACCATAGACTGACTGTCACTGAAACGTTTTATCAATAGGAAGACTCCACTGGAAACAACAACGGCACAGTGTTGCCACCATTTTAATTCAAAAGGGCGCGAAAGTCTTGTTTCATGACTGTGTTGCTATAAAATACAAAGCGGAAGTCATTGGCGACAACATGGGTTTGTACGATCGTATATGAATATCATATATTTCAGTAGAATTCACAAATTTAAGCTACCTGACTTTTATAGAGTAAAACAGTGGTATGGGCAGACTGCAACCAGTACTGAAGCGGTGCGTCCGACCGCGGCACGGAACTAGTTAAGACGATCCAATAAACAACAGCCGAAGACAAAAGCAGATATAAATAACGAGCCGTTCGACGCCGGTGAAACATTCATCATCGCAGCGTACAAATGGCATCGCGCGTGATTTGGGGAGTGCCGCGGGACTCCGCGCGGCCCGAGAGGTGGTCGGCGAATCTATGGCAGCAGTGTAACAAAGAAAATTTTATATTTCTTTATTTATTGTAGGATTCGCTGAAAGCTAGAGCTTTATTTCTTATACACTTACTTATTCAATTTTATTGTAGGACGTATCATCTGGATTTTATTAATGGTGGTAACACGCCACAGCCGATAAATTGATTTAAATTACGATGAGAATTTTTCTTTAAAATATATTTTACGTAAAGTCCACCTTAAAATAATTATTCATTGTAAGGCCTAAGCGAATCAAAACAGAAATGTATAAATTAGATAATCACGTATTGTGTCTTGTGATCGACCATTTTTTGACGCGTTTCCTGCAAAGCTACTCACTCAGCCATTTAGAAAATTGCCCGAAAATATAAATATAACAACCTAGTAGTTCTTCAACATATTTTATAAACACATTTGGTTACAAAATGACAATTTTTTAATGGCAGAATTCTGAAAAGAAAGTCACGAGAGGCGAGCCATCGCTACGTTTCCCGCAGCCGGCTCCCGGCCTAGCGTTGGCTAGAAACCGATCCTATTGAGTGGTTCATAAATATTTGAAGACACGAGCCCCCACTAGCGCCGCCGCCGGCTCCGCCTGTTTGCTGACAACGAGCGAAGTTTTTACAAATGTACACCGCACTGGAGAGTGGTGAAACGCAACATAAATACGACAACTGTTTGTTAAATCTCAAACTTTCATATTGTGTGACACGAGCTTTATGGAAATTATAATTAATGTATAAAGTAAACAATTATTTTATATTTATCATCATCATCTTCCTGCCATTATCCCACTCTAAGTGGGGTCGGCACAACATGTTATAAACATGCTGTCACATGATTTGACTGCGTTATTACGACCGGCCGCATGTTTGACGTCAACTTACCTTAGTCATATTTTACGACACCTCGGTAAGAAATGAGGATGGTACTATTCTATTCCACCGGATACCACACAGCGGAATTATTCTATTTTAATAAGTAGACAGAATTTTACTTTTATTTAAAGTAATAATCTTTTTGTACTTTGTTGTTTTGCAATAAAACATACAAGAATTTATAACAACAATATTATATGAATAGTGTAAAGTTTTTTATGTGCTTAGTTCTTGGTTATTATCGACCGGACAACTCGGTGCGATGAAGTCAGCTGGATGAGTATCCCGAACGAGATAACAGCCTCTCCGACCTGATACGATAGGTTCAGATACACGCCGTTGAACGGATACTACTGCAATTACTGTTCGTTTGTCCCCCCGCAGCTCCCGGCTTACGGTCTTTATGGGAAACTGAGCTGAAAACTTTTATAGCCGTGAGTACTTAGAGGCAGGAGGCGGTCCGCTCCCAGAGGTAAAACTTTGTTACAATCGGTTGCCGAGTGTTACTACTCTCTGTTACTGCCTTACAGTAACTCCGGACATGAAATACAAAATGAAAATATGCTTCATTCATACTGGCTTTAAAAGTGTTTTAACACTATCCCATGATATCCCATGAAAATTTGCAGAACGCGGTAAACTTCAATATTTGTGAATCTCATTGGCTATCCACTATGACATACCTTTTCATGGTGTATGGGATGGTGTACATCACCTTTGCGAAGGTAGCAACCACTCCCTAACTCATGTCGGTGGGGATATTCAACTTTCAAACGATACAACCGCCGAAATAGTACAGCCGATCGAAAATAGAGTGTTTCCACTCATTATTAAAATAACCAACCTCCGCTCGAAGGTCTAGTATCGCTACCAGACCTGCCGCTGAGGTCGCGGAGGGTCACTGGATTATAGAGCTTACATTGTCTTAAATGGAAATCGCTCAGCTGGATATCGTCCGACACTAAAATTAAAATATATTCAAAAATAATCTTCTTGAAATTGTATTCTCTCAGACGTCGCGAAGTAATCCAGTCGCGGGCCCTCGCCAGTTAAATGGGACGATTGTTTTCGCAATACATAAAGCTGCATTAAAAATCTCATTTCTCAGAGAATACGTTTATCTCCAGACAATGCAGCGTCACCGGACTATTTGTTTTAAGATGAAGGTAACATTTTTATACATACATAACAGTACATAATAGGAACCGGCATTTAACGGAGCCGTTTAGTGCTACTTGAATGATTATGGAGAGCTAGATACAGGAAGGAGGAATTAATGTCAACATTTACAGATGAAGATTTAGAGTTTACTTCACATGATTTCAAAACATGCAGTATAGCAAATAAGCATACGAAAAAACGGATCCATATAAAGTTTATTGAAATAGCCGCCGCTGCAGCCCACTGCCAGCGGAGGGCAATCTAATTAAAAACTCATTTCGGTCAGAAGAAGACTAAAGGTCGTGTCAGTGACGCTCGCGGTAGATACCCACCAACCCGGTTCTACCGAGCGATACCATTGGTATGGTGGCAGAATTTACTGTATAACGTGCAAGTACTGAACACATAGTAATTAAACTTTAAAGATATTGAAGTAATACATATACTATATTATTGTTTCACTTCCGTCTAGACATCCCATTAATGTACACGACATTGTTTGCATAATGTACGTTAGTGTTAAAGTACCCTAGATTAAATAAAAATATAATTTTTTCCAGGTCCCGAAAGAAAATTTCATTCATATATATCGCTCCAGTGGATTGGACGTGAGAGCGTAACAAAAACAGATAGACTTTCGTATTGATAGTAGTAGATTGCAAATCCTCAAAATAAATAAAGCTCACGCGCGGCCTCCCTCCGATAACGCAGTTTTTTCTAATGGAATGAAAAATATTTAATTCATAGCACCGCGGCCCGCGGCGGGACGGCCTATTGAGTGGCTCATACATAACGGGGGACACGTGAAGGGGGAGTGTGGGGGGGATGGCACACAGCAATCGGTGCAAACAGGCCTAGGCTCAAATTGTAAATGTTTGCTTTCTTTGATCCATGTATTTCTATTAGGCTACAGCAAAATTTACAGCAATAACGAGGAGTTCGGAAACTGGAATGATCTACTGATGAGAAGAGCTTTAAAGCTCCTGCACTTATGTTAATGCCGCGTGCCGTGATGACTATACCGTTAGATCGCTAACAACAGTTTATACCGAGCAGGCGGCCGTGTCGTGTTGATTGACATTCAATTGTTGCTGTCACTGGTCGCGGCAACAGTCAGAGACTTCTTACAAGACAACACGTGTGTCCCGCGACTACCGCCAGTTACCGTCAGACAGACATATTTCTTTTAGTTGACTTTAAACAGACAATTTTTCTCGTTTCTGTACCTGCTTATAATAACAATGTCGATTTGTCTGCGATTGTGACTGCACGGTACTTTGCAACAATGCAACTCATTGTTTTTATAATCGTAATCATAGTAAGCGGCGTCGCGGGCAGTGGCTAGCCCGGTACCCCCACCACTCCCGGCACCCCCCAGCACCCCCAGAGCTCCGGGGCCCGCAGCAGTCCCCCTCCGGTATCGATTGCGGCCATCAATCATCACTCAGCGGCGGCAGTCCCGTTTAAGGACGCCTTTTCTGGAGCGAAGGGGATCAGTCAACGTCTCCCGGCCGCCGGCGTCGCCTGTGACGTCATTAGTCAGGCACCGGCCGATAAAAGCACTTCGTATATTACGAGAATATGGGAAAGGGTGCCGCAATTCCACGCACGTGCGACGCCGGCATGCTGGATTCAAGGATAGCCATGGAAGGAGCATATCTGGAACAATCTGGAGCGTACAGCGCTGCGGAACTATAGACATTATACAAATATGTAAGGCATCACTGGAAAAGTGATATAATTGCTTACAGATCCAGTCCACAATCACGAAACAGTTGAAACCTGGAGTATATAACAGAAATGTCGAAAACTGTATAAAAGAAAATATTTGAGAAATAATTAACGAAGTAGTATATAGATATATAGATGAAATATTCCATTTCACGTTTGCATAAAACTTGACCATCTGTGTAAATATATAGTAATAATAGGATCAATTAACAAAATCTCATCTCTGACCATTATTTTCTTTCCCGTTACAAATGAAGCCATTGATTGCCTCATTCCGTAACACGCAATCAGCAGCGTGTTGCGGCGCTCCGGGCTCGTTAGCTCAGTGGGGGGTGTTTGTGTCACAATTAGCGCCGCGGCCACAGACCGACGGACGAATTAAGCCCCGCTGTTGTTGTGTTTAGTGTGTACCGACAACGTCACCAGTACGCAGCGGGCTCTGCCAGGGCGGGCCGCTCTCCCTCATACTATTGACTCTATATGCGGTGTACTTTTAAAAAAATAAATGAAAATTTAATTTAGAATATTCACCGAATACATTTTATAATGCATAGTAGAGTAAAACATAAAGTACTCAATTCAGCTATAAATAGTCTTAAACATACGCTACTTCCTGTCTCTAAATACACAGAAATGCTGTCGACGCGGTAGACCAAACCGGTCACGTCCTCGCGTCCCGTGAGATCAGAACGGTGTATGTTGCACCAAATCAACATACACCGTTTTGTATTCTGGTATTTTATTTGAACTGTTGTTTGTATGTACTGTTGTAAAGATGTAACAATAAGGCCTTGACTAGATAACAAAATATAAAATTTATAAGAACGTTACGCGGATTTCTGCTATTTGCGATTATAATGGAGGAGTGAAGCAATTGCAGTAGTATTAGGTGACAAATTGTACCACTACACGTCCTATATGAGCGTACGAGCTGTCATTCATAACGAATCACGTTTATTCTAAAGATTTAATCCTGCAACACAACAATCCGCCCGCGCCATTGTGGGCGCCGCGCTCGGCCGCGCACAAATTAAAGCACACAATGGGCGCGGAGATATTAAGATGGCGGGGGAGGCTGGAGGGGGGCAATTTCCTGGAAAAATCTTCGCAGGAAACTGGCCGAGGACCGTCGGCGGACAACGACGGGGAAGGAACGATTCAAACTATCCTTAAAAATATTTTGATTTACGATCAAGTTTTTTACTGTCCCACTGCCTTACCTTTTTGAGATAAGGGTTGAAGCTTAGAGCCATCGCGCAGCTACGATACGAGACGTTAACGTTTATTGTAAAAAAAAACTATAAAGAATGTTAATGGCATCGTCCCGCGAACCCTGTGAGTTTTCCAGAGCGTTTCTATCGCGAGCGAGACAAAATAAACAGCGACGTCTTCCCGACGACAGAATTTCTTTCTTAGGGCCCCGACCTCTAACAAAAACTGCATTAAAAGGTTCGAAGAGAAAGCTTTCGATGCATTCAACCCGAATACAAAATGGCGACATGCGCTGGATTTCGATACTGACAATAATATAACTCATAGAGTTATAAAAGAGTGCCTTTTGGAATGAAAATCGTGTTAAATATATTGCATTATCTCCGTCGTTCATTATCCACACTTTAACATGAAGACTTACTCCAAGGTCGTCATCAATCATCGGCCGCTCCGCCGTCCGACGACTACTGCTGACTCACTGGAGGCTGCGCTCGTCCCGAGAGGACGGACACGATAAGATGAAAACAAGTCTTTGTTGTACTCTCGTGTAGCTTTTGTTCGAACAATTGTTGACATCCTCCGCCCCATCAATACGTAGTAGATTTTACAATAATTCTTATTATTTCATCGTCCCAAAAAGAAGTACCATTTCCTGGGAAATATTCGCCGTGGTCCAGCCGCCCCCCGCCGCCGCCCCGCTCTGTTTGCGGACGTCTGAGGAGGCTGATTAAAAAACTTCATCTACGCATCTTCTAGTCGCCGAAGCGGAAACCGCCTCGGGGCTAACTTTGCCAATAAAAACTTGCGAACAGGAGTTAAACGGGCGCAGACAGGGAGATAGGCTTGTATCTGCACGATCTGCAAACGCGGGCGAGCGCCGCCCTCTTAGAGCTACTTGGAAATGTTTTATTTGAAAGATAAACATTTTTCTCGAAACTAATACTTTATCAAATACTTGCGAACCGGCTACATGTTGCTGTAGCTCGATCTGTTGTCGATTCACCCTCTCTTTATATCTATCACGTGTTTGAATGTAGTAAAACAAATTTGTAATTTTTTCTTTTCTTTAATTTTGTTTTTTGTTCTTCTCAGCGGATGAACTTCATTCCGAACTGGCAGCAGAGTCGTTTGAGTGAAGATACAAAACTTAAAAAAAGAAAGTTAAGAAAAGTTATTTTCGGTTAAAAGAATCGAGAATAACTTTGATTTCCCCTTTAATAAAGTATTAAGAAACGTATATATTATTAGAATATTTTAGTCAAGTAATTAAGTAAAGGAAAAAGGTTCCAAATAATTTATTTTCAACGTGTCCTACGTCGCCTTTTTTTGGAACTTTATCCTGTGGTTGGTTGGTTGGTTGGTCGGTCGGTCGGTCGGTCGGTCGGTCGGTCGGTCGGTCGGTCGGTCGGTCGGTCGGTCGGTCGGTCGGTCGGTCGGTCGGTCGGTCGGTCGGTCGGTCGGTCGGTCGGTCGGTCGGTCGGTCGGTCGGTCGGTCGGTCGGTCGGTCGGTCGGTCGGTCGGTCGGTCGGTCGGTCGGTCGGTCGGTCGGTCGGTCGGTCGGTCGGTCGGTCGGTCGGTCGGTCGGTCGGTCGGTCGGTCGGTCGGTCGGTCGGTCGGTCGGTCGGTCGGTCGGTCGGTCGGTCGGTCGGTCGGTCGGTCGGTCGGTCGGTCGGTCGGTCGGTCGGTCGGTCGGTCGGTCGGTCGGTCGGTCGGTCGGTCGGTCGGTCGGTCGGTCGGTCGGTCGGTCGGTCGGTCGGTCGGTCGGTCGGTCGGTCGGTCGGTCGGTCGGTCGGTCGGTCGGTCGGTCGGTCGGTCGGTCGGTCGGTCGGTCGGTCGGTCGGTCGGTCGGTCGGTCGGTCGGTCGGTCGGTCGGTCGGTCGGTCGGTCGGTCGGTCGGTCGGTCGGTCGGTCGGTCGGTCGGTCGGTCGGTCGGTCGGTCGGTCGGTCGGTCGGTCGGTCGGTCGGTCGGTCGGTCGGTCGGTCGGTCGGTCGGTCGGTCGGTCGGTCGGTCGGTCGGTCGGTCGGTCGGTCGGTCGGTCGGTCGGTCGGTCGGTCGGTCGGTCGGTCGGTCGGTCGGTCGGTCGGTCGGTCGGTCGGTCGGTCGGTCGGTCGGTCGGTCGGTCGGTCGGTCGGTCGGTCGGTCGGTCGGTCGGTCGGTCGGTCGGTCGGTCGGTCGGTCGGTCGGTCGGTCGGTCGGTCGGTCGGTCGGTCGGTCGGTCGGTCGGTCGGTCGGTCGGTCGGTCGGTCGGTCGGTCGGTCGGTCGGTCGGTCGGTCGGTCGGTCGGTCGGTCGGTCGGTCGGTCGGTCGGTCGGTCGGTCGGTCGGTCGGTCGGTCGGTCGGTCGGTCGGTCGGTCGGTCGGTCGGTCGGTCGGTCGGTCGGTCGGTCGGTCGGTCGGTCGGTCGGTCGGTCGGTCGGTCGGTCGGTCGGTCGGTCGGTCGGTCGGTCGGTCGGTCGGTCGGTCGGTCGGTCGGTCGGTCGGTCGGTCGGTCGGTCGGTCGGTCGGTCGGTCGGTCGGTCGGTCGGTCGGTCGGTCGGTCGGTCGGTCGGTCGGTCGGTCGGTCGGTCGGTCGGTCGGTCGGTCGGTCGGTCGGTCGGTCGGTCGGTCGGTCGGTCGGTCGGTCGGTCGGTCGGTCGGTCGGTCGGTCGGTCGGTCGGTCGGTCGGTCGGTCGGTCGGTCGGTCGGTCGGTCGGTCGGTCGGTCGGTCGGTCGGTCGGTCGGTCGGTCGGTCGGTCGGTCGGTCGGTCGGTCGGTCGGTCGGTCGGTCGGTCGGTCGGTCGGTCGGTCGGTCGGTCGGTCGGTCGGTCGGTCGGTCGGTCGGTCGGTCGGTCGGTCGGTCGGTCGGTCGGTCGGTCGGTCGGTCGGTCGGTCGGTCGGTCGGTCGGTAGGTTAGGTTAGGTTAGGTTAGGTTAGGTTAGGTTAGGTTAGGTTCAGATCCGTGCCCCTGCTGCGCAGGGCGCAGAGGGTCATGGCGGTCAGACTTGTGCGGGGCTACCGGACCATCTCCGGCGAGGCGGCCTGCGCCTTGGCCGGGTCCCCTCCGTGGGACCTAGAGGCCAAGGTGCTAGCTCAGGCCTACCGCCGCAGAGTTGAAGCCCGTTCACCGGGGGGAGACTCAGCGGCGGTAGAGGTGGACTGGCGGAGGGCAGCTCAGGAGGAGCTCCTTCGCCAGTGGAGGCGGCGGCTGGAATCGCCCAGTGCAGGAGCCTGGACGATTTCGGCCATCCAGCCCATTCTCCAGGGCTGGGTCGCCAGGAGGCATGGGGTCCTCACCTTTTGCCTGACACAGATGCTTTCCGGACATGGTTGCTTCGGGAGGTATCTGTGGCGGGTGGCCGGGCGCGAAGCGTCCGGTGAGTGCCACGAGTGCGGCGCCGATTCCGATACGGCGCTGCACACGCTTGCGGACTGTCCAGCTTGGGCGGTTCAGCGGGCGGAACTCGTGGCACAGGTGGGGCACGATCTCTCCCTGCCCACTGTGGTTCGTGCCATGGTGGACAGGGAGCGATCGTGGGCAGCGATGGCCTCCTTCTGCGAGCACGTCATCTCGCGGAAGGAGGCGGCGGAGCGGATCCGGGAAGTCGAGTCCTTGGATCCGATCCGCCGCAGACGAGCCGGGCGCAGGCGACTCGTCCAAGACCATCGCATGCCGCCCTAACGGGGACCTTCAGGGCGTTCCGAACGGGGTTAATCGGACGCCCTCCTTATAAGGTCCCCGAGGCGTTCGATGCATCTGGTGCTCCCGATGCATCGTCCAGCGGAGGGAGGGGCCACTTTTAGAGAGGCCCCGACCCAGAGGTGGCGCACTCTGGGGTACAGAGTTGCTGCTGGCGGGGATGGGGGGCATGTCTTCATGGGTACCCTATACCCGCCACCAGCAGCGTGGTGGAGCATACAGGTTGTTTTAGTCGGTGCGAGTCCGACATAACCACCGATCGTCCCCGTCGGTCGGTGGTACCCATAAGGGGTTTTTTCCTGTATAAAAAAAAAAAAGGGTAGGTTAGGTTAGGTTAGGTTAGGTTAGGTTAGGTTTCCTCGTGGCGCACCCTGGGCGGGTCTACGGAATAATGAAATATGTATTCCCTGGACCTGGCGAACGGACCGTGGGGTAGGGGGGGTAGGGTTGCTGATTCTGATTGTCCCTCTGTTAGCAGAGGGCAATTCTGATAGGCTGGGGGCTCTGGGGGGAATGAGTCTTCAACTTGGCGCGTTCGGTTGGCGCGTTCGGTTTTGGCTAGTTAGTCTTGCTGGACACGGCTTCGGCCTCCGTCAGCCAAACCCGTAAACCCAGCGATGGGAGCGGGGACCTTCGGGTCGCGAGGAAGAAAACCTCTCTAAAAAATTACCCCTAATCCCAAGGTTTTGGGGCTCGCCGAGGGGATGAGTGGCTGGGGGGGAATCCAGTCGCGAGGGCCTCACCCAATCTTAAGGTCATACCCGCCGACAAGATGAATGGCCGATGGGAGTTCGGTCGTTAGGGTAACCAAATCAAAAAACATAATGAGCAATGGACAAACGAAAAGTAATAACTACCCAGGAGGGTCCCGGATCATCCGGGGAATCCCTCACCGAGACCAGTGTTTCATCGCATTCCGCGAATTTAATTTTGCGGGTGCCGTGCAATACTGGCCTTGGTCGCCCCATCGTATCTGGGGGGGCAACCAGTGCTTGCGGAGATGGAGGAGTAGAGATCTGCGAAATTGAGACCGGCTATGCTGGTGTTTCTGCGGATCCAGTAGAGACGAGGCGTGATACGACACGCAAGATAAGGACAGGACTATCAGCACTCGAAGTGCTAGTGCAGGATCAGACAACTCCGCGGATATGTCAAGATGTGTATCAGTGGAAAGCTTAGACGGCACGAAAAATCGAACCCGATCTAAGAAACGGCTGTGGGCTGAATGCGACGGTTCCACCGAAACGCGTGACCTGGACGCCAAAAAGGCGGATACCAGGACCCATGTGTGGGGCTCTCAAATGGGTCTTCAGGAGGCCCGTGACGCTGTTCGGCGTCACGAGTTTCTCAAGGACGATGTGGATATTGGTGAAGTTGAGCCGAGTGGCCGAAGAACCAGGTCGGCGCCGGCGGAGGACTTCCGGAATTCCGGTTCGACTAGGTCCAAAAGTGGGCCTGTCAATTCTGAAAGTCCGGAGTCACTGGACATGGCTGACACGTCACGTGTTTGTGACGTGCTCTCCCAGAACATGGAGAAGATGCGGCTGACCTTGGGTAAGTCCAGAAACCTTAATGGTAAGTGCAGAGGAACCCTTAACTCAGTCGCCGAATGCGTGGAGGAGGCGGTCAAGGTCCTGTTAAAGAGGACACAGTCAGAAGAGGTCCGAATTTTGAGGGCTGAAAACGCCAGGTTGGCATGGGTGGTGAATAATCTCTCTGTGGAGATCGCCACGTTAAAAGAGATGATCACCTCTGCCAATATGGGGTCTTCTGGGAACATGGTGGTTCCGCCAGTCCGTCAGCCTGAGAAGAGCCTGACAGTTGAGGAGGAGATTGTCAGGCTCCGTAATATGTTTTCGGCTCGACTGGACAATATGGAAAGTCGATTGCCTCCGGAGCCAAGACTCCGCCCTCCGCTAGCTGCGGATAAGAAAATTGCGGCGGCGGTGGCGGCAAAGACACAAAGAAAGGAGGTTGTGACGACGGCGAAGGAGAGACAAGTAGAGGCTCGGAAGATTCCGGAGGCCTCTGCTAACCAGCCGCCAAAACGAAGTAAACCGGAGATAGTGGTCGCCGATCCGGCATCGGGAGGCTTGAAAAAGTCTAAAACAAAGAAAAAAAAGAAAGCCGGAAAAAAGCCTGAAACGCGGACACAGCAGCGCCCTGAGCCCAGGCCTCTACCACCAGCCCCGGCCTCTATGAGCGAAGGCTGGAACGTGGTTGCTCGTAGAGGTCCGAAAGCTAAGGCAGGGAAGGTGGAGTCAGCGAAGCCCACGTCCATCCAAGCACGGCAGCGGCAGCCAAAACAAGTTGGTGGTGGTGGTAAAAATCTTAAAACCCCAAACTCCGCTGCTGTCGTGGTTACTCTGGATGAGGAGGGTGTGAAAAAAGGCCTCACGTATGGCGACATACTGGCCCGAGCTCGTCGAGGCATTCGAATTGACGACCTGGGGCTGGATGTCGGTATGCGACTGAAGAAGGCGGCGACTGGGGCCCGTAAATTTGAAATCTCCGGGCCCGAAAAGGCAGAAAAAGCGGTAGCTCTTGCAAGCCGGCTCAAGGACCTGTTTAAGGATGAGCCGGCGGTACGAGTGTCCACGCCCACAAAGTGTGCGGAGATTCGCGTTGTGGGTCTGAACGACTCGGCCGAAGAGGATGATGTCGCCATCGCTGTCGCGCGGATCGGGGGTTGTACCACACAGGAAATCCAGTGCGGGGCGATCCGCAGGACAGGAAATGCCCTGGGCTCTCTCTGGCTCAGGGTCCCTGTCGCGGCGGCGAAAAAGGTGGTGGCGTCTGGCAGGCTGCTGGTAGGCTGGGTCTCGGCTCGGGTCCAGTTGCTCGAGACTCGCCCGCAGCGATGTTTTAGGTGCCTTGAAAAGGGGCACCTAAGGGCCGAATGTTCGTCGGCCGTTGACCGCAGCGGCGAGTGTTATCGCTGCGGTCAAAATGGCCACAAGGCCCGATCCTGCTCGGTAGCTCCGCATTGTGGGAGCTGCGAACGAGCGGGATTAAAGGCCGACCATCGGGCGGGGAGCGGACAGTGTAAGGCACCGTCCGCTCCAAAAAGGAGGGGAAGGGGGGGTGATGGCCCGAGGGTCCCCTCGCCACCTGCCGCCGACCCGGCTCAGCCCACCACGAGCCGGGCTATGGAGGATCCGATGGAGGTCGCTAATTGATGGCCTCCATAAGATTCCTCCAGGCGAATATCATGCGCTCCGGCAGGGCCCAGGACCTTATCTTCCAGACCTTGGCGGAGCGCATGGTGCACGTGGCTGTGGTCTCCGAACCCCTCTTCGTTCCGTCGGGCGAGGAGTGGGTCGGAGACCGTGTGGGAGATGTGGCCATCGCGTCCAGGGCTGCAGTTGGTTCCCCAGCTCTGGAGCGCGTGGTGAGGGGGCGCGGGTACGTCTCCGCAAAGATTGGAGACGTATCCATCATCGGGGCGTATTTTCACCCAACAGACCGTTCTCCGACTTCGAACTCTTTATGGCTGAAGTCGGAGACTTGGTGAATAGGTTACGCCCCGGCAAGGTGGTCCTGGCCGGTGACCTCAACGCCAAATCCGCCGCGTGGGGGTCTCCGGTCACGGACGTAAGAGGGAGGTTTCTGGACGGTTGGTTGGCCTCGACTGGGATGGCCGTCATGAACCGAGGGACGGCTGACACATGTGTGCGATGGAATGGCGGCTCCAAAGTCGACGTTACCTTTGTCGACGCCGCCATGTCACCATGTGTCAGAAATTGGGAGGTAATTGTGGGTGCGGAGTCACTCTCGGACCATCGATATATATGGTTCGAGGTGGCCGCACGCCATGCTCCCACTCCCATTTCCCCTCGGTCGGGAAGAGATGATGGCCCTCGGTGGTCCGTCAGAAAAATGGATCCCGAGTTCCTTGTCGAAGCCGCAATCGTCCAGGCGTGGGCCGCTGGGCCCACGGGTGGGGAGGTTGCCGAGGAGGTCGAGGACCTCCAGCGGCGGATGTCGCTCATCTGCGACGCCAGCATGCCGAGGGTGCGATGCACAGGGCCGGCACGCGGGGTATACTGGTGGTCGGAAGAGCTGGCGCAGCTGCGTGACCAGTGCAGAGCTGTGCGCTACCAGTTATCCCGCTACAGGCGTCGTAGGCGACGCGACGTCGAAGAGGAGAGGCGCCGTTACGAGGCCTATAGTGCTGCCCGCGCTACTTTGCGGGCGGCCATCGCCGAGGCTAAGGACAGGGCCCACAAGGAGATGGCCGAGGAGCTCAATCGGGATCCGTGGGGGAGGCCGTACAAAGCGGTGCGGAAGAAGCTTCGCGCCCGCGCTCCCCCCCTCACCGAGAGCCTTCGGCCGGATTTCCTCGAATCCGTGGTGGAGACCCTGTTCCCGCAAGCGGCCGAGGTGGTTCCGCCTCGTATGGCGCCTCCGGAGGAGGAGGACGGCACTGTATCAGGTGCGCCGGGGGTGTCGGAGTGGGAGTTGGCCGGGGCGGTGAGTCGCATGAAGGCGAAAAATACCGCCCCTGGCCCCGACGGCATCCCTGGGCGAGCCTGGTCACTTGCCCTGGGTCCGTTGGAGTCTGGACTCAGGGCGACGTTCAGTGCCTGCCTCGAGCAGGGCCTCTTTCCCCGTAGGTGGAAAACGGGGAGACTGGTCCTGTTAAGGAAGGAGGGTAGACCGGCCGATACACCCTCCGCGTATCGGCCTATCGTTTTGCTGGACGAGGCGGGGAAGCTGCTCGAACGAATAATAGCTTCCCGCATAGTCCAGCACCTCCAGGAGGTAGGGCCCGACCTCAGTCGTCTCCAGTGCGGATTCCGCCAGGGCAAGTCCACCCTCGACTGTATCGAGGGTGTGAGACTTCTGGCGGAGGAGGCGACAACCCGGCGCGAGGTGGTGTTGGCGGTGTCGTTGGACATCGCTAACGCATTCAACACCTTGCCCTGGGGGGTGATTAAGGAGGCCCTACGCTTCCACCGCATCCCCATGTACCTGCAGCGTGTGGTCAGTGACTATCTGGCTGACCGCGCTGTCAGGTACCCGACGGCTGGGGGTGCGTGGAAGGAGCGGAGGATGTCGTGCGGTGTTCCACAGGGGTCGGTTCTAGGCCCCCTTCTGTGGAACATCGGATACGACTGGGTGCTGCGTGGGCAAATGCTTCCGGGGGTGCGTCTGTTCTGTTACGCAGACGACACCCTCGTGACTGCCCGCGCGAGCACCCACCGGGAGGCCCGAGTGCTGGCGACCGCGGCCACGGCTCACGTTGTGGCCCGGATTCGCCGGTTGGGACTGGGGGTGGCCTTGGAGAAATCCGAGGCCATTTGCTTCCACAGGCCTCGGATGGCGCCCCCAGTGGGCTCCCGGTTGGTGGTGGGCGGGACGTCCATCGAAATCTCGGGTACCCTACGGTACCTGGGATTGCTCCTCGACAGCCGATGGACGTTCGAGGCCCACTTCCGGCGGCTCGCCCCCAAGCTAACGGCGACCGCCGGAGCCCTGAGCAGGCTCCTCCCGAATCTGGGGGGGCCTAATGCAGGCTGCCGGCGCCTTTATGCCGGAGTGGTCCGCTCTATGGCCCTGTACGGCGCTCCCGTGTGGGCGGAGCGGCTGACTGCGGTGTCCCTGCCTCTGCTGCGGGGAGCGCAGAGGATCATGGCGGTCAGACTCGTGCGGGGCTACCGGACCATTTCCGGCGAGGCGGCCTGCGCCTTGGCTGGGTCCCCTCCCTGGGACCTGGAGGCCAAGGTGCTCGCTCAGGCCTACCGCCGCAGAGTTGAAGCCCGTTCATCGGGGAGAGACTCGGCGGTGGTAGAGGTGGATTGGCGGAGGGAAGCTCAGGAGGAGCTCCTCCGCCAATGGAGGCGGCGGCTGGAATCGCCCAGTGCAGGAGGCTGGACGATTTCGGCCATCCAGCCCATTCTCCAGGGCTGGGTCGCCAGGAGGCATGGGGTCCTCACCTTCCGCCTGACACAGATGCTTTCCGGACATGGTTGCTTCGGGAGGTATCTGTGGCGGGTGGCCGGGCGCGAAGCGTCCGGTGAGTGCCACGAGTGCGGCGCCGATTCCGACACGGCGTCGCACAAGCTCGCAGACTGTCCAGCTTGGGCGGTTCAGCGGGCGGAGCTCGTGGCACAGGTGGGGCGCGACCTCTCCTTGCCCACTGTGGTTCGTGCTATGGTGGACAGGGAGAGGTCGTGGGCAGCGATGGCCTCCTTCTGCGAGCACGTCATTTCGCAGAAGGAGGCGGCGGAGCGGGTCCGGGAAGTCGAGTCTCGGGATCCGATCCGCCGCAGGCGAGCCGGGCGCAGGCGGTTCGTCCAAGACCATCGCATGCCGCCCTAACGGGGACCTTCTGGGCGTTCCGAACGGGGTTAATCGGACGCCCTCCTTATAAGGTCCCCGAGACGGTCGATGCATCTGGTGCTCCCGATGCATCGTCCAGCGGAGGGAGGGGCCACTTTTAGATAGGCCCCGACCCAGAGGTGGCGCACTCTGGGGTTCAGAGGTGCTGCTGGCGGGAGTGGGGTCAAATAAGGCACCCTGCTCCCGCCACCAGCAGCGTGGTGGAGCATACAGGTTGTTTTAGTCGGTGCGAGTCCGACATAACCACCGATCGTCCCCGTCGGTCGGTGGTACCCATAAGGGGTTTTTTCCTGTATAAAAAAAAAAAAAAAAAGGTTAGGTTAGGTTAGGTTAGGTTAGGTTTTTTTTTTTTTTTTTTCCTATTTTCAGTGACTCGCTGATGTTATTTTAATGAGTCACTGGCGAGAAACGCCGAACAGTGTGGCCAAACTCGCTCCAGGTCGGGGTGACGGCTTCCGCTATTGGATACGTCCACCGCCGCCCCGTCTGTGCTTTGGGATGGGAAATTTCTATGACACTGTAGGGGGATAGGGGAAAGTGGGAAGGGAAACTAGTCTATGCCTTACTTACTAACAAACATCTTAACCTAAATTACTTAATTCAATTTGTACAGCCTTTTGATAAATTTTGACGCCAAATTATTTTGTTGAGCCTAAGTTTAAAGTGATTATTAACCTACTGACTTACTGACTAAACAAACGACTTACTAGCTAAGCAAACATTTTAACCTAATTCGCTAAATTCCTAATTTGTAAATTGTCTTGTGAAAGATTTTTACACACTTGATTGTTTTGTTGAGACCAAATTTAAAATGGTTCTTATCCTACTGGCTTACTAGCTAACAAACATCTTATCCTAAATTACATAATTCAATTTGTAAAGCCTTTTGATAAATTTTTACACACTGAGTTATTTTGTTATACCCAGGTTTAAACTGATTACTCTTACTAACTAAAGCAAACCTCTTAGCCTAAATTTCAATATACCTATTCTACTAAACCAAATTTATTTACAAATTATGTACATTATAACCAAGCTTTCTTATTGATCTTAGTTACTCTCAGTGTTGTTAGTTTATTAACTCCTCGCTACGGCTGTTCATCTCCCGATTAAACTTTTTCTGTGCCCGTTATGGTGTGTGTGTGTGATGCTTGTGTTGTGTGAGGTGTGCTGCATATCCAAGTATGTTGTGTCTCTCGGTAAGAAAGAAGCATGCCGAGAGCCGGGCCGCCAGAGATCCGACCAGCGGTACCACGCGAGGGCGAGGCATCGCAGAATTGCCTCGCGTCCGCCTAGAAACCGCAGTCGAACCCGTAGTCGATCCGGCTCTCGACATACATCTTCTTAGACCATCGCGTGATACAATCATCCGATGTGGCCTCGTGGTGAATCCCCTTGGGCGGTGGGTTTTCGTTAACGCAGTTGTAGCACTTAGGCCTCTTATTTTCAGCCTTGTCGGGGCAGTGTTGTGCCTTATGGCCCGATTCGGCACAGTACCAGCATGGTCTGGTCGCGGTGTCGGCTCTGCAGTGTCGCTGCGTATGTCCGAATTTCAGACACGCATAACACTGCAGGAAGGGAGAGAAGTATTGGACGAACACCCTCTGATGGTCTACGTTGATACGCTCTTTCTCCATCGCAGACCTCCAGAAGGTTGGTTCCGCTTCGAACACAACATTATATAACTCTGGATTGTTATTTTTCCGCAGGAATTTAAATTTTAGCAACTCTGTGTTCTCCCCCGTTCCGGCACCTAGATCCGGATTCTGCCGGGTAATGATGCTCGGCAACTCTTGGTGAGGTACCTCACGCGAGACCCCCTTCAAGATGAGCATGGGCCATGGACTGCGCCCCGCTTGGACAGAAAGTCCTTCGGCCCCGCTGGCCATGGCCAATGCGTCATCTCGCTGCTCGAAGGTGAGGAATTCAATTCTGACTTTATTGTTAGAGATGAATTCCGCATCCTCGGGTCCGTAGGGGCGATCGCGGAAGTTACACCTCTTGCGGAAGAGTGCCAGAGCATCCTCCCTGGTTTTGCCCGGTTCACTGGCCCCGATTATAATGGCGGGCCTTGGCTTAAACCTCCCTCTCGGCCACCTCGGGTCAGAAGTGGGAACCGCGTCGGGCCTGGTCGAGCGTGCCGCTGATTGCGCGCTGGCGTCCGCCTGGCTAATGGTGCGCGCGGTCACCGAGGCGTAGGTGGGGCGCGCCGTTGCCACCTCGGTCGCGACGGCGCGTTTCACCCCGTCCATTTCTTTGCGAATGCTCTCACCGACGCACTCGGTCAGAGCCCGTTTCAGCTCGTCGAGCTGCTGTTGTGATAGGTGTGCACCCTCAGTGTGCATGTGTGAGTGTGCTGCGTGTGTATGTGTCCCTGCCAGGAGGGTCTCTTTAATGGGGGAAGAGGAGGCAACCGCCAGTCCAGGCTGGTATACGGCTCCTCCCATGCCCATCACCCCGTGTGCCCCGGGTGGAGACTTGAGACTCGTCGAACGGTCTACAGGGCCTCGAGTCTCCCCCCGGACTCGCGACATTGTTTCCTCGTGAGGGGGTCCGCGTGGGTCAGAGTCAGTATTAGTTGCCGCGTCAGCCTTCACGATCGGCATGTGTTGCGGTGCTACTTGTATCTGGCCCTCGCCGACCTCCTCTCGAACATCCCGCTCGCTAATCGAGGCTTGATCGTCGTACTCGGCAATAAGTTGCCGAGTATAATCCTCCGCGAGCCCCCGTATGTCGCGAGCTTTGTCTATAACGGCCTCCTTGGCGACGCGCGTTACAGACTTGCCGGATGTGATTTTCTCAATTATGGCGTCCGCTTTCTTCCCCATTACCCGGCAGAAGTCGCGTGCCCTCTCTTGCCTCTCCGCGATGACCCACTCCCGCATGGGCCTAGGTCCGCTGGCCTTGGGGCTACCACCAGCTTCTGCCTGTGCGCGAGGCGGAGGAGGCCCCGGTGTACAGCTGGCCAGGTGTGCGTTTAATTGCCGACGAACAGATGCGGCGTACTTTCTGAGGTTCAGGGCTGAATCCCGAACCCCAGCGCGCCGGAAGTGGTCCAGTCTAACGGGGTCGTCGATGGCGGCACACAGAATCTGGAGGTGACTATCAACCTCGGAGAAGAGATCCCGCAGGGTCTCTTCTCCGAGGCTGACGATGTCGCACGCAAACCCCTCCCGGGTATAAGAGGACAGCTGTGACGCTCTCTGCTGTTCTGGAGAGGGAGTACGGATGAAATCCCCCGAAGAGTCCCCTGTGCTTGACATGTTGTATGTTTTGTAGTAGTGTGTGTGTATATATGTTATATGTAGTTGAGCAGCCGCGCGCTGAGTCCCGTGTCCGCTAAATTGCAACGACCCACCTTGTTGATTAGCTCTAGCTCTAACGCGTAATGTTTACAAATTTTGAGGAGAATATCCAATATGTATTTTATTTTTAACCAATTGTGATTACAATTACAAGCAAAAATATAACGCTACTATTACTAGTAAAAAGAAAATAAAGAGGAAAAAAAAAAAATGAAAAAAAAAAAAAAAAAGAAATTAAGTAGTTATATAACTACAGAGGTACATCCAATCAACGGTCAATGAGCCGGTTTATAAATTAGAGTTTTACTTTTCATAAATTATCACTGAGCTAGTCAGTGTCGACTTTATACAGATTAAGTGTTAATAATTAGGTTTTAGTCCGTGTTGTAGTTCAATTATTTAAGGCGATTTATCGTTAACTTAATGATTTTAAATTAAATCGCATACAATTAATTTATTAAGTAATAAAGAAAGAAATACCAAAACATATTTAATTGCTGCGGTTAGGTTAGGTTAGGTTAGGTTAGGTTGGGTTGGGTTGGTTTGGGTTGGGTTGGGTTGGGTTGGGTTGGGTTGGGTTGGGTTGGGTTGGGTTGGGTTGGGTTGGGTTGGGTTGGGTTGGGTTGGGTTGGGTTGGGTTGGGTTGGGTTGGGTTGGGTTGGGTTGGGTTGGGTTGGGTTGGGTTGGGTTGGGTTGGGTTGGGTTGGGTTGGGTTGGGTTGGGTTGGGTTGGGTTGGGTTGGGTTGGGTTGGGTTGGGTTGGGTTGGGTTGGGTTGGGTTAGGTTGGGTTAGGTTAGGTTAGGTTAGGTTAGGTTAGGTTAGGTTAGGTTAGGTTAGGTTAGGTTAGGTTAGGTTAGGTTAGGTTAGGTTAGGTTTTTTTTTTTTTTTTTTTTTTTTTTTTTTTTTTTTTTTTTTTTTTTTTTTTTTCACTTCCCCTGACTTAATCAAGGCCCTTGTAAGACGACAATATTTTTATATATTTTATGTTTTCTGTTTTACCCTGAATGGGTATTACAATGTTTTCTTACAATATTGAATCTTACGACTATTATTACAATTTTTGTTTACAATACAATTTGTACTAAGTTTTAATCTAACTATCTTATTTTTAACAATAAGACTATATTTTAAGGGCGAATATTACTAAGGACATATTATTTATCTAATATTTGCATTACATTCAACTTTTATTCGTGCTCAGCTACTATTCATATATAATTTCAAAATTTATCTATCCTATTTGTAATTATGACTTTATTTTAGCAACTTGTATTATGAAGGACGTGTATTATTTGTCTCAGATTTACGTTACGTTCGACTAATGTTCAAATACTTATGTTCTACGACTAATATTCGACTAATGTTCAGCTACTGTTTATATTTACTTTTTGCTTATTTACCCTATTTTAAAATATCTACTATTAATGTTACCACATTTACACATCTAAATAATGATAGCATTACTGTTAAGCATTGTTACAACTATTTTATATCTTTATATTTCTTCGGCTAGCTTACTTCGGAATGTCTATACTATATTTATTTCCTATATAATATTTTTAACTATATACCTATTACGACATACTCCCTCAATAGTATAAAATTATACTTAGGGACTATTCTTTTAGTACTACTATTTATTTACAGACTTTAAATTATTTAATACTTTATCTTAAACCTACTTGGAAATAACTATTGTATTCACACGACAATGGTGACATTGTCCGCTTTATTTGCTAGGTCTAATAGTCTCAGTATTAATGCTCCTTAGCAAACATGTGCCGGAGTATCGCCATTGCTTCCTGCACTGTATACTTTGAGTCCAAATGTCTTTTTATTTGCTGCGCTGTTCTTGTTGCCCGGGGCGCCTTTAGCAGTATGCTATTGTTGCCCTGGCCAACTTATCCCATTTTTGCCGAACTGGGCACTCGTCGCTGAAGGCATTATGTGTCATTTCAGGCAGTTTAACCCTTTTGCAGTTGCAGCACGTCGGTTCCACGCCCACACGAGCCTGCTCGCACTCGGTCTTCCTATGCGGACCCCCGCAGTGGCTACATGTCTCTTCTTCATCTGTACAGTATTTCCTTGTGTGGCCGTAGCCTAAACACCGGGAACACTGCACAAGTGGTGTCTGGTCCTCCACTCTGACCCTCTGAAAGTCAATGTATGCCACTCCGGAGGTTACGAAGGTGTTGTACAGCTTGGGTGAAACTTTCAGCACAACATGACTGGTAAGAGGGTTTCTTGCACGTCGCCTGTATTTCACTTCTAGCCTATTGTCCCCTTCTGTGATATTTTTGAAAGCCTCGTCGTTCTGGTTCCTCAGTGCGGTGATAATGTCCTCATCCTTATTATAGGACAGGACATCTTTCAGCACGATGAGCGGATCCTTATTTTGTATATCCTCCACAACGAGGTTTCCACCGGCCGATTTAATTTTTTCCGCTACTTTCGTCCTCTCTTCTTTGGAGCGACACCCAAGAATAACCTTTCGGTGATTCGCTTTTCTCACATTTTCCACCTTTATTCCGTCCTCCTTTGCTCTAACTATACCTCTTAGTTCGGTGAGGATTTGCTCCCCCGACTTCATCTCGTCTTTCGATGAGATCGCCACTGAATGGAGTGTCGGGATCTTGCGTTTTTCGGCTGCTTTCGCCACGACGCTTGCGTACGTGGGTGTAACGCTATCTTGTTCGCTTGTCTTTTTCTCCAGTTCTACTTTGAGGTCGAGGGTATGCTGTGTATTTTCACGGATAAGGGTGGAGTGCTCCTTGCTATGTTTACCTACTTCTTCTTTTATTTCCAAGGTGTGCTTCGCATTATGTGTTGCTAAAGATGCATGCTCTTTTCGCAATTTTCCCACTTCTTCTTTGATCTCTGCTGTGTGACTCATATGTGTTTTTACAAGGTTATTTTGTTCTATCAGTCCCTCCTTAATCTCCTTTGTGAGGTCTATGTTCTGGTCTATTAGCCCAAAACTGTCGATTATTTTGGTAAGGGACGTCATCATTTCTAACAACGCACCATCTGGCTCTGCAGCGTTGCTCTGTGGGGGAGCTTTATTCTCCTTGATGATTTTTAGTTGCGACTCTGCGGATTGTAGTTTTTCCTCAGTTATCCTCAAGATCTCTTTTAAATAATTGAGTTGGTATTCGATATCAGCTTTTATTTCACGCTTTAAATTTCTCGAATTACTTAAAAGAGTCTTGATTTGTTTTATTGCCCCGTTTGATTCCTTGATCCTAACTTTGCTATCTGCATCTTGAAGAGATTCTAATGGGAGTCTCGTGTCGTCTTCATCTCGTCGCGGGGAGGGGGTTGGTGTCATACCTCTCTCGACGGAGGGGTTTTGTTCCGAACCCCGTCTCCCACTCTCGTCTTCTCCAAGACTCCTCCTCACCCTCGCTAGGGCTGCTGATGAGACTGAAGGTCCGGCCTTTGGCTCAGCAGAGCTTTGTGGGGATTTGCCACTTTGGTTGGTGGCTTTTTTCGCTGGGGTCCTAATCCCAAACATTTTAAGGCAAGGGAAGCTTCGTCTGACTATTTAAAAGAGGCAGTGTAAAAGGCTGTCTCGTCAAAATTATAAGTATGCAGCAGTGTAAAAGGCTGCTACAGGTCATAAAAATAAAATGAGACAGTGATGCTGACTCGTCTAATAATGTTTGTAATATTTATTATTACACGATATGTCAATGTTCGTTGATGTTAGACGAATAAGTCGTCAAAAGTTCGTCGTTGCGCTTTAGTCCGTGTGTAACACACCACAGAAGGAAGGGGTCGTACGGCCCGATTCAGGATGTCTTGAGTCTGTCTGTCTGTCATGTTTAATGTAATATTTAATGCTGTTTATGTTGGAGGAAAATGTAATTTAGAAAAACGCGAAAGAATATAATACTCACCTCATTAAGTGAGAGTGAGGCCGGAGTTGGGCAGGAAAACTCCGAAAAAAGGGGGGGTCGGTCGGTCGGGGGGGGGGGGAAGGGGAGGTACATGCCGTGGATTTTTGGGGAGTGCGCGAGCCATGATAGTTAAATTTTGAAAATAAAATTTTGCACCATCCCAGTTCGCGCATTTACCGCCATCTATAAACTAGATGGCAAAGTACTACGCGTAACCGGGTGGCGAGACTCCGACTACTACGTCCACCCAAGTTACGTAGTAGTTCAGAGTCTGGCCGCGCTTTAGAGCGGCGCTAAATCCGAATTTTTACCATAGTTACTAACAGAAGGTTGGTAACTTGGTACTAAAGTAATTTAATAAAAAGTAAGTAATAGAGTAATTTAAAGTAAAAAATTTTTATGTATGCCTTTAGGAGGACTTTTTGGGATACTAACCCAATTTTTAAATTTTGAAAATATGCTAGGATGCCAAAGATATGGGCGGATTAAAATTTAGAAAATTCTATTTTAACTTACTTAGGGCTATCATGGGTCGCACATTTCCCGCTATTTCCCGGGGTCGGGAAAACAGAAACTCAAAAAATTTTTGTGGGGGTGTTTAGAGGGACTCTTTGGGCTATGGGATCCGTTTTTAAATTTCAAAAATATGGGGGGATGCAAGAGATGTGGATGGATTACTTTTTTGGGAATTCAGATCTTACTCTCTATGGGACTAGGTGGGGCATGTTTTGGGGATGGGAGTGGGTGCGGGGGGTGATATTGGGTATTGGAGTTGGGTACACGGGGGGGGTGTTGACAGAAAAGCATGTCGCAGGTCTGTCGCGCGACATTGCGACACTTCTGTCGCACCCTCTGGGGGTAATAGGGGGTGATGGAAGACCCGATATCGGGCCCGAATGCTCGAGTACTCGGAATATCCGGACCCGGTGTCGGGTCGGGGCACAGGTACCGGCCGCTACCGACTTGAAGAGAAGACGCAACACGGGGCGGGCACGCCGCGGGGGGGGGGCCGCCGCGTGATTCCGTCTCCATACAAATTAGTTAAAACGTGACGTCATAGGCCCGATCCGACTCTCGCTTGACCAAAAACCGATGCTGACATCACGTTCCCGGCCACGTGACCGCCTTGGGGCCGCGCCCTATATGCACGCAAAATAACCCCATTTCGGCCACGAGGTTTTTTCCTGGACCGAATTGGACCGAACAAAGTTTATATCCAGGAAGAAGAGGTCTTTAAAATGAGATGTGCAAATTTTTGTCCCCCTAGTCCCCCGGGAACAGGTCAAAAACTCGGTTGAACAAAAAATTCCCATTGTAAACACCTCAAACAACGTTATGTCGGAGTCAGTCAGAAGGATGACTCTCGACAGATTTTGAATTTAATAAAAAACTAAGAGACTCCCGGGGCCTAGGATAGATAGGGAATCTAATAATATATATATCACTGCCGCGAAATTATATTAAAAGGGGGGAAATTAAAAGTAAAAATCAAGACATCCCTTCACGGGACCGCACTCACCCTTGTATCTTAGCACGCCATCCTGATTCCCTTTTTTCTTTTTAAAAAAGGGTGTAAGCGGCTCTGCCCTTTTTGATAGGGGCGAGCCCGCTGCCCAGCAATGTTGTTTGGGGGTTGATAAACACCCCCAAAGTGTTGGTCGTCAATGTTTACAAATTTTCATTCACTAATATCTTTTTACTCAATAGAGTAAAAAATATGCACAACACCAATTCTAGTTCGCCTTGCTGAGTAGTACACAAATATAATTTTGGAATAATTTTAAGACTAATTTTTGGACTGTTTTTTAACCGAAAACTGATTTTACTGTAGAAATTTTTAAAGAAAATGTGTCACCAAAAATCCAAATGAAGTCCGAAAAATCTAAAATTTTGCACAAGTGTGCTCTGTCTAACGACACACAGGATGGCACTTTCACTTTTTTACTTTCTCGCGAGAAATCTCGCGCCGCACGCGGGCTTATACGAAAATCCGGCAGAAGATTTGGGTTTTATACCGATAACTTCTAGGGTTTTTGTCCGATTTTCACCCGGTTTTCACTATTGTGTAGTGCTTAACTTTACGCACAATTTGATGTATAGCACTCCACTGCAATCCAAAATTTTCCCACTTTTCCGATTTTTTCAAACTTTGTATAGGCGCTCCTTAGTGTTGGAGGTGCGCGTTCGCCACGGGACTTAGCGCGCGACTGGGTTAGGTTAGGTTAGGTTAGGTTAGGTTAGGTTAGGTTAGGTTAGGTTAGGTTAGGTTAGGTTAGGTTAGGTTAGGTTAGGTTAGGTTAGGTTAGGTTTTTTTTTTTTTTTTTTTTTTTTTTTTTTTTTTTTTTTTTTTTAATACACTTCCTCTAACGTTATCAGAGCCCTTATATGCTTTTTACAACATTGTTACAATTATTTTGTTATTTTGCCCTAATGGGCTGTCGACAATATTTTAATGCTAATTTTATTATACAGTTATTTAAAGTTATACTAAGTCGTAATTACAATTTAAGTTTTTGACATTATACAAGAGTCTTAATTACAGTTTTATACAAAAGTCTTAATTACAGTTTAAGTTTTTAACATTTTACAAGAGTCTTTATTACAGTTTTATACAAAGTCTAAATTACAGTTTAATTTTTAAAACATTTTACAAGAGTCTTTATTACGGTTTTATACAAAGTCTTAATTGCAGTTTAAGTTTTACCAATATAAAAGTATTCATTACAGTTAAGGTTTTTAACTTTATAAAGGTTTTATTACAATTTAAGATCTTTATTTATTTCTATCTTCTATTCCAAGAATTCTATTTCTATTTATTTTTACGGTTTGTTTTTTACGGGATTCTGTTGTCTTATATATATGTGTGTGTCTTAAAGCTACTTATTATATGCTTATTTCCTATTTGTTAATTACCTATTTATTTTTACTTTTTATGCACTATTTCGATGTAATGCCAATCTAGTATACAATTATACCGTGGATTACTCTTTTCTTACTTTTATTTATGTCTTATTTTTCTACTTAATTTTTACAAATATTATTTTACAGTTTTTTATTTAGTCTTTTGTGACATTGTCCGCGTTTTATTTGCCAGAATAATAATCTCAGTATTTGTGTCACTAGCAAATACTTGCCGGAGTGTCACTATTTCGGTTTTCTTCCCTTATATTTTCTGCCAAGATTTTGCTTTTGTTGCCCAGGGCGCCCTCAGGAATACGCCACCGCCGCCCTGGCCAACTTGTCCCATTTTTGCCGAATGATACAGTCCCCGCTGAATGCATTATGGTCGATTTCCGAAAGTTTTGCCTTTTTGCAGTTGCAACAGGACGGCGCAGCTCCCATTCGCAGTTCTTCGCATTCTGGCCTCTTATGCGGTCCACCGCAGTGGCTGCAGACTTCCTTTTCCGCAGTGCAGTACCTCCTAGTGTGGCCATAACCGAGACACTTGGAGCACTGCACTAGTGGTGACTGGTCTTCTACCTTGACCCTTTGCAAGTCAATATAAGCCACCCCGATGCCCACAAAGCGGTTGTACAAGGAGGGCGAGACTTTGAGTACAATGTGACTTGTGTGAGGGTTTCTAGCTTTTCTTCTGAATTTTACCTCCACCCTGTTTTCATCTTCTGGGATGTCTTTAAATACCTCGTCGTTCTGGTTTTTTATTGCGTCGATAATTTCGCTATCCTTATAATACGAGAGAACTTCTCTTAGGACAATAAGAGGGTCTTTATTGGAGATGTTTTCCGTGAGGAGGTTTGTGTCGGCAGCTTTTATTTTATTTACAATTTTACTCCTTTCCTCGCTCGAACTACATCCCAAGATGATCTTATTGTCTTTGGCTTTTCTTATTTTCTCTACTTTTATGTTCCCTTCTCTTGCTCTAACGACGTCCCTCAGTTCGGTTAAGATCTCATCCCTTGTCTTCGTGTCGTCTTTGGAGGTTATGGCTACTGAGTGGAGTGTAGGTATTTTCTGCTTCGTGGCTGTTTTTGCAGCGACGTCTGCATACGTTCGAGTTACTCCTTTTTCTCCCTCTTCTCGCTGTCTTCCTATTTCGGCCTTAAGCTCGAGAGTTTGTTGCGAGTTCTGCTTTATGAGAGATGTTTGTTCCTCTCTGTGCTTCGTCATTTCCTCTTGTATTGCTGATGCATATCTTGCATTTTCTGAGGAAGAAGATATGTGTTCTTTTCTAAGCTTCTGTATTTCTTCTTTTATTTCTGCTATCTGACTGCTATTTAATTGTACCAATGCTGTCTGTTTGTTAATATCTTCTTTTATCTCCGTCGTCAGTCCTACGTTTCTAGATACCTGTATTAGGCATTCGTCGATTTTTCCATCTGGGGTCGTCTCTACTTTTTGCATTGCTCTCAACTGTTCAATTTGTTCAATAAGGCTGTTGTTTTCGTCTATTATATCATCCTTATCCTTGTCTGCCTTTTTAATTTGCAGCTCTGATTCAAGAAATAATTTTTCAATACCTCCCATATTGGCTTCTATTTCACTCTTTATTTCTTTTTTCAGATTTCTAGAGATGTTTAATTGAGTTTGAATACGATTTAGAAGGGTTTTTATTACTTTTTCCCTAGTTTTTGGTACAACGTAGCTTATAGCGAAGCCGAGGTTAGGCATTTCTGGTTCTTTTTTCCTCTGAGACGAAGAAGGTCCAGCCTGATTTTCGCTTGATCCTTGAGAGGATCTCCGCTCTTGGTTTGCGGGATTCTTGACGGGAGTTCTCATACCGAACATTGTTAGAGGAGTTTCGTCAATTACATAAAAGGAAATTAGGCAGTGTATATGGCTGCCTGGTCAAATATGTGTATGAGTGGACAGTGTAAAGGCTGCCACTTGTCACTAAAATAAGAGAGACAATACTGTCCCGTCTGCTGTCTATAAGTGGACAACTGTCCCGTCTGCTGTCTATAAGTGGACAGTGTAAAGGCTGCCACTTGTCACTAAAATAAAGAGACAATACTGTCTCGTCTAATGTCTTGTATAAAGTTTTAGAGTTTATATACACACACAATGTCTAAAGTTTATATGCTTGTACGGTGTATAGGCCGTCAATGTTCGTCACAACGCTTATTTCCGTGTGTTGCACACCCAGGAGAAGGGGTCGTGCGGCCCGATTTGGAATGTCTTGAGTCAGTCAGTTTGTAATGTTTGTTGTCTAAACTAAATAAAATAAGTTGGAGGAAAATTTAATTTTGAAAACGCGATAGGAATACAGTACTCACCTCATTAAGTGAGAGTGAGGCCGGAGTCGGGCAGGAAAACTCCGAAAAAGGGGAGGTCGGACGGTCGGGGGAGGGGAGGGAGGGTACATGCCGTGGATTTTTGGGGAATGCGCGAGCCATGATAGTTTAATTTTGAAAATAAAATTTTGCACCTTCCCAGTTCGCGCATTTACCGCCATCTATAAACTAGGTGGCAAAGTACTACGCGTAGCTGGGTGGCTGGACTCCGACTACCACGTCCACCCATAATACGTAGTAGTTCAGAGTCAGTCCGCGCTTTAGGGCGGCGCTAAATCCGAATTTTTACCGTAGTTGCTAACAAAAGGTTGGCAACTTGGTACTAAAGTAAATTAATAAAAAGTAAGTAATAGAGTAATTTAAAGTAAAAAATTTTTATGTGTGCCTTTAGGAGGACTTTTCAGGATTCTGACTCAATTTTTAAATTTTGAAAATATGCTAGGATGCCAAAGATATGGGCGGATTAAAATTTGGAAAATTCTATTTTAACTTACTTAGGGCTATCATAGGTCGCGCATTTCCCGCTATTTCCCGGGGTCGGGAAAACGAAAACTAGAAAAATTTTTGTGGGGGTGTTTAGAGGGACTCTTTGGGCTATAGGATCCGTTTTTAAATTTTGAAAATATGGGGGGATGCAAAAGATATAAGTGGATTACTTTTTGGGGGATTCGGATTTTACTTCCTATGGGACTAGGTAGGGCATGTTTTGGGTAAGAGGGTGGGCGCGGGGAGTGATTTGGATACCAACATTGGGGAAAGGAGGGGGCGGGGTGTCAGAGGTACTTGTCACGGGTCAGTCACTGACACTGACACCTGACACTGACACTGACCCCCCGGGGGAAATAGGAGACCCGATATCGGGTCCGAATGCTCGAGTGCTCGGAATATCCGGACCCGGTGTCGGGTCGGGACTCAGGTACCGACCGCTGCCGACTGAAAGAGAAGACATGAACATGGGGCGGTCACGGGGTGATCACGCAGTGATCACGTGGCCGCCACGTGATTCCGTCTCCATACAAAATGATTAAATCGTGACGTCATAGGCCCGATCCGGCTCGCGCCTGACCAAAACCGATGCTGACATCACGTTCCCGGCCACGTGACCGCCTTGGGGCCGCGCCCTATAGACTCGTAAAATAACCCCACTTCGGCCACGAGGTTTTTTCCTGGACAGAATTGGACCAAACAAAGTTTATATCCAGGAAGGAGAGGTCTTTAAAATGAGATGTGCAAATTTTTGTCCCCCTAGTCCCCCGGGAACAGGTCAAAAACTCGGTTGGACAAAAAATTCCCATTGTAAACACCTCAAACAACGTTATGTCGGAGTTTGTCAGAAGGACGACTCTCGACAGATTTTGACTTTAATAAAAAACTAAGGGACTCCCGGGGCTGAAATTTTGCATAAGGCAACTAGGATAAGTAAGGAATCTAATAATATATATATCTCTGCCGCGAATTTATATTAAAAGGGGGGAAATTAAAAGTAAAAATCAAGACATCCCTTCACGGGACCGCACTCACCCTTGTTTATTAGCCGGCCATCCTGTTTTCGGTGACCTGGTTATACCACTGGGTAGCCAAGCCTCTGCCCTTTCAGACAAGGGCAAACAAGCCGCCCAGCGTTGGGAGTCCGAGTGGGAATCACTTTTTAAAACTTGTGTTTATGTTTTTCACTTAATTTAAAACTCGAATATCTTTTAAATTTGAGCACTTAAAATTTTGGTTTAAACTAATTCCAGTTCACCACACTGAGTTTTACACTATTAAAATTTTGAATGAATTAAATCTTTAATTTTGACACTATTTTTTAACCGAAAACTGTTTTTGGAGGAAAAATTTTTGTAAACAAACACTTACTGTATTTTTGTTTTATGTCCAAAAAATCCAAAAATTTGCACAATTATAGTCCGTTTAATACTACACAGGATAGCACTTTAAAATTTGGGTGTTAAAGCGATAAAACACAAGCCGCACGCGGATTTGTCCGGCAAACCGCTATGGAAAAATCTTTTTGTATTGAGAACTTTCTCAATTTTCCACCAATTTTCACGCGGTTTTCACTGTTTTGTAGCGCTTTTTATTACCTTTCGTTTGATATATAGCACTAGTATAAAATCAAACTTTTGCCACTAAAACTGATTTTACGAACTTTATATGGGTAGCCGCGGCACTTGTGCGTGTCGTACCTGCACGGGACTTAGCGCGCGACGGTTAGGTTAGGTTAGGTTAGGTTAGGTTAGGTTAGGTTAGGTTAGGTTAGGTTAGGTTAGGTTAGGTTAGGTTAGGTTAGGTTAGGTTAGGTTAGGTTAGGTTAGGTTAGGTTAGGTTAGGTTAGGTTAGGTTAGGTTAGGTTAGGTTAGGTTAGGTTAGGTTAGGTTAGGTTAGGTTAGGTTAGGTTAGGTTAGGTTAGGTTAGGTTAGGTTAGGTTAGGTTAGGTTAGGTTAGGTTAGGTTAGGTTAGGTTAGGTTAGGTTAGGTTAGGTTAGGTTAGGTTAGGTTAGGTTAGGTTAGGTTAGGTTAGGTTAGGTTAGGTTAGGTTAGGTTAGGTTAGGTTAGGTTAGGTTAGGTTAGGTTAGGTTAGGTTAGGTTAGGTTAGGTTAGGTTAGGTTAGGTTAGGTTAGGTTAGGTTAGGTTAGGTTAGGTTAGGTTAGGTTAGGTTAGGTTAGGTTAGGTTAGGTTAGGTTAGGTTAGGTTAGGTTAGGTTAGGTTAGGTTAGGTTAGGTTAGGTTAGGTTAGGTTAGGTTAGGTTAGGTTAGGTTAGGTTAGGTTAGGTTAGGTTAGGTTAGGTTAGGTTAGGTTAGGTTAGGTTAGGTTAGGTTAGGTTAGGTTAGGTTAGGTTAGGTTAGGTTAGGTTAGGTTAGGTTAGGTTAGGTTAGGTTAGGTTAGGTTAGGTTAGGTTAGGTTAGGTTAGGTTAGGTTAGGTTAGGTTAGGTTAGGTTAGGTTAGGTTAGGTTAGGTTAGGTTAGGTTAGGTTAGGTTAGGTTAGGTTAGGTTAGGTTAGGTTAGGTTAGGTTAGGTTAGGTTAGGTTAGGTTAGGTTAGGTTAGGTTAGGTTAGGTTAGGTTAGGTTAGGTTAGGTTAGGTTAGGTTAGGTTAGGTTGGGGTGCTTTAGCGGTTGGCCTCCTCGTGGCGCACCCTGGGCAGGTCTACGGAATAATGAAATATGTATTCCCTGGACCTGGCGAACGGACCGTGGGGTAGGGGGGGTAGGGTTGCTGATTCTGATTGTCCCTCTGTTAGCAGAGGGCAATTCTGATAGGCTGGGGGCTCTGGGGGGAATGAGTCTTCAACTGGTTGGCGCGTTCGGTTTTGGCTAGTTAGTCTTGCTGGACACGGCTTCGGCCTCCGTCAGCCAAACCCGTTAACCCAGCGATGGGAGCGGGGACCTTCGGGTCGCGAGGAAGAAAACCTCTCTAAAAAATTACCCCTAATCCCAAGGTTTTGGGGCTCGCCGAGGGGATGAGTGGCTGGGGGGGAATCCAGTCGCGAGGGCCTCACCCAATCTTAAGGTCATACCCGCCGACAAGATGAATGGCCGATGGGAGTTCGGTCGTTAGGGTAACCAAATCAAAAAATATAATGAGCAATGGACAAACGAAAAGTAATAACTACCCAGGAGGGTCCCGGATCATCCGGGGAATCCCTCACCGAGACCAGTGTTTCATCGCATTCCGCGAATTTAATTTTGCGGGTGCCGTGCAATACTGGCCTTGGTCGCCCCATCGTATCTGGGGGGGCAACCAGTGCTTGCGGAGATGGAGGAGTAGAGATCTGCGAAATTGAGACCGGCTATGCTGGTGTTTCTGCGGATCCAGTAGAGACGAGGCGTGATACGACACGCAATATTAAGGAGAGGACAATCAGCACTCGAAGTGCTAGTGCAGGATCGTACAGCTCCCTGGACATGTCGAGGTGTGCATCAGCAGAAAACTTAGACGGCATCAAAAATCGAACCCGATCTAAGAAACGGCTGTGGGCTGAATGCGAGGGTTCCACCGAAACGCGTGACCTGGACGCCAAAAAGGCGGATACCAGGACCCATGTGTGGGGCTCTCAAATGGGTCTCCAGGAGGCTCGTGATGCTGTTCGGCGTCACGAGTTTCTCAAAGACGATATGGACGTTATTGAAGTTGAGCCGAGTGGCCGAAGAACCAGGTCGGCGCCGGCGGAGAACTCACGGAATTCCGGTTCGACCAGGTCGAAAGACCCAGTCAATTCTGAGAGTCCGGAGTCACTGGACATGGCTGACACGTCACGTGTTTGTGATGTGCTTGCCCAGAATATGGAGAAGATGCGGCTGACTTTGGGTAAGTCGAAAAACCTAAATGGTAGGTGCCGAGGAGCTCTTAACTCGGTCGCTGAATGCGTGGAAGAGGCGGTCAAAGTCCTCTTAAAGCGGACACCGTCGGAAGAGGTCCGAATTTTGAGGGCTGAAAACGCCAGGTTGGCAGGGGTGGTAAATAATCTCTCTGTGGAGATCGCCACGTTAAAAGAGATGATCACCTCTGTCAATATGGGGTCTTCTGGGAACGTGATGGTTCCGCCAGTCCGTCAGCCTGAGAAGAGCCTGACAGTTGAGGAGGAGATTGTCAGGCTCCGTAATATGGTCTCGGCTCGACTGGACAATATGGAAAGTCGGTTGCCTCCGGAGCCAAGACTCCGCCCTCCGCTAGCCGCGGATAAGAGAAATGCGGCGGCGGAAACAAGGAAAAGACAAGAGAGGAAAGTGTCGGACAAGACGAACGAGGCCGAGGAGAGTTCGATTGCGGTTGTCTCAGAACGATCGCAGGGCCCTCCACGACCGCTAAAGAAAACGGCGATTCGGGTGGTTGACCCAGCTGCTGACAACAGCGGAGGGGCCAACCAGCCGAAAAAGAAGAAGAACGCAAAGAAGAAGGGAAAGGTTGTGGAGAAGCGACCTGAGCCCCGCCCGTTGCCGCCAGCACCCGCCTCCATGAGTGAGGGGTGGAATGTGGTAGCGAGGAGGGGTACAAAGAAGAAGAAGGCGCCGCCTATACAGGCAGTGCCTGTTGTCGCCACGACCAAAGCGCAGCCGAAGCAAGGGGGGAGGAAACTCCAGACTCCACGCTCGGCTGCAGTCGTGGTGACCTTGGGGGAGGAGGCAGCCGAAAAAGGCCTAACATATGCCGACGTATTGACCCGGGCCGCTCGATGTGTGAAAATCGATGACCTGGGTCTGGATGTCGGCATGCGCCTCAAGAAAGCTGCGACGGGGGCTCGGATGTACGAAATATTCGGGCCCCAAAGGGCAGAAAAGGCGAGTGCCCTGGCCGGCCGGCTCAGAGAGTTTTTCTCTGAAGAGCCGGCAGTACGTGTGTCCACGCCCACGAAAACTGAAGAAATTCGCGTCGTGGGCTTGGACGATGCCGCCACCGAGGAGGACGTAGTCATCGCCGTCACCCGGGTCGGTGAGTGTTCCACTCACGACATACAGACCGGGGTGATTCGTAGGACAGGGAAGGCCTTGGGCTCTTTGTGGCTTAGGGTCCCTGTTGCGGTGGCTAAGAAGATGGTGGCGGCTGGCAGGCTGCTGGTGGGCTGGGTCTCGGCTCGGGTCCAGTTGCTCGAAGCCCGCCCGCAGCGCTGCTATAAGTGCCTTGAAAAGGGGCACCTAAGGGCCGAATGTTCGTCGGCCATCGACCGCAGCGGCGAATGTTATCGCTGCGGTCAAAATGGCCACAAGGCCCGATCCTGCTCGGCAGCTCCGCATTGTGGGAGCTGCGAACGAGCGGGATTAAAGGCCGACCATCGGGCGGGGAGCGGACAGTGTAAGGCACCGTCCGCTCCAAAGAGGAGGAGTAGGGGGGGTGATGGCCCGAGGGTCCCCTCGCCACCTACCGCCGGCCCGGCTCAGCCCACAACGAGCCGGGTTATGGAGGATCCAATGGAGGTCGCTAATTAATGGCCTCCATCAGATTCCTCCAGGCGAACATCATGCGCTCCGGCAGGGCCCAGGACCTTATCTTCCAGACCCTCGCGGAGCGCATGGTGCACGTGGCTGTGGTCTCCGAACCCCTCTTCGTTCCGTCGGGCGAGGAGTGGGTCGGAGACCGTGCGGGAGATGTGGCTATCGCGTCCAGGGCTGCAGTTGGTTCCCCAGCTCTGGAGCGCGTGGTGAGGGGGCGCGGGTATGTCTCCGCAAAGATTGGAGACGTATCCGTCATCGGGGCGTACTTTTCACCCAACAGACCGTTCTCCGACTTCGAACTCTTTATGGCTGAAGTCGGAGACTTGGTGAATAGGTTACGCCCCGGCAAGGTGGTCCTGGCCGGTGACCTCAACGCCAAATCCGCCGCGTGGGGGTCTCCGGTCACGGACGTGAGAGGGAGGTTTCTGGACGGTTGGTTGGCCTCGACTGGGATGGCCGTCATGAACCGAGGGACGGCTGACACATGCGTGCGATGGAATGGCGGCTCCAAAGTCGACGTTACCTTTGTCGACGCCGCCATGTCACCATGTGTCAGAAATTGGGAGGTAATTGTGGGTGCGGAGTCACTCTCGGACCATCGATATATATGGTTCGAGGTGGCCGCACGCCATGCTCCCACTCCCATTTCCCCTCGGTCGGGAAGAGATGATGGCCCTCGGTGGTCCGTCAGAAAAATGGATCCCGAGTTCCTTGTCGAGGCCGCAATCGTCCAGGCGTGGGCCGCTGGGCCCACGGGTGGGGAGGTTGCCGAGGAGGTCGAGGACCTCCAGCGGCGGATGTCGCTCATCTGCGACGCCAGCATGCCGAGGGTGCGATGCACAGGGCCGGCACGCGGGGTATACTGGTGGTCGGAGGAGCTGGCGCAGCTGCGTGACCAGTGCAGAGCTGTGCGCTACCGGTTATCCCGCTACAGGCGTCGTAGGCGACGCGACGTCGAAGAGGAGAGGCGCCGTTACGAGGCCTATAGTGCTGCCCGCGCTACCTTGCGGGTGGCCATCGCCGAGGCTAAGGACAGGGCCCACAAGGAGATGGCCGAGGAGCTCAATCGGGATCCGTGGGGGAGGCCGTACAAAGCGGTGCGGAAGAAGCTTCGCGCCCGCGCTCCCCCCCTCACCGAGAGCCTTCGGCCGGATTTCCTCGAATCCGTGGTGGAGACCCTGTTCCCGCAAGCGGCCGAGGTGGTTCCGCCTCGTATGGCGCCTCCGGAGGAGGAGGACGGCACTGTATCAGGTGCGCCGGGGGTGTCGGAGTGGGAGTTGGCCGGGGCGGTGAGTCGCATGAAAGCGAAAAATACCGCCCCTGGCCCCGACGGCATCCCTGGGCGCGCCTGGTCACTTGCTCTGGGTCCGTTGGAGTCTGGACTCAGGGCGACGTTCAGTGCCTGCCTCGAGCAGGGCCTCTTTCCCCGTAGGTGGAAAACGGGGAGACTGGTCCTGCTAAGGAAGGAGGGTAGACCGGCCGATACCCCCTCCGCGTATCGGCCTATCGTTTTGCTGGACGAGGCGGGGAAGCTGCTCGAACGAATAATAGCTTCCCGCATAGTCCAGCACCTCCAGGAGGTAGGGCCCGACCTCAGTCGTCTCCAGTGCGGATTCCGCCAGGGCAAGTCCACCCTCGACTGTATCGAGGGTGTGAGACTTCTGGCGGAGGAGGCGACAACCCGGCGCGAGGTGGTGTTGGCGGTGTCGTTGGACATCGCTAACGCATTCAACACCTTGCCCTGGGGGGTGATTAAGGAGGCCCTACGCTTCCACCGCATCCCCATGTACCTGCAGCGTGTGGTCAGTGACTATCTGGCTGACCGCGCTGTCAGGTACCCGACGGCTGGGGGTGCGTGGAAGGAGCGGAGGATGTCGTGCGGTGTTCCACAGGGGTCGGTTCTAGGCCCCCTCCTGTGGAACATCGGATACGACTGGGTGCTGCGTGGGCAAATGCTTCCGGGGGTGCGTCTGTTCTGTTACGCAGACGACACCCTCGTGACTGCCCGCGCGAGCACCCACCGGGAGGCCCGAGTGCTGGCGACCGCGGCCACGGCTCACGTTGTGGCCCGGATTCGCCGAGTGGGACTGGGGGTGGCCTTGGAGAAATCCGAGGCCATTTGCTTCCACAGGCCTCGGATGGCGCCCCCAGTGGGCTCCCGGTTGGTGGTGGGCGGGACGTCCATCGAAATCTCGGGTACTCTACGGTACCTGGGATTGCTCCTCGACAGCCGATGGACGTTCGAGGCCCACTTCCGGCGGCTCGCCCCCAAGCTAACGGCGACCGCCGGAGCCCTGAGCAGGCTCCTCCCGAATCTGGGGGGGCCTAATGCAGGCTGCCGGCGCCTTTATGCCGGAGTGGTCCGCTCTATGGCCCTGTACGGCGCTCCCGTGTGGGCGGAGCGGCTGACCGCGGTGTCCCTGCCTCTGCTGCGGGGAGCGCAGAGGATCATGGCGGTCAGACTCGTGCGGGGCTACCGGACCATTTCCGGCGAGGCGGCCTGCGCCTTGGCTGGGTCCCCTCCCTGGGACCTGGAGGCCAAGGTGCTCGCTCAGGCCTACCGCCGCAGAGTTGAAGCCCGTTCATCGGGGGGAGACTCGGCGGTGGTAGAGGTGGATTGGCGGAGGGAAGCTCAGGAGGAGCTCCTCCGCCAATGGAGGCGGCGGCTGGAATCGCCCAGTGCAGGAGGCTGGACGATTTCGGCCATCCAGCCCATTCTCCAGGGCTGGGTCGCCAGGAGGCATGGGGTCCTCACCTTCCGCCTGACACAGATGCTTTCCGGACATGGTTGCTTCGGGAGGTATCTGTGGCGGGTGGCCGGGCGCGAAGCGTCCGGTGAGTGCCACGAGTGCGGCGCCGATTCCGACACGGCGCTGCACACGCTCGCGGACTGTCCAGCTTGGGCGGTTCAGCGGGCGGAGCTCGTGGCACAGGTGGGGCGCGACCTCTCCTTGCCCACTGTGGTTCGTGCCATGGTGGACAGGGAGGGGTCGTGGGCAGCGATGGCCTCCTTCTGCGAGCACGTCATTTCGCAGAAGGAGGCGGCGGAGCGGGTCCGGGAAGTCGAGTCTCGGGATCCGATCCGCCGCAGGCGAGCCGGGCGCAGGCGACTCGTCCAAGACCATCGCATGCCGCCCTAACGGGGACCTTCTGGGCGTTCCGAACGGGGTTAATCGGACGCCCTCCTTATAAGGTCCCCGAGGCGGTCGATGCATCTGGTGCTCCCGATGCATCGTCCAGCGGAGGGAGGGGCCACTTTTAGAGAGGCCCCGACCCAGAGGTGGCGCACTCTGGGGTTCAGAGTTGCTGCTGGCGGGAGTGGGGTCAAATAAGGTACCCTGCTCCCGCCACCAGCAGCGTGGTGGAGCATACAGGTTGTTTTAGTCGGTGCGAGTCCGACATAACCACCGATCGTCCCCGTCGGTCGGTGGTACCCATAAGGGGTTTTTTCCTGTATAAAAAAAAAAAAAAAAAAAAGGTAAGGTTAGGTTAGGTTAGGTTAGGTTAGGTTAGGTTAGGTTAGGTTAGGTTAGGTTAGGTTAGGTTAGGTTAGGTTAGGTTAGGTTAGGTTAGGTTAGGTTAGGTTAGGTTAGGTTAGGTTAGGTTAGGTTAGGTTAGGTTAGGTTAGGTTAGGTTAGGTTAGGTTAGGTTAGGTTAGGTTAGGTTAGGTTAGGTTAGGTTAGGTTAGGTTAGGTTAGGTTAGGTTAGGTTAGGTTAGGTTAGGTTAGGTTAGGTTAGGTTAGGTTAGGTTAGGTTAGGTTAGGTTAGGTTAGGTTAGGTTAGGTTAGGTTAGGTTAGGTTAGGTTAGGTTAGGTTAGGTTAGGTTAGGTTAGGTTAGGTTAGGTTAGGTTAGGTTAGGTTAGGTTAGGTTAGGTTAGGTTAGGTTAGGTTAGGTTAGGTTAGGTTAGGTTAGGTTAGGTTAGGTTAGGTTAGGTTAGGTTAGGTTAGGTTAGGTTAGGTTAGGTTAGGTTAGGTTAGGTTAGGTTAGGTTAGGTTAGGTTAGGTTAGGTTAGGTTAGGTTAGGTTAGGTTAGGTTAGGTTAGGTTAGGTTAGGTTAGGTTAGGTTAGGTTAGGTTAGGTTAGGTTAGGTTAGGTTAGGTTAGGTTAGGTTAGGTTAGGTTAGGTTAGGTTAGGTTAGGTTAGGTTAGGTTAGGTTAGGTTAGGTTAGGTTAGGTTAGGTTAGGTTAGGTTAGGTTAGGTTAGGTTAGGTTAGGTTAGGTTAGGTTAGGTTAGGTTAGGTTAGGTTAGGTTAGGTTAGGTTAGGTTAGGTTAGGTTAGGTTAGGTTAGGTTAGGTTAGGTTAGGTTAGGTTAGGTTAGGTTAGGTTAGGTTAGGTTAGGTTAGGTTAGGTTAGGTTAGGTTAGGTTAGGTTAGGTTAGGTTAGGTTAGGTTAGGTTAGGTTAGGTTAGGTTAGGTTAGGTTAGGTTAGGTTAGGTTAGGTTAGGTTAGGTTAGGTTAGGTTAGGTTAGGTTAGGTTAGGTTAGGTTAGGTTAGGTTAGGTTAGGTTAGGTTAGGTTTTTTTTTTTTTTTTTTTTTTTTTTTTTTTTTTTTTTTTTTTTTTTTCCTATTTTCAGTGACTCGCAGATGATATTTTGATGAGTCACTGGCGAGAAACGCCGAACAATGTGGCCAAACTCGCTCCAGGTCGGGGTGACGGCTTCCGCTATTGGATACGTCCACCGCCGCCCCGTCTGTGCTTTGGGGTGGGTAATTTCTATAATACTGTAGGGGGGATAGAGGGGAGTAGGAAAGGAGAATAAACGATATCTTACAGCTAAACAAATCTCTTAACCTAATTAACTTAATTCCTAATTTGTACAGCCTTAGTATACATTTTTATACTCAAAATTATATTGTTGAATCCAAGTTTAAATTGATTCTTAACCTAAAGACTTACTTACTTAACAAACATCTTAACCTAAATTACCTACTTCCTAATTTGTACAACCTTTTGATGCATTTTTGCCCGCTAAATTACTTTTTGTTAAACCCAAATTTAAAATGACTCTTAACCTACTAACTTACTAAAACTACTAAACAAACATCTTAGCCTAAATTACTTAGTTCCTAATTTATACAGCTCTTTGATAAATTTTTACCCTCTGAGTTATTTTGTTATAGCCAAGTTTAATGTGACTTCTTTTTAACCAAACATGCAACAATATACCTATTCTACTATACCAAATTTATTTACAATTTATGTACATTATAACCAAGCTTTCTTATTAATCTTAGTTACTCTCAATGTTGTTGGTTTATTAACTCCTCGCTACGGCTAATCGTCTCTCGATTGAAATTTTTCTATGCCCGTTATAATGTGTGTGTGTGATGCCTGTGTTGTGTGAGGTGTGCTGTGTGGCCCTCAGTGAGAAAGAAGTATGCCGAGAGCCGGGCCGCCAGAAATCCGACCAGCGGTACCACGCGAGGGCGAGGCATCGCAGAGTTGCCTCGCGCCCGCCTAGTAACCGCCGTCGAACCCGTAGTCGATCCGGCTCTCGACATACATCTTCTTAGACCATCGCGTGATACAATCATCCGATGTGGCCTCGTGGTGAATCCCCTTGGGCGGTGGGTTTTCGTTAACGCAGTTGTAGCACTTAGGCCTCTTATTTTCAGCCTTGTCGGGGCAGTGTTGTGCCTTATGGCCCGATTCGGCACAGTACCAGCATGGTCTGGTCGCGGTGTCGGCTCTGCAGTGTCGCTGCGTATGTCCGAATTTCAGACACGCATAACACTGCAGGAAGGGAGAGAAGTATTGGACGAACACCCTCTGGTGGTCTACGTTGATGCGCTCTTTCTCCATCGCAGACCTCCAGAAGGTTGGTTCTGCTTCGAACACAGCATTATATAAGTCTGGGTTATTATTTTTCCGCAGGAATTTAAATTTTAACAACTCTGTATTCTCCCCCGTTCCGGCACCTAGATCCGGATTCTGCCGGGTGATGATGCCCGGCAACTCTTGGTGAGGTACCTCACGCGATACCCCCTTCAAGATGAGCATGGGCCATGGACTGCGCCCCGCTTGGACAGAAAGTCCTTCGGCCCCGCTGGCCATGGCCAATGCATCGTCTCGCTGCTCGAAGGTGAGGAATTCAATTCTGACTTTATTGTTAGAGATGAATTCCGCATCCTCGGGTCCATAGGGGCGATCGCGGAAGTTACACCTCTTGCGGAAGAGTGCCAGAGCATCCTCCCTGGTTTTGCCCGGTTCACTGGCCCCGATTATAATGGCGGGCCTTGGCTTAAACCTCCCTTTCGGCCACCTCGGATCAGAAGTAGGAACCGCGTCAGGCCTGGTCGAGCGTGCCGCTGATTGCGCGCTGGCGTCCGCCTGGCTAATGGTGCGCGCGGTCACCGATGCGTAGGTGGGGCGCGCCGTTGCCACCTCGGTCGCGACGGCGCGTTTCACCCCGTCCATTTCTTTGCGAATGCTCTCACCGACACACTCGGTCAGAGCCCGTTTCAGCTCGTCGAGCTGCTGTTGTGATAGGTTTGCACCTTCAGTGTGTATCTGTGACTGTGCTGCGTGTGTGTGTGTCCCTGCCAGGAGGGTCTCTTTAATGGGGGAAGAGGAGGCAACCGCCAGTCCAGGCTGGTATACGGCTCCTCCCATGCCCATCACCCCGTGTGCCCCGGGTGGAGACTTGAGACTCGTCGAACGGTCTACAGGGCCTCGAGTCTCCCCCCGGACTCGCGACGTTATTTCCTCGTGAGGGGGTCCGCGTGGGTCAGAGTCAGTATTAGTTGCCGCATCGGCCTTCACGATCGGCATGTGCTGCGGTGCTACTTGTATCTGGCCCTCGCCGACCTCCTCTCGAACATCCCGCTCGCTAATCGAGGCTTGATCGTCGTACTCCGCAATAAGTTGCCGAGTATAATCCTCCGCGAGCCCCCGTATGTCGCGAGCTTTGTCTATAACGGCCTCCTTGGCGACGCGCGTTACAGACTTGCCGGATGTGATTTTCTCAATTATGGCGTCCGCTTTCTTCCCCATTACCCGGCAGAAGTCGCGTGCCCTCTCTTGCCTCTCCGCGATGACCCACTCCCGCATAGGCCTAGGTCCGCTGGCCTTGGGGCTACCACCAGCTTCTGCCTGTGCGCGAGGCGGAGGAGGCCCCGGTGTACAGCTGGCCAGGTGTGCGTTTAATTGCCGACGAACAGATGCGGCGTACTTTCTGAGGTTCAGGGCTGAATCCCGAACCCCAGCACGCCGGAAGTGGCCCAGTCTAGCGGGGTCGTCAATGGAGGCACACAAAATCTGGAGGTGACTATCAACCTCGGAGAAGAGATCCCGCAGGGTCTCCTCTCCGAGGCTGACGATGTCGCACGCAAACCCCTCCCGGGTATAAGAGGACAGCTGCGACGCTCTCTGCTGTTCTGGAGAGGGAGTACGGATAAAATCCCCCGAAGAGTCCCCTGTGCTTGACATGTTGTGTGTTTTGTGAATGTATGTGTGTGTGTGTGTGTGTAAATGTGTGTGAGGAGCCGCGCGGTGAATCCCGTAACCGCTAAATAGCAATACCGCGCCCTTATAAATCAAGGTAATAAATTGTGTATCAGACAATACGGTAAATTCCGTATCAAAGAAGGAAACACGCGCAATTAAGCTAGTCAAACACAATGAAAGTACTAATATTAATTATATGTAAGATATTTGTAACTAATAATAATTATGATACAGAGGTAATAAGAATAATACAGCACACCAAATATTTTTAGTTTACCATATGAGTGCCACTTCAACAATAAATAGTCCTATGCAAAATATTATATAATGTTTAATAGAATTTTGACCTGGATTTTATCTCTTTCAAGTTCAATGAATATTGGTATATGTACGCAGTTAAATATAAGTTATAGGTTATTAACTATTTACTATTACAGAGAAAAAAAAAAAAAATAAAAAAAAATAAAATAAAATGATAATATAAATAAATAAATGAGTTTTTTAAAAGAAAATTTCTAATAAAACAAGTGTAGTAACATAAGCTGTAAATTTTTTCTCCAAATTGTAAGTTTTACTACTCATACATACATAATAGTTATTATGTTAGTCTTTAAATGTAAGTCCAAATGTAGAGATTACTTAACATCCCACGTAGTAAAATATATACACAATGATATAAAGTTTAATACCCAATAGTGTTCTTATTTGTTTAAACAGCGTTTGTTGATCTCCGATGCCTTATCTCTTAGTTAAATATATGGTTGCACCTATATATTGATTAATATAACATCCTGTTGTAAATTTGTGTCACAGAGCAATAGTGTTGTAATGGTAAGGAGGTGGGTTTTTGCCAAGTAACAAGAAGAAGAAGAAAACTTTCACTTTCACTTGTGCTATTAATCACTTTCCTTAGGCAGACTAATTATTGTTATTGTTATTAGACAGATTATATAATCATATGTCGTGTGCGGCTCCAAGTATATTAAAGTTTGTAATTAGTTTTCAGTTTTAGTTTTTTAAGATTTAAAGTTTTATGATTTTATTTTAATTTTTGAAGGTATTCGGCTATATATGTAGAAGCGCACTGGCGGCGGGGGCCGTGCGGCCCGATCGGGATGTCTTGAAGTCAGTTTGTCTGTTCATGTTAGTAGTGTCATAGCTATGTCTAAAAAAGAGAGAGGGAGGAAAATAATTTGGAAGAGGAGGGGAACATACAACTCGCCTCATTAGGTGAGTGCGAGCTCGGAGTTGGGCAGGAAAACTCCGAATAAGGGGAGATCGGTCGGTCGGGGGAGAGGGGGGAGTGCATGCCGTGGATTATTGGGAATGCGCGAGCCATGATAGATAAATTTTGAAAAATAACTTTTACACCATCCCAGTTCGCGCATATACCGCCATCTAGCGAACTAGATGGCGAGTGCTACGCGTGCCTGGGTGGCGAGTCTCAGCTATTGCGTCCACCCATTTTACGCAATAGTTCCGAGTCGTTTCGTTCCGCGCTTTGAGAGTGGCGCTAAATCCAAATTTGTACCATAGTTACTAACAGAAGGTTGGCAACTTGGTGGTAAAGTAATTTAATAAAAAGTAAGTAATAGAGTAATTTTAAGTAAAAAATTTTTATGTATGCCTTTAGGAGGACTTTTTGAGATAATAAATCAGTTTTTAAATTTTGAAAATATGCTAGGATGCCAAAGATATGGGCGGATTAAAATTTGGAAAATTCTATTTTGACTTACTTAGGGCTATCATAGGTCGCGCATTTCCCGCCATTTCCCGGGTTCGGGAAAACTGAAACTAGGAAAATTTTTATGGGGGTGTTTAGGTGGGCTAATTGGGCTATAGGATCCGTTTTTAAATTTCGAAAATATGGTGGGATGCAAGAGATATGGGTGGATTACTTTTTGGGGAATTCAGATTTTACTCTCTATGAGACTAGGTGGGGCATGTTTGGGGAATGGGAGTGAGCGCGGGAAGTGATATGAAGAGGAGACCCGATATCGGGTCCGAATACTCAAGCATCCAGACCCGATGTCGGGTCGGGACTCAGGTACCGACCGATACCGACTTGAAGAGAAGACGGAGCACGGGGCGGTCACGTGGTAGTCACGTGACCGCCGCGTGATTCCGTCTCCATACAAATTAATTAAATTGTGACGTCATAGGCCTGATCCGACTCGCGCCTGACCAAAACCGATGATGATGTCACGATCCCGGCCACGTGACCGCCTTGGGGCCGCGCCCTAAAACACGTAAAAACACCCCATTTCGGCCACGAGGTTTTTTCCTGGGCGGATTTGGGCCGAGAAAAATTTACGTCCAGGAAGAGAGTGATTTGAAAATAGTTTGTACAAATTTTCATCCCCCTGGGCCCCCGGGAACATGTCAAAAAACCCAGAGTAATGGAAATTTACTGTAAACAAATCACTTAACAAGCTTATGTCGGAGTTCGTCAGAGGGACGGCTCTCGACATATTTCCCATTTAATTAAAAAATAAAAGACTCCCGGAGCTGAAATTTTGCATAAGGCATAAGGGATAAATTAGGAATCGAATAACATAAATATCTCTGCCGCGAAATTATAAGAAAAGGGGGGAAATTTAACTTAAAAATCAAGACATCCCTTCACGGGACCGCACTTACCCCTGTTCTTTAGTGGGCCATATTTTTAGATAGTTTCTGCGCCCAGGAATCGAAAGGACCAGCTCTGACCTTTCCAACAAAGTCAAGCATGGTGCCCAACAGTGGGAAAAGGGGTGTAATTCACCCTCTCAAAGTTTGTTTACAAACTATTTCACAAACTTGAAACACTTCTAACTTTTAAGTTTTAGAAGCTAAAAATCAGGTGAAGCCTGATTCGGGTTCGCCTCGTTAAGCGCAACCCTGTGATATTCACAAAATTTTGAAAAAAGTAATTTTTGGGATTGATTTTTTGTCAAAACTGTTTGAGCACGAAAAATTTTTTAAGAAAAACACTCACAATAATTTAATTTTTGGGTTTAAAAATCCGAAACTTTTTTCAAATATACTTTGTTTAATTAGGCACCTCACTGCATTCCGGGATTTGAAAGTGTTCACTGAAAAACTCGCGCCGCACGCAGATTTGTCCGAAAATCGGGCGAGAGATGTTTGTTTTTTAGTATATAAATTCGTGAATTTTTGTCCGATTGTAACCAAAATTACACCGTTGTGTAGAGAATTTAATTCCCTACACGCCAATATATAACACTTATTAAGAAGCTGATTTTTTACCACTTTTACAGATTTTTCATCACTTATAAGGGCAGCCGCGGCGTTTGTGCGTGACTGGCGCTCACGAGACTTAGCGCGCGACTTCGGTTAGGTTAGGTTAGGTTAGGTTAGGTTAGGTTAGGTTAGGTTAGGTTAGGTTAGGTTAGGTTAGGTTAGGTTAGGTTAGGTTAGGTTAGGTTAGGTTAGGTTAGGTTAGGTTAGGTTAGGTTAGGTTAGGTTAGGTTAGGTTAGGTTAGGTTAGGTTAGGTTAGGTTAGGTTAGGTTAGGTTAGGTTAGGTTAGGTTAGGTTAGGTTAGGTTAGGTTAGGTTAGGTTAGGTTAGGTTAGGTTAGGTTAGGTTAGGTTAGGTTAGGTTAGGTTAGGTTAGGTTAGGTTAGGTTAGGTTAGGTTAGGTTAGGTTAGGTTAGGTTAGGTTAGGTTAGGTTAGGTTAGGTTAGGTTTTTTTTTTTTTTTTTTTTTTTTTTTTTTTTTTTTTTTTTTTTTTTTTTTTTTTTTTTTATTCAGCTTCCTGTCTGTGAAAGGACAGTCGTGTTTTATCTTTTTTGTATTATTTCCTATTACATGTTTATTGCACTTAACTATATGTTATAGACTATACATTATTTCACTTATTTCTAATGCTTAATTTTTTAACTTACATTCTTATTTTTATTTCTATTTACATAATTTTCTTAAGTCTATGCTACGTTTTACAATTCTTGTTTAATCGCCAGTTTCAACAATTTTGCAAGAGTTATCTTATCATTTTAAATTACTATTTTCTTTAACTATTATAAACTACTTGTTTTATTTATGCTACGTTTACATATGACTTTATACAATTTTTTAGTAAAGAACTAACAGCAGTTTTTTAAAGAACCATCTTATTCCATGCTTCTAATATTTCTTAAGATGAGTACGTTGATGACATTGGCACTTGTTATTTTCTTTTTTATAATTGGGACTGTTGACAATTTTTATTTATTGTTTTACGTTATGTTTTAATTTAATATTTTAATTTAATTTCAAATTCAAACTTACATTATTAAACTACTCTGAAATTTATATATTATTCTATTTTTGCTCCTATTAGCTTGTCATATTTTATCAGTATTATTTCATTACCTTTTTAATTTACCTTTGTTATTTATTTGCTTTGTTGGTTTTACCTAATATATAATAATATATATGTGTAAAATACACCTTTATTTCTATTTTTCAATATTTTCTTGCTGTTTTCATTTCTTATATATATACTTTGAGTCTTTGTCGGCAATCAAGTTTGTTAAACTTATATTACCTTGCTTGATTGCTGGCTTGGTCCCCTTTAAGAGCAAATCAGAACAAAATCTCATACAATATGAATTATTTAGTTGTCTAATTATTTTTATTTGTTTGTAGGGGACTTCTGCGATGGCGTCTGTGTCGGGACGATTTTTGCGTCTTTTATATCTTAAAAATACTATGAGTTTTACCCAAATTCCAGAGACTATAAGGTTTTGAGCATAACAATTCCTCAGATTGTTTATCCATTTTGTATTATTTAAGAGAACCTGCTCATCAATCTCAGGCACAGATGCCAGCCCAGAAAATCCAATATGGAAACTTTTTGTTTTGCTGGAGGTTTCCAGCAGACAACTAATAAATTTTTTACTATAAAAAACCCTGTAATTTATTCTTAAGAAATTACCTTTTTTCTGCTGGAAGCCCTTAGCAATACGCAATGGCGGATCTCGCCAACATGTCCCATCGCTTTCTGATAGGGCAGTCGCTGCTGAATGCGTTGTGGCCACTGTCCTTTATGCTGGCGTTAGTGCAGTTGCAGCAGGTTGGAGGACCGCCTGCTAACATCTCGGGGCAGTCACTCCTTTTGTGTCCTTCTCCGCAGTGACTGCACTTTTCTGTGGTAGACTTGCAGAAACGCCTGCTATGGCCGTAGCCGAGGCACATGGAGCATTGTATGAGGGGGGAGTGGTCCTCCACCCACACTCTCTGTATATCAATATGAAGTGCCCCGGCCGTCGTCATCCTTTTCCATAGCGGGGGTGACAGCTTCACCACGAGATGGCCTTGGTGGGGGTTTCTTGTCTTTTTTCTGAACTTAATCTCCATCCTTTCTTCTTCTTGCTGAAGACCATCAAAAATGTGCTGATTCTGGTTCTTTATAGCTTTAAGGACCTCTTCGTCATTGTTGTATAACAACACATCCTTCAAGACGACAAAGGGGTCCTTATTTTTGATGACCTCTGCCTTGAGTTCGCTGGAGTTTTGTATCTTGCCCAAGACTTTGGCTCTCTCTTCTTGTGTGCTGCACCCTAATATAATTCTTCTGTCTTGGACTTTCCTAACTTTATCTATTTTTATATCTCCCTCCTTGGCCTTTACTACCGATCTAATTTTTTGCAGGACTTCTTCACCGGTGTCCGACTCGTTGTTTGAAGTGACCACTATCGAGTGGAGCGCTTCTCGTTCGGTGCGCCGGCTTCCCTTTTGCCCAGCCAGGGCTTCGGCGTAGCTCATCGCCCCCTTTGCTTGCGTTTCACTTTGCTCCTGCAATACTTGCTGAAACTTGTCTTTTTGTTTTGCAATTTCCTCTTTGATCTCTATTGTGTGTTTTGCATTATGCGTGGCTATCGATGCGTGCTCCTTCCTAAGTTTTCCGACCTCTTCTTTTAGCTCCACCACGTGCTTCGCGTTTTCGTTTATAATGTTAATTTGCTCCGTCATTACCTCTTTTGTTAAAAGAGCTTTCTCCGTCAGAGTCTTGATGCCTTCCATACCGTCAGTCATTTTTAGTATATTTTCTGTAACATGTTTGATCATGTTCATAAATTCTGCTGTCAACGTTGGTGATGAAGTGATGTCAACTAATGTTTCTTGAAGGCATTGCTCTTTTTGCGTCAGTTTTTCCTCCAGAAATGCAAATACTTTTTGGAGATTGTTGAGATTAAGTTCAATCTCTGCCTTTATCTCTCTTTTGAGATTGCGTGAGTTATTAAGCTCGGTTTTTATAGCTCTCATATATTTGTTTGTCTCCCGTATTCTTATTTCTTTGCTTTCTAGCTGGTCAGAGTTTATTGGGGGCATCGAAGATGGAACGCTGCTCACATCTGTGGTGGGACTTTGGTCCTCCCGCTGCCTACCACTTTCAGTTTCACCGCCGCTCCTTCTTACTTTCTTCCTATCCATCGTTGAGGTTGAAGGCCCGGGTCTCAACTCTGTTGAGTCTTGCGACGATCTTCTGTCGCGGTCGGTGGGCTTCTTAGCGGGGGTTCTAATACCAAACATTTTGTATCAGGAAGCTTCGTCTTGGATGTTAAAATAGGCAGTGTAAATGGCTGCCACTTGTCAATATAAATATATATATAAAACAGTAAACCTGCTGTCTTGTCTAGAGTTTATACGAACACAATTGTCCACGTTAAAATATGACTAAGCATACACAAATGTTTTTGAACGGTGTAAAGGCCGTCAAAAAAGTTCAATGTTTTGCGCAAGTCCGTGCGTTCACGCAACCAAATAGAAGGGGTCGTACGGCCCGTTTCAGGATGTCTTGAGTCAGTCAGTCTGTCATGTTTATTGTCTTAGTAAATTTAATTTAAGTTGGAGGAAAATTTAATTTAGAAGACACGATAAGATATAATACTCACCTCATTAAGTGAGAGTGAGGCCGGAGTTGGGCAGGAAAACTCCGAAGAAGGGGGAGTCGGTCGGTCGGGGGAGGGGAGGGAAGGTACATGCCATGGATTTTTGGGGAATGCGCAAGCCATGATAGTTAAATTTTGAAAATAAGATTTTGCACCATCCCAGTTCGCGCATTTACCGCCATCTATGAACTAGGTGGCAAAGTACTACGCGTTACTGGGTGGCGGGACTCCGAACACTACGTCCACCCATATTTCGTAGTGGTTCAGAGTCGGGCCGCGCTTTAGAGCGGCGCTAAATCCGAATTTGTACCATAGTTACTAACAGAAGGTTGGTAACTTGGTACTAAAGTAATTTAATAAAAAGTAAGTAATAGAGTAATTTAAAGTAAAAAATTTTTATGTATGCCTTTAGGAGGACTTTTTGGGATACTAACCCAATTTTTAAATTTTGAAAATATGCTAGGATGCCAAAGATATGGGCGGATTAAAATTTTGAAAATTCTATTTTAACTTACTTAGGGCTATCATAGGTCGCGCATTTCCCGCCGTTTCCCGGGGTCGGGAAAACTGAAACTGGGAAAATTTTTGTGGGGGTGTTTAGAGGGACTCTTTGGGCTATGGGATCCGTTTTTAAATTTTGAAAATATGGGGGGATGCAAGAGATGTGGGTGGATTAGTTTTTGGGAAATTCGGATTTAACTCTCTATGGGACTTGGTAGGGCATGTTTTGAGGAAGAGGGTGGGCGCGGGAGGTGGTTTTGGATATTGACATTGGGGAAAGGAGGGGGCGGGGTGTCACAAGTACATGTCGCGGATCTGTCGCGCGACATTGCGACATTTTTGTCGCACCCCGGGGGGTAATAGGGGGTGATGGGAGACCCGATGTCGGGTCCGAATGCTCGACTTAGTCGGAACGTCCGGACCCGGCATCGGGTCGGAACTCAGGTACCGACCGCTACCGACTTAGAGAGAAGACGGAGCACGGGGCGGTCACGTGGTGTTCATGCGGCCGCCGCGTGATTTCGTCTCCATACAAATAAATTAAAACGTGACGTCATGGCTTGGTCAGGCGCGAGCCGGATTAGGAAATCCGACTCGCGCCCGACCAAGCCGATGACGATATCACGCTATGGGCCACGTGACCGCCTTGGGGCCGCGCCCTATAAACACGTAAAATAACCCCACTTCGGCCACGAGGTTTTTTCCTGGACAGAATTGGACCGGGAAAAATTTATATCCAGGAAGAGGAGGCTTTAAAAATGAGCTATGCAAATTTTTGTCCTCCTAGGTCCCCGGGAACATGCTAAAACCCGGGTGGACAAAAAGTTCCCATTAAAAACACCTCCAAACAACGTTATATCGGAGTTCGTCAGAAGGACGACTCTCGACATATTTTGAATTTAATAAAAAACTAAAGGACTCCCGGGGCTGAAATTTTGCATAAGGCAACTAGGATAGATAGGGAATCTAATAGTATACATATCTCTGCCGCGAAATTATATTAAAAGGGGGGAAATTAAAAGTAAAAATCAAGACATCCCTTCACGGGACCGCACTCACCCTTGTTTTTTAGCTGGCCATCCTTCCCATTTCGACTCCTTTTTACAGGGAGTAAAGTCGATCTTGTTCTTTCTTATGAGGGTGAACCCACTGTCCGGCACTGATGCTAAGGGTTGAAAAAACACACCCAAAGTGTTTGTTTACAATGTTTTTAAAATTTTGATCACTAATAACTTTTTACTCAATAGAGTAAAAATTTTTTGGAAAGTAGATTTGGATAGAGCACATTAAGTTCTATTAAAATATAATTTCGAAAGTTTTTAAAATTAGGATTAAGAATATAATTTTGGCCGAAAACTGTTTTTGTTATGATGTTTTTTGAAGAAAAACACTTGTTTTAAATCCAATTTTCACAGGAAAAATCTGAATTTTTGTACACTTGTCCACTGTTTAATGCTTAACAGGATAGCACTTAAAAATAATGCACTTTTCGCGATAAAACTCGCGCCGCACGCAGGTTTGTCCGAAAATCGGGTGTCACTTTGAGTTTTCCCACTAATAACTCCGCGAAAACTTAACCGATTTTCACGCGGTTTTCACCATTCGAGAGCGCTTTACGAGATCTTTAAAATGATGTGTCGAACAGGTTTCAACGAACACTTTTGCCACAAAAATGAATTTTTTACCGTTTGTATGGGCGCTCCCGAGGCTTGGGCGTGCGCGCTCGGCACGGGACTTAGCGCGCGACTGGTTAGGTTAGGTTAGGTTAGGTTAGGTTAGGTTAGGTTAGGTTAGGTTAGGTTAGGTTAGGTTTTTTTTTTTTTTTTTTTTTTTTTTTTTTTTTCTTAATCTAGGTTAGCCACAACTTGTTTACTTTATTATTACACTTATGAACTATTATATTGAAATCTTAGAAAATTTCCTGACTCTGGACGCCCGCTATTTGATACGTTCGTCCAGAACCATTAGTCTAATCTCCGTGGTCGTAGTCTCAGGTCATTTCATAGCTCTGAGCGCCCGCTATTGGATACGTTCGCCCAGAACCATTAGTCTACTCTCCATGGTCGCAGTATCAGGTCATTTCCTGGCTCAGGACGCCCGCTATTGGATACGTTCGTCCAGAACCATTGGTCTACTCTCCACGGTCACAGTCTCAGGTCATTTTCTGGCTCAGGACGCCCGCTATTTGATACGTTCGTCCAGAACCATTAGTCTAATCTCCGTAGTCGCAGTCTTAAGTCATCTCCTGGCTCTGAACGCCCGCTATTTGATACGTTCGTCCAGAACCATTAGTCTCATCTCCGTAGTCGCAGTCTCAGGTCATTTCATAGCTCCGAACGCCCGCTATTGGATACGTTCGTCCAGAGCTATTAGTCTACTCTCCATGGTCGCAGTCTCAGGTCGTTTCCTGGCTCAGGACGCCCGCTATTTGATACGTTCGTCCAGAACCATTAGTCTCATCTCCGTAGTCACAGTCTCAGGTCATTTCATAGCTCCGAACGCCCGCTATTGGATACGTTCGTCCAGAGCTATTAGTCTACTCTCCATGGTCGCAGTCTCAGGTCGTTTCCTGGCTCAGGACGCCCGCTATTTGATACGTTCGTCCAGAACCATTAGTCTAATCTCCGTGGTCGCAGTCTCAGGTCATTTTCTGGCTCAGGACGCCCGCTATTTGATACGTTCGTCCAGAACCATTAGTCTTGTCTCCGTAGTCGCAGTCTTAGGTCATCTCCTGGCTCTGAACGCCCGCTATTTGATACGTTCGTCCAGAACCATTAGTCTCATCTCCGTAGTCGCAGTCTCAGGTCATTTCATAGCTCCGAACGCCCGCTATTGGATACGTTCGTCCAGAGCTATTAGTCTACTCTCCATGGTCGCAGTCTCAGGTCGTTTCCTGGCTCAGGACGCCCGCTATTTGATACGTTCGTCCAGAACCATTAGTCTACTCTCCATGGTCGCAGTATCAGGTCATTTCCTGGCTCAGGACGCCCGCTATTGGATACGTTCGTCCAGAACCATTGGTCTACTCTCCACGGTCACAGTCTCAGGTCATTTTCTGGCTCAGGACGCCCGCTATTTGATACGTTCGTCCAGAACCATTAGTCTAATCTCCGTAGTCGCAGTCTTAGGTCATCTCCTGGCTCTGAACGCCCGCTATTTGATACGTTCGTCCAGAACCATTAGTCTCATCTCCGTAGTCGCAGTCTCAGGTCATTTCATAGCTCCGAACGCCCGCTATTGGATACGTTCGTCCAGAGCTATTAGTCTACTCTCCATGGTCGCAGTCTCAGGTCGTTTCCTGGCTCAGGACGCCCGCTATTTGATACGTTCGTCCAAAACCATCAGTCTGATCTCCGTAGTCACAGTCTTAGGACATTTCCTGACTCTGAACGCCCGCTATTTGATACGTTCGTGCAGAGCCATTAGTCTAATCTCCGTAGTCGCAGTCCAGGTAGAAGAATACAAATTAAAATACAATGAAATAATTAAACAAAAGCAAATTAGAGAAATACAGGTTAAATCAAATTAAATTTTAAACAAACAATAATAGTAGGCTTATCTTAGACAAAGAAATACAAAGTAATAAGCATATGTTGGCATGTTAGTCAACTTTATACTCGCTTGGAACTAATAATCACAATTATTTTACGTCACCCCCACCTAGTGAGAGGGTCTGGAACTAGCTAGAGAACCCCAGTATGGTGATGTATTGGGTTCTAACTAATTCACGCAAATTTTTACAGATGGCGCTGATACTGATTTATTTTTGTTTTTGTAGAAAAAAATACAAATTAAACAAATACAATTCCATTTTTGCTGACTGAAGGCCGGCAACTTAGAAGATATTAGAAAATACACAGAAAAAGAAAGTGAAAACAATTATAACAAAACCGAAAATTTCCTACTTCAGGTTAAATTAAATTAAATTTTAAACACACAATAAAATAAACTTATTCTAGACAGAGCAATACAGAATATTAAAACTTGTGATGACATGTTAGTTAACTTTATACCCGCTTAGAGCTAATAATCACAATTGTTTTACGTCACCCCCACCTAGCGAGAGGGTATGGAACTAGCTAGAGAACCCCAGTATGTTGATGTATTGGGTTCTAACTAGTTCACGCAAATTTTTACAGATGGCGCTGATACTGATTTATTTTTTTTTGTTTTTGTAGAAAAATACAATTTAAACAAATACAATTCCATTTTTGCTGACTGAAGGCCGGCAACTTAAAAGATATTAGAAAATACACAGAAAAGAGCAAAAGAAAGTGAAAACAATTATAACAAAACCGAAAATTTCCTACTTCGGGTTAAATTAAATTAAATTTTAAACACACAGTAAAATAAACTTATTCTAGACAGAGCAATACAGAATATTAAAACTTGTGATGACATGTTAGTTAACTTTATACCCGCTTAGAGCTAATAATCACAATTATTTTACGTCACCCCCACCTAGCGAGAGGGTATGGAACTAGCTAGAGAACCTCAGTATGGTGATGTATTGGGTTCTAACTAGTTCACGCAAATTTTTACAGATGGCGCTGATACTGATTTATTTTTGTTTTTGTAAACAAAAACAAATACAATTCCATTTTTGCTGACTGAAGGCCGGCAACTTAAAAGATATTAGAAATTATACAGAAAAAGAGAAAAAGAAAGTAAAAACAATTATAGCAAAACCGGAAATTTCCTACTTCAGGTTAAATTAAATTAAATTTAAACATACAATAAAATAAACTTATCTTAGACAGAGCGATACAGAATAATAAAACTTGTAATGACATATTAGTTAGCTTTATACCTGCTTAGAGCTAGTAATCACAATTATTTTGTCACATGAAATTGAATTTTATTACAATAGGATGATAGCTAAAATGATGCTACTTTCATTACCAGTGGATAATAGTATATACAAAACTTAAATTTTCGCTATTTATGTAGACAATATTTGATAAAGAGGCCCAAATGGGCTGACTAAGCTATATATACAATAAACCTAGTGCTACTGATTGAAGAATTTACCCACCGAGGGTGGAGTTCGAAAATTTTTATGTGATTATGGTTTATTACTAGATAAGTTATAGATGAATAAATAAATGTTAGGGCTAAATCTTTGGCTTATTATTTTTATATAAAGTTAATTTGTATATGATAATATATATTTCGTGAGAACCACCGTATTAAAAACATTTTACGTCGCCCCCATCTAGCGAAGAGGTCCGGAACTAACTAGAGAAAGCTGCAATATTAAGAACAATGTTTTCGGGAACTTTCTCGTTCGTTAGATTCCCTACTTAGTTCCGAACAGTCGACCTTTTAAAGATGGCGCTGATGCCAATTAATTGCTTTGTTGTTAGCTAAAAACTAGCAACTTAAAGAGAAGAGAAGAGGGGGGTCTTATCGCGATAAATGGATAGGCAAAGCTAATACCGCACGCTGGCCGTCCCGCCCCGACTCGGCGACGTTGCCAGTCCGCGCGCCTGGCTTCATTCGCAACCCGTGAGGTGCCCCTCGCAACTAGCGGCCGCGCCCCATGTTTCAACTTCTGAAGCATTGGAATGCGGTTAATGTTTTCGCGCGCTTAGTATAATTTAAAAGTAAACGTAATTGAATTATGTAATTTGACCCACTTATAATATTATATATAAAAATATGTGTTTTGTATGAATACCCTATATAATATAGCATATATAGTATGATATATATACTATAATATAATATATCTAATACAATATATAATAATACGTATAAATTTATTTATTTATTTATTGACTGACGAGACGATATGATATATTATCTTATATGAGTAAATGATTTATATCGTATATATGATATTTATTTCTGCTATACTTATATATAGCCAAATATATGTTTATGTCTGCTATAGATATATAAATACTCGCACGTATATATAGACACATACTCATACATTTATGCATACACTCATACACACATACACATACATATATATACACATCCACACCTATATGCGCATACATACATACGTGCACGCATACGCGTGCATACATGAACCCATGATTTCCACACTTGTCCCATGCGTGTGAACCCACTACCCCCAGAGGCCACACTCGCCGTGCGCCCCGCGCCTCGCAACCGCAAGCGTCCCTCGGTCCGCTCGCGCCGCGCGACACGCCCACACACCCCGCGTGGTTAAGATATGACCTAATTCTTATATTATAGATATAGAATAGAGTAAATAAATCTTTAACTATGTAATTACTTAATATTTGCTGTTCTATACTTTCACATATGAGCTATTTATTATGTTGCTATATAATATCTAATTCGTTGCCTATATTTTATTCAAAATTATGTTAATTATGATAATAATAATAGTAGTTTATGTTCTATGGATCTTGCTTGCTATATGAGTTTTGCCTCTATGAACCTATGACCCGGAGCTCCGCATGTGCCACGCGCGGCGACCCGCAGCCACATGCAGCCCCCCTCATCGCCGCTCATTATTGATTTTTAATGTAAACTATGTTAATCATTTCGAATTGTTAATTGATAGAAGTGATAGTTGTAATTTATGTATTGATTATGTTGATTTAACGGAATCTATATTATCAGATTCAAATTTTTATTTGATGAATATGGTAGATAAAATATATATCATGAGTCTGGTAATTTTAATGATGATGTTTATGTATAATACGACTATGTTCTTAGTATCCATAATCGACGTTTTGTTCTATCCTTTTTCTAATAGCGCACAGAAGGGGACAGAATCGTGAGGTGGCCCGATGGTCTACGCTAACGTTATTATTGAATTTAATATTCCTATTGGCGCAATTTACACATTTTGGTGGAGACTTTTTAATCTTGGAAGGACATTCGGCCTCCTTATGCTCAGTATCCCCGCAGTAATGACACGGCATTGAGTCCTTAGCGCTGCAGTTTTTACTGGTATGTCCAAACTGCAGACACGAGTGGCACTGAATGAAAGGGGTGAACTCATGAACCCGCACCTTCTGATGGTCCACGTTCACCCGTTCCATACCTATCACTAAGCGCCAGGAGGCGGGTTCCGCAACAAATACAGCGTTATATAAACCTGGATTTTTATTATTCCTAAGAAATCGTAGGACCAGGCCATCCTCTACTCCTTCCCGCCTAATTCCCGGGTTCTGATTCCTTATTATATCCACCAGTTCTTCCGAGGGGACATCCTTGGATATACCCCTCAAAATGAACATAGGCTTCAGTTTGCGAGCTACCTCGGCGCTTACCTTATCCGACCCCTCTAGACGCTTAAGTGCGTCGTCTCTATGTGCTGGTGTTTCGAACTCCACCCTCAACTTATTGCTAGAGATTGGTGCTATTCTGGACGGTGCGTATGACGAATTTTTAAAACTAATAGCTGCCCTCCAGGTGGTAACGGCCTCTTGTCGGGTTGTTGAAGGCGCCTTGGTAGCGACTATGATGGCTGGCTTGCTGGTCTTCTGTGCCGCTGCAGGTGTGCCCACTGCCTGTGAGCCCGAAGGGCCCGCAGCACTGGGAAGAGGCTGATGCGACGCTGCCTGAGCGTAAGTGCGTCCCGCACTCCTGGAGGCCTGCGTCTTAAGCGAAGCAACGTCCGCCTTAACACCTCTGAGTTCATCTCGTACGCTGGTGACGAGCTCCTTAATGTCACTAATAGCGCCGCCATCGGACGCAGCCACGTTGTCTGCCGTCGGTGGGGCCGCCGAGGGTGAGCATCTATACAAGACGTTTGTTGCCCTCCGGATCTCCTCTGAAGCCCGTAGTATCAACCTCTTGTTGGAGGCTGTCACACTCTTGCCCTCTTGTACTGCTGTAGTTATGGTCGTGGTGAGTGAAAGCACCACAGCCGAGAACGACTTGAAATCCGTGACTTGATCCGCACACGCTGGGAGGGGGATGACCACTGTTTTGTCCTTAGCCAAGGGGGGGAGGGGCGCTGCTTCATCCTCATTGGGAGGTGCCATCCTGATGAAGACCAATGGTACCTTTACCCTAGTCCTACCATACTCCTGTGCAGAAAATAGGGCACAGAGAGATGGAACAGGATAAAGAAAACCGCGTTGAAATCGGAGTACAGGATCGGAAGATATGGATTTTAAAAGATTTTATTGATTTTAGAGTTACGTAATTTAATTTCAGAAATCACTTTTTTATTTGGCCGGTTAGGAGAGAATTCTAATTTGAGAATCAAAGAGGGATGTAAATAAATGACTCCTGCTAAATCTGATGGATCTAGAAAAGCGGGAAGGGGTTAGACAGACCCCTATGAGGTTAATAAGAGAAAACAAGGCCTATTTGCGGTCGGCAAAATAGACCTCCCGCGGGGAAAAATTCACTGAGCAAAAACTAGCTGATCGAAAATTTATTTTAAACCTGTGTTGGAAAGCCCGTGAAGCGGGCTACTTTATGGGATAGAAAAAAGGAAATGTTACTGATCTTGATCGTGTTCTGGTGGGGTCCAAAGATTGCTCTCGAAAACCAAAAATTGTTTTGGTCCTATCTCCTCCGTCCGGATTCTCCTGGACTAGTGCGATATGTCGCTGGACTCGGGAAGACGCTGCGCACCCAATGGTGTATGCTACGTCTCCCTCGCTGCTCTGGTTTCCGAGTTACTCGAACAAAGGAATCTGGGTTTCTGGCAAATATCTCCGGATCCCGCAAGCGGAAAAATCCAAAACTGCTGTCGAATGTCCGGGTGATGTCGCTGCACAGAATTATTCACGAAAAACTATATGTCGTCGCGACAAAACGCACGGCGCACGCACTTTTCTAAAAAGTTTTGGCGAAAATTTCGGTTTTTCACCGATAACTTCCGCACAAAATATCCGATTTCTGCACGGTTTTCACCGTTAGATTAGTCGTCACGAGACGCGTCTTTTGATATATCACACTGTATAACTTTTAACAAAAAACCCAATTTTTCGATTTTTAGAGCGCGGAGCGGCTTAAAAACGATCCGGCCGGCTCGGCGGCTGGGCTGCGACTGGTTAGGTTAGGTTAGGTTAGGTTAGGTTAGGTTAGGTTAGGTTAGGTTAGGTTAGGTTAGGTTAGGTTAGGTTAGGTTAGGTTAGGTTAGGTTAGGTTAGGTTAGGTTAGGTTAGGTTAGGTTAGGTTAGGTTAGGTTAGGTTAGGTTAGGTTAGGTTAGGTTAGGTTAGGTTAGGTTAGGTTAGGTTAGGTTAGGTTAGGTTAGGTTAGGTTAGGTTAGGTTAGGTTAGGTTAGGTTAGGTTAGGTTAGGTTAGGTTAGGTTAGGTTAGGTTAGGTTAGGTTAGGTTAGGTTAGGTTAGGTTAGGTTAGGTTAGGTTAGGTTAGGTTAGGTTAGGTTAGGTTAGGTTAGGTTAGGTTAGGTTAGGTTAGGTTTTTTTTTTTTTTTTTTTTTTTTTTTTTTTTTTTTTTTTTTTTTTTTTTTTTTTTTTTTTTTAAATTCACTTCCCCTGACTTGATCAAGGCCCTTGTAAGGCGACAATATTTTTATATATTTTATGTTTTTTGTTTTACCCTGAATGGGTATTACAATGTTTTCTTACAATATTGAATCTTACGACTATTGTTACAATTTTTGTTTACAATACAATTTGTACTAAGTTTTAATCTAACTATCTTATTTTTAACAATAAGACTTTATTTTAAGGACGATTATTATTAAGGACATATTATTATTTATCTAAAATTTACATTACATTTAACTTGTGTTCGTACTCAACTACTAATATATAATTTCAAATTTTATGTATTCTATTTGTAATTATTATAACAATTTATTGACTTTATTTTAGCAACTTGTATCATGAAGGACGTGTTGTTTGTCTCAGATTTACGTTCGACTAATGTTCAAATACTTAAGTTCTAAACTAAGGTTTGACTGGTGTTCAGCTACTATTTGTATTTACTTTTTGCTTATTTACCCTATTTTAAAATATCTACTATTAATGTTACCACATTTATACATCTAAATGATGATAGCATTACTATTAGGCATTGTTACAACTAATTTGTATCTTTATATTTCTTCGGCTAACTTATTTCGGAATGT